>CANTUS010000015.1:48212500-49462500 GCA_947683365.1 Euphorbia pulcherrima
GTTCAACCTTGAGCATTCCAAAAAAGTTATCTCCCGATGACAAAGGGGATTAACCTATCTAAGGCCAAGTGACCGAAGATAGCTCAGGAGAGAATGTGCATGAAGGATATACCCTATACATCCGCGATAGGATCCATCATGTATGCTATGATATGTACTAAGCTGGATGTCTCTCAGGCTTTGAGCTTTATGAGTAGATATCAGTCAGATCTAGGTGAAAAGAACTGGATGGCTGTCATGGCAATCCTTAAGTACATGAGAAGGACTAAGGATGAGTTCTTGATTTATGGAGAAGGTGACCTCATTATCAAAGGTCCCACTGATGCGAGTTTTCAATCTGACAAGGATGACTTTAACTCACAGTCAGGTTTTGTGTATGCGTTAAATGGAGGGGCAATATGCTGGAAGAGTTCCATGCAAGAAACTACTGCTGATTCAACCACAGAATCTAAATACATTGCTGCATGTGAAGCAACAAAAGAAGCTGTCTAGTTAAAGAGATTTATTGGTGATCTCGGTGTGGTACCTGAGGCTGTTGATCCAATTACTTTTTATTTTGATAACAATGGTGCCATAGCTCAGGCAAAGGAACCATGGTCTTATCAGAAAAAAAGACATGTATCTAGAAGGTATCATATAATTAGGGAGATTGTTGATACTAAGATAATAAGATTAGAATATGTACCCTCTGATCAGAACCTCGCGGATGGTCTGACAAAGCCATTAACTCAAGTCAAACATGACCAGCATGTTACAGCATATGGATTAAAACATATAGCTTATTGGCCTTAATGCAAGTAAGAGTTTGTTGGATATGATGTATGCCCTTAAGGCAATTAGGACGATATATCTTAATTATATAATAGTACGAATAATTTATCTAATCAATAAAGGCATTGGTTGTTTTGTTTATATCAATGTGTTTCTATATATATATATATATATATATATATATATATATATATATATATATATATATATATATATATGTATATGTATACAAAAGTCCTTGACATATTATAGCATGAAGTCAGAGAAATTATAGTTGGACTATATTTGGTGGAACCTGCTTCATGTGCAATTATGATTATGTCTAAACTATCCCTAGTCATAGTTTCATCAAGAAAGGATATTGATGAAACAAAAAGACTAGTAAGTGGTCAACTTTCTTGGAAAGGGTCTAAGCCGTTAATCTCTAAAAGACTGAAGGTGGTGCCTTAAGCTTGATAGATGGATATATCTGGGAGATATATTGGACACCACAGCAAGATAAACACTTGGTATAAATATCAATGGGTTAGTGTTTATCTTCATGCAATAAGCTTTGCAAATGTCCTCATACATGAGATGCTGGTTGCCTTGTGTGGTACTATTGCTATACTTTGGGTCATTACTATGCACTATTATTTAAGGTGCTACGGGTGATTATGGGTACAATGATGACAGTGCATTAGTAAGCTGAGTAGTCGGAAAGAGTCCATCGCTCCGGATATATTGAGGAGTTGTACCCAGCCACTTATTGAGTGATGATTGCCATAAACCTCTGGTCAGAGTATGTGTTTGATAGAAATGGTTTCTAGTCAAACACACTATGGTAAAAGGCAATATACTTTGGTAACAAGTAAATAACTGGAATAGCTTTGAGCAACCTCGCTATTAGTGGGTTAACACTTTAACCGAACCCAATAAACCAGATTGTACTAATATTAAAGATTGGAAGGAATTTATCACACTGGATAGCTATTGCATTAACCGAGATTAAGTCATGAGCATAAATGATGTTCCTAGTAATGGGGGATTATGGACCCTTGCTAAAGGCGTACTACAGTGGTTTAAGGTAATCGAGTTCTATTCAAGGTCTAGAGCATTGAGCCAATGGTTCCATTAGAACAAGGGTTGGTTATGCCTTAACAGCTCGATACTTCGGAATCCTATAAGGTCACACACATTGGACCTTCATCGGAGTAAGTAAAGAACTAATAGATTTATTCTATTACGAAATATAACATAAATAATAATTGGATTATTATTTGATTGTTTAAAATTGATTAGAACAATTTTGGATAGACCAAGGAATTTATTTTGACCGGTAACTAATTAATTAGAGTCACAAATAAATTATAATTGATTGCATCAATTTTGGTTGGAGCAACTGGTAACTAATTTATTAGTGTCGAAAATAAATATTTATTTGAAAGGATTTAAAGGGGATTTTGCATTGGCGTGTTAAAACCGAAAAGTAGGAAATATTTTGTACATAGTTCAGTTGCACGGAGTACACCGAAAGGTGCGTGAACACTACTATGCAGTGTTTGCGGCAACCCTTGTTCGTGGGCTGCATAAAGGCAGTCCATAAAAAAGGGCACATGTGCAAGGCAAGCCCTCAAGGTGGGCATCCCTTGCCACATGCAGCGTGCTATGCATGCTACATGTATTAATGGGATGGGAGTAATTCCTCCCATAGCACATCGCCTACAGGGGGAGCATTTTTGCTTCCCCAAGCCTATATATAGGCTGTCCCCTTTCCTTTCGAATTGTGCCAATCTCAAAGCATAAATCCTAAGGGAGATAATTAATCTCTCGGGTAATTGAGCAAGTTATTTTTGAGGAGCCTAAATTTATTTGGGCACCTCTAGTTTATATTTTTGGGTGAGGCTTCTGGAGTGGTCTAGCAACTACTCGAGGCTTTTTAGTTCTACCTCCCATGGAGGTTTTGGTTGGTGGGGTTCGTGTGGATACTAATGGAGGCTATCCCAAGATTGGTGGCTTGTGCAAGAAGGTTCTGCAAAAGCACGCTTCAACTGGTTAGTTCTTTTTATTTCTCTTTTAATTATTAAGTCTTTTTCTTTATGTGTTTTTAGACTTAATAATTATGCTTAGGTTATTTTGCATGTTTAGTTTATTTTATGCTTAGGTTATAACTTAGAGTTATAACATGCTTGGTATAAAATAAATGTCCTAGGATATAATTTGGAATTATGGTATGCCTAATCATTTAGCATGCTAACCTAGGTAGAGAATTATTTAGTTAAGACTTTATTTAATTTATATGCAATTAATTGGAGTTCCTGGGGACAGGGACAAAATGTTGAATTTCTGACATGCCTCTTATGCATGTTCAATCTGACTATCAGTTCCCATCAGCATAGGCATAAACTTTCTAGTCCATGATTTTATGATGCTCCCATAGAGAAGGTGACATGGATCCCAACATCTAATTTGATGTTTATCCTTGTTTCCTTCGAGCTACTCGCATGAGCTAACATGGACGTTAACAACCTCTTACGTGTTGTATCCTTGTTTCCTTCATCAATTTCTAACATTCCTACACTAGGTAGAAGTGTTTTCATCTTGTTGTTTAGCGTTGGGCTTATACAGTGTATGGGCCAAGCCTTACGCTTTGGGGAACATCCTCACACTTCTAAACATACTCTTGAAGCTAGAGCCAATCAAAATTAGTCATCAACGTGGACATTTGTATTAAAATAAGGATTTCAACCAACACATGACAAAAGAATTATTGTTAAGACTTTAGCATATAGTACATGTATTGAATATAAGGACTTTTAATTAAATACATTTATCGTACCATTTTTTGAAATTTACAATAGCCCATTCTATTGAATTCGGGAGATCAAGCATAGCTAAATTTCCAATTAGGTAGCATCTACAACTAGTCTAATTTGACCCCCAATTTTCTGAGCTAAGCATCATTAGTAGGCTATAGTTTGAATTCCTTTCCATTTGCATCGCATGCAATTACTAATTTATTCAAGTTCCTTACCTCAAAGGGATGTGTGCTCTTATATTAGCATCTCCTTGAATAGGTCTCACTCCTGAAGCTAGCCCCCAATTTTATGGTGGACTATTCAAGTCCTATCAAGGAAAAAAATATCTTGACTTTAATAACCAGTCGATGTAGACAGAAGGAGCGCTTTGCGCAACACTTATGCCAAAAAAAGATCATATTATAAATTTAATTAAGGAAGACTATAACTTGCCTTAAAATATTTACATTGAGATTTGTATCAATGTTAAACATCTCACCCAATACAACATTTGTTAGATGGACAGATTTATAATAATTTATACTAATTAATTGTATTTTAGAATTAATTAAAAGGTTTAAGGGGTTCATGCTCTTTATTCTAATTATTCCATAAACCTAGATTATATGCAAAATTGTTAACATTCTTTATTTGTTATATATTTTGCTTTTCCATTAAACTTTTATTCAATAATTTAATATTTACTTTGTTATAGAAAAATATATAAGAATCATCTTATATACTAGAAGTAAATCAGTCCATATTTAATCCTTCTTGGTCAATTCAAGCTGCACCGATATAGGTTCCCAGGTAGGAGAGGTGCCCTAAGAGAAGAAGACAACATGTCCAATCCTTGCCAGAACAAACACGGGAACAATCTCCAAGACCATGGATCCTCTTGAACTAATAAACTTCATTCTCTTAATTCATGTAAATTGAAAGCATCATAACCCATGCAATATGTAATTTATTGAGTTTTGATAATTTTTGAGTAATTTGAGCAAAGCTTATTCCAATGATCAATATCCATTTTCTAACCTTGAAATGAAAGTTTAAGTTTTTCAATTGTTCCAAACAATTAATAAAACTTATATCATTTCATATAGAAAATAAAATTTAGTTTGCTTCTAACTTAATTATGCACTAAATAGGCAGGCTCTGATACCACTATTGGGAACTAACACTCACTTTGAACATGCTTAATAGGCATGGTGGAAAATCAAAACTTTTTCTTGTTCTAAGGAACTCCTACTAGTTGCATATAATTATTTAAAGCCTTAACTAAATAAATTTTCTACCTAGGTTATCATGCATAGGCTAGGCTTACCACAACTCTAAGTTATATCCTAGTATAAATATTCTAAACCCAGCATGTTATAACTCTAAGCTATAACCTAAGAATAAAATAAAATAATCATTCAAATAATAATCTAAGCATAAATTTTAAGTCTAAAACACTTCAAGAAAAAGACCTGATAATTAAAAGAGAAACTTACCTATTGAAGCGTGCTTTAACAACACCTTCTTGCATAATCCTCCAAGTGTAGGATAGTCTTTATGAGTATCCACACAAACATGACCAAACAAAACTACCACGAGGAAGAACCGCAGAGTTTTGAGTAGCTGCTAGACCACTCCAAAACACATCCCGAAAATATTAACTAAAGGGCTCCCAAAATAACTTAGGAATCCATAATTGTGGTCTTCTATGTTGACTCGATTAAACGAGTTAGAATCTCAAGTCAAAGCTCAAAGGAAGAATTGGTGCACTGAATAAAAGAGGAGAGGGACTCGTTATACAGGGAGAAGGGGGAGCAAAACATGCTCCCTAAGACATTGTGGGATTAGGGTTTTCACCCTAATCCCACCGGGTCAACTCGGGCACCCCAAAGGATCTGCGGGTTGACCCTTGCATAGGATATGTAGCACGCTATGCAGCTTGCCTCACCCTGCAAGCCTAGCTCACGAGTGGCCCATTGGGTTATGCTAGTGTTGCTTTGCTCAGCACACGCCGCAGGCCCGCGCAAGCCGCCCACTGGTGCACTATGCACTCGCGTGACCCTTTGCGCAGATTCTCGCAAGCCTTTTCGGGAGCTGGGGGTCATTTTGGATAGAGTACAGCCCTTGCTAGGGAATCCAATCTTTGCTCCCTCTAATTCAGTAATAATTTATTTATAACCCCAAGAAATTAGTTACCAGTCAAAATAAAATCTCTGTCTAACTAGGTAATGGTCTAACAATTCTACATTTAATATTCTCATAATCGACTAGGTCTATTAATTCATAACTCAGTCCGATGAAAGATTTATGTGTATAACCTCATAGGATCCTAAAGTATTGAGTAGTTAAGGCTTAACCAATCCTTGTTCTGTAGGAACAATTGGCTCGAGGTTCTAGACCATAATTAGAAATCAATTGCCTTAAAAGATGGTAGTACACCTCTAGCAAGGGTCCATGATCCCCCATTACTCGAAACGTCATTTATGCTTATGACTTAATCCTAGTTAATGCAATAGTTTCCCAATACAATGAACTCCTTCCATTCTATAGTATTAGTACCATCTCATTTATTAGGATAGGCTAAAGTGTTAACCAACTAATAGCGAGGTTCTCCAATTTATCCTAGTTATTTACTTGTTACCAAAGTATATTAGCTTTTACCATAATGCGTTTGACTAGAAACTATTTCTATCAAACACATACTCTGATTAGAGGTTTATAGCAATCATCACTTTAATAAGCGTTCAGGTACAACTCCTAAATATATCCGGAGTGATGAATTATTTTTGACTACATAGCTTATCAATGTGATGTCATCAATATATCCGTAATCACTCATGTCACCCTAAATTAATGAGTGAATAGGTATGACCCAAAGTATAGCTATAGTACCACATAAGGTAAATAGAATCTCAAGTATAAGGATATTCACAAAGCTACTACATAAAGGTAAACACTATTACTATTATATATTTACCAAGTGTTTATCTTACTGCAGTCTCTTATATATCTACAAGATATATCCATGTGTCAATCTTAAGGCACCACCTTCAGTTATAGGAGATTAACAGCTTGGACCCATTCCAAGAGAGTTGGCCACATTTAGACATAATCATAATTGCACATGAAGCAGATCTCACTAAACATAGTCCAATCATGCTATGATATGTCAAGTACTTTTGTATACAAATATCAATGAATATATTTTAACCAGCCATATTATATATGAACACATCAATATAAACAGAAGATGAAATGCGTTTATGAATTAAACAAATTGTTCATACTAATACATAATTAAGATATATCACCCTAATTGCTTTAAGGGCATACATCATATCTAACAATCTCCCACTTGCATTAAAGCCAATTAGCCATATGTCTTATTCCATATGCTTTAACAGGCCGGTCATGTTTGACTTGGGTCAATGGTTTCGTCACACCATCCGAGAGGTTCTGATTAGTGATGACATATTCCAATCTTATCATCTTATCATCAATAATCTCCCTGATTATATGATACTTTCTAAGTATATATCTATTTTTTTGGTGAGACCGTGGTTCTTTTGCCTGAGCAATAGGACCATTGTTATAACAATACAAAGTAATTGGATTAACAATCTCAGGAACCACACTGAGATTACCAATAAATCCCTTTAACCAGGCAGCTTCTTTTGCTGCTTCACAAGCATCAATATACTCAGATTCTGTAGTTGAATCAGTAGTAGTTTCTACCCTTGAACTTTTCAAATATACTACCCCTCCATTAAATACATACACAAAACCTGGCTTAGACTTGAAATCATCCTAGTCAGATTGACCTCTAATTGTGAGGTCACCTTCATCATATATCAAGAACTCGTCTTTAGTCCTTCTCAAGTACTTAAGAATTGCCTTGACAGCCATATAATGCTTTTCACCTAGATTTGATTGATATTTACTCATAAAGCTCAAAGCTTGAGAGACATCTGGCCTAGTATATATCAGAGCAAACACGACGGGTCTTATCGCATATGGATAGGGTATGTCCTTCATCCAGATTCTTTCTTGAGCTATCTCTGGACAATCAGCCTTAGATAGGGTAGTGCCCTTTATCATCGGGAGATAACCCATCTTTGAATTCTCAAGGCTAAACCTATATAGAACCTTGTGTATATATGTAGTCCTAAAAAGACCTAACATCCTCATGGATCTATCTCTATTGATATTTATACCTAGTATAAATGCTGCTTCTCTAAGGTGTTTCATGGAGAACTTTCTTCATAACCATACTTTAATATTTTCAAGAAGAGAGTGCATTTCCTATAAGCAATATGTCATCGACATTTAATATTAAGAAAATGACTGCACTCCTACTAACCTTCACGTAAACACAAGGCTCATTAGTGTTTGGAGAGAAATCTAGTTCACGGAATATGATCAAACCTTATATTCCAACTCCTTAATGCTTGCTTAAGTCTATAAATAGAGTTTTGCAATTTGCATACCTTCGAGCCATTATGAGATGTAAAACCCTTAGGTTGTGCCATATACATATCTCGGTCCAAATACCCATTTAGGAATGTTGTTTTAACATCCATCTGCCAGATCTCATAATTATAATGAGCAGCAATGTCAAAGAGTATTCCTATGGATTTAAGCAGGGATACTAGTGAGAAAATTTTGTTATAGTCAATACCTTCTCGTTGACTATAAGCTTTCGCGACCAACATTGCCTTATAGGTAATTACATTACCATCCATGTCAGTCCTCTTCTTGAAGACCGATTTGAACCCTATAGGTCTAACCTCTTCCGGTGCATCGACCAAATTCCTAACTTGGTTTTCATACATGGAATCAATTTCTAATTTCATGGCTTTAAGCCATTTTGCAGAATCCAAGCTCTTCATTGCTTCATCATTGGTTCCTGGTTTATCATCCTCCATGAGATATAGTTCTCTATCATCAATGATGATGAAGCCATATCTTTGGGGACCTTTATGAACATGGCTTGATCTTTGCAATGATTGTGCTTCAACAGGTTGTTCTTGCATTACACCTTATGTATCTAGATAGGGTCAAAAAGTTGGTTGTCTTTTTCTTCCTCTTGAATCTCTAGTTTAAGATTGCTCCCACTGACTTTTGCAATTAAGTGTTCCCTTTCGAGAAAGTGAGCACTCCGAGATAGAAATACCTTTTATGCCTCGGGTTGGTAGCATAAATATCTGATAGTTTCCTTTGAATAATTAATGAACAGAAATTTGTCAGATTTAGCGTCAAGCTTATCTGATGCTATCCTCTTTAGGTGACTCAAAGATGGCTTTCTATTACACCATCTTTGGTAAGGCATAAAATCAACTGATTTAGAGGGAACAGTTTTTATTATATAAACTACACTCTCGAGTGCATATCCCCAAAAGGATTTACTGAGATTTGCTTCGCTCATCATGGACTGAAGTATATCAAATAAATTCCAATTCCTCCTTTTAGAAACTCCATTGTGTTAGGTCGTGTAAGGAGGGGTCAACTAGGAACTATCCCGTTTTCTTTTAGATAATCTTGTAACACTTGACTCAGGTATTCGCCACCTCGATCATATTAAAGTAATTTAATACCTCTCCCAATTTGATTTTCTACTTCATTTCTTAATATTGTGGATTTATCGTAACTTTAAGACTTGTGCTTCATTAAGTACATATAACCATATCATGAGTAAACATCGATAAAGGTAATGAAGTAGGAGTATCCTCATAGTGCCTAAAGACTCATTAGACCATATACATCTGTATGTATGAGCTCCAATGTACTTGTGGCTCATTCACCCTTAACTTTAAAGGGTAACTTCATCATTTTTCCTTTGAAACGAGTCTTAGAGTTTTGATAAATCCAAAATAATGGGACTATATTGGTGAGAACTAGTCTACGTGCAGTTGTGATTTGTCTAAATATCCCTAGTCATGGTATCATCAAGGCTGCATGTTGATGATATGGATAGACTAGCATGTGTCATCATACCTCTTGAATTTGATTTAGAGTAGCATATCTCTAGTGCTAGAGGGTGGTACCTCGGACTAACACAAAAATGTGTTCAAAGAGATACATTGGAGACCGCTATGAGATAACACTTGGTAGTCTATATTGTGTGTTTGTGTTTAATTGTCTCATTGCAATAGCAATACGAATATCCTTAGACCTGAGATACTAGTTACCTTGTTTAGATATTGCTATACTTTGGGTCATACCTATGCATTCTCTAGACTGGGTGATATGGATGATTATGGGTATAGTTGATGTTTATGCATTGATAAGCTGAGTAGTCAAAGTGGAATCTATCACTCTATTATGTCAATATAAGGGAGATGTACCTTGGGCACATGTTGGAAGTGACACACTCATAAATCTCTGATCAGAGTATAAGTTGAAAGGATGAGATCTTGATCAACACATTAAATGGTTGAGTGATTTATTTCTGTAGCAAGACTAAATAATGGTGTAGCTATTAAAGCTACTAGTGGACTAACACTTGAACCAAGTTCTAGAAACCAGATGGTACTTAATAGTAGAAGGAGTGAATAGTATTTATACGATTGTAGAACCGGGATTAAGTCACATTGCATGTGATGTTCTAAATATTGAGGGGTCATATGCCCTATGCTAGAACAAATATGTAGGTTCTCTTGCAATTCCCCCATTTTCCCTCGGTTGCAATTTTATTCCCCCTTTTATTGCTTGTGCTTTATTGTAAATTGTAAACGCATGAACCGAGTGTGAAAGAGTGTAGAAAAATAGGATTTCTTTACTGATTCCCTAAATGATGAAACTAAAATTGTTTTACATGGTGAATATAAATTTGAATTGATTAAATGAGAAATATGTGACTCATCCGATACCCGAATCTCTTACCCAAAAGGTATGAGTATCCCGCCCAATGGGAACCGTAGCAAAACTCTTTCCCAAGTAGACAACTTGGGTGGCGACTCTATCATTTGTATCAAGATTGGGTCTCGATTTTTTTTATTCATAACATTGGTTAAAATGTGAGAATTTAAACTAAAAAGGTTTCGTCATGCCTAAATTAATCAACTAATCAACATAGTGGGCCCTCCGGTAGGTGCCAAGGGAGACCCACACGTCATCGACACCTGACAGTGGCCACTCTGCTAGGGAATATAATCTCTTAACTTGCAAATTTTTGGTTTGTTTTAAAAGCTTAAAAGATTAAGATGAGCATCAAAAATCATTTACTTAATTTAACCCATTTTCTTCTTCATCATTTGGGAAAATTATTACACTTTATCTTCTCATCTCCTTCTCTTTCTAGCTAGATGCACTCTTCTTAGAGTGCTAGGTTAAGGAGCCTTATTTTTCTGCAAAACTCACAAAAGTGTCACTCTTGCCGGCTAGGAATTGGGGACACTCTAGTGGGTTGAGCACTCATTATCATCTCCCTCCAAAAGAGGCCGGAAACAATAACAACCTACTACATCAACTTCAGATATGTCCCTACACCATTCTTATCCAAAGCCTTACAATTTTACCTATTAGGTACCCCTTTTTCTATGTGAGATTAGACTAAGGATGAATACCCTCATAATTGGCGGGAGAAATAAGGGCAGAATCGATCGCTTTGCATGTATTGTGTTACATTCCCTTGTAATTAGCCCCAACATGCATTATTGTGCATCATTCATGCATATACCATCCCACACATATACTAATCTTTTGGTTACTACCTCAGCCAAACTACAAAGAGTTAAAGCTTGGTGACAACCTGAAGTCGATTTGATTCGAATTCATGTTCTACTGCCACCTCCTCCACCGATTCATTTAAGGGTTACTCCACCTCCTTCTCCGAGTGATTCATCCAGCAGTCAGTTTGGTCCATTTGATTACGATACTACTCATCTGCTTAAGGAAATGTGTCACATTCTGACTTAGGATAGCTAGATAGATGTCAAGGTTGAGGATGTTGGTCTTAGTGAGGAGGCAAATGTGTTAAGGGCCGATATTGGGCCGGAGATAACAAATGTCATCTTATAGTATCTGGGAAGTGATCGGTTGCTCGATCGAATGAATGATAAGATGCTAGCTTCCATTAGCACAATCTTGGATAAATAAAGAATGGGTAATGTTTCTCATAGTGGAGTCATTAGAGATCCAGCAAATCATGTAGTGGTTAGTGAGCAGCCTCCCCTCTCAAAGGTTGCTCACAATCCATTCACTCAGACTCAGCTATCACCTCTTCAGATCTATGGAGAATCTTCCAGTCAGTTGGGTTAAGTTGGTCCATTTGGTTCAGTTACTTAGCCATTATAGTCAGTAAGTACAATGATTCTACTGGCTATAAGCCAGTTTGCTCAGCCTAGCCAGGGGTTTGTGCCACTAGCATTTCAGTTCATGGCATCTGACCCGACCTCTTATTTTGTAGTGACACCTAAGGGGACAACCTTTCCTCAATCAGCATATTTACCCGTGGGTGCGATTGCTCAATCGGATAGGTCACCCTTCTCCATTGAATTGCGTTATCTATTATAGAAGTTGCTTGCTACCAATCCCAACATTCAGCCATTAGCATAGCTAGTTCAAGCCGCTAGGGAGGAGGATTGGGTCCCTGAAAAGTTTAGTATGCCTAGCATAGATAAGTATAACAGAACTGGTTTGCCTTAATCTTAGATCACCATCTCTCAGAGGGTTATGAGGTTAAGGAAGCTAAGTGATAAGGTCCTCGTCGAGATATTCCCTTGCACTTTAGAAGGTCTTCCTATCAAATGGTACAACACCTTGTCGAATGAGGTGACTGGAAATTGGAAGGCTTTATCTGAGGCTTTCATTGAGCAATATGGTTTCAACGCCACTATCAAGACTACCATATAGAATTTGGAGGCTATCAAGCAAGGCCCAATGAGAAATTGAAGCACTATTTTGAAAGGTGGATGGCACCCAAGTCTTGTTAAAAGATCGACTAAGTCTTCCCAAAATGATCGTAGAGTTGATGGACGGTGCCTTGCCCGCTTACTGTAAAGTTCTTGATATGGAAAATTTCTGTATCCATATGGATTTCTTTGAAAAAGTGAGTGTGCTTGCCAAACCTTGGTTCAAGAAGAATGACCCTTTAGCCCCAGCCTAGGCCACTAAGCCGAGGTCTAGTTTCGATATAAAAATCGTAGCAGTGCAAGAAGAAGTTATTGTAGTCCAAACCATTGATGATGGTATTTCTCCATGGAAGGCACCTTTTCCTGCTATCTTTAGTAAGTTAAGGGCACTTGGTCTTCTCCAGAGTATCAAGCCCTATGTTCCACCCAAAATTGAGGACTGAGATTAATTTTGTGCTTATCATGTTAACAAGGGTCATCGTACCAGCTCCTGTAGGGATTTACTTGAAGCTATTCATGTCCCAATTAAAGAGAAGAAGATTTGTGAACCGGAGCTCAAGTCAATCATGTTGGATAACCCACCATCCCAACCCAAATAAAGCATTAGTAGTGTCAATGCAGGACTTTCTCCCAACCAAGTATTCAACTCAACCTCACAGGCCAACCAGGTTGTTTATGCAGCCATAAATGGGCCAGATGGTGATAATAAGTCCCCAAGACCCGAAATTGAAATGTTCTCTAATCTTGCTACTCAGGCCCAAGATAGTCCTTCATATATGGTTTGCTAGGTTACAATCATCTTTGGGAAAATATACTCGACGAATTTGGGCCAGCATGGAAGGTATATTTCCATGGGATTAATTTATTAGCTCAGAAGAAAAAAGGGGTGATGGCGTAAAGCTCATGTGAACCTACACACTGAGACCACCAATTTAACTGCCATTGTTACCAAGGCTAGCCCTCTGCCTATGGAGGATGATTCAAATGATGTAATTTTTAATGTTGCAAACATTTTTTATGCAAATAATGCCGCTCATGAGGCATATCATGTTTAAATTTATGCATTTTTCATTCACATTTTTTGCTTTAGCATTTCACTTTATAGACATCATACACTCATAACAAAAATATTCTTAGTGTATCACCATATTTGTCAATAAAATTGACTTTGAGTATGCTGCAATGACATAAAAGTCCAATGGTTAAAACTTAACAACAAAAAGAGAGATGATTAAAGTGCTTAGTAAACATGATAACAATTAGTCTTGGCTGTCTTTCTTCACGAGGGGGAGAAGGGGGTCACATCATCAAGAAAGAAGGCCAAAAAGACTCATGAGAGCATTAATAGCATGCTAACTTTAGTACACCTTAGGTTACAAGTCTATACTCAAATCCCTTAGGAGCTCCAAAGGGAAGCTGATCATTAATGTCAATAAGTTGATCAAGAAGATTTTGTCCAAGACAGTTGCTACCTACAGGGATTAGGCTGATATACTTCCATTTGTTGTTTAGGAGTATAGAACCAATGTAAGAACACCCATTGATTAGACACCTTTCTCCTTGGTGTATGGAATGGAAGCCATGTTGCCTGTCGAAATAGAAGTAAGTTCTCTATGAGTGGCACTCAAAGCTCAGCTGAAAGAATCAGATTGGGTAAGGGCTATGTATGAATAGTTAAATGCAATAGATGAGAAGCGGGTCAAAACAATTGACCACCTACAGATGTTCCAGAAGCGAATGGCTCGATCTTACAACTACAGAGTTAGATATTGAAAATAACCTCTTAAGATAGGTGATCTGGTTCTTAAACAGCTACGCCAAGTCAACACCAATGCTAGGGGCAAATTCAGGTCTAATTGGGAAGGCCATTCGTTGTTTAGAAAGTCCTTGGTAGGGGCGGAATCAAGCTTATGTATATGGATGGAAATGAGTATGTGAATCCAAAAAATCAACATAGGCTTAAGCGTTATCATGTCTAGGTCAAAAGAATTAAATCAATGAAAAGCAGCGCAAAGAATAAAAGAAATAAAAAATAAATTACTTGACGAGTGGTACTCTACTACTCAAGAAAAATTAGGGTGCCACCCGCTGATCGGTATAAAACAAATCGGTCAGGGAAAACTTAGGGTACCCCAATGCAAATAAAGCCTGCTAAGTTGAAATCCTTAAAAGGGCGGCTTAGGCAAAAGTTAGGGCATTGAAAGAAAAATGTTAGTTTCTTCCTGGAAAATCTGTAAAAGACCAGTAGGCAGTAGGGATTAACCATTGGAAATTGTTACCATTGCTTATATACTCAAATGGATCTCATCAATAAATATGTTATGATTCGCTAAGAATTTTGGTCTTATAAATACCTGCATCTCTTTAGCTGAAATAATCGCAGGTATGTGAACATCAGTTTTTCTATGCATTTTATGAATCTTTGTTATTATATTTACTGTGCGTACGTTATTCAACTAAAAGACAAAATATGGAGAGGCATGAAAAGAAATTAGACCTATGCAAAATTCAGAAAATGTCTTCTGGATTGAAAATCGAAAAGGGTGGTCTAGGCAAAAGTTAAGATGATAGGAAAAAGAAAGGAAATGCCTGCTGGATTAAAAACCCGAAAGGGCGGTCCAAACAAAAATTAAGGCAAAGAAAAGAAGAAAATAAAATTTCGCTGAACCGACCCATCAAGGACAATTCAGGAAAAAGTCAAGATAAACAGAAACGAAGATAAATGTTCGATAGGTCATCTCACATCGAGGGGCCTATGCAAAAATTAAAACTCAATTCAAAAGCGCCAGTTTTTTCAATTGTGAGAATTAAAACATCATTTGTAATTATCCTGTCTCACTCCTAGGATTCCTTGAACTTAGTTCTCCTATTAAGAAATAACAGGATAGCATGTATCCCCAGAAGTGCTAATTCCAACCAACTTGCCTTGGTAATTATTGTCAGTTACTTTGGGTTGGTTCATTGCGATTTGGAACTGAGAGTGTTCAACGGTTAACTCACTTGCTTGTACTATATGCTATATGGGCTTGATGGGTTGTATTTTTAGCATGTATTTGCACTTATTTCCATATAGAGACAATGACTTTAGTCCTTTTGGCTGCTATTACTTCCTTCCTTGTCTTTTTAGTTTTTAAAGGTGATTTGGAGAAAACATACAGTATCTGGGCAAAAAACGCCCTTCACTGATATCTGATACATGTAGTAAGAGCAATAGCCAGTCCCAATTATTCTATAACACTTTAGAATGACCAGGATGACATCAGTACCGGTGGATGGTAATTCCAAGATCTGGAAGTTACCCAATTTGGCCAAATCTTGTTCAAGAAAAGTCAAAATCAAGAAGGAAGTTTAAATCTCTTTCCTATGTCCATAAAGACAGGGATTTTACTAGAAGGAAGTTTAAATCTCTTTCCTATGTCCATAAAGACAGGGATTTTACTATCATTTGAAGAAAGAGACTAAAAGGAAATAAGACCCAAAGAATAAATGCAAAGAGTCATGTTTTGTCACTAAAGAAGAAGCAAGAGGAGGGCCGTTCAACTATAAATACCAAGGCCGGCAAGTGTCAAACAAAACATCTATCATATATTATCTACCATTCACATTCTATAGTCCCTCTAGTCTAGTTTCAGTTCTTAGTTCTTAGTTTCTTTACTTACAAGTACCTTGGATTTTTTAATTTTTTATTCGGATTTGGTTTAATAAGCAATTTCAATCTCAGTCTTTATATTCTTAGCATGCTTTACTTTAAGTCTCTTTATAATTCTGCACATTTAAATTCAGTCATGTTTAGCTAAATTCTTTATGACTTGACCAAGGAAGGGTCAAGGATTCCGCAATTGGGTAAAAAAATTCAGAAGGCGACCTATTTACCAATCTCAGTATTTCAAGGGTTTTGTTGTTAGGATATCACCTAGTCTAATTGTTTGGCCTAATCAACCATTCGATAACTCTTCATGGTTATTGTTAATCTAAGTTCTTGCATCCGTAATTATGCCTGAAGAGATAAAGTGACGACAGTCTCAATCGAGACTAGAGAAAGGTAATCTTATGTTTATTGGGAGTTCTTCACTACCTGTCGATAAGAATTTAGGTTTTCTATTTTATATTGCTATTCATTGGTGAGCTCTTTAGCACCAAGTTGAGAGACACAGTGAGTAAGAGAGAGATCGTGGCGCGAAGTCTGGTCTCCATACATAGTAAGGAAGAGTTTCTAGTACTGTATGGTGCAAGAGTGCCAGTATAGCTAAATCTAGGTCATAGTGTAATTAATTCCTTATCCCGTGATTGCCATAATGTTCAGTCTTGCTCTACTTTGATTGAGTCATTGTTTCCCATTGAGAGTACTTCTAGGTCACACTATGTGTTATCTTCTAAGAATAAAATTGTCCAATACCATTCCTTATGGATTCGACCTCTGCTCACTACCAGTTTATTTTGTTTAGGGAATTACTTTTTGTGGTCTCAACACCCATTAAATTTTGGCATCATTGCCGCTAAACGAGTCCTTTTGACTAATTATTCAATGTGGATGACTAGAGCGGCATGTCAGGGCAGCAAATTCTTCTACGATCCTGAAATCAAAAGATCCAATAGAGCTCATGCTAAGCAATCTCTAGATCATAGAAATCAGGCAGAAACTTCAAGTGGACCCAATAACGACCCAATCAGTGTAGAAGGACTGTCTGACGATCCAAACGACCTAGATTCAGAACTTCAAAAACCCATCATGACCATGGCTAATCAAGAATAGTTAATCGAGACCTTACACAGGTCCCGGTGGATCAACAACCACTCTGTATAGCTTATCTGCCTAAGACTGACAAAAAAAACTTTGAGAAGAGATTTGGGTTTGTTCATAGCTTACTTGAATTCCCTGAAAGGGCCATTGATGACCCTTATAAACACTTACAGAAGTTCTGTTTAATGGTTTATTCCATGACGCCGCCCAAGGTCAATCTAGATCTTGCTGAGCTGAAGTCCTTTGCTTTTTCTCTTAAGGACTTAGCTAATGACTAGTTTAATCATTTGAAACAAGAATCCATTACATCATGGGAGCAAATGTTGAGAGTCTTTCTTGACAATTACTTTCCAACATTGAGGGTTACCACTTTAAAGAGACAAATCTAGTCGGCTAAGATGAAAGATGCGGAGAGTCTCCATGGGAATTATGCTCAATTCCAACACCTTTTGGCAGCCTGTCCACCTCTTGGATTCGCTGATCAAGCCTTAGTCTAGACCTTCTATACGGGACTCCAGTTCTCCCAGCGATCTACGATGGATGCTGTTAGTGGGGGTGCTCTCATAAATAAGACCCCAACTCAGGCTTGGGAGCTTATTAAGACTATGGCAAAAACTGCTCAATAGTTTGGTGATCATGAAGGAAAATCCACATTGAGAGAATTCAATTAGATCTGTTCTTATCGTCTCAATGACAATTAGAGAGATTGGCTAAGCTTGTGCACAATATAGTTGTCTAGACCGAGGACGCAAAGGAGTGTGAACTTTGCAAAAAGACCACTAAGGCTACTGATGCTTGCCCTCGCATAGGAGACCGTGAATTTGAGCAAGTCAACACCATGGGAAACTATGGCAACTATGGAAACTATGGTAACCATAGTAACTATGGCAATCAGGGGAATAAGCAGCCTTACATCCCACCACCATAGAGAAATCAAATAGGGTGGCGAGATTGGCCAGCACTTGATTGGGGAAATAACGACCGCCAACAATCATAAGCACCACAGAATCAGCTCGTGGTAAGAAATTAATAGAATGTGATCATACCGAGACCTCATCAAGTACATCTGAAACCTACCTCAACAGCCACAACATAATCCTTATGAATTTTTTTATGCTCTTGTTGCTGGTTCCAATAAATGGTTTTAGTTGGTAGATGATCGGATACAAGAAAAGCAAGGAAACTTCTCAAACTTGGAAAAACAAATGGCCTAGATAGCTAGCACTCGCTCCAAGAATGAGAACATAGGTAGACTTCCATCTTAGATGGAGGACAATCTAGGAGAGAACGTCAGTGTGATCGCACTGAAGGAAAACAAAGATACTCAACTAGAACCACCAAGAGCAGAAATAGAGGATGAAGTCATTATGATTCCTGATGACACAGAGGAACCATTGCTTTCTACTGAGACCAAGCCTCATTTTCCCGAGAGACTGAGAAAGATAGAGAAGCAAAAAAGAAGAGAAGGAGATCTTTGAGACATGGAGGAAAGTCGAGAACGACATCCCGGTGCTCGATGTGATTAGCTAGATACCCAACTACGCAAAATTCCTCAAGGAGCTGTGTACCAACAAAAAAAGCAGCGTGTCCTGAATAAGGTCGTGATGGGGGAGAATGTATCCACCATGATTCAACACAAATTACCCCCTAATCTGAAGCATCAGCGAATGTTTGCAATCAATTGCACCGTAGGCCAGGTTGGAATTCAGAAGGCTATTTGTGATCTCAGTGCATCTAAAAACGTCATGGGAAAGGGACTCATGAGCCCTGATGCATGCACAATAGGTGACGTGGCAGTCATGCAAACATCAAGGAGATTTTTGGCAATTTTGTACTTAATCAAGGCCATGATTGCTACTAATCCCATTAATACCCTATGAGCCAACCCTTTGCACCCCTAGTAAAATTACTTAAACCCCTTCATCCACCATACTTAGTAATGCTCTCTTCCAAACTCTTAATCTCCATCAAAAGCATAATGCTACTTCTTCTTCGGCGAACTCTTCTTTCCACCACCACTCAAGCTAATGGCTTCTAATAGAGACGCCACCACTACCAACCCTATGACCAGTGAAGTCATGATCGGCAACATCGCCTGTGACAACACTCCTTTCACCACCACCACTAACAATGCCGTCATCACCATTCCCATCGTCGCCATCCCAATAATGGCTTCCTTCTCCACCATCACCCTACCATTGGTACTGCCGTAGACCCCATTCTCACCTCCTCCGATGATGTTGCTACCACCACCGCTACTGCAATGCCTTCTATCATTGTTTCTACTCCCGCCGATGTAGTCACTCTCTCAAAGAACACATTATTACTAAGCCATGCTATTCCCACTCTCCACCACTGCTACCCTTGACAACACTCCCATCATCATTGACCCAATATCCACCATATTTCCTACCGTCATGGATCACAAGGTGTCTAGCAAGACCCCGATAAAAGGAAAGAAACCCCAAAGAGAAATTAAGCCACAGAGTGACCTCATCGAGATTCACTTCAGTGGGGGGAGTGATAATACACCTCCTACTCTCCCTATTAAGAGAAAAATGCTCACTAGGAGGGCCATTCAAAGCGGCCAACATTTGAAGAAGACCAAAATGACCAAGGAAGAGAAAACCCCTGCTCCCGGTATGAAGAGCAAGATTTATAGCTCTTTTGATCATCCTGCTACCCTTACCACCTATGCCCATTTCAAGAGCTAGTCTTCAAAGCCCTAAAAGTTTGCATGTAAAGAGACCTTGACTACTCTCGGAATCAATCAAGCCATCATTGATGCCCTCAACGCAATCTCATGGTTGCCCCTACTCTTCATCTGTTTCCCTTCCTACCAAGAGCTTGTTTGGGAATTTTATCCTAATTCCCAGTTCAAGCAGGACTACACTAGTTGCAAATAGGGTGGGGGAGATCAAGTTCCATCTCCACGGAAAGACTATGAGTTGGAGTCTTGATGACTTCAACAAGGCTTTACAGGTGACTGACCCCTCTGATGATATGTGTGATGCTCTTCCAACTTATTTCAATGCCGCTTTCACCTATTTCTACCTTTGTAATAATGATCCTAGAGTCACCAGTTGGAAGTTTGGTGACTCTAGAGACTTCTCCATACATGAGCCCCAACTCTGGTACGCACATAGAATCCTTGCATATAATTATTCTAGTAACCATAAAAGCTCTAGGACCCATTAAAAAAGAGGAAGTGCACATCCTGCGGTGCATGGAAAACAACAAGAAGCTCCACATGGGAGCCCGGCTGGCCAAGTAGTTCCAATATATCCTCACTCACCCTAAGAGTCCCCCAATCCTAGGTGCTATAATCTCAATTCTAGGACATGGCATAGAGCATTTTGATCATACCCATTAGACAAGGACCCCCGAAACTCTGCTCCTCGACCTAGAGACACTTAGGAACATGATTCTTACTGAAAGGGTCAATGGGATTGTGGTTATGTGCCCTTCTAGTCCTCTTGAAGAAAAGCCTTCTCTACCTGCTCCTAAGGACCCTCGGCCAGACTAGCCTGCTCATGATGACTCTACCCCTTCTGCCTCCTATATGGAGCTCCTTCGAAAATTCACCAGTCTGGAGAACCAGTACAAGGACCTTCTCAGGAACCTATTTGAGCTTGGTGGTGAAAATCATGTCCTCTAGACCTGTTATGACGCCATAGAGCTCAATGTGTACCTTATTGTTGAGCAACTCGGGATCCAAAGGACATAGCGAGACCAGTTGGGTCTCTTTTGCCTCTCTTCTTCCGTACTAGTATAGTAACATTGTCTTTTCCCTTTCTTCTTTCTCTTTTTATTCTTTCTTTTGCGCTAAGGGCAGTGGTTAGTTTAAGTGTAGGTAGGGGATATATCATTTTAGTTCTTCTTTTTAATCTTTTTCTTTTTCAATATATATTTATCTTTGCTCCAAGAAAAAGTTTCACAAGGACTTATGCTTTATATTTTCATCCCTGCAATGACCTCATTCTGCTATCTCACATGTTATTGAGATATGAAGATAATCAAAATAAGAAATACTATGTAAATAACCAATTAAATAAGTAACATGATTATTTCGAGTAACTGGAATTTATCATTTAGACCTGAATTGAATATTGATATTCAAATCTAAGATTTTTGATAATCACTTCGTAAAATTCTTAGTCCCAAAGAGTGCAGAATAGTGCAACATGATTTAATTGTTTTAAATGCTTTAATTTGGACTTGATTTGCTTTTAGTTAGTCCATGTGTATCATGAGATCCTCCATTTAGACCTTACAATCCTAGTATCAATCTTTGTGGTTATTTACTACTATGAGTTCTCCAATCAGTCAAAATGAGACTTACTTGGCTCGTAACCTTGTTTGTCTCTTTCATAGGGTCAATAGAAGAAAGAGCCATCCATGGCTAAAAACTGGGAGAAGACTCTTTCATAAGAAGAGATAGAAGAAAGAGTTATCCACGACTAAAAACCGAGAGAAGATTCTTTCATTAGGAGAGATAGATTAGGAAGAATTAATGGTTGGAAAATACAGCAAGACCTAAGTAAAATAGCAAAGTACGAATGAGACAGAATAGGTTAGCAAATCTTAAGAGGGCCTAACAAAGTTCTTAAAATTGCAAAGCAAATCCCAAATAATGGCTAGATGCAACTTTAGGGACTGCACCAAGTAAATATGTGCCTATAATAAATGTAAAGGTTTAGAAAGAGTCATCTTATGATCACTAGGACGCGCTAATTTTCAAATCATGGTAATTTTGAAGAATAACAATATTTTGTGTACTCGTGTTTTAATTTGGTAAATACTCTCAGCCAAAGTTTTGAACAAAGTCTTCTTGATGATATCTTACATTGGAATACACAATAGTCAATGAAGAGCCTCGATATAAGTCTCGGTGAAAGAATATGGTCACTGTGAAATTATTTAAGGTTACTTGTACAGTTTAAATTTCTCTTCTTTCTAATCTTTAATGCTTACTTGAGGGCAAGCATGGAACAAGTTTGGAGAGATTTGATGGGTTGTATTTTAAGCATGTATTTATACTTATTTCCATATCATAGAGACCATGTTTTTAGTCTTTTTGGCTACTATTACTTCCTTCCTTGTCTTTTTCAGTTTTGAAAGTGATTTGGGGAAAACATGCAATATCTACGCAAAAAGAGTCCTTCACCGATACCTAATATAGGTAGTAAGAGCAATAGCCTAACCCAGTGATTCTAAAATACTTTAGAACGACTAGGATGACATCAATATCGGAGCATGCTAAGTCCCAGATCTACAAGTTACCCAATTCTGTAAATTCATGTTCAAGAAGAGTTTAATTCAAGAAGGAAGTTTAAATCTCTTTCATAATTCCATAAAGGCGGGGACTTTACTACCATTTAAGGAAAGAGACTAAAAGGAAATAAGACTCAAAGAATAAATGCAAAGAACATTGTTTTGTCACCAAAAGAAGAAGCAAGAGGAGGGACATTGAACCATATATACCAAAGTCAGCAAGTCTCAAAGAAAACAACTATCATCAATTATCTACCATTCACATTCCACAGCCCTCTAGTCTAGTTTCAGTTCTTAGTTCTTAGTTTCTTCACTTTCAAGTACTTTCGATTTTTGAGTTTTTGATTTCGGATTTCGTTTAATAAACAATTTCAATTTCAGTCTTTATATTCTTAGCATGCTTTACTTTAAGTCTCTTTACATTTCTGCACATTTAAATTCAGCCATGTTTAGCTAAATTCTTTATGACATGACCAAGTAAGGGTCAAGGCTAGATTTAAATGGTTTGAAGACCAAAATTGAATACAATGGTTCACAAGGCGACCTATTTACCAATCTCGGTCCTTCAAGGGTTTTATGGTAATGATATCACCTAGTATCTCTATTTGGCCTGATCAACCATTCAGTAAGTCTTCGTAATTATTGTTAATCTTAGTTCTTAGATCCATAATTGTTCATGAAAAGAGATAAATTAACGGCAGTCAGCATCGAGACTAGAGAAAGGTAATCTTATGTCTGTTAGGAGTGCTACACTACCTGTCAGTCAGGATTTAGGCTTTGCTATTATTTATTTCTATTCATTGGCGAGCTCTTTTATGCAAAGTTAAGAGACATAGTGAGTGAGAGAGAGATTGTGGTGCAAAGTCCAATCTCCATACAAAATAAGGAAGAGTTGCTAGTAATGTATGGTGCATGAGTGCTAGTATCATTAAATTTAGGTCTTGGTGTAATTAATTTCTCATCCCGTGATCGCCATAATGTTCGGTCTTGCTCTACTTTGGTTGAGTCAACGTTTCTTATTGTTTTATTACCTGCTTTATTTAGTCCTAATCTACAAATTTCCATCAAGAGTGCTTCTAGGTCACGCTATGTGTTATTTCCTAAGAATAACATTGTCAAATACCGTTCCTTTTGGATTTGACCTCTGCTGACTACTAACTACTTATTTATTTTGTGCGGGGATTTATGTTTGGTGGTCTTGACACCCTTCAGGGCTTCATTGCTAGTTATGTTGAAGGGGCAACAAGGGTATGCAGAGGACCATACTAGATGGTTTTAGTTCAGAAAAAAAGAAAATTCAACATGCATAAAGCTCAAAATAATAAAAGTAGTCTATAAATAGCATCGAAGTCTACATCAAAATAAGCCACGCAGGGACAAAAGAATCAAATGTCCACATAATAATAGCTATAGTATAGTCTAAACTACAGGGGGATCATGTCCCTAGGGCATGCTCTGAGTCTCATTCTAGGTATCAGCTAGTAGGTAATCCATGTCGATCATCACCTGGTCCCCTCCTCTAGCACCAACCTCAACCGCAGCACTAGTTGCCTCAGCCCGCTGCTCCACCTCCTTCTCACCTCCAACCACCTGGTTACCTTCGGTGCCACTCGATATACTAAGCTATCATCATTAGATAAGGAAATAGAAGGCTCAATTGTCTGCCTCTCCTCGTACATCTGTGCCAACTGACCCCGTAATACCGCAACCTCAGCCCTCGCCTGAGCAGTCTCCTCTCTTGCCCTATCAGCCTCCTCTACTTCCCTGTTAGCCTCAGTAGTGGTTGCTTGCATCTGCTCATATATAAACCTAGCTCACTCCTTAGAGGCATCTAAGTCCTGAGCGAACCTACTACGCTCTACAGCCAACAAAGTCTACAATGGGAATCGTAGGATCAATGCACATATGTAAATATTATGGCATGCATCATGCATAATTTTTTTAATTTTAGCAAGTAAAAGAAAGTTACAGAGGGTAGAGTATCCCGAGCTAGCAGCAGGTCTCGAATAGAGAAGAACCCCTCGTAATGCTCTCTGCCTCAGTAATAGTAACCTGAAAAGAAAATCATGTTAGCAGTAAGATATTTCAGGTAGCAATAATAAGGCTGAGATTAAACTATAGAATTCCTCGTTTGAGTTGAGCCATATGTGGTAAAATGGATGGGGTGGACCAACTCCTCAAGCTCCTTGATAGCTCGCTTCCCCTAATAATCGAGGAGTAGGAAGAAAGTATCCAACTCTACCCAAAGACCCCCTCTCTCACACTCCCCGAAGAGTGAGACCACTTTGTTAGTGGCTTTGGGTCAGCAAGGGTAGTAGTACTAGTAGTAGCAGAGCTCTTCTGTGTGGTGGTGGGAGGCTACAACAATAAACTATTACACTCACAGTCCTAATCAGTTCAAAGAAATAATAAGATATTCACAAAGGCTAACTGAGGAGGATACCTGAGAAGAAGGTGTAGCGGACCTAGTTAGGCCCTCAGTACTCCAAACCACCTAAGGACCCATGCAGTCGCCCCTCAGTCCACCCTCAGTATCATCATTGTCATCATCACCATCGTCATCACTATAGTGGAACTCGAGGGGGATATCCTTCAAATGAATCCTCTGACAAGGAGGAAGGAGTGAAGAATCAATAAACTCAGCATAGGAACCCCTTACTAACAGCACTCGGGTTCCCTCACCCATAAGGTACAGCCCCTAGTTATCTCAGTCATCAAATGTGGCTAGAAGACTCTTGTTGGGACTGGGGGAGGGATCGGCCTCTCCAAAAAGGTACTGGTCCTCCAATCTCAGACCCCCTCGCTAAAGTACCACTCTAGGGAGAGTAGGGACTTAACCACAAAGTGATGATCATCTACGCTAGCCCATAATTGCTCAATGTCCCCGTGCATATCCATCCTCTCCCACGGACCTTGAAGGATGTATACAAAGTGAATGCACTGTAAGTATCATAACTTTGTAAATACAGTTTCTGCTAATGGTTGTCAAAATGTGAAATACATATTCAACATTAAAGAAGTTTACTCGATTGGAGCACAGCTGGTGAAGGAACTCCCTATACTCCACTATGGTTAGGGCCTATCCCTGATAAGGCCCCATCCACCTATAAATAATATGAGGTGTCTCAGACAACATGGGCAAACCTAGCCTGGGGATGAACCGATGCTCAAAGGCCCAAATCTACAAAACAAAGCGAAGTTAGTTCCAAAGAAATTAAAACAAAAGATTAAAGCACAAGAGATTGGTTCAATAATACAAGTAAGATAAAATGGAAGATCTTGAGCTTAGACTGCTAGCCCCAAACTCCAACATCCAGCCTATAGTACAACTATGCCAGGATGGCCCAGCACCGATTCTTTCCTGACATAGTGGCCAGATCCTCGATAGTTAAGAGTAAATCGCACTTAAGGTTGCTCGAGTAAATTAGGAAGAAGAAAGTGGTAAGGAAAGTTAGTAGGAAAGATCAAGTGTACTGGTCCCTCCTCTCCGTAGCAACTGGAAGCGGGACACGTCCGAGTCCACCCCCACCTGTACCAAAAACAGTATCTGTACAGGTCCCACCTCACCAGTACGAGTCCCTGCAAAATAGTCCCCATTGTAAAAAAATTCCTAAACAATCCAAAACCATCCAAACTCGGTCAAAGCTCAATCAAAACTACCCTAAAAGCATCCTAAACTAAAGTTACATGCATTAGGCTCTATTTAAGGCTTTAAAACACCATAATTCATGCAAAAAATCAAAAAATTCCAAAAACTTCAAAAAATGGAAAAATGAGGAATCAAATGAAATACCTGGAGTTTTGAGGCGTGGGTATCAAGAGATGGAACCAAAGCCACATTGGAAGTGAGGGTAAAGCCAAGAAATGAAACCCCCTCACGAAAATCATACCCGATCAGAACCTGCTTTCCTGAAGCTCCAAATTGCCTACCTGGGGCAAATCCTCATGCCTAATGAAGAAACAGTAAGTCTTTGGGATCTTTTTATACATTTTGATCGATTTAGGGAGAAAATTGCCGGAAATTTAAGTATAGGATAGTCTGGAGTAAGGGAGGGTGTGAGGGGGCTATTTCAGTTTTAAACCTCCCTCGACCAAGACACGTATGAAGTCCCACCTGACCTTTACCGGTCTCACCTCGATAAATGCCCACCTGTATGGGTCTTCTCTAGCCATCAAGGGGTAGTTTTTGATCAAGAACTTCATGAAGCACCTAGGGCATATCTACTCCAGACTAGAGGCCAGCCCCGCTTCTCCTAAACTTCGTACTTTAGTTAAATTAGGGGCAAACCCGTAGCTCACCTTGATCCTTGATTGAAGGGGATAAAATTTTTGTTTTCATAAAAGTCAATCAAGAATCAAGGTAACCTATTTTTTAATTTATCACTACCAAGGAGAATTTTTGTGTATAGATCTACTCAAATATAGGGAATTTTCCCCAATAAGTGGGTCTTGTACGGAAATGCTTAACCCAATAGAAAAAAAGTTCACCAAAGGACATTACTCCATTCCCCAATAGTGGAATCAACTAAGGGGCATCTCCTCATTCCCCAGTAATAGAATCAGTAAACCTAGGGGCATCCCCCCGTTCCCTGACAGCAGAATCATCTAATCAACGGGCATCTCACCCCAAGGGACATTCCTCAAAAGGCATCCTCCAAGGGGCACTCCATTATAAAGTGATTGGCCCAAACTCGACATTTCTCGCACTTAATTTATAGCTTATTTAGGGGCCAACCCCCATCCATACATCTTTGTTCTTATTGTAGGACAAAAAATTTTGTTCATCACAAAGTCAATCAAGAATTAAGATGTGTCAGCTAAGATGATATCTAACTCAGTGTTTGATTGTAGTCTCTTTACAGGTCATTCGAAATCCCTAGCAGGAGTGTCATCTGCCTTAGGATAGGGATACACTATCAGTCAGTAAAGCTATCCACCTTAGGAAAGGGATACATCATCCAGAAGAGTCATCCGCCTTAAGAAAGGGATACACCACAAAAAGTCAAGAAAGTCGATGCACCTTAGGAATAGGATACACCACAATTAGACAGCAAAGTCGATCTGCCTTAAGAAAGGGATACAAGGATAGTCATCCGCCTTAGGAAAAGGATAAACAATCAGTCACGAAAGTCAATCCACCTTAAGAAAGGGATACACAAACCTTCCCTAGTAGAGTCACTAGGGATATGTATTAGCAATGGAAAGTCATTTGCCTCACGAAAGGGATGCACATCAGAAAAGGAAAGTCATCCTCCTCAAGAAAGGGATATGCATTAGTAAAGGAGAGTGATCCGCCTCAAGAAAGGGATACACATTGTTAAAGGAAAGTCATCCGCCTCAAGAAAAGGATACACATCAGCACAGGAAAGTTGTCCGCCTCAAGAAAGGGACACCCAGGAAAGGAGTTTGCCTCAAGAAAGGAACTCACCCATGTCATCACCTCAGGTATGATTTCTATACCCTCGCTCTCCTCGTGAGATCATACAGATCTGTATCTATAGTGATCCCATGAGGGGCAGTCTATGAGCACTTGATTTTAACAGTAATTCTCACAAAAGTATGATAAGAGCTAGTTAATGCAATCTTTTATAGGTGTTATTCATCAGAAGTGTTCCTACTACTGCAGAGTTGATTATGGCCGAGTCTGGAGACCTAGTCTGTCCTTAGGGACCCATACAGGTCATGTTTAGGTGTACATATCCAATAATTAGCCCATAGGCGTCAGATATCTCTTGCACCTAGGGGGGACCAATACGGGTTCCCCCGGACCCCGTATGAGTCCCAGTGGACCCGTACGGGTTCCATTCTTGCCTAATCATCCTTTATGGTAGATAATTCTTTCTATTTGTGGGAGAAATCAAGTCATGAATGTAATTTATTGCATTTTCAATCGATTTACCCCTATAAATAGAGGCCGTTCCACCTCATTTCAATAGGAGATGAAAAAGATAACATATACAATAGATTATAGAATATAGTTTATGAAATTCTAGCAGTTTTTATAGGTATAGCAAGGGTATAGTTAAGGTATTTAAGGTATAAAATAGGGAGAAAGCATATTCCTTGAGGTTTTGTCCATATTTTATTCATTCCTAACTTCCTTTATTTGGATTTGGGGGACGTTTTGTCCATACAAATACTCACCTAAATAGTCCTAAAAATCAGTATTTCAACACGTACTTTGGCTAGACTCTCTCTCATCGTAAGGATCATTTCAAAGTGGATTCACGTTGTAAAGGTACGCCCCTGAGTTTCAAAGGGACTCACATCTCAATTACTTTGTTGTTATTCGCCGTATATTCAATTCCATCTAGTCTTTCATTGTTGTTTTGGGTCTGATCCTATCCCATGTGGGCCTTGTTGGTACCTTTATGTCCTTAGGGATATTAAACTAGTATGTCATACCCATACGAAAGGAAATCCAATTTTTATTCTATTTCTTCTCCATAAATCTGTTTGCCAACTGAATTAAGGTTCTACCCGGGACTAGACAAGACCACGTATAGGTCCCCCCATACTTGTACCGATCCTCTCCAGTAGTCGTACGGGGTCCCATCCCTCCTGTATGGTGACTGGCCCCCAGGCAGCATCCAAAGTTCCCTTTTTTAACCTGTAAAATCAATCAACATCACTATTTGCATGCAATTAGTTTCACTAATAATCTGGTAAATCAACCCACAAATAGATAAAATGCGTTTTCATAACAAAATGTGTCGAAGACCCATTATTTATCTCCGATCCTTGGAGCCCCACGAATACTATCAATCGCAAAATCACCACGCTAAGATAATCACATTTTCCTAATAAATTGCTAACTTATGATGTGCTATAAACTATGCAAATCTTTGTGGATGCAGGGGAATTTATTTTATTTTGTTTTATAACTTAGGACAAATGTGTAGGTTCTCTTGCAATTCCCCCATTTTCCCTCGATTGTAATTTTATTCCCCCTTTTATTGCTTGTACTTTTATTTTAAATTGTAAATGCATGAATCGAGTGTGAAAGAGGGTAGAAAAATAGGATTTCGTAAAAATTCCCGAAACAATGAAAATAAAATGGTTTTACATGGAGAATGTAATTTTGAATTAACTAAATGAGAAATAAGTGACTCATTCAATACCCGAATCTCTGATCTAAAAGGTACAAGTGTCCCACCCAGAGGTAACCGTACCAAAAAACATCCCTAATTAGACAACTTAGGTGGCGAATCTATCATTTGTATCGAGATTTGGGTCTCAATTCTTTTATTCATAAAATTGGTTAAATTGTGCAAACTTGAACTAAAAAGTTTTCATCACACCTAAATTAATCAACCAATCATACTAGTGGGCCCCGCCGGTAGGCGCCAAGAGAGACCCATACGTCATCGACACCCTACAATACTGCTAATTGGAAATGACATTTCTCTTCTTTAAATGGTTAAGTCATGGTTGTAAAGAAAGTTCTCCATGAAAGACCTTGGAGAAGTAGTATTTATACTAGGTACAAAGATCTATAGAGATAGACCCAAGAAGCTACTATGTCTTTCACAAGATACATACATAGACAAGGTATTGACTAGGTTCAACTTTGAGCAATCAAGAAAGGGTTATCTTCCAATGTCTCTTGGAATTAACCTTTCTAACTCTTAGTGTCCAGGGATACAAGAAGAGAGATTATGCATGAGTAGAATCCCCTATGCATCCATAATAGGATCTATCATCTATGTTATAGTATCTACACTGCTAGATGTCTCACACGCGTTGAGCATCATAAGTCGATTTCAATATCCAGGTTAGAAGCACTAGATGGCTGTTAAGAAAATCCTTAAGTACTTCAGAAGGACTAAGGAAATAGTCTTGATATATGGAGGTGGTGATCTTATAGTAAAGGGATTTAGTGATGCGAGCTTTCAATCTGACAAAGATGACTACAAGACACAGTTAGGTTACCTATTTATGTTATAGGATACAATTGTCGATTCAACCACTAAATCTGAGTACATTGCTGCCTCAGAAGCAACAAAACAAGCTGTCCAGATAAAGAGTTTTATTGGTGATCTCAATGTGATGTCTAATAGTGAGGATCCAATAGTATTATAATGTGATAACCCTACGGGCATTGCTCAGGCAAAAGAACCATGATCTTGTCAGAGAAATGGACATGTACATAGAAGATATCATATAGTGCAAGATATAATAAGGGATAAGGATATACAGATGGAATATGTACCCACAGATCAGAACCTAGCATGATCAGACAAAAGAACCAAAAAGGACCAAATTGTCATCCGAAATCCATAGTTCAGACATCCACATTCCAGGGAAGTTTCGATTTAGCATTTTCTACTGAAATACCAAAAAGTCAAAATTTAGTCAAACATAATAATCATCCCACCGAGTAATTACCTATCAACACTAAAAAAATCAAATCTTATCGAGATCTGGCAAGGATTTATGGGATTAAAGTAAGATCTTGTCAGATAGGTAATTAGCACGCTGGCTATTTACCACCCCTCTATATATAGAGGACTTCGTCTCTCATTTGAAAACAAACGAAAAAAGGTAAGAAAAATCTATTCAACCCCTTTTGTTCCGGGAGTCCTAAAAGCCCCGAAACTCTATCAAAATCTCCTAAACTTGAGCTTTATCACCAACATTTAGTATAAACGCATTTTTTGGTCTTTCTAGATCAATATCTCGTAGTGATCTTCGATCAAAAAAGGACTTAATTCTGAAAAATCTCTGCATTTCTTATAAGAATAATCTTACATTATAGCCATAACTTCAGTTAAACCTATTTTCCAATCAAACGACACTCGCTGACAACTTTGGTCCTGCAATGGCTCTTAAGTCATCATGGACAAACAAAATGGTAAACTGAGGGTAATTGGCTCTAAGCCTAACATTAAAACTCAGTTTTATTACTTCTATTACTACACATTGCATTCCATTTCTCTGGTTAAGTGAGCCATTGGGGCTACTTAAACTATAATATGTGAAAATAAGCTCGTAGGTACGGACAAACATCCAAAATGTGAGGGAACTCCATCCGAGTTTCTGGCCCAAAACCTAATTACTGCCTTTACTCTACAAAAATTTCTATAGCAAACATCAATTATTATGTTGTTTTAATGCCTGTTTTATTTCTTAATTTATTTCTTAAATAAAGCCATTGTAATGCAGAAATTACCACAAATCCCAAAATTCCAAAATTAACCTAAACAATTTGAACAATATGAGTAACTATTATGTCCGAACTCAGAATTTGACTTTCTTCTTGGTATAAAAATCCCATTTTGAACCAGTATACCACAATTACCGGTGGAGCTAAATTGGGTGGCGACTCTATTTTATTTTTAAATAAAGTCAAATGCTTTATTTTAAAAATATATTTTCCTAATAAAATGTGTAAATATGCTTCTCAATATAACCACATTTTTGGCTTATAGAAAGTAATTTTTTTCATATTCAATAAGTTAACGTGAAAAATAATAAAATTAACTTTCTCTTCAATAGGACCAAAAGGTTTTATTAAAAGAACAACGTCGCAGTTCCCTCAAACTATACCAAACCAAATTCGCACTGCTCCCCGCATTCTTTTCATCGATAAAACCTTGTATACTCACAGTGGCGACTCTGTTGGGTAAAAATTATTTTTACAAAAACCTAATTTTTATAAAAAAAATCATCTTTTTTGGCATGGTAATTAAAATATTGTTCAAAATAAATTTTAGAACTATGGGATATGTGGTAATTTAAACATTACACAAATTTTAGGATTGCATAGCATCTCCATTCTTTACCCCCTAAACCATTTTAGGTGTCTTTTGGTCAACTATCTCTAATTTTGCTTAGGGCTTGAGAGGTATGGATCCAATCACACCCCTTGCGTAACGTACAAGGACCTTTCTCGCTTAACGGCAAGTCTACCCGAGTATATTAAATGTGGAAAAGTTTCCTTTGGTTCACTTAGGGCCATTGAGACTCGGTGCACCAAGGCGCAGGATACCCAATCGCACCCAATCCTAAGACCAAAACCCGCATATAGATGAACTATAGACACTCTCCTATAGGTTTAGCAAAAAAACATGAGTGCACGCGAGCAGACTCTGCTAAGTCCTTCATTGATTTCAAAGCGAAGTAACCCATTGGAGTTAAAATGGTGGCAGGTGCGATCTAACCATTTCCTACATGTGCAGGTTTATTGAATATAAATGAACTTAAAACAGGCATCATAAGTATCATGGTTGTGTGTGAACTAAACAAATCTTTATGCAGCCATAACATTCATGTGTGGCATCTCATTTAATTGTCCTAGCGGTAAGGAACCCAGCATAACCAAGACCAGTTAGTCCACCTGGGCTCAACCCATGAGCTGAAATAACCACGACTAGTGAGTCCACCAAGGCTCAACCCATGAGCAAAAAAATAATTAAGACCGGTGAGTCCACCTAGGCTCATCCTATGAGCCAAAATTTGCAAACCCTTGAAGTGACCAGTGAGTCAACTTACCTTTGACTATCAAGTCAACTCCTGCGTGACCCTCGGGTCAACTCACCTTCGACCATAAAGTCAACATTCGAGTGGCTAGCGAGTTAACTCACCTTTGACCATCGACTCAGTTCTTGAGTGACTAGTGAGTCAACTCACCTTTGACCATCGAGTCAGCTCCCGAGTGACCAGCGAGTCAACTCAACTTAGACCATAGAGTCAACCCTCGAGTGACCAGCGAGTCAACTCACCTTTCACCACTAAGTCGACCTTCTATTAACCAACGAGTCAACTCGCGTTTAACCATTGAGTTCACTCTTGAGTGACTAGTGAGTCAACTCACCTTTGACTATAGAGTCAACCTTCGAGTGATCAGCGAGTCAACTCACCTTTGACCATTGAGTTAGCTTCCGAGTGACTAGTGAGTCAACTCACGTTAAACCGTAGAGTCAACCCTCGAGTGACCAATGAGTCAACTCATGTTTGACCATTGAGTCAACCTTTGAGTGACCAATGAGTCAACTCACCCCCGACCATTGAGCCAAACCAGATTCAAACCATGGTATTTGGATCGCACGTCTGTAGTATCCCATGAATTTTACAGGTTACCCTTTCTAATTGTTCCATGAACAGTTGACATATGCCCAATTCCCTACAATTTTCACATATCTAGACATTCATTCACTCACTCATTCATTCACTCATGCATTCCGACAAACCAATGTAAGTAAGGCTCAAAGCCACACTTAATACACTCACTAACACTTGATCTCTTGCATTTTCAGGTTGGAAGCGATAGAGGAGGAGGTTAAGATGCATTATGGGTAGCCCAAAATTAAGACACCCACCGCTAATCGAGTCTTCAGCCGTATTTTTCTTTGATCTTGAACCCAAAATTGCAATGGTAGATGATGATACAGTGGGACATTATCTTAGCAGGATTCTGGAAGCTCCTGAGTTTCCTGATATTTGGGAAAGGCTGAGCACTTTTAATTCTAAGAAAGCCCAAGAATAAGAGGCTAAGATAGCAGCGTTGAAGGCAAAGATGTTAGACATGGAAAATCTATCCCTAATAATAGACAAGTCTGTGGGACCCTCTATCGATCAATATGTAGACATTAATCGGTTCACGCCGAAATAATCTGAATCCTCCCCGACCAGCTTTGTGATGCCTTATATAGCTCCATATACTGGCACTAGTTCTCCTCACATGTATGTTGAGAGTTATCTTCAGATTGTGACTAGCATGAACATACCTACGGTTTATATATTCAACCTGTTTCAGGCCACTCTACCTGGACTAGCTTCTAAATGGTACATGTTGATGCTAATGGACGTGAAATCTGACTGGAAGAAGCTATGTTCTACATTTTTGGAAAACTATGCTTTCAACCTGAAGGTCAAAACTACTTTGCAAGATCTCAAAAGGGTCAAACAATGTTCGAGTGAGTCCTTTAAGGAATATTACTTGAAATGGATGGTTGTTCGCGTACTTATGACTGGGGCACCCGACCAAGAGGCCTTTATAGTAAATCTTATTGAGGGATCCAGCCAAAGGTACTGGGATGGCATGAAGATGAAAAGGTTCCATACCTTTAATGACAGTGGACTATGATAATTGACTAGTGAAATATGATGAAGAAGACTGGATGAAGAAGCAAGGACAACAAGCTTATACGAAGCCTAAATATTGGGAAAAGGGTGGGTCTTCTAAATAAGGAAACTTTGAGTCCCCAAAGGCCCCATCTAAAGTTGAAGCAACTACTCAAGGGCAAACTCATCAATCCATCTCCCCATGGGTGGAGTCACTAACATAGATATTCACCAAGCTGAGGAATTCCAAACAGCTTCACAGCATCAAACCATTCGTTCCACCTGCTATGGCAGATAGAGATAACTTTTGTGCCTATCACGCAACCAAGGGGCATCACACTAATAGATGCACCCGATTACTGAAGGATTTACACCAGATGATAGTCGATGGGAGAATTAAAGAGAATGAGAAGAAACCAAGCACACAGACTAATCACTGCCAAACTTTGAGGCTATGGTAAATGCCATCAATGTCTAGGTGGAGGCTAATGAGCACGATATTGACGTGATAGAAAATTTCTGACATGACCCAGGATGGGGGGACAATATGATATTTTACACTATGGACATCATCTATATGGTTGATCAATATGTGTTGAGAATGAGAAGAGTGGGGTTAGACTTGTATCAAGTATCGCCACACCTCATATTCCGAGGAGATTTTGACCGCAATGAGCATGTAGAAGAATTCCTTCGATTTATAGATGAATGTGAGATTGCTGTGATGGGTTTTGTACCTCAATTCCCTCACTTCTTGGAAGGTCCAACTATGGACTAGTACAATGTAATACCAATGGAAGGCCATTGGAACTCGTACTATATGGAGAGATCTTTCCTCCATTACTTCATGGCTTCTTAGTCGCACCCGAGTACACTTTGCTGGTTGTTGGCACCTTAAGTAGATCAACGCAATATAAGTTGGTAGGATATTGATCCTCCTCAGGCCCCCATGTATACTCCCCTATATTATATGAGTCCCAACTACATTGGGAAGAATATATTCGAATTAGGAAGCTCTTCTGGGATGTTACGCCCAGGAAATCAAGAGCTATATAATCTTGAACAAGCCTGGAGTAATCATGGGGACCAGTGAAGGTATCTAGGAATTAACCTGGATGTGGTAGCGCAAGACCCATTCGTCGAATTATGTGCAAATATGGAGTAAAAAATAAATCGCAAGAACTAAGTGAGCATCGAGCTGCGCAACTCTTTTAAAGGGGTCCATGCCAACATTAAAGTCAACAAAGGGATACACCAGCATTAGTTAAAGGAATGTCAATAGCCCCAAGAAAGGGATATGCACAACAAAGGAGAGATGTTTACTTTTACCTCAAGAAAAGAACACCAAGGAAAGGAGTTCGCCTAAAGAACTCACCCATGTCACAACATTATAAAGTCTTTTACATAGGAAAACTAGCTAGACTCGGGCACTCACTTCCTTTTTTAAAGCAGGATTTCTTACCAAGAGAGAGTGCCAGCTAGTAGAGAGGGCACGCCAAGGGCACATCCAGTCCAAACTCAGGGCCAATCCCACTTCTCCTAAACTCCATATTTTAGTTAGATTAGGAGCAAAAGCCCTAGCTCACCTTGATCTTTGATTGAAATGGCAAAAAATTTTGTTTTCACAAAAGTCAATCAAGAATCAAGATAAGCCATTTTTTAAAATTATTTATCTTCCCACCCTAATGAATTAGTTACTAGTCAAAATTAAATTCTTGGTCCAACTTAAATTGATCTAATAAATTACAATTTATTTTATCACTCTAATTAATTAGTCACCGATCAAAATAAATTCCTTGGTCTATCCAAAATTGATCTAATTAATTTTAACCAATTAAATAATAATCCAATTATTATTTATATTATATTTTTGTAATAGAATAAATCTATTAGTTCTTCACTTAGTCCGATGAAGGTCCAATTTATGTGACCTTATAGGATCCCAAAGTATTGAGCTGTTAGGGCTTAACCAACCCTTGCTCCAATAGAACCATTGGCTCGCGGTTCTAGATCGTTAATAGAACCCGATTACCTTAAATGACTATAGTACACGTCTAGCAAGGGTCTACCACCCCCCATTACTCAGAACATCGTTTATGCTTATGACTTAATCCCGGTTCATGCAATAGTTATCCAATGCGATGAACTCCTTCCATTCTTTAATATTAGTACCATCTAGTTTATAGGGTTTGGTTAAAGTGTTAACCTAGTAATAGCAAGGTTACTCGAACCTATCCCAGTTATTTACTTGTTACCGAAGTATATTGCCTTTTACCATAGTGTGTTTGACTAGAAATCATTTCTATCAAATACATACTCTAATCAAAGGTTTATGACAATCATCACTTCAATAAGTAGCCAGATACAACTCCTTAATATATCCAGAGCGATGGATTCTTCCAAGTACTAAGCTTACCAATGTGTTGTCATCACTATACCAGTAATCACCCGTAACACCCTAAATTAATGAGTGTGTAGAAATGACCCAATGCATTGCAATAGTACCACACAACGTAACTAGTATTTCAAGTATGAGGATATTCGAAAAGCTTATTGCATGAAGATAAACACTAACACATTGATATATACACCAAGTGTTTATCTTACTGCGGTCTCCAATATATCCTCCAAATATATCCATGTGTAAAACTTAAGGCACCACATTCAGTCCTTAGGAGATTGACTGCTTGGACCCTTTCCAAGAAAGTTGACCACATGCTAGTCTTCCGACTTCATCATTATCCTTTCTTGATGAAGCTATGACTAGGGATACTTTAGACATACTCATAATTGCACATGAAGCAGGTTCCACTAGATATAGTCCAACTATAATTTCTCTGACTTCATGCCATGATATGTTAAGGACTTTTCTATACATACATCAATGAATATATTTAACTAGCTATAATATATATATAGAAACACATTGATATAAATAAAAGAATAAATGCCTTTATTGATTAAAAAAATATTCGTACTTATCGCATAATTTAGATATATCATCCTAATTGCCTTAAGGGCATACATCATATCCAACATGGAGTACTAGATTGTTTGATACATCAATGGCACTTTTGCTATCACACATTACATCCACATATCCGGATTGGACTCTATAGTCTTCCAATTATTGCTTCATCTAAAAATGTTGAGCTACATAACTTACTGTTGCCATATATTCTACTTCTGTGGTTTATAAGGAAACTAATGTTTTCTTCTTGCTATACCATGGCGCTAGGCAATCTCCAAGAAAGTGACAGCCTTTGGATGTACTCTTTCCCTCAAGAGTATCTCTGCCATAATCTGCATCAGTGAAGCCTTGGGGTGTGAATTCTCCATAACTAGGATACCATAACCAACCTTCAGTGGTTCCTATGAGGTATATAAGGATCCTCTTTACTACCTTTCAATGCGAATCCCTAGGATTGGCTTGATATCTTGCACAGTAGCAAACTATATAGTGGATGTTTGGTCAGCTAGTTGTCAAGTATAGAAGTGATCCAATCATTCCTCTATATAGCTTCTGATCAACTTCTTATCCTTCACAATCCTTGGATAGGACTGTATCTGAACCCATTAGAGTGGACACATGCTTGCTTTTGTCCATTTCAAAAATCTCTAAAATCTCCTTGGTATACTTGGATTGGTTTATGAAAATCCCATCCGGACACGATTTGATTTGCAAACCAAGGAAGAAATTAAGTTCTCCCATCATGGATATGTTAAACTCCTTCTACATTTGAGTGTTGAATTCTTCGCGCATCTTCTCATCTATTGCGCTAAAGATTATGTCATCAATATAAATTTGGACTAAAATGATATCATCTTCCTTCTTTTTAATGAAAAGAATTGTGTTTGGCTTCCCCCAGATACAACCCTTGGATATGAGAAATGTAGTGAGTCTATAATACCAAGCACTTGGTGCTTGCTTTAACCCATAAAGAGCCTTCTTCAGTTTGTACACATGATCCGGATGCTTTGAGTCTTCAAATCTAGGTGGCTACTTCACATAGACTTCTTCCTGGATAACTCCATAGAGGAATGCACTTTTGACATCCATTTGGAATAGTGTGAATCCTATGAATGATGCAGTAGAACATAGAATCTGGATTGCCTCTAATCTTGCTATAGGGTAAATGTTTCTTAAAAGTCAATCCCATTCTATTGATTGTAGCCTTGGGCAACAAATCTTGCCTTGTTTCTCTCCACTACACCGGATTCATCTACCTTATTCTAGAATACCCATTTGGTGCCAATGATTGACTTTCCTTTTGGAGGTGCCACTAGATCCCACACATCATTCATGGTGCATTGATCTATTTTTTCTTACATGGCGATCATCCAGCTTTCATCTCCTTCTACATCTTTAAATTTCTTTGGCTCAATAAGAGAGACAAAGGCAGCATGGCTCATCATTCTTTTAAGCTATCCTCTTATTTTGACTGGATTTTGGCCATTATCTAAAATGGCTGCAACGAGATGATCTCGGCAATTCTGGACTTCTCTTGGTAGGTCTTCATACTGGATTAGGGCTTGTTCCACTTCTGCCTTAACTTTCTCTTCTTCAGCATCATTAAAGTTTATCTCATGTGGATTGAGATTAGCTTGGGGTACTTCTGGATCAAAGGATATCCCTTCATCTTCCTCTTTGTATTTCTTAATTTAGAAGGAATCTAGAATCTAGATTTCCTTCTTTTCTTCAGAGTTTTTAGCTTCCAAAACTAGATATTCCAGAGTAGAGTTTCTCTTGCCAGTATGGTTATTCTCATTGAAATCTACATGTATAGACTCTACCACAGTTTGAGTTCATTTGTTATAGACTTTGTAAGCTTTGCTATGTGTTGAGTAGCCAAGGAAAATCGCTTCAACAGATTTAGGATCAAATTTTCCTAATTGCTCTCTATCATTCGGGATATAGCATTTACATCCAAATACTTTGAAGTACCTAATTTCAGGTTTCCTTCCCTTCTAGATTTCATAAGGGGTCTTTTCTAAGGTCTTTCTAATGAGAGCTGCATTTAAGATATAGCATGTTGTGTTTACGGCCTCACCCTAGAAATACTTTGGCAAACAATTCTCAGTCGGCATTGTTTTAGCCATCTTAACTATGGTCCTATTTTTTCGCTCGACAACTCCATTTTACTGAGGAGTATGAGGGGAAGAGAAGTTATGTTCAATCCCCGTGGAGTCACAAAATTCAGCGAAGTGCTTATTTTATAACTCACCACCATTATCACTCTGGATGCGTGCAATGCTTATGCCTTGTTCTACTTCTATTCGGATGAATATTTTTCGAGATCAAAGGCCTCATCTTTGCTAGCTAACAAACTACCCAATTATAGCAAAAATAATCATCCACAATGATCGTGGTGTATTCCCTTCTACCTTGACTCAATGGTTTGATTGGACCAAAGAGATCAATATGCAAGAGTTCAAGAAGTCTCTTGGAAGGTATGTATGAGATGGAAGGGAAGCTTTTCTTATGTTGTTTACCTAGTTGACATGCAATGCATATGTGATCCTTATCGAAAGCAACCTTAGGCAAACCCACAAGCAATTCCTTTTTGGCTAATATGGATAGGAAGTTCAAGCTAACATGTCCCAACCTCCGATGCCGTAGCTATGATTCTTGTTCTTTAGACACCAAGCATATATTATTTTTATCATTTTTATTGTTAACACAGTAAACATTATCTACTATAGGTGCATAATGAATGAGTTTATTAGACTTACTATTATAGATTGAGCATCCTCCAGAGTCAAAGGTGACTTTTCTTCCTTTTATCAGAGAGTTGTGCTACACAGAGTAAGTTGAACTTCAATCCATCAACTAGAGAGACATCTTTTATTTGTATTTCTGATCTAATGTCCCATGCCCAATGATCTATCCCTTTTGATTGTCTTCAAAGCTTACTTTGCCTCCTCTCTTCTAGATTAAAGTGATGAAGGCCTTCTCATCACCTGTCATGTGCCCTGAGCATCCACTATCAATATACCATGTGTGTTGATCTTCTATGGATCTAAGCCACACCTGTAAAACAAATCAAGTGGGTTTGGGTCGGGCTATCAACCATTTCAGGCTAAGGATAAACATTATAATAACCATTCTTTAATCTACATAATTTAGTAATATGGTTTTTCCCACAAAACCTGCACCCTGAGATGGTTTTTCTTTAAATGCTATGACTCAATTTGAAGAATCTTGATTGAGTCATTGGAAAAAAATTTTGGTGAGACATTTGATATGGATTTTGGTGGGATAGGAATATTTGTTTAATTGGCAAAGAAATCAGTAGATTAGAAGGTGAACTGTTATTTTGAGGATTAGAAATATTTTGAGGACAAAACTTGATATTTGTGTTGATTCCTAACCTTTTGCGCACATGTGTTTCCAAGATATTTTTCTTGGCCTTTAGAGCATCTAGTTCTGACCACAATTTCTTGAATTCGGTAATGAGATTTTGGTCTGCAAATATGATTAATATTCATTCTTCAAGGATGAAACAAAAATTATACTGGAAAAAGAAAATTAGAATCACAAATCCTTGGCTCGGATACCAATGGCGTGAAAAAAGACACTTAAAGCTAAAGAAAGTTACATGAAAGTAATGACACTTAATTAAAAAACTCCCTGCATTAAATTAATTTCAATTAAAATTACTAGCAAACTAAAAATGGAAAATAAAGATAAATAAAAAATTATAAAACTTATTTTCCTAGCAAAACATCCTTAAATTATCAACCAACTTAAAAAGTGTTAGAAATAAAAATTATCTTAAGTAAACGAGTATAATTGGTTTTCAGGTTGGGTAAAGGCTTCAAAGCATCAAATGAATTTCATCTTGCACCGAATTCACCATATATCTGCATTTAAAATGATGAGAATAATTTTAGGATATAGCAGTTCAATTTGGAACCAAAAAATTACAAACATATTAGTGTGCTCGTCATCATCCAACCAAACTGGGAAGGACGATACGGAGTACAGAAGACTCTCAGTAAAGGGGCAGTCAAAATATCAGATCTGGACAGCAATGAATTTGTGAATCCAGTGAATCGTGATAAGCTGAAGGGCTATCTTATGTGAAAAAAAGAAAAAAAAAAGAAAAATGTCTGTCAAAAGCTAGTAAGGGCTCTTGAGCAAAAATAAAGACCCAGAATAAAAGAGTGAGGCCTTAGGTAAAATCCATTCGGAACCTTAGGCAACGATGGGCATTTCTTGGGAATAAATACCATTTGTCCTTCGTATTTAACTAAGATATTTTATAGTAACATATTCATGTTAAAAACACTATATGAGTGCATTGAATGGAAACTACGAATTGCATAATAAAACACGCATTCAAATGACTTCTTTTTATCTTTATTACACATGAAGTGCATTACAAGCAAGAAATGGAAATGACAAAGGTAAAAAATGAGGCCTAAAGCCTATATTTTCCTACATAGACAAAAGACATACAATGATAAGCTTAATGATCTACAAGGAAACTAAGGAGTCTCTTGGTCTCAATAAGCCTCTCCTCAAGGGTGGCAAGCCCACGAGTACTCGTAACTAAGATGTAATAAGCCATGGAATGACGGATGTCAAAAGATACGGAATAGTTGACCTCCACCTGAGAGTGATTGATCCATCTCACGTCGTGATGATAAACCTAAGTATAGGAAAGTTCAGAACCAATGAGGGTGCACAAGGATGTCGGAAACACTTGAGGACTACCATACTGCCTACATAAGTGACTAGGAGAGTAGGTAATAATCTCAGAAAATCCAATGAGCACTACACCATCTCTAGCAAAATCGATAGTCACATGCATGATTCCCCACCAAGGGCAAACCCAACAAATATACTCAGTAGCTTGACTCCCCATAAACTCAGCCTACTCCTCTATAGTGAAGTCTCTATGAGAACGGTCACTGATGTGAACTACAGAGCCCCATGCTTAGTAGGGCATCTAATGATAATCTAAGCTCATAGGAACAAACAATGCATAAAGCTTGTCCCAAAACCAAAGCTACAAAAGAAACACAAAAGTAAAAATCAGAAAAGAAAAGGAAAGAAAAAAAGAAAAAAGGCAGGCATGCTGGATTGAAAACCGAAAAAGGCAGTCCAGGAAAAAATTAAGGCAAGCCTAATGAACCAAAAACTAGAAAGGGAGGTTCAAACGAAAAGACATGCTCAAATATAATTTACCTAAAGGAGGAGTCTGTTACCCCTAGTAGTAGTTTAAGTCCCATTCTGGAAAGACCGCATAAAGACTAGTGTCTCGGCCAAACTCACTACGATAGGAGATTTCCCCTCTAACATCTGATTAATGATGGTTTAAAAGGCGAAGATGCAAACCATAGTTTGAGCCTCATAAAGTAAGACCCCAAAAAAAGTAAACAAATGAGTGGAGGCCAGCTTGCATCGTTAGGGGCAAGGCTCCTAACTATGTTGAAACCAATCCAACCTTAGGCCCTCATTGTAAATCAATCAGCGCCTATCGAGTCTTTCCAATTAGAAATGATTCATCAATAAATCAGAAAACTCAAGACGATGCATCAGAATGGCAGGAGGCAAATCAGCTGAAGATCTTAGGAGTGCACAAAATTCCTCATACAAGGGACACAACTTGTGATCCTCAAATTGGAACACATCGTCGATAGGATCCTGGAACCTGATAGCAGCCTGGATTACATTGTCCTTAACTTAGATGCGATAATATTCCTTTATATATGACAAACTGCAAACCCCGAGATAGCCCCAACCATCTGAGTTCTTTAGATAAACATTCAGATCTGCACGAAAATGCATGTAGCCCTCCGTGGGGAAGTTTCAAAGGGTAGCGGTTCCCTATAGGTAGTTTTTAGGGCAATCCGCCAGTGTCTGGCAGGTTACACGATAAACTCGATTATCAATAAAAGTAGAAAGCACAAATTATAAGAATAATGCAAAATTCTTTTATAAATAAAAAATGTGTTCATACAAGAAAAGGCTCTGCAAATGGCCTAAAGAAAAAAAATGATGAAAAGAAAGCCTATCTACTGTCTGCTACTAAAACTTAGATGGGAGGGATCAAAAGGTGGTGGGGGAGGAGGATAATCACCCTATGAAATGAACCCCAAAGGATCGGCCTGTCCATGCTGAAGCTGCTGCTGCTGGTAATACACCTAGACCATCCCTAATTGAGCTCAAAGTCGCTAGATCTCCAGCTGCAACATTTTAATACAAATCCTTCATATGCATTTCATGACATATCGTGCATCATTATTAAAATAATAAAGTAATAAACATACCGCTATATCAAAATTTTGGTTCATCATGAACCGCTACAGCTCTTGGATGTATCCCTAGTCGGAGATGCTATCAGCCATAGGCACCTACAAATAAAAATGAGGGATCAAAATGATTTAGAACGAACATGATCTAAAGAAGATGAAAAAGCAGAAAGAACTCACATGAGTGGCTCCGGCAGGGTGGAAAGTCACTGGATGCTCAAGGTCTAGGTAAGGCTGAAGCACTGGTGTGTAAGTACTCAGGTTAGGATGGTAAATCAGGAACATGGATGGCTGACGCTGAAATCCTCGATGTCCCTCCATCATCACCGGACTCTAAGGAGGAATCAATGAACCTGAAGAACTCTTGATGTGAGTACAAGTGGACGAATGCCTCTTCCTACCATGGCGATCCTGCAGAAACATCAAAGCAAGGATGAATTGGTCTAGCTAAGCATAAAGATGGAAAACAACAAAGAAATCCAAGCTAATGAAGAAGAGATATTGTCATTTGGATAGTCCCAGGTGAACCGAATTAAGCTCACCCACTAAGGGAGGAAGTTGGAGGAGCATCACCCTCAAGCGGATAATGAATATCTAGCTGAGGCTCAACAAGAGTAGGGTCTATCTTTAGCCATCCGAGTAGCTACAAATGGAAAAAATCCTCATACTCCCTAATACACTCTAGGAAGGCACCAGGTAAGCCGTCAGAAGCCAGTCATGTGAAGTCAGGTGAGCTACGAGGCTAGAAAATCCAATGAGGCATAGCAAGATGAATAGAATGTGACCTGGGAGGAAGATGCCAACCCTAGATATGCTCTCCCAGATACCACTCTAAGGAGATGAGAGTCTCTAAAATCAACTGGGTATTCATGGCTTCCCTAACTAATCTCATGACTTTCGGCCTGTGAAGCTCGTGCCCCCAAGGCTGTGTCTTAATCTGAAAAAAGAAAAAGAAGTGATGCCTTAGTACAATGATTATAACAGATATAGTGATTGTAGGAAGTCAAAAATGCTATTAAGTGTACTCACTCTGAAGACAGAGTACGGAGGCAGATAGAAAGAGAAGAAGGAGACTCAATTTCCCAACCGCGCCAATAGTGTGGCAAACAAGGACACAATAGCTACCTACCCTTTCCTGTATGCTTGGTCCTTCAAAAAATCCCCAACTCAAAAATCAAATTTGTAAAAAGTCATAGAAAGTTGTAACATCAAAAGGCATGCAAGAATGCTCGTAAAGAGAGAAAAGGGAGTCAGGCTCTCACATAGACAATCTAGAGATAAGATTTGAACTCGCCAATCTTGTTCCTCACACACTGATCAAGGGCCCAATACAAATGACCCAACGCAGCTTGGCCGCAGGCACGCTCATCAAAATGGGTCGGATCAATCAAAATGGGAAGAATATGGAGATCCACAATCAAACCCCTAATAGGAAAACACAACCAAGACAAGGTTGCGGCCATAAAGACTCTAGTCTCGTAAGTAGAAGTCAAGTTCCTTCTATCTCTAATCATCCAAAAGCTCATTTTTCTCATATGAAACTCACCTGGGATAATCCCCAAAATAGCCAATCAAAGCCTTAATGGTCGCCACATTAAAGCTATCATAGGTGAAGTAAGCTTTAAAATGAATCACATTACCATGGAAGGGAAGAGTTGTGATGGCACAGTAATCCAGTGGAGTGATAGTGTACTCCCTACAATGGAAGTGAAAAAGTATGGGTACTATCGGACCATTTGCTCAAGATATAGGTAGAAGTATTGGCTGGGATGTACGGATACCTGTAAAACCTCACAGACTTGTAGTTCATCATCGTCCTCCCCAAAGACGTCCAATCAACGATGGTTTTAACACTAGGGGATAATGCCTTGTACTACTTTTAGAAGTGGGAAACACTGCCACCAACATGGCCAGTGACCTATAAAAATAATGCATGCACACTGATCACACACTAGTTTTCCATAAATCACATGATTATTGAAAAGTCATTGCATTTAGTAAATTCATGCCATAATTAAAAAGTAATAAATAAATAATGGCAGTAAATGAATAAATGACAACTAAAAGGATGATAAAAAATAATAAAAAAAAACTATGCAATAAGGCTTACCAAAATTCGAGAAAGATGATCGGAGGGCTTCAAAACATGCGTAATAAAATTCATAGGAGCGATCTCGTATTACATCCAAGTCGACGGAAGCCCGTATGGTGCCTCGGCAAGAACCTCAGAAAGTTCCACTTGTTGGCCATCGATAACCACATTATGCCTAGTAACTTGGTTGGCTGGTAAAAATTGGAGTAAATTGGGCTGAAAGGGGAAGGAGATGAAAGAAATCATTATCGAGAATAGCTATAAAGCAAGAATCTCCGAAGCAAGGAAGCAAAACTCTCAAGGAGAGAAGAAGAGAAATCTTGGTGTGAAGAAAATGAAGAGCAAGCTGCTGTTTTTGCAGCCCATAGGTAATTAGCCCGTTGATTAATTACCTAGCCAGATGTCATGCGTTTACGCGTTCAACGTGTAAACGTGTAATGACTATATAAGTTACCATTATATAGGTAATTAGCTCACCGGATAATTATGTGTATTTTGAAATTTTAGCAGTTTTTCATATTTCATCCATTTTCTGCATTGTTTACAAAACGAGCGGACCTAAAAGCTATTTTTAAACAGTCATTCATGCATTAAGAACCCGAAAATATTTATTTCGACCCTCAGTCAATTTTGATCACCGAAAATTCATTAAAAAAATTTTAATAGAAGGGGAAAAATTATTTTATTTCAAAATTTTTTGATTAAACATATTTTAACTCGTTGCATCCCACACACACGTTGTTTTATTTGTTTCGCATATGACAAAATTTCTAGCTCAAGATTTATTTATCTGAGGGGCAAACTGTTAGCATAGGTCCGTTCTGACCCGATGAGGAACTATGCCTGTTACATTCAGTGATGAGACAAAATAGCCAAAAAGGACCAAATGGTCATCCAAAATTTGAAATTCAAAAATTCACATTTAAGGGAAGATTTAATTTAGCATTTTCCACAAAAAAATCAAAAAGTCGAAATTTGGTCAAAAATAGGTAACTGGCCCGCCGCATAATTACCTCTCTATAGTAAAAAAATCAAATCTTACAGAGATCTGGCAAGGATTTACGGGATTAAAGTAAGATCTTGTTAGATAGGTAATTAGCCCGTTGGCTAATTACCTAGGAAATTAACCCGGCGGCTAATTACCACCCCTCTATAGATAGAGGACTTCGCCTCTCATTTGAAAATAGACGAAAAAAGGTAAGAAAAATCCATCTATCCCCTTTTGTTTCGAGAGTATTAAAAGCCCCAAAACTCTGTTAAAATACTCCCAAACTCGAGCTTTATCACCAGCAATCGATATAAACACATTTTTTGGTATTTTTAGATCAAGATCTCATAGTGATCTTCAGTCCAAAAATGACTTAATTCTCAAAAATCCCTGCATTTCTTATAGGAATAATCTAAGTTGAACTTCGATCCTACGCTGGCTCTCAAGTCATCCTGGATAGATAAGAAGGTAAACTGAGTGTAATTGCCTCTAAGGCCAACTTTAAAACTCCTTTTTATTACTTTTATTATTACACATTGCATTCCGTTTCCTTGATTAAGTAAGCCACTGGTGCTACTTAAACTATAATATGTGTAAATAATTTCGCAGGTACAAACAAACATCCAGAATTGAGGGAACTCTCTCCGAGTTTCTTGGCCAAAACCCAATTACTCCGGTTACTTTGCCAAAAATTTGGTAGCAAACATCAATTTATTATGCCGATATAATGCCGGGTTTATTTCTTGAATTTATTTCTTAAATGAAGCCATTGTAATGCAGAAATTACCCGAAATCCCAAAATGTCAAGATTAACCCAAACAATTTGAAAAATCTGAGTAACTATTGTGTCTGAACTAAGAATCTCACTTTCTCTTCGGTATAAAAATCTCATTTTGGATCAGTATACCACAATTCCCGGTGGAACTGAACTGGTGGTGACTCTATTTTATTTTTACATAAAGTAAAATGGTTTATTTTAAAAATATATTTTCCTAATAAAATGTGTAAAAATGTTTCTCAATATAACAACATTTTCAGCTTATAAAAAACCATTTTTTCACATTTAATAAGTTAACGTGAAAAATAATGAAATTAGCTTTCTATTTAATAAGAATGTGAGCACTGGATTTTAATGATCCTTCTCACAAAACAAAGATGAGAGCCATATGATGCAATGTCTTTTAGGTATTGTCCATCAGAGGGGTTCCTACTACTGCAGAGTTGACTTTGGCCAAAGTTTGGAGACCTAGCCTGCCCTTAGGGACCCGTACGGGTATAACCCGGTGGTACTGGTCCACCAGGGGACCTGTATAGGTCATCCCTTCCATAAGCTTGGGGGGGACCCGTACAGGGTCCAATAGTACCCGTACGGGTCATCTTATTGCCTAAATAGGCTCTTTTAAAAGGGAATCCTTTCCTATTTTGGGAGAAGGCAGGTCATGAACGCATTTTATTGCGTTCGGACCTCCTCTCCCTTATAAATAGGACCCTTCTCTTCACATTTTACACAAACACTTCTCATATAAAAAAGATACTAAAACTCTAGCAATTTCTATATGTATAGAAAAGCTATAGTGGGGGTATAGGAGGTATAAAACAGGGATAAAACCCTTCCATTGAGGTTTTGTCAAAATTTTAATCATTCCTAACTTCTTTTATTAGGATTTAGGGGAGGTGTCCACACAAATACTCACCTAAATAATCCTACTTCACCATCTACTTTGGCTGGGCTCTGTCAACAGTAAAGGGTTCATCTCAAAGTAGATTCACGCCATAAAAGTAATGCTCTGGAGTTTCAAGGAGACTCACATCTCAGTTATTTCATCATCATTATTTTTTGTTATTATATCTATTGCTTTCATTTCTTGTTTCGGGTGTGGTCCTAACCTGTATGAGCCTTGTTAGCACCATATATCCCTAAAGATAACATTTCAGTGCGCCATACTCATATGGAAGGAAATCCTTTTTTTATTTTTGTGCTACTAATATGTTAATCTTTAAATCAGACTAAATAAAGTTTTTTCCTGGACCAGACAGGACCCATATGGGTAAGCCATATCCGTATCGGTCCTCCCTAGTTATTGTATGGGTCCTACCCACCCGTACGGGTACCAGCCCCATGCAAATTCCAGAACTCACTTTTAACTTGTTAAAAATCCATCCAACTCACCATTTGCCATGCGATCATTTTTCACTAATAATTTGGTAAATCAACCGACAAGAGTTAAAATGTGTTTTCACAAAAAGATGCGAGAAGTGTCAATTTATGGTGTGCTACAAACTATGCTAACATCTGTGGATGTAGGGGAATTTATTTTTACTTCATTTTATATCTTAGAACAAATGTATAGGTTCTCTTTGCAATTCCCCCATTTTCCCCGGTTGTAATTTTTATTCCCCCCATTTATTGCTTGTGCTTTATTATAACAAGTAAATGCATGTAACGAGTGTGAAAGAGTGTAGAAATAGGATTTATGTGATAATTCCCCAAATGATGAAATCTAAAATGGTTTTATACGGTGAATGTAATTTTGAATAAACTAAATGAGAAATAAGCAACTCATCCGATACCCGAATCTTTGATCAGATAGGTATGATTCTCCTGTCTAGAGGGAACCGTACCAAAACTTTTTCCCAAGTAGACAACTTGGTGGTGACTCTATCAATTGTATCGAGATTTGGGTCTCAATTCTTTTATTCATTAAAATATGCTTATTTTGCAAACTTTAGCTAAAAATGTTTTGTCACGCCTAAATCCAACCAAACCTCCAGTGGGCCCTGCCTCTCATGTAGGTGCTAAAGGAGACCTACACGTCATCAACACTTCACAGCGGCAACTCTACTGGGGAGATAATATTTTAACTCACAAAATGTTGGTCTATTTTGAAAGCTTAAATGATTAAGATGAGCACCGAAAATCATTTTCTTGATTCAACCGGTTTTTGTTTTCATCATTTAGGAAAATTATCATACTCTATCTTCTCATCCCCTTCTCTCTTTAGTTAGATGCACTCTTCTTCTAGCGCTAGGATAGGATGCCCTATTATTTCCGCAACACTCACAACAGTGATACCTATGTCCGCTAAGGATGTTGGGTACACCTAAGTGGGTGAAGCACTCATTGCCATCTCCCTCCAAAAGAGGCTTGATGTGATTGGAACCTTTTACATCAAATTTCGATATGTCCCTACACCATTCTTATTGAAAGCCATAGTATTTTACCTTCTAGGTATCCTAATTTCTATGTGAGATTAGACTAATGAAGAATACCCTCAGACTCGATGGGAGAAAAAAGGATGGAATTGATCGCTTTGCATGTGTTGTGTTACATACCCTTGGGATTAAGCCTCAATGCATCATTGTAATTTATGCATGCATACCACATCCTATGCATGTACTAATCTCTTTGTTATCACCTCAGCCCAAACTAAACCTCAAAGGTATAAGCTTGGTGACGATCTCAAGTTCGTTTGACATGCATTCCGACTCCTCTAGTTTCGTTAAGGGTTGCTCCATCTCTGTCTATGAGTGTTTTGTCTGGCAGTTAGTTTAGTCCGGTTGATCTTTTTGCTTATCATCTCATGGATAGGTGTCGTATCCTAACTCTAAATGGCCAGATTGATGTTTAGGTTGAGGATGTTGTTACTAGTGAGGAGGAAAATGCGTAGAGGGCTGAGGATGTTGTTACTAGTGAGGAGGCAAATGCATAAAGGGCTGAGGTTTGGTTGGAGATTGGAAATGATGTCTTACAGTACTTGAGAAGTTATCAGTTCTTAGATTGAATGAATAATAAGATGTTGGGTTCCATTAGGGAAATCATGGCAGAAGAGAGAATGACCAATGCTCCTCACAGTATGCCTATTAGTGCTCTAGCGATGAATGTAGTGATTAGTGAGCAAGTATCAGGGGTTACTCATAATTCGTTCACTCAGTTTCGATTGCCGCCAGTATGGACTCATTCGGATTCTTCCAGTTAGCTTGGTCAATTGGGTTCTTCGGGTCCAGTTAGCTTACCATTCTAGTCTGTGGGTATAGTGTCTCCTCCGATCATTAGTCAGTTTGCTCAGCCTAGTCACGGGTTTGTGCTATCGCCATTTCAGTTTGGGGCATCTGGTCCGATCCCAAATCTTGTTATCGCACTTAAGGGGATGACCTTTCCTCAATCATTGGGTTTACCCTTGCATGCGATTACTTAGTCAGAGGGATCATCTTTATCCTCAGAATTGCATGATGTGCTTCAGAAATTGCTTGCGGCTAATCCCAATTCCCAAGTAGTTATAGAGGAGGATTGGGTCCCTAAAAACTTTAGTGTACCTAACATAGCAAAGTATAAGGGAACTGGTCCACCTTAATCTCACTTTACCACCTATCAAAGGGTTATGAGAATCAGGAAGTTAAGTGTTAAGGTCCTAGCTGAAATGCTCCCTAGTAAGTTGGAGGGTCCTACTATCGAATGGTACAACACTCTATCAGTTGAAGTGCCCATAAGCTGGAAAGCTTTACCAAAGGCTTTTAACGAGCAGTATGGCTTTAATACCACCATTAAAACTACCATACAAAATTTGGAGACTATCAAATAGGCCCCCAATGAGAAGTTCAAACCCTACTTTGAAAGATGGACAACCGCTCAAGTTCTATTGAACGATAGGCTAAGTATCTCGGAGATGATTGTAAAATTAATGGATGGTGCACTACCTGCTTATCGAAGCTCCTTGGTATGGATAAGTTCTCTAGCTATATTAAGGTCTTTGAAAAAGCTGAGAAGTGGGAAAGATTCGAGGAGTTGGAGAAGGCAAGCGTACATGCCAAACCTTCGTTCAAAAAGAGTGCCCTTCAGCCCTAGCCCAAGCTTCTAAGTCAAAGTCTAGTTCCAATCTTAAAACTGTAGTGGTATAGGAAAAAGTAGCTATTGTCCGTACCATCGAAGATGATATTCCCCCTAGAAAGCATCTCTACCTACCATCTTCACTAAGTTGAGGGCACTCGGCCTTCTTTAGAGTATCAAGCCCTATTTCCCACCTAAACCTGATGACAAAGATAAATTTTGTGCTTATCACGTCAGTAAAGGGCATCGCACTGGTGCCTGTAGGGATCTACTTGAGGCTATTCTTGGTTTGATTAGGGATATGAAGATTCAAGAACCCGAGCTTAAACCCAGTACCATGAATAATCCCCTGCTAAATTTTGTTAAACAGGTCACAGCAGTTGAATCAGGGTTGCCCTCCTACCATGTCTTCAATATGATCTCATAAGCTAATCCCATGGTTCACTTGGTAGTGGCCTTTCCAAATGAGCCAATCCCTATCAACATCGATGCATTCGAGTTAGAAAGAGTACATGACTTTGAGGCTTTGTTAGTTCAACTTATGCTAATTGATATCCATGCTTATTAAAGAATGATGAGCTCGAAAACTAGCCTTGTTGGTGGAAACTTCCAAAGGGAGAAGTTAGATGAAAGATGGAGTGTTGCATGTCACCCAAAGTGGAAGGATTCCACCTAATCCTCTCCCAAAAAGAAGAAGGGGTAGGGATATAGACATTCGGGCCATTCGAATTATCAAGCAGGGTCTAATCTTCACACCTACAATTGAAACCCAAACTTCAGCCCGTAATGAGAAGAAAGATTCAAAAGTCACCCCTTTAATATAGTAATTGCAAGTCACCCCTACTAAGTATAGCATCTGACAGCTTCTCATCGACTCTGAAGATCATTGCAAGGGTCTGATAGAAAAGTTGTTGAGTATGGAAGCTACGCCATCAACTACTCTAGCTAAGGTATTATTAGTTATCAGGGGATCTCCTCCTGATTAGATTGAACACATTAAGTTCTATCCATTAAATCTCCCAGCCAAAGGAAACAAGCATAACAAGGAGTTCTTCATTAAGGTGTAAATGTTTGATCGTTCTATTCTTTGTGTTATGGTGGATGATAGTTCGGCCCTTAACCTCTTTCCAGCCAAGATCCTTCCCCATTTAGGGCTAGACGAGTCCATGTTGGAAAAATCCAATACTATTATAAGGGCATATGATGATACGAAGAGAAGTGTTATTGGGGTCTCTGAAGCTAAAGTTATAGTTGGAGGGGTAAAGTCCAAGGTTTTATTCACTGTTCCCAATATCCCCATCACCTTCTCATTACTATTGGGTTAACCTTGGCTCCATGCATTAGGAGCTATCCCTTCCACTGTTTATTAAATGTTAAACTCATCCATAATGGTAAGCTAGTGACCATTGATGCAGATGAATTATCTGTCATGGCGGCTATGGAAGCCAAGGAAAAAGAATCTATGGTGGCTGTAGCTTACTAAGGTACAAAGTTTTCAGTTAAGGGGTATATATCACTTAACATCGAGAAGATAATGATGAAGTAGGGTTACATAAAGGGTAAAGGGATTGGGAAGAATCTGCAAAGAATGCTAGAACCCCTCTCGCCTCTTCCATGGAATTCAGACTTGGTCCAGGGAATCGCCTTATTGCAAAAAATTCGAAGCCCTAGTCCTACCTCATTATAGGAGCTGAATTCAAACAAGGGGCATTCATGGGTGAAGAAGAGCCTGTCAAGGTACGTGGCAAGAATGTCTCTAGTTTTGAGATCTTTAATAATGTATATGATTTCAAAAAAGGCTGCCTGATTGATACCTTAGCTTATGTTGAAGTATGTGGGGATGTCAAAGAAGATGAAATGAATGAGGAAATTGAATCCATCACTAAAGCACTAGCGGTACTTATGAGGAAGAATTGGAAAAGAAATGAGAAAGACAATCCCGTCAGTAATGCTATCAAGAACTTAGCAAAACCAGTGGCTGAAGAAACACAAGCAAGTTTCCACACTAGAGCTACCAGTTCAGATATCAATCAACAAGGCCTCCACCAATGGAGAATGATTCAAATGGTGTAATTTTAATGTTACAAAATTTTTTTATGCAAACAATGCCGCTTATAAGTCATATCATGAATGAGTTGTAAGCATCAACATCTTTATTTTTAACATGTCATGATTAAATTGATGCATCTTTCATTCACATTTTCCTTGAGTATTTCATTCTGAGGACATCATGTACTCATAGCAACAACATTATTAAAATATGATCACATTCATTAATAAAGTTAACTTTTGGTATAACACAATGGTGTAAACGTCTAATGGTTAAAACCTATTGTCAAAAGAGAGATATTGAAAAGTGCTTTACAAACATGATAACAAATAGCCTAGGTCCTTCTTTCTTTACGAGGGGGAAAGAGTACAGAAGCATGCATCATTAAGAAAGCAGACCAAGACGAGCGACATTGGACTAGCTCTGGTTACAAAAAGATAAAAAGTACATATTGGGGCACAAAATGCCCAAATCCTTCAAAAGCTTAAAGTGAAGCTGATCGTAAGTCAATCAAGAAAATTTTTTTCGAAGACGATATCTACCTATAGAGAATAGATTGATAAATTCCATTCACAGTTTGGGGGTATAGAACCAGTGTGAGGACTCCCACTAATCAAACACCTTTCTCCTTATTATATGGAATGGAAGCCGTGCTACCGGTTGAAATAGAAGTAAGATCTCTAAGAGTGGCACTTGAATCACAGTTAAGAGAGTCAGATTCGGCAAAAGCAAGGTATAAACAGTTAAACACGATAGATGAAAAGTGGCTCAAGGCACTTGACCATCTCCAAATGTACCAACAGCGCATGGCTCTAGCTTATAACAATAGAATCAGATACCCGAAACAACTTCTCAAAACGGGTGATCTGGTCCTCAAGCAGCTATGGCAGGTCAACACTAACGCTACAGGAAAGTTTGGGCCTAATTGGGAAGGACCATTCATTGTGAAGAAAGGCCTTAGTAAAGGAGGAATCAAGCTTATAGATATGGATGGAACTGAGTTCGTGAATCAAGTGAATCAAGATAGGCTTAAGCATTATCGTGTCTAAGTAAAAAGAATTAAATTATAAAAAAGCAGCACGAAGAATAAATGAAATAAAGAATAAAACACCCACCAAGCGGTCATCTACTGCTTGAGCAAAAATTAGGGTGCAACCCATTGATCAGTATCCCGCAAATTGGTCAGCAAAAAATTAGGGAACTCAAAATTAAGCCCGCTGAGTTGAAAACCCGAAAAGGGCGGCTTAGGAAAAAGTTAGGGCATCAAGAGAAAAATGTTAGTTGATTTCTAGAAATTTTGTAAAACACCAGTAGACAGTAGAGGTTAACCATTTGAAATTGTTACCATTACCTATATGCTCAAATTAATCTCATTAATGAACATGTTATGATTTTGCTAGGAATCTTGGTATTATGAATGCACGCATGTCTTTAGGTGAAATAATAGCTAGTATGTGAACATCCATGTTTCTCTACGTGTTATGTATCATTGTATTGGTTTTATAAAACATTTGCAATATTCCGAAAAGCCTAGTAGTTTGAAAACCCAAAACGGCTATCCAGGTAAAAGTTAAGGCAAAAAGAAAAGTCTATCGGATTGAGCCGTCAATGACAATTCAGGTGAAAATTAAGATGGCCTGCGGGATTGAAACCTAAAAGAGCAGTCCTAATAAAAATGAAGGTAAAAGCTTGCTAGGTTGAAAACTCGAAAGGGCGGTCTAGGCAAAAGTTAAAGCTAAAAAGAAAAAAAGGGTCCACTGGGCTAAGCCGTCAAGGATAGCTCAGGAAAAAATTAGGTCGAAAAGAAAAGAAAAATAAAATGTTTGATAGGTCCCCTCGCATTGGGTGGGCTATGCAAAAATTAGAACGTCACCTGATCCCCTTATTTTAAAATCACTAGATAGAATATAGGTTCACAAAGTAGCAATACTCAATGGTCACAGTTCAGGAAAAATCCCTAAGCATAAAAGCAGTATAAAAGGTAGCAATCCAAAATATCACAATAAAAAAAACCACGCAGGGCCCGAAAAGTACGAGTAGTTGAGAAATGCAATCTTAAGCTAAGCTATTAGGGGATCTTGTCCCTGATGACCCTCCTGAGTTTGATCCTGAGTATTCGCTAGCAAATCATCCTTGTCTATAGTCATATGGTCGTTAGCATCACCAACACCAGTAGCCGGCTGGGAGGAGTCCCTAATCTCTGAAGTCCCTGCGGCAGTCCTAGCAACATTAGCTCCCTCAGCTTACCGATCGATGCCTCTTTGAGTCACTAGATATGCGGAAAGATCATCCTCAGACTTGTCATCAGAAGGAACTGGCATCTGCCTATCCTCAGGCATCCTCACTACCTGACCCCTCAGCCTCTAAAACTCGGCCCTCACTCTAGCAATCTTGGCCCTAGCCTAATTAGCCTCAATAGCGGTTCCCACAGTTGCTCCTCTCAAAATTTGGCTCTCTTCTCAAAAGCATCCAAATCCTAGGTAGATGGACCGCACTCCTTGGCCAGCAAAGTCTGCCATAGAAACCATGAGCTCAATACACATATAAATTTCATGGCATGCATCATGCATACTTTGTTGAAATTTTGCAGGTAAAAGAAGCTTACCGAAGCTAGTGCATCCTAGGCCAACAATAGATCCCAGATAGAAAAATAACCCTCAGCTATCCTCTTAGCCTCAGAAATGGTCACCCAAAAAGAAAGGGTCATATCAGGATAAAACACTCTCAGTAATTACAGTAATGAACAGAGTCAAAGGTAAAGGATTCCTTACATGGGTGGAGCTAGAAGGAGTGAAACCAATAGGGTGGACCGACTCCTAGAGCTTCTCAATAGCTCAATTCCATAAATGGTTTAGGAGCTGAAAGAAAGTGTCTAGCTCAGGTCGAAGGATGCCCTCCCTCATAGATTTAGAAGCCCGTAAGCTCTACACCGGCGGCACAAGGGCGACGGTAACAGCAGCAGTAGATCTCTTTTGTATGGAAGTGGGAGGCTATGGTAACAAAGAATCAGATTCAAGATTATAGTAAATTACAGAAAGCACTAAGGTATTCGCAAAGACCAAGTTAGAAGCGTAAATGAGAATAAGGAGTAGCTGGCCTAGCTAAACGTCGGGTACTCCCAACTATGAATGGACCCCCGCGGTCACCCCTCGGTCCTCCCTCTTCCTCCTCCTCGTCATCATCATCCTCACTGTTGCTCTGGTGAAACTCTAGGGGCACATCCGCATGCTGAATCCTCCTATAGGGAGGAAGAAGGGAGGAATCAACAAATCAACATAGGTGCCCACAACAAATATCACACGAGCTACCTTGCCCAATAAGTAAAGTCCCCCATCAGTCCCCGGCATGAGATGAGGCCAAAAGACACCCGTCGGGATTGGGGGAGGAATCGGTCTCTCTACCATGGCACTAGTCCTCCACCCTTAGACTCGCTAGCTAAAATACCACTCACAGGAGAGTGGTGACTCCAAGACAAAGCAGTGGTTATCCACGCCGGCCCACATCTGCTCGATGGCTCCATTTGTGACCAATCTCTCCCATAGGACTCGAATAACCTATACAAAACAAATGCTCTTTGAGTATCACAACCTAGTAAATATAGTTTCTACTAACGATTTCTCAAAATGTAAAATGCAGGTTAAGTAGATAAGAAGTTTACCCAATTTGAGCGCAACTGGCATAGGAACTATCATTACTGTGTCGTAGTCAAAGGCCGATTCTGCCAAAGCCCCATCTATCTTGATATGATATGTGGAGTCTCAGGTTATAAGGGCAAACCTAGTCTAGGCATCAATCGGAGCTCAAAGGCCCAAATCTGCAAGATAAAGTAAGTATTAGTTGCAACACAGCTTATAGAAAGGGTTAAGGCACAAGAAATCAGTTCGAGATTTACCAGTAGTATCAGATGGCAGATCTTGAGCTCAGACTACTCACCCATGGACCCCCACATCCAATCTATAGTATAGCTATGCCAGAATAGCCTAGCACAAGTTCTTGAGAGGCACGGCTGCAAGGTCCTCCACAACGAAGAGCAAAGCATAGTTAAGGTTACTCTAGTAGTCGGGAAAGAAGACAGTGGCAAGGAACATCATTAGGAAGGATCGGGTGTACTGGTCCCTCCTATCAGCCGCAATAGGCCTAGGTTGTAGAATCTAGTAAGCATGTAAATCCTTATACTTGAGCTTGTTCGTCCCTCCCGGGTGAAGCCCAAGTAATCTAGTAATGTAGGCCTTCACCTCAATCCAAGAATGCCACCAGTTGGCATAAACATCAAAGTGGACCACATCCCCACTCCACTCTAAGCCTGTGGTGGCATACACATCCGAGGGAGTAATGGTAACCTCCCCGATAGGCAAGCGGAAAGTATCGGTCGTCTCTGGGCACCTCTTAGTCAAAGCAAAAATGACACTAAGGGCTAATGTCTTAGGGGCATAGGGGATGGCCCTAATAATATCACTAAAGCTGAAAGAATCGATACGGGTTAGCAAATCCGTATCCCCCACAGCGTAAATCTCCTAGTACTATCTCTTGCAGAAGTTCAAAGCCCTACAGTTCTGTATTGGAACTGCAAAGACAGAGTTACCGTTTAATAGGGTTAGAGTCCAGCAAAAAATTCAGAAATTAGGAAAGAGCTACAAAAATTAAAGAAAACAATATTTTGTCCCTGATGACAGGACCCGTACGGGTTGGCCCTACCCATATGGGTCCATAAACTAGACTAGTATCAGAATTGGGACCCGTACGGGTCCCCCCTCACCCATTCAGGTCCCCTACAAAAATCCCTATATAGGCAAACTCCCTAAAAATCCAAAAACATCCAATTCCAACCAAAGTTCATCCAAAACTATCCTAAAAGCATCCTAGGCTAAAGTTACGTGCATCAGCTCTATTCTAAGGTCTAAAACACCCTAATTCATGCCAAAATTTGAGGAATTGCCAAAAGTTCAAAATGGGAGAAAGGAAAATCAAGCAAAATTAGCTGGAGTTTTAAAGCGTGGGTATTGGGAGAAGGGATTAAGGGCACTTCAGAGACAGGAGAAAGCCCTGAAAATGAGTCTACTTTACAAAATGCATACCCGATAGAAAGCAGGCATTCTTGAAGCCTCGAATCATCCACCGAGGACAAGTCCTCGAGTTTTAGAGAGAAATGGTCGATCTGTGGGATCTTTTTATACATCTTCAATTCAAATTTGGAAAAAATCACCAAAAAACACTAAATGGGAAGTTTTGGTCTAAAGCGGGAGATGAGGGGGCTGATCTACCTTTTAAACTCATTCAACTCGTACGGGTTCCCACCTTCAGTAAATGTACCCGTATGGGTCTAGCCCAACCGTACAGACCCTCTCTTGCCATCAAGGGGCAGATTTTTGCATTGATATTTCAGCAAACACTAGGAATTCATCCAGTTCAAGTTTGGGGCCACCCCACTCCCTCTCACCCTTATATGGCCATTACATTTGGGGATAAGTCCCTAGGCTGACATTAATCCTTAATATAAGGGGCAAAAATATTTTTGTTTTCACAAAAGTCAATCAAGAATCAAGGTAAGCCATTTTTGAATTGATCACTAACAAGGATGATTTTTGTATATAGATCCATCTGAGCACGGGAATTCTTCCCCAGCAAAAAAATCTTACCAGGAAAGACTTCCTCGGTGGAAGAGGTTTTACTAAAGGATATTACTTCACTCCCTAATATTGGAGTTAGTTAAAGGACATATCCCCATCATCAAGAACCCTAGGGGCGCCCCACTCTAGAGTCATTCCCCAGCATAAGAGTCAGACCCAGGGGCATACCCTCACCAATCTGGGGGCACCCCCTCACCAATCTAGGGGCACCCCCCTACCAATCTAGGGACATCCCCCCAATTCTAAGTAGTAGAATCAAATCCAGGGGTATCCCTCCACTTCCTTGTAACGGAATCATCCAGTCTTAAGGGCATCGCCCACCGACCCCAAGGGCATCCTCCCTACTTCCTAGTAGCGAATTTTGTGGACCCTAGGGTCACTCACCCTAGGTGTGTTCCCCAGCGGTAAAATAAACATCGATTAGGCCAAACCCGACATTTCCTGCACATAATTTTCAATTTATCGCATCCACACTTCTTTATTCTTAGTTGAAGGGGAAAAATATTTTGTTTTCACTAAAGTCAATTAAGAATAAAGAGGTGTCTACTTAGACAATGACTGACTCAGTGTTTGATTATTGTCCCTTTTCAGGTTATTCAAAATTCCCCAGTAGGAAAGTCATCTACCTTAAGAAAGGGATATAGTAGCCAGAAGAGTCATCCGCCTTAGGAAAGGGATACACATTTCTTCCCTAGAGAAATCATCAGTTAGGAAAGTCAATCCGTCTTAAGAAAGGGATATAATGGCCAGGAAAGTCAATCTTCCTCAAGAAAGGGATACACACCTTCCCCAAGCAGACTCACTAGGGATATGCATAGCAGCAAAAGGAAAGTCATATGCCTCAAGAAAGGGATACGCATTGGTAAGGAAAGCTGATTAGAGTTAGGAAAGGGATACACCTGTCAGGAAAGTCATCCGCCTCAAGAAAGGGATACACATTGATAGGGAAAGTCATCCACCTCAGGTTAGGAATATGCATTGGCAAGGAAAGTAATCCATCTCAAGAAAGGGATTCGCATTGGCAAAGGAAAGTCATTCGCCTCAAGAAAGGGATACGCATCAGTAAAGGAAAGTCATCCACCTCAAGAAAGGGATACATATGAGCAAAGGAAAGTAGTCTGCCTCAAGAGAGGGACCCCCGGGAAAGGAATTCACCATAAGAAAGGAACTTGCCCACGCCATCACCTCAAGTATAATTTCTAAACCCTTGCTCACATCGTGAGATCATACAGATCCGTATCCATAGTGATCCCATGAGGGGCAGTCTGTGAGCACTAGAATTTAATGATCCTTCTCAGGAAACTAGCATGAGGGCTATATGATGCAATGTCTTTCAGGTGTTCCTACTACTGTGGAGATGAGTGTGGCCAAACTTTGGAGACCTAGCCAGCCCTTAGGGACCCGTACGGGTACAACTAGGCAGTACGGGTCCACCAGCAGACCCGTATGGGCCATCCCTTCTATATGCCTGGGTAGGACCAGTACGGGTCCCTTAGTACCCGTACGGGCGGGAACCTACCTATACTGGTCCTCTTGTTGCCTAAATAGGCTCTTTTGGAAGGGAATCCTTTCCTATTTTTGGAAAATGCAGGTCATGAACGAGATTTATTACATTTAGACCTCCTCTCCCCTATAAATAGGGCCATTCTCTTCACATTTTACATACACACTTCTCATATAAAAAATATACTAAAACTCTAGCAATTTCTACAGGTGTAGAAAAGGTATAGCGGGGGTATGGGAGGTATAAAATAGGGAGAAAACCCTTCCTCTAAGATTTTGTCAACATTTTATTCATTCCTAACTTCTTTTGTTAGGATTTAGGGGAAGTTCTTTCCACACAAATACTCACCTAAATAATCCTATTTCACTATCTACTTCAGCTGGGCTCTCTCAATAGTAAAGGGATCATCTCAAGGTGGATTGAAGCCATAAAGATAATGCTACTGAGTTTAAAAGAGACTCATATCTTAGTTATTTCATCATTACTATTTTCTAGTTATTATATCTGTTGCTTTCATTTCTTGTTTTGGGTATGGTCCTAAACCGTACGAGCCTTGTTGACACCATTTATACCCAAAGATATGAATCCAGTGCACCATACTCATACGGAAGGAAATCCTTTTTTTAGTTTTCTGCCACCAATCCGTTAATCAGTTAATCTATAAATTAGACTAAACAAAGTTTCTACCTGTATGAGACAGGACCTATACGGGTAAGCCATACCCCTACCAGTCCTTCCTGGTAGTCGTACGGGTCCCATCCACCTGTATAGGTATCAGCCCCAGGCAGAATCCAGAACTCACTTCTAACTGGTTAAAAATCCATCCAACTCACCATTTGCCATATGATCATTTTCACTAATAATATGGTAAATCAACCCATGAGAGTTAAAATGTGTTTTCACAATAAGATGCACTGAAGTGCTGATTTATAGGGTGATATAAACTATGCTAACATCTTTGGATACAAGGGAATTTATTTATACTTTATTTTATAACTTGGAACAAATGTATAGGTTCTCTTTGGAATTCCCCCATTTCCTCCGGTTGTAATTTCATTCCCCCCATTTATTTCTTGTGCTTTATTGTAATATGTCAATGCATGTAAAAAGTGTGAAAGAGTGTAGAAATAGGATTTTTGTCATAATTTCCAAAATGATGAAAAATAAAATGGTTTTGAGCATTAAATATAATTTTGAACCAACTAAATGAGAAATAAGTGACTCATCTGATACCCAAATCTCTGATCCAATGGGTATGAGTCTCCCGCCCAAAGGGATCCATACCAAACTTCTTTCCTAAGTAGACAACTTAGGTGGTGACTCTATCAATTGTATCGAGATTTAGGTCTTGATTCTTTTATTCATTAAAACTGGATTATTGTGTAAACTTTAACTAAAAATGTTTTGTCACGCCTAAATCCAATAAAACAACCAGTGGGCCCCGCCTCTCACACAGATGCCAAGGGAGATCCACATGTCATTGACACCTCACAAAGACCAAAATGTTTTATTAGAAGAACAATGTCGTAGTTTCCTTAAACTACACGAAACCAAACACGCCCCGCACACTGCACCCTACATGCTTTTCTCGGACAAAACAACGCCCGCTCACATTAAACAAGCCTTTGACACAGATTAAGCATGACCAACATGTTAATAGTTATGGCTTATGGTGCGTAGCAAATTGGCTCTAGTTTAAGTGAGAGACTGTTAGATATGATGTATGCCCTAGAGGTTATTAGGGCGATATATCTTTTTTTTATATGACTCATTTATAATATATTCATTGATGTGTTTGGAAAAGTCCATGAGATAATCATAGCAAATATTACAAGGGCATAGTGGGACCATATTAGTGAGAAATTGTTCATGTGGAATTATAACTTGTCTAAATATCTCTAGTCATAGTATCATCAAGACTACACATTGATGATATAAATAGACTAGAATGTGTCATCATACCTCTTGAATTTGATTTGGAGTAGCATATCTCCAGGCTTATAGGGTGGTACCTTCGGTTAACACATGAATATATTCAGAGAGATACATTGGAGACCACTATGAGACAAGACTTGGTAATCTATATTATGTGTTGGTGTTTAATCATCTCATTGCAATAGAAAACATCCTTAGACCTAAGATACTAGTTACCCTATTTAGAATTTGCTATACTTTAGATCATACCTAAGCATTCGATAGATTGGGTGATATGGATGATTACGGGTATAATTGATGTCTGTCCGTTGGTAAGCTGATTAGTCAAGATGGAATCTATCACTCCATTATAGCAATTTAAGGGAGACGTACCTTGGCCACTTGTTCCAAGTGACACACTTATAAACCTTTGGTCAAAGTATGAATTGATAGGATGATATCTTGATCAACACATAAAATGGTTAAGTGGTGTACTTCTATAGCAAGACTAAATACTGGGGTAGCTATTAAAGCTACTAATGGACTAACACTTAAACTGAGTCCTACAAACCAGATGGTACTAATAGTAAAAGGAGTAAATTATATTGATACTATTGATGAACCAGGATTTAGTCATAATGCATGTGATGTTCCAAATATTGAGGGGTCATACGGCCTATGTTAGAGAGTTGCTATGATCGATTAAAGTAATTAGAGTCCACAATCATCTGGAGCTCCGAGCAAGTCATTTCCTAAATGGAATTGAGCTAGGTTAAACTTTTGACAGCTTGATATTATGAGATCCTATATGGTCACATACTTTGAGTTACGGTCGAGCCATTCAAAGAACCATTAGACTGGGTCTACTCTAGAAGAGCAAGGAAATATGGTTAAAATATAATATTGGTCAGACCAATATTCATTGGTTGGACCAATGATCCTATTAAATAATAAGAAGGTTCAAATAAATATAGGGAACTAATAACCAAAAAGCACAATTAATGAATACCAGGTGTTGCTTGGATTGGTGCAGGTGGATTAGTAAGAAAATTGTTAGACAATTTTAGACTTAGATCTACACGCAGGCCAAAGTAGTGTTGTGTGTAAACAACACTACTCAAGGCTCACATTGGGGCCTTCATAATTTATGGGCTACCTACTCCACATAGTGCATGACCTCCTAGGCTGCACTGGTGCATGGCATGCTGGGCTATGCTGGTATGCAACCAAAAAAGGCCGCGCAATGCAAAACCTATAGGGCTACGCTGGTGCGCAGCCCAGTAGGCGCATGATATGCTGTGCATAGCCTATTGGACTGCACAGGTGTGCGGCCCAGTAGGCCAGTGCATGGCACTATACTGCACATCCTGCAAGGGTAGTGCTGCTTTGGACCATGGGACTCAGCATGCACTGCTTGCCATTCGGCCAGCAGTGTTTAGAAATAAGTGGGGAGCCTGCTGCCCTAGCAATCTCCCAATTTGAGTTTGTTCCAAACTCTGTTTGTTTTTTAAAAGTCTTAATTGCCCATTTTATTTTAATTATAATTATTTGAGGTTAAGGATTAATTTGTCCTTTGAATATTTCCTAACCACTATAAATAGAAGCCTCCTACTACATTATTTTTCATGCTTAATTTCGTACTCCTCTTGTTCTCTTGTTTTCTTAGTTGTTCTAGTTCCTAAAAGTAATCCATAAGACGTATTTACTTTGAATAGAAAACTAAGGGAATTTCTTCTAGAATAAATTAGTAGGGAAAATCTAGTTGTCTTCCACTTATTTAAAGGTACTCCGATTCTAAAAGGTTTTGGTTGGAGGTGCTCATGTGGTCTATTCACAGAGGATCTCTACTTTGGAGTCTGTGCCCATAATTGAGGGGTCTTTCTACCGACTACAGGATTCAAGCTTCAACTGGTAAGTGGTTAAATTATTATTAGGTCCTTTTAATAAGCATTTATGAACTAGAATAATTTATGACTAGTATTATTATCGATCATGCCATGCTTAGGAGATCTTGGACTCTAGATTAAATTTTTGAATTTCGCAGCAACTGTTTTACTTGCTAAAACCCTTAATCTAGAACAACATTTCCAGTATCCCATATTGAAATGAACATCTTGTTTCCAATATTTCATATTGAAAATAATCATTTTTTTTCGTAGAAATTTTTTTCAGTGTTTCTTTTACATTTCTCCCCACTGTGCTCTATCCTGCTTCAAGGCTAGACACCATGTGTCACTTCAATTCTTTGAGATGTAAAGAAATAAACTTTCATGTCAATGATTTTATGATGCTTCCATAGCTATGGTAACACGTATACTAACATCTAATTTGATGTTTATCCTTGTTTCCATAAAGCTGTTGGCATGAGGTAACACGGACGTTAACAAACTCGTAGGTATTGTATCCTTGTTTCATGAAGGCATTTCCAACATTCCTACACTAGGTAGAAGCTTTTCCAGTGTATTGTTTAGTGTTGGGCTCATACAGTGTATGGTCAAAGCCTTACGGTTTGAGAAACATCCTCACACTTCTAAACAAACTCTTGAAGATAAAGCCAATCAAAATTACTCATGAACGCGAACATTTGTATTTAAGTAAAGATTTCAACCAAGACATAAGAAAAGAATTATTGTTAAGACTTTAGCATATAGTACATGTATTTGGTATAAGGACTTTTAATTGAATACATTTATCCTACCATTTTTCGATATTTGCAATAGCCCATTCTATTGAATTCGGGAGATCTAGCATAGCTTAAGTTCCAAGTAGGTAGCATCTACAACTAGCCTATTATGACCCCCAGTTTTATAAGCTAAGCCACATTAGTAAGTTGTAGTTGGAATTCTATTACATTTGCATCTCAGGCAATTGCTAATTTATTTAAGTTCCTTAATTCGAAGGGATGTATGCTCTTGTATTAGCATCTCCTTGAATGTGTCTTTGTCCTGCAGGTAGCCCCCAATTTTATAGTGGACTATCCTAGTCCTGCTAAGGTAAACCCTATCACAACATTTATAACTAGTCAATGTTGATGGAAGGAGCGCTTTGCTCAACACTTGTGGCTGAAAAAGACCGTATTATAAATTTAAGTAAGGAAGACTATAACTTGCCTTAACATATTTACTTTGGGATTTTGTATTGGTGATAAACATCTCACACAATTTGTGATTTATTAGATGGACATATTTCTAATAATTTATATGAATTCAGGGTATTTTAGAATAAATTAAGAGGTCTAACCTGAAGGGTTTCATGCTCTTTATCATAATTATTCCACCAACCTAGATTATATGCAAAATTGTTAACATTCTTTATTTGTTATATATTTTGCATTTCCACTAAACTTGTATTCAATAATTTAATATTTCCTTTGTTATAGAAACATATATAAGAATCATCTAAAATTCTAGAAATAAATCAGTCCATATTTAATCTTTCTTCCTAGGTAGGAGAGGTGCCCTAAGAGAAGTAGACACCATGTCTAATCCTTGTTAGAATAAACACGGGCACAAACTCCAAGACCATGGATCCTCTTGAACTAATAAATTTCGTTCATTCAATTCATGTAAATTGAAACCATCTATAACCCGTGTAACTTATGTAATTTATCGAGTTTTGATAATTTTTGAGTAAGTTGAGCAAAGCTTATTTCAATTATCAGTATTCATTTTTGAACCTTGAAATGAAAGCATAAGTTTATCTATTAGCCCAAACAATTAATAAAACTTATATCGTTTCATATAGAAAATAAAATTCATTTTGGTTCTAACTTAATTATGCACTAAATAGGCAGGCTCTGATACCACTGTTGGGAACCGACACTTACTTTAAACATGTTTAACAGGCATGGCAAAAATTCACAATTTATTCCCTTGTCCTTAGGAACTCCTACTAGTTGCATATAATTAATTAAAGCCTTAACTAAATAAACTATATTTCTAGGTTATCATGCATAGGCTAGGCATACCATAACTCTAAGTGATATCCTAGCATAAATATTCTACGCCTAGTATGTTATAACTCTAAGCTATAACTTAAGCATAAAATAAACTAAGCATGCAAATAATAACTTAAGCATAATTATTAAGTCTAAAAACCCTTGAAGAAAAAGACCTCATAATTAAAAGAGAAACTTACCAATTGAAGTACGCTTTAGCAGAACCTTCTTGCACAAGCCTCCAAGTTTAGGATAGCCTCTATGAGTATCCACACAAACCACACCGGCAGAAACCTACTACAAGGAAGAACCGCAGAGTTTTGAGTAGTTGCTAGACAATTCTAAAACCCACCCAGAAATTTTAACTGAAGGTTTCCCTAAATTTTGTTCTTCTAAGTTGACTTGTGAAAACACATTAGAATCTTAAGTCAGAGCTAAAAGAAAGAACTGGTGTAATGAATAGAGGACAAGAGGGCCTACTTATATAGGGAGAAGGGGGAGAAAGACTTGGTCCCTAAAGACAATTTTGGATTAAGGTTTTAACCCTAATCCTATTGGGCCAACACGCAGACCCCATGGGTCCATAGGTTGACCCGCATATAGCGTGTGTAGCACACTGAGAGGCTTGCAGTATAAGGCATACCCTTGTGGGCTTGCCTTTTCTAGCCAGTTGGGTCTCGCGGGTCTTCCCGTGAGCCTAGCTCACGGGTGGCCCATTGGCATATCCAATCGTTGCTTAAGCAGCATTTGCTCACCCCATGTCGCAAGACTATGAAAGCAAAGGCTTGCGTAGTCTATAGCCTGCAAGTGCACTATGCACTCGTATGGGCCTTTGATCATATCCTACTAAGCCTTTTCGGGCTTGCGGGGTCCACTTACACAAGGTATAACCATTGCTAGGAAATCCATTTTGAGCTCCCCCCAATTCAGTATAGTTTTAATTACGACCCCAATAAATTAGTTACCAGTCAAAATAAAATATCTGGTCTAACCAGGTAATGGTCTAACTATTTTACATTTACTATTCTCATAATAGATTAAGTCTGTTAATTCTTTACTCAGTTCGATGAAATTTCTCTGTATGTGACCTTATAGGATCCCGAAGTATTGAGTTGTTAAGGCTTAACCAATCCTTGTTCTACAAGTACAATTAACTCAAGTTTCTAGACCAGAATTAGTACTTGATTACCTTAAACGATTGTACTACACCTCTAGTAAGGGTCCACCATCCCCAATTACTCAAAACAAAATTTGTACTTATGACTTAATCTTGGTTCATGCAATAGTTTTCCAATGTGATGAACTCCTTCCATTATTTTATATTGGTACCATTTAGTTTATTTGGTTCGGTTAAAGTATTAACCTACTAATAGCGAGGTTGCCCGAAGCTATCCCAGTTATTTACAAGTTACCAAAGTATATTGCCTTTTACCGTAATGTGTCTGACTAGAACTATTTCTATCAAACTCATACTCTGATAAGAGGTTTATAGCAATCATCACTTTAACAAGTGACCATGTACAACTCCTAAATATATCTGGAGTGACGGATTCTTTCCAACTACATAGCTTACCACAGTGTTGTCATCACTATACCCATAATCACCCGTGGCACCCTAAATTAATGAGTGAATAGGTATGACCCAAAGTATTGTGATAGTACTACACAAGGTAACTAGTATCTCTAGTATGAGGATATTCGCCAAGCTACTGCATAAAGATAAACACTAACACTATGATATATTTACCAAGTGTTTATCTTATTGCAGTCTTCAATATATCTACCTGATATAACCATGTGTGAATCTTAAGGCACCACCTTCAACTACAGGAGATTAACATCTTAGACCTATTCCATGAAAGTTGACAACATTGTAGTCTTACTTCTTCATCCATATCCTTTCCTCATGAAACTAGGACTATGAATATTTTAGACATAATTATAATTGCACATGAAGCCCATATCACTAACAATAGTCCAACTATGATCTCTCTTCATGCTTTGTTATGTCAAGGACTTTTGTACACATATATCAATGAATATATTTTAACCAGTCATAATATATATGAACACATCGATATAAACAAAAGATAAAATGCCTTTATTAAATAAACAAATTGTTCGTACTAATAAATAATTAAGATATATCTCCCTAATTGCCTTAAGGGCATAAATCATATCTAACATTTCTTACACACGTGCTACTTGGATCGCGAAACCCATCTTCCACTACGGCTCTGAGAAGGACCAGATAAACTCGTAGGGATTAGGGGATCACTGACTATTCTTACACACTGCTAGCGGTTTTAGCCTTCCTACGGTACTAGACTGGTGTGTTCATGCCCCTAGGACCCACATGGCATGGATGTCCATGCTTGCACTTCTTTTGATGGTAGAGTTCATGTGTGGTGTGAGATCTGAGGTTCCCTCATTTTGACTGGTGCGTACCATATCTTAAATATCAAAGCAAGCTTCCCATGTAACCATGGAATCGTTAGAGACCCTGATTCATATAGACCCGACTGCGCCTGACCCTAGCTTAATTAGTGACAACTTCATTCTATTACAGGTATGCCCTCTTCTAGATGCCTTGTACTATAGCTTTTCCCGTACTTACTATGATTAGTTTAGCATGCTTTGGTCTAGAAAAAGCCGATACTCTTATAAAATCTTCTCGATGACTGGAAGAGGTATAACCTTGTGCAATATAATAGGAGAGGCTTCATGACAACTGATCATAAGAAGCTCATAGTGGATGACTAGAAGGAAGAACTAAGGGCCTATACATACTACAACTTCACTAAGGTCACCCTTTGGTGGTAGATATCCCTTGTGACTATCGAGGCTCATACGGGCGGAGTCCAATTAATCGAGCTGAGAACAGTTGCATTCTACTCCCCTACTCGGATTTGTAGGCAATATGGTCCAATTACTCAAGTTGAGGATGGTCCCCTACTCGAATTTGTAGGAAATATGGTCGGTCTTAGGGTACACCTCCTAGGACATGTATCCCTACCAATGGTGTCTACACCAAGGAATGGTTATAGCACATCACAGACAACTGGGTCAACCGTGAAACACTTGAAGCTTTAGACCAGGACAATACTGACCCAATTCAAACTAACGAGTAGTACTAATGCTAGTTGGCTAAGTTTCATTCTTTGGGCATGAAAGATACGTTCCATCACATGACTAAATAGATTTTGGGAGATCCCAACTGCAAAGCATCGTAAGACAAACAATGCTTAGAAGATAAACACAAAGTACTAGCATTTTTTTATTCAAGTTCTAACTTTTGTGTAGACCATTCAGTGTGAGATGATCTATTGAAGTCTTATTTTCTCTTTTCTTTTCTTTTTTTATTTTATTTTTCTCTTAACTTTTGCATGAATTATCCTTGGCGGCTAAATTTAGCAGGCTTTTCCTAAATTTTGTATAAACCTTATTTCTAACTGATGTTATTTGATGGGTGTCGAGACCCCCAAAAATAAATCCTTGCACAAAATAAACTGGTAGTTAGTAGTGAGCAGAGGTCAAATCCCCAATGAATGGTATTTGACAACGTTATTTTTAGAAGACAACACACAACATTACCTAAAAGTACTCTCGATGGGAACTTGTAAATTAGAACAAAATAAAACATGTAATAAAATAATAAGAAACATTCAAACAAAGTAGGGCAAGACTGAACATTGTGGGGATCATAGGACGAGAAATTAATCGCGCCGGGACCTAGATCTAGTTATACTAGTACTCATGCACCGTACAGTACTAGCAACTTTTGCTTATAGTGTATGGAGACCGGACTTCGTGGCATTACCTCCCTCTTACTCACTGTTTCTCTCAACTTCATGCCAAAGGGCTCGCCAATGAATAACAATAAATTATAGAAAATCCTAAATTCTTACCGATGGGTAGTAAAGCACTCCCAACAGGCGCTACATTACCTTTTTGCAGTCTCAATGGAGACTACCGTCACATTATTGCTTTTCAAGCACAATTACGGATGCAAGAATTATAATTAACAATAATCATTAAGACTTACCAAATGGTTGATCAGGCCAAACAGAGAGACTAGGTGGTATCCTTACCATAAAACTCTTGAAGAACCGAGATTTGTAAATAAGTCGCGTTATGAACTTTTGAATATAAATGCAGTCCTCACACCATTTAAACTCAGCCCTAACCCTTACTCAGTCAAGTCCTTAGGAATTTAGCTAGACTTTACTGAATTTAAATTTGTAGAAATGTAAAGACACTAAAAGTAAATCATACTTAAAGTATAAAGGATGAAATTGAAGTGAAACTTAAGAGCGATTAAACTAGAGATGAAATCGCTTATTAAACTGAATCCAAAACCAAAGTTTAGAAATACAAAGTGCTGAAAGTAAAAAGACTAGAAACTGAAACTAGACTAGAAATGATCAAGACTGAAGTGTAAGATTGGATGATCCTTTGAAATGCGTTGGTCTTGGTATTTATAGCTGAATGCCTCTCTTCATGCTTCCTCTTTTATGATAGAATAGGACTCTTTGTACTTATTCTTCGGGATTTATTTCCTTTTAGTCTCTTTCTTCAAATGGTACTAAAATCCACGTCATTATGGAATTAGGTTGAAGATTAAACTTCCTTCTTGAATAGGATTTGCCCAAATTGGATGTCTTCCAGATTTGGAACTTAGCGTGCTTTGGTATTGATGTCATATTGGTGGTTTTAAAGTGTTCTAGAATCACCGTGACTAGCTATCACTCCCGCTGCCTGCATCAGGTTTTGGTGAAAGGCTCTTTTTTTCAAAACCCAAAAAGACAAGAAAGGAAGTAATAACAGCCAAAAAGACTAAAATCATGGTCTCTAAGATATAGAAATAAGAATAAATACATGTTGAAAATACAACTCATTAAATCTCACCACAATTATTCTGTGCTTGCCCTCAAGTATGCATCAAAGATCAAAAAGAAGAGAAACTTAAACTACGCAAGTAACCTTAAAATAACTTTACAGAGACCGTGTTCTTTCACCGAGACATATATTGAGACTCTTCACTAGCTATTGAGTATTCCAATGTAAGATATCGTTAAAAGCACTTTGTTAAAGCACGAGTTCACAAAATATTGTTATTCTTCAAAATTACATTTGTTTGAAATTTAGCGCATCTTGGTGATCATGAGATGACTCTTTCTGAACCTGTTATTTATTTGAAGCACATTTCTACTTGGTGAGGTCCCTAAGATGTATCTAGCCACTGTTTGGGTTTTGCTTCGCGATTTTAAGAACTTTGCTAAATTTGCTACGCCCTTTTTATTAAATTTTCTAACCCATTTCAACTCATCATGTACTTTGTCTGCATTTTCTAACCATCAATTCTTCCAAATCTATATCTCATTATGAAAGAGTCTTCTCCCAATTTTTAGCCATGGGTAGCTCTTTCTTTTCTCTCTTCTTATGAAAGAGTCTTCTCTCAGTTTTTAGCCGTGGATAACTCTTTCTTCTATTGGTCCAATGAAAGAGATAAACAAGGTTATGAGCCAAGTAAGTGTCATTTCGACTGATTGCAGAACTTATAGTGAAAAGTAACCACCAAGATTCATGCCAGGATTGTAAGGTCCTGATGGAGGATCTCATGATGCACCAGGACTAACTAAAAGTAAATCAAGTCCGGATAAAAACATTTAAACAATTAAATCTTGTGACACTATTCTGTACTCTTCGAAATAAAGAATTTTACAAAGAGATCATTAGAAATCTTAGATTAGAATATCAATATTCAATTCAGGTCTCAATGATAAGTTTCAGTTAATCGAAATAGTCATGTTAGTTATTTAATTGGTTATTTACACATTATTTCTTATCTAGATTATCCTCACATCTCAATGATAGGTTAGAGAGTGAAACAAGGTCTTCGAAGGGTTGAAAAGATAAAACATGAGTCCTTGTGAAACTTATTCCTGATGCAAATGAAAAATTTACAATGAAGAAGAAAAATAAAAAAAGACTAAAAATTAAAACTAAAAAGCAAGAAAAAGTTCAAAACAAAGAAGTAAAAGAAATAAATCCCCTCCCCACACTTAAACTAAGCATTGCTCTCATTGCAAAAGAAAAAAAAAGAAAGAGGAAGAAGAAAAAGAAAAAGAAAGAGAGGGCAAAAAGAATGTTACTCTCCTGGCGGGGGAGGAGAGAGGCTAAGAGAGTCAGGCCTCAGTGATCTTACCTCTCAATGCCGATATGATGGATCAGGAAGTCCATATTAAGTTCAAGGGCATTGCAGTGAATGTGAAGGTTCTGTTCATCACCAGCGAGTGCCATTATGCTTTTGTGCACCTCTTTGTGCATGTTCTCTAGGCAGTTGTATTCTCAAGGAGCTTGGTCTAGGCCGCAGAAGGAATTGGGTCATCATGAGGAGGCTGGTCCGGTTGGGGATCCTTAGGAGTAGAAAGAGAAGGCTTTTCCTCAAGAGGACCAGGAGGGTGTATAGCAATGATCCCATTGATTATTTTAATACCTAGCATGTTCCCAAGAGTCTCTAGGTATAGGAGCTGAGTTTTAAGTGTTCCGGCATAATGGCCAGGCTCGAAATGCTCCATGCTGTGTGCAATCATTAAGATCAGGCGCCTAGGATTGGGGGACACTTAGGGTGAACGAGGCTCCCAGGTGAAAGTACTTAGCTAACTAGGCTCCTAGGTGTAGCCTCTTTTTATACTTAATGCACCACAAAATGTGCACTTCCTTATCATTCAGAGGCCTAGAGCTTCTACGGTGAGTAGAGAAATTATATGCAAGGCTTTTGTGGGCATACCTGAGGTGGGGCTCATAGATTTAGGTGTCTCGAGAGTCATCAGACTTCTAAGTGGTGACTCTAGGATCATTATTATAGAGGTAGAAATAGGTCTCGGTGGTATTGAAATCTCAGGGAAGAGCATCACACATGTCATCAAAGGGGTCAATCACCCCTAAAGCCTTATTGAAGTTATCGAAACTCAAACTCACAGCCCGTCCATGGAGACAAAACTTGATCCTCCCCTCCTCTCGGTAACTGGTGTAGTACTGTTTGAACTAGAAAGTAGCATAAAATTCCCAGACAAGCTCTTGGTAGAAGGGGAAACAGATGGACAGCAAGGGAAACTATGAGATCACGATGCAGGCATCTTTGGTAGCTATATTGATGTCGAGAGTGGTCATAGTCTCTTTGCAGGAGGATTTCCAGGGCTTTAAAGACTGGCTCTTGAAATGAGCGTAGGTGGTGCGGGGAGCAGGATGGTCAAAGGAGTTATGGATCCTACTCTTTGCACTAGGTAAGGGTTTTCTCTTCCTTTGCCACTTTAGCCTTCTTCCAACTATTGCTGCTTTTTATGGTGCTCCTGGTGAGCATCTTCTTCTTGGTAGGGAGAGGGGTTGGTGTGTAGTCACTTCCCTTGCCGTAGTCGATATCGATGAGGTCACCATGTGGCTTAACCTCTCCTTGAGGTCTCTTTTCCTTTTTCACTAGAGTCTCACTGGACTCTTTCTGATCAGCGGTAATGGGAAATATGATGTAGATTATTTCAATGGTGAGTGGAAGCTTGCAGGGGGTAGCAGTGGTGCTGAAAGAGGTGGTGGGAGTATGAACACCATAGCTTGGAATTGTTATGGTCTTTTGTAGAGCGACCACGATGGCAGGAGTAGAAAAATGATAGTAGGTGCTGCGGCAGTGGTGGTAGAAGCAACACCGGAGGCAGTGGGAGTAGCATCCTCTATGGTAGTAAGGTTGGAGAAAGTGGCCACTGCCAAAATTACAGTGGCAGGAGGGGTGGTCATGGAAGTGGTAGTAGTGGTGATAGGAGTGGTATTGGAAGGGATGGTACCAATGAGAATACCGGTGGTCGCTAGGGTGGTGGTTGTTTATTTATTTGAAGCCATTTGCGATGTTTGAGTGGAGCTGGAAAAATAAAATTCAGCAGGGAAGGAGAAGTTTTTAGGGAGCTTGTGAGTTCAAAAGATGGTGTGACTATTGAGAGTGAGGAGAGAGGTTTAAGAGGCATGTAAGGGGTTGGCTGATAGGGCATTAATGAGTGTAGAGGCAATTATAGCCTTGATTAATCAAAAACCCTCATAATTCTCCATGATAGTCGCATGACTGCCATGTCATCCACTATGCATGTACCAGGCATGTGGGCTAGCTCACATCCCTTATCCTCTCAATCACGTCTCTTGACATGTGACGCTTTGGCTCCTAGAGTATCTACAAAGACCCATATCTCTAATAAATAATACAGAGAGAGATCGGTCCTAGTCCAGATATAACCAATAAAAGCTAATTGGAAAAAAAGAGAGATAAAGAGTTAGAAATGGTTGGGTTGCCTTCCAAGAGAGCTTTGCTTAACATTGTTGAGCTCAGTGCACCACACCAAGATCACGATGTGGTGTCAGTAGCCTTTGTGAGAGTTATCTCCTCAGAGTGAGCTTGGAATTCTTCGTAGTAGGGCTTGAGGTGATGGCCATTGACTTCCAAAACTTTTCCAGTGGTGATGCTCTGTATAACAAGTACTCCATATGGGAACACCTTGGTCACGATGTGTGGTCCAGCCTACTGAGATCTCAACTTCCCATGAAATAGTTTGAGATGAGATTGGAACAAAAGGACTTTATGTCCTACATTGAAGACTTTCCTAGAAGCACAAAGGTCATGGTGGCACTTAGTGGTCTCCTTGAAGGCCTTGTTCCTTTCATAAACATCATAACAGATTTTCTTCAGTTCATATAGTTTAACCTCCTATGCTCCTTTGCCGCATCGAGCGTCAATTAGTCTATTTGATGGCCCTATATGCCTTGTGTTTAATCTCGATACTTAAGTGACATGCTTTCCCATAAAAAACTCTATAAGGTGACATCCCAATGGGGGCTTTCCAGGCTGCACGAACTGCCCAAAGATCTTTAACGAGATGGAGACTCTATTCTTTCCTATTGGGATTAACTATTTTTTCAAGATGAGCTTAACATCTCTGTTGCTCACTTTAGCATATCCATTTGTCTATGGGTGGTATGCCATGGGTCCCCATTTTGTTAGTAATGACGAGATCGCCTTGGTTCACAAATGTGTACCGCAATCATTAATAAGTAGTCTTGGTGTCCCGTATCTATAGATGATGTTATCCTTGATAAAGTCCGCTATAGTCTTTGCATCATCTTTCTTAGTTTGCTTGCCTTCTATCCAGCTGGAGATATAATTCAATACTAGGAGGATGTACTTGAACCCATAAGAAGGAGTAAAAGGGCCCATGAAATTGATACCCCAAACATCAAAGATCTTGAGAACCAAAATAGGAGTCAACGAGAGCTGATTTGGATGTCAAAGGTTACCAACCCATTGACAGTTGTCATATGCCTTGCAAAGCATATAGGAGTCACAAAAGATGTAGGGCCAATTAAATCCACATTTAAGAATACGGTGCATTGTTCTCCTTGGCCCATAATGACCTCCGTAAACTTTAGCATGACATGCTTGCAGGAGCCTCGATATCTCTTCCTCATAAACACATCTCCTCAAAACCATATCGTCTGTTTGTCTCCATATATAAGGATTATCCAAAAAATACCTGCAATCTTCCCCCTTCATTTTCTCCCGATCATTGTGTGTGAAATCTTCTGGAAATTTTTGGTTGCAAGAAAGTTGACAAGATCTGCGTACCATATAGTCTTGGTGATGGCAAAGAGACATTCCCCTGGATATTCATCCTGCACTTCCCTTGGTTCTTCTGAATTTGTTAGCCTACTGAGATGAGTGACCACCGGATTCTGTATCCCTTTCTTATGTCTCATCTTGAAGTCAAATTCTTGAAGCAAAAGGATCCAATGAATTAGTTTAGGTTTAGTGTCTTTCTTTGTCATAAGGTACCCCAAAGCAGCATGATCCCAGTACTCTATAACCTTGGAGCAGAGAAGGTAGGAACAGAGCTTCTCCAATTCAAAACTGATAGCAAGGAGTTCCTTCTCAATCATGGTGTAGTTGCGCTGAGCTGCATCGAGCATTTGGGAGGCATAGTAAATGACTTGAGGTTCTAGGCCAACCTGTTGTTCCAATACTGCTCCTACTACTTTGTCACTTTTGTCCCACATGATCTTGAAGGGTCAATCCCCATTAGGTGCTTGGATGATGGGTGCAGTGAATAGCTCTTTCTTGATGGTGTCAAAGGCTTCCTGGCAAGGATCTCCAAACTCAAAGTTAGCATCTTTCTGAAGTAATATGCATAGGGGCTCGGCAATCTTTGAAAAGCTCTTGATGAACCAGCGATAAAAACCTGCATGCCCAAGAAAAGAACTAACTTCATTTACAGACATAGGGTGTGGTAAGGATTGAATAACATCGATTTTAGCTTTATCTACCTCAATACCCTCTTTAGATACAACATGACCCAATATCATAACTTGGTCTACCATGAAGTGGCATTTCTCATAGGTAAGCACTAAGTCAGACTCAATACAACGTTTAAGGATCTTACCAAGGTTATGAAGACATGCATCAAAAGAATCACCATACACTATAAAATCATCCACGAAGTCCTCAATGATTCTCCCTATGTAATAAGAAAAGATACTCACCATACACCTCTAGAATGTAGCGGGTGAATTAAAGAGACAAAAAGGCTTGTGTTTGTAAGGAAAGGAGTTAAATGACACGTAAACATTGTCTTCTCTTAGTCTTATGGTGCCACTAGGGTCTGATAGAAACCTGATATTACATCAAGGGAGCACAAATGAGACTTCCCTAGTAGTCTCTACAGCATCTAATCAATAAATGGCATTGGGAAATGGTCTTTCTTGGTCACGGCATTGAGTTTACAGTAGTCAATGCAAACTATCCACCCATTCTAAATCTCGTCGGGACTACTTCTCCTACATCATTTGTTATCGCCATTATCCATGTCTTCTTAGGAATAACTTGTACTGGGCTAACCCACTCACTGTTATTGCTGGGGTAAATGAGATTGGCCGCTACAAGCTTGATCACCTCTTTCTTCCCAACTTCTATCATAGGAGGATTAAGTCATCTCTGTTGTTGGTGACAGGTCTTGGCATTCTCCTCCAGCCATATCTTTTGCATGTAAGTTGTAGGACTAATCCCCTTGATATCAGCTATAGTCCACCCAATAGCCTCCATGAATTGCTGGCGTAAGGAGATTAGTTGCTACTCTTCATCGAGACTCAACTTACTAGAAATGATCACCGAGAGTGTATCATTATCCCGCAAGAAGGGATACCTAAGGTGACTCGACAGACTTTCGAGTTCAACTTCTGGTGGTTAGATGATGGAAGGAGTGACCAAATACTTGTCTAGGAAATTGAGCTCAAAAATTTATTGGATGCTGGGATCAAGACTATCAATGCTACATAGGCTTGAATCTTCTTTTGGGGACTTCATGACATCATAAACATTAAAAGTGGCTACTTCCCCATTGAATTCGATAGTGAGAGAACCATTTTGTACATCAATTTTGGTCTTGGCAATGCTCAAGAATCGTCTCCCTAATAGCAAATCTGAGTTCCCCTTCTTATCTGCATCACGCATATAAAGAACAGAAAAGTCAGCAGGGAAAACAAAATCATTTACCTTGAACAATACGTCCTCCAAATTCCTCTAGGGTAAACAACAGAGTGATCCATGAGTTATAAGACAGTCCTTGTCTCCTTGAGAGGTATATTATGGTTACCAGATATCTGCTGGTGGATAGATGAAGGCATGACGTTTATAGATGCACCGAGATCGCACATAGCCTTTTGAATTCCAAAGTGACCTATGGTGGAATTGATCACAAACATTCCCTTGTCCTTCAACTTAGGGAGTACTTTTTTTTAGATCACCATAGATACATTCTCCCCCATCATGACCTTATCTAGGTTATACTGCTTCTTCTTAGTGGTGCACAACTCCTTGAGAAATTTTGCATATTTGGGTATCTGTATAATCATATCGAGCAATGGGATGCTGATCTTAACTTTTCTCAAGGTCTGAAAGATTTCCTTCTCCCCTTTCATCCTCTTGGTCTTTGCTAGTCTTTTTGGGAAAGGAGATCTGGTCTCGGTAGAAATCACCAGTTCCTCTATGTCATTGGGAAATACAATGACTTCATCCTCTGGTTCAGCTGTCGATGGTTCTAGTTAAACTTCCTTCTTTTCCCTCAACATAATCGCGTTGACATTCTCTCTTGGATTGTCCTCCATTTGAGATGGAAATCTCCTAATGTTTTTGATCCTTCAGAGAGTGCTACCTATCTAGGCCATTTATTTTTCCACGTTTGAGAAGTTACCTTGTAGTCCTTGTATCCGATCGTCTACCAACTCAAACCACTTGTTGGAACCCTCAGCGAGAGTATCAAAAAGTTCATAAGGATTATGTTGTTGCTACTAAGGGGGGTTGGGTTGTACTTGTTGAAGAGGTCTTAGTACGATCACATTTTACTGATTCCTCACCACAAGCTAATTTTGTGGTCCCTGTGGTTGTTGGCGGTCGTTATTTCCCCAAGCGAGTGCCGGACGATCTTGCCTCCCCATCTAATTTCTTTATTGTGGTGTGATGTAAGACTGCTTATTTGCCTGATTACCATTGTTATTATGGTTGCCATAATTGACATAGGTTCCATAGTTTCCCATGGCATTTACCTGCTCAAATTCAAGGTTTCCTATGTAAGGGAATTGATCAGTAGCATGAGTTGTGTTTTTGAAAAGTTCACACTCCTTCATGACCTCGGTCTAGACATCTATCTTGTGAACAACCTCAGCAAGTCTCTCAATTCCAAGTAGGGCATGTGTGACACCTTCAAAAGCTTTGCAAAAAAATTGGGCAATCCTATCCTAGTACTTTATAAGAAGAGCACTCTAGCTAGAGAAAAGGAGGTGAGAAGATAGAGTGTAATAATTTTCCTAAATAATTAAAATAAAAGGGTCAAATTCACTAAATAATTTTCGATGCTCATCTTAATCTTTTAAACATTTAAAAAAATCCAAAGTTTTTACATTAAAAGATCCTCCCTAGTAGAGTCGCCATAGTGAGCAGACGAGAAATTCCATAAGCGCTGCGAGGCGAGGTCCTCTCGGGGGTTCTTTGAAAGTTGTGATGTAAAACTTGGTTTAGTTTAGTGTTTATCCAATTTTATTAATAAAATAATAGAGACCCAAATATCAATGCAAAAGATAGAGTCACCACCTAAGTTGTCTACTTGGGAAAGAGTTTGGTGCGGTTCCCATTAGGCGGGAGACTCATACCTTTTGGATCAGAGATTCGGGTATTGGATGAGCTACTTATTTCTCATTTAGTTAATTTAAAATTACATTTGCTATGTAAAACCTTTCTCTTTTCATTATTTAAGGAATTATTATAGAAAGCCTATTTTCTACTCTCATTCACACACATTTCATGAGGTTCAACAATATATATAACAAGCAAGGAAATAAATAAGATTACAACCGATAAAATGGAGAATTGCGAGGGAACCTACATATTATTTCTAAGTTATAAAAAAAATTATTAAATTCTCCTACACCCACAAGGACTAGCACAGTTGCTACACTTCATAAAGTTAGCATTCTATTACAAAGACATTATTGTATTAGCCTGGAGGTTTTGCAATCAATAATACCCAGTCGACTTCTAGGATCAAAAAGAAATAACGGGTCTTCAATGTATTTTGTTATGAAAAAACATTTTAAGTTTTTTATGGGTTGACTTACACGATAATGAAAGAAATTGATCGCATGGAAAGTGGTGGAGTTAGGTTCATTTTACACATGAACATGAAAATAACATTCTACCAGGGGTAAGAAGACTTGTACGGGTATCGAGGACCCAGACAGACCCCGTTTGGACCCAAATAGAACCATTTTTCCTTAATTAAAACAGATCTTGTGAAAAGAAAGAGATAAAGTGGGATTTCCCCCCATACGGGTATACCATACCCATAAAACCACCATAGAGGGCTTACAGGAGCTAGCAAAGCCCGTATGGGTTAGGACCAGATCCAAAATAGTTTAAGAGTTAGATCAAACAGAAAATATCAAAATGGAAGAAAAAAAATAGAAAGTTAGTCTCTTTGAAACTCGGGAACGTACCGCTACGTCATGAATCCACTTTGAAGCTACTCCAATGCTGAGAGAGAGCCTAGACAAAGTGGTACATTATGATAAAGGTGGTTTATCAACTATTTGGAGAGTGTTTGTGCGGAAAGAAACTCCCATAATCCTAACATGAAGTTAGAATGGTATAAAATGTGGACAAAACCTAGGTAGAGGGGTTTTCTTTCTATTTTGTCCCTTCTATACCCTTTTTCTACCCTGCTCAAACCTTCTAAAAGTTGCTAGGAAATACCCTAACTATAGTATAGTTTGTGGTATGATGTTCCCTTTGGAAAATGCGAGGCAAAGGCCTCTTTTTATAGGTAAAAATTAGCCCCGACATCATTTATGGCCTTTTATGGCTTATTGATACCGAATAAGGTATGATTGCAATCAATTAGGCCTGATTTGCCATGATTGCCATCCATCTGGGTGGGGATGATCTATAAGGGTCATGTTACAACTCGTATAGGTCCTTTGCAACCATACAAATTGGGTGGAGACGTATGAGTCAACTAGTGGACCCATACCTCCTAGTGTGACCCATATGAGTCCCTAAAGGTAGTCTAGGTCTCCAAACTTTTGCTAGACTAATCCATGTAGCATTAGGAACACCTCTTATGGATAACACTTATAGAAGATTGCATTAACTAACTCTTATCATAGTTTTGTGAGAAGGACCGTTAAAATCCCGTACTCATAACCCGCTAAGTTAAAAACCTAAAAAGGGCAGATTAGGAAAAAGTTAGGGCTTTGAGAGAAAAATGACAGGTGCTTTCTAGAAAATTAGTATAAGGACTAATTGGTAGTAGGGGTTAACCATTGGAAATTGTTACCATTGCCTATGTAGTTAACTTTAATTTCATCAATGAACATGTCATGACTTACTAAGAATTACGATCTCACGAATGTATGCATGCCTTTTGGTGAAATAATCGCAAGTACGTACATCAATTTTTCTCTATGCTCTATTTTCTTTATTGTTATTTCTACTGCACATGTACTATCTAACAAAAGACAAAAGTGCAGATAAGCCATAAAAGAAATAAGGTTTATGTAAAAGTTAGGAAAACTCTGTTGGATTGAGCCGCTAAGGATTGTTCAGGCAAAAGTTAAGATGAAAGAAATAAAACCGAAATAATGAAAAGTTTGATAGATCATACCCTACTGAATGGTCTATGCAAAAGTTAGAACTAAAGTAAATAAAAAACACCCAGTACTTCACACTTATCTTGTAAGCATCATTTATCTTGCAAAGCTTTACAATTGGGATCTCTCGAACTTTGTTCTCCCACTGCAAGTTGCATGCCAAAGCGCTTCTCTCGTGCCCAAAGATTGAATCTCTGCTAACCAGCCTTAGTAGTAATTTTTAGTTTGAATTGGGTCAGTCTTCTCCTTGTCTAAAGCTTTAAGTGATTGACAGTCAACCCACATGTTCGGGATGTGCTTCAACCATCCCTCATTATAAACAACATTGGTGGTGATTTAAGTCCTGGCAGGAATCCCTAGGAGCAACCATATTGGTTGTAAATCCTAGAAGGAGAATAGAATGTAACCATTCTCAATCTAAGTAGCTGAACTCCGACAGCATGAGTCTCAGTAGTCATAAAGGATATCTTCCTCTAAGGAGTAACCCAATTGAAGTTGTAGTCAGTGTAATCATGTAGTATCCCTTGCCAATCATTTACAATAAGCCTGTTACGCTCAGTCTTCATGAAACCTCTTCCATTTTCTTGAATGAGCGTGCACTTCTCCCTATCACCTCAAGGGTTCTGTAAGAGTGGCAACTTCTCATGGAGCCAAGCCTGCAAGAGTGATTATATAAGCATAGCAAAAGTTATAGTATGAAGCATTTAGACAGAGGCATACATGTAGCTTATTAAAGTAGTCTTCAATCAAGCTAGGGTTAGTTGCATGCCATGTCTATATAAATCAGTGTTTCTACTAGTTTGAGAGTGATAAGGGAAGCTCCTTCTGAGATGGTAGATACGGTGGACACCAGTCAAAATGGAGCAACCTTGGGACCTACGCCGCACACGAACACAATAATTAAAAGCAGCACAACCACAGATGACCATACCATATGGATCCTAGGGGCATATACACACATGTCCAGCACATCAGGAAGTCCCAAACTACCACTAGGGTGTAAGAATGGTCGATGGTTCTCCATGTAAGATATGATGTATGCCCTTATGGCAATTAGTGTGACATGTCTTAATTATATATTCGTATGAACAATTTATTTATTAATAAAGGAATTCATCTTTTGTTTGTATTAATGTGTTCATATATATTAGGTATGGTTAAAATATATTCATTCATATGTGTGCACAAAAGTCCTTAACTTATCATAGCATGGAGTGCAGCTTATAGTGGGACTCTGTTTAGTGAGATTTGCTTCATGTGCAATTATGATTATGTCTAAACTATCCTTTATCATAGTTTCATCAAGAAAGGATATTGATGGAGTGGATAGACTAGCATGTGGTCATACTTTCTTGGAATGGATCCAACAATTTAATCTTCTATATTGAAAGGTGGTGCCTTGAGGTGACACATAGATGTATCTAAAAGATCCATTGGAGACTGGTATAAGATAAACACTTGGTAAATATATCATAGTGTTGTGTTTATCTTACTGCAATAGCTTTGTGAATATCATCATACCTGAGATACTAATTACCTTGTGTAATACTGTCACTATACTTTGGGTCATTCCTATTCATTCATTAATTTAGCGTGCCGTAGGTGATTATAGGTATAGTGATGACAACACATTGGTAAGCTAAGTAGTCGAATGGAATCCATCGCTCCCAATATAAAGGGGAATTGTACCTGGCGCTTTCTAGAAACCTTTGATTAAAGTATGTGTTTAATATAAGTAGTTTCTAGTCAAAGCACATCATGTCAAAACCAATGTACTTTGGCAACAAGTAAATAATTGGGATGGCTTGTAGAAACCTCACTTTGAGTGGGTTAACACTTTAATCGAACCTAATAAACCAGATGGTACTTTATATTAAAGAATCGAAGGAGTGCATCACATTGGTTAACTATTGCACTAACAAGGATTAAGTCATTAGAACAAATGACATTCCAAGTAATGGTGGATGATCTTGCTAGATGCGTACTATAGTCATTTAAGGTCATCGAGTTCTAATCACTGTCAAGAACCTTGAGTGAATAAGTTCTTACGGAATAAGGATTGGTTAAGCCTCAACTGCTCAATACTTTGGGATCCTATAATGTCACACACAAAGGACATTCATCGGACTGATTAAAGAATTAAAAGACTTAGTCTATTACGAGAATATTAATAAATTATGTTGGACTATTATCCAGTTAGACCGAAAATTTATTATGATCGACAATTAATTTAATTAGGGTCATAAATAAATGAATTATTGGATGAAGGATTGAAATGGAATATATATTTATACAGACTCGGGTGTGCGAAAGGCACTAAATGGTGTATGAGCGTTGCGATGCAGTGCTTACAAATGCCTGCAAATGCGGGCTATAGTGCATAGCCCGCGAGGACCATGCCGCGAGTTGGGCTCATGACATGGGGCACAAGGCCTAGCTCGCAAATAAGGCACGTCCTAAAGGGCTTGCCTTTTGCGGTGTACATCGTGCACTACATGCTGTGTATGAGGGCTAAGCTCATGGATTTTGTTGGTGTTAGATTTGATGTATGGCCTTAAGCCAATTAGAGTGATAAATCTTAATTATGTATTGGTACAAACAATTTGTTTAATTAATAAAGGCATTTAATCTTTTGTTTATATCCATGTGTTCATATACATTGCGAGTAGTTAAACTATATTCATTGATATCTTTGTACAAAGGTCCTTAACATATTACATAGCTTAATGTGAGAGATATTATAGTGGGACTATGTTTATTAAGACCTACATCATGTGCAATTATGATTATGTCTAAACTATCCCTAGTCATAGTATCGTCAAGAAACGATAATGATGGAGTAGGAAGACTAGCATGGGTCAACTCTCAATGAAAGGGTCCAAGCAGTTAACCTCCTAAGATTGAAGGTGGGGCCTTGAATTTGACACAAGGATATATCTACAAGATATATTAGAGACCACAGAAAGATAAAGACTTGGTATATATATATCAATGTGTTAGTGTTTATCTTCATGCAGTAGCTTTGCGAAAACCCTCATACTTGAGATATTAGATACGTTGTGTGGTACTATTGATATACTTTGGGACATGCTTTGGGATATATTTAGGGGGCCACGGGTTATTACGGGTATAGTGATGACATCATGTTGGTAACCTATGTAGTTGGAAAGAATCCATCGATCTGGATATATTAAGGAGTTTTTACTTGGCTGCTTGTCGAAGTGATGATTAGTATAAACTGCTGATCAGAGTATGTGTATGATAGAAATAGTTCTAATCAAACACATTATGGTAAAAAGTAATATACTTTGGTAATAAGAAAATAACCGGGATATCCTAGATCAACCTCGCTATTGGTGGGTAAACACTTTATTGAAACCCAACAAACTAAATGATACTGACATTAAAGAATGGAATGAGTTCATCCCATTGGGCAACTATTGCATTAACCAAGATTGGGTCGTAAGCACAAATGACATTCCGAGTTGTAGGGGATGGTGGACCCTTGTTAGAGGCTTACTACAGTCGTGTAAGGTATTCGAGTTCGATTCACGGTCTAGAACCTCGAGCCAATAGTTCATACAGAACAAAGATTGCTCAAACCTTAACAGCTCAATACTACGGGATCCTATAAGGTCACACACATTGAACTTTCATCAGACTGAGTAAAGAATTAATAGACTTGATCTATTACAAAAAATATTAAAGGGATGGTTGAACTACTACTTGGTTAGACCAGAGATTTCATTTATTGACTATGAACTCATTTTTTTAGGGTCATAAATAAATTAAAGTGTTGATTAAAATGATTAGATCATTTTATGGTTAAGCCAAGAATTTCTTTTGACCAGTAACTAATTTTATTAGAGTCATAAATAAATTACAGTGTTGATTAAAATGATTAGATCCTATTATGGTTAAGTTATGAATTTATTTTGACCAGTAATTAATTTTATTAGGGTTATAAATAAATTAAAGTATTGATTAAAATGATTAAACTCATTTCATGGTTAAGCCAACAAGAATTTATTTTGACCGATAAGAGGATTAAATTAAATCTCATATTAAATTCCCATTTAATACGCATTTAATCCTGCATTAAATCCGCATTAAATTCGGGGAGCCTTTTCTTTGCCTATATAAAGCTAGCCCCTCTTCTTAATTTCTTGCACCATATCTTTCTATGAGCTCTAACTGGAGATTCTAACACGTTTTCTCAAAGTCAACTTAAAAGATAAAAATTAGGAGTCTGTTTGGTTAATATTTCAGGTAGGTTTTGGAGTGGTCTAGCAGCTAATCAAAACTCTATGGTTCTTCCTCATTGGGAGGTTTCTGTTGGTGGGGTTCATGTGAATACTCAAAGAGGCTATCCTAAACTTGGAGGCTTGTGTAAGATGGTTCTGCAAAAGCACGCTTCTCCTAGTCAGTCCTCTAATTCTCTTTTAATTATTAAGTCCTTTTATTAAGCGTTTTAAGACTTAAAAATTATTATGCTTAGGTTATTTTCCATGCTTAGTTTATTTTATACCGTGACTGTAACTTAGAGTTGTAGCAAGTTTAAAATAAAATATTTTTATGCTAGGATATAGTTTAGAATTATGGTACGCCTAGCCTATGCATGCTAATCTAAGTAGAGAATTTATTTAGTTAAGGCTTTAATTACTTTATATACGACTAATAGGAGTTCATGAGACAATGGACAAAATTTTGAATTTCTGTCATGCTTGTCATACATGTTCAAAGTCATTGTCGATTCCCAATACTGGTATCAGAGCCTGCCTATTTAGTGCATAATTAAGTTAAAAGCAAACTGAATTTTATTTTCTATATGAAATATTTTCAAGTTTATTAAATTGTTTAGAACAATAGATGAACTTGGACTTTTATTTCAAAAGTTAGAAAATGGATATAGATAATTTCGAACAAGCCTGTTCAACTTACACAAATTTTATCAAAGACTCAATAAATTATATAAATTATAGATGCTTTCAATTTATATGAATTAAAATGATAAAATTTATTAGTCCAAGAGAATCCATCCTTTTGAAGCTTGTGATCGTATATGTTATGGCAAGGATTGGACAAGGTGTCTGCTCCTCATACGACACCTCTCCTATGTGGGAATATATATCGGTGCAGCTTGAGTTAATAAAGAGGGGATTAAATATAGACTAATTTACTTTTAGTATATAAGATGGTTCTCATATATGTTTATATAACAAAGTAAATATTACGTTATTGAATAAAAGCTCAAAGGAAATGCAATATAAATACAAAAAATAAAAATGTTCATTATTTTGCATATAATATAGGTTGATGGAATAATTATAATAAAGTGCTTGAACCCACCTAAGGTTAGACCTTATAAATTAATTCTAAAATTCCCTGAATTGATATAAATTATTATAATAAGTATGTCCATCTAATAAATCCTAGATTGGTGATACGTTTAACGCCAATAAAATTCCATTTGCACAAATTTGGGGGCTAGTCGCAGGACTGAGACACGTTGAAGGAGATGCTAATATAAGAGCACACGTCCCTAGGAATTAGGGAACTTTAACAAATTAGCAATTGCATAAGATGCAATGCAATGGAATTCCAACTACAACTTATTAATATGGCTTGACTCATAAAATTGGGGTCGTATTAGACTAGTTATAGATGCTACAGACTTGGAAATTTAGCTAGGCTAATCCTCCCAAATCCAATAGAACGAGCTATTGTAAATTTTTAAAAATCGTGGGATAAAAGTATTTAATTAAAAATCCTTATATTAAATACATATAGTATATACTATAGTCTAAACAAATTTTCTTTCTTACATCTTGGTTGAAATCTTTATTTAAATGCAAATGTTCGTATTGATGACTAATTTTGATTGGCTCCAGCTTGAAGGGTTGGTTTAGAAATGTGAGGATAAACCACAAAGCCTTTGGCTTGGCATGAATATTGTTTAAGCCTAAATCTAAACAACATGATGCAAGTAATTCTACTTAAAATAGACATGCATGTAATACCTAAAGGAAACTCGGATACAACACCTTCGAGGTTGTTAACATCCCTATTACCTTATATAAGTAGTTGGTTGGAGACAAGGATAAACATCAACTCAGATGCTAGGATCCATGTTACCTTAGCTATGAGGGCATCATAAAATCTTGAACTTGAAAGTCTATGTCTTTACATCTTAGAGAAAGGATTTCCTATGGTATAGGATTTGAACCAAAATATTTTTGATGAAAAATTGGTGAACCAATTAGTCATAAATTTAAATGGTTCATATCTCAAAGAAGTAAAGGGACCCATGGTGTCTAGTTTTGAAGCAGGATAGACCAAAGTGAAGAGAAAAATAAGAGGAATACTGAGAATTCTATCTAGGAAACAAAATGATTGTTTTCAATATGAAATATTGGAAACAAGATCTTCATTTCAATTTGGGATATTGGAAATAAGATCAAAATGTCTAAAGTCTCATAGCATGAGAAGAGGAGGCCTGAAGCTTCCACTTCAAGATGTTTGATATTGAAAAATTCTACATCTCATGGGAATTCTAAATTGATATGGAATACCTAATGAGAATCACATATCCATACGAAGGTATAGATATTAATGAGAAGTAAAGGTTTGGCAAAAGGAGAGTTGTACCTATCGAAAATCATTAAAGCTTGTTGGCTGTTATTGATATAGGAACTTAAAATCTCCTTTTGATTAAATTTGTAATCTGACGAAATGGTATCCAATTGTCACTATAAAATATTATTTCCTGCTTCATAGTAGATAGAATTTTATTCAAATTTGATAAAAAGGTATTATCAAAGTCATGAATGATATTTTATTGTAATATGACAATGATATTTTGTAATTACATAAATCATATTCTCAATATAAACGATACTAAGAGAAAATTAGATAATGAGAAATCTTTTTACTTATGGCATTGTCGTTCAAGCCATATAAACAAATATCACTTAACTAAGTTATACAAGGGTGAAGACTTAGGCCCAATAGACTTGGAGTCTTATGGTTATTGCGAGCCTTTTTTAAAAGGAAAAATGATAAAGTTACCCTTTAAGGGAAAGGGTCAACAAACCACTAGTACATTGGAAATTATACATACAGATGTGTGCGATCCAATGATTGTTGAGGCACTAGGTGGGTACTCCTACATCATAACCTTTATTAATGATTATTCATAATATGGTTATCTGTACTTAATGAAGCATAAATCTGAAAGTTTTGAGAATTAAAAATATTCAGAAATGAAGTAGGGAAATAACTTAAGAGAATTATTAAAGCGCTTTGATCTGATTGAGGTGGAGAATACTTAAGTCAAGAGTTTTAGGATTATCTAAAGGAAAATGTGAGAGTTCCCTGGTGGACCCCTGCTTATACACCTAACCAAAGTGGAGGGTTTGGGAGGAGGAACCAGACTTTATTAAATATGGTTCGGTCCGTGATGTGCTAAGCAGACCTTAGTAAATAATTTCGGGGATATGCACTAGAGATTGTAGTTTATGTATTAAACAGAGTGCCCTCTAAATTAGTTTACTTTATAGCTTACGAAAAGTTGTGTAATAAAAGACCATCTGTGACTCACCTAAGAGTATGGGGCTATCATGTTATGGTAAAGGGGATAACATCAAATAAGCTGGATGCTAAATCTAATAAGTTTCTTTTCATTGGATATCCATACGAAACTATTGGATATTTTATTTTACCAACCTGAAGCACAAAAGGTATTTGTGTCTCGGAGTGCTTACTTTTGGAAAAGGAACACTTACTTGCAAAAGTCAGTGGGAGAAATCTTGAACTGGAAGTTCAAGAGGAAGAAACAGACAATAAGTTGATTGACCCCATTCTAGACACACAAGAAGGTGTGATCTAAGAACAACCTATGAAAACATAATCATTGCAAAGATTAGGTCGTGTTCATAAAGGTCCTATAAGATATGGTTTTGTTATCATGGATGATAGGGAACTATATCTCGTGGAGGATGATGAACCAAGAACTTTTGATGAAGCTATGAAAAGTTTAGATTCTAACAAATGGCTTGAAGCCAAGAAATTGGAAATGGATTCCATGTATGAAAACCAAGTTTGGAAATTTATCGATGCACTAAAAGAGGTTAGACCTGTCAAGTACAAATGGGTCTTTAAGAAGAAGACTAACATGGATGGTATGAGCACTAGATTTCAACGGTCCTTCTCGTGAAATGATGATGAGAGATAAATATTACAATTCCTTATAGGTGTTATCCATTAGAGGTGTCCTTTCTATTGTAGAGTTGGATTTGGCAAAGTTTAGGAGACTTAGATTGCCTTTAAGGACCCATACGGGTCACACCTTGGGGGTACGGGTCTATGGGTTGACCTGTATGGCTCTATGACCCCATAAGGGTGGGAGGCACGCATATGGTTCCCTCTGTGACCATAACGGGTCTCCTCACCCATATGGGTGCCATTCTTGCCTAAAATGGCAGAGTGGCAAGATAAATCATACCTTATTTGGGAGGAGGAAACAGACTTTATTGGATATGGTTTGGTCTGTGATGAGCGAAGCAGATCTTAGTAAATACTTTTAGGGATATGCACTAGAGAGTGCAGTTTATATATTAAACAGAGTGCCCTCTAAATTAGTTTACTTTATAGCTTACGAAAAAGTAGTGTAATAAAAGACCATCTCTGACTCACCTAAGAGTATGGGGCTATCATGCTATGGTAAAGTGGATAACATCAAATAAGCTGGATGCTAAATCTGATAAGTGTCTTTTCATTGGATATCCAAAGGAAACTATTGGATATTTATTTTACCAACCTGAAGCACAAAAGGTATTTGTGTCTTAGAGTGCTTACTTTTGGAAAAGAAACACTTACTTGTAAAAGTCAGTGGGAGAAATCTTGAACTGGAAGTTCAAGAGGAAGAAACAGATAAAAATTTGATCGACCACATTGTAGATACATAAGAAGGTGTGATCCAAGAACATCCTATCAAAACATAATCATTGCAAAGATTAGGTCGTGTTCATAAAGGTCCTGAAAGATATGGTTTTGTCATCATGGATGATAGGGAACTCTATCTCATGGAGGATGATGAACCAAGAACTTTTGATGAAGCAATGAAAAGTTTAGATTCTGATAAATGGCTTGAAGCCAAGAAATTGGAAATGGATTCTATGCATGAAAACCAAGTTTGAAAATTTGCCGATGAACCAGAAGAGGTTAGACCTGTCGAGTGCAAAAGGGTCTTTAAGAATAAGACTAACATGGACGGTATGAGAACTAGATTTCATTGGTCCTTCTCATGAAACGATGATGAGAGATAGATATTATAATTCCTTACAGGTGTTATACATTAGAGGTGTTCTTACTATTGTAGAGTTTGATTTGGCAAAGTTTAGGTGACCTAGACTGCCTTTTGGGACCCATACGGGTCACACCTTAGGGGTACGGGTCTCTGGGTTGACCTGTATGGCTCCATGGCCCCATAAGGGTAGGAGGTATGTGTACAATTCCCTCTAGGACCCAAACGGGTCCTCCTCACCCGTATGGGTGCCATTCTTGCCTAAAATGGCAGAATGGCAAGTAAATCATACCTTATTTGGGAGAAATCAATCATGAATACAATTTATTGCATTCAGACCCAAATTTCGCCTATAAATAGGGGCTTTTTGCCTCATTTCAAAGGCAAAAAGGGTTAGAAAAGAAATTAGATCATATATTTTATAATATTCTGGTAGTATTTCAAGTAATAGCAAGGGTGTAGTTGAGGTATGGGAGGTATAAAATATGGAGAAAACCCATTCCTTGAGGTTTTGTCCACATTTTATTCATTCCTAACTTCTTTTACTAGGATTTGGGGGAGGTTTTGTCCACACAAGTGCTCACCTAAATAGACCTAAAACCACCATTTTATAATCTACTTTAGCTTGATTCAATCTCAGCATAGGGATCACTTTAAAGTTGATTTACGACGTAAAGGTACGCTTCTGAGTTTCAAAGAGACTCACATTTTGTTAAGTTTTATCATTCATTTCAATTTTTCTGCAATTCTTCTCCTATCTATACAGACATAAGATTCTATTTAGGTCTAAACAAGACCCATACAGGTGCCCCAAACCCATGCGTGTCTAACCAGCAATCGTACGGGTGCCTCTCACCCATATGGGTACTGACTCCCAGGCAAAATCCATATTTTTCATTTCATCTATAAAATTAATCATCCACACCACTTGCCATGTGATTAGTTTCACTAATAATATGGTAAATCAACCCATGTAAAGTTAAAATGTGTTTTTAAAAGAAAATACATTGAAGACCCTTTATTTCTTCTTGATCCTAGAAGCCGCCCGGGCACTATCGATCGCAAAACTGCCATGCTGACATAATCACATATTTCCTAACAAAACGCTGACTTATGATGTGCCATAAACTGTGATAATATTTGTGGATCTAGAAAAATTTATTTATTTTCTTTTATAACTTAGAACAAATGTATAGGTTCCCTTGGCATTCTCCCATCTTTGTCTCTTTATAATTTTTATTCCCAATTTTATTACTTATACTTTATCATGAACTATTGAATGCATGAATTGAGTGTGAAAGAGTGTAGAAAAATAGGACTTTTATAATAATTCCCCGAATAATGAAAATAAAATGGTTTTATGCGGTGAATGTAAGTCTGAATTAACTAAATGAGAAATAAGTAACTCATCCGATACGCGAATCTCTGATCTTAAAGGTACGAGTCTCCCACACATTGGGAATCATACAAAAACTCTTTCCGAGGTAGATAACTTGGTGGCAGCTCTATCATTTGTATCGAGATTTAGGTCTTGATTCTTTTATTCATAAAATCGATTAAAATGTGCAAACTTGAGCTAAACAGTTCTATCGCGCCTAAATCAACAAACCCTCAGTGGACCCCGCTGGAAGGCTCCAAGGGAGATCACCATATCTTTGACCACCAAGAGTTCACAGTGGTAACTCTGCTGGGGATATAATCTTTTAAACTTACAAAATTTTGGTTTGTTTTAAAAGCTTAACAGATTAAGATGAACACCGAAAATCATTTACTTAATTCAGCCCGTTTTCTTTTTCATCGTTTAGGAAAATTATTACACTCTATCTTCTCACCTCCTTCTCTCTAGAATTAAATGCACTCTTCTTCCAGTGCTAGGTTAGGGTGCCCTATTTTTCCGTGAAAGTCACGAAAGTGTAACTCATCGTCGCTAGGAATTGGGAACACTCTAGTGGGTGCAGCACTCATTGTCATCTCCCTCAAAAAGAGGCCCGATGCGATGGGAACCTAATACATGAACTTTTGTTATGTCCCTTCACCATTGTTATTAAAAGCCATAGAATTTTACCCTCTAGGTACCTTTTTCCCAATGAGATTATACTTGGTTGCCCTTTATTATCCTCGTGGTAATTAAAGGAAAATACCTTCAGAATCGACGGGAGGAATAAGGTTGCAGACATGGTTCTCATGTGTTGTGTTGCATTTCCTTGTAATTAACCTCACCATGCATTATTGTAAATGTTGCATTCATAACCCGTCCTATCCATGTACTAATCTTTTAGTTGCTACATCAGTTCAAGATTCGGCAAACTCCCTCACCAATCACCACTCTTGTCTACCTAATGGCTTAGTTTGGTCAGTCAATCCAGCCAACGAACCCAATGCTCCTTATAGCCAACACTAGGACTCATTTACTCTAACAAGAGGCTACTTTGCAAGTTCACCAAAGCAAGGACCCCAATTTGTTTCCTAACTTTGTGGTTATGCTAAAGGGGACAATCCTTTATTATTTTAAGGGTTTACCCTACATTTTGAGCCATGACCAGAAGATTCATCCCTCAACTCTCGATGACATCTCACCTTAGGAAACCCCTCTCGCAAAGATTTTTAGGAAGTTATAAAAGTATAAGTTGACTGATCACCTCCATCCATTTGTCCTGCTAAAGCATGAAGAGAGAGGTCATTTCTGTATATACCATGTTAGCTCTGATCATCCAATAGAAGTATGTGAAGACCTCCTTAAAGTCATCTCCACCCTGATTGATGAAGGAAAGATATCCAAACATAGGATGAGAGGAGAGAAAGTGGCCACGATCAACTCGAGATTAGAGGAAGAAGAGATATAGAGGCATATATTGGAAGAAGACTGTGGAAGAACCATCCATATTTGATCTGATAGCCATCAAACAATGGAATGGAGAGCCCGATCATGATTATTTTCAGAGATGGTTGACTTTATTGCTCACTCTCAAGTAAAGGCTTCACCAGAAAGAATTGGCTGACTAATTCATCTTTCTCATCTCTATAAGATAGCATTTGTAAAAGCATATAAGAAAATTCCTGAGTGTTAAGAAGCAAATAGAGAAGCAGAGAGGAGTCTTAAGAAAGTGAAAGCCAGCGACCCGTCAAAGATTGAGGTAGACAAAGCCATTGATACCCTCACCACTATTCTGTATACCATAAGTTTGGGTAATGAGAAGAAGACATCCATCTAAGAAGGCTTGAGAAACCTTGCCCAAGTCATGAGGATCAGAATGGATGATGTATTGGCCTAAGAATGATTGTAAGACCTGGACCATGACCTAACCCATCTCTTGATAAGTGACTATGAAGACCCTTCGCCTGTGGAGGATGATAATGGAATTATATGTAATGAAAATGATGTATCCTTCGGGCATCCTAATGATAATAATGATAGTGATTTTACTTACTTGGGTACTACAGAATGTCCAAAAATGGTAACAATATCTAATGACTTAACCCCTTTCGAAAAAAGAGAGATGATAAAATTGCTTAGAAAACATGTTAGCACTTTCACTTGGTCTTAGGAAGACATGCCTAGGGTAGATCGCCAAACTGTTGGGCATCGCATTCCAACTGATCCTAAGTTCAAACCAGTCATACAAAAGTTGAGGAGGTTACGCCCATAATGGGTTGACAAGATTAAAGTCAAAGTTGCCAGGTTATTGGAAGCTAAGTTCAATGAAGTAATTGAGTATCTGACATGGTTAGCAAATGTTGTCCTAGTTCCTAAAAAGGATGGAAGGGTCAGGATGTGCATCAACGTTTGTGATTTGAATAAGGCATCTCCAAAAGATGATTTCCCATTGTTGCATATTGGTGTATTAATAGACAGTGTCGCAAGAGCTGCGATGTACTCATTCTTTGATGGTTTCTCTACGTACAATCAAATCCTAGTGGACATTATCGACAAAGTCAAGACAACTTTCATTATAGAGTGTGGGGTATACTATTTTAAGGTGATACCATTTGGATTAAAGAATGTAGGGGCAACTTATTAGAGAGCTGTGACCGCTTTATTGCACGACATAATCCATAATGAGGCTGAGGTTTATGTAGATGACGTCCTAGTGAAGTCTAACATGTGGGAAGAACATCCCGAGATCTTTGATAGATTAGAAACAAGTATGGAGAAATACAACCTCTGTTTGAACCCAAAAAAGTGTGTTTTGGGTTACATTAGGTAGATTATTGGGCCACGTAGTCAGTCCAAGAGGAATAAAAGTTGACCCCGACAAGGTTAGGGCTATTCCTAGAACTGAAAGGGAAGTTAGGTCGTTTCTTGGATCACTTCAATATGTGAGTCAATTCATCGCCAAACTAACAATGATTTGCAAGCCAAACTTTGTGTTGTTGAGAAATAACCCATAGAGTGACATGAGCAGTGCCCGCTAGCATTTGATAAGGTAAAGGCTTACCACATGAGTCCCCCAATCTTGAAAACTCTAATGCCCGGTAAGCAATTGATTCTCTATTTGGCCATAGAAGAGTCATATATGGGTGCAATGTTAGTTCAAGAATAAGATAATAAGAGTAATCATGCTATCTACTACTTGAGTAAGATATTGTTGGAGTGTGAAATGCGATACATAGTTTTATAGAAGACGTGTACGACAACGGTATAGTTAACCAAAATTTTAAGATATTACTTCTAGTCTTACAAAATTCAAGAGGTCTCCAAAGTAGACCCGATGAATTATCTTTGCCAATCCCCACCGTCGCGGGGAAACTCTATTGTTGGTGTCTTTTATTGTCAAAGTTTGATGTTGAATATGTCACAAAGAAAGTAATCAAGGGGAGAGCAGTGGTTGATTTCCAAGCAAGCCAACCTATAGAATCTGATTACGTGGAGAATCTAGAATTTCTTGATGAGCAGTTGGCAACAGTGGAAGTAGAGAAGACCAAATGGACTATATACGTTGACGGGGCCGTGAATTGAAGGGGTGCAGGTCTTGGGGTGATTAACATTAAACCTCTAGGTGAGGTTATCCCATTAAGTAAATGTCTAGAGTTCCTAGTCACCAATAATGGAGCTGAATATGAAGCTTGTCTCTTTAGCATTGACGGTTTACTGAATGTGGGGCCAAAGAAGCGAAGATGATTGGTGATTCCATGCTAGTGATAAAAAAAGTAGTTGGGGAGTGGGAACTCAAAGAAGAATCACTGAGGCCATATGTAGAGGCAGTTTGGAATTTATCAATACAATTTGGTCAATGCTTCTTTGAATATGTACCAAGAGATGAGAATCTCATGGCTGACTTACTAGCTAACTTGGCTTCTATATGGGAAGGAGAAGAGACCCAACGCATTCGCCCTTTGGTAGTGGAAACTTCTTGTTTCCCATCTCATGAGAAAATCCAAGTTATGACTGTTGAAGAGCAAAAGGCTTACTAGTATGACAACATTAAGGTGTTCCTAAGAAAGCAAAGATGCCCTGAAGGACCATCCATATTAGATTGTATGACTATAAGAAGGCTTGCTACGTGGTTCAGGCTCATAGATGAAGATCTCTTCAAGAGGACTGCAGAGGGGTTATTGTTGAGATGCTTGATAGAGGAAGTGGCAGAAAAGGCCATGACCCAGGTTTACACAGGGGATTGTGGCCCACACATGAATGGAATGGCTCTAGCTTGGAAGATTTAGAGAATTTGGTACTTTTGGACCACAATGAACGCTGACTGCATTCACAAAGTAAAAAAATGTCATGAATGCTGGATTCACCGGGATATACAACATTTACCCCTGATAAAACTTCATAATTTGTCTACTCCTTGGCCTTTCATGGCACGGGGGATAGATATAACTGGCAAATTTCGACCATCGTCGACCAACAAACACCGATTTATTATAGTTGCAGTTGATTATTTCTCAAAATGGGTAGAGGCAGAATCCTACACTAGTATCACTGCCAAGAAAATGGCCAAGCTCATAGAGAGGCATATTTTTGCTCGATACATGATTCAGCATCATATGGTCTCTTATAATGGGGTATAGTTTCAAGGGGCTACAGCTGAGTTGGTAGAGAAATTCAACATCGAACATCATAGATCCTCGCCATGCAGACCATAATCTAATGTGGCGGTTGAGGTTACCTGTAAGTTGATCAAGAGAATTTTGTCCAAGCCGGTGGCTACCTTTAGTGATTGGGCAGATAGACTTCCATTTGTAGTTTGAGGGTGCAGAACCAGCATAAGAACACCTGTAAATCAGATGCCTTTCTCCCTGATATATGGAATGGAAGCCATTTTGCCTGTTGAGACTAAAGTAAGATCCTTACGAGTGTCACTTGAGGCCTAGTTAAAAGAGTCAAATTTGGCAAGGGCTAGGTATGTGCAATTGAATTTGATAGCCAAGAAGCGGCTCAAAGCACTTGACCACCTATAGATGTACTAATAGCGGATGGCTCGAGCTTACAACAACGGAGTAAGATACCTAGAGCAACCTCTCAAGGCGGGTGATTTGGTTCTTAAATAAATGCGCCAAGTCAACACTGATGTTAAGGGCAAGTTTAGGCCTTATTGGGAAGGACTGTTCATGGTTAAGAAAGTCATTAGGAAGGGAGGAATCAAACTCATGGATGTGGATGGAAATGAGTTCACGAATATGGTAAATCAAGACTGGCTTAAGCGTTATCATGTCTAGGTCAAAAGAACTAAGTCACAGGAAAGCAGCATAAAGAATAAAAGAAATAAAGAATAAAGCACCCGGTGAATGGTCCTCTACTACTCAGGGAAAAATTATGGTGCAACCCGCTGATCGATATTCCACAAACCGATCAGGCAAAAGTTAGGGTAATCTAATGCAAATAACCCGGTAAGATGAAAACCCAAAAACTGCAGCTTAGGCAAAAGTTAGGACATCGAGAGATAAATGTCAGTTGCTTTCTGGAAAATCTATAAAAGGACTAGTAGGCAGTAAGGGTTAACTATTAGAAATTGTTACCATTGCCTGTTTGCTCAAATTAATCTCATCAATGAATATGTTATGATTTCCTAAGAATTTTGGTCTTATGAATGTATGCATGTCCTTAGGTGAAATAATCGCAAGTATGTAAACATCAATTTTTTTCTACATTGTGTGCCCTCTATTATTAGCTTTACTACACATATAAAAGACAAAAATGTCGATAAGCCATGAGAGAAATAAGGTTTGTGGAAAAGTCGAAAGTGTCTGCTAGATTGAAAAATCGAAAGGGCGGTCTATGCAAAAGTTAAGACAAAAGAAAAAGAAAGAAAAAGCTAGTTGGATTGAAAACCCAAGAGGGCTATCCAGTAAAAAGTTAAGGCAAAGAAAGCAAAAAAAAAAGTCCACTAAGTTGAGCCGCCAAGGACAATTCAGGCAAAAATTAGTACAAAGGAAATAAAAATAAATGTTCCATAGGTCATCTCGCATTGAATGGCCTATGCAAAAATTAGAATTCAATTCAAAAGCGCCAGTTTTGTTATTGCACTTGCTTTTATTGGTTCGAACACCGTTTGTAATTACAATGTCTCACGGCTGAGATCTATTGAACTTAGTTCTCCAATTGTGAAATCACATGATAGCACGCATCCCTAAAAGTGCCAATACCGACCAGCCTTGGTAATACTTATCAGTTTAGATTGGGTCAGTTCATCGTGATCAGGAACTTTGAGTGTTCGACGATTAACTCACTTGCTCTTAGTACACTCTAAATGGGCTTCATTGTTAGTTATGTCAAGGGGCAGTATGGGTTTACAGACAATAATATTCAGTGGATTGACGAAAGTTCAACATTCATAAAGTTAAACAACAAATGTATCAATGTAAATGACATCCAAGTTCACATCAAAACAAGCCATATAGGGCTAAAAACGTCAAGCATCCAAATAAAATGAAAGAGATCGTAATCTAAGCTACAGGGGGTTCTTTTCCATGTTGTGAGAACAAAATTTTGTAATGCCCTCAGTCGATGATGAAAAATTGGTTCTATACTATATTGTATCCTAATATGTTAAGTTTAAAATTGGTTTATGTGAATTGGCCTTGAGAAAATACATTTAGTCCCTCGTACCCCTGTCCAAAAACCCTACAAATAGCCATGAGGTGTACCCTGTCATTGGACACCGGTACCGTCATCACTAGACATTGGTATTGTTATCATTCATAACGGTACCGCTATTTATTATTTCCTGGTTAGTTTTGAACAACTCAATTGAAATTTTCTGTTTAAAATTAACCAAAACCGGTACCGTTATCCCTAAAAATGGTACTAGTATCAATCTTTTTGGCAGAAAATTAATCTAAATTAATTCAATTTTCCTATTCAGTTGGATAATTAATTATTTTACCCCTTTTACCTCTCCTTTTTCACTATAAATAGAGGCCTAAAATCAGTTTTTCATAGACAATTAACATCTATCAAATCTATTCTACAAAATTAGCTCTAGGAAAGTTCAAACTGAAGTTCTCCCGAGTTTTTAGCAAGTTTTGAATAGAGAGGGGAATTTATTTTCACCTAGTTATTCTTTACCGATCTTTAACTCATCTCTACCAATCCAATCACACTCCACAATGTCATTCTTGTATCATTTCAAATCTATCCACGAATTCAAAATGAAAAGGTACACAATCTGAGACTAAGATGATAATGATTTTAATTTATTTCTTGCTTCAATTTATTAAAGTTTCAATCCACGTCACATCAATTGAATTAAACTTGTTACAATTGAACTTGACTATAAATCAATCTATTTTATTTATGTCTCATCTTTATCTCACGCTCAGGTTCCATCACCAACAATAATTTAATTAATTTATAATATAAATTACTTATATTTCATTTCCATAGTTTAAGTTGTTTATATTATATAATGTTAATTATTTATATTCCATAATAAAAATTGTTTATGATTCACTTCCACAATGTAAGCCGTCTATATTTCATTTCGATAATATAGATTAATTATATTTGGTTTGTATAACATAATTAATTCATACTCCAAAAATGTAAATAAATCCATATTTCATTTCCAATTATAACTATGTTATTTTTCATTTCTCGTTTTATTCCATTTTCATTTTCAATTATGCAATTAATTCATGCCAACTTCTTTTATGTCATAATTAATTCATATTCCACTTTTATTCATTCAACGCTTCATTCTTAATCATACATCATTTTTCTTTCTCGTTATTTCCATTAATTGTCATTTTCATTAATTACATTTGAGCGGGTAAGGGCTCTCTATGGTGATTTTGTTCTAGGGATTAGCTTGTAACCCCTGCTACACTTTTCTATACCTCACTTCCCATTTCTTATTGATCTGTGAAGTTGCCTGCCATATTTGAGATTCTACCATCTTCTTGATTTTGTGAATTGCTAAATTTACCTCGACATCATTATGTTGCAAGAACGACATGATGGTCCTTGACACTGATGTTGCTATTTATTCCGAGCCAAAATACAATATTCTTGTTTTAACCTTTTATTTGCAGGATAATTACCCAAAATCAATTTAATTTGTATTTCATGTCATAAGCATGCGGTAAATGCCATAAAATAATGCCATGACCACATTGAGGTGCTGTGTTTTGATTAGAATAGCTCTTTTCTCATCTCATTTCTTAAAATGAATCTAGGTAACACGTTTTACATTTTATAAACAATTATAGTATTTCAATTTAAATTGGCTAAACAAATCAAACAAGTAATTCGTCTGGACCCAAATCTCTAAATTAGCATAAAGTTTTGTTCTTGGGACATTGCTATACTAGAATTTCCTAGAAGAGCTGATCCATGTGGCGACTCTATATTCTGAATTTTGGATTTAGCTCCATGAATCTTTTTGACATTATTTTATAAATAGTTTTATATTCTCTTCTACTAATTCCATTTATTAAAAACCTCAACTAAGTTACCAAGTTGCCTCGGTAGCCTATAATTAATGCATCAATTGTCCGAAAAACGAATTTTGCCTTGGTTGACCCTATTTCACCCGATTAAAGCAAACGTGGCCTACCCATACCCAAAGAACATTATCCGCTCATAGGGGCGACTCTGTTAGGGATCTTTTCTTTAAAAATCATTAAAAAGATTTGGTAAATACTGAAAAATTCATTTCGCCAAATTAACCCAATATTGTTTATTTTATGCATCATGTTCATTGTAGTAGTTAGATTCTTTTGTATTTTATTCTGGGATCACCCTTATTATTGACCGCATCACTATAACAAAGCTTCGCCTTTGATTCTTCACAGGACATAGGTTGCCTAGCGGGTAACCACTCATGACAGTATTTCCAATATTCTTCAGGAGAATTGTGGTGCCCTAATGTCATCGGAACCTTCTTCATCAACAACCTCACTATAAGCTTGCATGAAGTAGCCTAGCAACTTCCCCTTAGGACTAACCTATCACATTCAATAATTTAGGTCGCGCTTTGTTATCTCATATAGATTTCAAAGTTTTTAGAGCCTAAATTATATTCAGAAGTCTTACCCTTGTTGTGGAGTAATAAGGAGATGGGAGATACAAGGTTGGAGAAATGATTGCAACCAATATGTTAACTAACTCCCGTTGTTGTGCTATAAGTGTTACCCTTCTAAATGTTGCTATGCTAAATGTTGTCATGCCGAATGATGAATGCTGCCATGTCATTCATTATATTTTATCTTGTAATCACTATCAAGTCTATCTCATGTGCTTTATTCATTTACCCTAAGTATTTTTATAAGGTGTCTCACATAGCAGTCGCTAGATTCATGCAAACCCTTTTGAGATGGTATCCCATCAATATCGCCTTTTAGCCCCATATCAAAGATATGTCATTATGTTGCCCATTTTGAGAGATGTAACTTTGATATCTCCACTATCCTTTTTGCTTTTACGTATCATCACCCTTTTCCAGAGATATCCCATAGATGTCTCATCCGATCCATAACCATGAACAAGTTACATGCATTCCCAATCATCATTTTAGGGGCACCATATGGAGGTCTCACTTAAATCACTACCACCCAAGAGATATCGTGTTAACATCTCGCCTAAACCCTAATATCATCATGCATTTACCCACTTTATTGTATCAACTGTTTCTAGAGATGTCCCATCGATGTCTTGCTAAAACTCATCCTATCCATGCATAGAGATATCTCACTGATGTCTCATCATTCATCCATATATCTTTGAAATGGGTCACACCATGCATTACTCTAGTCAATCTTATGTCGTGCTTGGGTCCTTGAACCCTAGCAAACTGTTTACCTGCATTGCGATGTCTTACCAATATTGCACCCACCGCATTTGCCTGAATCTTAGTCACATAACATTATTACACCATAACCATGTCTGTCTTAGAATCCAGGGTTGCATCACCTTTATCCTTCATGAAAGTCTTTAGGGAAGTCTTGTTTCCTTATGTCACTAACAAGTTTTTATTTTATAAGCACACTGCATATATGAGTCTTATCCGGGTCACATTACATAGCATTAACTATCTCTTGGCAACACTATTTGCATACATTAACGTTAAATAGGTTTTTTCATCCCACTCACTTATCCATCCAAAAACCCATGCATTACTAACTCAACCTCGGTCATCTCTGAGTTTGGAGGAGGATTGAAGATCGATTGGTCCAAATTACCTCAAAATCAAGTCCAGCTCCAACTCAAATGGCTTCCCCTACCAAAACCAATTCTCTTGTGGAAGAGATCCTCTCAACCTTTATTGAGTCGCTGAAGTCTGATCAGTTCAATGGTACTCTTGAAGATAAGGTACAGAAGATGGTGAAAGAAGTTGTTGTTAGCAATGTGGTTTCCTGTGAGTAAGGAAATGCTGAAGGCAATTTCAAGCCTCTCTAGGAAAGTTTTATCATGTCTTCTCTGTCTCTATACATTGGGAGCAGATCACCAAATTTCCATCTATCATGCTTTGAAAATTTCGTAAAATTGAAGGGTCTGACCGACGTGTAGCTACCGAGCATGTTTCCCTGTACTTAAGAAGGGCTGGCTGCTGAATGGTTCTTGGTTTTAGCCCAAGGAAGTGAAAAGCAACTAGTTATAACTCACAAAGGCTTTTCAAGACAACTTTGCTTATAACACCAAACCTTGTATCAACATCGGTGATTTGGTCTCTTCCAAGCAAAGAGAGAATGAGGAATTCCGAAGGAACTGTAAGAGCTGGATGGATTAAAGAGGCCTAGTGGACCCAAAACATTCTAATAAGGTCCTAATCGACATCTTGATTAATGAAAACTTGCTAAAAATTAAGAAAGAACTTATAACTGGGAGCTTCAATGAATTTATCAAGGTCTATAAGAGGCACTGACCATAAAAAAACATGGTGCGAAACAAGGGGATGACCATGGCATTTCCCCATGGAAGGATGATCTTTCCGTCCTTCTATGGAAGCAGAGAAAGGTTGGGATCTTGAACGGGTCTTCAGCTCATGTTGGTTCATGAGCAGATAAAGCTGGCAATTTACGTGCTTATCATGTTATTGCAGGGCACCATACCAAAAGCTGTAAGACACTTCTGACTACCATAAAAGGGCCCGTAAGGGAACAGAAAATCACATGTCCTTCCCCTAAAGAGAACCGAGTCCTCCAAGCCTTCTTGACTTATGAAGGAAAACTAGATTTGGAACCCCCTTAGCTACCCAAATCACCCGAAGATGAGGTGTGGGAGCACCTTCAATTGCCAAATGGAGAAGCTGAGAAATATAAGCTAATCAGCCCTCCATCTAAGATCGTTCGTATTCCCAAGGGTTTCTGTTTTCACAAGACCTCTTCTCTGGAGGCACACATTGAAGAGTACTCAAGGTTTATGAAGATCTTCAATTTACATTTCGCTCATTGGCCAGGTCAATTTGCGATGAAACTCGGCAGATGGGCATTAAAATGGTATGCTGACCTTCCTCAATCTCAAAGCCTTTTCGGGGAAGATTTAAGCAAGGCTTTCCTGTCCTATTTTAATTATCCCCTACCCTAAGAAGAGCCCCAAGATAATGCCTCATAGGAAGAATAGCTACCACCCCCGGACCCACCTATGATTATGAATAAAGTAATACAACATCCTATCCTCAACAATTGCAGCTGACAATGAGGAAGTTAATGAGGAAGAATTAATCTATTCATTCATGATAGCTTGCTCCAGAATTTTAGAAGGTCTAGAAGAATTGCCTGATTTTATTCTTGTTGCACTTGTGGAGTTGAGGCAGGAGAGGAAGAAGAGTCAGTTGCTTAGTAGCAAGAGGAGGATGATTTTCTTGTTTCTATTTCTTATGTTTTTTATGCGAACAATAAAGCATGTGAGGCTAATTTATCAATGAAAAATAATCATTTTTCTTATTTGATGTCTCGCCTAATGGCACTATGCATTTATTTAGCTATACACATAATGTGCTTAACGTACATGATACTTCTATGCATGAACTTTACTTGGGTACAGATGATAATCCTAAACTAGTATATATTGGAAATGATATGTCTCCCATAAAGAAAAACGAAACAACAAAAGTCTTAAAAAGGCACTTGGTAGCATTTGCTTGGTATTATGAAGACATGCTAGGCATTGATCGTGAAATAGCAGAACACAAGATTCCAACCAATCCTAAGATCAAGTCAGTTAAGCAGAAACTCCGTTAGTTGAGACCTGAATGGGTCGAAAAGGTTAAAGCCAACATATTGAAACAGATTGAAGCTAAATTCTTAGAAGTGGTCAAATATCCAACTTAGGTGGCAAATGTTGTTCCGATAGCCAAGAAATATGAAAGATTTTGGGTTTGTGTCTACTAGCGTGATCTCAATAAAGACACACCTAAAGATGACTTCCTGCTACAACATATAGATGTTTTGGTTGATAGCGCAACTAGAGCTACCATGTATTCTTTTATGGATGGGTATTCGGGTTACAATCAGATTCTCATGGACATTTATGATGAAATCAAGACAGCCTTTATCACTAAATGGAGTGTTTACTATTTCTAGGTCATGCCATTTAGGTTGAAAAATGTATGGGCAACATACTAGAGGGTCGCTACTATGTTATTGCATTACATGATCCACAAAGAAGTTGAAGTCTATGTCGACGACATGTTAGTAAAGTTGTCAACCTGGCATCTGGACATCTTGGAAAGATTTCTCAGTAGAATTGAGAAGTATAATCTCTGACTGAATCCGAAAAAGTGTGTGTTTGGAGTTACATCCGAGAAATTGTTGGGGCATATTATCAGTCACCGAGGTATTGAAATGGATCCCAACAAAATCAAGGCTATCTGTGAAATGCCTACACTAAAAACTAAGAAAGAAGTTCAATCATTTTTGGGTTCTTTACAATATGTTACTAGGCTCATATTTCAACTTACTAGAGTTTGTTAACCCATATTCCAATTGTTAAGAAAGCAACAGCCAGTGGTGTGGAATGTTCAATGTCAGATGGCCTTCGATAGAGTCAAAGCTTACCTTGTAAATCCACTAATCCTTCAACCTCTTACACAAGGTAAACCTTTGACCTTATATTTTGCTCTTGACGAAACGTCCATAGGTGAAATGTTAGTCCAGGAACATGTGGATATGAACGAGCACACAATCTACTACCTCAACAAAAAGTTGTTAGAATATGAAAATCGCTATACTATAGTAGAAAACACTTGTGCTATTATGGTGTGGCTAAATAAAAAGCTAAGGCACTACTTTCTGTCTGACTAGATCCAGGCTGTTGCCCAGATTGACCCCATGAAGTATTTGTGTGAATCATCTAATTTAACCAGAAAGTTGCCAAGGTGTTTGCTATTATTATCTGAATTCGATATCGAATATATCACCAAGAAGGTCATCAAAGGGCATGATGTGGCATAATTCTTAGCTGGTCAGCTAATTGATTCTAATTATATGGAGAATCTAGAATTTCCTAATGAACAATTAGCTATGGTGGAAGAATAAAGACCCTGATGGACCATGTATTTTGACGGTGCAGTCAACAAATAAGGCACTAGACTTGGGGTTATCATGATCACTCCCCATAAAGAGATAATCCCATTGTCCAAACACCTAGAATTCTCGATCACCAATAACGGAGAAGAATACGAAGACTATCTTTTTGGGTTAGAAGCACTCCTCTTAGTTGAGGTAACCAATACATCAGTAGTGGGTGATTCAGCTCTAGTAATCCGCTAAGTTATAGGAAATTGGGAAATCAAAGAAGAGTTACTTTGTCCTTATCTTGAAGTGGTATGGGACCTAACAACAAAGTTTAAGCAGTGTTTGTATCAACATGTACTAAGGGAGGAAAATTAGATGGCAGTTTCATTAGCAACATTGGCTTCCATGTGGGAAAATACTCAATAAAGGCCAATGAGACCAGTGGTTATGTAATCTTCCAAGACACCTTTCTTTGACCAATCACTAATAACAGTGGAACAAATTGAAGGAGATCCATGGTATTCTAACATAGTCTAGTTCTTGAGAGATGGCCATTACCCTGGTGGTTCATCTTAGTCAAATCGTACGACATTAAGGAAATTGGCAGTCAAATTTAGTATGGTTGATGGTGTTCTATTTAAAAGAGCCGGTAATGGGTTATTTCTCAAGTGTTTAACCAATGAAGAAGCTACTTGTATCATGACAAACATGCATTCAAGTGATTGTGGGCTGCACATGAATGAAGTGGCCTTAGCAAAGAAGATACAGTGTTAGGGTTATTATTGGGCTACTATGATGTCAAATTCATGGAGAAATCTTGCACCTACCGCCTACTGAACTTCAAAATTTGTCCTTTGCCATTCAAAGCATGGGGGATAGATATAATTAGTGAGATTCGACCATCCTTTATAAATGATTACCGATACATAGTAGTGGTGATCTATTACTTCTCAAAGTGGGTTGAGGCTAAATCTTACACCAATGTTACCGCTTAGAAGATGCCCAAGTTCATTGAATGCCAAAATTTTGCTCGATACAGGATCCTTCACCATATTATTTCCTACAATGGGATTTAGTTCCAAGAAGAAATAGCCGATTTGATTAAGAAATATAGGATAGATCATCATAGATCATCTCCTTACCGACCACAAGCCAATGGAGCTATTGAAGCAGCTAACAAGGCAATCAAGAAAATCTTGTCCTAAATGGTTGTCACATATCGTGATTGGGCTAACAAACTTCCTTTTGCAATTTGGGGACATAGAACAAGTGTGCATACTCTAACAAACCAAACCCCGTTCTCTTTGGTATGTGGAATGGAAGTTGTTCTACCCATTAAAACTGAAGTCTAGTCATAAAGGGTTGCCTAAGAACCTCAGTTGAAAGAGACTGATTAGGTCTGCACTAGATTTGAACAGATAAATATGATAGATGAGACACGACTGAAAGCTTTATATCACTTGCGGATGTACGAGCAACGTATGGCTAGAGCTTATAACAATCAAGTTAGGTAGCCGAAAGAACCACTTAAAGTGGGAGACTTGGTCCTCAAACAATTGATAAAATTAAACACCGATACTATGGGCAAATTTCGTCCTAATTGGGAAGGTCCGCATGACATCAAAAAGATACTAGGTAAAGGTGCAGTCAAGATCATTGATATGGATGGCAACGATTTTGTGAGTCCTATCAACCAAGACAATCTCAAGCACTATCACATGTAAAGGAAAAATTGAAAAAATAAAGAATAAGCCCGCCAATCTGAAAACCTGAAAATGGCAGATTGGGCAAAAATTAGGGCAACCTGATAACTCAAAAACTGGAAAAGGGTGGGTCATGCAAAAGTTAAGGCTAATAAAGTCCGTTGGACCTTCGTGAGGGGTTTAAGAAAAAATTAGGACTAAATAGTAGAGAGTCGCTATCTATAAAACCATAACTAGATAGTTAGCAATGGGAAACATGTTATTTGAAATTGTTACCAGTATTTGTAATCAATTTAAGCTCATTCAATAAAAGTGTTATTCCTTCCTAAATTCGCATATGAATGTTGTAATAAATGTATTTGTGATGTAAAAGTGATTGATTCGCAAGTTGGCATATGTTTTATATTTCTACTCATGCTTTATCTTTCATTCCATAATTAGAATCAATAAAAAATAAATAATAAAAAAGAAAAATAATAACATTTCCATAAAGGCAAAAATATCCGATAGACTAAAAAAAAGAACAAGGTCTACGCAAAAGCTGGAAAATTAGTCTACTAGATTGAAAACCTGTTGTGAGCACTAGATTTTAATAATCCTTTTGAGGAAACGATGATGAGAGCTATATGATCCAATGTCTTATAGGTATTGTCTATCAGAGGTGTTCCTACTACCGCAAAGTTAGGTTTGGCCGTAGTCTGGAGACCTAGTTTGTCCTTAGGTACCTATACGGGGTTCTGTCTAGTGGTATGGATCCACTGTCATACCTGTACAGGTGGTTACCTTTCATACGCATGGAAGGGACCCCGTATAGGTCCCCTTGTACCCATATGGGTGAGGCCCTACCCGTACGAGTCCTCTGATTACCTAATCAGCCTATTTCGGAAGTAATCTCTTACCTTTTTTGGGAAAAGGCAAGCCTTGAATGCGGATTATTGAGTTCAGACCTGACTCTCACCATATAAATAAGGCCTTTTCCCCTCATTTCATAACATAGAGCTAAAAAGAGAAGTAAACTATAGAAAAATTATAGTAAAGTTCTAGCAATTTCTATAGGTATAGGATAGGTATAGTGGAGGTATAAGAGGTATAAAATAGGGAGAAACTCATTCCATGAGGTTTTTTCCACATTTTATTCATTCCTAACTTCGTTTATTAAGGTTTAGGGGAGGTTCTGTACACACAAATACTCACCAAAATAGTCCTATTTCACCATCTACTTTGGCTGGACTCTATCAATAGTAAAGGGATCACCTCAAAGTTGATTCACGTGACAAATGTAACGCTTCTGAGTTTCAAAGAGACTCATATTTCAGTGATTTCATTATTGTTATTTTCTGCCTCCGCTATTGTATCTGCTTTTTCTATTTCTTGTTTTGGATTTGGTCCTAACCCGTATAAGCCTTGTCGGCAGCTTATATCGTCGATATATTAGATCGGTGCGTCATACTCATATAGAGGCAAATCCCTTTTTATTTTTTTTTTTGCCGTTAATCTGTTATTTTGTAAGTGACCAAAGTTGCCTGGACAAGACAGGATCCGTACTAGTGCACTATACCCGTACCAGTCCTTCCTGGTAGCCGTTCCAGTCCTACCCACCCATATAGGTACTAGCCCTAGGCAGAATCTAGAATTCATTTTGATTCGGTAAAAACTTAATCCAACTCACCATTTGCCATGCAATCACTTTCACTAATAATCCGGTAAATCAACCCACAAAAGTAAAACTGTGTTTCCATAACAAAATACATTGAAGACCAGTTATTTTTCTCCAATCCTAGAAGCTGCCCCGGCACTATCAACTGCAAAACTACCACACTAACATAATCATATTTTTCCTAATGAAATGTTGACTTGTGAGGTCCTATAAACTGTGCTAATCTTTGTGCATGCGGGGGAATTTGTGTTTATTTTGTTTTATAACTTAGAAAAAATGTATAGGTTCTCTTGTAATTCTCCCATTTTCCCCCAGTTGTAATTTTTATTCCCCCATTTATTGCTTGTGCTTTATTGTAATTTGTAAACTCATGTAACGAGTGTGAAAGAGCATAGAAAAATAGGATATCTGTGATAATTCCCCAAATGATGAAAACAAAAACGGTTTTACGCGGTGAATGTAATTTTGAATCAACTAAATGAGAAATAAGTGACTCATCCGATACTCAAATCTTTGATCTAATAGGTATGAGTATCCTACCTAGAGGAAACCGTACCAAAACTCTTTCCCAAGTAGACAACTTGGGTGGCGACTCTATCATTCGTATCAAGATTTGGGTCTCGATTCTTTTATTCATTAAAATTTGCTTATTGTTCAAATTTAAACTAAAATATTTTGTCACGCCTAAATCCAACCAAACCCCAATGCGCCACACCTCTAACACAGACACCAAGGGAGACCCACACGTCATTAAAACCTCACAGTGGTGACTCTGCTGGGGAAGTAATCTTTTAACTTGCAAAATTCTAGCTTGTTTTAAAAACTTAAGAGATTAAGATGAGCACCAAAAATCATTTACTTGATTCAACCCATTTTCTTTCTCATCATTTGTGAAAATTATCACACTCTATCTTCTCATCTCCTTCTCTCTTTAGTTAGATGCGCTATACTTCTAGGGCTAGTTTTAGGTGACCTATTATTTCCCCAATACTCACGAACGTGTTACCCATGCCCACCGGGAATTGGGGACACTATAATGGGTGGAACACTCATTGCTATCTCCCACCAAAAGAGGCTTGATGCAATAGGAACCTTCTACATCAAACTTCTGATATATCCCTATGCCATTCTTATCAAAAGCCTTAGAATTTTACCTTTTAGGCACCCTGATTTCTGAGTGAGATTAGAATAAGGATGAATACCCTCAGACTCGGCGGGAGTAATAAGGACAAAATTGATCACTTTACATGTGTTGTGTTACATACCGTTATGATTAACCCAATCATGCATTGTTGTAATTTGCGCATGTATAATGCATCCCATGCATTTACTGATCTTTTAGTTATCACCCCAGCCAAACCTCAAAGGGTTAAAACTTGGCGACGTTCTCAGGTCCATTTGATTTGAATTCCAGCTCGCTCTCCTCCTCTTACTCTTCTAGCTCAATTAAGGGTTACTCCTCTTCCATCCAAGGGTATTTTGTCTAGCATTCATTTTAGTCCGATTGATCTTTCTATCTACCATCTAGAGGAAATGACTCGTATCATGACTCCAGAGGGCTAGATTGATGTTAAGGTTAAGAATGTTGCTACTAGTGAGGTGGAAAATGCATCAAGGACTGAGGTTAGGACGAAGATTGCAAATGATATCTCACAATAGTTAGAAAGTGATCAGTTCTTGGACTAAATGAAATACAAGATGTTGGCCTCCATTAGGGTGATCATGTCCGAAGAGAGAATGGTCAATGCTCCTTATAGCGTACCTGTCAGCGCTCTAACAGTGAATGAAATGATTAGTGAGCAAGTATCAAGGGTTACTCATAATACATTCACTCTATTTCAGTTGCCACTAGTGCAAACTCACGGGGACTCTTCCAATCAGTTTGGTCAATTGGGTTTTGTAGGTCCATTTGGTTTAGTTAGCCAGTCATTCTAGTTAGTGGGTTTAATGGTTCTACTAGTCTTAGTTAGTTTACTTAGCCTAGTCAGGGGTTTGTACTGCCTATGTTTCAGTTTGGGGCATCTGGCCTAACCCCCAATTTGATGGTCACACCTAAGTAGACAACCTTTCCTCAATCATAAGGTTCACCCTTAGGTGCAGTTACTCAATTAGAGGGGTCATCCTTGTCCGTGGAATTGCGCGATCTTCTTTAGAAATCACTAGCTACCAATCCTAGCTCTCAGCCATCTTCACTATCAGTTCAAACTGCTAGAGAGGAGGACTGGGTTCCTGAAAACTTTAGTATGCCTAGCATAGTGAAGTATAAAGGAACTGGTCAACCTCAATCTTACATCACCACCTATCAGAGGGTTATAAGAATAAAAATTTTAAGTGATAATGTCCTAGCTGAAGTGTTCCCTTGCACCCTAGAAGGTCCTACTATCGAATGGTACAACACTTTGTCAGATGAGGTGACAAAAAATTGGAAAGCTTTATTTGAAGCTTTCATTGAGCAGTATGGTTTCAATGCCACCATTAAACTACCATAAATAATTGGAGGCAATCATCCAGGCCCCCAATGAGAAATTCAATCCGTATTTTGAAAGTTGGATGGCCACTCAGGTCTTATTGAAAGATAGGCTAAGTCTCCCTGAGATGATCGTAAAACTGATGGATGGTGCCTTGTCGGTTTATTGTAAGGTTCTTGGTATGGATAAATTCTCTAGCTATTTTGAGGTCTTTAAAAAAGTCAAGAAATGGGAAAGAATTGAGGAATTAGAGAAGGTGAGTGTTCTAGCCAAACCTTGGTTAAAAAAAACAACCTTTCAGCCCTAGCCACAGCTTCTAAGTCAAAATCTAGCTTTGATCCTAAAGCAAGGGTGGTGCAAGAAGAAGTGGCAGCAGTCCGTACCATCGAATATGACCTTTCCCCTTGAAAAGCATCTCTGCCTTCCATCTTCACTAAGCTAAGGGCACTTGGCCTTCTTTAGAGTATCAAGCCTTATGTCCTACCCAAACCTGAAGACAGGGATCAGTTTTATGCTTATCACATAAGTAAGGGTCATCGCACTGGTGCCTGTAGACATCTACTTAAGGCTATTCGTGGTTTGATTAAGGATAAGAAGATATAAGAACTTGTCCTTAAGCCTAGCACCTTGAATAACCCCCTGCCAAATTTTGAGAAATAGGTTATAGCTATCGAGTCAAGGTTACCCTCCTACCATGTCTTTAATATGATCTCGAAGGCTAATCCTATGGTTCACTCAGTAGGGGCTTTACCTGATGAACTGATCCTAATTGACATAAATGTATTCAGGTTAGATGGAATTCATGATGAGGAACCTATGTTGGTTCAACCACAGCCAATTGATATCGATGTTTATATATTGGAGAGTGATGAGCTCGAAGGACCTGCCTTATTGGTGGAAACTTTTGAAGGGAGAAGTTATATGAGAAATGGGGTGCTGCATGTTACCCAAAGTAGGAGGATTCCTCCTGATCCTCTCCCCAAAAGAAGAAAGGGCAGAGATGTGGATATCCAGGTCATTCTAAATATGAATTAGGGTCCAATCTTTACGGCTGCTATTGAGACTCAATCCCCAAACAGTACTAAAAAGAAAGTCTCCCCTGTCATCCAGCTTACACCATTTGGCAGCTTCTCATTAACTCTGAAGATCATCACAAGGGTCTGATAGAAACATTGTTAAGCATGGAGGCTATGCCTTCGACCACTTTTGTTGAAGTGTTTTCCGGAATTGGGGGATCTCCTCCCGATCAAGTTTAACCATTAAGCTCTATCCATCGAACCCCCCGACCAAAGGGAATAAGCATAACAAAGCACAAATAGCAACTAAAACACAACAAATACGTAAAATTGAAGGCAAAGAGCTATGGGACTCAGAATTTTTACCTTGGGGCCGTGAATCTACCTCTTTGTGATACGTATCTCCCCTTCGGGGAGCTCAAATGATGATTTTGGGAAGTATGGGGAGATTTAGTCTCTAAATCCTAATTTTAGTGATTTGTAAACTTAAAATACACCTAGACGTCATAGAGTTCAATAGATAAAAACAAAGAAAAGATGAATTGAATCTTCTTTTGATACCTTTTCTAAACTTTATCCCACTAAAGCTAGCTAGAATGCTCAAAGTTTACTTGAAATATTGAGTTAGGGGAGAGTGGACCCTTGAAATGGCTGAGAAATGACCTTTATATAGGCTAAAATACATTGAAAATTGCCTTTGGTCCATTTATCTAGTGGATATCAGTAAAAAAGACAGATAGCTATTCTGCAGATGGAAGTGATATCGCCAGCGGTATGGATGATACCACCAGTGGTATAGGTGAGGCCGCTGGTGGCCTCACCTTCCTGGCAGGTCTGAAAAGATTGCAAGATTTATGCCTAAAATTGGGGAAAAGGAGAGGAAATTTGGCAAAAGGTGATTTTGATGGAAAAACTCAGATATTAGGCTTCTTTTATGATTTTTGTTAGGTAATTTGGACTAAATTATTTTCTTGGTGTAAATCATCGCTCTGAGCTACCACTAGACGCATTACAGGACATGCCGAACTAAACTTTTCCAAAAATAAAATTCATAGAAAATTTTATACCGGTAATAAAAATTCCAAAAAAGAATTTTTGTTGTGAAGAATAAAATTCGGCATACATCATCAATGTCTCCCGAGAGGGACTATAAAATCCCATGCTCGTAGGCTGCCCCTCGGGGGATCACGGCTGCCACATGTCATTGTGATCTCCTGAAAGAGCAAGGGTTTAGGAATGATGCCTGATGGATGGCTGGTTTACCCCTTGGTCGGGCTTAAGCTTTAAAGATTTGGTAACTCCTTGGTCGGGCTTGGGTTTTAAGGATTGGTTGCTTCTTAGTCGGGCATGAGCTTTGAGGATTGGTTGCCCCTTGGTCGGGCTTGAGCTTTGTGGATTGGTTGCCCCTTGATCGGGCTTAAGCTTTGAGGATTGGTTGTCCCTTGCTTTGGCTTAAGCTTTGCGGATGATTCGGTTGCCCCTTGGTAGAACTTGAGCTTTACGGATGATTTGGTTACCCCTTAGTCGGGCTTGAGATTTGTAGATTTGGTTGCCCTTTAGTGGGGCTTGTGCTTTGTAGATTTGGTTGCCCCTTGGTCGGCCTTGAGCTTTAAGGATTGGTTGTCCCTTGGTCGGGCTTGAGCTTTATAGATTTGGTTGCCCCTTGCTCGTGCTTGAGCTTTGAGGATTTCTTGCCCCTTGTCAGGCTTGAGCTTTGTGGATGATTTCCCCCTTGGTTGGTCTTTAGCTTTGTTATTTTCCAAGTTGGCTTGGGCTTTGAAATCGGTTTGAGGGGTTTGTCGTTCCTACAATAAATGACAAGTAAACAAGATTAGGCTGGTTTTTAGATAACATTTTTACTGCTTGATCGATTTTGTGAAACAAATATATTTTTTCCCCTTCGAGCAACATTAAAACCATAGTAATTGAAAGTATAAGGGTTTTAAAAATCCTGGGTTGTCGGGGCTGGAGCTGGGATTCCATCGGACTCATTGAAAAATTTTGAGGGAAGCCTTGATGTAGTTGGCGGCCTGACCAATGTCGTCGTCAATCTGGATCAATACCGTTGATCATATGGGTGCCACGTGCCATCTTTGTCCGATCAACGGATTTTAAAATTCAAATTATGTAAGTTGAGGCATCTGGCGGCATGACTAATACCACTGGCGATTTGAACTGATGTTGCCAGTGGCATGGACTGGTAGTTTTAGATTAATTAAAACTCCTCGAATTCTATGCAAGCATTATAAAAAGAGCAAAAACCCTTCTTTTTCTCTCCTCTGCATTTACAAAAGCCGAAACTTCTCCTTCCCTTCGTAGAAACCAAATTTTTGCTTCCTTTCAATTTCCAACAACGAAGAAAATCTTCAACCGCAAATCTAGCAGTTCTAAGTCCCATGGTTTTCCTAATTTTTGCATTGAAAGGCTAAAACTTTGCTCGGTTCCTATCGGGTATGGTTTGAAGGCAACTGACAAGATGTATGGCTACAAAATCAATCCTCCTATCACCAATTTGACTCCTAAGAAAGAGAAACATCCCTGCTATGTCGAAGTAATCCTACAAAACTCAAATTTCCTAGTTTAGTTTAAGTTTCAATTTCGGCCTTAGGCTATAAAATTTGCCATGATTGGGGTTACAAACATGAAATAGATTGTGTAGAAACTGATATTGCATGCTTTAGGCTTGATTTTTACTGTTGTTTTGCTTCGGGTTCGATTAATTGTGATTTGGTGATTTTGGTGCAATTTAGCTCGATTTTTGGCAAAACTGGATTTGCCCACAGGATTTGTTGTCGCTAGCGCCATAAGTGATGCCACCAGTGGCATCAAGCCTTGTAAAAAGGCCCAGGAATGCGTGATGTTGCTACTGTCTATAGCGATGTCGCTAGCGATATCATCCATACCACCGACAATATGGCTGATGTCGCCGATGGCATCATTGCTTATAGAAGCGGCATCAGCAGCTTTCCCGCAGATAAAAGGGATGAGAAAATAAATTAAGACTTATCTTTTTTGTTTCTAACTTTGGCAACCGCATGGACGGACTTGCACCGAAGGTATGGGGATGATTGGTGAATGGTGGCAGCATATTGCGAAAAAAGACCCCAAGCATGTGATTGCCATTGATGACATGTGCTTTAGAGATTTAGATCATATTATGCCCCTACTAATGCCAAAACTCTACCATTCAACCTTGACTACTTTGATAGAGAAGTGGTCTGAAACCACACACACTTTTCACTTCCAATTTGAGGAGGTGACCCTTACTACTTCGGATGTTGTGGGCATGACTGGGCTTCCCTAGACGGATGAGGTGTTCCACTTTGATGTGTATATAGAGAAGTACTACCTTGAGAAGCCCGTGGTAAGGCGGGTAACTGAGTCATTTGTCTTAAAGCCCATCTTGGGGCAATTGTCGTATGGAGAGTTGTACAAGCAATAGGTAGGAGTCGGGGTGGTTTTTGAGATGGATTGGGACGCTTGTGTCCGGTCCTTCGTGATTTCTTACCGAGTTGTTCTTACCGGTCTCGGGTAGCAAGATTAACTATGGGCTTATATCTGCTCTTGAGGACACAACAAGCATTAAGGGGAACAATTGGCCTAGGGCCATCTTGGACGAGGGTACCAAGAAGAAGGGCAAGGCCCTTCAGCTCAGTCATCTGCTTGTGCAATTATACTTTTTCCAAAAGCATATATTTTTGCTTCACTTGCATGCTTTTTACATTCTGGATGTTCTGGACTGATCAATGGCCTATTCGTGGAGGCATGGGCATTCGACAATCAAATTCTCCCATCGGTCCAGTTCAAAGTCACCGTGCCAATATGTTCTCATTTCCTTGCTTGGTGGTGTGGTGGTATTGAAGGGAAGAGCAAGTATCCCACAAGTTATAGGGAATCATTGAGGAGTGTACGGTTGAACTTGGTATGCAATCTTTTGATGTTAGTCTCTATTTCACACATAAACAAAACATTAGTAGATAAAATGCATTTATGAATTCACATTATGCTTGCACTGATTATTCACCTAGTTATTTGGTCAGGTTAACTATAATCCCTTTGATGAGGTGTCAAACCTAGTGGAGGTAGCTAGGGTTTGAAAGGAGGTGGATGATTGCCGATTCGTGAAGGAATGCCCCTTATCCTTAGAGTGGTATTGGGAGGAGTGCGTTCGGAGTTGGAGGTTTGTTGCCCCTTCCACCAGGCCAGTGCCTACGGGCCCCCCTATATGCCTATAATGGCCACACTTGGTGATTACTTCTGTGGCAGATAAGGTCATCTACCTTGAGGCGAATGGCCGGGTTATTGAGAGCATTTTGGGTTCAGATGAGCGGCACTGATAGTGCCTACTTCCTATGTGCCCTAGCATCCATAAAAATGACTCGATTGAGTACCATCTTGGGAAAAAAAGGGAGGAAGAGAAGAAATGACTTAAGGCCAGAGTGAGCGATAATAAGGAGGAAGAGTAGGAAGAAGGTGAGGGGGAACCCGAGGGAGAGGGTGAGGTAGGTGAGGATGCGATTGGCAAGGGTGCGCCGATGTTTCATCAGGAGCATTACTCTTTTGAGGTATGATTGTGTTTATATACATGTATGTCAATTGTCTGAGTTAGAAAATGGTCGCTTATGTTGGCCTTTTGTGTTGTCTTTGATTTTAGGAGCCTTCGAAGAAGCGAAGCAGGCCGAAGAGCAGTGGCATTCAAGGTCTGGCGAGACCGGAGGGGCCTAGATTTATAGAGGGGAGACTCAGGACTGCCTTGGAGACCTCTTTCTTGCTTATAAATTCTAGTGGTGAATTCCATACAAGAAATATAAACACGAGCACCCATTTCTTGGAGTCTTCCGAAGTGACGACACACATGTAAGTCTTGGCCGAATTCATTTTTATGCTATAACTCCTGTGTGGATCCTTTTCTATTTGCTTTTTGGATTTTACAAGTTGGTTGTAGTGGGGTGGAGTAGTTGGCTGGAAATGCTTTCGCTCTCTGGGATACGCTTATCAGACAATCCTTACTTGTTCAGGTATATTCCCTATTATGATATGTTAAAATAAAATGAAATGTATGCATGGATGTTATGAATGATATGGATTTCTTTTGTTCCTATTGTCTATAGGATTTCTTGGCCCTTTCATTGTCAGACACCAATGCAGCTCAGTAGAGATATCAGGAGGAGACGGGAGCATTCTGATGTCACCTGAGTGAGCTAGAGCAGCACTAAGATGCTACTGTGCGAGAAATAGGAACAAACATAACCTAGAACGTGCACACCCTGGCGAGACAAGTCATAGAGTAGTAAAGATGATAGCCAGCCATAGTCCTTCTGCCGTGGCTATCGAATCTAGCAACGTGCCAATGATAGAGGAAATAGATGAGAACAAGGATGAGGACGATAATTGGCTTGTCGGTGAGGAGTATGTCTCTTCACACCCGACCGCTGGTGGCGAACGTTCTTAGATTTACCTGTTTATTCTCTATTTCTTTTTCATTTGTTTTATGAGTTTTGGTTTGTATGCCATTGATACATTGGGGTTTGAATGTTTGGTTTTGGATTTTGGATGATTTTGGCTTTGGATATTTGGATGACTTGTGTGCCTTCGGGACTTTGGTTTGAATAAAAATGGATGTTTGATTTGAACTACTCCTGGGAATAGGTTACAGGGTCTCTTACAGGTTATGGACGGGCTTGAAATGGCCCAAAACATGTCTTAAATTAGTAGGGGAAATGTCATGCTCATGATCTTGATTGCCCCGTTCATTTAGTACCATTTTTTGGCCATACGATAGCTTTCCCAACTTGATCTGAACTTCTCCTCAACGTCGATGTCAAAAAATTCCATATGCCTCAACATCGGATCCACGAATTTTGGCAAAAGTATTAGATATCTAACTTGCTATTGTGCGCTTGTCCGCACCTTTGTAGCTTGTCCAAGGCTATTAGTGTCCATTCATTCTAACCTTCGAAGTGACATCAGGTAGCCTTACCTCGATTTCAATTGGCCATATTATAAGGAGTTTGGTATGCAGGAGTTTTGGTGCTTGAGAAGTGCCTTCTTGACTTGTTAGCTTACTATTCTGATTGCTCTTTCAGTATGTAGTTTATACGGTCCTTCTTGGTTAGGCCTGAATTTGACCCTAGCACCGGTGGTGGAAGATTTCAACTGTTTAGGACTAGATCTCCAAATTTTAGGAGAAACTTCTAGCGTCTCGCCTGGCAATTCTAGATTTGAGCCATGCATTGGTGGTACATTTAGAGTTTGTCTAAGGCCCTTATCCCCTATTCATCCATCATATTCGGTTGCCATAAGTTCTGCCCGAGTCCATTCAAATTATTTCGATTTCTAATGCAACCCTCAAAGGGCTTTCTTGAGTTTTAACTTGCAAGACCTCTTCCATTTCCTAGACCAGAGAGAACAGGGTTTGACCAGTTGGGGTACAGATGTTTGTGCAATATCCCCAAACAGTGATAGGTAACTTTTTTGCGTAATCTCTACAATCGGTTACCAAATTATTGGCCATTTTGACAGCACTATTGGTTTATAGTCTGTATGTGGAAGATCTGTGACACTCCCGTTTTTTATGTTCCTGGTGGTGGTTGTCCCCTTGGAACTAACCTTCGTTGCTTGAGGTGCTCGTGGTGGGTTAGTTCGTGTTAGGTGAAGATGTATTTCTCTGTGAGTTTGGTCATTTTCTTGGCGGTGACGTTAGTGTAAGATTCGATTATGGTGTTTATTTAATGGAGGTTGGGGTTTACCAATCGTATATGCCCCCATGCCAAGGATGGCCAAGGAGTAGAGAAGTTTTGGACAAGGGTTAATAAGGGAAAGGGGCGGGTGGATGAAAATGTATGCCATGATTTTTTCATTTCATGGAACCAGTTAACACTTTATTAGTAGCTCGAAGGTGCATAGTTGTGAGGTTGCTGAGTTGATTCTAGAAGAAACCTCGTGATGTTTGATAATCTGACTATTGATCTTGGGCCTATCTCGTGAGTATGACCAAGCAAAAGTGTTATCTCGGAATTTAAGCACTTTATTATCTCACATGTGCTTGACAGGAGCTAAATTATTGGAAATGATTACCACTCGAGATATTCCATTTGTACTCAAATTAATTTCATACAGTAAAATATCTTGAATACCGAAAGAATGATGTGTATGTTTATATGAATGCATGGGTCAGTTGTGCAAAACAATAAGTAACAAAACAGAAAGTTGCTCGTGGAGCTGAGAGTTACAAACATGAAATTATTCAAACTGAAAGTGTAAAGAAATCAAAAGATTATAAATCAAAGCTTTTTGTCCTCCACAACCGGAGGGTCTTCATTGTTGATGCCGGCAGTGAGTTGAGTCTCATTATGCTTGTTACTTGGTAAGACATCCCTTACTTGGCTTGACTCCCTGGTGAGGACATCGGTGAACTACCTCATGGTCTTGACCATCAGGTTCTTTTCTTCACTTTTTCCGTGTTTCTTTGCCAAAACTGTCATGGCTTTGATCACAGTGGCTATAACGTCGTTGGCCTCTTTATCGATTGACTCCTTATCCTTGTTGTCGGAGCACAATTTTCCCTTTTCTTTGGAATAGATTGCCTTGATGAGTTTCTATGGTCCATTCCCTTGTTTAGGTATGACAGAATCAGTCACTCTTGTCTAGTCATCGAACTTTGGTAGGGGGGACCGTGCACTCTTTCGGGTTCCACAAACTTCTTATCTCTTATCAAACATTGTATGCCATTGAGTAGTGTCTTACATTCATTGTTGTGGTGACCTAATAAGACATGATATCCGTAAACATTTTTCCACTCATCTCTCATGGGAGGTTTGTACTCGCGAAGCGATTTGAGAAGACCATCCTTTCTTAACTCGGCAAATATTGCTTTGAGAGGTTAAATCCATGGGCTTATGCTACTTGTGGGATTGCCACTCGGTTTGGTAGTGGCAGTTGAGGTTCACTTTTTAGAGGCCTTTTTTCCTATCCTAGCCTGGGAGGGAGATGTGCTTATTTTACCACTTCAAGTCAATGAGTGCATGCCATAGTTCTTGGAAACCTACTCTTTCTGATCATAATTAGCTACTATCAACTGATGCAAGAGAGTCTCAACTTTGGTTGTCATGCCTAGAGATTGGATGGCCTAGTCGTAATCAATAAGTGTCAGTGCTATGGATAGCATAAATTGCGATGGAGTGACCATCGTCAGAGGCAAGATGCCAGAGAATGATAAAGGAACTAAACTCTGGGATTCTTCCCTTTGCAGCTAGTAAACGGATGGTAGTGATTGCAAGATTGTCTCATCCTTCAATGTCATGCCCGAAGATTGCATGACCTGGTCATTGGCTCGGGGGATAGATGACTGTTGTAGGGCAGCCATAGCTATAGGTGTTTCACCCAGAAATTGTACGACATGGTCGGAGTTCTGGGTTGCTTGCTTGACGGATGTCTGTATAGTTATCTAGATCAGTTCCCGGATGATGTTTCAAAAATGATCCGAGCTTAGGTGAGCTAATGACCTTTTTTCCACACATAAGGACCTCATGAGATGCGTAGCATAGGGGGTGGAAAGATAACGATCGCTGCGAAGCGGGCTAAAGGATTGGTCCCCATTTTAGCATGACAAAAAGACGGACTGGTAAAATTAACATTGACATTGAATTTAAGTCCAATTTGCATGTTAAGGGATACGAGACTTGAAATCTCGTATTTTAAAATAGAGTCGCCACCCGGTTAAGTTCCACCGGGAATTTGCGTAGAATATTCCCATCGGGTGGTTGGACCATACCTTAAAATAGAGATTCCAAGTTCGGATGATGTTATCTATTTTAGATTAGGACAAGTTAAAAGGTTTCGTTCATTCTTAATCGGTTTTAATCCAACCTATTTATTCAGTTTTCGGTTTATATATTGTTTTTGCGTTTATCAAGCATTTAAAGCGGTAGATAAACAATTATTATAGTTATCCTAAAATAAGTGCAGAAAATAAAATAATACTTACATGGCTTTCCAAGTCCTATACATTTTTCTATACAATAAGTAAAATACTCGAAGGCTTAGCATTCAACTGACCTAAATGTACATGCACAAAAGGGTTAGCACAAATACAGCACGTTGTATGGGGTATATCACCTAACATGCATAGTTAGTGAACAAAACAAGACTCGAGTTAGCGTGAACATGTAATATTTTATTTATAATTTCTTGAGTCCGGTTGGATGGCTAAAAATGAGATTTAAATGGTGTTTGAGGGAAAATTTCGTTATGTCACATTTTAGACTCAATTGTTATTTTAACCAGATTATTAGTGAAAATGCCACATGGTATGGGGCGGGTTCTATTTTAAGAAAGTTTTGGTCCTTCGTCATTGCACTGTACTACCTAACTTCAGAAATTTAAACTAAGTCTAGAAATAAATGAAATGAAACTGATGTCTAGAAGGCCATGCCGTCGGCGGCATGACTGAGGTCGCTGGTGGCATCAATGATGCCGCTAGAGGTATCAGTTATGCAAGGAGACCACATGACTTTCTAGATACCATAAAGAAAGGGTCCTATAAGAAAATAGTTCCACTGGGGGCAAGTGAGGCCACTGGTGGCTCCAAATGCCTCCGGTGACTTCAGTTTCCTGCAGTAGCTATTTTTGGCCAGAAAGTGACCAAAAATCCAAAACTAAGCACAAACGGCAACCAAGACACAATAAATAACTAAAATGGAAGCCAAGGAGCTATAACACTCAGAATTTTTACCTTGGGGCCGTGAATCCACCTCATCGTGATCCGTATGAAACCTTTGGGGAGCTCAAATGACGATTTGGTTAGTAAGGGGTGATCTAGTCCCTAAATCCTATTTTTGGTGATTTCTAAACTTAAAATGCACTTAAATATCAGAGTTTAGTAGAGAAAAACCAAGAATAGATGAATTGAATCCTCTTTTCTTACCTTTTCTAAACATTATCCCCATAAAAGCTAATAAGAATGCTCAAAATTTACATGAAATCTTGAGTTGGGAGAGGTTGGAACCCTTGAAATGGCTGAGAAATGGCCTTTATATAGGCTAAAATCTGTTGGAAACTGCCTTTGGTCCATTTATCCGACGGATATCAGTAAAAAAGGGAAATAGTTATTTTACAGCTGAAAGCCATGCCATCGGTGGCATGGATGATGCCTCCGGCAGTATTGGCAAGGCCGCTACTGGCCTCGCTTCTCTAGTAGGTCTGAAAAGTTGCACGATCTGCGGTATTAGAAAAAGGGAGAGGAAATCTAGCAAAAAATGATTTTGATGGAGAAATTGATATATTGGGGTATATTTTTGACTTTTAATATGTATTTTGGACTAAACTATTTTTTGGGTGGAAATCATTGGTCCGAGCTACCACCGGATGCGTTATCGGACACGTCAAACTAAATTTTTTTGAAAATAAAATTCATAGAGAATTTATATCGGTAATAAAAATCCCAAAAAGAATTTTTATTTTGAGGAATAAAATTAGGCATACGTCATCTTCGTCTCGCGAGAGGGACTATAAAATCCCATGCTCATAGGCTAACGCTCGGAGGATCACTGCTACCAGATGTCAGTATGATCGTATGAAAGAGGAAGGGATAGGAATGATACCTGATAGATGGCTGGTTTGCCCCTTTATTGGGGTTGGGCTTTGAAGATTTGGTTTGCCCTTTGGTCGAACTTGAGCTTTGTAGATTGGTTGCCCCTTGGACGGGCTTGGGCTTTATAGATTTGGTTGCCCCTTGGTTGGGCTTGGCCTTTGTAGAGTTAGATGCCCCTTGGTCGGGCTTGGGCTCTGTAGATTTGGTTGCTCCTTGATTGGTATTGAGCTTTGAGGATTTGTTGCCCCTTCATCAGGCTTGAGCTTTGTGATTTGCCAAGCAGACCTGGTCTTTGAGATTTGTTTGCCCCTTGGTCAGGCTTGTGCTTTGTGATTTGCCCAAAGGACTTGGGCTTTGAGATTGGTTTGGCCCTTGGATGGGCTTGAGCTTTGAGATTTCCCAAGCGGACATGGCCTTTGAGATTGGGTTGCCCCTTAGTTGAGCTTGATCTTTGAGATTTGCCAAGCGGACTTGGGCTTTGAGATTGATTTGAGATGGGGCATGTCGTTCCTGCAATAAGCGAAAAGCAAGATTATACTCATTTTTAGATAACATTTTTACTTCTTGATTAATTTTGTGAAACAAAAAATATTTTTGCCCATTTGATTAAAAGTATAAGGGTTTAATAAGTCCTGGGATGTCGGAGCTGGAGCTGGGATTCCACCGGATTTGCTGAAAGAACCAGGAGGAAGTCTTGATATCACCGGCTCGTGGCTGTTGCCGCCGGTGATCTGGATGGTACGTAGCATCTTTAGTCGTTCAAAATAATTAAAAATTCAAATTGGGAGAGCTGAGGCTACCGGGGGCATGGGCGATGTCGTTGGCGGTTTGAAGTGATGTCGCGGGCAGTATAGACGGGTAGTTTCAGATTAATTCAAACTTCTCAAATTCCGCCCAGGCATTTTAAGAGGGGAAAAACTCTCTTTTCTTCTTCTCTAACTTACAGAAGCCGTAACCCTTCCTTTTTTCTCTCTACTTTCCTCAAACTCAAATCTTTCCACTTCCATTTGATTTCCTACCATTAAGAAAATTTTTGGGCGCAAATCTAGTAGTTCTAAGTCTGAGGAACAGCCTAATTCTTCCATCGAGGGGCTGAAACTCTTCCAAATTCATGTGGGATATGATTTCACGGAGACTAACATCATCTTTAGATATAGGATAGCAGCTCCAATTGACAATCTCGTCCCGGATAAGGATAATCATATCTCTAACGTTCAGGTAAACCTACAAAACTGGAACCTTTATATTACATTTTGTTTTTGTCCCTAGGCTAGAAATTTTGCAATGATAGAGGTTATAAACATGAAATCGATTGTTTAGAAATTGATATAGCATGTCATATGTTTGATTTTTACTATTTTTATGCTTCAGGTTTGATTAATTGCAATTTCTGGTGACTTTGTGGGATTTTTATGCGATTTTGAGTTTTGCCTGCAGAAATGATGCCACCGGCGACATGAATGTTGTCACCAGCGGCTTTTGGTCTCTAATAGAGGGCAGGAAAAATGCCGTGTCACCGTCGATTTTAGTGATGTCATCAGCGACATCATCCATACCGTTGGCGGTATGGCTGATGTTGCCAGCGACATCAAGAAGTTTCCAAAAGCAAAAAGAGAAGGAATTTGAAATACTTAGCTGATCTGCTCTTTTTTTATTTTGCAGCCACACACCCACACCTGCGCAGGAGGTATGGGGACCATTGGAGAGTGGTTGAAGCACATTGCTGAAATGGATCCGAAGCTGGTTGTTGCGATTGATGATATGACGTTTGGTGATTTGGCCCAAACCATGCCTAAGCTGTCCCACTTAGCTCTGATCGACTTGGTTGAGAAGTGGCTGCAGACCATGCACACCTTCCATTTTTAGATTGGGGAGGTTACTATTACCCCATCTGACATGGCAGCGATGACGGGGCTGCCATGGATAAAGAATGTGATCCATTTATATGTGTACTTGGAAAAAAAACCACCTAAAAATGCCAATGGTGAAGGGGTGACTGGGCTTTTTGGGTTGAAGCCTAAGGTAGGGAGATTTTGCTATGGAGAGCTGTGCGAGTACTAGAAGGGGATGGGAGTGGTCCCCGAAGATGATTAGGATGACTGTGTCTGGTCCTTTGTAATTTCTTTATTGACCGTGCTATTCTTCCCGGTCTCGAGCATCAAGGTCAATTATGGGTGTGAGCGGACGACCTTTTTCCCACCCACAAGGACCATGTGAGATACGTAGCATGGGGGGTGGAAAGTAACGAGCGCTGTGAAGTGTGGTAAGGGAGAATCCTTATTTTAGGCGTGATGAAAATAATAATGAAAATGATGTTGATGTTGAATTTATTTGCGAGTTAAAGGATACAGGACTTGAGATCCCATATTTTAAGATAGAGTCTCCACCCAGTTTAGCTTCATCGGGAATTTGGGTACGATACTCCCACCGGGTGGTTGGACCATACCTTAAACTAAAGATTCCAAGTTCGGCTGATGGTGCATACTTTTCATTTTTAAATCAAACCATTTATATTTTAATAAACGCGACTTTAGATCTTGTGCGATTTAAATACTGTTATTGTTTAGAGTTTTCAGTTTATATGTCATACATCACACAAAAGCGTAAATAAACCAAAAATATAATTATTACAAGGCTTTAAAAATACTTATACATTTCACTAGTGCAGGAAAATAAATAAAGCGAGATAAATAAATAAAGGCAAAACTGGGCCCTAATCGAGCTTACCAAATCGAACCGGCTCCAAACGAGGCAAAATATATATGAGAATAATTGCAAATGATGCAACAGTAAATAAAGTAGTAAATAAAATAAAACAAGGGAAAACAGCATATTTTTTTATTTTTCGGGACAAAAACACAATTTTCAGGCATTTATTAATTATCTAAGCAACCTAAAAATTAATAAAATAAACTAAACAACGTAAAATAATAAAGGAAAAACAGAAAATATTTTTGCAATTTTATACTATGGCAAAAAGATTTTTTGGGATTTATTTAGTTAAGAAAACCCATTTTTAAGCCATTAAAAAGTGATTTAATTGATTAAACAATTTAGAAATTATGAAAGATAGATTAAAAATCATATTATGATATTCTGGATTAAATGTGATTTTTTGGGAATTTTTCGGGTTGAAATCCAGGTCAAAAAAGTAAGAAAATAATAAAATAGGGCAAAAAATACAAAATAAAACAAGCAGGGACTATTTGGATTTTTTTACCAGTACGCCGACTTAGTGAGGTTGCTGGCCGACCAAGTGACATGGTAGGCTGACTCACTGAGTCGTCCTAGATGACACTCAGTCAGCCTTCTGCCCACTGAAGTGGTCTATTGGGAAAAGTGTCCAAACAAGCTGGAATCGACATTTTCGTGCCTAAAAACCCAATATTATTTGACATTTCAAGTTGATTTCTTCATTATTCCAGTAGACTTGGACTTAAAATTCTAAAATAACTTTGAATTTTCAGTTTGGGGGAAAAACCCAAGAAAATCCGGCAAAAAAGCGATTGACCACTTGAGCGATGCTTAGGCCGACTGAGCAACATGGTAGGCCGACTCACGGAGTCGGCCAACCATGTCATTCATGTGGCCTACCGGTCACAGGAGCGTTCAGCTGAAGTTTTGCCAGAAAATTATAAAAAATTCGAGAACAAGGGCTAAACACCTGGAAAACCAACCAAAAACACAGCAACAAGCAATAAATAACTTAGATAAATAGATTGGAACTCAGAAAATTACCTAAAGGGCGTGAATCCACTCTGGAGACTCGGATCAACCTTTGGCGAGCTTTTGACAATTTTATGATGGAAGAATCGATGAACCAAGACCGATTTAGCAAGGCATTTAGTGATTTTGTGGAAAAAGCCCCTAAATCTGATTTAAATCAGTTTTTCCTAAGATTTCTACTTGATTTTAATATTTAAGCTAAAAGATTAAGCCTAATAAAGCTTAGGAAAATGAGATAATTTGAATTTCCATAGCTTTATTAAACTTGCTCTTTCTAAAAGCCTAAAAAAAGTTAAAATCTAAATTTCTATATCCGAATGAGCAAAAAAAGTCCTCAAATCTGAATTTTTTGGGTTTTTATAGGCCCTAAATAGTGTAAAATTTCACAATTAATCTCCCAAATGCTTGGATTTGATGGGAAAATCACAAAACCTGATTCACAGGGCAAGAAAAACCTGGAGAAATACAGAGAAAAAGGGTTCCCGTGTGGGCCGAGGTTGCATCACATGACTTAGCCTAGATGGGCCAAGGCTCAGTCTCCCATGTGTGGGAGACCGTGCCAGGCTGCGTAAGACATGCAGCCCACCATGTGGCTCACGCTGCCAATAGTGTGGTCCATGCAGCCTATCGTATGGACCACGCAACCCACCTGTCAGGCGATGACGTCGGCCGCCGTCGCTGGAGCAGGGGTACCGGCATGGAGAAAAAAGGCAGGTTAAAGGGCCTAAAAAGGCCGGACTTTGAATGCTCATAACTTACATTACAGTTATCCGATTGAGGCGATTCTTAACTTTCCAAAAAGATTGGAGAGTCAAGAATCCAACAATATAAACGAGACTTGCTCGAAATGTTATATTACGAAACAAATTTCTGCGTGCGAGGGAAAGAAAACGGCTAATTCTCAATGCATGTTATTTTTAATCGCAGTGAAAGGCACAAATTCTTCAAAAGAAGCCTTCCAAATGTGATTCGACTCCAAAAGATAGAATGAATGACCCATAAAAGGTTAGAGAAAAAAGTCATCATCATTCTATAGGTCATCGAAAAGCCCATGCTCACAGGCTGCCCCTAGTGAGATTATCATTTAACGGGTGAAATGTGATCTCACAAAAGAGCATGGGTTAGAAAGGTATACCTGACCCTCGGATTCTCGAACCGGCTATGTTCTGGGATTGCCATAAATAGGCCTATCACGAACCAGATTGACTTCATTGCCCCCAACGGATTTAAGTTAGATTGTTGGTTGCCTTGTGGTTAGATTTGCCAAGAGTGTCAAAAGAGTCCCTCGGACTTTGAGCATCGCCGAGAGCATCACCGAGAGCATCTGAAGATATCCTTGGACTAAATGATTTGCTTAGACTAAAATACATGCCGAGAATTCCTTACAAGACCACTAGATTGGGAAGACTTGCTTGGATTGAAATGCATGCCGGGGATGACTAACAAGATCCCTAGTTTGGAATGCATACCAAGAATGTCGCAGAAAGATGCCGAGGATGTCTAATGAGATCATCGGACTGGGGAGACTTTCTTGGATTGAAACACATGCCAAGGATGACTAACAAGATCCCTACATTGGAATGCATTCCAAGAACGGCACCAAAAGATGCCAAGGATGTCTAACGAGATCATCGGGCTAAAGGATTACTTGGATTGAAACGCATGTCAAGGATGACTAACGAGATCCATGGATTGGAACATATACCAAGAACACTATTAAAAAATGCCAAGGATGTCTAACTAGATCATCGGACTAAAGGAGTCGCTGAAAATGCCTGAGGAGACCGTCGAACTAGATAATTTGCTGAAAATGCTTGAGGAGACCGTCGGACTAAAGGATTTGCCAAAAATGCCTAAGGAGACCGTCAGACTAAAGGATTTGCCAAAAACGCCTAAGGAGGCCCTCAGATTAGAGAATTTGTCGAAAACACCTTAGGAGACCGTCAGACTAGAGAATTTACCAAATATGCCTAAGGAGACTGTCGGAATAAAGGATTAGTCAAAAATGCCTTAGGAGACTATCGGACTAAAGAATTTGCCAAGAATGCCTGAAGAGACCATCGGACTAAAAGATTTGCCAAAAACGCCTGAGTAGACCGTCAAACTAAAGGATTTACCAAAAATGCCTAAGCAGACCGTCAGACTAAACACATTATGCCTGTCAAGGAAGTTTTGATATATTGGTAATCGATATGAATTGCATTTTTATTACTTAATTGATTTTGTGGAACAAAAAATTTTTTTCCCCTTCAATTATGCATTAAAAACGGAAGAATGAAATAAGAGTCAAGATTTTTGGAGGTCCGGAGAAGCAGTTGAGGTTGAGCGCATAGCTCAAAGACATTAGTTGACATGTCCCTTGGGCGCGGCCTAGAATACATGATTGAAAGGAATTTATAGATGCCCCTTGATGTGGGTTCTTGTTTGGAGGTATAGTGTATAAGTCGATGATATTTTTTTGTGCTTTGCTTTTTATAGAAGACAGTATGCAACAATAGACATGACATTTATGAAGATTATCCATGAATGTATGAATGCATGAGCTGCTCATGCTGATCATCTTCAAGATGACTGATTTACTTTGCTCAGAGAGAGATTGACTTGCTCAAAGAGAGTGAATATAGGGAGCTGCATTACTGCATTGATCAAGTGAATATGCCCTAGGCGAAGGATTAGGGATGTTGCATAGATAAGATGGGAATGCCCCTAACAGAGAATTAGGGAAGTTACAGTGTACACGTGAGGCTCGTATGTTTGGATACCGAGGTTGAGGATTGTCATTTCTACACACCTCAAGGCTCACTGACAAAGGAAACAAATCAGTTGCATACAAGGCTATAGAATTGAGCGTATTAATGACAAGTGGGGGCATGAAGAGAAGTCCAAGATTCTGGGTGACGAACGACTGGACGCTATCACTACCAATGAATTCTACCAAGGATGGTTTCTAAGGATTCAGACCTTGTGGACTCGAGATGCTCGGTCTCAGTCGAGATTGGAGTGGACATACGTATTGGAAGGACTTGAGCCCTTTGAATCCACTAGACCGGAGAATGTATTTAGGCACTCTGATGTTGATGACAATAATGCAGATATCTCGATGTGATCTATGGCAGTCATTTATCTTTATTTTGATTGTCTTAATTTTTGCGTAGACTCAAACATTGTGTTGGGTCCATCAGACTTGTTTATTTTTCTTTTATGTCCTAATTTTTGCCTGGATCGCCCTTTTTGGGTTTTCAATCCACCGGACTTTCCCTAGCTTTTGCGTAGACCTCGCTTCTTTTCAATCTATTAGGACTTTTGCCTTTTGTTATCTTTTGAGGAATTAGGCTGACTACGGAGAACCCTTCGTTCGACTTACTTGCAACATTTCACCTTTTGGACCCAATATACTCATTCAATAAAAATGTCATTTCCATTAAATGAATTAAGTTTTAGTACATAATGATTATAACAATTGCTATTGACCTAAACTCTAGTGTTAACTAGTCTATAAGGGTTTTCTAGCCAACACATTCTCGTTGCTCGCTTTACCCTAACTTTTGCCTAGACCGCCCATTTTTGGGTTTTCAGCCTAGCGGGCTATTTTTGCACCCTAACTTTTGCCTGACTGATTTGTAGAATACCAATCAGTGGGATATGTACTAATCTTTGCTCGAGTAGTAGAGAACCACTTGCCGGTTTATTGATTTTATTTGTTTTTATGTGTTGCTTTTTGAGATTTGATTCTTTTTGGTTAGTTATGATAACGCTTCAACCAATTCTGATTGATAGGGTCTACGAGCTCATTATCGTCCAAAATCTTCATGCTCCTTGTATTGAGCATCTTTCGGCATATGCAAAGTCTTTCCCATCCTAGTTGGAACTTCCCCCTTGGATTGGTGTTAGTAGGCTTTACTTGCTTTGACTGGTATCTCTGATGATTGGTCCGGCTATTGTATGCTTGCTACACTCTACCGGTACACTTGAAGATTGTTTAAGCTATCCGAACTATGCTTTGGTCCATGGGGGTCTCTTTGACTTGGATTTAGTGTGGTTTTCAAGGATTTCATCTAGGTTCCACCTAGGATCATGGTTTCCATAGCATAAACCAATGAGAAACGGCATTCGTTTTGCGAGAATTCTAACCCTTGTTTGACATCTTCGAAGGGTGAATGGTAGGTTATCGACCCATTCTCTAATTAATGAGGTAGGTTTGGAGAGAAATTTCTTGATAGATTGGTTGGCAGCTTTGGTTGCCCCATAAGCTCGTGGCTTTCATGACGAAGATTTGCTGTGTTCAAACCCATTTCTCTTGATCAACTCGATGATTGCCCCTTGGCATTGAAACCCCTTGTCTGAAATGACGTGATGAGGTAGGCTATACCAACTAACTATGTGTTTCTTAATGAACTTGGCCATCTTCTCGGCGGTAATGATGGTAAAAGACTCGGCTTCCCCCTATTTTGAGAAGTAACCTTACTCTACGGTGATGAAGCAGTGTTCATCTGTTAATGAGGGTCGAAACTCACCGATCATATGTGTCCCCCTCATTGAGAATGGCTAATGAGGAGACAAATGGTGAAGGGTGATGGATTGGAAAGGTGTTCGATATTAGTAAGTATTAATGGTGTATTGGGTGTGGGAATTTGAGAATGGGTGGGCAAAGAAAAGCTAAGCCTTATTTCTGTTCAAGATGACCATGTGATGCTCTTTCTCCATAATTGGCTAACACTTCTTCGGTGGTTTGAAAATATGCTTGTGAGTGATGAACTGATTGACATTTTGAATCTATCCAAGAAAGAGGCAAGCTTCTTTTTTTATTATAGGCATGAAGAAGGGATGCTAGGCAATCTAATGATGAACCCTGTGTGTGTCTGGGTATGACTGGGCGAAAATGCTTTCATGATCTTTAGTACCTTATTATCTCTCATTTTCTTTTAGAGGTTAGGTCATTAGAAAATGGTTACTATTTTAGCTTGTCAAGTGTACTCAAATTTTGTTTCAATTAAAGAAACATCATGAATACTGATCATATTATGCTTATGATGAAATGAATGCCTGGACCCATCGAGCAAAACATCAAGCAGGTAAGCAAAAATAGAGTCTTCATTGAAATAAAGTGCCTTAAAGGAAGAACTCTTCACATCAAAGTACTAGCAAAAGAAAAGAAAATTACATCAATAGATAGTTATCCTCCACAGGTGGAGGCTCTTGATTGGTAGAGCTAGTAGATTAGGCATCCTCGGTAGCTTTCATTGGCATGTCGTCTAGGATGAGATCCAGAACCTTCACTTGCTTGATGGATAACTTATCTCCTTCATTTGTTAGAGACCTCACGAGATTCTTGCTAGCTTTGGTGATGGGATTGGCTTCAATATCGGTGTCAACTAAACTAGAGAAGACAATGGGCAACACAATTTTCTCGGCGAGACCAGAATTGATTGCACCTACCTCACCATCTGAGCTCGGTGATGGCTTCTCCTCGGTATCTATGTTCCTAGCTGGCTGAGTCAATTTTCCTTCTCTCACAAAGCGCCAAATGGCCCTGCCAAGAGGTGTGCACTAATCTATTGTATGCCCTACCTGTACATGACAGTGACAAAAAATTTCCTCTTTCTTCGGGCATAGGAGTGTGATATTCACGAAGAGAGCTAAACATGCCTTTCTCTAGCCACTTGGCAAATAGAACATTAAGAGGGAGTTTCCATAGAGCTATAAATGCTTTCTAACTAGGTGCTTGAGCGGGTATTGCTTCAAATGCGGAAACATTCTCCTGAGTGTTGACTTGAACTGCAGCTATCTTCTCCTCAGTCAGAACTAGAGTAACTTTAAAAGGTTGAGAATTGTTGTTTTTGTTAAACAAGGGTTTGCCATCGCTCGGGTTGCTTGCCTTCTCTTTCTCCTCCCGATGCTTGATTTTCTTAACTTTCTTAAAAACCTTCTAATAAGATTCGAAAGAGTCAGTCTCCAGTTCTTTTCATAGCATTAGGAGAGCCTTGTCGAGCAACTTTGGGTTCATTACTTTCAAACCAACCTTCTGCTCCAAGAAAGCCTGAGAGGCCATCTACCTATGAAAGTAGGATTTAAAAGCCTCGCCTTATTTTTGCTTCATAGCTTCAAGATGTTGGATAGTAGTTTCATTGTGGAATTGAAACCATAATGGGGAATTAAAGCTTCAGACATGAGTTTTCGATATAGGTTCATTCACTCTGGAAGAGTATTGTACCACTTGAGAGCAGGTCCTGATAGGGTACACGGGAATAACTTAGCCAGAATTTTGTCACGATGTGGAATTTGGGAGGTCCCTCATCTGAGTAAGCTTCCATTCGGGGCATTGAAAAATTCATGGGTACCTAATCTTTATTTGTCGCCTCTTCCTTCTCTTCATTCTTAGCCAGAAAGCTGCTTAAAGAATGCCACCATTTTGGGTGTCATGCCTAGAGACTACGTGACCTGGTAACATGGTGTCACACCCGAAGCCTACATGACCTGGTCATTGTTCACTGAGGGTGCTCCGAATTAAAATGGTGAAGGGAGAGTTGGAATCTCAACTTAGGGATGAGATTGAAAGCTAGGAGCAAAAGAGTTTGGAGGATAAATAGTTCCCCTTGGTAAGATTGTAAAACTAGGAGGAGAGTGTGTAAATGACATTAGGGGTGTTAGAGGAAGGGTAAAACCACTCAAAGGTACAGTCATCTGTGGAGTAAAGCCCCTTGAGAAAGCGGGGAAAGTAAGAGCTCGAGGGGAAGGCCTCGGGTTTGAAGGAGGAACGCCAAAGATTGGTGGAGCAAAGGATGAGGGTGGCTGAGAGGAACTCTGACCAAACTAAAACTAGCCCTGTCGGATAGGTAGGACAAGCGGTACCGGGTGAAAGACAAGCGGAGCTTGAACTGACAAAATCTGACCCAAACTGCTCTAACCCAAATCATTTTGAACTGCCCCATTCTGAGTAACCCAAACTATCCCTAAGCTTAAGAAAATGACCCTAATGGTCCCTAAACAATCCTTTCTTCTCTAAGAGCTGATCGAACCTGATATTGGATGGCATTTTGGAAGAGATCATACTGGAGAAATTTAGCCATAGCATTGGCTAACTTTGCACCCATTTGAGACTAACCCTGACCTTGATAAGGTGGAGAAGGAGAAGGGGAAGGAGTACTCTCATGGGACGTATCACTCAAATGCGGATTAGACATAGGAGGGAGAGCTGATTCTGATGCTAAACTCATTGGTCGGCAAGCCAAATGGCGATGAAGTCGTAACCGAAGAGGGCTACAGAGACATCTCGACCTAACTAAAGAAGCATGAAGATGATCAGCCTAAATTGAACCATGAATGAAATGAATGATTGCATAATAATTCAAGTGATGAATGCCATATATGTGGGAGTGGTTTAGATAGATAGAGAGTAGAAAGGCTTATGATACGAAGCTTAACCCCAAAACACGTGAGATGTGTGAAATCCTTGCCATGCCTAGTGAACAAGATATGGGTCATTGGGACTCAAACGATCTCAAGCATTTTATTAAATTACCCCTTCAAGTGAGGGGAGAGTAGAGGTAAGCAAAAAACTAAAAAGAAAGGTAGGCTACATGCATCCTTTGCATGAAGTGCATATGCATGAGCACAACATAAGTAGCACATGAAAGCAAATAAACCTCTTCCAACCTTACGACTCTAGCGCAACGCCAATTTGGAATCTGGGGTTAACCTAGCTTTAAGAAATGGCAAGAGAGTATACAACCTAGGTCTAAATTGTTTTGGTGGACCTAAGGGGAAGTTACTATAGCTAGATTTTATCATGGTTTATAGTCTCAAACTGCTGGTGTCGTGGAATGACACTATAGAATGGTCTCATTTACCTTGATTTCATGTAACTCAACCACTCCTCAAATGAGTGCTATCATAGGAGTTACACATTGGTTGACACGATTAATCTACCCACAAATATCCTCAATTCCTAGCAGGCATGAGGTATACAAGTGAGCTTCATGGGGGTGAAACAGTGGCACCTTAAAACTTAGAAACTAACTAAGCGGTGGATTTAAAAGACAAGAAATAAAGCGTTGATTTAAAAATAGTTTAGGCACATTATCAAAAATTCTTTAACCAATTTTTGAAAAGGAAAGTGATTTTCCAGTTTCAAATTAAAAGGAAATCCCCAGTGAAATCGCCACTATGAGCGGATGACCTTTTTCCCACCCACAAGGACTTCGTGAGATGCATAGCATGGGGAGTGGAAAGCAATGAGCGCTATGAAGCATGCTAAGGGATTCAGGCAAAGATTATACTTTTCAATATGAGTCAAGAATCTATCGAGAATAGTAGGGTGCTCTTCTTGGGTAGCAGACTTCACAATCATATCATTCACATATACCTCCACTTCCTTAGGGATCATATCATGCAAGAGAGCAGTTACGGCACACTAATAAGTGGCCCCAGCATTCTTTAACCCAAATTGTAGTACTTTATAGCAATAAATCGGCCATTCAGTAATGAGTGCCATTTTGACTTTATCGATGATATCCACTAAAATCTGATTATAACCCCAGAACCCGTCTATAAATGAGTACATAGCGGCCTTAGCGGCGGTATCATTCCAAATGTCGATGTGAGGGAGTGGGAAATTGCCTTTAGCCAAAGCCTTTTTGAGATCTCAAAAGCTAACATAAACCTGAATGCTACCATGTTTCTATTGGACCGGAACTATGTTAAACAACAAAGACAGATATTCCACAACTTCAACGAATCGGGCTTCAATCAACCTTGAAACCTCTCCTTTAACCTGATCTGACCATTCTGGCCTGAGCTTCTACTTGATAGGTCTGAACTTTGGATCGGTTAAAATCGTTGGAAATGGTTAACATTTTAGGATTATCATCTATACTTAAGTTTATTTCACTTAAAAATGTATCGCTAATGCCAAAAATGTTATGCACATTGTTCTGTGAATGCATGGGTCCATCAGGAAAAACATCAAACAAGTAAGCAAAACGAGAGTCATTTATTGCATTAAAAGCCTTGTAGGCAACATTGTTTGCGTCAAATACATCAGAAATGTTAAAAATTATGTCATCCATTTCCTCCTCCACAACTAGAGGGGCTTCGCCAGCGGTAGTGGTAGCAGCAACAGGAGGAACATCCTCTGTAGTTCCTGTCATAATGGTGTCCAGATCATGTTCTAAAGTAGCTTTCTGGGTAGGGCTGAGGGATGGTTCTCTGGACAGGTTGATTTTCTCAGCTAGGGCCCTGGCGAGCTTCCTTACAATCTCTGTCATGGCATCCTCTTCCCCAGTTATCTCACCCCTCCAACCTTTCTTCATTAGTAGTGCCATAGCATTGCTCATGGTAGCCTCAGCATCTTCAATATCTTGGTCAACAAATTCTTCAATACTTCCACCAGACTCATTCTCAGGATATATCTTACCCTTCCCTGTAGCCTTATTAAAAACAAGGTCGACAGCTGTAATAGGCTCCGCGGGTTTAGGTTTAGTAAAGATAACCATGTAGCCGGCTTCAATGTCATAGACATCTTTGAAGATCTCAAAGCTAGGCTAGATTTTTCAATCATGTTGGACCAGTTAGGGATCTCCCTTATATGGCCTTTTGCCTTGAATCTCACATACAATGACATTGCGGTAGTAACAGGAGGGAACATGGCGATATGCTTTTCTAGGCTCATACCCCAACCCAACCTTGTGAACTCGCACCTTCGGCTCTAAGGCATCCATAATTCCCTACTTGTACATCCCGCTGCCTCTGCCAGGTTTATAGCTAGATTTCTTCATTAGTTTTCCCATATCGGGGTGGAGATAACTATACCAATTAGGAGGCATCTTTTTGGTCTTACTCATCACAGCGACCCAAAGACCTTCTTCCAATTTAGCCTCAGCTTCCATAACAACCACAACGAAAGCGGGGTCAGCCTCGATAGTTACTAGTTTATCCTTGTGAATGAGCTTGATTTTCTAGAGGAGAGTTGAGGGAACTATGCCTAAGGTATGGAGGCAGGGTTGACCGAGCAATAGAGAGTAAGTAACAGGAATGTCAAGTACATTGAAGCACACATTGCTCGTAACACCTTCCATAGTGACTTCAGCCTCAAAGGCCCAGATTACACTGCATTTTGAATCATCATAAGCTCAGATAATAGTACTAGATTTGTTAAGCATTTCCTCTAATATTCCCAGGTGAGGAAGGACTTTCCGAGGGCACAGATTCAGGGCGGAGCCATATCCACCATGATACAGGGGATGACCTTGTCGAGGATCTGAATACGGATGAACAAGGTCCTGTTATGGTCCCTACCCTCAAGTGGAAGATTGAAACAATAAAATATAATATAATATCCCTTCCTTGGAGGAATTCCTTCTCCAACCCTGGCACACATCTCTACAACAGAAGTGGTTGAAGTAGCTTCCAAATCGAGCAATCGCTTAATCAACCCCTTGCGATGCCTGTCAGAATCAATTACCAACTGCCATACACTATAACGGCCATGAGTGTTTTTTAGCTGGATAATGAGAGGATAAACCTCAAGACTGGTCGGAATGGCTGAAGGTGGAGAAGGGAGCCTTGCGGTAGTTCCTACCCTGTAAGGGACTAGTCCTTGTTCAAGTGGAGATATCGGTCTTCATGTTGATGCACAAGGCCACTCTGAGTAATGTTGGGAACATTATCGAGCAAGACACTCTTAGTGGCTCATGTTTCAAACAGGTACTGCTATTCCTCAGAGTCTAAATCTAAGTCTTGCAACTCATATGCATCCACATTGAAAGGCTCATTCTGATCAACATTGAATAATCCCTTTGGCTTCTCATTAACGTCCGAATCAACCCTAAATAGTTTGGTACTTACAGCCTTGGTTACCTCGACCACTCCCTCACCTTCATCGAAATAGGCGTCCTTCAAAACAAAGGAATCTGTGCTAAATAGCGGCTTTTTCTCAACCTTCAGTCTTTTAGCCATAAATGGCTCACGACTTTCTTACTTAGGCAGATTCAGGTCAACATCTATACCCTGAAGTGAATTGGCTTCTGGATTAGCTTGACTGATTAGATCAAAAACTGAGTTAGACGGGAGACCAGAACCAATAACCATAGTAGAATTACTGCTACCCGGACCCTGGGTGATTAGCTCAAAGATTATGGCTTCAGACAAGCCAGACTAGAGCATTCCTACCTTGTTCTCAAAATTAGGCAAAGGGTTATTCATGGTGCTCGGGGTTTTATCAGGTTCAACAATCTTTCCTTCACTAACCATACGCTGAATAGCCGAGAGTAGTGCCTTGCAATTGTTTATTTGGTGTCCCACCTGAACATGGTAATTGCAGAAATTCTTCTTATCTTCAAGTTTGGGCGATTTGTGCTATTTAAGGGACTAGATGAAACCTGCTACCCTTAAGTGTTGAAAGATAACCCGAAGAGGCAACTTGTACGGATTGGCAAAAAAAAGGGTGAGGAGGTTAAATTGCGATGACTATTGGTGGAGCTGCAGCGATTGCCAGGGGTGCGGTAGAGGCTTCAAAAATTACCTGAACTATAGCTGGGGCTTTAGGCTTAGTAGGTGCCAGAGCTAAAGGTTGAGCATCATTATTCTTTCTAAACCAGGGTTTCCCCATCTTTTCTGCCTTTTCACGCTCCGCCTCGTGCTTAGTTTTCTTGGCCTTTTTGAAAATAGCCTGATAAGAAAGGAAAGAATCAATAGCCATTTCTTTATGGAACAGGATTAGAGATCCCTCTAGGAGTTTCACAATCATCTCCTCAAGGCTTAGCTTAGATTTCATAGAAACCTAGGTCGACATCCACTAGTTAAAATACTGCTTAAAGGTTTTGTTGGGCATTTGGTAATCTCCCTAGAGGTGTCGGAGGGTTGTTTCCATCATAGTGTTGAAACCATAATGCACTTTCAGGGCCTCACAAAGAAGTATCCAGTTAGTGACAATATGTTGTGGTAAAGTATGATATCATTCAAGGGCAGGGCCCCAAAGGGAATAAGGAAACATTTCAACAAGCACTTTATCACTTAATTTCTTTACACACAAAACTCTTTCATACATTATAAGGTGGGAAGCAGGTGCACTAAAACCATCATAATGAGCCATATTCGGTATAGTAAAATTATCAAGGACCCAATCCTCATTCCTCTCAGGTTCTTTAGCAGCTAAAAGATGGTTAATGTAGGCTTAACTTCTAGTGTCATGCCCGGAGGCTGCGTAACCTGGTCATTGATCAGCGAGAGAGGTCTACAGCCTCAGGTGTCGTGCTTGGAGAATTCACGACCCGATCATTTAGCTGAGAGGCCATCATTTGGCAAATAAATGTAGCTATTTTAGGTGTCATGCTCGGAGTCTGTGTGACCTGGTCATTGACTGGAGGAGATGGTGGAGGGCGAGGGACCATCTAGCTGCTGAAGGGATTATGAGCGTACGTGGTACCCTTGGGAGTTACAATGAACGGAGGAGGATTAAAGGATGGTGGCTGGATTAACTTACTAGAAAAAGCCGATAATTAATGAGTGAACACTGGAGGAATCTAGTTTCGAGCAAAAGGTCTCGGGTTGAAAGGAACAATCAACGGAGTAGTCGAGGTTGGTAGGAAAGCAAAAATTTGCCCGAACTGAAATGGGCTTACTATAGTATGAGTTAAGAGAACTGGGTTGAAAATAGATGCAACGGGTCTTGTCTCTATAGGATCGACAAACATCTATGTTGAATTGTTCTGGGCTTACATATCGAGCTTAGAGACCTGGTCAAAATTCCTATCGTTGAGGGTTTGCTTAACAGCTCCTTGGACAGTTTATTGGATGGAGGCTTAGAATGCATCGAAATTCAGGAATTAAGCTATAGCACTGGCAAAATCAAACCCAGGAGGGGGCTGAGATGCTGCTCCCCGAGGTGGGAGTAGGGCTAACTTGCTCCTCGGGTTAAGGATGGTTTCCATCATTGCTTGGAAAAGACATAGCTAACTGAAAGAAATCCCGATCCAATTGAACCTGACTCCCCGCTGGAATTGGTGTACGAAACCCCTTGGACTTCTGTGATGACAATTGGGGTGAGAGAATGACGAATCGGACGGTTTTATGGCCTTTTCCAAATTAGGGTGCGACGATAATTCTGCCTCCTCCTAGCTGAAATTGTAGGTAGCGGATTAGATCATGCATGGATTGTGTGATGCCATGGATAGGATGAAATGGTCTTTATTTAATAATCGATGTGTGGTATGTATGGCTACACTTAGACGTGGTTAGCAATGATGCGACGGCCTATGCCTTTAACATTTCTAGGACATTTTGTACCCGTCATCATGTATAGTGATATGTTGTGACTCAACGGGGGTACAAAAGATGTCCTACGGATGTTGCTAAGCCTTATCCATGAATGGAAGTCTTTAAGGGTAAGTTGAATTTTGGCTCTTCGAGCCTGATGCATGGGTGATGCATGAGCACGTAGCAAATAGCACACAAAGACATCCCATCTTCTAACCTTATGGCTCCCATGTAATGCCTTTTTGGAAGGATGGCGATTAGCCTCTTCTTCAGAAATGGCAAAAGAAGTTTGTCCCAATTTGTTTTCATTGTTCTAGTGATCCTAAAGGGATTAAGTGCGAAGGCTTTTATAGAATGGCTTTGGTATGGTTGTTGATGTAGAAGGTTCTTGTTTACCTTGATTCCAAATTACTCAACCACTCCCCAAATACGTGCGATCGCAGGAGATCATGTGTTGGTTAAAACGAGTGATCCACCCACTAGGCACCCTCAATTCCAAACCAGGTATGAGTGATACTTTCGTAAGCTTCTTGGGTGTAAATAGGGCACCTAACAAATTACCGAACTATCTATACGCGTAAGGATAAAATGTCAAGAAAAAGAATGAAGTTTTAACTTGGCCAATGATTTCAATACATAATCAAAATCCTTTAAACTTATTGAAAAATTTTAAGTTCAAAGTTAAACAGACAATTCCACAGCAGAGTCGCCGCTGTGAGTGGACGACCTTTTTCCCACCCGTAAGGACCGCGTGAGATGCATAGTACGGGGGGTGGAAAGATAACGAGCGCTATGAAGCGGGCTAAAGGATTGGTCCCCATTTTAGTGTGATAAAAAGAAGGATTGGTAAAATTAATGTTGACGTTGAATTTAAGTCCAATTGGCATGGTAAGGGATACGAGACTTGAAATCTCATATTTTAAAATAGAGTCGCTACCCTCTTATACTCCACCGAGAATTTGGGTACGATATTCCCATCGGGTGGTTGGATCATACCTTAAAACAGAGATTCCAAGTTCGGATGATGTTATGTATTTTAGATTTGGCCAAGTTAAAAGGTTTCATTCTTTCTTAATCAGTTTTAGTCAAACCTATTTATTATGTTTTCGGTTTATATATTGTTTTCCTATTTATCAAGCATTCAAAGCGGTACATAAGTAATTATTATAGTTATCGAAAAATAAGTGCGGAAAATAATATGATAATTACATGGCTTGCCAAATCCCATACATTTTTCTATACAATAAGTAAAATACCCAAACGCCTAGCATTCATCTAACCTAAATCTACCTGTACAAAATGGTTATCATAAATACGGCACGTTGTACAAGATATATCACATAACATGCATATTCAGTAAACAAAACAAGACCTGAGTAAATGTGAACATGGCATATTTTATTTACAATTTTACGGAGCCCGATTGGATGGCTAAAAATGGGATTTGAAAGGCGTTTGTGGGAAAAAATTCTGTCATATCCATATTTTAGAATCAATTGTTATTTTAATGGTTTTATTAGTGAAAATGCTACATGGTATGGGGTCGGGTCTGTTTTTAGAAGGTTTCGGAACTTCATCATTGAACTGTACATCCTTACTTTAGAAATTTAAACAATTTTAGGAAATAAATAAAATGAAATTGTTGTACAGAAGGCCCTACAGGCAGCGGCATGACTGAGGCTGCCTGTGGTATCAATTATGCAGGTAGGCCACATGACTTTCTGGTTACCATAAAGAAAGAGTTCTACAAGAAAATGGGGCCACAGGGGTAAGTGAGGCCACTTGCAATATCTACGATGCCACTGGTGGCATTGTTGATACTACTGGTGGCTTCTATTTCTTGTGGCTGCTGTTTTTTGCTGGAAAGCAACCAAAAACACAAAACTAAGCACAAACGGCAACCAAAACACAACAAATAATTAAAATGGAAGCCAAAGAGCTATGAGACTTAGAATTTTTACCTCGGGGCCGTGAATCCACCTCTTCTTGATCCGTATGACACCTCAAAGAAGATCAAATGATGATTTGGTTAGTAAGGAGTGATCTAGTCTCTAAATCCTAATTTTGGTGATTTCTAAACTTAAAATGCACTTAAATATAAGAGAGTTTAGTAGAGAAAAACCAAGAAAGGATGAATTTAATCCTCTTTTCTTGCCTTTTCTAAACTTCATCCCACTAAAAGGTAACTAGAATGCTCAAAAGTTACTTGAAATCTTGAGTTGGGAGAGGTTGGAACCCCTGAAATGGATGAGAAATGGCCTTTATATAAGCTAAAATCCGTTGGAAATTGCCTTCAGTCCATGTATCCGGTGGATATCAGCAAAAAAGGGAAACATTTGTTCTGCAGCTGAAGGCCATGCTGCCGGTTGTATGGATGATATAGCCAGCGGTATCGGCGAGGCCAATAGCGGCCTTGCTTCTCTGGCAAGTCTAAAAAGTTGCACAATTCGTGCCCAAAGTAGGGAAAAGGGAGAGGGTATCCGGCAATAGGTGATTTTGTCAGGAAAACTGATATATTGGTGTATATTTTTGACTTTTAATCGGCATTTTGGTCTAAATTATCTTTTGGGTGTAAATCATCAGTCTGAGCTACCACCAGACGCGTTACCAAACACACCGAAATGAATTTTTCCAAGAATAAAATTTGTAGAGAATTTTATATCGGTAATAAAGATCCCAAAAAGAATTTTTATTTTGAGGAATAAAATCGGGCATACGTCACCATCGTCTAGTGAGAGGGACTCTAAAATCTCGTGCTCACGCTTAGAAACCGGATGATGGTGGCAGTGATTTCTAACCCAAGAGATAGAGGATGAGCCACTGTCAAGGCAGAGGTAGGACCGGTCTGATATTTGGGCAGGGCAGTGTCATAATTGTGAGGAAGAGACATGGCTAATTACGAAGGTCCACATTTGGGAGGAAGACTATTTAGGATCATGAACCGTGGGTAAGACCGTGAATGGGTTGTAAATGGTACGGATGGTGTGCTTGCTTTTTGTTTTTGGGAAGCGATGCATGATATGTATTGTTGCACATAGATATGGTTAGCGATGATGCGGTGACTTATCCCTCCAACATCCGTGGGACGTTCCTACCTATCATCATGCATAGTGATATGTCATGACTCAACAGGGGTACAAAAGAAGTCCTATGAATGTTGCTAAACCTTTTCCCTGAATAGAGATCAATAAGGGTAAGTTGAACTTTGGCTTTTGGAGCCGATGCATGGGTGATGCATGAGCATATAGGATATAGCACATAAAAATGCCCCTCTTTTGACCTTATAACTCCCGCATGACGCATCTTTGGAAGGATGGAGTTTGGCCTCTTCACCGGTGATAGCTAAGAAGTGCGACCTAATTTATTTTCATTATTTTGGTAGTCCTAAAGGATTTGAGCACTAAGGCTTCTCTAGCGCGCCTTTGGTATGGTTGTTGGTGTAGAAGGTTTCGTTTACCTTGATTCCACATTACTCAACCACTCCCCAATTACGTATGAGCACAAGAGTTTAGGTTTTGGTTAAAATAAGTGATCCACCCGCTAGGCATCCTCAATTCCAAACAGGGCATGAGTGATACTTTTGCGAGCTTCTTGGGTAAAATGGGGCACCTAAAAATTACTGAACTATCTGCATGCATAAGGATAAAAAGTCATGAAAAAGAATGAAGTTTAAACTTGGCCAATGATTTAAATACATCATCAAAATCCTTTAAAATTTTTTAAAACTCGAAAGTTAAAGTTGAAAGAGATAAATCCCCAGTAGAGTCACCACTGTGAGTGGACGACCTTTTTCCCACAAGGACCGCGTGAGATGTGTAGCACGAGGGGAAATAATGAGCGCTGTTAACTAAGCCAAGGGATTGTTCCTCATTTTAGCATGATAAAAAGATGGATTAAAAAATTGATATTGATATTAAATTTAAGTCCAATTTGCATGATAACGGATACGAGTCTTCAAATCTCATATTTTAAAATAGAGTCACCACCCGGTTAAGCTCCATCACGAATTTGGGTACGATATTCCCACTGGGTGGTTAGACCATACCTTAAAATAGAGATTCCAAGTTCGGATAATGTTATCTATTTTTCATTAGGATAAGTTAAAAGGTTTCATTCTTTCTTAATCGGTTTTAATCCAACCTATTTATTGTGTTTTTGGTTTATATGTTGTTTTCGCATTTATCAAGCATTGAAAGCGATAAATAAATAATTATTATAGCTATCAAAAAATAAATGCAGAAAATAATATAATAATTACGTGGCTTTCCAAATCCTATTCATTATTCTATACAATAAGTAAAATACTCGAAGGCCTAGCATTCATATAACCTAATCTACCTGCACAAAACGGTTAGCACAAATATGACACGTTGTACAAGATATATCACGTAACATACATATTTATTAAACAAAACAAGACCCGAGTTAGCGTGAACATGGCATATTTTATTTACAATTTAAAGAGCCTGATTGGATGGCTAGAAATGGGATTTGAAAGGCATTTGTGGGAAAAAATTCTGTCATATCCATATTTTAGACTCAATTGTTATTTTAACGGTTTTATAAGTGAAAATGCCACATGGTATGGGGTCGGGTGTATTTTTAGAAGATTTCGGACATTCATCGTTGCACTGTACATCCTAGCTTTAGAAATTTAAACTAAGTCAGAAAATAAATCAAATGAAACTACTATCAAGAAGGCCATACTGCCAGCGGCACGACTAATGCCGTTGGCCGCATCAATGATGCTGCTGGCGGTATCAGTTACTCAAGTAGGATACATAACTTTCTATGTACCATAAAGAAAGGGTCTTGTAAGAAAATGGGGCCACCAGGGGCATGTGAGGGCACTGGTGGTATCAACAATGCCGCTGGCAGCATGGTTGATAACGCCGACGGCTTTAGTTTCTTGCAGCAACTGTTTTTGGCTGGAAAGCGATCAAAAACTAAAAAGTAAGCACAAATAGCAACTAAAACACAAAAATAAGTAAAATGGAAACCAAAGAGCTATGACACTCTGAATTTTTACCTCGGGATAGTGAATCCACCTCTTAGTGATCCGTATGACACCTTCGGGGAGCTCAAATGATGATTTTGGGTAGTAATGGGTGATTTAGTCTCTAAATCGTAATGTTAATGATTTCTAAACTTCAAATACACCTAGATATCTGAGAGTTCAGTAGAGATAAACCAAGAAAAGATAAATTAAATCCTCTTTTCATACCTTTTCTAAACTTTATCCCACTAAAGCTAGCTAGAATGCTCAAAATTTACTTCAAATCTTGAGTTGGGGGAGAGTAGAACCCTTGAAATGGCTGAGAAATGGCCTTTGTATAGGCTAAAATCCATTGTAAATTGCCTTTGGTCCATTTATCTGGCAGATATCAGCAAAAAAGGTAGACAGATGTTGTGCAGATGGAAGTGATGCTGCCGGCGGCATGGATGATACAACCGCCAGTTTGGGTGAGGCCGCCGGCAGCCTCACCTTCCTGAAAGGTCTGAAATGATTATACGATTCGTGCCTAAAAGCAGGGAAAAGGAGAGGAAATCCAGCAAGATGTGATTTGACAGAAAAACTCAGATATTAGGCTTATTTTTTTCATTTCCAATGTGTATTTTGGACTAAATTATTTTTTGGGTATAAATCATTGGTCTAAGCTACCACCGAACATGTTACACGACACGCCGAACTGAACTTTTTGAAAAATAAATTTCATAGAGAATTTTATATCGGCAATAAAAATTCCATGATTAATAAAATTGGGCATACGTCATCATCATCTCGCGAGAGGCATTGTAAAATCCCCAGCTCACAATATCGCTTAAAATAAAAAAGATCATGATGAAGCAAGGTTACGTGAAAGGTAAGGGGCTCAGAAAGAATCTGAAGGGTATGTTGGAACCTAAGCTGCCTCTTCCCTGGCCATTCAGACTTGGTTTGGGGAATCACTCAGGTGCTAAGAAATCTGAACCCCAATCCTGCCTCATGATAGGGGCTGAGGTCAAGCAAAAGATATCCTCAAGTAAGGAAGAGCCTGTTGAGGTAAGGGGCAAAAGGGTCCCCGGTTTGGAGATCTCCAATGATGTATATGATTTCAAAAAAGGATGCATGATTGAAACCTTAGTTTCTATGGAAGTGTAGGAATGCAGAAGAAGATGAACCAAAGGAAGCAATCTAATCCATCACCGAGGCACTAGCAGCACTTATGAGGAAGACTTGGAAGGGAAGTGAGATGGGAAATCCCATTGGCAAGGCTGTCAAAAATTTAGCAAGAGCAGTGGCCGAAGAAGCACATCCAAACCTGCACACTAGAGCTACTAGTATTGCTCACGTTGACCAACAAGGCGCTCCGCTGGTGAAGGATGATTCAAATGATGTAATTTTTAATGTTGCAAATATTTTTTATGCAAGCAATGCTGATTATAAAGCATATCATGAATAAGTTATGGATTCAGTACTTTTTAGCATGTCATGAATAAATTAATGCATCTCTCATTCACATTTCAAGTATTTCATTCTAATTACACCATGCACTCATAACAACAACTTTCTTAAAATATCACCATATTCATTAATAAAGTTGACTTTGAATACATTGCAATGGTATAAATATCCAATGGTTAAAACCTATCAATAAAAGAGAGATGATAAAGTGCTTAGCAAACATGATAGCAATAATAAGTCTTAGTTCATCTTTCTTCATGAAGGGAGAAGAAGCCATAAAGGTACATGTCGCCAAGAAAGAAGACCAAAAAGACTCATGAGAACATCAACAAAAGGCCGGCCCTGGTTAAAAAAATAGAAAGCACATGTTGGGCCACAAAAGATGCCCAAAATAATTTAGAAGCACTAAAAGGGAGCTGATCATTAATAAATCAAGAAGATTTTGCCCAAAATGTAGCCACCATCAAGGACTGGGCTAATAAACTTCAATTCACATTTTGGGATGCTAGTACAAAGATGGGCTTTAGGGTCAAGCTAATATGGACGGTTATGCAAAAAACCGTCTGAAAAAGTGTTTTTAAAAACACGGAGGGGTATTATTGGGTATTTTTGGATTCTATCGAGAGAAATGCGGACCATTTTAAAAAAATAACCATCCACATTAATACCCATTAGCAATCCGGATGATTACTTATAAGTAACCTGTTGGATATGATGTATTCCCTTAAGGTAATTAGGGCAATACATCTTAATTATGTAATAGTACAAATAATTTATTTAATAAATAAAGGCATTTTGTTCTTCTGTTTATATCAATGTGTTTCTATACATATATATTATAGCTGGTTAAAATATATTCATTAATGTATATATACAAAAGTCCTTGACATATCATAGCATGAAGTCAGAGAAATTATAGTTGGACTATATGTGGTGGAACCTGCTTCATGTGCAATTATGATTATGTCTAAACTATCCCTAGTAACAGTTCCATCAAGAAAGGGTATTGAGGAAACGGAAAGACTAGCATGTGGTCAACTTTCTTGGAAAGGGTCCAAGCAGTTAATCTCCTAACGACTAAAGGTGGTGCCTTAAGCTTGACACATGGATATATCTGGGAGATATATTGCAGACCGCAACAAGATAAACACTTGGCATAAATATCAATGTGTTAGTGTTTATCTTCATGCAATAATATTTGCGAATGTCCTCATACTTGAGATGCTAGTTGTCTTGTGTGGTACTATTGCTATACTTTGGGTCATTATTATGCACTCATTAATTTAGGGTGCTACGAGTGATTACGGGTGTAGGATGACAGCATGTTGGTAGGCTGAGTAGTAGAAAAGAATCCACCGCTCTGGATACATTAAGGAGTTGTACCTGGCCACTTGTTGAAGTGATGATTGCCATAAACCTCTGATCAGAGTAAGTGTTTGATAGAAATGGTTTCTTGTCAAACACACTATGGTAAAAGGAAATACACTTCGGTAACAAGTAAATAACTAGGATAGCTTGGAGCAACCTCGCTATTAGTGGGTTAACACTTTAACCAAACCCAAAAAACTAGATGGTACTAATATTAAAGAATGGAAGGAATTTATCACACTGGATAACAATTGCATTAACCGGGATTAAGTCATAAGGATAAATGACATTCCGAGTAATAGGGGATGGTAGACCCTTGCTAGAGGCGTATTACAGTCATTTAAGGTAATCGAGTTCTATTCATGGTCTAGAGCATCGAGCCAATGGTTCCATTAGAACAAGGGTTGGTTAAGCCTTAACAGCTCAATACTTTGGGATCCTATAAGGTCATACACATTGGACCTTCATCGGACTAAGTAAAGAACTAATAGATTTATTCTATTACGAAAATGTAACGTAAATAATAATTGGATTATTATTTGATTGGTTAAAATTGATTAAATCAATTTTCGATATACCAAGGAATTTATTTTGATCGGTAACTAATTAATTAGAGTCATAAATAAATTATAATCGATTAGATCAATTGTGGTTGGACCAAGAAATTTATTTTGACTGATAACTAATTTATTAGAGTCAAAAATAAATATTTATTTGAAAGGATTTAAAGGGGATTTTGCATTGATGAGTTAAAACCGAAAAATATGAAATATTTTATACAAATTTCGGTTGCACGGAATACAGCGAAAGGTGCGCGAACACTGCTGGGTAGTGTTTTCGGCGGCCCATATTCATGGGCTGCACAAAGGCAGCCCATGAGTGCAAGGCAAGACCACATGGGCTTGCCTTGCCACATGCAGCACGCTGCAGGTGGTAGGTGTGTAGGATGGGAGATTTACTCCTATGCCACATCACTAATGGGGAGCAAATTTTTGCTCCGCATGCCTATATATAGGTTGTCCCTTCTCCTTTCAAAATGCACCAAGCTTAAAGCATAAATCCTAAGCGAGATAATTATTCTCTCGGGTAATTGAACAAGTTATTTTTGTGGAGCCTGAATTTATTCGGGCACCGCTAGTTTATATTTTTGGGTGAGGCTTCTAGAGTGGTGTAGCAACTACTCGAGGCTGCTTAGTTCTTACTCCTGGGGAGGTTTTGGTTAGTGGGATTCATGTGGATACTAATAGAGGCTATCCTACAGTTGGAGGTTTGTGCAAAAAGGTTCCGCAAAAGCATGCTTCAATTGGTAAGTTCTTTTTCTTTCTCTTTTAATTATTAAGTCTTTTTCTTCAAGTGTTTTTAGACTTAATAATTATGCTTATGTTACTTTTGCATGCTTATCTTATTTTATGATTAGGTCATAACTTAGAGTTATAACTTGCTTAGTATAAAATAAATATGCTAGGATATAATTTGGAATTATGGTATGCCTAGTCCTTTAGCATGCTAACCTACGTAGAGAATTATTTAGTGAAGGCTTTATTTAATTTATATGCAACTAATAGGAGTTCCTGGGGATAGGGATAAAATTTTGAATTTCCGCCATGCCTCTTATGCATGTTCAGTTTGACTGTCAGTTTCGAACAGTTGTATCGGAGTCTACCTATTTAGTGCATAATTAACTTAAAAGCAAACTAAATATTATTTTCTAAATGAAACGATTTGTTTATTTAATTGTTTGGAACAAAATATATAAACTTGTGCCTTTCATTTCAAGGTTAGAAAAAGGTTGTGAATAATTTTGAATAAGCCTAATCAACTTACTCAAATTATACAAGTATTAATAATTTATTTAAATTACATGGGTTATAGATGCCCCCAATTCACATGAATTGGAAGAACAAAATTTATTAGTTCAAGAGAATCCATTGGTCTTCAAGTTTGTGCCCGTATTTGTTCTGGCTAAGGATTGGACTTGGTGTCTACTCCTCATAGGGCACCTCTCCTACCTGGGATCCTATATCGGTGCAATTTGAATTGACCAACCGGGGGATTAATATGAACTAATTTATTTCTAGTATAAAAGCTGGTGCTTATATATGTTTCTATTATAAAGTGAAAAATTAAATTTATTGAATAAAAGCTTAAAGGAAATACAATATAAATATAACAAATAAAACCGTTAATTATTTTGTATATAATCTAGGTTAATGGAATAATTATAATAAAGAGCTGAACCCACCTAAGGTTAGACCTTATAAATTAATTCTAAAATTCCCGGAATTAATACAAGTTATTATAATTTTGACCATCTGATAAAATCCTATATTGGGTGAGACATTTAACACCAATAAAATCCCAAAGTAAATGTATTAAGGCAAGTTATAGTCTTCCTTACTCAAATTTATAATACGGTCTCTTTGGGCTATCAAAGTGCTACACAAAGCATTCCTTCTAGTCCACATTGATTGGTTGTAAAGTTTGAGATAGGGTCTGCCTTAACAGAGCTAGGGTAGTCCACCATAAAATTGGGGGCTAGGCCCAGATTTGAGATATAATCAAGGAGATGCTAATATAAGAGCACACATCCTTAGGGATTAGAGAACTTGAATGAATTAGCAATTGCATGCGATGCAAATGGAATGGGATTCCAACTATGACTTACTATTATAACTTGACTCATAAAATTGGGGGTTGTAATAGACTAGTTATAGATGCTACCTACTAGGAAATTTAGCTGGGCTAAAATTCACGAATTCAATAGAATGGGGTATTGTAAATTTTGAAGAAAATAGTAGGAAAATGTATTTAATTAAAAGTCCTCATATTAAATACATGTACTTAAACTAATATCTAAACACTTTTCTTTTCTTATATCTTAGGTTGAAAATGGCTTCCAATTTTAATCTCCGTATGTTACTTGACACCAAATTGAATGGCTCAAACTTTTCTAATTGGTTCTGAGCAGTGAGAATAGTTCTCAAATCCGAGGGAATTGCCTATGTCCTAAGTGAAATTTTCCCCATAGAGCCTGATGTTGAGGATCATGTGGAACATGATGCCTTGTTGAAGCACAGGAAAGATTGTGAGACTGCCATGTGTATTATGTTGGGGTCCATGAATCTTGAGCTTCAGAAACAATATAAGAACATGCCCTTGGAGGTTATAGTTCTCCATCTTGAGGAACTCCTTTCGAAGAGGGAGAGGATAGAGAGGTATGAGACCTCCAAGCTCCTTTTTGAGACCAAGATGCAGGCTGGCACCTCTGCCTCTCAGCATGTAGTGAAACTCTTAGGATACCTTGAGAAGCTGAATTGATTGGGATTCGAGATGAATCATGACTTAAGCACTGACCTTGTGTTGATGTCCTTGACAGATAGTTACTTAGGCTTTGTGACTAACTATTACATGAACATGATTAATTCAACTATCCCTGAATTAATCAACATGCTGAAAACAGTAGAACCTTAGATCAAGAAGGATCAGAAACCTCTATTGTTGGTTGAAAAAGGCAAGGCTTCTAAGAAGAAGAAGCAAGCAGTGGGTGCCAAGAAAAGAATCAGTAAGAAGAACAATGAAAAGAAGGCATCTAAGTATGTCTGCTTCCAATGTGGAAAATCGGGATATTGGAAGAGGGATTGCAAAGCTCCTGCTTCTAAGCATTTGAAGAAGAAGCCTATGGAGGGATATACTTCAGGTATGTTTATGATTGAAAACTTTGCTACTTTTCCGCAAGAAGCCACTTGGGTATTGGACACTGGTTATGATTCTCATATCTGTACTTGTGTGCAGGGACTAAGGAACTGTAGAAAACTTGCAAAAAGGGAGATGGACCTATGCATGGGAAATGGAGCCAGAGTTGCTGCATTAGTCGTAGGGAGCTTTAGTCTTGTTTTATGAAGTGGACTTATTTTAGTTTTGAATAATTATTACTACAGTCCAAGTGTTACTAAGAATATTGTATCTGCTGCATGTTTAGCAGCAGAAGGATTTGAAATTTTATTTTCGAATAATAATTGTCAGATTTTTTTGAATAATATTCTTTATGGTTATGGAATGTTGAAAAGTGGCATTTATGTTCTTGATACTAAAACAGAAGTTTTCAATATAAACAATGTGAAGAAAGTTAAATTAGATAATGAAAATTCCTACTACGTATGGCATTGCCATTTAGGCCACATAAACAAAGATCGCTTAACCAAGTTGCATAGTGTGGAGGCTTGGGCCTAATAGACTTAGAGTCTTATGATGATTGCGAACCTTGTTTAAAATGAAAAATGACAAAGTTACCCTTTCAAGGAAAGGTTGAGCGGGCCACAAGTACATTGGAACTTGTACATACTGATGTATATGGTCCAATGAGTGTTCAGGCACTAGGAGGATACTCCTACTTCATAACCTTCATTGATGATTACTCATAATACGGTTATTTGTACTTGATGAAGCATAAGTCTGGAAGTTTTGAAAAACAGCTTGAGAAAAGTATTAAAACACTTCTATCGGATCGAGGTGGAGAATACCTAAGTCAGGAGTTTCAAGATTATCTAAAGGAAAATGGGATAGTTCCCTAGTGGATCCCTCCTTATACACCCCAACACAATGGAGTGTCACAAAGGAGGAATCGGAATTTATTAGATATGGTCAGGTCCATGATGAGCCATGCAGTTCTTAGTAAATCCTTTTGGGGATATGTACTGGAGAGTGCGGTTTATCTCTTAAATAGAGTGCCCTCTAAATCAGTTGATTTTACACCTTATGAAAGATGGTGCAACAAAAAGCCATCTGTAAGTCACTCAAGAGTATGGGGCTGTCCTACTATGGTAAAGAGGATAGCGTACGATAAGCTAAATGCCAAGGCTGACAAATGTCTGTTCATTGGATATCCAAAGGAAATAATTGGATATCTGTTTTACCAACCTGACGCACAAAAGGTATTTGTGTCTCGGAAAGCTCACTTTTTGGAATAGGAACACTTACCTGTAAAAGTCAGTGGGAGCAATATTGAACTAGAAGTTCAAGAAAGAGAGACAGACAATCAACTGATTGACCCCATTCTAGATACACAAGAGAGTATGATCCAAGAACAACCTCTTGAAACACAATCATTGTGAAGATCAGGTCCTGTTCATAATGGTCCTGATAGATATGGGTTTATCATCACTAATGATAAGGAACTTTATCTTATAAAGGATGATGAACCAAGGACATATGATGAGGCAATGAAAAGCTCAGATTATGATAAATGGCAAAAGGCCATGAAATCAGAAATGGATTCCATGTACGAGAACCAAGTTTGGAATTTGGTTGATGCACCATAAGAGGTTAGACCAATTGGGTGCAAATGGATCTTTAAGAAGAAGACAGACATGGACGGTAATGTAATTACCTATAAAGTAAGGTTGGTTATGAAAGGTTATAGTCAATGGGAAGGTATTAACTATGATGAAACCTTCTCACCGGTAGCCATGCTCAAATCCATAAGGATACTCCTCACCATTACTGCTCATTATGTATATATGACACAACCTGAGTGTTTTACATCTCAGAATGGCTCGAAGGTATGCAAGCTAGATTTCAGCCTAAATGCAAATGAGCCTTGTGTTTACAAGAAGGGTAGTGGGAGTTCAGTCATTTTTCTAGTATTGTATGTTGATGACATTCTACTAATAGAAAACGACATTTCTCTTCTTCAAAATGTTAAAGTATGGTTGTCAAGAAAGTTCTCTTTGAAAGACCTTGGTGATGCAGCATTTATACTAGGTATAAAGATCTACAAGGATAAACACAAGAGGCTATTAGGTCTCACTCAAAGTACATATATAGACGAGGTATTAAATAGGTTTAACCTTGAGCATTCAAAGAAAGGTTATCTCCTGATGATAAAGGGGATTAACCTATCTAAGGTTAAGTGTCCGAAGATAGCTCAGGAGAGAATGCGCATAAAGGATATACCCTATGCATCTACGATAGGATCCATCATGTATGCTATAATATGTATTAGGCCGGATGTCTCTCAGGCTTCGAGCTTTACGAGCAGATATCAATCAGATCTAGGTGAAAAGCACTGGATGGCGGTCAAGGTAATCCTTAAGTACTTAAGAAGGACTAAGGATGAGTTCTTGATTTATGGAGAAGGTAACCTCACTAACAAAGGTTACACTGACGCAAGTTTTCAATCTGACAAGGATGACTTTAAGTCTCAGTCAGGTTTTGTGTATTTGTTAAATGGAAGGGCAGTATGCTGGAAGAGTTCCAAGTAAGAAACTACTGCTGATTCAACCACAGAATCTGAATACATTGCTGCATGGGAAGCAGCAAAAGAAGCTGTCTGGTTAAAGGAATTTCTTGGTGATCTCGGCGTAGTGCCTAAGGCTGTTGATCCAATTACTTTATATTTTGATAACAATGGTACCATAGCTCAGGTAGAGGAACCATGGCCTCATCGAAAAAATAGACATGTATCCAAAAAGTATCATATAATCAGGGAGATTAATGATGCTAAGATAATAAGATTACAATATGTACCCACTGATCATAACCTCACGGATGGTCTGACAAAGCTATTGACTCAAGTTAAACATGACCAGCATGTCAAAGCATATGGATTAAAACATATGGCTAATTGGCCTTAGTGCAAGTGGGAGTTTGTTGGATATAATGTATGCCCTTAAGGTAATTAGGGCGATATATCATAATTATGCAATAGTACGAATAATTTATTTAATCAATAAAGGCATTTTTTATTTTGTTTATATCAATGTGTTTCTACACATATATATTATAGCTAGTTAAAATATATTCATTGATGTATGTATACAAAAGTCCTTGACATATCATAGCATGGAGTCAGAGAAATTATGGTTGGACTATATTTGGTAGAACGTGCTTCATGTGGCATTATGATTATGTCTAAACTATCCCTAGTCACAGTTTCATCAAGAAAGGATATTGATGAAATGGAAAGACTAGCATGTGGTCAACTTTCTTGGAAAGGGTCCAAGCAGTTAATCTCCTAAAGACTGAAGGTGGTGCCTTAAGCTTGACACATGGACATATCTGGGAGATATATTGGAGACCGCAGAAAGGTAAACACTTGGTATAAATATCACTGTGTTAGTGTTTATCTTCATGCAATAAGCTTTGCGAATGTCCTCATACTTGAGATGCTAGTTGCCTTGTGTGGTACTATAGCTATACTTTGGGTCATTACTATGCACTCATTAATTTAGGGTGCTACGGGTATAGTGATGACAACACATTGGTAGGCTGAGTAGTCGAAAAGAATCCATCACTCCAGATACATTAAGGTGTTATACCTGGCCACTTGTTGAAGTGATGATTGCCATAAACCTCAAATCAGAGTAAGTGTTTGATAGAAATGGTTTCTAGTCAAACACACTATGGTAAAAGGCAATATTCTTTTGTAACATGTAAATAATTGTGATAGCTTGGAGCAACCTCGCTATTAGTGGGTTAACACTTTAACCAAGCCCAATAAACCAGATGGTATTAACATTGAAGAATAGAATGAATTTATCGCATTGGATAACTATTGCATTAATCGGGATTAAGTCATAAGCATAAATGACATTCCGAGTAATGGGGGATGGTAGACCCTTGCTAGAGGCGTACCATAGTCATTCAAGGTAATCGAATTCTATTCACAGTCTAGAGCATAATGGTTCCATTAGAACAAGGGTTGGTTAAGCCTTAATAGCTTAATACTTCGGGATCCTATAAGGTCACACACATTAGACCTTCAGCGGACTAAGTAAAGAACTAATAGATTTATTCTATTACGAAAATGTTACATAAATAATAATTGGATTATTATTTGATTGGTTAAAATTAATTAAATCAATTTTCGATAGACCAAGGAATTTATTTTTACTAGTAACTAATTAATTAGAATCACAAATAAATTATAATTGATTAGATCAATTTTGATTCGACCAAGAAATTTATTTTAACTAATAACTAATTTATTAGAGTCTAAAATAAATATTTTTTTGAAGGATTTAAAGGGGATTTTGCATTAGCGAGTTAAAACCAAAACGTATGAAATTATTTATACAAAGTTTGGTTGCGCGGAATACACCAAAAGGTGTGCGAACACTGCTGGGCAGTGTTCGTGGCGGCCCATATTCATGGGCTGCACAAAGGCAGACCATGAATGCAAGGTAAGCCCACATAGGCTTACCTTGCCACATGCAGCACACTGCGTGTGGTAGGTGTGTGGGATGGGAGTTTTACTCCCATCCCACATCGCTAATGGGGAGCAAATTTTTTCTCCCCAAGCCTATATATAGGTTACCCCTTCTCCTTTCAAAATGCACCAAGCTCAAAGCATAAATCCTAAGCAAGATAATTAATCTCTTGTGTAATTGAGCAAGTTATTTTTGTAGAGCCTGAATTTTTTCGGGCACCGCTAGTTTTTATTTTTGGGTGAGGCTTCTAGAGTGGTCTAGCAACTACTCGAGGCTTCTTAGTTCTTCCTCCTGGGGAAATTTTTGTTGGTGGGGTTCGTGTGGATACAGATGGAGGCTATCCTATGATTGGATGCTTGTGCAAAAAGGTTCTGCAGAAGCGCACTTTAACTGGTAAGTTCTTTTTCTTTCTCTTTTAACTATTAAGTCTTTTTCTTTAAGTATTTTTAGACTTAATAATTATGCTTAGGTTATTTTTGCATGCTTAGTTTATTTTATGCTTAGGTTATAACTTAGAGTTATAACATGCTTAATATAAAACAAATATGCTAGGATATAATTTGGAATTATGGTATGCCTAGTCCTTTAGCATGCTAACCTAGATAGAGAATTAATTAGTTAAGGCTTTATTTAATTTATATGCAACTAATAGGAGTTCCTAGGGACAAGGACAAAATTTTGAATTTCTGCCATGCCTCTTATGCATGTTCAATTTGACTGTCAGTTCCGAATATAACCATCCGGATTGCCCATATAATATAGATGGTTAATTAAATACAATCGTCAGCATTGCAAAATTACTCTGAACCCAATTAAATACGCTCATTCCTTTCTCCAAATTACTTCAAAAATATCAGACATTTGCGAAATCGCCGCCTTTATCTCATCGCACCTCCACTCCGGCCTCCGTCGATGCATCTTCTTCACCGTCATTGCCGCACCCTCTTCCCTGCCTCCGTCTTCCTCTGACGTACCTTTGCTCGACCTTTGTCTCGTGATGCTTTACTCCGCCTCTGCCATCTACGCCTATAAAGTTGAAACCACTTGCTATCTCACTCAATGGAGGATAGACAATCTTACTTCCTTTACCCACCACAAATCCGATCCTTTCAGAATCAGAAAGTGGAACTAGTTTGATCCTTTCTCCTATTATTATATGCATTGATTCCCCTATATCCAAATTCGTCCATAAATCTGAATTAGGGTTTTTGAGAAATTCAATGGTATTTATTGTGTACATAAGATGGGGGTTATGGGTCTAGTTCATAGAGGGGATGGGCATTATGTGTTGTCATTTGGTTTCTGATGAATTTTGTTTCTTTGCAGATAAAGTGAATCACTGAGTTTTTTGTATGTAAAATTGCATATAATGTTATCATAGAGAGGCATTTATAAGTAAGTAGATTGAAAGATGAGTTACTAAAAATTACCGTATCTTAAATTTTCTCAATTTTTAAACTAATTTTTTGCTTATTTGAACTCATATATGTGAGCTATTTACGATAAATGTTGCAGAAAACTCACAAAGGAGCTATGTGGGGCGGTAGAAGATTTCAGTCTTATAGATTTCCAGGTTTGCTAGTTTCAATCATTTCAAATGACACTATTTTTTGTGAGTTATATGTTGTTATTATAGGATAAGGAGAGTGTAGGAAATCTTGTGAAATTGATAGACAAGGCCAATGGATACATATTCACTGGCGAAGATGTTAGTGCAACTGAGTTTAGCAAGATTACTGTCCGTCCTACTGATTAGGATTATTACATATATCCTTATTTTTGGCCTTTAACTCTAAAAACTCATCATTGGGTTGTCATGGTATAAGGACAACTCTTGCAGCTCGGTTTTCAACATATAATGAATTAATTTCCTTAATAAAGCAGCCGCAGATGTAGCAGTGCAAGAGAAGTACATAAAAGATGATGGAGAAAGGTTCAGTTCTGATGAATCGTAAGCCTAATCAGGTTAGATAATAAAGTTGCCATGCACTCAGTGCTCTTCTTTATGGCCTTGTGTTTACTCATTATAAAATTTATGTCAGAGATTCTTATTTACTCATCATATTTAGCTGATGTAAAATGCAAATTGAAGCAAAATCGTGTATCTACCTGCTACTGCTACTCTATGCTCTCTTGAATTCGGGATCTCAGTGATGATATTGTTTCACTTCTTTATATGTGCTATTCTCACTTTCGGTCCTCACGCCGTTTACTACTCTGCCACTCCTCTGTCAGTCCTTTTCTTCCTTCTTGTCCAGCTCTATCTTTTTTCTACAGATCTTCAACTCTATGTCATCAGTTGCCGACTAAATTCTAATTTACTGTTTCTTACTACTTATGAATTTTTTAATATCTTTGATTGGTTGTGGTTTTATGTTTTTAGGTCAGAGTATGATACCCTAGGCACCTCTAAAAGCTGTGCTGGTTTATCTTGGGACTGCATTAATAAAGGTCAGTTAGGGCTGTTATTTTTTCTTTGATTTTTTTTCTGATATTTGAATCATATTTATTGATTGGCTTCGAAACTGCATTGGCAGCTTGTTTTCTTGGCAACTTTTCTTCAGGTGTCCGAGAATGATTACTTTGATCCATATCAGGTAATTATTCTCCTTTTGATTTCTTTTCTTTTCGGCTTTGGATTTACCTTTAAATTGACTTCAATATTTTCATGGATGCAAAGTTAATCTTGAATTTTGGATAGTTATCACATTTAGCTGATGTAAAATGCAAATTGAAGCAAAGTCATAGTTCTATCAGATGTCCTGTCGGTATGAACAAAAACTTCTAGCTGTTCAAATAGGGATTTCTAGTTTAGGAACTGCATTAAATTGAATTGAATCGATCTAAAGTGAAGTAATCTGAACTGAACTAAATTGTAAAGGAGACATCGTTATCACATGAGAACTACACTATAAATAGAGGCTATTTACCTCAGTTTCAATGGGAGAGCGAAGATAAAAGTCAGACAAACAATTCATATAAAATTCCAGCAGTTTTTATAGGTATAGTAGGGGTGTAGTTGAGGTATAGAAGGAATTAAATAGGGAGAAAACCCATTCCTTGAGGTTCCTTCCACACAAAAACTCACCTTAACAGTCCTAATATCATCATTTCATCATCTACTTTGGTTAGACTCTCTCTCGGCGTAAGGATCACTTCAAAGTGGATTCACGATGTAAAGGTACGCTCCTAAGTTTCAAAGAGACTCATATCTTATTAGTTTTGTTGTTCATTTCTACTTTTTTGTATTTCATCTTCTTCTTAAACCAAAATGAAGTTTTGTCCTAGACCATACAAGATTCGTATAGGTCCCCCCACACCCGTACGAGTCCTTACCAGTAGCAGTATAGGTCCCACCCCACCCATACGGGTACTGGCCCCCAAGAAGAACTCAATGTTCCCTTTTTCACCAATAAAATCAATCTAAATTCTTCATTTTCCATGCAATCAATTTCACTAATAATCCGGTATATCAACCAATGAAAAGCTAAAATCAATCTTACATCACCGTTGAAGACACGATATTTCTTTTCGATCATAGCAACCAACCGGGAACTATCGATCGCAAAACTGCCATGCTAACATAATCACATTTTTTCTAATGAAATACTGACTTATGATGTGTCATAAACTATGATAATCTTTGTGGATGTAGGCGATTTTATTTATTTTAAGACAGAACAAGTGTATAGTTTCCATTGCAATTTCACCATTTCCCCCTGTTGTAATTTTTTTTCCCCATTTTATTACTTGTACTTTATTTTAAATTGTTGAATGCATGAATCGAGTGTGAAAGAGTGTAGAAAAATAGGATCTCTGTAATAATTCCCCAAATGTTGAAAAGAAAATGGTTGTACGCAGTGAATGTAATTTTGAATTAAATAAATAAGAAATAAGTGATTCATCCGATACCCAAATCTCTGATCCAAGAGGTTTGAGTCTTTCACCCAATGGGTACCATAACAATACTCTTTCCCAAGAAGACAACTTCGGTGGCGACTCTATCATTTATATCTAGATTTGGGCCTCAATTATTTTATTCATTAAAATTGGTTAAAATGTGCAAACTTGAACTAAATGGTACCATCACACCTAAATTAACCAACCCCCCAGTGGAGCCCGCTACAAGGCTTCAAGGGAGATCCACATATCTTCGACCATGGAGACTTCATATTGGCAACTTTGCTGGGGGTATAATCTTGTAACTTGCAAAATTTTTGTTTGTTTTGAAAGCTTAAAAGATTAAGATGAGCACCGAAAATCACATACTTAATTCAATCCATTTTCTTTTTTTCATCATTTGGGAAAATTATTACACTATATCTTCTCAACTCCTTCTCTCTAGAATTAAATGTGCTCTTCATCTAGTGCTAGGTTAGGGTGCCCTATTTTTCCACAAAACTAACGAAAGTGTCACTCATGGCCACCAGGAATTGGGGACACTCTAGTGGGTGGAGCACTCATTGTCATCTCGCTCCAAAAGAGGCTTGGTGCAACGGGAACTGACTACATCAAGTTCTGTTAAGTCCCTACACCATGCTTATCAAAAGCCATAGAATTTTAACCTGTATGTGCCTTTTTCTAGTGAGTTTAGACTAGGTCACCCTTTACTATCCTCATGGTAATCAAAGGAAAATACCTTCAGAATCGGAGGGAGGAATTAGGTTGGAGGACATGTTTTACATGTGTGGTGTTGTACATTCCCTTGTAATTAACCTCACCTTGCATTGTTGTAAATTGAGCATGCATACCCCATCCCATTCTTGTATTGATCTTTTTGTTGCTACCTCAGTTCAAGGCAAGAATCGACAACTTCATCTAGTCCCCATCTCAGCTTACCACATGGCTCAACTCAGTCGGTTTGTTCAGCCAGCGAAGCCAGTGCTCCTCATAGCTAGTGTAGGACCCACTTGTTCCATCAAGATGCCATTTCACTTGTGTTTCTGGACTCTGTGGTTATGCCAAATGGGATATCCCTCCCTTATTTGAAGGGTTTACCCTATGGTATGACCCACGGCCAGAGAATTCATCCTTCGACTCTCAAGGTTATTTCTCCTTGGGGAACCCCACTTGTGAAGATTCTTAAAAAGCTGAAGAAGTATGGGTTGGTCGATCACCTCAAGCCCTTTGTTCCACCCAGGCCCAAGGACAAGGGAAATTTCAGTGTGTATCATGTTAGCCTCGGCCACTGACAAAAATATGTGAAGATCTCTTCAAAGCTGTCGCCATACCAATCGTTAAAAAGAAGATTTGTGAACTTAGGATAATAGGGGAGGAAGTAGCCATGATCAACACAGGATTAGAGAAAGATGAGGTGTGGAAACATATTTTAGTAATTAAGAAAGTTAGTTAAGAGCCATCAATAATGGATTTGATGCCTATTGAACAATGGAATGGGGAACCCGTCAATGATTATTTCCAGAGATGGTTGACTATTCTGATATCTCTCAAAAGAAGACCTTATGAGAAGGATCTGACCGACCGATTCATCCTTGGGTTATGTCCTCACCTACGTAAGAAAGCATTTCTGGAAGCCTACGAGATCATTCCCAAATGTTATAAAGCAACTATAGAAGCGGAAAGATGCTCCAAGCAGATGGAAGCCAATAACCCATCAAGGATCAAAGTGGAGAAAGCCATCAATACTCTCACTACTTCAACGCACATAATCCTCTACTTGGGGGACAAGAAGAAGACACCCGTCTAGGAAGCTTTGAAAAACCTAGCCCAAGCCACCAGAGACACTATGGATGATGTGTAGGTAGAAGAACAATTGCAAGATCTGGATCATGACCTTACTCATCTCCTGACAAATGAAGATAGTCCGCCTGTGGAGGATGACAATGCGATTATGTTTAATGAAAACGATGTAGCCTTTGGGCACCCTAATTATAATATTAATGATTTTGCTTTCTTGTTTGATGTTTGTCCTAATGACACCATGCATTTATCCGACCACATACATAACATTTTTAGCATTCATGATTTTTCATTGCATGACATTAATTTGAGTACTACAAAAATTCTAAAAATGTTTACAATGTCTAATGACTTGACACCTATTATGTTAACACTTTTGCTTGGTTATACGAAGACATGCCTGGGGTAGACCGATAAATCATTAAGCACCGTATCCCTACTGATCCCAAGTTTGAACCAGTAAAGCAAAAGTTCAGGAGGTTAAGCCTGGAATGGGCCGACAAAATTAAAGTCAAAGTTGGCAAGTTAGTGGAAGCTAAGTTCATTGAAGTAATTGAGTACCCGACAGGGTTAGTAAATGTTGTCATGGTCCCCAAAAAGGATGGAAGGGTCAGGATGTGCTTCGACTTTTGTGATTTAAATAACACATCTTTGAAAGATGACATCCCATTACCACATATTGATGTACTAATAGACAGTGCCGCCAGGGCTGCGATGTTCTCATTCTTAGATTGTTTCTCTCGGTAAAATTAGATCCTAATGGACATTATCAACAAGGTCAACAATGCTTTCATTATGAAATGGGGAGTATACTATTATAAGGTAATGCCTTTTGGGTTGAAGAATCCGGGAGCAACTTATCAAAGAGTTGTGAAAGCTTTATTACTCGATATGATCCACAAAGAGGTTGAGGTTTATGTATATGACATGCTAGTAAAGTCTAATATGAGGGAAGAACATCCTGAGATCCTGGATAGGTTCTTAACAATAATTGAGAAATACAACCTTCGTTTGAACCTAAAAAAGTGTGTTTGGGGTTATATCAGGGAGACTATTAGGCCACATCGTCAGTCAAAGAGGAATCAAAGTTGACCCCGACAAGGTTAGAGCTATTCAAGAAATGCCTATTTCTAGAACTGAAAGGGAAGTTAGGTTGTTTCTTGGATCATTTCAATATATGAGTCAATTCACTGCCAAGCTAACAAGAGTTTGTGAACCTATCTTTAAGTTGTTAATGAAGAACTAGCTGATAGAGTGGAATGAGCAGTGCGTGATAGCATTTGATCAGATAAAGGCTTACCTCATGAGTCCTCTAGTCTTGAAGCCTCCGATGCTCGGTAAGCCACTAATTATCTATTTAGCTATAGAAGAGACATCTGTGGGTGCAATATTAGTTCAAGAGTAAGATGATAAGAGCGAGCATGCTATCTACTACTTGAGTAAGAAGTTATTAGAGTATGAAACACAGTACACAATTTTAGAGAAGACATGAACGACAATGGAATGGTTGGCTAAAAAGTTGATGCATTACTTCCAGTCTTAAAGAATCCAAGTGTTTGCAAAGGTAGACCCGATGAAGTATCTTTGCTAATCCCCCACCTTGTCGAGGAAACTCTCTCAATTGCTTCTTTTACTATCTAAGTTTGATATTAGGTATGTCACAAAGAAAGTAATCAAGGGGAGAGCAGTGGTTGAATTCATGGCAAGCAAACCTATAGAATCTAATTATATGGAGAATTTATAGTTTCCTGACAATCAGTTAGCAACAGTGGAAGTAGAGAAGGCCGAATGCATTATGTACTTCGACGGGGTCGTGAAGGGGTACAGGTCTTCAAGTGATTATCAATACACCTCATGCTGAGGTTATCCCATTAAGTAAATGCCTACAGTTCCCGATCACCAATAATGGAGCCAAATATGAAGCTTCTCTCTTTGGCATTGACTCTCTACTAATGTAGCGGCAAGAGAAGCAAAGGTGATTGGTGATTCCACTCTAGGTATGAAATAAGTAGTCGTGGAGTAGGAAATCAAAGAAGAATCACTTAGTCAATATATAGAGGTAGTTTGGAATTTATCAATACAATTTGGTCAATGCTTCTATCAATATGTACCAAGAGATGAGAATCAGATGGCTAACTCACTAGCTACCTTGGCATCTATGTAGGAAGGAGAAGAAACACAACGCATTCGTCCTTTGACAACGGAAATTTCTCGTTCCCCATTTCATGGGAAAATTAAAGTTATGACTATTAAAGAGTAAAAGGCTTGCTGGTATGATGACAATAAGAAGTTCCTAAGCAAAGGAAGATGCCCTTAAGGGGCATCCAGTTTAGACCATATGACTATAAGAAGGCTGCCGCACAGTTCCGACTCATAGATGAATATCTCTTCAAGAGGACCATAGGGGTTTGAAAGAGGAAGAGGCGGAAAAGGTCATGACGGCCCACACATGAATGCAATGGCTCTGATTAGGAAAATTCAGAGAATGTGGTACTTTTGGACCACAATGAACACTGACTGCATTGACAAAGTCAAAAAAATGTCATGAATGTTAGATTCACGGGGATATGCAACATTTACCCCAGACCGAACTTCACAATTTGTCTACTCCTTGGCATTTCTTAGCATGGGGAATATATATAATTCACAAAATTAAGCCATCGTCAACTAATGGACACTGATTAATCATAGTCACAGTTGATTATTTTTTAAAATGGGTAGAGGCCAAATCCTACTCCAATATGACCACCAAGAAGATGGCCAAGTTCATAGAGAGGAATATTTATGCCATTTATGGGATTCCTCACCATGTAGTTTCTGCCAATAGGGTAGAATTTCAAGGGGGTACAGCTGAATTGTTATAAAAATTTAAAATCGAACATCATAGATTATCATCATATAGACTGCATGCTAATGGGGCAGTTGAAGCTACCAACAAATTGATCAAGAGGATTCTATCCTAGACGGTGGCTACCTATAGGGATTAGGCAGATAAACTTCCATTTGCTATTTAGGGGTATAGAACCAGCATAACAAATTTTACAAATCAGACACCTTTCTACTTAATATATGGAATGGAACTAGTACTGCCTGTTGAAACTGAAGTAAGATATATACGAGTGGCACTTGAAGCTATATTGAAGGAGCCAGATTGGGCAAGGGCTAGATATGAGCAGTTGGACGTGATAGATAAGAAGCTACTTAAGGCACTTTATGACCTACAGATGTATCAGCAGTGTATGGCTCAAGCCTACAACAATAAAGTCAGATACGCGAAGCATCCTCTCAAGGTGGGTGGTCTTATTATCAAACAACTACGCCAAGTCAACACAGATGCTAGGGTTAAGTTTAGGCCTAATATGAAAGGGCCATTTGTGATCAAGAAGGTGCTTGGCAAGGGAGGAATCAAGCTCATGGACATGGATGGAAATGAATTTGCGAATCCTATGAATCAAGACATGCTTAAGCATTATCATGTTTAGGTTAAAAGAAATAAATCCTAGAAAAGCAGTGAAAATAATAAATAAAACAAAGATTAAATCACCCGATGAGTGGTCCTCTATTTCTTGGGCAAAAATTAGGGTGCAACCCGCTTATCGGTGTTCCATAAACTGGTAAGGTAAAATTTAGGGTACTCTAATGCAAATAAAGCCTGCTAAGCTAAAAATCTGAAAAGGGAGGCTTAGGCAAAAGTTAGAGCATCAAGAGAAAAATGTCAGTTGCTTTCTGGAAAAACTGTAAAAGGACCTGTAGGCAGTAAGGGCTAACCATTGGAAATCAATATTATTGCCTGTGTACTTAAATTAATCTCATCAATAAACATGTTATGATTTGCTAAGAATCTTGGTCTTATTAATGTATGCATTTCCTTAGGTGAAATAATCGCAAGTATGCGAACATTAGTTTTTCTCTACATTTTGTGCCCTCTATTATTATCCTTACTATGCATATAAAAGACAAAATTATTGATGAGCCACAAAAGAAATAAGGTTTATTCAAAAGTTAGAAGCATCTACTAGATTGAAAACTCGAAAGGGCAGTCGAGGCAAAAGTTAAGACGAGACAAAAAGAAAGAAAAAGCTTGCTAAATTAAAAACCTGAAAGGGTGGCCCAGGCAAAAGTTAAGGTAAAAAAAAGAAAAGAAAAGTGAGTTGAGTTGAGCCACCAAGGACAACTCAGACAAAAACTAGGACGAAAAAAAATGAAAATAATTATTTGATAGGTCATCTCACACCGAGTGGCCTATGAAAAAATTATAACTTAATTAAAAAACGCCAGTATAGTATCGCATTAATTTTGCCAAAAATCATTTACAATTGTAATGTCTCACAGCGTGGATCCCTTGAACTTAGTTCTCCCACTGTGAAATAACATGATATCACATGTCCCCAGAAGTGCTAATTCGAAACAGCTAGCCTTGGTAATTCTTGCATGTTTAAATTGGTTCAGTTCATCATGATCAGGAACTTAGAACACTCAATGGCTAACTGACTTGCTCATAGTATGTCCTAGACATGCTTCATTATTTGTTTTGCGAAAGGGCAATAAAGGTCTATAAGCACCAATACTTAAATAGTCTCAATGCAAAAAAGAAGGTTCAAACATACATAAAGTAAAGCAATTTGTAAATAGCATTCTAGTTCACATAAAAATATGCAATGCAGGGCTGAAAACGTCAAATGTTCAAAAAGAAAAGAGTGCGAGTAATCCTAATCTAAGCTGCTAGAGGGTCTTGACCTTGGGGCACATCTTGAGTCTCATCCTGGGTATCCGCTAGTAGGTCATCCATATCAATCATGACATGGTCCTATGTCTTCAGACCCCCTTGCAGTACTCCCAGCAGTAGCATCGGTAGTCTCAACATGCTACTCTACCTCCTATTCAGCACCAACCGCTTAAGTGACCACTAACTCGACCCAATAGCTAGAGAGATCCTCTAAGGAAAAGGATGGCTCAGGATGATGCCTACCCTCTGTCATGCGAGTCAGCTGTGCTTACAACACCTCAGCCTCAGCTCTTGCCTAAGCTATCTCTCTCCTATACCTCTTTACGTCTGCTTCTAGAGCAGGGATCCTATCCAGCTCTGTAATGGCGTCACACAGCTGCTCTATAAAACAAGCCCAATCCTGACAGTCTTAAAGTCCCGAGTAGACTTGTCATGCTCCATAGGCAGTAGGGTCTGAATGAAAACCAGAGGATCAGTACACATGTGTGTATATCATAACATGCATGCATACTTTGTTTGTTAATTTTGACAGGAAAATGAAAGTATCACTGTAAGAGCATCCTATGCCATCATCATATCTCGGACTGAGAAGAATCTCTAGGCAATCCTCTGTGCCTCAGTTGTGGTTACCTAAAAGGATTAATGAGACCAGCTTGAAGGATAATCTAGACATATGATATAGATATGGATCGATCATTAAAAATGAGAAGCCTTATATGGCTCTTGCTAGGAGGAGCAAACTAATGGTATGGACCGACTCCTCGAGATTGTGAACAGCTCGCTTCCTAGAATGATCAAAGATCTGGAAGGAATAGTCCGAATTAGTCTTAAGGACTCTCTCCCTCAAATCCCTTGTGACCATGGTTCATTTCATAGGAGGCTCTAGATTAGTCTGCCCAGTAGGAATGGTAGAATATAGCTCTAAAGGAGTGGTGGTAGTAATGGTCTTCTTTCGCTTAGGAGTGGGAGTCTATCACAGAATTGGCTAATTATCAGATCCTCAATTCATACAATCGAGAGTAAATACATGTCGATATTTACAAGGTTGAGTTAAAAAGGTTTACTTGAGTGGAAGAAGCAATAGGCCTGGGAGCGCCCTAGGTCCGACACATGAAAGGACCCCCAAGATCACCCCTTGGTCCTCCCTCACCATCATCATCATCACCATTACTGTCACTACCTTTGTCCCTAGTGGATCTCGAGAGGGAGATCCTTAGGGTGAATCCTCTCACAAGGGGAAAGAAGTGAAGAATCAATAAATGCGGCAAAGTAACTAGCCACCGACATCACTCGGGTAACCACGCCTAGTAGATACAGCCCCTGGTCTATCCTAGGCATCAGGTGTGGCTAGAAATCCCCTATCAAAACTGGGGAGGGTTCGGCATCTCCACTACAGCACTCATTTGCCAATCATGTATCCTCTCGCCAAAGTACCACTCATAGTAGAGTGGAGACTCCATAACAAAGAGGCGGTCATCCATGCTTGCCCGCGTGCTCTCGATGTCATAATGAATGACCATTCTCTCCCATGGGTTTCAAAAAACCAATATAAAGTAAATGCACTATAAGTATCCTAATTCTATGAATAGAGTTTTCACTAATGATTTATTGAAGTGTAAAGTACAGATGTGAAGCTAGAAAAGTTTACCCAATAAAAGAACAGCTAGCAAAGGAACTCCCTAATCTCCATTGTATTCCTGGCATTTTGCTGCCCGGATCCAATCCACCTTGAGATGATGTGAGGCGTCTTTGGCTTTCCAAACAAGCTAGGCCTACAGATGAATCAGTGCTCAAAGGCCTAAATTTGCAAGAAGTATCAAAGTCAGTTACAAGGTAGTTCAAGTGATAGCATAAAGAATAGAGCATAAAGTTCAAGGGCTACCAAAATGATCAAATGGAAGTTCTTTAGCTTGGATAGGTAGCCTGGAACACCAATATCCAATGCATAAAACATCTGTGGTAGGATGGCTAGGCACCAATTCTTGCCTAGCATAGTAGCAAGATCCTCAACAGTTGATAGTAGCCCATAATTGAGCGAGTCAGAGTAGACAGGAAAGAAAACTGTAGTGAGGAAGGTCAGTAGAAAGGACCGAGCATACTAATCCTTCCTCCCCATAGCAATAGGGCTCGGCTTCCCTATCCAATTATGAGCTGATGACCTTTTCTGTCCCTTAAGGGCGCAGAAAAATAAGCGGGGTGAAGCGAGCTGGAGGATTGATCCTGATTTTAGGCGTGATGAAAAGATAAATGGTTAAAAGTGCTGTTGATGTTGAGTTTAAGTCCAATTTACATGTTAACAGATACGAGACTTAAAATCCAACATTTTAAGATAGAGTTGCCACCCGATTTAGGTTTATTAGGAATTTGGGTACGATATTCCCAACGAGTGGTTAGACCGTACCTTAAAATTGAGATTACAAGTTTGAATGATGTTGCTGACTTTTCAATTATTAAATCAAAACGTTTACATTTTAATAAGCACGACTTCAGTTCTTATGCAATTTAAATCAGGTTAATGTTTGGAGTTTTCAATTTATATAGCCATACATCATACAAAAGCAGTAAATAAAGAAAGAAAATTAATTATTACACGGCTTTGCAAGTACCAATACACTTTTCTATTACGGAAATGTAATAAAGCGGATAAATAAATAAGAGGGCAAGACCGGGTCCTAATCGAGCTTACCAAATTAGACCCAGCACCAACAAGGAAAAATATATATGCGAATAATCGCAAATAATACGGGAATAAATAAATGTGGAAAATAAAGCACATAAGGGAGAAAAACATATTTTGGGAATTTTCGGGACTAAAAACACAATCTTTGGGCATTTAAATAAGCATCTAAATAACCTAATAATCAATAAAATAAACTAAACAACCTAAAATTATAAATGAAATTACAAAAAATATTTTGGGATTTTTAATTATTGTAAAAAGATTTATTTAGATTTATTTGTGAAAAACCCATTTTAAGCCATTAAAATGAATATTAAACCAACTAAATAATTAATAAAATCCAAACACATTCGGTCGGAACTTCTACCTTGGGTCAGTGTTGGTAGGCTTTACTTATTTTAAAATCAAATCATTGGCCTTTGACGGATACTCCTAATGCTTCAATCGGTTGTTGTTCGGCCTTGCTATGCGCTCTTGATACATCTAAAGACCGCTTAAGGTGTTGGGATTTTTCCTTGGTCAACGGGGGTCCCTTTGACTTGGGTTCTGTGTGACTCTCAAGGATTTTAGCTTAGCATTTGTTGGTAGCATGACTTCCAATTCATAGATAAATGAGAGAGGGTTCGGTTTGTGAGAATTCTGACATTTGTTTGACATCTTTGGAGGGTGAATGGCGACTCATCGGCTCAATCTTTGATCTTCATGGTGGTCTAGGAAATTAACTTCTTGATAAGCTGGCTTGCAGCTTCGGTTGCCCCATTACCTCATGGTCTTCACGATGAGGACCTGCAGTGCTCTAACCCAAATTTCTTAATCAATCAGGGATTGCCCCTTTGGACTTAAACCCATTAACCGAGGTGATGCAATAGGGTAGGCTAGGCCAAACAAAGACATGCTTCTCAAAGAACTTGACCATCTTCTTGCTGGTGATATTGGTGAAAGACTCGACTTGCCCCTATTTTTAGAAGTCACATGCCCCTACGATGATCAAGTAGTGTTCATTTGATCACGAAGGTCAATTTTGCCAATCATGCTTGTCCCCCTAGCCAAGAATGGTCAATGATGAAAGAGATGGAACAAGGTTGGCAGAATTGGACGGTATTGGATATTACTAAGGATCAATGGTGTATCGATGGTTGGGATTTGAGAATGGGTGGGCAAAGAAAAAGGTAGGCCTTGATTTTGTTGGAGTTAATCTGGCGATGCTTCTTCTTCATAATCGGCCGATGCTTCTTCGGTAGCTTGAAAATAGGTTTGCACATAGTCGCATGTGATGAACTGATTGACATATTTAACCTATCAAAGGAAGAACTGAGCTTCGTGTTCAATTTTAATTTTGAAGATGCGATGTTTGGCAATCTGACGATGAACACCGGGCGGGGCTAGGTACGATCAGGTGAAAGCATTATCAAAAACTTTAAGCACTTTTATCTCTCATTTTCTTTTAGAGGATAGGCTATTAGAAATGGTTACCATTTTAGGTTATCATCTGTACTCAAATTTATTTTAGTTAAAGAAATATCATGAATACTGAACACGTTATGCTTATGATAAAATGAATGCATGGACCCATCAGGCGAAACATCCAACAAATAAGCAAAATGAGAGTCTTTGATTAAATAAAAATTCCTTAAAGGTAGAGTTGTTCACATCTAAATACCAAAAAAAAGAAAATTACATCATAGATAGTCATCCTCCACATGCAGAGGTTCTTGAGTTATGGTGCTAGTAGATTAAGCATCCTCGGTAGCTTCCATTGGTATGTCATCTAAGACGAGATTTCAAACTTTCACTTATTCGGTTGATTACTTGTCTCCTTCATTCGATAGAGACCTCATGAGATTCTGATCAGATTTGGCAGTCGAATTGGCTTGCTTAGGGGTGTCAGCTAAATAGGAGAAGATCGAAGCCAACTTAAATTCTTTGCGTAGATCGGAATTTATCGCACCTACCTCATTGCTCGAGTTTGGTAATGGCTTCTCCTCGATATCGATCTTTCTAGCTGGCGGGGCCATTTTCCCTTCTCCCACTAAGTGCCCAATAGCCAAGCCTAGAGGCCTGCATTGATCAGTTATGTGAACCTTCTAAACATGATAGGGACAAAAATTTCCTCTTTCTTCGAGTGTTGGAGCACGATATTCACAATCAGAGTTAAGCATACCTTTCTCTAGCAACTTGTCAAACAAAATTCTAAGAGGGATCTTCCATGCAGATTTAAATGCTTTCTGACCAGGTGTCCGAGTAGGAGCGACATGATCTGTGGAAACATTCTACTAAGCGATGGCTTCAACTGCAGTTGTCTTCTCCTCAGTCAAAATTGGAGTAACTTTGAAAGATTGAGAATTGTTGTTCTTATTAAACTAGGGTTTGTTTCCATTTGTCTTGTTAGCCTTCTCTTTCTCCTCACGATGCTCTATTTTCTCAGCTTTTTCAAATACTTTTGATAAGATTTGAATAAGTCCGTTTCCATTCCCTTATGTAAAATTGGGAGAGCCCATCAAGCAGCTTCGGAATCATTTCCTTTAAACTGAGATTCTATTTCAATAGATCCTAAGTGGCCATTCACCTATTGAAGTACAATTTGAAGGGTTCTCCTTACTTTTGCTTAATCACCTCAATGTGCTGGGTAGTGGTTTTCATTACGGAATTGAAACTATAATGCACAATCAGGGCTTCTAAAAGGATCTTCTAATCTAGAATTGTTGACTTCGAGAGAGTATTATAACATTTGAGGGTTGGTCCTGATAGGGTACACAAAAATAACTTAGCCAGAACTTTGTCCCCAATTTACTGAACACTCATGATCCTCTCATACATCATGATGTGGGATTTGGGAGGTCCCTCAGCGGAGTAGGCTTCCATTCTGGGCATTGAAAAGTTCTTGGGGACCCAATCTTTGTCCCTCACTTCTTCCTTCTCTTCATTCTTATTCAGAAGCTACTTAAAGAATGTCGCCATTTCTGGTGTCATGCTTGGAGGCTGCGTGACCTAGTTGATTGGTGTCACACCCAGAGGCTTTGTGACCTGGTCATTGTGCACTGAGGAGGCTCCAAATATAAATGGCAGAGGAGCTAGGATCTCGATTTAAGGGCGAGTAAAAGGATTATCAGGATGAGCAGTTCCACACAGAGTAACCATAAAATTATAGGTAGATGGTGTGAAAGGTGTTGGTGGCATCGGAGAGATGATAAAGCCACTAGAGGGAATCACCATCTATAGAGTAAAACCCCCTGAGAAAGTGGAAAATATAAGAGTCTAACTGATTGGTCTTGAAGATACAGGAGGAGGAAAGCAAAAGGTTAGCAGAACAAAGGACGAGGGTAGCTGAGAGGAACTCTGACCAAACTGAAACTAGCTTTGTTGGATAGGTCGGACATGCGATACCGGGTTGAAGATAGGCAGAGCTTGAACCTAAAAAATTTGACTCAAACTATTTTGAGCTGAGCCGTCATAAACTGCCCCATTCTGAATAATCTCAGACTATCCTAGAGCTTGAGAAAATGACCATGATGGTCCCTGAACACTCCTTCCTTCTCTAAGAGCTGATTGAACCTAATCTTGGTTGGCATTTCTGAAGAGATCATATTGGAGAAACTGAGCCATAGCATTGGCTAACTCTGCACCCATCTGAGACTGACCCCGACCCTGACTCTGATGAGGCGGGGAGGGAGAAGGGGAAGGAGTACTCTCTTGAGGCGCATTATTCAAATGCGGATCAAACATGGCAGGCAGAGTAGAATCTAGAACTAAGCTCAAAAGTGGATTGAGATGGTAATGGTGCCTTGGTCTAACTCTCTCTCTCTTTCTAAAATTGGAAGATGATCAGCCTGAAGTGAGCCATGAATGAAATGAATGATTAAATAAATATTTGAGTGATGAATTCCATATATACGGGGGTGACTTAGAGAGGTGAAGAACAAAAGGCCTATGATGCAAAGCTTCACTCCAAAATAATTGAGATGTGCGAATTCCATGCCCTGCCTAGCGAACTAGATACGGGTCGTTGAGACTCAAATGATCTCAGGCATTTTATGAAATTCTCCCTTCAAGCGAGGAGAGAGTAGAGGTAAGTGAAAATTGAAATTAGGAGTCGGCTATAGGCGGCCTATGCATGAAGTGCGGATGTATGAGCACGATACAAGTAGTACACATAAAGTGAATAAATCTCTTCCAACCTTATGACTCCCGCACAATGCCATTCAAAATAGTCTGAGGTTAAACTTAAATGCCAATGAACGACAGATGAGCATGCGACCTAAATCTAGATTGCCTTGGTGAACTTAAGAGGAAGTCGCTATGCCTAGATTTAATGCAGTTCATTGTCTCAAACTACTAGTGTCATGGAACGACACTATAGAAGGGTCTCATTTACCTTGATTTCGTGTAACTTAACCACTGCTCAAATGAGTGTGATCACTGGAATTACACGTTGGCTGAAATGAGTGATCCACCCACAAATATCCCCAATTCCTAGCGGGCATGAGGTATATGAGTGAGCTTCACGGGGGTGAAATAATGGCACCTTGAACTTAGTATCTAACTAAGCGATAGAGTCGAAATGCATACGAAATAAAGCTTTGATTTAAAAATGTTTTAGGCACATCATCAAAATCCTCTAACCAAAATTTGAAAATGGAAGCTATTTTCAAGTTTTAAGTTAAAAGGAAATCTTGAGTAGAGTCACCACTATGAGTTAACACGACCTTTTTCTGTCCCTTAAGGGCGCAAAAAAATAAGCACGAAAAAGCGAGCTGGAGGATTTATCCTCATTTTAGGCGTGATGAAAAGATAGATTGATAAAAGCGATGTTGATGTTGAATTTAAGTCCAATTTACATGTTAAGAGATACGAGACTTGAAATCTCGCATTTTAAGACAGAGTCGATACCCAATTTAGCTCTATCAGGAATTTAGGTATGATATTCCCAACGGGAGGTTAGACCGTACCTTAAAATAGAGATTCCAAGTTCGGATGATGTTGCTTACTTTTCATTTATTAAATCAAAATGTTTACATTTTAATAAGCGCGACTTTAGTTCTTATATGATTTAAATCCAGCTAATGTTTGGATTTTTCAGTTTATATAGCCATACATCATAGAAAAACAGTAAATAAAGCAAGAAAAATAATTATTACAGGGCTTTACAAATACCTATACATTTTTCTAATGTGTAAAAGTAAATAAAGCGGATAAATACATAAAACGGCAAAACTGGGTCCTAACTGAGCTTACCAAATCGGACCCGGCTCCAATGTAGCAAAACATATACGCGAATAATCACAAATAATACGAGAATAAATAAATGTGGAAAATAAAGCACATAAGGGAGAAAAACATATTTTTGGATTTTTCGGGACTAAAAACACAATTTTCGGGCATTTAAATAAGCATCTAAACAACCTAATAATCATTAAAATAAATTAAACAACCTAAAATAATACATGAAATTACAGAAAATATTTTGGGATTTTTAATTATTATAAAAAGATTTATTTGGTGAAAAACCTATTTTAAGCCATTAAAATGAACAATAAACCAATTAAATAATTAATAAAATCCAAAAACTAATTAAAAATTAATTAAATATAATTACAGGTATAAAAATTTTTAGAAATTTTTTTGGTAGAAATCGGGGTAAAAAATGCAAGAAAATGATAAAAAAAAGGACCAAAAATACAAGATAGGGGCTTTTGGCATTTTTGGCAGTCCAGATGCTGTAGTGGGACTTGAGATGCTACAGTGGTAGCCTGAGATGCTGCCGTTGTAGTATCTTAAGACAAACAGGAGCATCTGGCCCGGAAGAACATCAAAAAGTCTGAAATAACAACTAAGAACAGCCAAATAAAAAGCTATACTGAATAAAAAGTAGATTGGAATTCAATTTTGCTACCTAGACGCCGTGAATCCACATTTTGAGACTCGAATCGGTCATTTGGCAAGCTTTGTGACGAATTTGTGATGAAATCCTATGAAATAACGACAAACTTAGCGATGAATTTTAGTGATTTTTGAGAAAAAGTCTATACATCCTATTTAAGTCCGTTTTAACTTAAGATTTCTACTTTTTTTAGTGATTAAGCTACAAATTAAACTAAACAACCCTTAAGAATCCGGATAAATCTGATTTCTCAAGTTTTAAATAGCTTTCTCTTTCTAAAACCTAAAATATTTTAAATGAAAAATTAAGTTCTAAATTTGGCAAAAAAGTCGTGAAATTAATCATTTCATGGGTTTATATAGGCCTAACTCACTCTAAATAACTCAACTAGTGCCTAGAAATCCAAAGATTCCCGAAAAAATTGAGTTTATCTGGATTAGAGAGAATTATAGACTTAGCGATGGACCCTAAAAGCCCGCGCAGCGTCTCGGAGTGAGAGGTTGCAGCAGGAGCTTCTCACCGCGCTCCTGTGTGGTGAGACGCCACGCATTGTAGCGTCTCACGGCACACCGCCGCTTCTCAATGACATGGACACTCCATTGCCATGCACGCCCAGACACGGAAGTGCAGCGCAAGATGCACACAGGGGCGCATCTCGCCACGCTCTTTAGCATCTCGCCACCCGCTGGAACGGCTCAACGCTCCGGCGGCAACTGCGCTGGCGAGGGCAGGAAAGGAAAACCCATTTTTTTATTTTATTATATATTTTTTTTTGTTAAAGCACCTATTTTAATTAATTGGTTAAAGGGAAGCGATGAGATTAAAGTGCCAGCTTTATCGCAAGAATATTTGCCAAACACAGTTTGACTCCAAAATAATAGAACAGTAGGACAAAAATTAGGTTAGAGTAAAACGTCATCATCATTCTGCGGGTCATTAAAAAGCCCGTGCTCACACCACTAATCATGAAACTCCCTGTACTTGAGCTTATCCATCAAGCCAAGGTAAAGCCTGAGCAGTTTTTCTATGTAGGCCTTCACCTTGGCCCGGCAAAGCCAGTGGTAGACGTAAACATCGAAGTGGATGACATCCCCACTCCAATCCAAGCCAGTCAGCACACACATATTAGAGGGAGTCACCGTAACCTCCCTAATTGGCAGATGAAAAGTATGAGTCATCTCTGACCAACTCCCCGCCAGAGTTGAGATAGCACTAGGGGCCAATGTCTTCAGAGCTTGAGGGATGGCCTTGATGATGTCAAACTCAAATGAGTCTATGCGGGCTAGTAGCTTAGTATCCCCTACGGCACGAATCTCCTCATACCACTTTCTATAAAAGCTTAGAGCTCCCACTGTCTTATACTGAACTACAAGGACAAAAACATAATTTAACAAGGTTAGAATATAGTGGAGTAGTAAAAAATCAAAAGAAAATGGCATGAGAAAAAGTTCTGGATATTATATCCCCGGAAGTGGGACTTGTATGGGTCCATCCCCACCCGTACGGGTTCGATTACCCCACTCGTACCAAAAACAAGACCCGTACGGATCCTCCCACCCATATGAATCCCCTATAAACAGTCCCCTAAGCTTAACTTCCCGAATAATCCAAAATTATCCAAATTTCGATCAAAGCTCACCTAAATTTGTCCTACAATCATCCTAGGCTAAAGTTATATGCATTAGGCTCTATTCTATGTCCTCAAGCACCCTAAATCATGCAAAAAGTCGAGAAATTGGAGAAATTGAAAAAATGAAAAATGAAGAAATCGAGCAGAAAAACAAAGTCTGGAGGCATGAGTCATAGGGGAAGGGATTAGTGGCAAATCAGAGGAGGGTGAGAGATCAAAGAATGAGTCGTCCTCCAAAAAAGCATATCCAATGGAAATCTAACATTCCCGGAACTCCGAATTGACTACCTGGGGCAAATCATCGCATTTCCAAGTGAAACGGTCATCTTGGGGAATCTTTTGATACTTTTTTTATCAAGGTCTGAGTAAAAATTGCCAGAATGTAGAGTATAGGAGAATTTGGTATTAAGCGGTAATAGAAAGAGGTATGCTGCTTTTAAAAGACCCCGACTAGGACCCGTACGAGTCCCCCATCCACCCGTATAGGTCCTATTTTAATGGCATGACACCCGTATGGGTCCCATCCCCCCTGTACGGGTCCTCTTTGGCCATTAAGGGACAAATTTTCAAGCAATGAAAGAATTTTTCAAACAGCAGGGGCATATCATGTCCAAATCAAGGGCCAACCCTAATTCTCTAAGACTCCTTATTCAATTAATTCAGGGGTAAAACAGCTAGCTCACCTTAATCCTTGATTATAGGGGGCAAAAATTTTTGTTCACCACAAAGTCAATAAAGGATCAATGTAAACTATTTCAGGTCCATTATTAATATAAACAATTTTTCATGTGCAGGTTCATTCAAGGGAAGGATCCTCAAGCAATCAAAACATTAAGGGATAACAATCCCCAAAGAACAAGAGTTTCTGACCTAAACCAAGGAAGTGTTAACCTAGAAGGAATACCTAACAGATAAATCATCTAGGAAGACACTTCCAAAGAAAAGAAGTCGACTAATGGGCATCCTCCCACTCCCCAACAGTGGAGCAAGTCAAGGGGCATCCCCTAATCATCAAGTACCCAAGGGGCACCCATCCTAGGGTCATTCCCCAGTAGCGGAGCCAGTCAAGCGCCATCCCCCCATAATCAAGCACCCTAGAGGCACCCACCCTAGGGGTATCCCCAGCAATAGAACCGTTAAGGAGCATCTCCTCCAAGGGGCATTCCATCCCCAAGCAATCGGACTAAACCTGACATTTCTCACACTTAATTTATAGCTTATTTAGGGACCAACCCCCATCCGCACATCTTTATTCTTAATTAAAGGGGTAAAAAGTTTTGTTCACCATAAAGTAAATCAAGAATCAAGACGTGTCATCTCAGGTAGTAACTAACTCAACATTTTTATTGTCTCTTAAGAGGTTATTCAAAATCCCCAGAAGAAAAGTCATCCGTGTTAAGAAAGGGATACGAGGAGAGTCATCCACCTTAGGAAAGGGATACATCATCATGGGCCAGGAAAGTCGATCCGCCTAAAGAATGGGATACACACACCTTCCCCAGTGAAGTCGCTAAGGAAATATGATCAGTAAGGTTAGTCATCTACCCTGGGAAAGGGATACGCATTAGCAAAGGAAAGTCATTCACCTTAAGTAGGGGATACGCATTGGCAAAGGAAAGTAATCCACCTCATGAAAGGGATATGCATTGGCAAAGGAAAGGCATCCACCTTAAGAAAGGGATGCACCTCAGCAAAGGAGAGTTATCTACCACAAGAAAGGGACACCAAGGAAATGAGTTCACCTCAAGAAAGGGACCCGCCCATATCATCACCTCAAATATGATTCCTAAACCCTTGCTCAAATCATGAGATCATACAGATCTGTATCTGTAGTGATCCCTTGAGGGGTAGTCTGTGAGCACTGGAATTTTAATGGTCCTTCTCATAAAACGATGATGTCAGCTAGATAATACTATTCTTTACATGTGTTATCCATAATCGGTGTTTCTACTATAGTAGAGTTGAGTTTAGCCAAGTTCGGAGACCTAGTCTACCCTTACATACCCGTACGGGTCAAACCTAGTGGTACAGATCCGCTGGTTGACCCTTACAAGTGAAAACCCCTCACCGACCTGGGAGGGACAAGTACAGGTCCCACTAGACCTGTATGTATCTCTTACTTGGCCAAATAGGAAGAATGGCATGTAATCCCTACCTTTCTCAAAGGAAATCAGTCACGAATGCAATTTGTCGCGTTCAGACTCAATTTCACCTATAAATAAAGGCTTTTTACCTCATTTTCAAGGAGGGAGCAAAGACAAAAATCAGATCAAACAATTCATATAAATTCAAGTAGTTTTTATGGGTATAGTAAGGGTATAGTTGAGACATATAAGGTATAAATGGGGACAAAACCCATTCCTTCAGGTTTTATCCACATTTTATTCATTCTAGCTTCATTTATTAGGATTTTAGGGAGGTTCTATCCACACAAATACTCACATAAATAGTCCTAATATCATGATTTCATCATCTACTTTGGTTAGACTCTATCTCGGCATAAGGATCGCTTCAAAGTGGATTTGCGACTTAAACATGCGCTTCTTAGTTTCAAAGAGACTCACATCTTATTAGTTTTGTTATTCAATTCTTCTTTTCTTCATTTCTTCTTCATTTTAAACCAAACTAAAGTTCTATCTGAGGCCAGACAGGACCCATACGGGTCCTCACCAGTAGCCATATGGGTCCCACCACACTCATACAGGTATTGGCCCCCAGGAAGAACCCAATGTTCCCTTTTTCACCTATACAATCAATCTAACATCACCATTTTCCATGCGATCACTTTCACTAATAATCTAATTACTCAACCCACGAAAAGCTAAAATGTGTTTTCATAACAAAATGCGTTGGAGACCCGTTATTTCTTTTCAATCCAAGCAGCCACCAGGGCACTATCATTCGTAAAATTGCTACGCTAACATTATCACATTTTTTCTAATGAAATGTTGACTTGTGATGTGCCATAAACTGTGCTAATCTTTACGGATGCAGGCAAATTTATTCAGCTTATGACATAGAACAAATGTACAGGTTCCCTTGCAATTTCCCCATTTTCCCCCGATTGTAATTTTTATTCCCAGTTTATTTCTTATGCTTTGTTGTAAATTGTTGAATCCATGAATCGAGTGTGAAAGAGTGTAGAAAAATAGGATTTCCGTAACAATTCCCCAAAAGATGAAAAGAAAACGGTTTTATGCAGTGAATATAATTTTGAATTAAATAAATGAGAAATAAGTTACTCATCTGATACCCGAATCTCTGATCCAAAAGGTTTGAGTCTCCTTCCCAATGTGAACCATACCAAAACTCTTTCCCAAGTAGACAACTTGGATGGCTACTTTATCATTTGTATCCAGATTTGGGTCTCAATTCTTTTATTCTTTAAAATTTGTTAAAATGTGCAAACTTGAACTAAATGGTTCTATCACGCCTAAAGTGGACCCCGCCGTAAGACGCCAAGGGAGATCCACAAATCTTCGACCACCGAGAGTTCACAACTTCGTAATTTTTAATTTTAAGTGAGGTTTGGAATCACCATAAGACTCTTAGTCTATTGGACCCAAGTCTCAACGCTTATGCAACTTGGTTAAGCGATTTTTGTTTATATGGCCTAAACGACAATGCCAAAAGTAGAAAGATTTCTCATTATCTAATTTTTCTGTTAGCAATATTTGTATTTGAGAATATGATTTTGTAATTGCAAAATATCATTTGTCATATTACAATAAAATATCATTCATAACTTTGATAATACCTTTTATTAAATAAGAGTAAAATTCCATCTGCTGTGAAGCAAGAAATAATATTTTATAATGACAATTGATTATCACTTTGTCTTATTACAAATTTATCCAAATGGATTTTAAGTTCCTACATCATTAGTAGAAACCAAGATCGAATGTTTTTCCGTAGGTACAACTCTCCTTTTTCTAAACCTATACTTCTAATTTATATTTATACCTTCGTTTGGATATGTGATTCTCATTACGTATTCTATACCATTTTAAAATTCCCTTGAGATGTAGAAATTCTCAATATCAAACATCTTGAAGTGGAAGCTTCCAAGCCTCCTCTTCTCATGCTATGATACTTTAGCCATTTCGATCTTGTTTCCAATATATCATATTGAAAATAACTGTTTTTGCCCCCAAGACAAAACTTTCAGTGTTCCTTTTACTTTTCTATTCACTTTGCTCTACACTACTTCAAGACTAGACACCATGTGTCCCTTTACTTCTTTGAGATATGAACCACTTAAATTTCTAACTAATTGGTCCACCAATTTTCCAACAAAAATATTTTGGTTTAAATCTTCCACCATAAGAAATCCTTTCTCTTAGATGTAAAGACATAGACTTTCAAATCCATGATTTTATGATGCCCTTGTAGCTAAGATAACATGGATCCTAACATCTGACTTGATGTTTATCCTTGTCTCTTGCCAGCTGCTTATATAAGGTAACAAGGATGTTAACAACCTCCAAGGTATTGTATCCTTATTTCCTTTATGTACTTCATGCATATTTGTTTTAAGAAGAATTGCTTGCATCATGTTGTTTAGATTCGGGCTTATACAATATACATGCAAAACGAAAGGCTCTGAGGAGTATCCTCACATTTATGAACAAATCCTTGAAGCTAGAGCCAATCAAAATTAGTCATCAATGTGAATGTTTGTATTAAAAATAAAGATTTCAACAAATATGTAAGAAAAGAAAAATTGTTTAGACTTTAGTATATAGTACATGTATTTAATATAAGGACTTTTAATTAAATACATTTCTCCTACCATTTTATGAAATTTACAATAGCCCATTCTATTGAAATCAGGAACTCTAGCTAGCTAAATTTCCAAGTAGTTGGCATCTAAAACTATTCTAATATGACCCCCAATTTTATAAGTCAAGCCATATTAGTAAGTTGTACTTGGAATTCCATTCCATTTACATCAAATGCAATTGCTAATTATTCGAGTTCCATATTGCCAATGGACGTGTGCTCTTATATTAGCATCTCCTTGAATATGTCTTAGTTTTGAGGCTAGCCCCCAATTTTATGGTGGACTACCTTAGTCTTGTTAACGCAGTTCCTATCTCAATATCTATAATTGATCGATGTAGATGAAAGAAACGCTTTGCGCAACACTTTATGGCCGAAAAAGATCGTATTATAGTTCAAGTAAGGAAGACTATAACTTGTCTTAATATATTTAGTTTGGGATTTTATATTGGTGTTTAAATGTCTCACCCAATCTAGGATTTATTAGATGGACATATTTATAATAATTTATATCAATCAAGGGATTTTTAGAATTAATTAAAAGGTCTACCTTTAATGGGTTCGAGCTATTTATTATAATTTTTTCATCAACCTAGATTACATGCAAAATTAATAACATTCTTTATTTGTTATATTTTGCATTTCCATTATGCTTTTATTCAATAATTTAATGTTTACTTTGTTATAGAAATATATAAAAGAATCATCTTATGTACTAGAAATAAATCAATCCATTACTAATCCCCTCTTGGTCAATTCAAGATCCACCTATATAGGTTCTCAGGTAGTAGAGGTTCCCTATGAGAAGTAGACACCAAGTCCAATACTTGCCAAAACGAACACGGGCACAAACTAGAAGACCTTGGATCCTCTTGAACTAATAAATTTTGTTCTTTCAACTCAAGTAAATTGAAAGCATCTATAACCCTTGTAACTTATATAATTTATGAGTCTTTGATAATTTTGGGGTAAGTTGAGCAAGATTATTCGAAATTATATATATCCATTTTCTAACCTTGAAATGAAAGCTTAAGTTCGCCTATTGTTTCAAATGATTTAATAAGCTTTAAATCATTTTATATAGAAAATAAAATTCAGTTCACTTCTTATTTAATTTTGCACTAAATTGGCAAGCTCATGATACCACTGTTGGGAATTTATAGTTACTTTGAACATGCATAACAGATATGGCGGAAATTCAGAATTTTGTCCGTTGTCCCTAGGAACTCCACTCAGTTGCATATAAATTAATTAAAGCCAGAACTAAATTAATTCTCTACCTAGGTTAGCATGCATATTCTAGGCATACAATAATACCAAATTATATCCTAGCGTAAATATTTTATACTAAGCATTTTATAACATTAAGATATAACCTAAGCATAAAATAAACTAAGCAGGCAAAAAAACCTACGCATAATAATTATTAAGTCTATAGACGTTTAAAGAAAAAGAACTAATAATTGAAAGAGAAAAAGAAAATTTACCAATTGAAGTGTGCTTTGGTAGAACCCTCTTGTACAAGCCCCCATATGTAGGATAATCTCTACGAGTATCAACACTAACCCCACCAACAGAAACCTCCCAATGAGGAAGAACTGCAGAGTTTAAGTAGCTGCTAGACCACTCTGAAAACCCACCCAAAAATATAAACCAAAGGTCCCCAAATTAAAATATAATTTTTGACGCTCAAACTATGATCCGAGAGAATCAAAAAGTTCTTCTATATCGGCTCGAGAATCCTCACTGAAGACTCTCGAAAAATTCCACAAAGATTTAAACTTGAATTGTTGAGAAGAGGAGGAGAAGGCCTCCTTTTATAAATAAGAGGAGAGCAAGAATGCTCTCCATTTAGCAATGTAGGATAGAGAAAATCCCTTTTATTTCTCATTTCTTTTAATTTAGTTTTGACCCTAATAAAATTAGTTACTAGTCAAAACAAATTTCTGGCTTGACCAAAAAATGATCTAATCATTTTAATCAACATTTTAATTTATTTGTGACCATAATAAAATTAGCTACCGGACACAATAAATTCCTGGCTTAACCAAAATTGATCTAATCATTTTAATCAACATTTTAATTTATTTAAGACCCAAATAAAATTAGTTATCGGTCAAAATAATATCATTGGTCTAACCAGGGGATGGTGCAAACATTCTACATTTAATATTCTCGTAATAGACTAAGTCTATTAATTCTTTACTCAGTCCGATGAATGTCCAATGTGTGTGACCTGATAGGATCCCAAAGTATTGAGTTGTTAAGGCTTAATGGATACTTGTTTAGTAGGAACTATTGGCTTAAGGTTCTAGAACGTGATTAGAACTTGATTACCTTAAACGACTTTAGTACGCCTTTAGCAAGGGTCCACCATCCCTCATTACTTGGAACATCATTTGTTCTTATTACTTAATCCTAGTTAATGGAATAGTTTCCCAATGTGATGAACTCCTTCCATCATTTACTATTAGTATCGTCTGGTTTATTGGGTTCGGTTAAAGTGCTAACCCACCAATAGCGAGGTTGCTCCAAGCTATCCCAGTTATTTACTTGTTACCGAATTATATTGCTTTTTACCATAATGTTTTTGACTAGAAATTTTTTCTATAAAACACATACTCTAATCAGAGGTTTATAGCATTCATCACTTCAGCAAGTGGCCAAGTACAACTCCTTAATATATTCGGAGCGATCGATTCTTTTTGACTACATAGCTTACCAACCTGTTGTCATCACTATTCCTGTAATCACTTGTAACACCCTAAATTAATGAGTACATAGGTATGAGCCAAATTATAGTGATAGTACCACACAAGGCAACTAGTATCTCAAGTATGAGGATATTGTTTTATATATATACCAAGTGTTTATCTTACTACGGTCTCCAATATATCTACCAAATAGATCCATGTGTCAATCTTCAGGCACAACCTTTCGTTATAGGAGATTAACTGCTTGGACCCATTCTAAGAAAGTTGACCACATGGTAGTCTCGCTGCTCCATCAATATCCTTTCTTGATGAAAGTATGATTAGGGATAGTTTAGACATAATCATAATTGCACATGAAATAGATCTCACTAAGCATAGTCGAACTATGATCTCTCTCTTCATGCTATGATATGTCAAGGCTTTTTGTACATAGATATCTTTGAATATATTTTAACCTGCCATAATATATATAAACACATCGATATAAACAAAAGAATAAATGCTTTTATTAATTTAAATGAATTATTCATACTAATACAAAATCAAGATATATCGCCCCGATTCCCTTGAGGGCATACATCATATCCAACAAATCCTTACTTGAACGGGAAAAAATTTTTGTTTACACAAAGTCAATCAAGAATAAAGGGAATCAATTTTAGATTAGTTACTAATATGGATAATTTTTTGTGCAGGTTCACCTGAGCATAAGAAATTCCCCAACAGACAAGCCATTCAAGGAGACATTTCCCCGGTATCGAAATTAACCGAGGAGCATCACCCTATTCCCCAGCAGTGGGATCAGTCAAGGGACATCCCCCATCTTTCGACGCCCTAGGGGCATCCATTCTAGAGGCATCCTTCCTAGGGATACCACCCAGGGTCACCAACCCAGGGGAATTGTAGCCCAAAATAGTTAGGCCAAACCCAACTTTTCTAAACCCAATTTTCAGTTCACCAGGGGCCATCCCCCATCCACACATCTTCATTCTTGATTGAAGGGGCAAAAATTTTTGTTCACCACAAAATCAATCAATAATTAAGATATATCATTTCAGCGAGTGACCAACACAATATTTTTATTGTCTCTTGACAAGTAGCTTAAAAATCACCAGCATGAGAGTCATCTGCGTTAGGAAATTGATACACCATCAGCAAGAAGGTGATTTGCCTTAGGAAAAGGATACACCGTTAGTTGGAAAGTAATTTACCTAAGGAAAGGGATACGTTATCAGCAAGAAAGTTGACATGCCTTAAGAAAGGGATACGTGGAGAAGTCATCCACCTTAGGAAAGGGATACACCAACATCAGTCTAAGCAAAGTCATCTGCCTCAAGAAAGGGATATACATAGCAAAGGAGAGTCGTCCGCCTCAAGAAAGGGACACCAAGGAAAGGAGTTAGCCTCAAGAGAGGAACCTACTCGTATCATCACCTCAGGTATGATTCTTAGACCCCCGGTCATATCATAAGATCATATAGATCCATATCTATAGAGATCCCATGAGGGGCAGTTTGTGAGCACCATATTTTAATGATCCTTCTCACGAATCAATGATGAGGGCTATATAATGCAATCTTTTACAGGTTTTATCCATCAAAGGTGTTCCTACCGTAGCAAAGTTGAGTTCTGCTAGAGTTTGGAGACCTAGACTACCTTTAGGGACCTGTACGGGTCACACCTAAGGGTACAGGTCCACAAGTTGACCTCGTAGGGACAGAATCCCCCGCACGCCTTGGAGGGACCCGTACAGGTCACCCCACCTATACAGGTCCCATTCTCGGTCAATCAGGTCTTATTGATTACAACCACACCATATCCGAAGAAAATCAGTCATAAATTGTTTTTATTGTGTTCAAACTCAATTTTTTCCTATAAATAAAGGCATTTTGCCTCACTTTCAAGTGGAGTAAAGTTAAAAACTATTCAAGACAATTTTCATTTATTTTTTTCCAGCATTTTCATAGTATTAGAAAGGGTATAGAAGACGTATAGAAGTTATAGAATAGGGGAAAATTGTTGTACATTGATTTTGCCCACATTCTATTCCTTTCTAGCTTTATATTTAGGATAAGGGGAGGTTATGTCCACATAAACACTCACCCAAAAATAGTCCTAAAATCCATCATTTCATTGTTTACTTTGGCTAGGCTCACACTCATCATTTGGATCGCTTCAAAGTGGACTCACGACATAAAGGTATGCTCATGAGTTTCAAAGAGACTCACTTTATATTTATTTTATTGTTATTTTCATTTATTCTCCTCAATCTATCCTTTGATCTATTTTGGGTCCGGTCCTAACCCATATGGGCCTTGTTGGCGCCCTTATGGCCCTAGGGAGACTAAATTGGTGCGCCATACCCATATGGAAGGAAATCCCATATCTATTCAAATCTTTTTCTATAAAAATTTTTTCTATTCTAATTAGAAGTAAGGTTCTGTTTAGGTCTAAATATGACCTGTATGGGTCTGCCACACCCGAATGGGGCCCCCTAGTACCCGTACGGGTGTCCCCAATCCATATAGGGGCTAGCCCCCAAGGCAAAATGTCACTTTCCCTTTTAAACTGTAAGATGAACTTAACATCACCATTTGCCATGTGTTAAGTTTCACTAATAATCTGGTAAATCAACCCACAAAAAGTAAAAATGTGTTTTCATAATAAAATACGTTGAAGACCTGTTATTTGTTTTCGATCCTAGAAGCCTTCGAGCACTATCGATCATAAAACTGCCATGCTAACAAAATCATGTTTTTCCTAAAAAATGCTGATTTATGATGTGCTATAAATGTGCTAACATTTTCATGCACGAGAATTTATTTATTTTATTTTATAACTTTTGAACAAATGAATAGGTTCCCTTGCAATTCTCCTATTTTCCCCAAGTTGTAATTTTTATTCCCCCTTTTATTATTTATGCTTTATTATAAATTGTAAACGCATGAATTATGTGTGAAAGAGTGTAGAAAAATAAGTTTTCAATAATAATTCCCCAAATAATGAAAAGAAATTGGTTTTACTCGGCAAATGTAATTTTGAATTAACTAAATAAGAAATAAGTGACTCATCCAATACTTGAATCTCTAATAAAAAAGGTTTGAGTCTCTCGCCCAATGGGAACTGTGCCAAAACTCTTTCCAAAGTAGATAACTTGGGTGGTGACTCTATCATTTGTATCGAGATTTGGGTCTCTATTCTTTTATTCTTTAAAATTGGTTAAAATGTGCAAACTTGAACTAAATGGTTCCATTGCACTTAAATCAAACAAACCCCTAGTGGACCCGTCGCAAGGCGCCAAGGGAATTCCACATATTTTTTACCATGACACATCACAATAATCCAAAAACAACTTTATCTTTGGATCTTCTTAGCTAAGGCTACTCCATTTATGTGCGGTTCATTTGGGTCACAAACAGCGGAGCTTTAGCATAACATGCCTGAATTTGGGATTGACTGGAATTTGATGTTCAGTTATCTCACAATTGACTCCTAGCATATCTTCGTAGGACCAAGCAAATACTACGATATGCTTTTTTCGAATTTTTATCATTTCATTTTTCTTGATTGGAGACCTGTCATTTGAAATGTATACCATTTTAGGGATTTCAGTTGTATTCAGGTTAATTTCAATCATAGAAGCATGATTTAAGCTGAACATATTACGAATATGATCAAAAGAATGCAAGTTGCCATTAGGTGAGACATTGCACAAGTTAGCAAAATTATTACATTTTATTGATAAATTGGCTTCATAAGCCTTATTGTTCTCATCATAAAACTAGGAATAGAAACTAGAACATTATCCTCATCCTCTTCTATACGAACCACAGAGGCGGCAACAACTATAGTAGTATCTTCCAAGAGCATGTCGAACAAGTCTTCATGGAGCTTCTTTTTCTGACTCTAGATGAGCTCTTCTTCTTCCTTAACCAATTCTCTCACTAGGTTGGCAAAAGATTCTCCAAACAGACTATTGGTGGCATTAGGCTAAGTATTCAACTGCTTTTTCTAAAGTTTAGCAAAAGCATTGGTAATGAAGGAGATGGCTTTATTCCCCTCATTGAGAATTGGCTCTTGGATTGAGGGAGTCTTCTCATCTTCTATCGCACTGATATAACATCACTTCACAAAATTGAATACATCATTGAAGACCTTAAAGCCGCGAAACTGTTTCCCCCCTAACTTCCATTGGTTCAGCTTCTTCCTGATATATTGGTTCCTCAACCCTCTTATAGATATTGACCATGTGAACCGATTTCTATTGCATCTTCTTGGTTTCTTTCTTGGGGGTGAAGCCTAGCCCTTCTTTGCCTTTCTAAAAGTGGATCTTAGGTAGAGATACGATCCCTTGAAGATTCATTCCTAGACCCTTGAAATGCATGTACCCCTTTCTAGACATGTACTTGGCTAGCCATGGAGAGTACTTCTTAACTTCTCCTTCTTTGGGTTTTGATGATAATTGATAGATGAAAATCAATCAATTCATTGCCCCTACATCAACTTATACTTCATCGAATTTTATGGTGATAGGTTTTCCTTTATGAACAAGCTTCATCTTTTGATTGAGAGTGGAAGGGACTAACTCTAGTGCATGAATCCAAGGACAACCCAATAGCAGAGAGAGGGAGAAAAAAATGCCCAAGATAATGCATGTTACTTCCCCTATGGTCACTTTGGCTTCAAATGTTCCTTCGACTGTCCTTTCATAATCATCATAAGCCTTCATGATAGTACGAACGAACTTCCTATTTCCTTTATTTACCTTAACTATTTCCTAGACTGCCCTTCAAGGTTTTCACTCCAGCAGGCTTTTTCTTTGTTTTTCTTTCATCTTAACTTTTGCCTGGACTGCCCTTCTGCATAAACCTTATTTCTTTTATGGTGTATCAGTATTTTTGTCTTTTGTTGAATAATGTATGCACAGTAAAGTTAACAATAAAGGGCACAAAATGTAGAGAAAAACTGTTGTTCACATACTTGTGATTGTTTCATCTAAAGACATGCATGCATTCATAAGACCAAGAATTCATAGCAAATCAAAACATGTTCATTGATGAGATTAATTTGAGTACATGACCAATGGTAACAATTTCCAATGGTTAACCCCTACTGCCTACTAGTCCGTTTAACAAATTTTCTAGAAAAGCAACTACATTTTACTCTCAATGCCCTAACTTTTTCCTAAGCCACCCTTTTGGGGTTTTTAACTTAGCAGGCTTTATGTGAGTTGGAGTGCCCTAACTTTGGCCTGACCTATTTGTAGAATACTGATCAGTGGGTTACACCCTAATTTTTGCCCGAGCTATAAAGGGCTACTCATCGGGTAATTTATTCTTTATTTCTTTTATTATTTGTGATGCTTTTCTACGATTTAGTTATTTTAACCTACACATGATAATGCTTAAGCTTGTCTTGATTCACTAGATTCATGAATTCATTTCCATCCATGTCTGTGAGCTTGCCTCCTCCCTTGCCAAGGACCTTCTTGATCATAAATGGTCCTTCCCTACTAGGCCTCAACTTGCCCCTAGCATTAGTGTTGACTTGGCGTAGTTATTTGAGAACTATATCACCCTCCTTGAAAGGTTGTTTCGGGTATCTGACTCTATTATTGTAAGCTCAAGCCATGCGATGTTGGTACATCTATGAGTGGTTAAGTGCCTTGGGTTGCTTCCCTTAGGTGCTGACAGATACTTATTCTTCCCTTCATGAAAGATGGGGTTTTAAGTGAGGTTCACCTCCTTGTGAAAAGGAGTAGATCATGTCATTATGGGGAAGGTTTAGGAATATGGTGCAAGGTAGAGGGTCTTCTTCCTTTGGAACAAATGGAGAAAGCATTTTTTGGATGGGGAATGTAGAATTTCAAGGAACCTATATTGGTTTAAAATGCCCCTTCACTGCAAGTCGGATATTCTTTTTAAGGTTTTGGGGGGAACATTCGGTCCTTTTCCTTTTCGCTGGTTTCGGAAGAGCATTGAGTTGGGTTTCAAGCTTGCTTTGGTTTTAGATTGGTGTGGGTCTTAATCTTCTTTTTCAATGGTGCATTTAATGTGGAACATATTGCTCTTCAGGTTTCTTGGTCCTCTTTTCTGAGATGTGTCCTCTCCCCCCCTCGTGAAGAAAGATGGGCTAAGGCTTAAGGCTATCAAGTTTGCTAAGCACTTGTTGTCTCTCTTTTGGTGGTAGATTTTAATCATTAGAACTTTATACCATTGCAAGATACTCAAAGCCAACTTCATTAATAAATATGGTGCTATTTTCAAGAATGATGTTGTTATAAGTGCGTTATGCCTTTAAAATGAAATATTCAAACAAAATGTAAGTGAAAAATGCATCAATTTATCCATGATATGCCACATAAGCGGCATTTATTTGCATAAAAAATGTTTACAACATTAATTACATCATTTGAATCATCCTTCACAGGTAGAGGGCCTTGTTCGTGAGCCTCAGTAACACTGGTAGCTAAATTGGTAGTCCTAGCGTGTAGGTTCTCATGAGCTTCTTCGGCAACTACCCTTGCTAAGTTATTAATGGCCTTGCTTACAGGATTGCCCTTCTCATCCCCCTTCTAGTTCTTTCTCATAAGTATAGCTAGGGCTTTGATGATAGCCTCGACTACTTCAGTCATCTCCTCTCCTTTAGTATTCCCACATACTTCCATAGAAATTGAGGTCTCGATCATGCAACACTTCTCAAAGTCATTTACATCGTTGAAGATCTCAAAACTAGGCTCCTTCTTTCCCCCCATCTTGATAGATTCCTCCTACCCTGTGAACACCTTTTTCTCAACCTCGGCCCCTATCATCAACCATGAATGGGGTTTAGATTTATTAACATTTGGGCGATTTCCCAAACCAAGTCTGAATAGCCATGGTACAAGTATAATGGATTCCAGCGTGCCTTGAAGATTTTTCCCAAGCCATTCCATTCATGTAACCCTACTTCATCATACTCTTTTCAATTTTAGGGGATATGTACCCGCTAACTATCCACTTTGATTCTTGGTGGGCTACAACCACCCTCATCTCTTTCTCTTCAGCTTCCATAGCTACTACAACTGATGGCTCTTCTACCTTAATGGTCATAAGCTTTCCATTGTGGATGAGCATGACTTTTCTGATGGACCGTGGAAGGGACGGACCCTAATACGTGAAGCCATGGATGACCAGGCAATAAGGAGTAAGTGACGGGAATATCAAGGACAGTAAAAAAAAATTAGATTTCACCTCCTAAATTGTAACATCGGCCTAGAAAACTCTAATCAAACATCTCATGTCATCATATACCATTATAACAGTATTTGATTTCTCCAACTTGGATTCATCTAGCCTTAAATGAGGAAGGACCTTGGAAGGATAGAGATTAAGGGCAGACCCATCATCAACCGTAACACATGAAACGGAACGATCAAAGATTTGCACCTTGATGAAAAATGCCCTGTTATGCTTGTTCCCTTTAGCTGGGAGATTAGCAAGATAGAACATAACAGATTCATCATGACTTGGAGAAGATACCCCAATAACTAAAAACACCTCAACCAATGAAGTGGATGGTGTAGCCTCCATGCTCATCAACTTTTCTATCGAACCCCTTCGATGATCTTTATAGTGGATGAGAAGTTGCTAAATGATGTACTTGGCCAGGGTAACTTGCAATCATTTCATAAGGGTGGTGATCTTCAAATCTACCTTCCCACTGCTAGGTGGAGTTTGAGTCTCAATAGTAGGTGTAAAGGTTGGATGCTGATTGGTACTTGGGATGACCTGGATGTCAACATCTCTACCCCTTCTTCTCTTCGGGAGAGGGGGTGGAGCCACCCTCATGCTATGGGTAATGTGCAACACTCCATTCTTAATAATCATTGTAGGGAGGCTAAGATGATCCTTCAATAGAATTTGGGTGGCCATCCATCTTTCAAAATAAGGCTTGAACTTCTCATTGGGGGCCTATTTGATACCCTCCAGAAACTGTATGGTGGTCTTAATGGTGGCATTAAAACCATACTACTGATGAAAGCCTCAGATAAAGCCTTCCTATTTTTGGTCATCTCATCTGAAAAAGTATTTAACCACTCAATAATAGGACCTTCCAAAGTGCAAGGAAAGATCCCGATAGGGACTTTGTCACTCAGCTTCCTTATCCTCATTACCCTTTGATATGTAGTGATATGAGACAGAGGTAGACATATTCCCTTACACTTCACTATGCTAGGCATACTGAAGTGTTCGGGGACCCAATCCTCCTCCCTAGTGACTTGAATGAACTAGATGAATACCAGGATTGGTAGCAAGTAACTTTTGTAATAGATCACGCAACTCTGCAAACAAAGATGATCTATCCGATTGACCAATCGCACCCAAAGATAGACCTATTAACTGAGGAAAGGTTGTCCCCTTTGGCGTGACCATAAAAGTAGGGGTTAGACTAGAAGCCCCAAATTGAAATGCTGGTGGTACAAACCCTTGGCTAGGCTGAGCGAACTGACTGATGGCTGGCAGAGCTATTATACCCACTGACTTAAATGGTTTACTGACTAAACCAAATGGACCAACCAAACTGAACTGACCAAACTGATTAGAAGATTCCCCACGAACTTGAAGAGGAGGTAATTGAGTCTAAGTGAATGGATTGTGAGCCATCACTGAGGGAGGAGGCTGCTCACTAACTACTGCATGGACTATAGGAGCTCTGATGACTGTACTTTGAGAGACATTAGCCATTCTCCCCTCGGCTAAGATTGACCTTATGGAAGCCAACATCTTATCATTCACACGATCGAGAAATTGATCACTCCCCAAGTACTATGAGACAATAATTGTAATCTCCAGCCTAATATCGACCCTTGATCCATTTACCTCCTCAACAAGACCAACATCCTCAACCTCAACATCTACTTGGCCATCATGAGTCAGAATGTGAGACATCTCCTCAAGCTGATGGGTAGTATGAAAATCAAATGGACCAAACTGACTGCTTGATGAACTACTCAGGGATGGAGACAGAGGCAAGTCCTCAACCCTTATCTAAATCAGAGGCAGTGAAGGTAGGACAGGAATGCGAACAATATAGACTTAAGATCTTTGCCAAGCTTTGACTCTCGCTGAGATAGCAATCAAAAGGTCATCACATGCATGGGATGGGATATGCATGATCAATTTACAACAATGAATGGTGAGGTTCATTAAAAGGAGATATAACACAACACATGTAAAATGTGTCCTCCAACCTTATTCCTCCCAAAGAATTTAAAGGTATTTTCCTTTAATTACCATAAGGAAAACAAAGGGCAGTCTAATCTCACTAGAAAAAGGTACCTAGAGGGTAAAATTCTTTGGCTTTTGATAAGAATAGTGTAGGGACATGATGGATGTTGATGTAGTAGGTTCCCATCGGATCAAGCCTCTTTTGGAGGGAGATGACAATGAGTGCTCCACCCACTAGAGTGTCCGTAATTTCTAGGGGGCATGAGTGACACTTCAGTAAGTTTTACAGAAAAAATAGGGCACCCTAACCTAGAGCTATAGGAAGAGTGCATTCAATTTGAGAGAGAAGGAGGTGAGAAGATAGAGTGTAATAATTATCCCAAATGATGAAGGAGAAACCAGGTTGAATTAAATAAATGATTTTCAATGCACATCTTAATCTTTTAAGCTTTTAAAACAAACCAAAATTTTACAAGATTAAAAGATTATGTCCCTAGCAGAGTTGCCACCGTGAACTTTGATATAAAAGATAGAGTCCCCTTCTAAGTTGTCTACTTGAGAAAGAGTTTTAGTATGGTTCCCATTGGGTGGGAGACTTATACCACTTGGATCAGAGATTCGGGTGTTAGATGAGTAAGTTATTTCTCATTTAGTTAATTCAAAATTACGTTCATCAAGTAAAAATGTTTTCTTTTCATCATTTGGGGAATTATTATAGAAATCCTATTTTTCTACACTCGATTCATGCATTCAACATTTTAGAATAAAGTGCAAGCAATAAAGGGGGGAAAAAGTACAATCGGGGGAAATTAGGGAAATTACAAGGGAACCTATACATTTGTTCTCAGTTATAAAACAAAATGAATAAATTCGCCTGTATCAACAAAGATTAGAACAGTTTAGGCACATCATAAGTCAGTATTTTGTTAGAGAGAAATGTGATTATGTTTGCGTGGTGGTTTTGTAATCGATAGTGCCCGGGTGGCCTCTAGGATAGAGTAGAAATAACGAGTCTTGAACGTATTTTGTTATGAAAACACATTTTAACTTTTCGTTGGTTGATTTACCAGATTATTAGTGAAACTGATCGCATGGCTAATAGTGATGTTGATTGATTTTGTAGGTTAAAAGAGTAATAAAGATTCTGCCTGGGAGCCAGTACCCGTGTGGCTGAGGGGCATAAGTACGGCTACTGGTAGGGCCTGTACGAGTGTGGCGCACCCGTATGGGTCATGTTTGGACCTAAACAGGATTTCGTTTCAGTTAAGAACAAAGAAGAATTCTAGAAAAATAGAAGTGAATGATAAAACTAATAAGATGTGTGTCTCTTTGAAACTTAGGAGCGTACCTTTACGGTGTGAATCCACTTTGAAGTGATCCCTATGTTGAGAGAGTGTCTAGCTAAAGTAGATAATGAAATGATGATAATAGGACTATTTAGGTGAGTATTTGTGTGGATAGATCCTCCCCCAAATCCTAATAACTGAAGCTAGAAATGAATAAAATGTGGATAAAACATCAAGGAATGGGTTTTCTCCCTATTTTATACCTCTATACCTCAACTATACCCATACTATTATTAGGAACTGACAATCACTTTGAACATGATTAACATGCATAGCGGAAATTCAAAATTTTGTCCCTTGTCCCTAGGAACTCCTATTAGTTGCATATTAAATAAAGCCTTAACTAAATAATTCTCTGCCTAGGTTGGCATGCATAGGCTAGGAATACCATAATTCTAAATTATACCATAGCGTAAATATTTTATACTAAGAATATTATAACTTTAAGCTATAACCTATGCATGTTACAACTCTAAGTTGTAACCTAAGCATAAAATAAATTAAGTATGCAAAACAAACTAAGCATAATAATTATTAAGTCTAAAAACGGTTAATGAAAAAGACCTAATAACTAAAAGAGAAAGAAAGGAAACTTATCAGTTAAAGCATGCTTTAGAAGAACCTCCTTGCACAACCCTCCAAGTATAGGATAGCCTCTATGAATATCCACATGAACCCCACCAACCGAAGCCTCCCCGCGAGGAAGAACTAAGAGATTTTTAGTAGTTGCTAGACCACTCCAAAAGCCCACCCGATAATATAAACTTGAGGTGCCCAAATTAAAATATAATTTGGGATCCTCAAACTATGAGCCATGAGGATCAAAAAGTTCTTCTTTGACGGCTCGAGAATCCTCATTGAAGTCTCTCAAAAAATGCATCAAAGATGTGAACTTGAAGTGTGTTGAGAAGAGGAGGAGAAGGCCTCCTATTGCTCTCCATTTAGCAAAATGGGATAGGGAAAATCCCTCTTATTATATATATACATATATATATATATATATATATATATATATATTTCTTTTAATTCTTCTTTCTTTTAATTTATTCATGACCCTAATAAAATTAGTTGACGGTAAAAATAAATTCCTAGCTTAACCAAAAATTATCTAATCCTTTTAATCAACATTTTAATTTATTTTATGACCCTAACAAATATAGTTACTGGTGAAAATAAATTTTTGGCTTAACCAAAAAAGGATCTAATCATTTTAATAAATATTTTAATTTATTTGTGACCCTAATAAAGTAGTAACCACTCAAACATAAATTCCTTGGCTTATCCAGAATGATCTAACCATTTTTAAAAAATTAAATAATAATCCAATTATAACTGTGTTATATTTTCAAAATAGAATGAATCTATTAATTCTTTACTCAGTCCGATGAAGGTCCTATATGTGCGACGTTATAGGATCCCAAAGTATTGAGCTGTTAAGGCTTAACCAACCCGTGTTCTATTGGAACCATTGGCTCGAGGTTCTAGACCGTGAATAGAACTGGATTTCTTTAAACGATTGTATATGCCTCTAGCAAGGGTCTACCATCCCTCATTACTTGGAACATCATTTTTGCTTATGACTTAATCCCGATTAATGCAATAGTTATCCAATGCGATGAACTCCTTACATTCTTTATTATTAGTACCATCTAGTTTATAGGGTTCGGTTAAAGTGTTGACCCACTAATAGCAAGGTTGCTCCAAGGTATCCTAGTTATTAACTTGTTACCAAAGTATATTGCCTGACTAGAAACTATTTCTATCAAACATATACTCTGATCAGAAGTTTACAGCAATCATCACTTCAACAAGCAACCAGGTACAACTCCTTAATATATCTAGAGCGATGGATTCTTTCCAACTACATAGCTTACGAACATGTTGTCGTCACTATACCCATAAGCACCCATGATACCCTAAATAAACGAGTCTATGGGAATGACCTAGAGTATAGCGATGGTACCACATACGGTAACTAGCATCTCTTGTATGAGGATATCCGTAAAGCTTATTGCATGAAGATAAACACTAACACATTGATATATAAACCAAGTGTTTACCTTATTATGCTCTGCAATATATCTCCCAGATATATCCATGTAAGACACCACCTTCAGTACTTAGGAGATTGACTGGTTGGACCCTTTCCAAGAAAGTTGACCACATGCTAGTCTTACCGCTTCATCAATATCCTTTCTTGATGATACTATGACTAGGGATAGTTTAGACATAATCGTAATTGAACATGAAGCATGTCTCACTAAATATAGTCCAACTATAATTTCTCTAACTTCATGCTATGATACGTCAAGGACTTTCGTATACATACATCAATGAATATATTTTAACCAGTCATAATATATTTATAAGCACATCGATATAAACAAAAGATTAAATGTCTTTATTAATTAAACAAATTATTTGTAACATTACATAATTAAGATATATCGCTCTAATTTCCTTAAGGGCATACATCATATCCAACAAAATCCTGCTTGCACTAAGGGCAATTAGCCATTTGTCTTAATCCATATGCTTTAACATGTTGGTCATGTTTGACTAGAGTCAATAGCTTTGTAAGACCATCCGTGAGGTTCTGATCAGTGAGTACATATTCTAGTCTTATTATCATAGCATCAACAATCTCCTTTATTATATGATACTTTCTGAATACAGGTATGTATTTCTAATGAGGCAGTGGTTACTTTGGCTGAGCTATAGCACCATTATTATCACAATACAAAGTAATTAGATCAACAGTCTCATGCACCACACCGAGATCATCGATAAATCCTTTTAACCAGACAACTTCTTTTGCCACTTTGCATGCAGCAATGTATTCATATTCCGTGGTTGACTCAGCAATAGTTTCTTGCTTGGAACTCTTCAAGAATACCGCCCCTCCATTTAACACGTACACAAAACCCGACTTAGACTTAAAGTCTTCCTTATTAGATTGAAAACTCATCAGTGCAACATATAATTTTGAGGTCACGATCTCCACATATCAAGAACTCATCTTTAGTCCTTGTAAAGTACTTACGAATTTCCTTAACGGCCATCCAATGCTTCTCACCTGGATCCAATTGATATCAAATTGTAAAGCACAAAGCCTGAGAGACATCTAGCCTAATACATATCATAGCATACATGATGGATCCTATCATGGATGCATAGGGAATATCCTTCATTCGTATTATTTCTGGAGTTGTCTTTGGACACTCAGCCTTACATAGGTTAATCCCTATTGTCATTGGGAGATAACCTTTCTTCAAATGATCAAGGTTGAACCTATTCAATACCTTGTCTATATATGTACTTTGAGAAAGACCTATCAGTCTCTGGATCTATCCCTATAGATCTTTATACCTAGTATAAATGCTGCTTCACCTAGGTCTTTCATGCAAAACTTTCTTGACAACCATACTTTAACACTCTGAAGAAGAGAAATATCAGTTCCTATGAGTAGGATGTCATCGACATATGATACTAAGAAAATGACTGCACTGCCACTAACCTTCATGTAAACACAAGGCTCATTAATGTTTGGACAGAAATCAATTTTATGGATTGTCTAATCAAACGTTATATTCTAACTCCTGGATGCTTGCTTAAGTCCATAAATGGACCCTTTATAGCTCGCATACCTTCAAGCCATTCTGAGATTCAAAACCCTCAGGTTACGTCATATACACATCCCAATCTAAATCCCATTCAGGAATACTGCTTTAACATCCATCTGCTAGATCTCATAATCTTAATGGGCAGCAATGGCAAGGAGTATCCTTCGGGATTTAAGCATGGCTGTAGGTGAGAAAGTTTCATCGTGGTCAATGACTTCACGTTGACTATAACCTTTAACAACAAACCTTGCCGTATAGGTAATCACATTACCATCCATCTCAGTCTTCTTCTTGAAGACCCTTTTACACCTGATTGATCTGACCACTTGTGTTGCATCAACCAAATTCCAAACTTGGTTCTCATACATGGAATCCATTTATGATTTCATGGCCTTTAGCCATTTATCAGAAACTGAGCTTTTTATTGCTTCATCATAGGTTCTTGGTTTATTATCCTCCATGAGATATAGCTCCTTATCATCAGTGCTCACAAAACCATATCTGTCAGTACCTTTATAAACACGACCTGATCTTCGTAATGTTTGTGTTTTTCGATAGGTTATTCTTGGATCACACTTTCTTGTGTATTTAGAATGGGGTCAATCAGATGATTATCTATTTCTTCCTCTTGAACCTCGAGTTCTTTATTGCTCCCACTGACTTTTGCAAGTAAGTGTCCTCTTTCAAAAAAGTGAGCACTCTGAGACACAAATACCTTATGTGCTTCGGGTTGGTAAAATAAATATCCAATAGTTTCCTTTAGATATCAAATGAACAAACACTTATTAGATTTGGCGCTTAGCTTATCTAATTCTATCCTCTTTACCATGTCAGGATAGCCCCACACTCTAAGGTGACTTAGAGATGGCATTTTATTACACCATCTTCCATAAGGTGTAAAACAAACCGATTTAGAGGGAACTCTGTTTAATAAATAAACCGCGCTCTCTAGTGCATATTGCCAAAAGGATTTAATTAGATCTTCTTGGCTCATCATAGAATGAACCATATCTAATAAAGTCTGATTTCTCCTTTTAGACACTCCATTGTGTTGGGGGGTATGAGGAGGGGTCCATTGGGGAACTATCCAGTTTTCCTTTAGATAATCCTGAAACTCCTCACTTAAGTATTCTCCACCTCGATCAGATCGAAGTGCTTTAATACTTTTCTCAAGTTGTTTCTCTACTTCAGTTCTTAATATTTTGAATTTTTCAAAACCTACAGATTTGTGCTTCATTAAGTACAGATAATTGTATCGTGAATTATCATCAATAAAGGTTATGAAGTAGGAGTATGCTCCTAGTGCCTAAACACTCGTTCAACCACACACATCAGTATGTATAAGTTCAAATGTACTCGTGCATTATTCACCCTTTCCTTTACAGGGAAAGTTCATCATTTTTCCTCTTAAACAAGGTTCGCAATCACCATAAGACTCTAAGTCTATTGGGCTCAAGTAAACATGCTTATGCAGCTTAGTTATGCGATCTTTGTTCATGTGGCCTAAACCACAGTGCCATAATTAGAAAGATTTCTAATTATCTCTTAACAATGTTTATATTTGAGAATATGATTTTGTAATTATGAAATATTTGCCATATTATAAAAAATATCATTCATAACTTTGATAATACCTTTAATCAAATTGGAATAAAATCTCATCTGTTGTGAAGCAGGAAATGTTATTTTATAATCACAATTGAATTTGGTCCTTTTACAATTTTAGCAAAACAAAAATTTCGAGTTCCTACATCAATAGCAGCCATCAAGCTCTAATGATTTTCTGTAGGTACAATTCTCCTTTTCCTAAAACTCTACTTCTCAATAATATCTATACTATCATATGGATATACGATTCCAATTAGGTATTCCATACCAATTTAGAATTTCCTTGAGATGTAGAAATTCTTAATATTAAACATCTTGAAGTGGAAGCTCTAAGTCTCCTCTTCTCATGCTATGAGACTTTAGACATTTTGATCTTATTTCAAATATCCCATATTTAAATGAAGATCTTGTTTTCGATATTCTATAATAAAAACAATCATTTTGTCTCCTAGACAAAATTCTTAGTATTCCTTTTACTCCTCTTCACTCTACTCTATCCTGCTTTAAAACTAGACACCATGTGTGTCCCTTTACTTCTTTGAGATATGAACCATTTAAAATTCTAACTAATTGGTCCCACCAATTTCTATCAAAATATTTTGGTTCAAATTTTCAACAACAGAAAATCCTTTCTCTAAGATGTAAAGACATAGACTTTCAAGTCCATGATTTTATGATGCCCTTGTAGCTAAGGTTACATGGATCCTAACATCTGACTTGATGTTTAACCTTGTCGCCTGCCAGCTACTTATATAAGGTAACAGGGATGTTAACAACCTCCAAGGTGTTGTATCCTAGTTTCCTTCATGTATTTCATGCAGATCTATTTCAAGCAGAATTGCTTGAATCATGTTGTTTAGATTGGGGCTTATACAATGTACACTCCAACCCTAAGGCTTTAAGGACTATCCTCACATTTCTAAACAAATGCTTTGAAGATAGAACCTATCAAAATTAGTTATCAATGCAAACATTTGTATTAAAATAAAGATTTCAACCAAGATGTAAGAAAAGAGTTACTATTCAGATATTAGTTTTAGTACATGCGTTTAATATAAGGTCTTTTAATTAAATACATTTGTCCTACTATTTTCTTCCAAATTTACAATAGCCCATTCTATTGAATTCGGGAATTTTAGCCCAGCTAAATTTCCTAGTAGGTAGCATCTATAACTAGTCTACTATGACTCCTAATTGTATGAGTCAAGTCATATTAGTAAGTTATAATTCAAATCTCATTCCATTTGCATCATATGCAATTGTTAATACAATCAAGTTCCCTAATCCCAAGGGACGTGTGCTCTTATTTTAGAATCTCCTTGATTATGTCTCAGTCCTACGGCTAGCCCCCAATTTTATGGTGGACTACCTCAGTCCCATTGAGGTAGACCCTATCTCAATTTTTATAACAGATCAATGTGGATGAAAAGGAACGCTTTGCGCAACACTTTTGTTGCCCAAAGAGATCGTATTATAAATTTGGGTAAGGAAGACAATAACTAGCCTTAATATCTTTACTTCGGGATTTTATTGTTGTTAAACGTCTCACCTAATCTATGATTTTATTAGATTGACATATATATAATAATTTATACTAATTCAGGGAATTCTAGAATTAATTTACAAGGTCCAGCATTAGGTGGGTTCAAGCTCTTTATTATAATTATTCTATCAACCTAGATTATATGCAAAATAATAAACATTTTTATTTGTTACATTTATATTGCATTTCCTTCAAGCTTTTATTCAATAAATTTAATTTTTACTTTATTATAGAAACATTTATAAGAACCATCTTATATACTAGAAATAAATTAGTCCATATTTAATCCCCTCAGTGGTCAATTCAAGCTGCACCGGTATAAGTTCCCAAGTAGGAGAGGTGCCCTAGGAGAAGTAGACACCAAGTCCAATCCTTTGCCAGAACAAATACAGTCACAAACTCGAAGACCAATGAATACTCTTAAACTAATAAATTTTATTCTTTCAATTCATGACAATTGGAAGCATCTGTACCCCATGTAATTTATATAATTTATTGAGTCTTTGATAATTTTGAGTAAGTTGAGCAGGGTTATTCAAAAAGAATATACAACCAATTTCTAGCCTTGAAATGAAACTCAAGTTCATCTATTGTTCCAAATAATTTAATAAAATTTAAAACATTTCATATAGTAAATAAAATTTAGTTTGCTTTTAACTTAATTATGTACTAAATAGGCAGGCTCTGATACCACTTTTGGGAACTGATAGCCACTTTGAACATGCATAACAGGTATAGCAGAAATTCAAAAAATTTTCTCTAGTCCCTAGGAACTCGTATTAGTTGCATATTAAATAAAGTCTTAACTAAATAATTCTATACCTAGGCTAGCATGCATAGGCTAGGCATACAATAATTCTAAATTATATCCTAGCATGAATATTTTATACTAAGCATGTTTTAACTCTAAGTTATAACCTAGGTATCTTATAACTCTAAGCTATAACCTAAACATGAAATAAACTAAGCATGCAAAACAACCTAGCAAGGTTGCTCCAAGCTATCCCATTATTAACACATTACCGAAGTATATTTCCTTTTATCATAGCGTGTTTGACTAGAAACTATTTCTATCAAACACATATTTCCTTTTATCATAGCGTGTTTGACTAGAAACTATTTCTATCAAACACATACTCTGATCAGAGGTTTATAGCAATCATCACTTCAACAAGCAGCCAGATACCACTCCTTAATGTATTCGGAGCGATTCCCTTCGACTACATAGCTTACCAACGTGCTATCCTCACTATACCCGTAACCACCTGTGATACCCTAAATAAATGAGTGTATGGGAATAACCTAAAGTATAGTGATGGTACCACACAAGGTAACAAGCATCTCAAGTATGAGGATATTCGTAAAGCTTATTGCGTGAAGATAAACACTAACACATTGATATATACACTAAGTGTTTACCTTACTATGGTCTCCAATATATCTCCTAAATATATCAATGTGTCAAACTTAAGGCACCACCTTTAGTCCTTAGGATATTGACTGCTTAGACCCTTTCCAAGAAAGTTGACCACGTGGTAGTCTTACCGCTTCTTCAATATCCTTTCTTGATGAAACTATGACTAGGGATGGGTTAGACATAATCCTAATTGGACATGAAGTAGGTCTCACTAAATTAGTCCAACTATAATTTCTCTGACTTCATTCGATGATACGTCAAGGACTTTCGTATACATACATCAATGGATATATTTTAACCAGTCATAATATATTGATAAGCACATCGATATAAACAAAAGATTAAATGCCTTTATTAATTAAACAAATTATTCGTACCATTACATAATTAAGATATATCGCCCTAATTTCCTTAAGGGCATACATCAATTCCAACAACTATCTCTATAAAAAACTGTTGGAATTTTATGTGAATTGTTTGATATGATTTTCTATCTTGGCCCTTTTTTAAAGTGAGGCAAAAAACCTCTATTTATAGAAGAGAAATGAGTTTGAATGTAATAAATTACATTTATGACTAATTTTCTCTAAAATGGTATGATTTACTATCTATGAGCATGGGCTTTTCGGTGTTGCCATGGAACGATGATGACTTGTTGCTCTGACCTCGTATGGTCTAGTTATTCTATTCTTTGAAGCTCGAATCACATTTGGCAAGCCCCCTTTGATGATTTTCTAATCTTTGACCGCACTTAGATATCTTTCATATGTCTTTAGGGTTAGCCATTTTTGTTCTCTCGCACGCAGTCATTTATTTTGCAATTCTCCATAGGATTTAGACATTTTTAGCAAATCCCATTGATGTTGTTGGATTCTAGACTCTCCGAGATTTCTGGAATGTCAAGAATTACCTTAATCGAATAACCGTAGTAAAAGTTATAGGAGTTGGAAGTTGGCACCCTAATCTGCCCTAAACCCTAATCTGAAACACTAGGTTTTTCCCGTTGTCCTTCCCTGCCGGCCAAAGCAGCCATCATCGTACCCTCCATAGTGGTAAGCAGCTCCGGTGATGGCAGTGACTACCATCCTTATGGCAGTCACCGCCGTCTTTGTGGCTGTCACTGCCATCCTTGTGGTTGTCACCGCCGTTGTAACAGCGATGATCACCGCACAGTGGCCACCCCCGCCATCATAGCGGCGGTCTCCGCCGCCGTGATGGTTGTCACCGCCATAGTTATGGCAGTGACCACCGTGGCAGTGACGGCCACCTCCATGGCTATGGCGGTGGCTGTGGAATGGCCAATCCCAACCGTGCCACTCATTTTCTCCCTCCTCTCTACATTGGGCCACGTATTTTCACCCGATTTCTCACCCAAAGTTAGTGAATTTTGAGTGTGAGACTATTTAAACCCTTGAAGAGAGAGATTTAAAGGACTTTTTTAGCTGAAATTAAAAAGAATTTAGTTCAAAGAAACCTAGAAACTAGGATCTTAGAGAGAGAAAGCTTAAGAAAGGCAAAAATTCGGGTTTAATCACCTATAATCTGGGATTTGTAGTTGTTCTCAGGTTTGATTTCTTAGTTAAAACACTAAAACTGATTAGAAATCTTAGGGAAAATGGATTAAATAGGTTTGGAGACTTGTTTTCCAAATACTACCTAAATTTTGTCACTATTCTTGTCAATTTCCATCACTGATCCATCTGAAAATCATCAAAGGGCACCTCCAAAGGGATGATTTGAGTCTCGAAAGATAGATTCACGACCTAGAGGTAATAAAACTTAGTTCCCTTATCTATTTCCTTACTTTTATCACGTTTTAGCTACTGTTGTTCTTGTTTTTGGTTGTTTTTCCCTTGGCTCTCTGAAAAGGGGACGACCTCTGTAAGGATAGTCTTCACCGCTATTCCTATAGCCTTGGCTGCTATCCCTATAGCGGTGAAAGCTATAGGTATAGTGGTGAAAGCTATCCTTGTAGATATCCCACAATTTCTCGGATTTTTGGGTGTTTTCCATCCCAAACGCTTAAAATCAACATTATTTGTGAGTTTTAAGTCCAGATCTATCCCTTTAGAGACTAATTACGACTTAAAATCCCAACAATTTCAAGTTTACAAGCCAAAAACACCCGAGTGCCTTCTCGGGACTGGAATCCTGCATCAAGACTGTAGTTACAGACTTGACCGCTGCCGCCATAGAGGCCACTACTATAGCAATGGCGGTCACGGCTGTCACTATAGTCTTGGCTGCCGGATCTTAGTTTTAGCTTGTTTTCTTTCATTTTATCCCCTTTTTCGTGCTTCCATTATGATCTTTATCTATAAACTATGTTGTTGAATCTGGAACTTGATTTTGATGATCTTAAGATGTTAAATTGATCATTTAACCTGTTAAATTGTGTCAACTTAGCTCAAATCGGGGTTTTCCCACCTAAAAACCACATTAATGGTTTCTCGATGTTGTAAATCCGTTTTTGTGTGTTTATCTTCTACCCTTTATTTATTCATGTTTTATTTGTGATTATCGGTATACATTTTGCCACGCTTGGAGTTAGGTCCGAGTTGGTAAGCTCGGCCAAAACCCGATTTTGCCCATTTATTTATTTACCGCTTTATCTACTTATTTTTCCGCATTAGAAAAATGTGTAGGTATTTGTAAAGCCTTGTAATAATTATATATTTGCTTTATTTTCCGCTTTCATGTGATGTATAGCATTTAAGCAAAATACACCAAACAACAACCGAATTTAAATCGCATAAGAACCAAAGTTGAGTTTATTAAAATATGAACATTTGATTTAATAAAATGAAAAATAGGCAACGTCATCCAAACTTGGAATGTCGCGTTTCAGGGTATGGTGCAACCACCCGATGGGAATATCGTACCCAAATTCCCGGTAGAGCTTAATCGGGTGGCGACTCTAACTTAAAATACGGGATTTAAAGTCTCGTATCTCTTAACACCAAAATTGGATCTAAGTATCAACTTCAACATCACTTTCATTATTATTTTCATCATGCCTAAAATAAGGATTCTCCCTTAGCACGCTTCACAGTACTCATTGCTTTTTTGCCCCCCATGCTATGCATCTCACATGGTCCTCACCGGGGCGGGGGAGCAGTTTGCCAGCTCACAGTGGTGACTCTGGTAGGGAATTCCTTTTATCTTAAAATTTGGAAAAAACTTTCTTTTCAACTTTTTTGGTTAAAGGATTTTGCTGATGTGCTGAAATCAGTTTTTAAATCAATGCTTTATTGCTTATGCCTTTTGAATCTAGCGCTATAGTTGAGATAAAAAATTACGGTGCCATTTGTAACACCCTGTAAAGCTCACTTGTATACCTCAATCTTGTCAGGGTTTGGGGGTATTTGTGGATGGATCGCTCATTTTAACCAACGTGTAATTCCAACAATCGTGCCCATTTAAGGAGTGGTTGAGTTACACAAAATCAAGGTAAACGAGACCCTTCTACAGTGTAATTCCATGACACAATGCTAGTTTTAGACCATGAACCGTGATAAATCAACCAATAGCTACTTCCCCCTAAGTTACCGGAAAAATTTAGATCTATATCGCATACTCTCTTATCATTCCCTGGCGCTAGAGTTAACCCCAGATTCTAAATTGGTGTTGCGCGGGAGTTATAAGGTTGGAAGTGGTTTATTTGTTTTCATGTGCTACTTGTATTGTGCCTATACAAACAAATTTTATGCATAGGCCGCCTATGGCCGACCTTTTATTTTTGTTTTGCGCTTACCTCTACTCTCCCCTCGCTTGAAGGGGGAATTTAACAAAATGCCTAAGATCATTTGAGTCTTGATGACCCGTAACTAGTTGGCTAGGCTAGACGAGGAATTTGCAAGTCTCATGTATTTTTGGGTTATACTTCGCATCATTAGCTCTTCTGCTCTCTACCTTTCTAATCCACCCCTGTATATAGAATTCATCACTCGAATAATATGTAATCATTCACATCATCCATGGTTCGGTTCGGGCTGATCATCTTTCGATTTCTCAATTAGATAAAGCAACTTCAAGTTTAGTTTTGGGATCTGATAGACCAAGCATGTCAGGGTTTCCTTTCGAAGATAGTTTGAGCGAGGGTCCGCCATATTGTAAGTCTTTGCCTCTGCCCACTCAGAATTAGTCCCTCAATTTCGAGATTGCCAACGGTATGCCGATGTTTCTCCAATCCCATCAGTTTCGAGATGCAATTCAGGGGGATGTCCGAGACTCGACCCCTTCAACTTTAGGGGAAGATGAGGATATTCACAAGGTTCCAAGAATTGGTATTCAAGCTCCGGGATAGTTGGAGTTAACTCAGAATGATCAGTTTTGGTTAGTTCAGGTTCCATCGAGTCAGATGCAGCCTATTCAGCCATTTCAGTTTGGTTAGGGTTCCACACAAGCTTAGTTATTTAGCTATCCAACTCAAGCTTTGATCTCCATTGCCAAGCCTGATTTCTTTGCTAGTGTGAATCAACTTCAACTAACCCCAATAACCCTATATCAGTTTCAGCCAGCTCAGTCAATTCTATCCGATCGGTCTCAATCAGGTCCATCCCACCTTAGCCAGAATTTAACTCATCCACAATCAGATTTCACTCCCCAGAGCTTTACCAGCCACTCAAGCTTTAGTGTTGCTTTCGTCCTCAAGTGGCCTCGTACCTCGCATGACTCCACCTTCTAATAGGTTCATGTCATCTCATATGCTACCTATGTCCTTCACTCTTACTCCTACTCAGTGCATTGTTGCTCCGAGAGGAACCACTTACCCATAAAACCCTTTTGATCCTAATCTGCAAGTCAACTCCCGAGCTGAGACCTCAACGTTTGCTTCACTATTCTAGTTCAACATAGCTCCACCATTCAGTAACCAGGTAATGCAATCTCCGGGCATGACACCTAAAGTTCAAACCCTCTTGAGCCAATCAAGATCTCCTCCGTCCATCGAGCAGCTATTGCATTCTCTAGGCATGACACTTGAAATGGAGACTATGCTGCGTGAATTCTTGTTGTTCAGTTCTAAGATGAAAGAACCTAAAGGGAATGAAAGAGTGAAAGAGCTGCTTGTGATCACCTAAGCACTGACTAGAGTTACAATTTCCTAACCTGATAATCCCATCGACATCGCTAATCTGTGGGTATGGCCTCTCAGTAAGATCCTTAAAGTATTAAGGGAGCACGACCTCCTAGGAACTCTTTATATGCATAGACCTCTAAGGGAAGAAGGGAAGCATAACTTTTGTATGTACCACGTTCAGCAAGGTCATCACAATGATGAGTGTCAAAAGCTGATTTGTGACATCCGCCATTTGGTGAAAGAATGGAAGATAGATGAGCCATAAAGAGTGCCTCACCCTATGGATCCCCCCCAATTTCCGGCTCAGCTAGGGTCAGCATTGGACCAAATGAACTCATTCGGGCCATCTACTCCAAAGGTGAAATTCTGATATCTCAGGCTATCACTCATGGTAATATTACTTCCAAATCTCCATGGAAACTACCTCTCAGTGTTATCTTTGCAAGGTTGTATGGCGCTACAAAGATTGACCATCTCCAAGGGTATAGGCCTCCAACTCCCGAGGAAAAGATCAAGTTCTGTAAGTACCATGTCCAAAAGGGTCATCAGACCAATTAGTGCAGAGCCCTAGGATCTGCTATCCACCCCTTAGTTAGAGAGGGAGAGATAGGACAGCCAGCTAGGAAGACCAATACTGAAGTTCTCGCTGTTCCCCGTAAAGTTACTTTTGTGTTTCTATAGGAGATACCTCTCGGTATTATATTCGCTAAGTTGATAGAAGTAGGCAAGCTTACCCATATGCGTGAGTATAGATCTCCTGCCCCCAAAGAGAAGGGGAACTTTGGCAAATATCATATTCAGATAGGGCACATGATGGATCAATGTTAGACTTTGGCTTCCACTATCTCTCGCATGGTAGAAGAAGGGAAGATAGAAGAGCCCGCTCGAAAACCTAGCACAATGAATGACTCTTTACCGAGGTTTGAGCCCAAAGTTGATGTGATCAATACTGGCTCATCTAAGGAATTCATCCCAGGGGTAGTTTTCAAAAATCCCTTTAAGAAGATTGTTACCACGGTTAAGCCGACTAATGAAGAAATCAAAAGCACCATGTCAGGAATCATATCTTTTCTGAAGTGTGAGAAGTTGAAGAGTGTTGATGAAGCCAATCGTACCACGAAAGCCAATGAGATTCTCGCAAGGTCTCTAGTAAATGAAGGACACAAGTTATCAATCGAGCAAGGAAAAGTTTTGGATTTCATCTTGGATGACGCACCAATGAAAGCTACCGAGGGTGCCTGATCTACCAGTGCTACCAATCAAGACCCTCTGCCTGTGGAGGATGACTATCTATGATGTAATTTTCTTTCTTTATGTTTCTGGTATTTTGATGTGAACAATTCTGTCTTTAAGGCATTTTAATTCAATCAAAGACTATCGTTTTGTTTACTCACTTGATGTTTTGCCCGTTGGGTCCATCCATTATTTTTATCATAAGCATAATGTGTTTAGTATTCATGTTTCGACACTCGAATAGAAAAAAAAGCTCAGTTCCTCTTTGGTTGGTTTCAATGTGTCAAGTTGGGGCATCACTCGCAGTGATAGCTATGCGCAAGCCCATTTTCCAAGCTACTAAAGAAGTGTCAGCCTCTTTTGTGGGATTGGAATGCCAGATTACCTCTGATAAAATCAAGGCTTATCTTTTTAGCCTACCCATTATTCAATTTCCCACCCCCAAAACAACACTAACCCTAGCTAATACCCAACATCTCTTACCTCCCAGCTTCGCTATTTCTCTCCTCACTGGCCACACTTCACGTGGGGGAAAATATAACTCTGGGATTCAACCTTTATCAACTAATGCACACCATATCCTCTTCATCGTAATAGCAAGTTATCTCTCAAAATGGGGGAAGCCAAGTCTTACACCAACTTTACCGCCATGGGATGGCCAAGTTCATCACGAAACGCATCCTTACCCAATTTGGTCATCCTCATATCTTTAGATCGGATGATGGGATCTCAGTCCCAAGGGGAAACAACCACCAAATTGGTCAAGAAGCATGGATTTGAATGCCGCAGGTCTTTGCCATACAAATCACAAGCTAATGAGGCAACCAAAATCGCAAACTAATCCACCAAGAAGACTCTCTCATAGGCTATTACTGCATATGGAGATCAGGTCGGTAAACTACCACTTACTCTTTAGAAGTATTGAACAAGTACAAAAACTCACATAAATCGAATACCGCTCTTCCTTGTCTATGGAATGGAAGACATGCTACCAACCAAAAAGAAAGCTTTAAGAACCACGCTGGAATCCAAGTTAGAAGAATCTGAATGGACAAAAACAATGTGTAAATAGTCCATACCTCAACTGACCTTCGTGAAGCCCCAAGCGGCCTTCAGGTGTACAATGGGCATGTCAACCAACAATAACCGAGTCAAGCAACAGAAGTATCTACCAAGGACCAATGAGCTGATTTTGGAGGAAGCAAAGCCTACCAACACCTACCCAAGGGGTAAGTTCCAACCAAATAAGAGAATGAATCTACCTAATTAAGAAAGTTCTCAACATAAGGGGCCTAAGGATTTTGGAGGGTAATGAGTTCACCAACCTAATCAATCAAGATCGATTGAGGCGTTATCATATCTGAATCAAAAGAATCAAATCAAGAAAAGTGGCACATAAATAACATAAATCACCCGACGAGTGGCCTTCGACTGCTCGTGCAAAAATTAGGGTGTATCCCACTGATCGGTATTCTACAAACCGGTCAGGCAAAAGTTAGGGTACAACATAATCCGCCAGGCTGAAAACCCGAAAAGGGTGGTTTGGGAAAAATTTAGGGTAAGGTGAGCAATGAGAGCGTATTGGATAGAAACCTGTATAGGCTAGTTAACGCTAGAGTTTGGGTCAATAGAAATGGTTATCATCATTTTGTACTCAAACTTAATTCATTTAATAGAAATGTCATTTTACTGAACTCTTTATGTTTGTGCTAGAATGAATATATTGGGCCCTAAAGATGAAATGCTACAAGTAAGTCAACCATGGGGTTCTATCCAGTCAATTCAATTCATCAAAAGAAAAGAAAACAAATGGCAAAAAAATACATGATAGACTAAAAAGAAGCGAGGTCTATGCAAAAGCTGGGATACTCTGCTGCCCAAAAAGGGCGGTCCAGGCCAAAATTAGGACATAAAAGTAAAATGATTTGAGCTCTTCAAGTCCACCAAGTTGTCGAAGATATCTGTGATTCTGATGATCACAATGCGGATACCTTGATGTGATGAGGGCAGTCATTAATCTTTATTTTAAAATGTGTCCTAACTTTTACATAGACCTGAATGTTGTATTCCTCTGTACGTATCCACTCCAATATCGACTATCATGTAGCATCTTGATTCCATAGGATCTTCATCCTCTGAAACCATCCTTGGTAGAATTCGTTGGTAGTGATAGCATCCAACCGTTTGTTATCCAGAATCTTGAACTTCGTTACATGCGCCTGCTTGTCATATGCACTCTTAATCCTACGACTATCATGCAACTAACTTGTCGATTCGAATAGCTCACAAGGAGCCCTCTATCATTTGCCATTGGGATATCATAAGCAATAGGGTGTGCAAGAAATGACTATCCCAAGCCTCAATGCCTTCCATAATACTGATCTCCTATACGCTCCTCTGTGTCTCCAATTCTCCGCTAGGAGCATGCCCACCTGGCCTCTTTGTCAATGTAGTTCCATATATTCTCTCTCTTTGAGCAAGTCAATCTCTCTTTGAGCAAGTCAATCATGTAAGCAGTCAGTCATCCTAGAGATGATCGACCCGAACATCTCATGCCTTCATGCACTCATGCATAATTCCCATAAATGTCATATCCTGTCTATTTTTCTATGTTGAATTCTACAGGAAATAGAGCACTAAAAAGCATCGTCGAGCTATAAGCTCGACCGTTAACCAAATACTCATATCCAGGGGCATACCAGCCAGACTCAACGCTCTGCCTCGACAAACCTCTCCGGACTCCCAGAAATCTAAACTTAATTTACATCCTTCCATTTTAATTGCTTAATTGAAGGGGCAAAAAATTTGTCTTGACAAAATCAATTAAGCAAATAAAATGCAATTCATATCATTTACTGATGCTCCAATATTTCCTTGATAGGTACACCATAATAATAGACAATCAACCCAATGGATCCTAAGATCTGAACTCAAAGTTTCTCCTAGGGGCACCTCAGTGTAAATGCCCTGGGGTACCTCAATATAATCATCAAAGGGCATCCTGACACATTTTCTAAGCTGCATTCAAGAGGCATATCTGCTACGCCTGATGAACACCTTAGCAACTTCTCTGGCCCCACGGAGATCCTATCTCAATTAGTGTTTCTTTCTTCCATTTTTATTGTTAATTGAAGGATCAAAAATTTTTGTTTCCGCAAAATCAATTAAGCAAAAAAAATGCAACATATCTTATTCAACTAATGATTCAACTTTATTCTTGATGGGCGGGTCTAAAATGGCCCGGGTGAAGATTTACTCTTGAGATTACCTAGAATTTAACCTTGAGAGACGTAGGAGGCTATGAGGTACTCATTTGTTTATCCTTGATGAGTCGAAGGTGGCTATGAGGTATTACATTGTTAGAGTGTCGAAGGTGGTTGCGAGATACCTAGTTGTTTATCATCGAGGAGTCAGAGGTGGCTATGAGGTATTTGGTTGTTTATCCTTGAAGAGTCGAAGGTGGCTATGAGGTATTCAATTCCTGAAGAGTTGTAGGTGGCTGTGAGGGATTTGATTGGTTATCCTTGAAGAATTATAGGTGGTTGTGAGTTATTCGGTTGGTTATCCTTGAAGAGCATAGGCGGCTGTGAGATACCCAGTTGTTTATCATAGAAGAGTTGGAGGTGGCTATAAGATATTCAGTTGTTTATCCTTGAAGTCATAGGTGATTGTGGGGTATTCAGTTGTTTATCCTTGAAGAGTCATAGGTGGCTGTGAGGTGTTAGGTTGGTTATCCTTGAAGAGTAGTAGGTGACTGTGAGATACCTAGTTGTTTATCATTGGAGAGTTGAAGGTGGCTATGAGGTATTTAGTAGGTTATCCTTAAAGAGTCGTAGGTAGTTGTAAGGTATCCAGTTGTTTATCATTGAGAGTCATAGGTGGCCATGGAATATCCGGTTGTTTATTCTTGAAGTCGTAGGTGACCGTGGGATATTCAGTTGACTATCATCTTTGGAGCATAGTAGGTGAACGCGAAAATGATAAGACATCAGCAAAACGGGTGATTTAGCGGTACGTCATTGGGGAATTCTGCATACCCCTCAAGTATGACACTCTATCCCTTACTCTTTCATAAGATCACACTCGATTAAGACGATTGGTCATCTCCCAAGGGCAGCCTATGAACACAGGCTTTTTACTGTCACCTTGGAATGATGATGACTTGTTGCTCTGACCTCATATGGTCTAGTTTTTCTATTCTTTGAAGGTTAAATCATGTTTGGCAAGCCCTCTTTGATGATTTTCTAACCTTTGACCGCACTTAGATATCTTTCATATATCTTTAGGGTTGTAATTGGCTTCAGGATTCTCTATAAGATCCAAAAACTTTCAGTGAGTCTCTTTGATATCATTGGATCCTACACTCTCCAAGCTTTTCGGAATGTCAAGCATCGCCTTACTCAGATAACCGTAGTAAAAGTTATAGGCATTGGAAGTTGGCACCGTAATTTGTCCTAAACCCTAATCTGAACCCCTAGGTTTTTCCCATTATCCTCTCCCATCAGCCGGAGCCGCCGTCTCCACCACCATCAAGGGCGGTGAGCAGCTCTAGTGATGGTGGTGATCGCCATCCTTATGGCGGTTGCCGCCATCTGTGTGGGGGTCGCCACCATTGTAATGCAGATGACCGCCGCACAGGGTGGCCACCCCTGCCATCATAGTAGCGGTCTCTGCTGCCATGATGGCCGTCACCGCCATAGTTATGGCGGTGACCACCGTTGTGGTGGCGGCTACCGCCATGGCTATACGGCCAATCCAAGGCCATGCCACTCATTTTCTCCCTCCTCTCTAGATTGGGCCACGTATTTTCACCCGATTTCTAGCCCAAAGTCAGTGAATTTTGAGTGTAAGGCTATTTAAACCCTTGAAGAGAGAGATTTGGAGGACTTTATTGGCTAAAATTAAAAAGAATTTAGTTTAAAAAGCATAGAAACTAAGATCTTAGAGAGAGAAAGCTTAAGGAAGGCAAAAATCCGGGTTTAATCACCTCTAATCTGGGATTTTTAGTTGTTCTTATGTTTGATTTCTTAGTTAAAACACTAAAACTTATTATATATCTTAGGGAAAATGGATTAAATAGGTTTACGACTTCTTTTCCAAATACTACCTAAATTTTGTCACTATTTTCTATCAATTTCCATCACTGATCCATTTGAAAATCATCAAAGGCCACCTCCAAAGGGTTGATTCGAGTCTCCAAAGATAGATTCACGGCCTAGAGGTAACAAATCTGAGTTCCCTTTCCTGCTTCCTTACTTTTATCGCATTTTAGCTGCTATTGTTCTTATTTTTTGTTGCTTTTCCTTTGGTGTTCTTGAGTAATCTCAGAAAAGGGGACGACCACTATAAGGATAGCCTTCACCGCTATCCATGTAGGCTTGGCTGTTATCCCTCTAGCGGTGAAAGCTATAGGTACAGGGGGTGAAAGCTATCCTTGTAGAGATCCCACCATTTCGCTGATTTTTGGGTGTTTTCCATCCCAAACCCATAAAATCAACTTTATTTTTGCATTTAAAGTCCAGATCTATCCCTTTAGTGACTGATTACGAATTAAAATCCCAATAATTTTGAGTTTATAGGCTAAAAACACCCGGGGTCTTCTCAGGACTTGAATCTGGCGACAAGGCCGTAGTCACAGCCTTGACCGCCACTGCCAGAGCGGTGGCCTCTATACATATAGCGACCACTGCTATAGCGACGGCGGTCAAGGCTATCACTACACCCTTGGCCGCCAAATCTTGTTTTAGCTTGTTTTCTTTCATTTTTTGCTCATTTTCATGTTTTCTATTATGATCTTAATTTGTAAACTACGTTGTTGAATCTGGAACTTGATTTTGATGATCTTAAGAAGTTAAATTGATCGTTTAATTGGTTAAATCGTGTAAACTTGGCTTAAATCAGGGTTTTCTCACCTAAAAACCACATTAATCGTTTCTCGATGATTTAAATCCATTTTTGTGTGTTTATTTTCTTCCCTTTATTTATTCATGTTTTATTTGTGATTATTGATTTCATTTTGCCTCGTGTAGAGTGGGGTCCTAGTCGGTAAGCTCGGTCAAAACTCAATTTTGCCCATTTATTTATTTACCGCTTTATCTACTTATTTTTCCACATATGAAAAATGTATAGGTATTTGTAAAGCCTTGTAATAATTATTTATTTGCTTTATTTTCCGCTTTTGTGTGATGTATGGCACATAAACCGAAAACACCAAACAACAACCAGATTTAAATCGCATAAGAACCGAAGTTGAGTTTATTAAAATATGAATGTTTGATTTCATAAAATGAAAAATAGGCAACATCATCCGAACTTGGAATCTCGAGTTTTAAGGTACGGTCCAACCACCAGATGGGAATATCATACCCAAATTCCCGGTAGAGCTGAACTGGGTGGCGACTCTATCTTCAAATATGAGATTTCAAGTTTCGTGTCTCTTAACACCTAAACTAGATCTAAGTATCAACATCAACATGACTTTCATTATTATTTTCATCATGCCTCAAATAAGGATTCTCCCTTAGCATGCTTCACAGCGCTTATTGTTTTTCCCACCCCCCGTGCTACCCATCTCACGCAGTCCTCGTGGGGGCGGGGTAGCAGTTCTCTAGCTCACACTATCCTTTCTTCCTACTTAGGCATAGAGGGGAAACATACGGGTGTATGGGACCCGCACGGGTCCAGGCATGACCCATATGGGTCCCTCCAATCCGTATGGATCCGTGGGAGCCGTATGGGTCAACCTACGAACCCGTACCCCCAAGGCGCCAGCTATATGGGTCCCTAAAGGCAGTCTAGATCTCCAAATTCTAGCTAAAGTCATCTCTGCTATAGTAGGAACACCTCTAATAGATAGCACCTATGAAGAATAGCATTGTCTAGCTCTCATCATTATTTCATTAGAAGGATCGTTAAAATCAAGTACTCATGGCGCGAAAAACAGATTCTCGAGCAAAAGAATCGGTCGACCCTTAAATGCATTGATCGATGCATCCCAATGATCTGGAAGCATCGATTGACATTGAGTTCAAAATCCCAAAATTATGGAACATCATCCTGAAAGTTTACAGTAACATTGAATCAACAGCGAGTTTAACAAAGCATAAATCATCACAAATCCCAAAAAATCATGTCAATTGTAAAACGAAATTGAAATGATAACAGATTTACTGGGACGCAAGAAAGAGGAAACTCAGGCTTGAGAGCAAGGGGAATAGCCTCGCCTTTGCCCACACCATCGAATGTCCAATTGACTGGAAGCTCCTAGTTATCCTCAATACCCACGAATGGAATTTGAACCTTCTCCCCAGGAATATGCGCTACCACCACCGACGTAGGAGTGCAATTCCAATCAATAGACATCACAATATTGGTCCACATCATGATGGATGAGAATCATATGAAAATTACGAGGAAAGAAATAGGAAAAAGGCTCAACATAGCTGCTGTTTTGAATAAAAATATAGAAGGAAGGTAATTTCAGTATGCAAGTGTTCTATTTGCAAAAAAACTGCAAAATTTATAGTCCTCTAAGTTGCATCGACCGATGCATCTCTTAGCATGTCTTTTAATGCTAGTAACTGCTTGAAATTTAAAATTTGAAATTCAAAAGGTTGCATTGATCGACTCATCCTATTGCATCAATCGATGCATGTTTTAAAAGTGGCTAATGTTATGTCTTTTCAGAATAAAGTTGTAGTTCCAATCGAGTCCTAATTTTGAAATTTGCATTTTCACATCATGAAAACCATTTAAAAAAATTCAAATGACACACCATGGGAATCCAAATGATTTTCCCTCAATATTTTTGAAAATTTAGTTGATCAAACAATGTTGACTAATTCCTGCAAAATCATGCGCTTTCTTTTACTCACCGCGGTCACTTCGTGTACGCAAAAACTTTACCCCAATAATGCATGTTATTGTACGTGAGGGGTAGCCTATGAGCATGGTCCATCTTAGGCCTGATGATTTCCATGACCTTTTTCAGGAGATGGCTAACCGGTACTGAGAAAGCTCACATTTCTACCCTAAATTCCTAAAAACCCTTCCGAGGAAGCAAAATACTAGCACTTCAACCAAAAGTGTTGATCGATGTTGTTAGCTTCCAACGTGCGTCAATCGACGGTTATAGATCCGATGATCGATTGTGACACGTGTCAATCACGCTGCTAACTTATCAAACCTAGAACCATGACTTAGAAAAGCTATAACCGTCCAAGAAGTATCGATCAACGGTCATCATATGCGTCGATTGACGATTATTAAACACGTGCCAGATCTAGACCTTTGGTGCAGCGAAGCTATTCTGACAAAACTTGCATCGATTGACACCCTCGTATGTGTTGATCGATGCTTCTAAAATTTCTATAAAATGAAAGCTTCATCCAGCCACTTAATAGGCCATAACAAGCTTGCATTTGCCAAAAGTTGGTGGATCACTAAAATCCAAACAAACAATCATTGACATCTTTTTGTCTCAATCCCAAGAATTTAAACGGGTTAAAATCTACGCCTAATGAATTAATCAATGGCTCCAGATGTGCCACATCATACCTAATCAATGGTGAAGATTCAATTCAACCTTAACGGTACACAACGACTATATTAATGGTAGAAGCCTATAAAGGGGAAGCTCCACAACTGGAGAAGGTGCAGGTTGATACATAGAAGGCATTTACAAAAGAATTCAAGCTATTACAATCAGTAATATAATCCCTCCAAGAACCAAACCATTCTAAATCAGTTTGTAAAAACTCTCAAGAAAAGATTATAAACTTGAAGAGTTCAAAACCCTTTTAAAAAGAAAAATCTATTGTAAAGATCTCATACTTGGGTGAGCATTGAGATTGGGGTTTAGGTTAGAGTTGGGACTTTAAGTGGAATCTCCCTTTAGGACTCAGCTTAGGTTTGGGTAGAATCTAAGTGGTATATTCTACTAAAGTGAAAGGACTTAGCTAGAATTTGGTGCCTTTAGTGGTATATCCTACATTCGGAAGGCATCACAATCCGGAGACAAGCTCAAGAGGACTCAACTAAGAGTTGGTGCTTCTAGTGGTATATCCTACATCCGGAGGAGAATAAAATCTCAAGAGACACATTGTACGACTTGCTTCCTGCCAGTTGGAAAGGAATCCACAAGTGGAAAAGCTTAGAGTAAGGACACTCTGAGTACTAGAGTAAGTATGGCTGAACCAGGATAAATTATTGTGTCTGATATTCTAACTCTTTATTAATTTCCCATTATCTCATATTTACATCATCTGAATCCATTATAGCCGGAACATATCAACATGCTACACAAGACTTTTTAAAGTCTGTTAATTCCATAAAAAGGGTTATTCACCCACCTGTGACCTTATATAAACCCTTACAGGGACCAACAAGTGGTATCAGAGCTAGTGCTTACAACTATAGATCTAATAATCTTAAGCTAAAGGTCCGTAATAACTCATAACTCCTTCCGGAGGGTATGTCTATTACCCGTCCCCCACTCTTCAACGGTGAACACCACACATTTTAGAAAAACCGGATGAAGAATTTTATTCAAGCACAAAGTATGCTAGCATGGATGGCCATTAAGGATGGCCCATATATTCCTACTTATGAAGTAGAGGGTTTGACAACCCGGAAGCCCTCAAATCTACGAGATGAGAATGATTACAAGAAATTGCTTAAAAACACAAATTCTATTATCATGCTTCATTGTGCTCTTAGTGTAGTTGAATTCAACAGAATATCTCGATGTGAAACTGCATAAGAGATATGGCAGAAACTTGAAGTGATCTATTAAGGCACCAACAAAGTCAAGGAAGCAAAGATCGACCTCCTATAACAAAAGCTGGAATCATTCAAGATGGAATCCAAAGAATCCATCAGCAGCATGAACACTAGATACACAAATCTAGTATATGAGATGAAGAGGCTTCGAAAGGAGATCTCGGAAGTAGATATGGTAAAGAAAGTGCTCTGGAGTCTCACCAAGGAACGGGACGACAAAAAGACTGTCATTAAGGAAGCTCAAGACTTAAACTTCTATAGTTATGATGAGCTCATTGGTAATCTTTTAACTCAAGAGTTGTCCTTGGAGAGATATAGCCAACAAGAGAAGAAACTGAAAGAAATGAAGAAAGCTATCGCACTTAAGGCAAAATCATCTGGATCAGCTTCTTCTGGATTGAAAAAGATGTCAAAGGAATCCAAGTGCAATAAAGAACAAATGGCTACGCTAGCTAAATAATTTGAGAAGTTCCTGAAAAAGAAAGAAAGAAGAAACTCAAAAATTCTAGAAGAATGAAGGAAGGATCCTCAAGGGGAGATAAAACCAGAAAAGTTCCGGAACACAAGAAACATCCGGAAAAGGAATCAGTCTGCTTCGAATATGGTGACAAACGACACTTCAAGTCCAAATGTCCAATGTTGAAAAAGGAAAAGAGATACAAGAAAAAGGCAATGATGGCCACCTGGAGCAATAGTGAAGAAAGCAGTAGCTCATCCTCTGCAGAGAAGGAGGAAACTACAAACTGTTCATTTATGGCTCTAGCAGATCCGAAAGCTGAGTAATCTGGAAAAAATCCATCAAAGCAGACCACTGAGCAAATCAATGATGAATCAAAATCAAAATTAGTAAATACTGAGGTATGCCTTAGATCCACATGAGATCAACATAAATGGTACATTGATAATGGAAGCTGAAGGCACATAACTGGTTATGAGAAAGCCTTCATCACTTTGATCCGGAAGAAAGGTGGAGAAGTAAACTTTGGAGACAATCACAAGGGATAGATAATTAGACATGGAACCATTGGATCTGAACTAAAGATAGAAGATGTCTCACTAGTTGATGGACTGAAGTTCAACTTGCTAAGTGTAGCACAACTCTGTGATAAAGGAAGAAAAGCCAACTTTGATTCCTGAGGCTGCTCAATCTTTGATAGTAAGTAAAATCAAATCATTCTTTATGCACCTAGAGTCAACAATGTCTATTTTATTAACATTAAAAAAGAGAAAAAGAATATATGATTGGTGTCTAAAGAAGAAGAATCATGGCCTTTGCACCAGAGGTTGGGACATGTAACCATGAACCTTCTATCCAAATTAGCCAAAAAGGATTTTGTTGTGGGTTTGCCTAAGGTAGCTTTTGATAATGATCATATATGCACTGTCAGCTAGGTAAACAACATAGAAAAAGTTTCCTTTCCATCTCCCATACACCCTCCAAGATAGTCTTAGAATTCTTGCACATTTATCTCTGTGGTCCAATCAAACCAATGAGTTTAGGTAGAAAAGAATACACTATGGTTATAGTGGATGATTATTCTCGGTATAACTGGGTTGCTTTGCTAAATAGCAAAGCTGAAGCCTTTGACCACTTCTTAAAAACATTCATCCGGATAGAAGTAGAGCAAGGAATAAGCATTGCACGCATCCGGAGAGATAATAGAGGAGAGTTCAAAAATAAGCATTTTGGTGAATTTTGTGACTCCAAGAGCATTGAGCACAACTTTCTGCTCCTCATACACCTCAATAAAATGGGTTTGTAGAAAGGAAAAATAGAACAATAGTTGATATTGCATGAATAATGCTAAATGAGAATAGATTGCCTATATACTTTTGGTGTGAGGCCGTAAACACAACATGCTACATCTTAAATAGAGCACTCGTTAAAAATACCTTAGACAAGAATCTATTTGAAATCAGGAAGGGAAGAAACCCAAAATTGGGTACTTTATAGCCTTAGGATGTAAATGCTACACCCTGAATGATAGAGAGAAATTAGGAAATTTTGATCCTAAATCTGATGAAGCAATTTTCCTTGGCTACTCAACATATAGCAAAGATTACATAGTCTACAACAAATGAACCCAAACTGTGGTAGAGTGTATACATGTAGATTTTGATGCGACTAACCATGTAGGAAAAAAAAGTTCCAATCTCGAAGATTTAACTCCAAAAGATGAAAATGCTTGAGAAATAGAAGAATTGTAGATCCCAGATTCCTTCAAAATGAAGAAGTACATAGAAGAAGATGAAGGAATCACTCTTAGCTTAGAGGAATCACAAGCTTATCTCAATTATCATGAGATAAACTTCATGGATAATAGAGAAGAAGTAGTTCAGGAAGCCGAGGAACAAGCTCTAGTACAACATGAAGATCTGTAAAGAGAGTTCTAGGCTCATAAGGATCATCCAGCTGAAGCCATCTTGGATAATGTCTATAATCCAATTAGAACAAGGGGACAACTCAACCAGAGGATGAGCCATGTTGCTTTTGTCTCTCTCATTAAGCCAAAGAAATTTCAAGATGCAGAAAGAGATGAAAGCTGGATGATAGCAATGCAAGAAGAGCTAGATCAGTCCATTGGACAGATAGTCTAGGATCTAGTACCACTTTTGGAAGGAAAGTCAGTCACTGGTACTAAATGGGTATTCTGGAATAAGCTAGATGAGTCTATAGTTATAGTGAGAAATGAGGAAAGATTGGGTTCCCAAGTCTACAATCAATAAGAAGGTATTGACTTTGAAGAAACCTTTGCATCAGTAGCAAGATTAGAGGCAATTCGGATTCTATGTGCTTTTGCATCATTCATGGAATTCACATTGTTCCAAATGGATGTCAAAAGTGCATTTCTAAATGGAGTAATTCAGGAAGAAGTTTATGTCAAGCAACCACCTGGATTTGAAGATTCAAAGCATTTGGATCATGTGTACAAGCTGAAGAAAGCCCTCTACGGATTGAAGCAAGCACCAAGAGCCTCGTATGAAAGACTTGATTCTTCCCTCATATCCAAGGGCTATATCTAGGGTAAAGCAGACACAACTCTCTTCATCAAGAAGAAAAAAGGTAATATCATTCTAGTCCAAATCTATGTAGATGATATCATCTTTGGAGCAACATATGAGAAGATGTGTGAAGAACTCAGCACTAAAATGCAAAAGGAATTTGAGATGTCTATGATGGGAGAACTAAATTTCTTCCTTGGTGTACAAATCAAGCAGAGTTCGGATGGGATTTTCATCAATCAGTCCAAGTACACCATGGAGATTCTGAAGAAATTTGAAATGGACAATAGCAAGCCTATGTCCACTCTAATGGGATCATATACAATTCTATGAAAGGATTGTCAAGGAGAATATGTAGATCAGAAACTTTAAAGCGGAATGATTGACCTGACATACACTATGCAGTCTACTACTATGCAAGATATTAAGCAATCCAAAGGATTCACATCTAAAAGCTATGAAGAGAATTCTCAGATATCTTCTAGGAACCACTGAAGTTGGGCTATGGTATCCGAGTAATGGAAACTTTACATAGCAAGGCTTCACTGATGCAGACTGTGGCAGAGACACTCTTGAAAGAAAAAGTAGATCCAGAGGATGCCACTTTCTAGGAGATTTTAAGGTTTAATGGTATAGCAAGCAGCAAACATCAGTTGCCCTATCAATAACAGAGGCGGAAAACATGGAAGTTAGAAGTTATGTTGCATAACTTTTATGGATCAAGCAACAATTGGAAGATTATGGTGTTCAATTCGGATGTGTAGATGTTATGTGTGACAACAAAAGTGCAATTGATGTGTCAAAATATCCAATGCTACATAGCAGGATGAAACATGTCAACATCAAACACCTTTTCATCCGGGATCAAGTAATGAAGAAGGATGTTACATTGGTCAACATTCCAACAAATGAGCAAAGGGCAGATATCTTTACTAAGCCATTAAGTAAAGATCAGTACAACAAGCCAAGAGAAGCAATCAAAATGTCAAATCCAATCTGAAGAAGAATCTGGAGAACAATCTAGGGTTGTTTATTAATTAGGAGTCAAGGAAAAGAGAAGCAGCTAACTTAATTCTAATTTGAAAGGAATATTACCAGCTCAGTAGACAATAATGACACATGGCAGCAAAAGAACAAAAGGTAACTCTACACGCTTTGAATTTCAAATGTTTATTGGGCAATTCAAGCACGGCAAAAGCAACAATTGTTTTACAAAATTAATCTTTTTAATTCTCTGATTTAGATGCCATTTACCTCTCTCCTAGATTTTAACTGCCAACTCACTGATCTAGTTAACTTTAATAGAATCTGGATTACTATTATACCCTCACCTTGGGAATTCTATAAAAATCCTCCAAAATCCCTCTTTGGCCTTACACGAGCAACAATCTTACAGTTACTCTGCAATTTTCATTCTAGAGCCCTAAATTCACAAATCTCTTTCCAAAATTCCAAAATGGCCAACACTAAATCCACTCCTCCTACTATGAATATCTTTAAAGTGGAAGATATTCGTGATTTTGACTTTATCCCTGTAAAGAAACTGCCCTAAACACCATCATTCCTTCCGATTTCCTAAGACATGACTACCTATTTTCTATAGACCCCTTCAATCAACTCCTCAGAGACCAAGGATTAGAAACCTTCCTTAAAATCCACAACCCAACCTATCTTGTATTTGTGAAGCAGCCTACAATAATATCAAAGCCCACAACTACTACGATGCTCTCTGGACCACTATAGATGGCAAAGAGATAACTCTAACTCCTGAGTTCTTTGTCACACACTTTAACATGAAGAATGATGGGATAGTTTAGAGAATAGATGGAGCTGAACAAAAGGAGAAGTATGAACCACTGAAATAGCTTTCGGTGAAGTATTTTGGAGATAAGTTCTCCACTTACTGGCCAGAGATCCTAGATTGTTGTGATTTATATTAGTAAAATTTATGATGATTTGTAAGGGCTCTCTCACCACAGTGTCCTCATTCTATCACTATGTCCTCTAGCACTGGGCAGAAAGTGTAGTAATCCACATGTCAGTGCTTCTAATCCATTTTATTAGGCAACACAAGTATACTCACGGGGGCCCCATCATTATAATCATAATTGAAAGTGGAATTGATGTCACTAAGGAGGAATCAGTTGGTGGAAAGGCAATATTGGAGATATGGGACGAGTAAAAAGCCATCGGACAAAGGGAGGAGAGAAAATAGAAAAGTAGGGTCTGGAAGGCAAGAAGCATAGATGGAATTCCACTAGAGGCAAAGAAGGCTAGAACCACTAGGCCTAAAGCACAGTGAAATATCAATCTTAAGCTTGTAGTTGAGGATAAGGATGAGGATGCAATAACCATCACTCAGTTGTTGAAAACTACACCAGGTAAGCCCAAGAAAAGAGGTAGGCTAATTAAAGTTATGGCAAAGAAGCTGGTTTATGAGATGGAAGCAACTAAGAAAATAGCATTAGTTGTAGCTGTTATCAGAAAGGGGTGGAAGTAGGGGGAGAAGAAAACAGTTGAGGAAATCTTAGAGTAGGAGGATGGATCATACAGTGAGAAGACTATAGATGGGGAGCCTATACGCATGAAGCAGTTTAACCAAAAGGGCTCAACTTTCACTGAGGATCTTAAAGCAAAGAGGACAAAATTGGCCATTAAGAAGCCAACTGCGGGTATCACTATTAAAGAGCCAACTCCCAAAACCATAGTACCGGCAGATTTGAGTAAGGGCAAGGAGACTATAATTGCTGGGAAGCCCATCTTTTAGGATAATATTACTCCAAAGGATCCTCAATTTAAGAAGATGATAGCAGCAGTGAAAGACAATATGAAAGCCAATCAGCTAACGAAAGAAGGGCCTAGAGGCTCTTTCGGTTCCACAATTGATTCAAGTCCACCCATCCTTGTTGACTCAATAGACCTAACACTCCTACAAGAAAGTGAGTATCCTAAGGAAGATCTATTTATATTCAAAGCCAGAACTGAACCCCTTTCGGAGAACTTGTTAAATTTAGTGGTTGAGGTAATTGAGGTAGAAAGCCTTTTAAAGGCATCAGGAGGGAATGATCAAGATAGTACCATCATTCTAGATCAAATAGAAAGTCCTATATAGGCAAATGAAGGGGAGACTAAGGACAATACCAGTCTTTCATATACTAGAGAAATTAAGCAAACAAAAATAGAGTACATTGTGCCACAACAATCCATTGAAGTAATCCTAGTCTTAAATTCTAATAATACAGCTTATAATCTACCTGGTGTTGGAAATGTTACTCTAGACAACTTAGGTGTAGAAATCTAAACTATAGCTAAGGATATTCAGCCTGTCCAGGAGCTCAAAGCTCTGGAGGAGGGAACTGGTTGGGACCCATTGAGCACACTTCTGTCATGGACTCTAACAGCAAGGCCAATTCAAAGGATAGGTTGGAGGAAAAGAGCAAAGAATAGAAGAATAAAGAGAGTAGTGAAGAAGAATCTTCCAGATTAGGGGAATCCAGAAGCAGCTCTGTGTTAGAAGAGACCTCATCATCTGATAGCACTCCTAAATGGCCAACTACCAATATAAATCAGGGCAGAGATGAAAAGATAACCACACCACTAAATATATTACAAGAGGTTGTAGTTGAAAGGCACGAAGAGAGTTATGCCAAGCATAGTCTCCGAAGTATTCGTGACCAACCGAAATCTATGGAGACTCTAGTAAATGATAAATCTATAACTCCGGATCTTAAAGATGAACTAGAAGAGATAAAGGAGTCTATGCAGAAAATTGAGAAGAAAATAGAAATATTCCCCTATGCTGAATTGATTGCAGAAACTTCCCTATCCAAAATTACTCTAGTGTTGGAACAACTAAATTCAAATACTACAGGAGCAAATCGCTCTACAGATCAAGCACTCACCAAAGCTAACAACAATTATGAAACCCTCATGGGCAAGATCACCTCATCCTCCACCAATCTAAAATCTGAGCTGCAAGAGTATATAGACCGCAAGTTTGAAAGCTTGGAAAAATTCATCGCTCAAGCCATTGTAAATTCTGCATAAGCCATCACATTCGGGCTTACAAATCTGAATGAAGAACATCAAGCTACCCATGAAATATTATGTAGTTTCCTTGATGAAGGACTACCCAAGCTACTAAAGAAACATATGGATGACATTATTGATGATTTTGGGAGTCATCTCTCTAAAACTGAGCGAGTAATTAATAATCTAAGGGAGGCATTCCAAAATGATCTCATAACAGTCAACTCTAGTGTTCATAATATCCAAAGAGACATTATTCAGGAAGTTGATCTCATAAAGTCAGGCATGGCTAATCTTTCTCTCAACGCTCCTTCTACATCTTTTGAATCCTCACCTGCCAATCTGGACCGGCTTCTCCTCCCCATATGTCAGAACCTTATCCAATCAATTGGGGACACATGATTTGTTGGATATAAGTGCAGCTTGACACTTCTCAAGGCAATCTTCCCATTTTTTGAAGAAGAAGACCAGAAACATGCTCTCAAGATGATTCCAGATGTGGTCAAATCTTACAAACACCTCCGGGATCAAATCAAGCCACTCTATCTCCTTTCGGCTACTGTTGAAACCATCCTTAAAAAGTGCCTGCAAGGGAATGTTGATTACTCAGTCTATTCAACGGCATGGATGAAGAGTTAGGATAAAAGAATATATATGGTAATTGACCCCGCATCTGATGGAAAAAATAAGGGGGAGAAGAGCACAAGCAAAGAAGGTGAAGGTGATGTTGTGGAAGAGTATAATAGTATATTTATAGAATAGCTATTTTTCATTGAAAATCCTGTAATAGCTAGTTTTGTAATTTTTCACTTATATATTTATGTACCTGTACTCAGAAACTTCATGAGGTTTACTATTGTTAATAATAGAAGTATATATAGTGAAAATATTCTACTCAAAAATCCCTTCTAAGTACAATCCATAATTGTACTTCAAAAACTTAGAAGCTAGAATGCAAAAATGTTGGGGGAGTGAGGATGCTTGAATGATGGGGGAGTAAATTTGTAAATGACTAAGTATCAAGAATCATACTTACCTTATACAACCCCTTTTGCTTATGCTTGGATGTGCTTAGGTTTTTGTTTCCATCAAATGGGGGAGATTGTTGGGAAACAATGATCCGAAAGAAAAAATCCAAGAACGGATCCGGATAAAGTTTGAAGAAAACAAAAACATACAAACAAAAACATTTAGTCTCCTGAGTCCAAGATGAGCAATCCAGACATATATTGAAGACTATAAGTACCTTAGCATATAATGGAAGCATCCAGTCAAAATTCGGAAATGAAACAAACTTTAAACCTCTCAAAAGCAGCATCCGGAAGAAAAACTGATATATTTGGTCTAAAGACATCCGGAAGACTCAAATATCAAGACAAAGGGAAAAGTTCAAATCTACCTTTCCCTCTCTTTTTGGTCTGAAGTCAAAGATCCTTTTTGCCTTGAAGAAGACAGCTAGCACACACCCTAGAAAAGGATAAAAGGACTGACACAGGAAAGAGAAAAATGCAGCAACCTTTTTCACATAGACCAATAAGAATGGCGAGTAGAGCTCACACCAAAGCAAATGCCATAAAAGTTGGTGGATCTATAAAATTCAAACAAACAATCACTGACACCTTTTTCCCTCAATCCCAAGAATTCAAACTGGTCAAAATTTATGCCTAACAAATTAATCAATGGCTCCGAATGCACCACATCATACCTAATCAATGGTGAAGAGTCAATTGAACCTCAACGGGAGATATGCTGCTTCAATCCAATCCAAGGAGTTTGATGACCCATGCTAGTATGAATACATTCATGTGTTATCTCAAGGCACCACCCTTCAGCATGGGAGATATGCTACTTGAATCTAATTCAAGCAGAATGACAACACATACTAGTCTCTCTGTATTCAGCAATGTCTAGTCTTGATGATATTATGACTAGGGATATTTAGACAAATCATAATTTCACACAAACCAGTTCTCACACTACATAGTCCCACTATGCTCTTGCAGTCCATGCTATAATTTTTCAAGGACTTTTACAAACACATCAATGAATATATTCTTAACCATTCATAATATATTTTCATAGTCATCAATATAACAAAAGAAATGCCTTTAATAACAAAACTTGTTTGTACAAGTTCAACTAACTAAGATGTATTGTGCTAATTACCTTTGGGACATACATCATATCTAAGAATCTCCCACTTGCGCTAGAGCATATTAGCCATGTGCTTTATGCCATAACAATTCACTCCTTCAATCAATGGTTAAGTAACATGTTTCTTGGGCTCGAGTTAAGTGTTAGTCCTCTAATAGCCTTAGAAGGTACTCAAGTATTCTTGCTACTGAAGTACACAACTCAACCATGTTAGTGTATTGAGTAGGATCCCATGTTATCAACGAATACTCTGATTAGAGGTTCACGAGTGTGTCACTTCTAATAAGTGGCGAAGGTATATCTCCCACATATTGCTATATTCGGAGTGATGGATTCCATCTTGACTACTCAACTTACTAATGGATAGACATCAACTATACCTGTAATCATTTGTAACACCCAGTTTATAGGACGAATAAGTATGTACCAAAGAATAACAACACTTGAATAAGGTAACTAGTATCTCAGGTCTAAGGATACTCGTATTGCTATTGCAATAAGACAAAATAACAACACAAGCTATAGATCACCGAGTGTTATCTTATAGCAGTCTCCAATGTGTTTCCTTGAATACCTCCATATGTTAACTTTGGGACCACCTTTCAGAACGGGAGGTATACTGGTTGGATCCAATTTGAGGAGTTTGATGACCCATGCTAGTCTGTCCATTTTCATCAATGCCCAATCTTGATGAAACCATGACTAGGGATATTTAGACATATCATAATTGCACACGAGCCAGTTCTCAACCTACATAGTCCCACTATACTCTTGCAATCCGTGCTCTAATATTGTTAAGGACTTTTGCAAACTCATCAATGAATACATTCTTAACTAGTCATAATATATTTTCACAGTCATTGATATAACAAAAGAAATGGCTTTAATAATGAAACTTGTTTGTAAAATAACTAACTAAGATATATCGCCCTAATTTCCTCTAGGGTATACATCATATCTAATAAAAAGCAAGTGGGATAGAGCAAAGATGCCCCTACAAAGTCTTAAGCCGTCCCATATGCGAAGAACAAGGCGAAAGCCTCTAGGTAAAGAAATGATCCTTAGGCTGGATACAACCTGTATGAATACCTTGCGCATAAAAAATCCTAGAAGACAAGATTGAGGCAGAGAAGATAACAAGAAATTCCATGTAGTTTGCCTTAGTTGGCAATGAGTTATACAAGAAAACTTACGCAGACTCGTGGCTTAAGTGTATCACTCATGAGTTAGGAAAATGCATCTTGGAAGAGTTACATGAAGGGGATTGCGGATCTGACCATGCTGACTAAATTCTACATAGGAAGGCAAGCTTGGCAGGATATTATTAGGAAAAAGTTAAAGTTGACTTGGGCACATACGTCCAAACCTTCTACCAATGCCAAATCCATGCAAGGAAAACTCACATACCGAAAGCAAATAAAAAACCAATCATGTCCAGTTGGCCCTTCATGACTTGGGGAATTGACATTTTCGAACCAATGCCAGAAGCCAATCATTAGAGGAAATGGATTTTGGTGGCAATTGACCAATTCTCTAAATGGGTTGAAGTTGTTGCAATTAGTTCAACCACACCAGAGATAATCATTAACTTCATATGGAAACACTGGATCAACTAGTTTGGCATCCCCGACTAGATCATAGCTATTAATGGAACATAGTTTGAATCAAAGAAATTCATCGAGCTTTTTGAAAGTTTGAAGATATAAAATGACTTCTCGTTGCTAGCGCATCCACAAATGAACGGCCAGATAGAAGTAACTAACAAAACCTTGGAGAAGGTTTTAAGAAGAGAGTCCTCAACAGAATGGGAGTCTGGCTGGATGAGTTAGTTAAAGTCTTATGGTCTAATAGAACCACTCCTTGAATGTCGACTGGAGAAACACTTTACTCACTCATCTATAGAGTAGAAGTCGTCATCGTAATAAAAATTGGAGCACCCTTCGACTTGTTGGGATATTACACTAAGAAACACAATGCATTAACATGAACTATCATATAGACAACTTGGACGATCGGAGTGAAAGTGCTTGCATCCTGATGTCCGGTTACAAAGCAAAAATCACTACATACAATGACCATAAAGTTAGAGAAGTCTGACTCAAAGAAGGAGATCTAGTTCTCAAAGATTTGACCACCTCGCAAGCAAGAGAAGGAAAAGGAAAAATGGGCTCTAACGAAGGCCTATACAAAATCAACAAGGTCGTTGGACCAGCTACATACAAGCTAGAGACTATGAAAGACAAAGAGCTTCCTCACACTAGGAGCATTGCCAATCTTAGACCTTATTACACAATAGAACTTAGGACTTTAGCAGTCGTACCCTATTCCTTCCTTAAGATTTTTCCCAATGGGTTTTTTCTCAAGAAAGTTTTATAACGAGGCAGCTCACCTCAGTAGATTCACTCGGACGAATAGGATTCCCAGGAGTTGAATTCTTTTACTTCATATAGGTTTGAATCAATTATGAAATCTTTTGTAACCTTGGGGATAAAAGAAAAATGTTGAAATTTTGCCTTTCTTGTTTGCCTGTTCAGTTTGTTTTCTCCAAACACCCACAAACTTACACATCCTATGGAATGTTGTAGCCACCAAGCCATTAATCAATGAATATATATATTAGGAATTATATAAGATATATGATTGAGTCTTATCTATTAGTTTAATTTTTTTAGTTAAACGATTCCATGATATAGTATCTGAGTGATTTGTGTGTGTGTGTGTATATATACATATCAGGAATTATATAAAATATATGATTGAGCCTTATCTATTAGTTTAATTTTTTGAGTCAAACGGTTACACGACATAGTATCTGAGTCATTTGTACCTAGAGATCAAGGGTCCAAATCCTAAATTTCAACTCGAGGTGGATGGACATGTGTTGTTCCTGCTTCATGTCCAAAGAGCATTTGCGTTTGGCAGAGTGTCATGAATAAAATAAGATCAAAGATTGAACCTCATATATTAGCTTAAACTTTTGGATCGAACGGTTTCATGAGAATTTATGTGTTAAACTAACATAATAATGTCACGTTAAACATATTTTAAGGTGTATAGAAGTTAAAGTGAGCCCTTATATATTTAAGTCTATAAGTGATTTCTAAAAAAAAAATAAAAGCCTATATATATATATATATATATATATATATATATATATATATCAGTTGTAGGATACAATTCTCTTAAGTGTAACGAAAGTTAAATAGTTTTTATCATCTTATTGATAATTTTTAGAAGATAATTTTTTTAATGATTACAGTGTTACATGAGTAATAATATACATAATACAAAATTTGAGGAAAAATTACATAACTCATTTAAAAAGGCATATTAAAGGGAGAGTTGTCACACATATATAAGAAGTAGTATTATTCGAGCCTCTACCAATGTGAGATATCTAACACACTTTCCCATGCCCAAATCTATTTGAAACGTTGAGTTATCAACAGGTGACCAAAAATTATAACTGGATTTTAATACCACATGGAACAATGACCTAACTCACTCAAAAATTATCTGAAAGGGTGAGGGTTATCCCGCACATGTAAGGAGCAATATTGCTAAGCCTCTACCAACGGAATATCTAACAGAGTTCATAAGGATATTAGGAATATTTCCGTTAACTCGAATTTTATGGTCCATTCAGCAATCTAGTTGAAATGTTTTCCATCTTGGCCTTCTAACCATTTTTCCCATAAAAATAAGAGTCAATAAAATAAAATAACTTTGGTTAAGTGATTCTCTGGCTGATATAACACTCCCATCATAGATAGATAGTCAACCAAGCAAGCTAAACGAATCAATCTGTATGATGGGGAAATAATTTTATATTTTATAAAAAATTTGTAAAATTAGGAGTGCATGTCTGTTCAATATTTATATCATATAATAATTTCATAGCAAAATAGATGATTAAAATAAGCACCCAATATTTTAATTTGGATAAAATAAAAATTTTCTTGAGCTGTTGGCCATATTGAAATCTACTAGTTGCCATTTATTAAAATTTTTAAAATATTCCTCAACTTGTCATTGATAATGTTATTTTTTATGCGATATGTATTTTCTAGTATTTTGGCATATAAATATCTTTGTTTTTTTGGAAAATTGAGTAGCTAACGTTTGTTTTTTTTTTTTCTGGATTACTGACATATGCATTCAACTCACAATTTATGTAGCCAAATTATGGACACCTTTTTTTTTTAAACACACTCAAATGTCAACTTTATAAAATCAATTACCAAATTATATTTCAAATAATATTATATCAAAACTAGCTTTACAAGTTTTCTAAATCACTATCTTACATTCCATCATTTGATTGAAAGTGGGTCTAGTTGGCACTCCCCGTCCTATCAAGAAAAAATGGCTCGGAAAATTATTAAAAAAATATAAAGCAAAGTCATCGAGAGGAGACAAAACGAGATCTCTCTCGTTATACAAAATCATATATAATAATACAATTTACAAAGGTTGGGTGTGTAGGCCACCAAGCATGGTTTGTGTGTTGTACGATATCCAGCGATTGCATCCAATGCATGATTTCCTTCCGGAAAGATATGCGAGACAACAACCCGTATCTAATGCAACTTCTACAAGCAAGCCTCCTAAAGAACTCTCAATGACCACAAAACATGTAAGAGATGTCACGTATAATATGTACGACAGAGGTAGAGTCCGTTTCCAACTATTATGAGTGCTTGAATGGAAAAAATTGTTGCCCAGAGCTCGGCTTCAAACGCGCCAAGCGCCAACATAAAATGGACCGTAAGGGAGGAACATATATAAAAATTCCAAATGAACTTATATGGGAGTTGTTGGGTGCCTTCCTGCGAGTATGAATAAGCATTCTTAACTGAGGAAACACCATCAATTGCAGGCCATCAAACCAGACCCTGGGGTGGGCAACGGGTACCACCACCTAGGGCCCATAGCCGGAAGGAACCTAAAAATAATTTCTTTGTTTAAAGATTTAGTTGTTGTTATTTAAAAGATAAAAGAAAACAAAAGGTAATGTTAGTAGAATTGGTTACGTGTTTATTAATGTTGTGAGAGGAAGAGTTCAATTCGTAGCTTTTACAAAAAAGTATGTTTTATTGCATTATTTTTTTTAGGGCGTCATGTTACTACTTTTAATATTAATTTGGTTAGGGACACAAATTGTTAGTGCCGGGCTTGCATCAAATGTCACTGCCAATTATAGTTTCCCCATTGTCAAGATTTGATCTCGTATCGTAGGATTAAAATGCACCTCGTCAAGTATGGCCTTATCGCTATAAAAATCAGCAACCGTTCCATTACAAGAGTGATAAATTTAGTTGAGTTGCTATTGATTTGTTCAAATATTAATCGATCCAAAAGCTTACGCAATCCCCGAAATATCCAGCAAGTGTGATTCCGATCAAATAAAAAATCAGCTATAGTTGAGCTCAAAATCAAAAAAGAAATTGGTAAATCACGAACATCACCATACTTGTGCAGCAATTGTTGGAAAATTTGGAAACTCAGAAGTAAAATTAATTCCTCGGAAGCAACACTTTCGTCAAAATAAGCAATGCTTCAAAATCAACACTTTACTCAGAATCAGCAATGCCTCAGAAGCGCCGCTTTGCATCAGAATCAACAACACCTCTGAAGCAAAACTTTCCTCGGAATAAGCAACGCCTTAGAAGGAAAACCTCCCTCAAAATCAACAACGCTTCAGAAGCAATACTTTATGTCAGAAGCAATACTTTGCTAAGAAGCTGTGACACGTCAAAAGTTGTGACACTTACCTCAGTAGTTGATTCTGAAGCAACAGTTTCCTTAGAAGCTGCGACACTTTCCTTTGAAGCAACGACACTTTTTTCTGAATTTCAAAAGCTAGAATTTTGGGCATAATGGACAAAATGCAGCAGCAACGAAGTTGATTTCTAATAATTGTTGATGAATAAAATTAGGAACAGACGTAAGAATAAGTTGAGTCGTGTCAAAGACACTGTCCTTTATGGATACTTAGTAGTTCCTCCTAGGATTAAACATCTTCTTTGAATTCGATTTGAATTTGGATACAGGAATACAAAATGCTTATTATATCCAGACGTAAAAATTGGATATGTATCTCACAAATGAAAAAACCCGCCAACCTTCTTATAGGTAAGAAAATAGTTGTTGTAAAACAATAAGTATGGTGCCTTTACAACCATAACCGACAGGAGTTATAAAAATTTAATCAAATATAAGCAATGGAGAATTAAACTCATTTAAAACTCACTTTTATGAAGGAAATAAAGTTTGTAACTTCCACTATTAAATTTTTTACCAAAGATATTTTTCTCAATAAAAATATCACAAAATATTTTTTTAACTCAAAACACATATTTTTCAAAAATCCCCCACAACTTTCAAAAGAAGTTTAATAAAAAAATTTTTGGATACCTCGAGTTTGACATATAATACATGGAATTAGTAACTTGTGGACTATGAACTAGAACTTGATAGATAAAATTTAACTTGCGAAATATATGGTGAAACATATAGTTTCTTTGAACCAAATAAACACTATTATAATATAGGGATTTTACCATATCACATTATGCCAAGTACATTTCTATTCAACGCGGTTTTGCACGAATAGGCCATGCACGTGCCTAGTCTTTCAATGGTGCTCTTAAGATAGCACCAATATTATATCTCATAGAAGCAGCCCCACTTCACACTCACATAGGTGATTTGATCAAGTGTATAATGGACTTTATACACCACTCATAAGAGCTATGAAATTTCATTAACAATCCTCTTGACTCAACCTCCAAAAATATGCAACATAGAACTTTTAGCACGTTTAGGTGTTAGCACAGAATTTCGATGACCCGTTAGTCGGTGGTAAAAGTTTTATATATTTCCTTTGATCTTTTTGCATTTTAGGTTCATGAGTTAATCTACAGAAATGAGCCTCGAAGAACGAAAATCCAATCCTTTTTAAAAAGCCAAAAGCTGAATTTTTCACTTTACCCATTCGATTGTGGTACTGTGATCGATAGATCACGACACCGTGATCCATGACTGGGGTGTCGTGATCAATTCATTCCCATTTAGTTCACTGCCCTAAAATCAAATTTCCTAATCTAAAACACATAGATCATGGTACCGGGATCCCAATAGCGGTACCATGATCGATTCAATAGGAAAAATGTTTTTTGAATTAAATCCCTTTTCCTCTATAGTTGAGATTTTATTTTTTACCTATTTTTAGTGGCAAGAACTCTATAAATAGAGCCCCTAAACACAGAAAAGACACAACTTAATATTCTAAAGAATTCTTTGGTAAATTAGAATAGTTCTAACGAGTTTTCTACTCTCATTCATTCTAGTTTATGAGAATGAGAGGAATCGACTTCCTCAATTTATCTTTTTGTTATTTATAGTCATTTAAGGGTTCTTTGTCATTCATCTCGGTTCTTCGATGTTCTCATCTTCAAGATTGCACCTAAACCGAAAAATAAGAATCATATTCCACAAGGTAATAATCTGAGACTAAATATATTAATTCATTATATTTTTAGCGGGTAAGAGCTCTTTTGTGGTGATTGGAAAGCTGGCACTCAAGTACGCCCTCTAATAACTTCTTGTTTCATTTTACCTAACTTAAAATGGCCTATTTTGCTGTTTTTTGTTGTATCTGTGTTCTGCTAATTTCAATCATGGTACCGTGATTGATAGATCATGGTACCGTAATCCCCATAATGGGCCGTGATCGACTCATGGATAGAATACCCAAAATTCCATATTTTGTCCCAACGCATTTCTCTGCAGGTCTAAACGGGTATTCTGTTCCCACAACTATTTGTAATGTATTTTGTAATTTTTTATGCCACATACAATATGTTTTAATAATATTTTGTGATGCCATGATCGCCTTGAGGGGGTATGTTTTGCATTAAATCAATTCTCTTTCTCATCCCCGTTCTTTAAACCAACCATAGGTAATAATTGTTATTAAATAAATTAAAGTTGGTAGTGGAACATGTGTTTAATCGCCTAAGTAATGAATAAATGGTTCATCCAGACCCGGATCACTGTATTACGGTTTAGTGTTGTTTTCTTGGAGACGATGCTATTCCAAATTCCTGGAAAGAGCTAATCCAGGTAGCGACTCTGAGTTATAATCCAAAAATTTAGGTTCTTGGATCTTTTTAAAAAAATTTTCATGAAACCATTAAAAATTTAAGTGGATCGTAATGCCTCAGTTTATGACCCACAGGTAGCTTTGACCTGAACTCGACCAGATTGACCCAACTCGGAAAGCCACGCCTGCTCAGAGTGGTGACTCTATTAGGGACTTTTCTTTTTGTTTTCTTAAAAATCTTGCTTTTAAAAGGTTTTAAAAAGATTTGATGTAGATAAAAAGTGTTTCGCCATTGTCCAACATTAACCTATTTAATACAATTGTTCATGTGTAGTAGTTAGATTATTTTGCATTTTAGGAAAGGATGCCTTATTATCAGACGATTAATTAACAAAAGTGTCTTCTAGCGTTCTCTATGGGACCTAGGGGCACCTAGTGCGTACCACTCACAGCCATATCGTATCTCTGTAATCCTCTATGGGATCGGGATGCACATAGTGCTGTGAAATCCTTCTAAATTGATAACCCCGACTATAAGCTTGCATATAGTAAACCCTAGCAACTTCCCCTTAGGACTTACCCAAATCACATTTAATGGATTAGGTTGTACCTTATTGTCTACTATGGATTTTCAAGGTTTAGAGTCAACTCTAGATTTAGAAGCTTTACCCTTTGCATGGAGTAGTAAGGAGATGAGAGGTATAAGGTTGGAGGAGTTTGTTTGCCATCTATGTGTTAAATAACCCATCATCTTTCCATGATGCGTATAGCCATGCTACATGTTTCCATGCTACTTGCTTCATGATCTTATCTCTATACTGAGTCTTTATTCCCTCAAGATTTCCATGAGACATCCCATAGTCACCCTTAGGAGTCATATCCCTTTGAGGCAATATCCCCGTTATTGTCTCTACGCCGTTATGCCATCGGCCTTTAGAGATGTCCCTTTGCAGTCTTAATTAACTATTATCCCTTTGTATCCCCAATGCGTTGTTATGCCATCCGCCTTCAGAGATGTCATACTTATGTCTCAACTATCACTCACCTCATATTCGTATAAGCCTTTAGAGATGTCATATCGATGTCTCAACTACCATTTACAATTAGAAGAATCACCTCGATACAATGATATGATTTCCGCATTTAGAGGTATCCAACCGATGCCTTGCTCAACCTCCACCTATAGGTCAAATATTTATCCTATCAAAACCCTAGAGATGTCACATCAATGTCTCGATCAACCAAGTCATGCCCTCACTCTCCCAAGTCAAGTTTAACCACTTCATGTCACTTGAGTCATGTTCAACAATGTCATATATCAGTCGAGTCCATCTTTTACCCTGCCCGAGTTGTGTCAGAACCATGGGATGGCTCAAACCTTAGCAAGTAAAAGCACCTTATATCGCGATATCCCACCGATGTTGCACATGTCATATCCAACCAATGTCCTTTTCCCAATTTGTCAAAGCATATGGGACACCCCGTTGTGTGAAGCCCTACCGTTAGCAATGTCAAACCTACCCATCTAGATGTCTACCCTATGTCGAACCTATAGTCTAGGTCATGCCTTGCGTCTAGCCTACCCTCGTCTCTCTTGCAAATCTTAGGGGATACTCTTGCTTTATTTCTTCAAACTAATGAGTTTCCTTTGTAGGCACACCACACACATGAGTCTGTGTCAAGTCATGCATATTGACCACATCATCTGCTGCCATATTAGCATACATACACCTAAAATATAAATCATATTGCTCATATCATCCTGCATCCATAACTAAACCCATGCATGGAATAATTCGACCGTGGTTTTATCTCAGCTTGGAAGAGGGGTGACACTCATCTAATCCACACTATTGAGTTTTGTTACTAATGGGACAAAATTGATTCAAGTTTAATTCTGAGTTTGGGGCACAAGTTAGGTTCCGAGCAGTCCAAGCAAATCAGTTCCATGTTTATTCCGAGCTCTCCTAAGTTCATCAAAATGGCTTTTATCTCTAGTACTGAGATCATCGTGCAAAGGGTGAATATTTCCATTACTGACTTTTTAGAATCTAATAAGTTTAAGGATGCTGTGAATGAGATTGTAAATCAGATGTTGGATGGGGTCGTGGAAACACTAATATAAGCAATCGATAAGAAAGAAGCTAAGGCTGCTATCGAGCTCCTTCCCCCGGGATTCATCATGACCCCTCTTACTCCTTACCATGGGCTTAAATCCCCAATTTTGCATGTATCTTACTTTGAAAGTTTCATGAAAATGAAGAACCTATCCGACCACCAATTGGTAGTAATGTTCCCATGCACCCTAAAAGAGCTTGTTGCTAAATGGTACCTTAACTAACTTGAGGATGTAATGCATAACTTGCCACACTTTTCAAAATCTTTCAAGGAACACTTCTCTTTCTACATAAGTCCTCGGGTTAATCTCTAAGACCTGATCCATTGCAAGAAAAGGGAGAATGAAGGATTTCACTAGTACTACAAGAATTGGATAAGGATTAATGTGTTGTTGCAGCCAAAGCCTAGTAAGAAGCATCTCATCGAAATACTAATAAGTGGGGCCTTACCTAAGTTCAAAAGGGGGCTCATGCTCAAAGATTTTGAAGAATTAAAAAATGTGTATGATAGGGCCCTAATGATGGAAAGAGGTTCAAAGATGTAAGAAAAAGATCATGGGATTTCTCCTTGGAAAGACAACCTCTTATTTCTTCTTCGTACGATGCGGAAAGTCAAGCTAATTGACAATACTCTTCCATATGTTGCTCCCAAGCCTGGCCAATTCAAGGATTTCTATTCCTTTCATCTCACCTTGGGGCATCACACTAACAACTGCAAAATGCTCTTGGAAACCATCAAAAAGCTTTACAAAGACGAAAAGATTTCATATCTCGTGCTAAAAGATGATATCCTTTCTTTTTGGCCATCTGCCATTCAAAACGATAAATGAGCTGAATCTTACGAGCTACCCAATCCTCCAACTAATGTTATCAAGATTCCTAAGGACTTCCTCTTTGATTGGACCGCTCCTCCGCTCTTACACCTTCATAAGTACATAAGTCTCATGGAGTTCTTTGGCTTACATCCTAATCATTGGCCCAATCTATTTTCCATGACTCTCAGGGGAAAGGCTTTAACTTGGCACACAAATCTACCTCAAGATCAAATTCTGTTCTGAGATAGGTTGAAGGAAGCTTTCATCTCATAATTCTCTTAAGATTCTACTCCGCCGTTGACCTGGCATTTGACAGAAGGCACCGCTTAGAATGAAGATCAGCCACCTCAAGGAGGAAACTTAGTCAATGCACTATGGGAAGAAGGTTCAAGTTCAGCTAGCCTTCCTATTAATGATGAAGGATATGACGCAGATGATGAAGGAGATAATGGGCCAATTTACTCATTCATGAAGGGCTTCTTAGGGATATCGAAGATCATTGATGGCATTTGATTGATGAGGATGATGTCCTTGTTTCTATTCCTAGTCTTTTTCATGTGAATAATAAGGATTATAAAGCAAATTTATCAATGACATATAATAATTTTGCTTACTTGTATGATGTCTTGCCTAACGCCAACTTGCATTCATTGGATCAAATTCATAATGTGTTTAACTGGCATGATGCTTCTATGATTGAAATTAATTGTAATACAACTAAAAACCCTTAAATGGTATATATTTCAAATGATTTATCTCCCATCAAGAATAAAATGATGAAAATTCTAAAAAAGCACATGGTAGCATTCGCTTGGTCCTATGAAGATATGTCAGGAGTAGATTGCAAGATAGCAGAACATCGAATTCGAACTAATCATAAGTTTAGGCCCCTTAAGCAAAACCTTTGTTGTATGAGACTTGAATGGGTCGAGCAAGTAAAAGCCGAGGTTTCTAAATTGATCGATGCCAAATTTGTAGAAGTGGTTAAGTATCCGTCCGATGGATATGATGTATGCCCTTAAGGCAATTAGGGCGATATATCTTAATTATATATTAGAACGAATAATTTATTGAAATTAACAAAGGCATTTGATCTTTTGTTTGTATCGATGTGTTCGTATATATATATGATGATTGGTTAAAATATATTCATTGATATCTATGTACAAAAGTCCTTGACATATCATAGAATGAAGAGAGAGATATCATAGTAGGACCGTGTTTAGTGAGACATTCTTCATGTGCAATTATGATTATGTCTAAACTATCCCTAGTCATAGTTTCATCATGAAAGGATGTTGATAAGATTGTAAGGCTATCATGTGGTAAACTTTCTTAGAAAGGGTCCAAGCAGTTAACCTCCTAAGATTGAAGGTGGTGCCTTAAATTTGACACATGAATATATCTAGAAGATATATTGGAGACCGGAATTAGATAACACTTGGTAAACATATCAGAGTGTTAGCGTTTATCTTTATGTAATAGCTTTGCTAGTATCCTCATACTTGAGATACTAGTTATCTTGTGTAGTACTATTATGAGCGGGAGAGATAGTAATGGGGGCGTGTGGGGTGCGGTGTGGGGGGCGCATTCGGTGCAGTTTGAAGCAACCGCGGGATTGAATATTTTAGGTGTATACCTTTTCATAATAAAATGATTGGTTTTAGTAAATAAAAAATTATTTTGTTATTTTTCACGTAAACTTATTCAGTGTGAAAAACATGGCTTTTTATAAGCCAAAATTGTGATTATATTGAGAAATATATTACACATTTTAATTAAGAAAAGATATTTTTAAAATAAAGCATTTTACTTTATTTAAAAATAAAAAATAGAGTCACCACCCGGTTCAGCAATACCAGGAATTGTAGTATACTGATCCAAAATGAGATTTTTATACCAAAGAGAAAATGAGATTCTGAGTTCATACATAATAGTTACTCATATTGTTCAAATTGGATTTAATTAATTTTGATTATAGAATTCGTGATAATATCTGCATTACAATGGCTTTATTTAAGAAATAAATTCAAGAAATAAAATAGCCATTATAATGGCCTAATAAATTGATATTTTGTACCGAAATTTCGATAGAGTAACAACAGCACTTGGGTTTTGGCCCAAAAACTCGGATAGAATTTCCACTCTCTGGATGTTTATCCACACCTGCGAGCTTATTTACACATGTTATAGTTTAAGTGGCTCGAGTGGCTCACATAAAGCGATTTGTAAAATTGCAATAATAAAAATAATAGAATGAATTTAAATTGGAATTAAAGTTGGGCTTAGAGCCAATTACCCTCAGTTTACCTTTTCGTCTGTCTAGGATGACTTGATAGCCGGTGCAGGACCGAAGTTGTCGGAGATTGTGATTTGGTCAGAAAATAGATTTAACCCAAGTTATCACTATAATCTTGGATTATTTCTAAATAAAATGCGGGGTTTTTTAAGAAATTGAGTTGTTTTTGAACTGAAGATCACTATAAGATCTAGATCAAAAAAGACATAAAATCGAGTTTATACCTAATGTACGTGATAAAGCTAAGATTTGGAAGTGTTTTGGTAGAGTTTCAGGTCTTTTAGGGCTCCCTAAAGAAAAATGGAATGAAATGGTTTTCATAACGTTTTCGACTACTGAAAATGGAAAGGGAGTGTCCCTCTATTTATAGAAGATGGATTTTAGCCCACGAGCTGAAAGACTAGGTAATGAGTTCCCGGGGCAATTACCTACTCGAGTGCAAATCTGATTTGAATCTATCAATAAATATTTCGAGAGATTTACTGAGATTTGGCTTGATCTTTTCACTATAGAAGCAATGAGCCCGTAGGCTAAAAGACCAATTTTGACCAAAATTTTAGTTTTTTATTTTTGAGAAGGAAATGCTAAATCGAGGCTTCCCTAGAACGTGGATTTTTTAATTTTTGATTTTTGGATAACAATTCGGTGCTTTTTTGGCTCTTTTGTCTGATCACTGAACAAAATAGGCATTATTCCTTATTGGGCCGGAACGGACCTGTGCTAACAGTTTGCCCCTCACATACATAAATTTTGTGCTAGAAATTTGATCATATGAGAAATAAACAAAAGCGTGTGTGTGATGCAAAATAAGTTGAAATATTTTTAATCGATTAGTTTTGAAACAGAAATATTTTTGCACCTTTGAATAAAACTGACCAGGGGTCGAAAATAATATTTAAATTATTTTTATGCAGAGATGCAGTAGATGTTGTGCAAAAATAGCTTTTAGGTCCGCTCGTTTTGTAAACAATGCAGAAAATGCATGAAAAAAATGCAAAAAGCTGAAAACATGCAATGAGCCCGCGGGCTCAAAGCTTACCTAACAGTCACTTTTCTAGCCGTTACGCGTCTAAAGGTCAAAATGCGGAATCAATGCGTAAACGTGTGCCACATAAGTAGGTAACTACCCCGCGGGGCTAATTATCTATGTGATAAGCCCGCGGGCTCATCGCCAGCTGGCTATAAAAACAGATCTGATCTCTCATTTTTCTTCACACCAACATTCCTTCTCTTCTTTAATTTAGATTTCTTGCTTGCTTTCTACAATTTTTGGGATTTCAAAGATGTTCTCTTTGCTTTTCTTCCCCATTTTTCCACTTAGGTTCTGATTTTTCAGAATCTCCATGTGGTTTAAGCTTTACAATGTCTAGCTTCCTCTCTCGGATCTACCTATACAAACTTATCAGGTTGAGATTGGGGGTCAACAATTAGATCTGGCTTGGGTGCCTGTTGAGGCTTTGTGCGGAATGCCTCGTAATTGGGGATTTCATGGGGTCGAGCTTGGCAAGGAAATTCCCTTTCCCTTTGAGCGCCCATCTCACCTTACTTGGAATCTGGTTAGTTTTTGTTTTTTTTCTTTTCTTTTTATTATTCCAATGTCAATTTTATTGCACTTGATTTAGAAAAATGCATGAATCTTTTTATTTGTTTATCATTTCTTACTTTGGAATATGCATGATAGATTTTCTTTTTGGAGAAAATAATGCACAAAATATTGTATATGACAAAATGAATGCTCCTAGACCTTTTTAGGCCTTGTATTTATTGTAGAAAATTTTCAAAATTAATGAATTTTCAAAATTAATGCAATGTATATTTTATCGTCATCAGGTTACCGAGATTGAGGATGCCAACATTACTCAGTTCGAGACTTGGTACAAGTGCCTTTCCCCAGATGCCAAGGCTTTGATAAAGGAGACCCCTTTGGACAGGAAGCTTACAAACCTTAAGTATAAGAAATCGAGAAGATACCCTTACATTCCAAAAGGACTCTCGACATACCTTCTGAGTAGGTGGTCAGGTACTACTCACACTTTCCATTTCGGCTGCGGTGAGTATACCATCACTCTCATGGATTATTGTGACATCATGGGTTTGTCATTTGAGGGCCAGGTCCTTCACTTCAATGCTTGTTTCTTTCATAATCATTTTAATGATTGACTTATCGAGGCTTTGATCGAATATGCCCGGGATTGTAGGGGGATTTCTTGTGAAAAAATGATGAAGTTTTGGACTTCTGACAAAGGTGTCGGTTTGCCTGTTGAGTGCGAGGCTAAGGCCTTTGTGGCCGTGACTCTTTCTTGGATGTGTTTTGACATAGGGGTTTCTATGGTGAACCTCAATATTCTCCCAAGTTTGATCAATATTCGTGAGTTTGACCGAAATGGTTAGGGATGAGCTGCTCTTAGCCATATGTATTGGGCACTTGATCAATGTGTGAGGATCCGGATCAGAAAGCTCAGGTCTTGCTTCCAAGTTGTCTTTGTAAGTGCCTGAGAATTTTATGGTTTTCTTTCATATTTTGTACTTTGAATGTTTATGCTTTCCTTTGCATCTTTATAGGTTTGGTTCTTTGAAGGAGTCCACTACTTATGGAAAATGGAAATCTCCCATTCTTTCCACGATTGCCTCACTATTGGAGTGGATGGGAGATTGACGCAACTACGGTCATTGCCACCCAAGTCCAATGATTGACTGTTAAGTCGATAAGTCGCCTGACTTTGGCTGCTTTCACATTCCATTGTGCTGCTTGGTTCCTTATTTTTGCCTTTATTATTTTTAGATTAGGACTTATCCCTGGGAGCCTCAGGCTCAATGGCCTGATTACTTGCATTTCACTGGGAAGTTCACAAGCTGTCACCTAATTCTGGAGACTCCCTTTTCTCTTGAGTGGTATCTTGGAGATCAAATTCGAGGTTGTCATCTCACTCCTAGGAGTCGGTCAATGCAACCACTAGTGCCTCAATAGGTTTTCTGGCCCAAGAGTTCATCTGCTGTTACTCATTTAGGCAATGTTGGAGTAGATCCCTCTTTTGCGGAGTGCCCTTGACGCTACGAGGAGTTCTGCTATAGGGAGCTTCTTGGTTGGCCAAATGTTGATCCTATTCCTATGACTCCGATGGTAACTGTTCGCAATCCTCCTAAAGAGAGACAACCATCTACGCTTGGCGATGCCCTTAGCACATAGGCTGGCTCTAGTTCATAGGTTTCAATCCAAGTTACGGTACGTGCCCGTTGATTACTCTCTTATTGGGCATATTCGACATTGATCTGAGCTTGTTATGTTTTGGTCTTTCTACAGGACCACTGCGGTAGGAAGGCAGCCAGGCCCGTCGGGAGTTCTTTGGCCTCTTCTGCTCTTTCTCAGGGTTTAATGATGATAGAGAGTCATTGGGGATTCAAATATGATCAGATTAGATTCACGATGTATCGCCTAAACTTGACCATCTATACCCCAGTGATTCATTCCTATGTGGATGCTGAGCGTCCGGTGACTTTTCAACCTTCGGGACTACTTGCATGAGTTCTTTTTGTCTAGCCTTTTTATAGGGTCACAAACCTGACCCACTTTAATTTTAATTTATCAGGTACCCATAGCTGATAGTATTGCCGGCTGGGGAAACTAAAAGTTCATGATGAACCAAAATTCTGATATGGCGGTACGTTTATTTTTATTCTTATAATAATAATGCATGGCATGTTATGAAATTCATGTGATTGAAATGCGTTTGAAATGTTGCAGATGGATATCCGGCGACTTTGGGCTCAGCTTGGGATGGTTCAAATGGATGACCAGCAGTAGCAGCCTCAACAAGAGTAAGGTGGATTCTCTGGATTCTTCCCACAGGATAGTGATCCTCCTAGTCAGCTGGGTTCGAGAGTCGGCCAATAGATAGGCTTTTTGTTTTTCCTTTTTTTTCTTTTAGGCCATTTAGGGGGCCTTTCTTATACAAACATATCTGATTTATGAAAGAATTTGTACATCATTACTAGTGCTTTACGCTCCTCTTTTTTCTTGATCATCGAGTTTTAGCGAGGTAATCTGCGAGGCATTCGTAGATTGCCCCATAAACTACGTATAGCGGATTGTTACCTTTCTCCTCTGGAATTTATCACCATGCAGGACTACATCCAATTCTGTGCAGATCTAAATGTTTATCTCAAAAAATCTTATGGTTTGGATTATCTTGGGATCTCTGTCTTTGTCACACTTGATGGAGTATTATTGTATCTTTGTTAAGGAGAATGTGATCCAGGCTGCTGTCAATTTATGGGATCCCGTTGACAACATCTTTCATTTTGGGGATCACGAGTTGTGCCCCTTGTATGAGGAATTTTGTAGGCTATTGAGGTCTTCAATGGACATGCCCCCTACTATTCTAATACACAGTCCCGAGTTTTTGGAAATTTTGATGGATCAATTTTAATTGACACGACAACACGACAGACATTGACTTATTTACAATGTCCTTTGGAATGAAGGCTTGAGACTGGATGTGGCTTTTGTCATGGTGAGGAACCTTTCGTTAAGTGATGCAAGTTGGCTTCCACTCATATTTTTACTTTTTGTTGGGAGTATTTCTTTGCGAATCTCTGACCATGGTCTGCAGTTTTGCTTATCTTACCATTGTCAATCAGATGTTAGAGCGAAAATCTCATGTTGTAGTGAGATTGGCAAAAACACTAATCTTCATGCATTCCGCGTGAAATGGTACTGAGGTTATTTCCATGGGTACCAGGCTTCTTCTTCAGGTAGACTTATTCTGGCCTTTCTTTTTACATAAACCTCCCTTTTGTTTTTTGATTTATTAGGCCTGCCTTAATTTTTGCCCCGACCGCGTTTTTAGGTTTTCAATCTAGCAGGCTATTATTGTATTTTATCATTCATCACTTTTTTTCTTTTGTTTTTTAATTGCAGATTTGGCTTTAGGACAACCTTTCCGTGTTATATGTCCCTATGAACATGGATTATCAACCAAAGGCTTACTGGTTGCGGAGCTCCTTAATTGTTATTGGTGCCCGATCTTATAGATACTTCACTGTCGAGTAGTGGATTGAGTTTATAGGGAGTCATACCACTGAGGATATCCACTTCACATGTCGCTGGTGGGGAATCACGCATGTGACTACTGATGTTGCTAGAGATGGCGTAGTGCTCATTGGTCTTTCTAAGATCATCTCCTACTCTCGTGGTCACTTGTTCAGGCAATATGGTCATTCTCAGGGGCTTCTGATATCTTTATGCACCCTCCTTGGCTCCGAGCTCTCTCAGGTCTATCGTCATGATATGAGGTGGAACAATCAGGGAATGGATGTAAATTGTTTTAAGCCCTTTTATATTCATCCAAGCCAGGCTTACAGCATCTGGGTTGCTAGCACTCGTGGGCTTGCTATTCTAGAAGAAAGGCTTGCCGAGAATAACAGGCGTCATGGCTTTCTCAGAGGTCACTAGGCTTACCATCGTGCATTGTTTCATTTTCATGGAAGAATAAAGGCTTCAAGCCTCATTGTTTGCCTTCTTCATCTCCATTTCCTTTTTGTAATGCACTTTATATGAAAGAAAGACAAAAATGCTATGTGAATACGTGTTTTATTAAACAATTTGAAGTTTCCATTTAATACACTTGTTTTTCCCTATGCGTACACTCACTGAGTCAAAGAGGGGGTGAATGACTCACTCAAGAATTAATGAAAATTTTTCGCGATAATAACTTGCTACGTTGAGTGAGCTCAGATCGTTGAGTGAAAATCTGGACCATGCGATTAAGTAAAGGACATGTAGATTTTTATACTGGTTCGGCAGCCTGTGGTTACATCCAATCCAGAGAGAGTGTGTTGGCTTTAATCCACTAATCTCAACTCCTTTACCCTAGGTGGAGAAGCCTTTCACAAATTCCCCAACTACAGTAAGTACCCTCAAAACTACAATCGCTCACCCACTAACTAGAATACCCTCTTCTATCAGCAAGTCACAAAGAGTCTAAATAAGAGCTGGAGTTAGTTACAAATGATCTAATATTACAATTGATTGATCTAATCTATTCTCCCTTGTTCTAAAGCAGATTCTAGCTGAGTTGTGCATTCTTGCTTAAACTCCTTTAAAGCTTGTAAATTGATAGATTTTTGCTTCTAGGAATTTTAGGTGTAATCACCAAGTTCTAATGCTTGCCTTCTTGCTCCTTTTATAGTTGGATTGAGAAAGTAGCCGTTAAACTTATCTTGGCATCTTTTGAAGTTGACATCTCAGTAATTCACCCATTGCTTCTTCAAATCGATCTGTTAAGAGATAGAATTGCATTGTTGTGAACTACATTTCAATTCGTCAGATTAAAATTCAAGCTCCAATTGAATTCTTTGTCATTCAATGCCAGTCTTCCATTTGAGAGAACACTCACTGACTTGCCACATGGCTTCATCCTATTCCATCTGGTATTCTGTCATGTTGTAGAGTGCGTGATACAAGGTTGGTAGATCTGCAGAATTACCGAAAGTGGTAATTGACTTGTTGCAGCTTTGTATTGGAAGACTTTGTCATTTTCTTCAAAATTTTGTGTCTTGTCAAGGCATTAATACTTTTTGTCTTTGTCTCATTAATGTTCCTACAAAAAGCAACACTAAAAGCAAAGATACCTTTTTACCTTCAACGGTAAGGTTAGCAACATTGACAGACATAAAGTAATTCAGCAGAAATGATAATGTGTAAAGCACAGAGCTGAAACAAAAGCTAATATCAAGTGCTGAGTGAATATTGCTAATTTAGGGACTAATGAATACTCAGCACAGAAACAGCTCAAAGTTAAACTAAATAGCTAAGTCAGCAGAGACTTGACATTCTAACCTTGAATATACTAACTCCCTTACAACCATAGACTCTTTATTTTAACATCATTATTGATTTAATTATCCCACTCTTAACTTAATTGTTAAGATCAAAACTCAAGCACTACTGAGTCATCCACTGAGTCAATCCAAACTCGTGCTTGGTTCAACAATCTCCCCCATTTTGATCAATGGCAATTAACTAAGCTTGAATTAAATCAATACGATATTTAGATTAGAGTTACCTTATACTTATGGTTGATATGTCTTTTGTTCAGCATCTTCAATCTGCTCATAGTGAATGCTAACTCTCCCATAGTTCTTGAATCTTCTGAGTTCAACATCCCTCAACACTTCTCATATATTTCTGCAAGAGATCAAAGCATATATATATATATATATATATATATATATATATAGCAGAAAATATATGAAATTAAGTAGATCTTAACTTAGAACAAAAACTGTAATCTTTTATTAATTAATATCTCGAGTATAGATAACAAAGAGATAATCTATACTAAGTTTTACATTGAGCTCTAATGATTACAAATATTCTATTCTAATCTTTTGGCATACGCGGAGCTTCCAAATCCGCTCTCCTTTCTTCATACGCTTGTTGATACCATCTGGCCTTGTTTCCCTTCGGTAGCAAAATCTCCTTGCCTTTCCTCTTCCTTGTCTCATGATATTCTCTTCGAATGCGCTCTAGATCCTTAGACAGGTTGTATGAAAATTCAGCAATCCTCTGCTCTCTTTCCTTTTACTCCTTCTTATGCTTCTCACGATCCTTCTCCCTCATTTCTATTACATCCAAAATAGCTTGGGCTTGATGATCAAATGAGCTTAGAGATGCCTCAAAAGTCCCAAGCTATCCAAAATACCACCAACAGCTCATAGATTTCTTGAGATATAGCATCTTGCTCTCTGAGAAAAGTGAATAAGACTACTAAAGTGCGAGATTGAGAGAGATTGACTTGAAATTGAGCGCTCAGACTTTCCTTGGATATCTGGGTGTGATTGGCCAGAGCCTTGGCCTAATTATTTTCTCTTATAATTTGCTCCAGCATGGGAGTGCTCCTGATATGAGTAGTGACTTCATCATGAATCTTATCAATGGCTTCTCCATAGTTAATGACATTTGCTTAAGCTTGCTTGATTTGGTCTCTTGTATGACTAATTTCTGATGAAGAGTAGGCTCCAGTTTAGCATCTGCCATAACTATATCATTGCTCAGAGCATCTGAAATATTAAGTCTCTTTAAGGCATTAAGTATAGCTCCCTCTGAGTCTTTAGCTCCTTTCAGCATCTCCTCCTTCATAGTCCTTAATTTAGTGTATAACCCATGATGCTTGATTACCACTGTGATCAGAGCATCTAGGCCATCAACAACAGTATTCAGAAGAGCTATGTTGTCTTCATTTTCTTTGCTGAGTATGCTATATCCATCAAGTACTTTCAGCATAGGTTCTGGCAGAGGGTTGAATTTATCAATCGCCGAATTCCTGATGTCCCTCTCATCATTAAACACCTTGTAGTTGCTCTCAAAGATTTTTACCATTTGCTTCTTGAGCTCTGCAACTTCTAACTTCAATCCACTAGCCTGCCTACCTGCAATAGATAACAAGGGCAATACATGAGACACTATTGCCTTGAGTAAAGAAAATTGTGTAGGTACAAATCTGATGTGGGCTTTCATCTCCTCAACTCCTTCCATAAACCTTTGCACTGGCTGTACAGCCTTTGCAATCCTCCTCAAGACTTCCTCAGATAGTAGTGATTTTGCTATTTCAGCATCTATCTCAGTATCAGTCCTCAGTCTTGGAAATCTTACTCTCCCCATTCTTCTTATATCTCCCAAAAGCGTGGCTTGGGGGTTGAATTGGGGTTGTGGTTGAGGTTGTTGTCGTTCTTATGGTTGTGGTTCAGGAATCTCCTCATAATTAGAGGTCCTCTAACTGGTGGAGATCCTTTCGAATATAACTGATCATGCACAGGGGATCCTATGGGGGAAAGATATGGGATGATGACTGCTTGGTCAAAATCTGGGTTATTTTGGACTGAGGCTTGGTTGGTTTGGTTTGAGTTGGATATGGATGGTGTTTGGCTTTCTGGTAGTGGTAAGACAGAAATTGGTGTAGGTGAGAGTGGTGTCTTAGTGGATGTGTTTGGGAAAGTAAAGAGTTCTATGGTTTCCTGCTCTTTCTTTTCCACATCACCTTCAACACCAGACTCGCTGAGCTGATTCAGAGAATCCACAGTCAGCTGAGCTCCATACTCAACTACAACATCTTCATCCTCCTTATCTTGCAAATCTCCTTCATCCTCATCTATCACTATCTTCATTCTTTAAGCAAACTCCTTGTTTGTTCCTTTCTGGCTTCCTTGGCTTCCTCAGTAAGAGTCATGAACATTAAATTCTACAGCCTCAACCTCTAAAACTTCATCTTACTCCTCCTACTCTTCTTGATTCTCAATTCCCTTAAGAGCACCTATCATTTCTTCTACTACCTCAGGCATGTCTTTCTTAGCCAAGCTAGCTACAACATTTTGCAAAATCTGTTCAGTGCTAGCCTTAGCTCTAGCTATTGCTTCCTCAGCCTTCCTTCTGATAGTAGCTTCAATTTCCTCCTACTTCTTCCTTATTCTTTCTTCTTCTGCAGCTTCAATTCGTTCAGCTTCCTCAACATCCTAGACTACTCCAGTCCCTCTTTTCACCATTAGTTTCTTCTTTGGCTGTCCTACTTGTAGAATAGGAACTAATGTAGCTTCCTTGTCCTTTGTAGTCATCTCATCTAGCTGAACAACTTCTACTTTTCTCTTTCTCTCTCTTTTTAGGGGCATCTCCTCCCTTAGCTCTTCCTCAGCTAGCTTCTCTTCCTCTATCTCCTTGTGGGTTAGCTCATGGGATTTCTCTTCTTTAGTTCCCTTAGATGATCTTGTTTTCTTAGGAACAACAGTTGGAACTGAACTTGATGAACTGCCTTTCTTAGATTCCTTCTTGGAGTCTCTCCTAACCTTCTTCTTCACAGCTTTCTTTTCATCTATACTCTCTCTTTTCTCAGCTCTGAGCTTAGTAATCCTCTGAAGCTCGCTTTCCATAAAGGCATCCATGGTTAGGTCCTCCTCATGAGGCTGAATAGGCTTCATCTCCATTATGGCCTTGGGATCCTTCACTCTCGCTTCTCTTGGTTTAAGTTTGATGTCTTAGTGTTGGAAGGCCTCTCATTAGCTCTAAGTGCATGAAAATGGGCATTGTAGAGTACCCTGGACTCAAAAACTTTCATGTGAATGTTATTCTTAGCTGGCCATCCTTCCAATTCTAGTTCATATGCTCTGCAGATCTCCATCACCCACTACCCATACACTAGATTCTTGTTGACCTTTAAAAATCTATGGATGAGGGCATAGGCCAATTAATTCTCATGCCATGGGTCAGAGGATATACAAATACTCTCTCAAACTTAGAACAACCTCCTATTGAGCCAGTCTTAAACAGAAGAATTTTTGTAACAAGTTCATAGGCTTGCCTTTCTTCCTTACTAAACATTGATGTGATCAGTTCACTAGCCTTGAAATCTACAGGAACTTCATAATCTATAGGGATATCTATGTGCTCCTCATCTTTGATGACTCGCAGTTTGAGCCTCTTCTCGTGCATTCCTAGTAGACCAGCTATTAATTTGGGGGTTACATAAACTTTCCTCCCCATCATTGTTTTTACAAAAATATCCTTCAGACCTTCTATCATATGGATTCCATGATGGAAACTCTGAACAATCTCCTCAAAGCAGCCACTTGGCATCTTGAAAAAGCCTCTCAGGTGGTGCTGTTGAGTCCATTTGCCAAATCTCTTATCGCTTCCAAAGCTAAGCATATCTACTACAGTTGGTGGCTCAATTTATGTGTTCTCTACAACACACCATCTTGTGGGAGTACACATGGTTCCTGCTGGAATATTGATTTCTTCAATTTTATCTATGCTTACTGCTAGCTGAGCTTTATGATGTCTTGTTGTAACGCAACAACTATCTTTCTTATCCCTTACAAATAGATCATTCTTTCTTTCGGAAGTGCTTGTCATTCAAATTTCTTTGATGAAGATTAGAGATTTTAGGGATTTAGGAAGAAAATTATAGAGAAAGGAATTTTGGTAAAGTAACCTTTCCTCTTTCTGTATTTCTCCTTAAATAGCCAAAAACTCTTTGCTTAAACCTGCAAAGCTATGTGTATGACTCATAGTCTATGGTCTTATGATTTAATAGTTAGATTGTATAACGTATACCGTAGGATTAATGAATGCGAGAAACATGGGACAACTGCTACTGAATATGGATCATTTCATAACTTGCTACCATTTCCATCAAGATTAAATTTTAAAGATAACCGGTGACAATTTATGACGTGTCCAAAATTCAAGCAGCAAAAGAAATACTTAATCTAATTTGCTAATGCTCAAAGTCTGCCCTAGTTTGGTTAGCTCCAGAATAGGTTAGAGCGGAATGTATTTATTCAAATTTGATTGGACATTTCGATCAGCTATCTGAGCATGTTGAATTGATCCTTTCCAATAGGGTTTGTGAATATGTCAGCTTGCTGTTCTTTAGTAGGAATTTATGTGAGCTTGACTTTTCCTTTTAGTACATGATCCCTTATGAAGCAATGTCTAATATTGACATGTTTCATCCTGGCATGCTAAGCTGGATTCTTGGATAGGTCAATTGCACTCTTGTTGTCGTACATGACTTCAAGACAATTTGACTTTATACCATAATCCTTCAATTTCTACTTGATCCATAGCAGTTGTGCTACATAAATTCCTACAGCCATGTAGTCGCCCTCAACTATACTCAGAGCTACAAAAGTCTTCTTCTTGCTATACCATGTAACTAGACAATCACCAAGGAAATGACATCCTCCTATGGTGCTTTTCCTTTCATGTTTATCTCTTCTATAGTCAACATCTATGTATCCTCTCAGGGTGAAATATGCATTACTTGGATGCCATAATCCTGCATCAATAGAACCTAGCAAATACTTGAGAATTCTCTTGACAACAGCTAAGTGAGATTCTCTGGGGTCAGCTTGATATCTTACACAATAACATACAACATATTGAATGTTTGGCCTACTAGGAGTTAAGTAAAGTAGAGAGCCAATAATACCTCTGTAGAGCTTACTCTCTACAGGTTTACCTTCCTCACCATTATACAGAATAGTATCAACAGCCATGGGTGTTGACATTGGCTTGGCTTTATCCATGTCAAACTTCTTGAGTACTTCCTTAGCATACTTAGCTTGGCTGATGAAGATATCATCGTCACCTTGCTTGATTTGCAAACGAAGAAAGAAATTAAGCTCACCCATCATTGACATTTCAAATTCTTTCTTCATCTACTGGCTGAACTCTTTGCATAGCTTTTCATCAGTTGCTCCGAAAATGATGTCATCCACATAGAATTAGACTAGCAACACATTTTAATGGTTCTTCTTGATAAATAGAGTTGTATCTGCTTTTCCTCTGACATAACCTTTGTTGATTAAATAGTTAGTCAGTCTCTCATACCAAGCTCTTGGAGCCTATTTCAGTCCATATAGAGCTTTCTTCAGCTTGAAGACTTGATATGGATACTTGGGATCTTCAAAGGCCAGGGGCTGTCTGACATAGACTTCTTCTTGAATATAAACATTAAGAAATGCACTCTTCACATTCATTTGAAACAATTTGAAGTTTATATGGGATGCAAATGCATGGAGAATTCTTATGGCTTTAAGTCTTGCTATTGGCAAAAATGTTTCTCCATAGTCAATGCCTTCTTGTTGATTATAGAGCAACTAGTCTGGCCTTGTTTCTGACAACATTTCTAGCTTCATCTAGCTTGTTCTTGAAAACACATTTAGTGCCTATGATTGACTTTCCTTTGGGTTTCTCCACAAAATCCCAAACTTCACTTCTTTTGAATTGGTCTAGCTCCTCTTGCATTGCAACCATCCAGTTGTCATCATACTCAGCATCTTCAAACTTCTTTAGTTTAAATAATGAAACAAATGTTGAATGACTCATCATTCTTTTCAGCTGACCTCTAGTCAGCACTGGATTTTGCACACTATCAAGAATCTTTTCAACTGGGTGATCTCTTCTTACTCTGACTTCTTTTGGTAGATCAGGATCAGCTTGCTGAGCTACTGTCATTGGTTGAGCATCTACATCATCACCAAAGTTGATTGATTGGTCCATATCAACTTTTTCATCTTCTTTTTCTAGTACTAGATCAGGAATAATAATGGGCTGACTGACTGATCTGCTGACTTGTTCCTTTTCTCTTTCATCATCGATGGCTTCTCTACCTGCATTCGTAGTTTCATAAAAATCTACACGTATGGACTCCTCTAAGATGCCAGTCCTCTTGACATACACTATATATGCCCTACTGTACATTGAGTAACCCAGAAAGATTCCTTCATCAGCCTTGGGGTCAAATTTAGCCAATTAGTCTTTTGTGTTTAATATGAAGCATTTACAACCAAAGGCCTTGAGATGACCAACCTTGGGCTTACGCCAATTCCAAATATCATAAGGAGTTTTTTTCAAAACTGGGTGAACTAAAACCCTATTTAGAATGTAACAAGCTCTGTTAACAGCCTCTCCCTAGAAATACTTTGGCAGATTGTTATCACTCAGCATAGAATGACCCGTCTCTGAAATAGTGCAATTCTTTCTCTCAATAACTCCATTCTACGGAGGTGTATGAGGGGTATAAGAATTGTGGTTAATACCATGCTTAGAATAGAATTCCTCAAGCTGCATGTTTTCAAATTCTCTTCCATGGTTAGTGTCAATTCTATTAATTTTAAGGTCTTTTTCATTCATGATCCAGGTAGCCAGCCTAGAGAATAATTCAAATGTCTCATTTATGCTAGCTAGCCAGACAATCCAAGTGAACCTGGTCAGATCATCTACAACCACAAGGGTGTATTTCATTCCACCTAGACTTGTTGTCACAACACGGCTAAACAAATCCATGTGTAGAAGATCAAGGGGACTGGAAGAAGATATATCAGCTAATGATTTGAAGGTCTTCTAAATTGTTTCCCAAGTTAGCATGCTGAGTAGAGTCCATCTTTTTCAAAGGCTAGATTAGGTAATCCCTCAACAAGTTCATTTCTAGCTTGGTCATATTGGTATGTCCTAACCTTCTGTGCCATAGCCATGAGTTTTCCTCCTTAGAAACTAAGTATATATCATTAGAGCCAGCGGATAAATCAAACATACAGGCATTATTAATTTAGGGGCATAAAGAATAGTTTGGTCAGAGTTAGCATCAATGACTTAGCAGCCCGCTAACTCAAATATCACTTTTCTGGCTTTGTCACCCAACTAAGCAACACTTAGCAAGTTGAACTTTAGGCCTTTCACTAGAGACAAATTAACAATTGAAGGCTTGACTCCCATTGTGCAATTACCAACAATCGTTCCCTTTTTGTTGTCGGCAAAATTGACACTTCCACTTCTTCTTTGCTCTAATGTGATGAATCGCTTTTCATCACCTGTCATATGCCTCGAGCATCCATTATCCAAGTACCATATTCTTCTATGCTTAGTGGATCTCAGGCTCACCTACAAAATAATTAAGTTTTCTTAGGTACCCATGCATTTTTCTGGCTAGGTTCTCCCTTGTTAGTGGTGGTCACCCTTGACCAGTCATACTCATTATAGTAACCATTTTTGTCCCTACCCAAGACTGCTGCATGTCTTGGCTTACCACCAAAACTACAGGCGGCCTTAGGATTAGGCTTGCTAACTTTACTCTTTTCAGAAACCTTCTCAGAGTGGTATGTATAGTTACTCTAAGTATTCCTCCTACGTTGAGGAAGGACCCGCACCTTTTTCAAAGCTATTAATTCAGCAGCTAGCTCATCCAATTTCTTAGAGAGTTTGCTATTATATCCATTTTGGTACTCAGCTTTTTCCATCAAGTATAAGATGTCAATTAAAGTAGAAGAGTTAACATCTTCTATATCATCACACCTCCTTTGAAGTACTTTGATGTACTTGGTTGACTTCTTATTCATATTAATAATATCATTAAGTACTACAGCAAGCTCATATGAAGATAAAGGGGGTCCAGAATTCACATTGGAGTGATTTCCTTTATGTCTGCTTTGGTCAGCTGATTGTCTAGCAGCAGAAGTAGTTGGTCGGTTAGCTGACTCTTAGCTGGGCAAATCATCCTTAGCCATGAGACACACATTGGTAGAATCTTGGGCCTCTTCATCTGAGGATGATGACTCTTGTTTAGAGTAACTCCAGGTAGTAGCAAAGGGCTTTCTTACTCTTTTTCTTCTTGAACTTATCCTTCTTAGCCTTGGGACAGCTCGACTGAATATGCCTTTTCTCACCACATTCAAAGCATTTAATGTCTTTATTATGCTCTTTGTTATACTACTTTCATGGTCTATCGGCTGCTCCTTTCTTATACTTGCATGTCTTTCTGAACTTTTGAAAGTTCTTATCTTTTCCTAAATATCTTCTGAAATTTTTAGTCTATAGAGCTATCTCTTCTTTTTTATCCTCTGGATATCCTTCCATAGAGGTATCTTCTTCTTCACCATCATCAGTTCTCAAAACAACAGGTATGCTAGAGCTCTCTTTTTCTTTGGACCTGTGCTTCTTGGACTCATTTTCATACTACTTGAAGGACATCTCATGAGCCCGCAGAGCTCCAATTAGGTCATCAAACTTATAGGTTTTTAAATAATGAGCCTCTTCAATAGCACTCTTCTTGGCTTCCCAATCTTGAGTCAACCTTCTAAGGATCTTCTTGATAGTCTCTTCTTTTATGAAGGTCTTACCAAGTCTTTTCAGCTTATTGACTATATTCAAGAATCTGGTGTTCATGTTAGAAATATCCTCCTTAGGCTTCATATGAAACCATTCATAATCCCTCATAAGGATATTGATTTTGGACTCTTTCACCTTGTTAGTACCTTCATAAGTTACGGCCAACTTCTTCCAAATCTCTTTGGCTTCGTCGCATCCTGAAATGTGATTGAACTCAATAGTGTTAAGAGCATAATGAAGATAGTTGATAGCAGCTGCATTTTCTTTTAGTCTGGCTAAGTTCTGATTATCCCATTCAGTAGAGTACTTATCAACTCGTACTACATTCTTCACATGTGATGGAACATATGGCCCTTCTATAATAGCCATCAAAGCATGCATACTCTGGGACTGAATGAAATTGGTCATTCTATTCTTCCAGTAAGTGTAACGCTCTCCATTAAACATTGGAGGCCTGGTGACTGACATGCCTTCAGGAAGAATATAAGCTTGAGCCCTTCCAATGGATTCTCCTTTATACACCATGGTCTTTGTCTCAAAGATTATAAAATTTGTGAATTGAGAATTGCTCTGATACCACTTGTTGGTCCCTATACACTCACTGAGTCAGGGGGGGTGAATGACTCACTCAAGAACCAATGAAACTTTTTCAAGATAATAACTTGTTAGGCTGAGTGAGGTCAGCTTGTTGAGTGAAAATCTAGAAATTGTGATTAAGTAAAGGACATAGAGATTTTTATACTAGTTTAGTAACCTGTGCTTACTTACAGTCCTGAGAGAGTGTCTCGGGTTTAATCCACTAATCTTAACTCCTTTACCGTAAGTTGAGAAGTCTTTCAAAAATTCCCCAACTACAGTAAGTACCCTTTAAACTACAATCACTCACCCGCTGACTAGAATACCATCTTCTATCAGTAGCTCACAAAAGAGTATAAATAAAAGCTGGACTTAACTTATAAAAACATTCCTCAAGTTACAAATGATGTAATATTATAACTGATTGATCTAATCTATTCTCTCTCATTCTAAAGTAGATTCTAGCTAAGTTGTGCTTTCTTACTTGAACTCCTTTAAAGCTTGTAAATTGAAAGAGTTTTTGCTTCTAGGAAATTCAGGTGTAATCTCCAAGTTCTAACACTTGCCTTCTTGCTCCTTTTATAGTTGGATTGAGAAAGTAGGCATTGAACTTATCTTAGCATCTTCTGAAGTTGACTGCTTAGTAACTCACCCATTGCTTCTTCAAATCGATCCGTTAAGAGATAGAATTGCACCATTATGAAATACATTTCAATTCATTAGATTGAAATTCCAGCTCCAATTTGAATTATTTATCGTTTGATGCCAGTCTTCTATTAGAGAGAACTCGCGTTGACTTGCAATGTGTCTTCATCCCATTCCCTCTAGTATTCTGACAAGTTGCAAAGTGCGTGATACAAGGTTAGTAGATTTGCAGAATTACCCAAAGTGTTAATCGACTTGTTACAGGTTTGCATTGGAAGACTTTGTCATTTTCTTCATAATTCTTTGTCTTGTCGAGGCATTAATTCTTTTTGTCTTTTTCTCATTATTGTTCCTGCAAAAAGCAACACTAAAAGCAAAGATACCTTTTTACCTTAAAAGGTAAGGTCAATAGCATTGACAAACATAAAGTAACTCAGTAGAAATGATAAAGTGTAAAGCACATAGCTGAAATAAAATCTAAATATCAAGCGTTGAGTGAATATTACTAAGTCAGGGACTAAGTGAATAATCAGCCCAGAAGCAGCTCAGAGTTAAACTAAATAGCTAGGTTAGCGGAGACTTGACATTCTACCCTTGAATATACTAACTCCCTTACAACCATAGACTATTGATTTTAACATCATTATTGATTTAATTATCACATTCTTAACTTAATTGTTATGATCAAAACTTAAGCACTACTGAGTCTCCACTGAGTCAGTCCAAACTCGTGCTTGGTTCAACAACACTGATGTAGTATTTTCAACATGAATATGTTACTATAAAAGATATTATTTAAATAGGAAGGATAAATGGTAGTTATTCCTAAGAAATGTCCATCGTTGCCTAAGGTTCCGAATGGAGTTTACCCAAGGCTCCACTCTTTTTTTTTGGGTCTTTATTTTTTGTTCAAGAACACTCACAAGCTTTTACAGACCTTTATACATTTTTTTTCTTTTTACTACACGAGATAGCGCTTTAACTTGTTGTGATTCACTGGATTCACAAATTTGTTGCCATCCAAATCCGAGATCTTGACTGCCCCTTTACTGAGTGTCTTCTTTACTATATAAGATCCTTCCAAGTTTTGTTGGGACTTTCCCCGAGCATTTGTGTTCATCTTATAAGATAGTTTTAAGACCAAATCTCCTACTCTTAGAGGCTAATCTTGCCATTTGACTCTGCGATTGTAAGCCCTGACCATGCGCTGTTGATATAATTATAGGTTCTCCAATGTAACTAACCAATTTTCATCGATTAAGGTCACCTCTTCATGTCTTGCCCTTTCCCATTTATCCTTAGGAAGTTTTGCTTTGAGGGCTAGGCATAAAGACTTGATCTCCATTTCCACATGTAATACTTCCTCTATGCTATAGATAAGAGAGAAAAGGGTTTGTCCTGTGGGGGTATTGAAACTAGTTCTGTATCCCCATAAGGCAAATGATCTGCCCAATCACGGTAATTGGGGATCATATTGGAGAGGATCTTCTTAATTGCTTTATTAGCTGCTTCTATGGCCCTATTAGCTTGCGGCCGATATGGTGAAGATTGGTAATTCTCAATCCCATGCTTTTCAATAAGATCGACTATATCCCCTTGGAACTACACTCCATTATCACTTACTATATGATGAGGATATCTAGCGAAGATATGTCACTAAATAAATTGATCCATTTTCTTGGCTGTGATGCTAGTATATCACTCAGCTTTAACCAATTTCAAAAAGTAATCGATGGCAACTATAATGAAGCGATGGCCATTAGTTGAAGATGGTCTTATTTCACCAATGATATCAATGCCCCAAGCTGAGAATGACCAAGGCATCTTCAAATTCTGTAATGTTGTTGGGGGAAAATGGCTCACATCTCCTTATATCTTACAAGCATGGTAAGTCATTGCTTCTTGAATATAATTAGCTAGCATAGTTAGCCAAAAGTATCCCATTCTTTGAATTTTCTTTTGCCATCATGATGCCATTTATATATGGACCACACTCTCCTGAATGTACTTCTTTTATCCCATTCTCTACTTCTTGTTGAGTCAAACATTTTAACAACAAATCATCAGATGACCTTTTGAACAAATCTCCCTTGATTAAGCAGAACTGCACGACGAGCTTTCTTTGTGAATTTCTATCAAAATCTATAGCTTTAGCTAGGAGTTAACCATTTTCAAGGAACTTGATGATGTCAGAGCATTAGGGCTCTTCCTTATCCATAGAGCTTTCTATCATACTAAAATAGTATGGAGATAGGGTCATCTCCATAATAAGGGGTTTGATTGGTTGCTTCTGAGGTCCTTCCCACATGGAGGCTAAAGTGGCGAACACATCTGCCATCTGATTCTCTTCTAGGGGTATGTAACAAAATTTACATTTCCTAAACATAGTGGATTTATCAATATATCCTCTAGGTAAGGTCTGAGGAATTCCTTCTTCAATTCCAAGTCTTCTCTAACAAGTTTGATGACTAAGGTCGAATCACCAATAATCTTTACTTTATCTGCTTTAAGAGTAACTAGAGCAGACATTCCAAATAGACTGCTTTGTATTATGCTTCGTTACTTGTGGTGAGGAATTCTAATTATTTTGAGAGAGGTATGAGTGCTCCGTCTAGCGTAATGATGATACTTCCCAAGCTATATCCTCTAATTTTAAAAGCACCATGAAAGAACATGGTCCATTTTCCTAGATTTTATGTTGTTGGTACAAAACATTTGTTAGGGAACTCTAGGTTTTTCGATTCTCCTCCCTTGAGTGGTTGATTTTATAGAAATTTAGCCATTTCTCTAACCTTGATGGTCTTCTTAGTGACATATTCAATATCAAATTCTGACAGTAATAAGAGCCACCTCGCTAGTTTTTTGATTAGCGAAGGAGCCTGGCATAAATACTTCATTGGATCCACATTTGCAACTGCATAGATTCGGTAGGATTGGAAGTAATGTCTAAGCTTCTTGTTAAGCCAGACCATGGTGGCGCAAGTTTTCTCCACGATGGTGTATATGTTGGATATGATGTATGCCCTTAAGGTAATTCAGGCGATATATCTTAATTATGTAATAGTACAAATATTTTATTTAATTAATAAAGGCATATAATCTTTTGTTTATTTTGATGTGTTTATAAATATATTATAGCTGGTTAAAATACATTCATTGATATATGTATATAAAACTCCTTGACGTATCATAGCATGAAGTCCGAGAAATTATAGTTGGACTATATTTAGCGAGACCTGCATCATGTGTAGTTATGATTATGTCTAAACTATCCCTAGTCACAGTTTCATCAAGAAAGGATATTGATGAAGCGAAAAGACTAGAATGTGGCCAACTTTCTTTGAAAGGGTCCAAGCAGTCAAATCTCCTAAAAACTGAAGGTGGTGCCTTAAGTTTGACACATGGATATATCTGGGAGATATATTGGATACTGTAGAAAGATAAACACTTGGTGTATATATCAACGTGTTAGTGTTTGTCTTCATACAATAAGCTTTGCAAATATCCTCATACTTGAGATACTAGTTACCTTGTGTGGTACTATTGCTGTACTTGGGTGTTAGGAGTGATTGCAGGTATAGTGATGATAGCATGTTGTTTAGCTGAGTAGTCGGAAAGAATCCATTGCTCTGGATATATTAAGGAGTTCTACCTGGCCTCTTGTTGGAGTCATGATTGCTATAAACCTTTGATAAGAGTATGTGCTTGATAGAAACAGTTTTTAATCAAACACACTATGGTAAAAAGCAATATAATTCGGTAACAAGTTAATAACTGGGATAGCTTGGAGCAACCTTGCTATTAGTGGGTTAACACTTTAACCGAACCTTATAAACTGGATGGTACTGATATTAAAGAATGGAAGAAGTTCATCGCACTGGACAACTATTCCGTTAACCGAGATTAAGTGATATGCATGAATGACGTTCCGAGTAATGGGGGATGGTAGACCCTTGCTAGAGGAATACCATAGTAGTTTAAGGTAATCAAGTTCTATTCACGGTCTAGAAACTCAAGCCAATGGTTCCATTAGAACAAGGGTTGGTTAAGCCTTAAATAGCTCAATACTTCAGGATTCTATAAGGTCACACACATTGGACCTTCATCGGACTAAGTAAAGAACTAATAGATTTATTCTATTACAAAAATATAATATAATAGTAATTTGATTATTATTTAAATGGCTAAAAATGATTAGATCATTTTTGGATAAACGAAGGAATTTATTTTTTATCGGTAACTAATTTATTAGGGTCATAAAATAAATATTTTTCTGAAGAATTTTGAAGAGGCTAGGTATTGAACCTAGGACCTCCCACCACTAACATTGAGTCGTGTACCAAATGAGCTACACCTAATTAGTTCATAAAATAAATATTTAAATGAAAAAGGATTAAAAGGGAATTTTGCAATTGGAGCAAAAGGGTCGGACCCTACGGAAATGGAGCCCAATATTTGGGGCCCCATACAGGTTGGCTAAGGCATTCTAAGCCCACATGTTAGATCACACCAGCGCTGGGTATGCCCAGCATAGCCCAGCCCACAAGCTGGGCTTGCAGAGGCCTGCAAGCCCACCTACAGTGGTGGCCTGCCTTATGGGCTGGCGTGCGTGGGACAACCCGCGGATCCATGCGGGTCTACGTGTTGACCCACGTGGTTTTCCTAATCCCACATTGGAAAAAGAGGAGCATTATTTTGCTCCCTTAGCCTATAAATAGGCACCTCCTTTCACCTTTTTCAATGCACCAAGTTCAAGAATAATTCCTACGATAAAGGTTACTTGAACAAGTTATTTTTGAGGAGCTTGACTTTATTTAACCACCTCTAGTTTATATTTTCAGGTGGTGCTTCTAGAGTGGTCTACTAACTACTCGAGGCTCCTTAGTTCTTTCTCTCGGGGAGGTTTTGGTTGGTGGGATTCGTGTGGATACTCATAGAGGCTATCCTTCACTTGGAGGCTTGTGCAAGGAGGTTCTGCTAAAGCATGCTTCAACTGGTAAGTTTTCTTTCTTTCTGTTTTAATTATTTAGCCTTTTTTCTTTAAGCGTTTTTAGACTTAATAATTATGCTTAGGTTGTTTTGCTTGCTTAGTTTATTTTATGCTTAGGTTATAACTTAGAGTTATAACATGCTTAGGTTATAGCTTAGAGTTATAACATGCTTAGTATAAAATATATAAGTTAGGATATAGTGTAGAATTATGGTATGCCTAGCCTATGCACGCTGACCTAGGAAGAGAATTATTTAGTTAAGGCTTTATTTAATTTATATGCCTCTAATAGGAGTTCTTGGGGATAAGGGCAAAATTTTAAATTTCCGCCGTGTCTGTTATGCATGTTCAATTTGACTATCAGTTCCCAATAGTGGTATCAGAGCCTGCCTATTTGCTGTATAATTAAGTTAGAAGTAAACTGAAAATTAATTTCTATATGAAATGATTTATTATTTATTTAATTGTTTGGAACAATATATATGAACTTGTGCTTTTCGTTTCAAGGTTAGAAAATGGTTCCGAATAATTTTGAATAATCCTGCTCAACTTACTCAAATTATAAAAGTTTCAATAATTTATATAAATTACATGTGTTATAGATGATTCCAATTTACATGAATTGGAAAAACAAAATTTATTCATCCAAGAGAATCCATTGGTCTTCAAGTATGTGCCCGTATTTGTTCTGGCTAAGGATTGGACTTGGTGTCTACTCACTTCAAGGGCACCTCTCCTACCTAGAAACCTATATTGTGTAGCTTGAATTGACCAATCGGGGATTAAATATGAGCTAATTTATTTCTAATATATAAGATGGTATTTATATATGTTTCTATAACAAAGTAAAAATTAAATTTATTGAATAAAAGCTTAAAGAAAATGCAATATAAATATAACAAATAAAAGTGTTATTTATTTTGCATATAACCTAGGTTAATGGAATAATTATAATAAAGAGGTTGAACCCACCTAAGGTTGGACCTTATAAATTAATTCTAAAATTCCCTGAATTAATATAAGTTATTATAAATATGTCCATCTAATAAAACCCTAGGTTGGGTGAGACGTTTAATACCAATAAAATCCCAAAGTAAATATATTAAGGCAAGTTATAGTCTTCCTCGCTCAAATTTATAATATAGTCTCTTTGGGCTATCAAAGTGCTATGCAAAGCAATCCTTCTAGTCCACATTCAATGGTTGTAAAGTTTGGGATAGGGTCTGCCTTAACAAAACTGGGGTAGTCCAGCATAAAATTAGGGGCTAGATCTAAGACATAATCAAGTAGATGCTAATGTAAGAGCACACGTCCGTTGGGATTAGGGAACTTGAATGTATTAGCAATTGCATACGATGCAAATGGAATGGGATTCCAACTATAACTTACTATTGTGACTTGACTCATAAAATTGGGGGTCATAATAGACTAGTTATAGGTGCTACCTACTAGGAAATTTAGCTAGGCTAATATTTCTGAATTCAATTGAATGGGCTATTAGAAATTTCAAAGAAAATAGTAGGACAAATGTATTTAATTAAAAGTCCTTATATTAAATGCATGTACTTAAACTAATATCTGAACTCCTTTTCTTTTCTTATATCTTAGGTTGAAAAATGACTTCCAACGTTAATCTCCGTTTGTTACTTCACACCAAACTAAATGGGTCAAACTTTTTTGATTAGTTCCGAGCTGTGAGAATTGTTCTCAGATCTGAGGGAATTGCCTATGTTTTAAGTGAAATTTTCCCTCTTAAACCTGATGTTGAGGATCATGTGGAACATGAGGCCTGGTTGAAGCACATGGAAGATCATGAGACTGTAATAAGTATCATGTTGTGGTCCATGAATCCTAAGCTTAAGAAACAACATTAGAACGTGCCCTTAGAAGACATGGTTCTCCATCTTGAAGATCTCTTTTCGAAGCCAGAAATGATAGAGAGGTATGAGACCTCCAAGCTCCTTTTTAGAACCAAGATGCAGGTTAGCACCTCTGCCTCTCGACATGTATTGAAACACTTAGGATACCTTAAAGCTGAATCAATCGGGATTTGAGATGAATTATGACTTGAGCATTGACCTTGTGTTAATGTGCTTGATAGATAGTTACTCAGGCTTCGTGACTAACTACTACATGAACAAGATTAATTCTACTATCCCTGAATTAATCAACATGATAAAAATAGTAGACCTCAGATCAAGAAAGATCAGAAACCACTACTATTGGTCGAGAAAGGTAAGGCTTTTTCGACCCCTAATTTTGTAGTCACCCCTATGGGGACAACCTTTCCTCAGTCAAGAAGTTTTTCCTTGGGTACGATTGCTCAATTGGATAGATCACCCTTCTGCGTGGAATTGCGTGATCTATTACAGAAGTTGCTCACTACCAATCCTAGCATTCAGCCATCGACACTATCAATTCAAGCTACTAGGGAGGAGGATTGGGTCCCTAAAAACTCTACTATGCCTAGCATAATGAAGTACATGGGATTTGGTCCACCTCAATCTCACATCACCACCTATCAGAGGGTTATGAGGATGAGGAATCTGAGTGATAAGGACCTTACCAAGATGTTCCTTGCACCTTGGAAGGTCCTGCTATTGAGTGGTACAATACTTTGTTAGATGAGGTGATCGAAAATTAGAAGGCTTTATCTGAGTCTTTCATTGAGCAATATGGTTTCAACGCCACTATTAAGACTACCATACAGAATTTGGAGGCAATCAAGCATGCCCGTAATGAGGTATTTAAGTCCCATTTCAAAAGGTGGATGGCCACCTAAGTTTTATTGAAAGATCGATTGAGTCTTCCCGAGATGATCATAAAACTAATGGATGGTGCCCCGCACACTTATCATGAGGTTCTTAGTATGGATAAATTCTCTAGCTATGTGGAGGTCTTTTAAAAGGCCGTGAAATGGGAAAGGATCGAAGAATTTGAAAAGGTGAGTGTGTCGGGCAAACCTTAGTTTAAGAAGAATGACCCATCAGCCCCGGTCAAGGCTTCTAAGCCGAGGTCCAGTTCTGATCCCAAAACAACATGAGTGTAAGTAGAAGTGGATGCAGTCCGTACCATTGATGATGGTATTTCTCCATGGAAGGCACCATTGCCTACTATCTTTAGTAAGCTGAGAGCGCTTGGTCTTCTTCAGAGTATCAAACCCTATGTCCCACCCAAGCCTGAGGATAGAGATCAGTTTTATGCCTGTGAGCATTGGATTTTAACGATCCTTCTCCCGAAACTATGATGAGAGCTATATAATGCAATTTCTTTTAGGTGTTGTCAATTAGAGGTGTTCCTACTACTGTGGAGTTGAGTTTGGCCAAAGTTTGGAGACCTAGTTTGCCTTTAGGGACTGTACATGAGTTGCTCAATGGTACAGATCCACTGTCAGACCCATACAGGTCATTCCCTCCATACACCTGGGAGAGGACCTGTACGGGGTCCCCTAGTACTCGTATGGGTGGGTCCTCACATGTACGAGTCCCATTGTTGCCTAAATAGGCTCCTTTGGAAGGATTTCCTTTCCTATTTTGGGAAAAGGTAGGTCATAAATGCGATTTATTGCTTTTAGACCTCCTTTTCCCTATAAAAAGGGGTCTTCCCTTCACATTTTAGACAGAGACATTCTTGATAAAAAAATTATACTAAAATTCTAGTAGTTTTTATAGGTATAGAAAAGGAGTAACGTGGGTATAAGAAGTATAAAATAGGGAGAAAACCCTTCCTTTATTTATCCACATTTCATTCATTCCTAGCTTCTTTCATTAAGATTTAGGGGAGGTTTCGTCCATACAAATACTCACCCAAATAGTCTTATTCCATCTACTTTCGTTGGGCTCTCTCAACAGTAAAGGGATCACCTCAAAGTGGATTCACGCTGCAAAGGTAACGCTCCTAAGTTTGACTCACATCTCAGTTATTTCATTATTATTTTTGCCTATGACCTCTATTATATCTGTTGCTTTCATTTATTGTTTTGGGTCTGGTCCTAACCTATATGAGCCTTTTTGGCACCATATATCCCTGAGGATATCAATTTGGTGCGCTATACTCATACGAAAGGAAATCCTATTTTATTTTATTTTTCTATCACCAATCTATTAATCTGTGAATCTACAAATAGAATTGAACAAAGCTTTTATCTGGACCAGATAGGACCCTTACAAGTACGCCATTCCCGTATAGGTCCTCCCTGATACCCATATGGGTTCCACTCACCCGTATAGGTACTAGCCCCAGGCAGATTCCCAAACCCATAATTAATTGGTTAAAATCAATCCAACTTACCATATGCCCTGAAATCATTTTCACTAATAATTCGGTAAATCAGTCCCCAAGATTTAAGATGTGTTTTCACAGCAAAATACGCTGAAGTGCTGATTTATGGTGTGCTATAAACTATGCTAACATCTGTGGATGCAGGGGAATTTATTTTCATTTTTGTTTTGTAACTTAGAACAAATGAATAGGTTCCCTTTGAAATTCCCCCATTTTTCCCAGGTTGCAATTTTTACCCCCCCCCCCCCCATTTATTGCTTGTGCTTTTATTGTAATATGTAAATGTATGTAACGAGTGTGAAAGAGTGTAGAAATAGGAATTATGTGATAATTCACTAAATGATGAAAACTAAAATGGTTTTACGCCGTGAATGTAATTTTGAATCAATTAAATAAGAAATAAGTGACTCATCCGATACTCGAATCTCTAATCCAATAGCTATGAGTCTCCCGCCTAGAGGGAATCTTACCAAAACTCTTTCCCAAGTAGACAACTTGGGTGGCAACTCTATCAATTCTATCAGGATTTGGGTCTCGATTCTTTTATTCATTAAAGTTGCCTTATTGTGCAAACTTTAACTAAAGAATATTTTGTTACGCCTAAATCCAACTAAACCCCCAGTGGGCCCCGCCTCTCTCACACAGGCGCTAAGAGAGACCCACACGTCATTGACACCTCACAAAGGCGACTCTACTGGGGAAATGATCTTTTAACTTGCAAAATGTTGGTTTATTTTAAAAGCTTAAAAGATTAAGATGAGTACCGAAAATCATTTAATTGATTCAAGCTGCTTTTGTTTTCATCATTTAGGAAAATTATCACACTCTGTCCTCTTATCTCCTTCTCTTTTTAGTTAGATACGCTCTTCTTCTAGCGCTAGGATAGGGTGCCCTATTATATCCATGACACTCATGATGGTGATACGTATGACTACCAGGGATATTGGGTACACCTTAGTGGGTGGAGCACTCATTGCCATCTCCCTCCAAAAGAGACTTGATGCAATGGGAACCTTCTACATCAACTTCCAATATATCCCTACACCATTCTTATCGAAAGCCAGAGAATTTTACCTTTTAGGTACCCTAATTTCTGTGTGAAGTTAGACTAAGGAAGAATATCCTCAGACTCGGTGGGAGAAATAAGGACGGAACCGATCACTTCGCATGTGTTGTAATACATACCCTTATGATTAACCCTACCATGCACCATTATGATTCATGCATCCATACCGCATCCCATGCATGTACTGATCTCCTGGTTATCATCTCAGCCAAAACCAAACCTCAAAGGGAAAAAGGTTGGCGATGATCTTAGGTCAGTCTGACTCGCATCCCGGTTCCTCTAGTCCAGTTAAAGGTTGATTCACGTTAGTCCCCCAGTATTTCATCTAGCAGTTAGTTTAGTCTGATTGATTTTCTGACTATCATACCAAGGAGATGTCTTGCATCCTGACTCCAGATGGCTAGATTGATGTTGAGGTTGAGAATTTTGCTATTAGGGAGGAGGCAAAAGCATCGAGGACCGAGGTTAGGTCGGAGATCGCAAATACCGTCTCTTAGTACTTGGGAAGTGATTAGTTCTTGGAGCGAATGATTGATAAGGTGTTAGCCGCCATCAGGAAAATCATGACCGAGGAGAAAATGGCCAATGATCCTATTAGTGCTCCAGTAGTGAATGCAGTAATCAGTGAGCCAGTATCGGGGATTACTCATAATCCGTTCACTTAGTTTTGATTGGCGCCAGTGCAGACTCTTGGGGATGCTTCTATTCAGTTTAGTCAGTTGGGTTCTGTGGGTCCATTTGGTTCAGCTAGTTTACTATTCCAGTTAATGGGTATAGTTGCTCCTCCGGTCTTCAGTCAGTTTACTCAACCTAGTCATAGGTTTGTGCTACCGCCATTTCAGTTTTGGGCATCTGGTCTGATCCCAAATTTTGTGGTCACACCTAAGAGAACGACCTTTCCTTAATCAACGTTTTATCCTTAGGTGTAATCCCTCAGTTAGAGGGATCATCTTTATCCTCAGAATTGCATGACCTACTTCATAAATTGCTTGCTGAAAATCCTGGCTCCCAACCATCCATCTCAGTAGCTAGAGAGGAGGATTGGGTCCCTGAAAACTTTAGTATGCCTAGTATAGCGAATTATAAGCGAACAAGTCCACCTCAATCTCACATCATCACCTATCAGAGGGTTATAAGAATCAGGAAGTTAAGTGATAAGGTCCTAGCCGAAATGTTACCCAGCACCTTGGAAGGTCCTGCTATCAAATGGTACAACACTCTATCAGACGAAGTGATCGAAAATTTAAAAGCTATATCGGAGACAATTATCGAGCAGTATAGTTTCAATGCCACCATTTAAACTACCGTACAAAATTTGGAGGCTATCAAGTAGGCCCCCAATGAGAAGTTCAAACCCTACTTAGAAAGGTGGATGGCCACTCAAGTTTTATTGAAGGATAGGCTAAGTCTCCCAGAGAGGATTGTAAAATTGATGGATTGTGCCCAACCTGCTTATCGTAAGGTTCTTGGTATTGTTAAATTTTCTAGCTACATTGAGCTCTTCAAAAAAACTTAGAAGTGGGAAAGGAACGAGAAAATAGGAAGGGTGAGTGTGCAGGCCAAACCGTGTTTCAAAAAGAACGACCCTACGGTAAAAGGCAATATACTTTGGTAATAAGTTAATAACTAGGACAGCTTGGAGCAACCTTACTATTAGTGGGTTAACACTTTAACAGAGCCCTATAAACCAGATGGTACTAATATTAAAGAATGGAAGGAATTTTTTGCACTTGATAACTATTTCATTAACCGGGATTAAGTCATAAGCATAAATGATGTTCCGAGTAATGGGGGATGGTAGACCCTTGCTAGAGGTGTACTACAGTCATTTAAGGTAATCGAGTTCTGTTCACGATCTAGAACCACGAGCCAATGGTTCTATTAGAACAAGCCTTGGTTGAGCCTTAATAGATCAATACTTCGGGATCCTATAAGGTCACACACATTTGACCTTCATCAGATTGAGTAAAGAACTAATAGATTTATTCTATTACGAAAATATAATATAAATATAATAATTTGATTATTGTTTAATTCGTTAAAAATGATTAGATCATTTTGGATTGACCAAGGAATATATTTTTGGCCAGTAACTAATTCATTAGGGTCGTAAATAAATATTTATTTGAAAAGGATTTCAAGGGAATTTTTTTCGAATTGGTTGGACCCGGTAGAAAATTGCTGGACAATTTTTGAACTGCAAAAGGGACTGCATGCTCGTAGCACGCTGCTTGGCAGCGTGCTTAAGAGCCCGAAATGCAGGCTCAGAAAATCTCGTGCTGGGGAGCCCAGCGCGAGATTCACTGTAATCTGGGCTTACGGGAAAGCCTGCAAGCCCAAGCTTGCAATGGCACACAGCGTGCATGGCACGCTGTGCCCGCGGGTGCAACCTAATAATCCAAATGGATCCGCCAGTCAAAACAGTGATGTACATCCCACGTCGGAAAAAGGGTGAGCATTTTTGCTCCCCTAACCCTATATATATGTTTCTTCATTCCCCCTTTCAAATTGCACTAAGCTCAAAGCTAAATCCTAAGTTGAGATTCGCAAAGACTAATCTCTTGGGTAGTTGAGCAAGTTATTTTTTCGGAGCCTCAATTTATTCGAACACCTCTAGTTTATATTTTTGAGTGAGACTTCTAGAGTGGTCTAGCAACTACTCGAGGCTTCTTAGTTCTTCCTCTCGGGGAGGTTTTGATTGGTGGGGTTCGTGTGGATACTCATAGAGGTTATCCTACGCTTGGAGGCTTGTGCAAGTAGTTTCTTCTAAAGTATGCTTCAACTAGTAAGTTTTCTTTCTTTCTCTTTTTATTATTAGGTCTTTTTCTTTAACCGTTTTTAGACTTAATAATATGCTTAGTTTATTTTATGCTTAGGTTATAGTTTAGAGTTTAACATGCTTAGGTTACAGCTTAGAGTTATAACATGCTTAGCATACAATATACATGCTAGGATATAATTTAGAATTATGGTATGCCTAGCCCTTTTGCATGCTAACCTAAGTAGAGAATTATTTAGTTAAGGCTTTATTTAATTTATATGCATCTAATAGAAGTTCCTCTGGACGGGCATAAAATTTTGAATTTGGGCCATGCCTGTTATGCATGTTCAATCTTACTGTCAGTTCCCAACAATGATTTTGCTAAGAATCTTGGTCTTAAGAATGCATGCATGTCTTTAGGTGAAATAATCGCTGGTATGGGAACATCAATTTTTCTCTACGTTTTATGCATTATTGTATTCAACTTTGTCACACATTTGCAATATTATGAAAAGCCTACTAGATTGAAAACCCTAAAGGGCGGTCCAGGCAAAAGTTGAGGTAAAAAGAAAAAAAAGTCTGCTACGTTGAGCCGTCAAGGACAATTCAGGAAAAAATTAAGATAGCCTGTGGAATTGAAAACCTGAAAGGGCAGCCACGGCAAAAATTAAGGTGAAAGCTTGCTAGGTTGAAAACCTGAAAGGGCGGTCTAGGTAAAATTTAAAGCTAAAGAGAAAAAAAGGTTTGCTGGGCTAACCCATCAAGGATAGCCTAAGGAAACATTAGGATAAAAAGAAAAGAAAAATAAATAAAATGTTTGATTGGTCATCTAATATCGAGTGGCCTATGCAAAAATTAGAACTTAAACCAATCCCCTCGCTATAAGATTGTTGGACAGAATACGGGTTCACAAGGCAATAATGCACAGCAATCTCAATTCTAGAAAAATCTATATGCATAAAAGAAATATCAAAAGTCCCAATTTAGAAGTTAACAATCAAAACCAGCCACGTAGGGCCCAAAGGTATCAAACGGTCTAGAAGGTAATCGTAACCTAAGCTGTTTGGAGATCTAGTCCTTGGTGGCCCTCTTGGGTTTGGTCTTGAGTATCCACTAGCAGATCATCCATGTCTATGGTTATAGGGTCCCTAGCATCACTAGCACTAGAAGCCGGCTGGGTAGGGGCCCTAGTCTCTGAGGTCCCTGCAGTAGCCTTGGCAATATCACTCCCCTCAACATGATGATCCACATCTCTCTAAGTCACTAGATATGTGGAAAAATCATCCTCAGACTCATCGATGGAAGGGACCGATGTCTGCCTCTCCTCAGTCATCCTTGCTAGCTGACCCCTTGGCATCTCAATCTCGGCCCTCGCTCGAGCGGTCTCGGCCCTAGCCTGATCAGCCTGAGCAGGGGCTACTCATAGCTGCTCCTCTAAAAATCTGGCTCTCTCCTCAGAAGCATCCAATTCCTGGCCAGATCAGCTATGCTCCATGGCTAGTAAAGTCTACAACAGAAACCATAAGTTTGGTACACATATACAAATGTCATGGCATGCATTCATAGTTTGTCAAAATTTTACAGGTAAATAAACCTTACCGAAGCTAGTGCTTCCTGGGCCAATAGTAGATCCTGCACTAAAAAATAACTCCAGGCTATCCTCTCAGCCTAAAAAATGGTCACCTAAGTATTAAGGTTCATATCAGAATGAGACATCTTAAGCAGTAATGGATAAAGGCCAAGGTAAAGGATTCCTTACATGGGTGGAGCTGGAAGGAGTAAAACCGATAGGCTGGACCGACTTCTTGAGCTTCTTAGCAGCCTGATTCCTTGAGTGGTTGAGGAGCTGAAAGAAAATATCCAACTCAGCCCGGAGGATGCCCTCCCTCATAGATTCGAAGGCTCAAGATTGCTTTGCCGGCAGCTTAAGGGCAGCGGTAGCAGTGGACCTCTTCTATGTAGAAACGGGAGGCTATAAATAATGAAGAATCAGGTTCCAGATCATAATTAGTTACAAAAAGCAGTAAAGTATTCACAAAGACCAAGTTAGAAGTATACCTAGGAAGAAGGAGTAGCTGACCTAATCGAACCTCGAGCATCCTCGACAATAAATGGACCCCTACGGTCACCCCTCTGTTTGCCCTCGTCATCATCATCATCAATCCTCTAGTGAAACTCTAGGGGCTCATCCTTATGATGGATCCTATCATAGGGTGGCAGGAGGGAAGAATCAATTAACTCAGTATAAGGGCTCTCAATAGATAGCACTCAAGCTCCCTCGCCTAGTAAGTACAGCCCCTGATCAGTCCCAGCATGAGATGAGGCCAGAAGAGGCAAGTCAAGATTAAGGGGAGGAATCGGTCTCTCCACCATAGCACTAGTCCTCCACCCTCGGATCCGCTTGCCAAAGTACTACTCTAGGGATAGCGAGGACTCAAGCATGAATAGGCGGTCATCCACACTGGCCCGGATCCACTCAGTGGCTCCGTTGGTGGCCAATCTCTCCCATAGATATCAAAAAACCTTCACGAAATGAATATCACTATAAGTATCATGACCTAATGAATACAGTTTCTACTAATGGTTTGTCAAAATGTATAATGCATGTTCAATAGTAAAGAAGATTACCCGATCCGAGCGTAGTAGGTGTAAGAACTCTCGGTACTACACCATAGAAGGGCTAATTCTGCCAAAGCCCTATCCACCTAGATATGATATGCAGCATCATATGCTGCATGAGTAATCCGAGCCTAGGGATCAACTGGTGCTTGAAAGCCCAAATTTGCAAGATAAAGTAAGGATTAGTTGCAACACAATTTAGATACAGGGTTAAAACACAAGAGATTAGTTGAGGATTTACCAACAGTATCAGATGGCAGATCTTGAGCTCAGACTGCTCACCCTAGACCCCTGCATCTAATCTATAATAACTATTATAGAATGGCTCGATACCAGTTCTTGTGAGGTACAATTGCAAGATCCTCTACAGTAGAAAGTAGACCGTAGTTGAGGTTACCCCGAGTAGATGGGAAAGAAGATGGTGGTAAGGAATGCCAGTAGAAGGGATCGAGCATACTAGTCCCTCTTGTCAGCCACAATGTTCCTCGATTGTGCAATCCAGTAAGCATGCAAGTCCCCGTACTTGAGCTTATTCGTCCCACCTGGATGAAGCCCAAGTAATGTAGTAATATTGGCCTTCACCTCAGACCGAGAGTGCCACTAGTAGGCATATACATCAAAACTGACCACACCCCCACTCTACTCTAAGCCGGTGGTGGTGCACACATTCAAGGGAGTAATAGTGACCTCCCCTGTAGGTAAATGGAAGGTATGGATAGTCTCCAACCATCTCTCTATCAGGGCTGAGACAGCACCAGGGGCCAGTATCTTGAGGGCCTGAGGGATGGCCATGATGATGTCACTAAACCTGAAGGAATCTATATGGGCTAGTAGCTTCGTGTCTCCTATAACATGAATCTCCTCATACCACTTCCAACTGAAGCTCAAAGCCCCCACAGTCCTGTATAGGAACTGTAAAAACAAAATTATAGTGTGACAGGGTTAGAACACAGTAGAAAAATTAGAAATTAGAAAAGGATTGCAGAAATTAAAGGAGGCCATTTTTCTGTCCCTGAGGTCAGAACCTATATAAGTAATCCCCACTCGTATGGGTCCACAAGTCGAACCCGTATCAAAATAGGACCCATGCGGGTCCCCTGCGAATAGTCCCTACTCAGACAAAACTCCTAAAAATCCAAAATTGCACAACCTCAACCAAAATTCATCTGAAACTATCCTAAAAGCATCCTATGATAAAGTTACATGCATCAAGCTCTATTCCAAGGTCTAAAACACCCTAAATCATGCTAAAATCCAAGAAATCGCTAGAAATTCAAAATTGGAAAATGAGGAATTAAATAGAATTACCTGGAGTTTTGAGGCATGAGTCTGTAGTTAAGGGATCAAAGGGACTTCAAACACAAGAGTAAGCCCTAAAAACGAGTCTCTCTTGTTAAAAGCATAACCAATAGAAATCGGGCATTCCCGAAGGCTTGAATCATCTGCCGGGGGCACATCCTCCAATCTAAGGAAGAAACGACCAGTCTTTGGGATCTTTTTATACATCTTCAGTTGAGTTTTGGGTAAAATTATCAAAAAACACAAACTGGGAAGTTTTGATGTGAGGCAGGAGATGAGGGGACTGTCGGCCCTTTTAAATCCCTATGTTAGGGACTCGTATGGGTCCCATCCTAAGAGAATCTTACCTATATGGGCGTTATCTCATTATCTAAGGACAGTTGCATTAGTGTTTCAACAAACCCTATGAATTCATCCAGTTCAAGTTCAGGGCCAACCCCACTCCCTCCCAACCTTACATTTCCATTATATTTGTGATAAGTCCCTAAGCTCACCTTGATCCTTGATGGAAGGGGAAATTTTTATTTTGCTTTCACAAAAGTTAATAAAGAATGAAGGTGAGCCATTTTTGAATTAATCAGTAACAAATATAATGTTTACAGGTCCATCCTAGCATAGAAAAATTCTTCCCCAGTAGAAGAGGTTTTGCCAAAGGATATTACTTCACTCCCTAGAAGCAGAATTAGTCAAGGGGCATCCTCTCAATTCCCAGTAGCAAAATCAGATCCAGGGGCACCCCCTACAATCTAGGGCCATCCCCCCACTTCCTAGTAGTGGAATCAAATCCAAGGGCATCCCCCCAGCAATCTAGAGGCATCCCCCCATTTCCTAGTAGCAGAATTAGGTCCAGAGGCATACCACTAATCCAAGGGCACCCCCTACTTCTCGATAACGGATTTAGTAGACCCTAGGGGCTCTCACCCTAGGAGAATTCCCCAACAGCAAAATAAGAAGCCAATGGGCCATACCCGACATTTCCCCCATATAATTTTTGGTTTATCGCATCCCCACTTATTTATTCTTAATTGAAGGGGCGAAAATATTTTCATTCTCGCAAAAGTCAATTAAGAATAAAAAGGTGTCTGCTTAGAAAATGACTAACTCAGAGTTTGATTATTGTCTCTTTTCCAGGTTATTCAAAATCAACACTGGTCAGGAGAGTCATCCACCTTATGGAAAGGATACACCACCACCAACTAGGAAAGTCATCCGCCTCAAGAAAGGGATATACACATATCTTCCTCAGAGAAATCATCAGCCATGAAAGTCATCCATCTTGAAAAGGATACACACATATCTTCCCTAGAGAAATCATCAGTCAGGAAAATTGATCCACCTTAGGAAAGAGATACAAGGAGGAGTCATTTGCCTTAAGAAGGGGATACATCGTCATCAGTTAGGAAAGTTGATATTCCTTAAGTAGAGTCACTAGGGATAGGCGTAGTAGCAAAAGGAAAGTCATCTGCCTCGGGAAAGGGATACGCATTGGCAAGGAAAGTCATCTGCCTCAGGAAAGGGATACATGGTATCAAAAGGAAAGTCATTTGCCTCAGGAAAGGGATACACAGTGGCAAGGAAAGTCATCTGCCTTATGAAAGGGATACCCATTGGTAAGGGAAGTCATTTGCCTCAGGAAAGGAATACGTAGTAGAAAAAGGAGAGTCATCCACCTCAGGAAAGGGACATGTAGTAGCAAAAGGAAAGTCATCCGCCTTACGAAAGGGATAAGCAGTGGTAAGGAAAGTCATCCACCTTAGGAAAGGGGTACAAAATGGCAAGGAAAGTCATCCACCTCAGGAAAGTAATACGCAGTAGCAAAAAGAGAGTTATACGCCTCCAGAAAGGGATATGCGATAGCAAAAGAAAAGTCATTTGCCTCAAGAAAGGGATACACATTCCCTAGTAGAGTTATAAGGGGTATGCATCAGCAAAGGAAAGAAGTTCACCATTAGAAAGGCACTCACTCACAACATCATCACATGTATGATTTCTAAACCCTCGCTCACATCGTGAGATCATAAAGATCTGTATCTCTGATGATCCTATGAGAGGCTATTTGTGAGCACTAGATTTTAATGATCCTTCTTAAAAAACTATGATGAGAGATATATGATGCAATGTCTTTTAGGTGTTTTCCATCAGAGGTGTTCCTACCGCTGCAGAGTTGAGTTTGGCCAAAGTTTGGAGACCTAGTCTGCCCTTAGGGACCCGTACAGGTGCTGCTCGATGGCACGGATCCACTGGCAGACCTGTATAGGTCATTCCATCCATATGCCTGGGAGGGGACCCATACAGGTCCCCTAGTACCCGTACGGGTGGGGCCCACCCATACGGGTACTATTATTGCCTAAATAGGCTCTTTTAGAAGGATTTCCTTTCCTATTTCGCGAAAAGGCAGGTCATGAACTCAATTTATTGTGTTCAGACCTCCTTTCCCCTATAGAAAGGGGTCTTCCCTTCACATTTTAGACAGAGACATTCTTGATTCAAACATAATACTAAATGTCTAGTAATTTTTATAGGTGTAGAAAAGGTATAATGGGGGTATAGGAAGTATAAAATAGGGAGAAAACCCTACCTTTGATGTTTTGTCCACATTTTATTCATTCTCGGCTTCTTTCATTAAGATTTAGGGGAGGTTCTGTCCACACAAATACTCACCCAAATACTCTTAATCCATCTACTTTGGTCGGGGCTCTCTCAATAGTAAAGGGATCACCTCAAAGCGGATTCACGCGGCAAAGGTAACGCTCTTGAGTTTCAAAGAGACTCACATATCCATTATTTCATTATTATTATTCCCTATTATCTCTATCGTATCTGTTGCTTTCATTTCTTATTTTGGTCTGGTCCTGACACGTATGAGCCTTGTTAGTACCATATATACCTAAGGATAACAATTTGGTGGGATACTTATATGAAAGGAAATCCTATTTTATTTTATTTTTCTATCACCAATCTGTTAATTTGTGAATCTGTAAATACAACAGAACAAAGCTTCTGTCTGGACAAGACATGACCCTGTACGGGTACGCCATACCCTTAGGGTCCCACTTACCCCGTACGGGTTCTAGCCCTAGGTAAATTCCCAAACCTATAATTAATTGGTTAAAATCAATCCAACTCACCACATGCCATGCGATCATATTCACTAATACTTCGGTAAATCAACCCATAAAATTTAAGATGTGTTTTCACAACAAAATTTGTGAAAGTGCTGATTTATGGTGTGCTATAAACTGTGCTAACATCCGTGGATGTAGGGGAATTTATTTTCATTTTTGTTTTATAACTTAGAACAAATGTATAGATTCTCTTTGCGATTCCCCCACTTTTCCCCCGGTTGTAATTTTACCCCCCCCCCCCCCCCAATTCATTTCTTGTGCTTTATTGTAATATGTAAACGCATGTAACGAGTGTGAAAGAGTGTAAAAATAGGATTTTTGTGATAATTCCCTAAATCATGAAAACTATAATAGTTTTACACAGTGAATGTAATTTTGAATCAATTAAATGAGAAATAAGTGACTCATCCGATACCCGAATCTCTGATGCAATAGGTATGAGTCTCCAGCCTAGAGGGAACCATACCAAAACTCTTTCCTAAGTAGACAACTTGGGTGGCGACTTTATCGATTGTATCAGGATTTGGATCTCGATTCTTTTATTCATTAAAATTGTCTTATTGTGCAAACTTTAACTAAAGATGTTTTGTCATGCCTAAATCAAACCAAACCGCTAGTGGGCCCCTCTCTCACACAGGCACCAAGGGAGACCCACACGTCATTAACACCTCACAATGCCTATCATGTTAGCAAGGTGTTGGATATGATGTGTGCCCATTAGGCAATTAGGGCGATATATCCCAATGATGTAATAGTACGAATATTTCATTTAATTAATAAAGTCATTTAATCTTTTGTTTATATCATTGTGTTTATAAATATATTACAGCTAGTTAAAATATATTCATTAATGTATGTATACAAAAGTCCTTGACATATCATAGCATGAAGTCAGAGAAATTATAGTCGGACTAAAATTTAGTAAGACCTGCTTTATGAACAATTATGATTATGTCTAAACTATCCCTAGTCATAGTTTCATCAAGAAAGGATATTGATGAAGTGGAAAGACTAGCATGTGGTCAACTTTCTTGGATAGGGTCCAAGCAGTCAATCTCCTATAGACTGAAGGTGGTGCCTTAAGTTTGACATATCGATATATCTGGGAGATATGTTAGAGACCACAGTAAGATAAACACTTAGTGTATATATCAATGTGTTAGTGTTTATCTTCATGCAATAAGCTTTGGGAATATCCTTATACTTGAGATACAAGTTTCCTTGTATGGTACTATTACTATACTTTGGGTCATTTCCACACACTCATTGATTTAGAGTGTTACGGGTGACTACGGGTATAGTGATGACAACACATTGGTAAGCTGAGTAGTCAGAAAGAATCCACCGCTCATGATATATTAAGGAGTTGTACCTGGTCACTTGTTGAAGTTGTGATTGCTATAAACCTCTGATCAGAGTATATGTTTGATAGAAATAGTTTTTAGTCAAACACACTATGGTAAAATGCAATATACATCGGTAACAAGTTCATAACTGGGATAGCTTGGAGCAACCTTGCTATAAGTGGGTTAGCACTTTACCCGAACCCTATAAACCAGATGGTACTAATATTAAAGAATGGAAGGAGGTTATCACATTGGACAACTATTGAATTAACCAAGATTAAGTCATAAGCATAAATGATGTTCCGAGTAATGGGGGGATCGTAGACCCTTGCTAGAGGCGTACTACAGTCATTTAAGGTAATCGAGTTCTATTCACGATCTAGAACCTCGAGCCAATGGTTCTATTAGAACATGGGTTAGTTAAGCCTTAATAGCTCAATACTTTGGGATCCTATACGGTCACACACATTGGACATTCATCGGACTAACTAAAGAAGTAATAGATTTATTCTACTAAGAAAATATAATAAAATATTAATTGAATTATTATTTAAATGGTAAAAAGATGATTGGATCATTTTAGATAAGCCAATAAATTTATTTTTAACCGGAAACTAATTTATTAGGGTCATAAAATAAATTAATAATTGAAAGAGGGATTGAAAGGGAATTTTCCAATTGTAGTAAAAGGGTCAGACCCCATGGAAATATGCCCTACATTTTCGGGGCCCTTATACTGGCGAAAGGGTTGTGGGCTTGGCACATGTCTGAGCCCACACACTGGGCAACACCAGCGCTACTGGGCAGCGCTAAGTGTGCGCAGTATGGCCCAAGCAACCAGTTGAGCTTATGGGGAAAGGCCCACAAGCTCGGCTTGTAGGTGCAAGGTAGGCCGTTATGGCCTGCCTTGCGTTGGCCATCTGCAACGTGCATTGCACACTACACACGGGTCATACTTTGGACCCATAGGGGTCCGCGTGTAGACCTACATGGGATTGGGCAATTTTGCCCAATCCCTCATTGGAAATAGGGAGCAACTTTTTGCTCCCAAGACTATAAATAGGCACTCATGTTCTCCCTTTCAACTTGGACCATCAGCTCAAAGTATAAATCCTCTATGAGATTCGCAAAGATAAATCTCTTGGTTAATTGAGCAAAGTTCTTTTTGAGGAGCTTGAATTTATTTGAGCACCTCTAGTCTATATTTTTGGGTGGGGCTTCTGGAGTGGTCTAGCAACTACTCGAGGCTCCTTAGTTCCTCCTTTCGGAGAGGTTTTGGTTGGTTGTGTTCTTGTGGATACACATAGTAGCTATCCTATGCTTAGAGGCTTGTTCAAGGAGGTTCTGCAAAAGCATGCTTTAGCTGGTAAATTTTCTTTCTTTCTCTTTTAATTAATAGATCTTTATATTTAAGCATTTTTAGACTTAATAATTATGCTTAGGTTCTTTTGCATGCTTGGTATAAAATATATGTGCTAGGATAGACTTTAGAATTATGGTATGCCTAGTCTATGCATGCTAACCTAAGTAGAGTATTATTTAGTTAAGCTTCATTTAATTTATATGCATCTAACGAAAGTTCCTGGGGACAGGGACAAAATTTTGTATTTCCGTCGTGCCTATTATGTATGCTCAATTTGACTGTCAATTCCTAAAAGTGGTATCAGAGCCTGCCTAATTAGTGCATAATTAAGTTAGAAGCAAACAGAATATTATTTTCTATGTGAAATGATTTATTGTTTATTTAATTGTTTGGAACAATATGTACGAACTTTATTTAATGGTTGTGAATAATTTTTAATAAGCCTGCTCAACTTACGCAAATTATAAAAGTTTCAATAATTTATATAAATTACAGAGGTTATAGATGCGTTCCAATTTATATGAATTGGAAGAACGAAATTTATTAGTTTAAGAGAATCCATTGGTGTTCAAGTTTGTGCCCGTATTTGTTCTAGCTAAGGATTGGACTTGGTGTCTATTCACTTTAAGGGCACCTCTCCTACCTAGGAACCTATATCGGTGCAGCTTAAATTGACCAACCGGGGATTAAATATGGACTAGTTTATTTCTAGTACATAAGATGGTGCTTATATATGTTTCTATAACAAAGTAAAAATTAAATTTAATAAATAAAAGCTTAAAGGAAATGCAATATAAATATAACAAATAAAAATGTTAATTATTTTGCATATAATCTAGGTTGATGGAATAATTATAATAAAGAGCTTGAACCCACCTGAGGTTGGACCTTATAAATTAATTCTAAAATTCCCTTAATTAATATATGTTATTATAAATATGTCCATCTAATAAAATCCTAGATTGGGTGAGACGTTTAACACCAATAAATCCAAAAGTAAATATATTAAGGCAAGTTATAGTCTTCCTTCCTCAAATTTATAATACGGTCTCTTTTGGATATCAAAGTGCTACACAAAGCATTCCTTCTAGTCCACATTGATTGGTTGTAAAGTTTGGTATAGGGCCTGCCATAATGGAACTGGGGTAGTCCACCATAAAATTGGGGGCTAAGCCCAGATCTGAAACATATTCAAGGAGTTGTTGATATAAGAGCACATATCCCTTTAGATCAGGGAACTTGAATGTATTAGCAATTGCATACGATGCAAATGGAATAGGATTCCAACTATAACTTACTATTGTGACTTGACTCATAAAATTCGGGGTCACAATAGACTAGTTATAGATGATACATACTAGGGAATTTAGCTAGGCCAAAATTACTGAATTCAATAAAATGGGCTATTGTAAATTTCAAAGAAAATAGTAGGACAAATGTATTTAATCAAAAGTCCTTATATTAAATGCATGTACTTAAACTAATATTTGAACTCCTTTTCTTTTCTTATATCTTAGTTTGAAAATGACTTCCAACGTTAATCTCCATATGTTACTTGACACCAAATTGAGTGGCTCGAACTTTTCTGATTGGTTCCAAGCTATGAGAAATATTCTCAGATCTGAGGGATTTACCTATGTTCTAAGTGAAATTTTCCCTATTGAACCTAATTTTGAGGATCATGTAGAACATGAGGCCAGGTTGAAGCACATGAAAGATTGTGAGACTGCCATGCATATCATGTTGGGGTCCATTAATCCTGAGCTTCAAAAACAACATGAGAACATGCCCTTAAAGGTCATGGTTCTCCATCTTGAAGAGCTCTTTTCGAAGCAGGAAAGGACAGAGAAGTATGAGACCTCCAAGCTCCTTTTTAAAACCAAGATGCAGGCTAGAATCTCTACCTTTTAGCATGTACTAACACTCTTGGGATACCTTTAGAAGCTGAATTGATTGGGATTCGAGATGAATCATGACTTGAGCATTGACCTTGTGCTGATGTCCTTTACAGATAGTTACTCAGGCTTTGTCACTACCTATTTCATTAACAAGATTAATTCTACTATCCCTAAATTAATCAACATGCTGAAAACAGTACAACCTCAGATCAAGAAAGAACAGAAACCACTACTGTTGGTTAAGAAAGGCAATGCTTCTAAGAAAGAGAAGCAGGCACTGGGTGCCAAGAAAAGAATTAGTAAGAAGAAGAAAGAAAAGAAGACATCTAAGTATATCCGCTTCCAATGTGGGAAATCTGGACATTGGAAGAGGGATTGCAGAGCTCCTGCTTCTGAACATTTGAAGAAGAAGCCTACAGAGGCATCTACTTTTGGTATATTTGTAATTGAAAACTATGCTACTTGTCCTCATGAATCCACTTAGGCATTAGATACTGGTTATGGTTCTCATATCTATACTTCCATGTAGGGACTAAGAAACAGTAGAAGACTTGCAAAAGGGGAGATGGACCTGTGTGCGGGAAATGGATCCTAAGTTACTACATTAGCCTCAGGAAGCTTTAATCATATTTTGCCAAGTGGACTTGTTTTAGTTTTCAATAATTGTTACTACATTCTGAGTGTTACTAAAAATGTTGTATCCGTTGCATGTTTAGTAGCAGAAGGATTTGAAATTTTATTTTTGAATAATAATTGTCATATTTGCTTGAATAATCTTCTTTATGGTTATGGGATGTTGAATGGTGGCATTTATATTCTTGATACTAAAATAGAAGTTTTTTTAATATAAACAATGTAAAGAAAGTTAAATTAGATAATGAGAATTCCTTCTACTTATGGCATTGTCGTTTAGGCCACATAAACAAAGATCGCTTAACCAAGTTGCATAAGCGAGGAGACTTGGACCTAATAGACTTGGAGTCTTATGGTGATTGCGAACCTAATTTAAAAGGAAAAATGACAAAGTTACCCTTTCAAGGAAAGAGCGAACGGGCCATAAGGACATTGGAACTTACACATATTGATGTATGTGGTCAATGAGTGTTCAGGCACTAGGGATGATTATTCATGATACGGTTATTTGTACTTAATGAAGCATAAGTCTGAAAGTTTTGAAAAGTTCAAATTATACAGAGCTGAAGTAGAGATACAGCTCAAGGAAAGTATTAAAATACTTTGATTGGATCGAGGTGGAGAATACTTAAGTCATGAGTTTCAGGATTATCTAAAGGAAAATGGGATAGTTCCCCAGTGGACCCCTCCTTATATGCCCCAACACAATGGAGTGACAGAAAGGAGGAATCATACTTTATTAGATATAGTTCGGTCCATGATGAGCGATGCAGATCTTAGTAAATCCTTTTAGGGATATGCACTAGAGAGCGCATTTTATGTATTAAATAGAGTGCCCTCTAAATCAATTGATTTTACACCTTATGAAAGATGATGTAATAAAAAGCCATCTGTAAGTCACTTAAGAGTATGGGGTTGTCCTACTATGGTAAAGATGATATCATCAGATAAGCTGAATGCCAAATCTGATAAATGTCTGTTCATTGGATATCCAAAGGAAACTGTAGTGTATCTATTTTACCAACCTAAAGCACAAAAGGTATTTGTGTCATGCAATGCACACTTTTTAGAGAAGGAACACTTACTTGCAAAAGTCAGTAGGAGCAACATTGAACTGGAAGTTTAAGAGGAAGAAACAATTGATTGACCACGTTCTACATACACGAGAAAGTGAGATCCAAGAACAACCAGTCAAAGACCAATCATTGCGAAGATCGGGTCATGTTCATAAAGGTCCCGATAGATATGGTTTTATCATCACTGATGATAAGGAACTGTATGTCTTGGAGGATGATGAATGAAGGACATATGATGAGGTAATGAAAAGCTTAGATTCTGTTAAATGGCTAAAAGCTATGAAATCAAAAATGGATTCCCTATATGAAAACCAAGTTTGGAATTTGGTTAATGCATCGCAAGAGGTTAGATCAATTGAGTGCAATTGGGTCTTCAAGAAGAAGACTAACATGGACGGTAATGTAATTACCTATAAAGCAAGGTTGGTTGCGAAAGGTTGCTTAAATCTGTAAGGATAGTCCTTGCCATTGCTGCTCATTATGATTATAAGATCTGGCAGATGGATGTTAAAATAGCATTCCTGAATGAGGATTTAGATCAGTATGTGTATATGATACAGCCCGAGGGTTTTACATGTCAGAATGGGTCGAAGGTATGCAAGCTACAAAGATCCATTTATGGACTTAAGTAGGCATCCAGGAGTTGGAATATGAGGTTTGATCAAAAAATCCATGAACTGGATTTCTGTCCAATCATTAATGAGCCTTGTGTTTTCAAGATGGTTAGTGGGAGTGCAGTCATTTTCTTAGTATTGTATGTCGATGACATTCTACTAATAGGAAATGAGTTTTCTCTTCTTTAAAATGTTAAAGTTTGGTTGTCAAGAAAATTCTCCATGAAAGACTTTGGTGAAGCAACATTTATACTAGGTATAAAGATCTATAGGGATAGATCCGAGAGGCTGTTAGGTCTTTTTCAAGGTACATATATAGACAAGGTATTAAATAGGTTCAACATTGAGCAATCAAAGAAAGGTTATCTCCCGATGACAAAGGGAATTAACCTATCTAAGGCTGAGTGTCTGAAGATAGCTTAGGAGAGAATGCACATGAAGGATATACCCTATGCATCCGCGATAAGATCCATCATGTATGTTATGATATGTATTAGTCCAGATGTCTCTCAGGCTTTGAGCTTCATGAGCAGATATTAGTCAGATCCAGGTGAAAATCACTAGATGGCCATCAAGGCAATTCTTAAGTACTTGAGAAGGCTAAAGATGAGTTCTTCATATATGGAGAAGGTGACCTTACAATTAGAGGTTACACTGACACTATTTTTCAGTCTGATAAGGATGACTTTTAGTCTTAGTCTGATTTTTTGTATGTTTTAAATGGAGGGGATGTATGCTGGATGAGTTCTAAGCAAGAAACTGTTGTTGATTCAACCACAGAATCTGAATACATTGCTACATGTGAAGCATCAAAAGAAGCTATCTGGTTAAAGGGATTTATTTGTGTTCTCGATGTGGTGCCTGAGGCTGTTGATCTAATTACTTTGTATTGTGATAACAATGGTGCCATAGCTCAGGGAAAGGAACCATGGTCTCATTAGAAAAATAGACATGTATCCATAAAGTATCATATAATGAAGGAGATTGTTGATGCTAAGATAATAAGACTAGAATATGTACCCACATAACCTCTGGTCTGAGAAAGCCAATGACTCAAGTCAAATATGACCAGTAAATTAAAGCATATGGATTAAGACATATGGCTAATTGGCCTTAGAACAAGTGGGAATTTGGTTTATATGATGTATGCCCTTAAGGCAATTAGGGCGATATATCATAATTATCTAATAGTATGAATATTTTATTTAATTAATAAAGGCATTTAATCTTTTATTTATATCGATGTGTTTATAAATATATTATAGCTGGTTAAAATATATTCATTGATGTATGTATACAAAAGTCCTTAACATATCATAGCATGAAGTCGAAGAAATTATAGTTGGACTAAAATTTAGTCAGACCTGCTTTATGTCCAATTATGATTATGTCTAAACTATCCCTAGTCATAGTTTCACCGAGAAAGGATATTGATGAAGCGGAAAGACTAGCATGTGGTCAACTTTCTAGGAAAGGGTCTAAGCAGTCAATCTCCTATGGACTGAAGGTGGTGCCTTAAGTTTGACACATGGATATATCTGGGAGATATATTGGAGACCACAATAAGATAAACACTTGGTGTATATATCAATGTGATAGTGTTTATATTCATGCAATAAGCTTTGCGAATATCCTCATACTTGAGATACTAGTTACCTTGTGTGGTACTATTACTATACTTTGGGTCATTCCCACACATTCATTGATTAAGGGTGTTACAGGGATTACGGGTATAGTGATGACATCATGTTGGTAAGCTGAGTAGTCAGAAAAATCCATCGCTCTGGATATAGTAAGGAGTTGTACCTGGCCACTTTGTTGAAGTGATGATTGCTATAAACCTCTAATTAGAGTATGTGTTTGATAGAAATAGTTTCTAGTCAAACACACTATGGTAAAAGGCAATATACTTTCGTAACAAGTTCATAACTGGGATAACTTGGAGCAACCTTGCTATTAGTGGGTTATCACTTTAACCAAACCCTATAAACCAGATGGTACTAATATTAAAGAATGGAAGGAGTTCATCGCATTGGACAACTATTGCATTAACCAGGATTAAGTCAAAAGCATAAATGATGTTCTGAGTAATGGGGGATGGTAGACCCCTGCTACAGGCGTACTATAGTCATTTAAGGTAATCGAGTTCTATTCACAATCTAGAACCTCAAGCCAATGGTTCTATTAGAACAAGGGTTGGTTAAGCCTTAACAGCTCAATACTTTGGGATCCTATAAGGTCATAGACATTGGACATTTATCGGACTAAGTAAAGAACTGACATATTTATTTTATTACAAAATTATAATATAAAATAAATTAATAGATGGTTAAAAGATGATTGGATCAATTTAGATAAGCCAAGAAATTTATTTTTGATCGGTAACTAATTTATTAGGGTCATAAAATAAATTAATAGTTGAAAGAGTGATTGAAAGGGAATTTTCCTATTATAGTAAAAGGGTCAGACCCCGCGGAAATGGGACCACATTTTAGGGCCCCTTATAGTGGCTAACGGGTTGTGGGCTTGGGATATGTTCGAGCCCACACGCTAGGCCTCATGGTGTGCCTAGCGTGGCCCAACCCACAAGCTGGGCTTATGTGGAAAAGCCCACAAGCTCGGCTTATGGGTGCACGGTAGGCCATTATGGCCAGCCTTGTATTAGCCATGTGTAGCGTGTATTGCATGCTGCACACAGGTCAACCTGCAGACCCATGGGGGACCACGTGTTGACCCACAAGGGATTGGGCAATTTCATGTAATCCCACATTGGAAATGGGGAGCAACTTTTTGCTCCCCAAGCCTATAAATAGGCACTCATGTTCTCCCTTTCAAGTTGCACCATCATCTCAAAGTATAAATCCTAAGTGAGATTCGCAAAGATAAATCTCTCAAGTAATTGAGCAAAGTTCTTTTTGAGGAGCTTGAATTTATTCGAGCACCTCTAGTCTATATTTTTAGGTGGGGCTTCTGGAGAGGTCTAGAAACTACTCGAGGCTCCTTAGTTCTTCCTGTCGTAGAGGTTTTGATTGATAGGGTTTGTGTGGATACTCATAGAGACTATCCTATGCTTGGAGGCTTGCGCAAGGAGGTTCTTCTAAAGCACGCTTCAACTGGTAAGTTTTCTTTCTTTCTCTTTTGATTATTAGGTCTTTTTCTTTAACCGTTTTTAGACTTAATAATTATGCTTAGGTTGTTTGTGCATGCTTAGTATAAAATATATGTGCTAGGATATAATTCATTATTATGGTATGCCTAGCCTATGCATGCAAGCCTAGGTAGAGAATTATTTAGTTAAGGCTTTATTTAAATTATATGCATCTAATAGGAGTTCATGGGGACAGGGATAGGAATAAAATTTTGAATTTCGGTCATGCCTATTATGCATGTTTAATTTGACTATCAGTTCCTAACACTAGGGTCATCGTACTGGCACGTGTAGAAATTTACTTGAGGGTACTCGTGGCCTGTTTAGGGAAAAGAAGATCTGAGGACCTAAGCATAAACCCTGCACCATGAATAACCCTCTGCTAAATTTTTTAAAATAAGGTGCGGCTGTTGAGTCAGGGTTGCCCTCCCACCATGTCTTCAATTGATCACGAAAGCTAATCCTATGGTTCACTCGGTAGTTGCTTTACCTGATGAATCGATGCCCATTGACATCAATGTGTATGAGTTAGAAGGTACTTATGATGAGGAAACTATGTTGATTCAACTAGAACCAATTGACATTGATGCCTATGTATTGGAGAATGATGACCTTGAAGAGCCGACCTTGTTAGTAGAAACCTCTGAGGGGAGGAGTTATATGAAAGATGGAGTATTGCATGTTACTCAAAGTGGGAGTGTTGCCCCTAATATCCCCCCAAAAAGAAGAAAAGGTAGAGATGTTGACATTCAAGTCATCCCAAGTGTCAGTCAGGGATCGACCTTTACACTTGTTGTTGAGATTTAGACTATGCTTAGTACTCAGAAGATAGATTCGAACGTCACTCCTCTTATCCAACAGTTGCAAGTTGCCACTGCCAAATACAGCATTTGGCAGCTTCTCATTGACTCCGAGGATCATCGCATGTGTTTGATAGAAAAGTTATTAAGCATGGAGGCTACACCTTTCACTACCTTAGTTGAGGGGTTTTCAGTTATTGGAGGGTCTCCTTCCAATCAAGATGAACCCATTTTGTTTTATCCATCAGATCTCCCAGCTGAAGGGAACAAGTATAACAAGGCACTCTTGATCAAGGTGCAAATATTTGATCATTCTATCCTATGTGTTATGGTGGACAATGGTTCCGCTCTTAATCTATGCCCTACCAAAATCCTCCCTCACTTGGGGTTAGATGAATCTATGTTCGAGAAATCCAATAATGTTATAAGGACATATGATGATATGAAGAGAAATGTCATTAGAGTGTTCAAGGCTGAAGTTACAGTTGGGGAAGTGAAGTCTAAAGTCTTGTTCATTGTCCTTGACAACCCTGTCACTTACTCATTGTTGTTGGGTCATCCTTGACTCCATGCATTAGAAGCCATCCCTTCCACAGTCCACCAGAAAGTCAAACTCATCCACAATGGCAAGCTAGTGATCATCGAGGCTAACCAACCATCTATTATAGCAGCTTTAGAAGCTAAGGAAAAGGAATCTAAGGTGGTTATTGCTCACCAGGGTACGACCTTTTTAGTTAGAGGATACATATCTCTTAAAATCGAAAAGATTATGATGAAGCAAGGTTACATGAAAGGAAAGGGGCTTGGGAAGAATCTTCAGGGCATGCCAAACCTATTTTACCATTTTTGTGGCCATTTAAACTTGGTTTGGGGAATCTCCCAATTGCTAAGAAATCGAAGCCCCAGTCCTGCCTTACGATAGGGGCTCAGGTCAAGAAGAAGGTGTCCATAGGTGAAGAAGAACCTGTCGAGATAGGAGGAAAAAAGGTCCCTATTTTTTAAATCTTCAATGACATGTATGACTTTAAGAATGGCTGCATAATTGAGACCTCTGTTTCTTTTGAAATATGCGGGAAGACTGAAGGGGATGAGTTGAGTGAAGCAGTTGAAGCTATGACCAAAGCCCTAGCCATACTCATGAAGAAAAATTGGAAGGGAAATTAGAAGGGAAACCCTATAAGCAAGGCCATCAAGAACTTAGCAAGAGCAGTGGCCAAAGAAACTCGTACAAACCAACGCACTGAGACTACCAATTCAACTACATGTATTACCAAGACTGACCAATAAGGTCCTCCGCCTATGGACGATGATTCAAGTGATGTAATTTTGTATGTTGCAAACAATTTTTATGCATATAATGCCGCTTTGGAAGCATATCATGGTTAAATTAATGCATTGTCCATTCACATGTTTTGCTTGACCATTTCACTATATAGAAATCATACACTCATAACAACAATATTCTTATAGTATCACCATATTTATTAAAGAAGTTGGCTTTGAGTATATCGCAATGGCATAAAAATCCAATGGTTAAAACTTACTTACACAAAGGGAGATGATAAAAGTGCTTAGTAAACATGATAACCATCAGTTTTGGCCCGTCTTTCTTCATGAGGAGTAAAGGGGTCATCTCATTAAGAAAGAAGGCCAAAATGACTCATACGAGCATCAATAGCAGGCTAGCTATGGTTATAAAGGAAGGAAAGTATATCTTGAGTTACATGACCAAAGTAATCCCTGATGAGAGCATCAACAGCAGGCTGAAGAGTGGAAAGTACACCTTGAGTTACGAGTCTATAGTCAAATCCCTCAAGAGCTCTAAAGGGAACCTGATCATTAATATCAATAAGTAGATCAAAAAGATTTTGTATAAGACAGTGCCTACCTATGAGCATTGGATTTTAACGATCGCTCTCACTAAATTTATGATGAGAGCTATATTATGCATCCTTCTACAGGAGTTATCTACTTGGGGTGATTTCAATGCTGTTTGGTCAAGCTTTGTCAAACCTAAACCTCAAAAAAATAGCGCCTAAGCCCTAAAAGGTCTAAAAAGGTCTACAATGGTCTAAACTGGTCAGTTTCGGGCGATTTCGAGCAGTTCTAGGAAGTTTCAGGCAAAACTGGTTGAATTGATCTGTACTAGTCCATACCGATCCATACCAATTGACCGGGATCCATATAGGGTGGACCAGTTGGACCTGTACGGGTCCATCCCATCCATACAGATCCGAAAACTTCTCAAATTACCCAATTAGGTACCAATAGGACCTGTACGGGTCCATGCCATCCGTACCGGTCCCCCAGACCCCCAAACAGTCAGTTTCAATGCCCAAATCTACCACAAACAGATATATTCTGCCATAAAAGAATATAATTCTATATAGAAAATATAATTTTCCATATCGCAAATATAATTTGCCATAAGCGAATATATTCTGACATAAGGAATATAATTCGATATGGTAAATATGATTTGTCATATAGCAAATAGAATTTTCCATAAGCAAATATATTCTGTCATAAAAGAATATAATTCGATATAGCAAATATAATTTTCGATATAGCAAATATAATTTGCCATAAAACAATATAATTTGCCATAAAAGAATATAATGTGCCATAAACGCATAAAATCAACCATTAAATGCATCCAGACCTATTTTCCCCTATAAATAGAGGTCATTTTCCTCATTTCAAAGGAGGACAACATACGCAACTAAGAAATTATAATAGAAAGCAAATACTACTCTAGGGAAATTATTCTAGCAAAGTTCTTGAGGTTATAGCGAGGGCATAGAAGAGGTAGATAAGTTATAAAATAGGGGGAAAACCATTGAACATTGGTTTTACTCACATTTTATTTCTTCCTAACTTCATATTTAGGATTGGGGGAGATTCTTGGTGGGAGCTAACAGTCAAATTGAACATGCATAACAGGCATGGCGGAATTCAAAATTTTGTACTTGTCCCCAGGAACTCCTAATAGATGCACATAAATTAAATAAAGCCTTAACTAAATAATTCTCTACCTAGGTTAGCATGCAAAGGGCTAGGCAAGCCACAATTCTAAAGTACATCCCAGTATATATATTTTATACTAAGCATGTTATAACTCTAAGCTATAACCTAAGCATAAAATAAACTAAGCATGCAAAACAACCTAAGCATAATTATTGTGTCTAAAAATGCTTAAAGAAAAAAAGACCTAATAATTAAAAGAGAAAGAAAGAAAAGTTACCAGTTGAAGCGTGCTTAGCAAAACCTCCTTGCCTAAGCCTCCAATCATAGGATAGCCTCTGTGAGTATCTACACGAACTCCACCAACTAAAACCTCCCCGAGAGGAAGAACTAAGGAGCCTTGAGTAGTTGCAAGACCACTCCTGAAGCCTCACCCGGAAATATAAACTAGAGGTGCTCGAATAAAATCAAGCTCCTCAAAATATAACTTGTTCAAATAACCTTTATCGTAGGAATTACTATTCAAACTTGGTTCACATTGAAAGGGGTGAGTTAAAGCCTATTTATAGGCTTGGGGAGCAAAATAATGCTCCCCCTTTTCCAATATGGGATTGGGCAAAATTGCTAAATCCCTATATGGGTCAACACACGGACCCCCATGGTTGCGGGTTGACCCGCATGCATCGTATATAGCACACTGCTCGCTAGCTACCCTTGCAAGGCATGCTGTTATCGCCTGCCTTGCACCCACAAGCTGGGCTTATGGATTGGGCCACTCTAGGCACATCCAGCGCTAACCAGCAGTGCTGGGGTGACCTAGCGTGTGGGCTCGGTCAAGTGTCGAGCCCACAGCCTTCCGCCACTATATGGGGCCCCCAAAAATAGGCCCCATTTCCATAGGGTCTGGCCCTTTGTACCATTTGGAAAATTCCCTTTTAATCCCTCTTTTAAAATTATTTTATTTTACGACCCTAAATATTGGTTACCGGTCAAAAATAAATTCTTTGGTTTATCCAATAATGATCTAATCATTTCTAACCAATTAAATAATAATCGAATTATTATTTATATTATATTTTCATAATAGAATAAATCTATTAGTTCTTTTTTTAGTCCGATAAAGGTCCAAAGTGTGTGACCTTACAGGATCCTGAAGTATTGAGCTGTTAACGCTTAACCAACCCTTGTTCTAATGGAACATTGGCTCGAGGTTCTATACCGTGAATAGAACTTGATTACCTTAAATGACTGTAGTACACCTCTAGCAAGGGTCTGCCATCCCCCATTACTCAGAACATCATTTACGCTTATGACTTGATCTCGGTTAATGCAATAGTCATCCAATGCGATGAACTCCTTCCATTCTTTAATATTACTACCATTTGGTTTATAGGGTTCAGTTAAAGTGTTAACCCAGTAATAGCAAGGTTGCTTCAAGCTATCCTAGTAATTAACTTGTTACAGAAGTATATTGCATTTTACCATTGCGTGTTTGACTAGAAACTACTTCTATCAAACACATACTCTGATAAGAGGTTTATAGGAATCATCACTTCAACAAGAGACTAGGTACAACTCCTTAATATATTCGGAACGATGGATTGTTTCTGATTACACAGCTTACCAACGTGTTGTCATCACTATACCCGTAATTGCCCATAACACCCTAAATTAATGAATGTGTAGGAATGACCCAAAGTATAGCAATAGTACCGCACAAGGTAACTAGTATCTCAAGCATGAGGATATTCGCAAAGCTTATTACATGAAGATAAACACTAACAGATTGATATATACACGAATTGTTTATCTTGCTACGGTCTTCGATATATCTCCTAGATATATCCATGTGTCAAACTTAAGACACCATCTTCAGTCCTGAGGAGATTTGACTGCTTGGACCCTTTCCAAGAAAGTTGACCACATGCTAGTCTTTCTGCTTCATCAATATCCTTTCTTGATGAAACTCTGACTAGGGATAGTTTAGACATAATCATAATTGCTTATGAAGCAGGTCTCACTAAATATAGTCTGACTATAAATTATTTGAATTCATGATATGATATGTTAAGGACTTTTGCATACATACATCAATGAATATATTTTAACTAGCTATAAAATATTCAAACTATTATATAATTAAGATATATCGCCCCAATTACCTTAAGGGCATACATCATATCCAACAAAATACCACTTGCACTAAGGCCAATTAGCCATATGTCTTAATCTATATGGTTTAACATGCTGGTCATGTTTGACTTGAGTCAATGGCTTAGTCAGACCATCTGCGAGGTTCTGATCAGTGGGAACATATTCTAGTCTTATAATCTTAGCATCAACACTCTCTCTGATTATATGATACTTTCTAGATACATGTCTATTTTTTTATAAAACCATGGTTCCTTTGCCTAAGCTATAGCACCACTGTTATCATAATACAAAGTAATTGGATCAATAGTCTCAGGCACCACACCGAGATACCAATAAATCCCTTTAACAAGATAGCTTCTTTTACTCCTTCGCGTAGCAATGTATTCAGATTCTGTGGTTGAATCAGCAGTAGTTTCTTAGTTGGAACTCTTCCAGTATACCGCCCCTCTATTTAACACATACACAAAACCTAACTGAGACTTGAAGTCATCCTTGTCAGATTGAAAACTCGCTTTAATGTAACCTCTAATTGTGTGGTTACCTTCTCCATAAATCAAGAACTCATCTTTAGTCCTTCTCAAGTACTTAAGAATTGCCTTGACGGCCATCCAGTCCTTTTCACCTGGATCTGACTGATATCTCTCGTAAAGCTCAAATCCTGAGAGATATCTGGCCTAGTACATATCACAGCATGCATGATGGGTCCTATCTTGGCTATGTAGGGTATATCCTTCATACGCGTTCTCTCCTGAGCTATCTTCGGACACTCAGCCTTAGATAGGTTAATTCCATCTATCATCGAGAGATAACCTTTCTTTGAATGCTTAAGGTTGTACCTATTCAACACCTTATCTATATATATACTTTAAGAAAGACCTAATAGCCTCTTGGATCTATCCCTATAGATCTTTATACCTAGTATAAATGCTTCTTCACCATGGTCTTTCATGGAGAACTTTTTTGACAACCATACTTTAACGTTTTAAAGAGGAGAAATATCATTTCTGATTAGCAAAATGTCATCGACAAATAATACTAAGAAAACGACTGCACCCCCACTAACCTTCTTGTTAACACAAGGCTCATTAATGTTTAGATAGAAAGCCAGTTCACTGATTATCTGAACAAACCTTTTATTACAACTCCTGGATGCCTACTTAAGTCCATAAATAGATCTTTGTAGCTTGCATACCTTTGAGCCATTCTAAGATGTAAAACCCTCAGGTTGTGTCATATTAACATCCTGGCCTAAATCCCCATTAAGGAATGCTGTTTTAACATCCATATGCCAGATCTTATAATCGTAATGAGCAACAATGGCAAGGAGCATCTTTATGGATTTAAGCATGGCTACCGGTGAGAAAGTTTCATCATAATCGATACCTTCACGTTGACTATAACCTTTTGCAACCAACCTCACTTTATAGGTAATTATATTACCATCCATGTCAATCTTCTTCTTGAAGACCCACTTGCACCCAATCGGTCTAACCTCTTGCAATGCATCAACCAAATTCCAAACTTAGTTCTCATACATGGATTCCATTTCTGATTTTATGGCTTTTAGCCATTTTAGAATATGAGCTTTTCATTGCCTAATCATATGTCCTTTGCTCATCATCCTCCATGAGATATAGTTCCTTATCATTAGTGATGCTAAAACCATATCTATCAGGAACTTTATGAACACGTCCTAATCTTCGCAATGATTGTGTTTTGACAGGCTGTTCTTGGATCACACCTTCTTGTGTATCTATAATGGGGTTAATTAGTTCTATTTCTTCATCTTGAACTTCCAGTTCAATACTGCTCCCACTGACTTTTGCAAGTAAGTGTTCCTTTTCCAAAAAGTGAGCATTCTGTGACATAAATATCTTCTATGCTTTGGGTTGGTAAAATAGATATCCAATAGTTTATTTTGGATATCCTATGAATAGACATTTGTCAGATTTGTCGTTTAGCTTATCTGATGCTATCCTATTTACCATAGCAGGATAGGCCCATACTCTTAAGTGACTTAGAGATGGCTTTTTATTACACCATCTTTCCTAAGGTGTCAAATCAACTAATTTAAAGGGCACTCTGTTTAATACATAAACTGCACTCTCTAGTGCATATCCCCAAAATGATTTACTGAGATCTGTATGGCTCATCATGGACCAAACCATATCTAATAAAGTTTGATTCCTCCTTTCTAACACTCTATTGTGTTGGGGTGTATAAGGAGTGGTCCACTATGGAACTATCCCATTTTCCTTTATATAATCGTGAAACTCCTGACTTAAGTGTTCTCCACCTCTATCTGATCAAAGTGTTTTAAAACTTTTCTCAAGCTGTTTCTCTACTTCAGTTGTGAATAGTTTGAACTTTTCAAAACTTTCAGACTTGTACTTCATTAAGTACAAATGACCGCACCGTGAATAATCATCAATAAAGATTATGAATTAGGAGTATCCTCATAGTGCTTAAACACTCATTGGACCACATACATCAGTATGTATAAGTTCCAATGTACTCGTGGCCCGTTCACCCTTTCCTTGAAAGGGTAACTTTGTCATTTTTCCTCTTAAACAAGGTTCTCAATCATCATAAGCCTCCAAGTTTATTAGGCCCAAGCCTACATGCTTATCCAACTTGGCTAAGCGATGTTTGTTTATGTGGCCTAAATGGCAATGCCATAAGTAGAAGGAATTCTTTTATCTAATTGAACTTTCTTCACATTGTTTATATTAAAAACTTCAGTTTTAGTATCAAGAACATAAATGCCACCATTCGACATCCCACAACCATAAAGAACATTATTCAAACAAATCTAACTATTATTATTTGAAAATAAAATTTCAAATCCTTCCGCTGCTAAACACACAATAGATACAATATTCTTAGTAACACTTAGAATGTAGTAACAATTATTCAAAACTAAAACGAGTCCACTTGGAAAAATAAGATTAAAGCTTCCTACGGCTAATGCAGCAACTCTGGCTCCATTTCGTATAAATAAGTCCATCTCCCCTTTTGCAAGTCTTCTACTGTTCCTTAGTCCCTGAATAGAAGTACAGATATGAGAACCACAAATACTATCAAATACCCAAGTGGATTCACGAGGAAAAGTAGAAAAGTTTTCAATTACAAACGTACCAAAAGTAGATGCCTCTGCAGGCTTCTTCTTCAAATGATTGAAAGTAAGAGCTTTGCGATCCCTCCTCCAATGTCCCGGTTTCCTACACTGGACGCAGACACACTTAGATGTCTTCTTTTCTTTCTTCTTTTTACTAATTCTTTTCTTGGCACCTAGTGCCAGCTTCTTCTTCTTAGAAGTGTTGCCTTAATCAACCAATAGTAGAGGTTTCTAATCTTTCTTACTATATGAGGTTCTACTATTTTTAGGATGTTGATTAATTCAGGGATAGTAGAATTAATCTTGTTCATGTAATAGTTAGTCACGAAGCCTGAGTAACTATCTGTCAAGGACATCAATACAAGGTCAATGCTAAAGTCATGATTCATCTCAAATCCTAATCGATTCAGCTTCTCAAGGTATCCCAAGAGTTTCATTACATGCTGAGAGGCAGAGGTACCAGCCCGCATCTTAGTTCTGAATAGTAGCTTCGAGGTATCATACCTCTCTGTCCTTTCCCACTCTAAAAAGACCTCTTTAAGATGGAGAACAATGTCCTTTAAGGGCATGTTCTCTTATTGTTTCTAAAGCTCAGGATTCATAGACCCCAACATGATACACATGGTAGTCTCACAATCTTTCCTGTGCTTCAACCAAGCCGCTTATTCCACATGATCCTTAACATCAAGTTCAACAGGGAAAATTTCACTTAGAACATAGGCAGTTCCCTCAGATATGAGAATAATTCTCACAGCTTGAAACCATTCAGAAAAGTTCAAGCCATTCAATTTAGTGTCAAGTAACATATGGAGATTAATATTGGAAGCCATTTTCAACCTAAGACATAAGAAAAGAAAAAGAGTTTAGATATTAGTTTAAGTATATGTATTTAGTATTAACACTTTTAATTAAATACATTTATCCTACTATTTTCTTCAAAATTTGCAATAGCCCATTCTATTAAATTCGGGAATTTTAGCCCAGCTAAATTTCTAAGTAGGTAGCATCTGTTACTAGTCTATTATGACCCCCAATTTTATGAGTCAAGTCACAATAGTAAGTTATAGTTAGAATCACATTCCATTTGCATCGTATGCAATTGCTAATACATTCAAGTTCCCTAATCCCAAGGGACATGTGCTCTTAAATTAGCATCTCCTTCAATTTATCTCGGATATGGGCCTAGCCCCCAATTTTATAGTGGACTACCCCGGTTTCATTATGGCATACCCTATCCTAAACTTTATAACCAATCAATGTGGACTAGAAGGAATGCTTTGCGCAACACTTTGATAGTCTAAAGAGACCGTATTATAAATTTGAGTAAGGAAGACTACAACTTGCCATAATATATTTACTTTGGGATTTTCTTGGTGTTAAATGTCTCACACAATCTAGGATTTTATCAGATGGACATATTTATAATAACTTATATTAATTCAGGGAATTTTAGAATTAATTTGTAAGGTCCAACCTTAGGTGGGTTCAAGCTCTTTATTATAATTATCCCATCAACCTAGATTACATGCAAAATAATTAACACTTTTATTTGCTATATTTATGCTGCATTTTCTTTAAGCTTTCATTCAATAAATTTAATTTTTACTTTGTTATAGAAACATATATAAGCACTATGTTATATACTAGAAATAAATTGGCCCATATTTAATCCCCCGATTACTCAATCTAAGCTACACCGATGTAGGTTCCCAGATAGGAGAGGTGCCCTATGAGGAGTAGACACCAAGTCCAATCCCTAGCTAGAACAAATACGGGCACAAACTAGAAAACCAATGGCTTCTCTTGGACTAATAAATTTTGTTCTTTCAATTCATGTAAATTGAAAGCATCTATACCCCATGTAATTTAAATAAATTATTGAAACTTGTATAATTTGAGAAAGTTGAGCAAGCTTATTCAAAAATTATTCACAAACATTTTCTAACCTTGAAATGAAAAGCATAAGTTCATATACATTGTTCTAAACAATTAAACAAATAATAATCATTTAATATAGAAAATAATATTCAGTTCGCTTCTAACTTAATTAGGCACTAAATAGGAAGGCTCTAATACCATTGTATTGAGCTCATAGTCAAATTGAACATGCATAACAGGCATGGCGGAATTCAAAATATTATCCCTGTCCCCAAGAACTCCTAATAGATGCATATAAATTACATAAAGCCTTAACTAAATAATTCTCTACCTAGGTTAGCATGGAAAGGGCTAGGCATACCATAATTCTAAATTACGTCCTATCACATATATTTTATACTAAGCATGTTATAACTCTAAGCTATAACCTAAGCATGTTATAAATCTAAGCTATGACCTAAGCATAAATTAAACTAAGCATGCAAAACAACCTAAGCATAATTATTAAGTCTAAAAACGCTTAAAGAAAAAAAACCTAATAATTCAAAGAGAAAGAAAGAAAACTTACCAGTTGAAGCGTGCTTTAGCAGAACCTCCTTGCACAAGCCTTCAAGCGTAGGATAGCATATTTGAGTATCCACACGAACCCCACCAACCAAAACCTCCCCTAGAGGAAGAACTAAGGAGCCTCGAGTAGTTGCTAGACCACTCTAGAAGCCCCACCCGAAAATATAAACTAGAGGTGCTCAAATAAAATCAAGCTCCTCAAAATATAACTTGTTCAAATAACCTTTATCATAGGAATTACTATTTGAACTTGGTGCACTTTGAAAGGCATGAGGGAAAGCTTATTTACAGGCATGGGGAGCAAAATAATGCTCCCCCTTTTCAAATGTGGGATTGGGCGAAATTGCCCAATCCCTATGTGGGTCAACTCGCGGATCCCCATGGGTCCATGGGTTGACTTGTATGCATGTTGCATGTTGGCTGGCCATGCAAGGCAGGCCGTTATAGCCTACCTTGCACCCACAAGCTGAGCTTGTGGGCTTTTTCCCCACAAGCCCAGCTTGTCGGTTAGGCCACGCTGGGCACACCTAATGCTGCCCAGCAGTGCTGGTGTGACCCAGCATGTGGGCTCCATCTTATGCCGAGCCCACAGCCCTTGAGCCACTATATGGGGCCTATAAAAATGGGCCCCATTTCCTTAGGGTCCGACCCTTTGTACCGTTTGGAAAATTCCCTTTTAGGGCCTATTCTTTCCAACTTATAAGTAGAAGTACTGAACTGAACTGAACTTATCAGTACTTATTTCAGCGTAAATTCATATGTATACAGTACTGATAAGTACTGAACAGTACTGAACTAAACTGAATATAAGTTGAGAAGAACAGGGCCTTAATCCCTCTTTAAAAATTAATTTATTTTACAACCTTAATTAATTAGTTATCGGTCAAAAATAAATTTCTTGGTTTATCCAAAAATGATCTAACCATTTTGAACCAATTAAATAATAATCCAATTTTTATTTATATTAAATTTTTGTAATAGAATAAATCTATTAGCTCTTTACTTAGTCTGATGAAGGTCCAAAGTGTGTGACCTTATAGGATCCCAAAGTATTGAGCTGTTAAGGCTTAACCAACCCTTGTTCTAATGGAACCATTGGCTCGAGGTTCTAGACCGTGAATAGAACTCAATTACCTTAAATGGCTGTAGTACACCTCTAGCAAGGGTCTACCATCCCCCATTACTCAGAATGTCATTTATGCTTATGACTTAATCCCAGTTAATGCAATAGCTGTCCAATGCGACGAACTCGTTCCATTCTTTAATATTACTACCATCTAGTTTATAGGGTTCGATTAAAGTGTTAACCCATTAATAGCAAGTTGCTCCAAGCTATCCCAATTATTAACTTGTTACCAAAGTATATTTCCTTTTACAACAATGTGCTTGACTAGAAACTACTTCTAGCAAACACATACTGTGATCAGAGGTTTATAGCAATCATCACTTCAACAAGTGACCAGGTTCAACTCCTTAATATATTTGGAGCGATGGATTCTTTCTAACTACTCAGATTACAAACATGTTGTCATCACTGTACCTGTAATCACCCATAACACCCTAAATTTATAAGTGTGTAGGAATGACCCAAAGTATAGCAATAGTACCACACAAGGTAACTAGTATCTCAAGTATAAGATATTCGCAAAGCTTATTGCATGAAGATAAACACTAACACATTGATATATACACCAAGTCTTTATCTTACTGCGGTCTCCAATAAATCTCCTAAATATATCCATGTGTCAAACTTAAGGCATCACCTTCAGTCCTTAGGAGATTTGACTGCTTGGACCCTTTCCAAGAAAGTTGACCATATGCTAGTCTTTCTGCTTCATCAATATCCTTTCTGGATGAAACTATGACTAGGGATAATTTAGACATAATCATAATTCCACATGAAGCAGGTCTCACTAAATATAGTCTAACTATAATTTCTCTGACTTTATGCTATGATATGTTAAGGACTTTTGCATACATTCATCAATGAATATATTTTAACCAGCTCTAATATATATACAAGCATATTGATATAAACAAAAGATTAAACTCCTTTATTATTTAAACAAAATATTCATACTCTTACATAATTAAGATATATCGCCCTAATTACCTTAAGGGCATACATTATATCCAACAATTCTGTCCATACAAATACTCTCCTAAAAAATTCTACATCCATCGTTTTAACATCTACATTGACAAAGTTTCCATTCGGCATTGGAATCGCTTCAAAGTGGATTCACTCCGTAAAGTTTCGCTCCTGAGTTTCAAAGGGACTCACATCTCAGTTATTTTATCATTATTCTCTACCTCTTCTATTCTATCTATTCTCTTGTTCTTTTTTTGGGTCTTACACCCATATGAGCCTTGTTGGCACCTTATGTGTGATAAAGCAAACTTTTTTATGCCACAGCAGATGCGCAGGCTCCCGAGTTCTTATGCGGGGAGCCGCTGCAGTTCGATCACGGGGCTCGTTTACATTTTGAGCATGCTTGGCGATAGGGACCGTGGGACCCTTCTAGTGACTGGTCTTTAGAGAATTTTTTTTGATGAAAACTTTATGGATTAAAACTGGGTCAAAAGCCCTTTTTTATAAAATATAAGAGTGGCCACATGGTTTAGCTCTACCGGGAAGTTACAGTACAGCCAATCTGGGTGGGATTTCCATACCTATAAAGCAGAGATTCTGAATCGGGTAAAATAGTTACTTGTATATCTGATTTGAGATATATATTTATAATTAGTTTATTAAAAATAATTTCCCTATGTCATTTTGTTTATAAAACTTGGGAATGAATAAAAACTAAAACAAATAACAATGAAGGGATAAGTGTTTATACCTTGGCAATGGATTCCTCTGCTTTAGGTGCTACAGGCGATTTAATGAATGTGAATAAAATGAAAATAAATGCAATAAAAGTGGGATAAAATCCAATTACCCTTAGTCACCTTTCGAGTGTCCTGAAGGCGGTAGGTGCTAGAACCGAATGTTTGGAAGATTAGGGTTGAGAACCCTGGGATCTGCAGAGACAGTTTATAACTAAAGCCCATCAAGAATAATGGACTATACCTTGGTATAGTTGGGTTTGAAGGACAAATATGAGGAAGGTTTATAGCTGAAACCCATCGACGATATTGAACTATAGTATCGGAATGGTGTTTAGGAAATAAGGCTAGGCCAGTTTATAACTAAAACTTGCCAAGGGGAGGGTTCTATACTTGAGTATAGTTTGGGGATAAAGGAAAGGAATTTTGGTATAGCCTCGATACTAAAAGAAGGGGATTGCTTGAATTCGCATGATATCGAATTTTGATGATTTGTTTTTTTTAAATGCCAAGGTTCGGCTTCTTTTTATAGGGATTATAGAACCGTCGATCGAAGCAAGTTGGGCTGTAACTTGTGTCTATCGACACTTCTTAGGCGGATGTAGCTTCGATGAGTCATCACTAGACTCAACACGTGTTCCAAGAACTGTCGATCGTCGTATATGACTGTCAGTAGTCGTATATGTATAGGTTTGCTGAATCATCACTAGACTTGACATATGTCAGCAACAATAAGCGTCGATCGATGCTTGCAACAACCATTGATTAACGCATGTTCAAACCGTCGATCGACTAAAAGTACAAATGAATATGTAATATATTTTCTAAAATGTGGCTGTGGGTTGAGAATGGAATGTATGGTTTCTTTTTACAGTTTTTGGCAAAGTGCCGACCGTCACTTATTTTATAAATATCCACAAAATAAGGGACATGTGGTTTAATGAATGCTTGATGCATAAGTGCACACTCACCCTTCTAATTCTTTAATCACCTCTTCTATTCTACATGGATTACACGCCTATCATCGTCATCTTTCCCATTGTCTTTTCATGACACGCCATGCACACTAAACCCTCCTATTTTCTTAGAATGACACGTTAGTGAAACATTCCAAGTGTGCATTGTGTATAATCATCTTTCTAGCTTTCATATTGCATGCATACATCTTCATATTTTTAGTTTAATTAGTCCATGCATTTTGCATTCCCATTTCAGGCATTTTTAAGAATTTGCCACTTAGGGAAGTCATTTCCTGTTAAAACTAGATGATGAGTGCACTCTATTGAGCGATGGTATTTTGAGGTATTGCTCGATAGAATTGGGGTGGACAAGGTATTTTACGAATCTAAAGTTGCGGGGATTTTGGATCTTTTGGAAGCATTCGGCTCAAAGGACTTTTGATACTTGGACGCCCGTATGAAAAGGCATTAATCATCAATAGGCTGGGTGAACCGTGCTCATAGGCTACCCCTCCCGTTCAAAAATTTTGACCGTAAGGGAAATTTTACGTACTCGAAGTGAGCGCGGTGAACAAAACGGGTGCTTTCGTGTGTGGTAAGTCACAGGGAGACAAGGGTATAAAAAGAGTCGACATTACTTGATCGAGAATTTTGAAAACAAAAATTTTTGCCCCTTCGATCAAGAATGTTGACGAAAAACTTTTTTTTAGTTAAAATCATGTGAGGGATGAAAATGAAAATAAATTATTGTTTTGAAAAGATCCGCTGTGGAAAATGAAGTTGAAGAGCATTTCAAAAGGTTTTCTGCCCCTAGTGACGTGTTATAATTTTTCAAGATTTTGGTCCGCCATTTTCAAAATAGTTTTGAGATGATCCAAAGAGTAAGTATAGAATTATACCTACTTCTGTTGCATATGTTGATAATTCTCCTTCTCTTTGAGGAGGCACTGTCAGCCATTGTTGACCCGTTTTCTCATCCCAGAGTGTGGTACTGTCAGCCACTGTTGACCAGTTTTCTCATTATAGAGTGTCGCACTATCAGCCATATTGAGCAGTTTTTTTTCACTAGGGAGTTAGGCACTGTATGCTGCCATTAAGAAGTTTGTCTCATTAGGGAGTTGGGCACTTTCTGCCGCCATTGACCAGTTTTTCTCGCTAGGGAGTTGGGCATTGTCTGCCACCAATGACCAGTTTGACGTACCATCGACTTGGGCAATGCCTGCCACCATTAACCACTCCGTCTCACTATTGAGTTAGGAACTGTCTGTTGTAGTTGAGTAGTTTAGCTCTTCATCAAGTTCAGCACTATCTGCCACCATTGACCAGCTTGTCTGGTTAGGGAGTTGGGCACTGTCTGCCACCAAGGAGCAGTTTGTCTCAACATCGAGTTAGGCACTACCTGCTGCCTTTGATCAGTTTGTCTCACCATTGAGTTGGGCACTATCTACTGCCATTGAGTAGTTTGTCTCACCATCGAGTTAGGCACTATATGCCTCCATTGTGCAGTTTGTCTCACTAGGGAGTTAGGCACTATCTGCCATCATTGACTGGATTGTCTCACTATGGAGTTGGGCATTATCTGCCACCATTGAATAGCTTTTCTCACTAGGGAGTGTGGCACAATCAGCCACCATCGATCAGTTATCTCATCTGGGAGCATGGCATTGTCAGCCACCATTGATCAGTTTTCTCATCAAGGAGCATGGCTGTGAGGTGTCGATGACATATGGGTCTCCCTTGGCGCCTGCGTCAGAGAGATGGGGCCCAGTAGGGGTTTGGTTGGATTTAGGCATGACAAAACATTTTTAGTTAAACTTTGCACATTAAGCCAATTTTAATGAATAAAAGAATCGAGACCCAAATCTCGATACAATTGATAGAGTCACAACCCAAGTTGTCTACTTGGGAAAGAGTTTTGGTACAGTTCCCTCTGGGCGGGAGACTCAATCCTATTGGATCAGAGATTCAGGTATCAGATGAGTCACTTATTTCTCATTTAATTGATTCAAATTTACATTCACCGCGTAAAACCATTTCAGTTTTCATCATTTGGGAAATTATCACAGATATCTTATTTCTACACTCTTTCACACTCGTTACATACGTTTAAAATTACAATAAAGCACAAGCAATAAAAAGGGGGATAAAAATTTCAACCGGGGAAAAATGGGGGAAATTACAAAGAGCACCTTTACATTTGTTCTAAGTTATAAAACAAAATGAAAATAAATTCCCTTGCATCCACAGATGTTAGCACAGTTTATTGCACACCATAAATCTGCACTTCAGTGCATTTTATCTTGAAGACACATCTTAACTATTGTGGGTTGATTTACCAGATAAGTAATGAAAATGATCTCATGGCATATGGTGAGTACACTCTTTCACACTCGTTATATGCATTTACACATTACAATAAAGCACAAGCAATAAATAGGGGGATAAAAATTACAACCGGAGAAAATGGGGGAAATTGCAAAGAGAACCTATACAATTGTTCTAAGTTATAAAACAAAACGAAAATAAATTCCCTTGCATCCACAGATGTCAGCACAGTTTATTACACACCATAAATCAGCACTTTAGTTGTGGGTAGATTTACCAGATTAATAATGAAAATGATCGCTTGTCATATGGTGAGTTAGATTGATTTTAACCAGTTAATTATGTGTTCGGGAATCTGCCTGGGGCTGGTACCCGTATGGGTGGGTGGGACCCATACGGGTACTAGGGAGGACCCATACAAGTATGGTGTACTCGTACAGGTCTTGTTTGGTCTAGACAAAAACTCTGTTCAGTTTAGTTTATAGGTTAACAGATTAATAGATTGGTGGTAGAAAAATAAATAAAAAGGGATTTCCTTCTGTATGAGTATGGCGCACCAAATTGATATCCTTGGGGATATATGGTGCCAACAAGGCTCATACGGGTTAAGACCAGACCTGAAACAAGAAATGAAAGAAACAAATATAATAGAAGTAATAGGCAATAATAATAATGGAATAACTGAGATATGAGTCTCTTTAAAATTCAGGAGCGTTACCTTTGCGGCGTGAATCCACTTTGAGGTGATCCCTTTACTATTGAGAGAGTCCGGCCAAAGTAGATGGAATATGACTATTTAGATGAGTATTTGTGGGGACAGAACCTCCCCTAAATACTAGTGAATGGAGTTAGGAATGAATAAAATGTGGACAAAACCTCAAAGGATGAGTTTTCTCCCAATTTTATACCTCCTATACCTCTTCTATACCTTTTCTATACATATATGAACTACTAGGATTTTAGTATAACTTTTGTATGAAATGTGTGTGTTAAAAATGTGAAGGGAAGGGCCCTATTTATAGGGGACAGGAGGTTTGAACACAATAAATCGCGTTCATGACCTTCCTTTTCCCGAAATAGGAAAGGATTCCCTTCCAAAAGAGCATGTTTAGGCAATAAGAGTACCCTTAAGGGTGGGTCCAACACTTACGGGTACTCAGGGACCTATACGGGTCACCCCCAAGAGTATGGAAGGGATGACCCGTACTGGTCTGCTAGTGGATTCGTACCACTAAGTAGCACCCATATGGTTCCCTAAGGGCAGACTAGGTCTCCTAACTTCGGCCAAACTCAACTTCGCAGTAGTAGGAACACCCTTGATGGACAACACCTGAAATACATTGGATCATATAGCTTTCATCATCATTTCGTGTCAAGAATCATTAAAATCTAGTGCTCACAGGTTGCCCCTCATAGGATCAATGCAGATACAAATCTGTATAATCTCACGATGAGTTCGAGGATTTAGAAAATATGCCTAAGGTGAAGGCATGGGCGAGTTCCTTTCTTGAGGTGAACTCCTTTCCCAGGGGTCTCTTTCCTGAGGCAGACGAGTTTCCTTTACGGATGCGTATCCTTTTTCTTGAGGCGGATGACTTTCCTTTATTGATGTGTATCCCTTTCCTGAGGTGGATGACTTTCCATTTGCTACTATGCATATCCCTAGTGACTCTGCTTGGGGAAGAGGCGTATCCCTTTCTTAAGGCGGATCGACTTTTCAGACTGATGATGGTGTATCCCTTTTTAAGGCAGATGACTTCTCCTTGTATCCCTTTCCTAAGGCGGATTGACTTTCCTAACTAATGATTTTTCTAGGGTAGATATGTTTATCCCTTTCTTAAGGCAAATGACTTCTCCTGGTATCCCTTTCCTAAGGTGGATAGACTTTCCTGATTGATGATTTTTTTAGGGAAGATATGTGTATCCCTCTCTTAAGGCAGATGACTTCTCCTCGTATCCCTTTCCTAAGGCGGATCGACTTTCTTGACTATTGATTTTTTTGGGGAAGATATGTGTATCCCTTTCTTAAGGCGGCTAACTCTCTTGGCTGATGGTGTATCCCTTTTCTAAGGCGGATGACCCTCCTGACTGGTGGTGTATCTCTTTCCTGAGGTGGATGACTCTCCTGGTTGATGGGGATTTTGAATAACCTGAAAAGAGATAACAATCAAACACCGAGTTAGTCATTGTCTAAGCAGACAATTTTTTTTCTTGATTGACTTTTGTGAGAACAAAAATATTTTTGCCCCTTCAATTAAGAATAGATAAGTGTGGATGCGATAAACTGAAAATCCTGTGTGGGAAATGTTGGGTTTGGCTCGATCGATGCTATGCTTATTTTGCTATTAGGGGAATGCTCCTAGGGTGAGTGCCCCCAGGGTCTACTGAATCCGCTATTGGGAAGTGGGGGATGCCCTTGGATCTGCTTCCACTACTAGGAAGGGGGGAGATACCCCTAAGACTTGATGATTTTGCTGTTGGGAGGTGGGAGGGATGCCCCTGGATCTGATTTTGCTACTGGGAAGTGGGGGGATGCCTCTAGATTGGTAGGGGGATACCCCTGGATCCGATTCTACTACTGAAAAGTGGGGGGGATGCTCTTGGATCTGATTCCGCTACTGGGAAGTGGGGGGATACCCCTAGATTGGTTGGGGGATACCCCTAGATCTTATTCCACTACTGGGGAATGACCCCAGAGTGGGGTGCCCCTAGGGTTCTTGATGATGGGGATATGCCCCTTGACTAATTCTGCTGCTGGGGAGTGAAGTTATATCCTTTGGTAAAACGTCTTCTGCTGGGGAAGAATTTCTTGGTTAGACTTGTTTGTTGGGGAAGAATTCCTGTGCTAGGATGGACCTATATACAAAAATTATCCTTGTTAGTGATTAATTAAAAAATGGCTTACCTTGATTCTTCATTGACTTTTGTGAAGACAAAAATATTTTTGCCCCTTCAATCAAGGATCAAGGTGCGCTTAGGGACTTGTCCCAAGTATAATGGAAATATAAGGTTGAGTGGGAGTAGGGGTGGCCCCAGACTTGAACTGGATGAATTCACGGTGCTTGTTGAAACACTGATGCAAAAATCTTCCCCTTGATGGTGAGAGAGGGCCCGTACGGGTGGACCAAACCCGTACGGGTAAGGTTCATGGAAAAGGGGACTTGTACGGGTGGGGTGGGACCCGTACGAGTCCTTGATAGGGGTTTTAAAAGGCAGATTAGTCCCCTCACATCCCGCATTACACCAAAACATCCTATTTTGCATTTTTTGGCAATTTTTCTCCTAAAATCCATTACACATGTATACAAAGATCCCAAAAATTGGCTGTTTCTTCCTTAGGCTGGAGGATTTGCCTCCAATGGATGATTCGGGGCTTTGAGAAAGCCCAATTTCCATTAGGTAGGTGTTTCATGGAGGAGACTCGTTTTTAGGTCTTACTCTTGCTTCTAAAGTGCCATTAATCCCTTCTTCTAAGACCCACGCCTCAAAATTCGAAGTAATTTCATTCGATTCTCCATTTTCCAATTTTGAACTTTTGGGGATTCCTTGGATTTTGGCGTGATTTAGGGTGTTTTTGACCTTGGAATAGAGCCTAATGCATGTAACTTTAGCCTAGGATGCTTTTAGGATAGTTTTGGATGAACTTTGGTTGAGATTATGCAATTTTGGATTTTTCAGAGTTTGCCCGTATAAGGACTATTTGTAGGGGACTTGTACGAGTGAGGGGGACCCGTACGAGTCCAATTTTTGATACAGGTTCCACTCAAGGACCCCGTACGAGTGGTCCTACCAGTACCAGTCCTGTCCTTAGGGAGAAAATATTGTTTTTCTGATTTCTGCAACCTTTTTCTGATTTCTAACTTATATGCTGAATTCTAACCCTGTTAATCTGTAATTTTGTTTTTATAGTTCCAATATAAGATTGAGGGGGCTTTAAGCTTCTACAAGAAATGGAAGGAAGAGATTCGTACTACAGGGGATACATAGCTGCTGACCTGCATAAATTCCTTCAGGTTTAGCGACATCATTAGGGATACCCCTCAGGCCCCCAAGACACCAGCTCCTATTGTCGTTTTAGCTCTGACAGAGAGTTGGTCGGAGACAACCCACACCTTCCATTTACCTATAGGGGAGGTCACCATTTCTCCCTCTGATGTGTGCTCCACCATGGGCTTGGAGTGGAGCAGGGAGGTGGTCCACTTTGACGTTTATGGCAACCAGTGGCATTCTAGGCCTAAGGTGAAGGCCTACATTTTTAGATTACTTAGGCTTCATCCAGGCGGGACGAATAAGCTTAAGTACCGGGACCTACAATCTTACTGAATCGGGCAGCCGAGTCCTATTGTAGCTGATAGGAGGGACCAGTGCACTCGATCTTTCTTACTGACATTCCTTACCACCATCTTCTTTCCCATCTACTCAATCAACCTCAACTATAGTTTGCTCTCTGCTATGGAGGACCTTACGATTGTGCCTTGCAAGAACTAATGCCGGGCCATTCCGGCATAGTTGTGCTATGGATTGGACGTAGGGGTCTGGGGTGAGTAGCTAAGCTTAAGATCTGTCGTCTGATACTACTGGTAAATCCTAAATAGATCTCTTGTGCTTCAACCCTTTGTCTAAATTGAGTTACAACTAATCCTTACTTTGTCTTGCAGATTTGGGGTTTCAAGCGTAGGTTGATCCCTTGGCGGGGATTTCCCATGCAGCTTGAGATGTCGCATATCATAACCAGATGGATGGGGCTTTGGTAGAATCAGCGCTTGACTATGGTGCAGTACTGAGAGTTCTTATGCCAGCTACGCTCAGACCGGATAAGCTTCTTCCCTATTGGACCTACATTTTACATTTTAACAAACCATTAGTAGAAACTGTATTTACTGGGTTGTGATAATTATAGTGCATTCATTCTGTGCAGGTTATCGAAGACACGTGGGAGAGATTGGCCACCTACAGAGCCATCAACCTAATAAGGGCTGGTGTGGATGACCGTCGCTTTATCTTCGAGTCACCACTCTTCTATGAGTGGTATTTTGGCGAGCGGGCCCGAAGGTGGAGGACTAGTGCTATAGTGGAGTGACCGATCCCTCCCCCTATTCTAGCGGGTGTCTTCTGGCCTTATCTCATGCCAGGGATCGATCAAGGACTATACTTACTGGGTGAGGGGGCTCGCATACTATCTGTTAAGGGCCTTATTCTGAGTTTATTGATTCCTCCCTCCTGCCACCCTATGACAGGATCCATCATGAGGATGAGCCCCTGGAGTTTTACTAGAGTGATAGTAGTGATGATGATGATGAGGAGGAGGAGGATGAGGAGGGCGGACCAAGGGTTGACTGTGGGGGTCCATCCATAGTCGGGGGTGCCTGAGGTTTGGCTAGGTCAGCTACTCCTTCTTCTCAGGTACACTTGTAACTTGGTCTTTGTGAATACCTTACTACTTTTTGTAACTAACTGTGATCGAGAGTTCGATTCTTTATTGCATAAAGCCTCCTATTTCTATGTGAAAGAGGTCCACTACTACTGCTGCTACTACCGCTCCTAGCCACCGATGAAACGGTCCTAAGCCTCCAAATTTATGAGGGAGGGCATCCTCTCAATTGAGTTGGATACTTTCTTCTGTGTCCTCGACCATTCGGGGAATCGAGCTGTCAAGCAGCTCGAGGAGTCGGTCTAGCCTATTTGTTTCACTCCTTCTAGCTCCATCCATGTAAGGCATCCTTTACCTTGGCCTTTGTCTAGTACTGCCTAAGATGTCTTATTCTGATGTGATTCTTTCTTTTTAGGTGACCATTTCCAAGGCCAAGAGGATAGCCCGGGGTTATTATTCATTGCGGGATCTATTGTTGGCCTAGGGTGCTTTAGCTTTAGTAAGTTCCTTTTACCTACAAAATTTCAACAAACTAATGTGTGCCATGACATTTATATGTGTACTGGTCTTATGATTTACATTGTAGACTTTGTGGGCCATGGAGCAGGGCAGGTTTGCCTAAGATTTGGATGCTTTAGAAGAGAGAGCTCGGTTTTTAGAGGAGCAGCTACAGGCAGCCACTACTAAGGCTGATCAGGTTACCGCTGAGACTGGTCTGGCAAGAGCCGAGACTGAGAGGCTTAGGGCTTAGATAGCGAGGATGACTAAGGATAGACGGTTGCTGGTTCCCTTTGACTATGAGTTCAAGGATGATCTTTCTGCATATCTAGTGACTCAGAGAGGCGTGGATCAGCATGTTGAGGGGAGTGATGTTATTGGGACTGCTGTAAGGACCTCAGAGACTAAGGACCCCGCCTAGCTGTCTACTGGTACTAGTGATGCTGAGGACCATAAGACCATAGACATGGATGATCTGCTAGGGGATACCCAAGATCAGACTCAAAAGGGTCATTACGGATAGGATCCCCCAGCGGCTTAGGTTATGATTGCTTTTCTGAACTATTAGTACTTTTCTATCCCTACATGGCTTGTTTTGATTATCAACTTTTGAATTGGTAGAGATTTCTTTTATGCATGTGGATTTTTCTTAAATTGAGATTGTTGAATATTGTTGCTTTGAGAACCCGCATTTTATTCAGTGATCTTATAATGAGGGGACTGGGTGACATTCTAACTTTTACATAGGCCACTAGATGTGAGGGGACCTATCTAACATTTTATTTTTCCTTCCTTTTTGTCCTCATTTTTCCTAAGTTATCCTTGACGGCTTAGCCCAACGAACCTTTTTCTTTCTAGCTTTAACTTTTGCCTAGACCGCCCTCTCAGGTTTTCAACCTAGCAAGCTTTGGCCCTAATTTTTGCTGAGGCTACCTTTTTAGGTTTTCAATCCCCCAGACTGTCTTAGTTTTTGCCCGAATTTTCCTTGACGGCTCAATCCAGTAGACTTTCTTTTTGCCTTATCTTTTGCCTGGACCGCCTTTCGGATTTTCAATCCAGTGTATAACACATAGAGAAAAATTGATGTTCACAGACCAGCGATTATTTCACCTAAAGACATGCTTGCATTTATAAGACCAAGATTCTTAGCAAAATTATAACATGTTCATTGATGAGATTAATTTAAGTACATAGGCAATGGTAACAATTTCCAACGGTTAACCCCTAATGCCTACTGGTCTTTTATAGATTTTCCAGAAAGCAACTGACATTTTTCTCTCGATGCCCTAACTTTTGCCTAACCTGCCCTTTCTGGGTTTTCAGCTTAGCGGGCTTTATTGGAGTTCCGTAATTTTTGTTTGATCGGTTTTGTAGGAATACCAATTAGCGGGCTGCACCCTAATTTTTGCCCGAGAAGCGGAGGACCGCTCACCGGGCGTTTTATTCTTTATTTCTTTTATTCTTTGTGCCGCTTTTTTGTGATTTAATTCTTTTAACCTAGACATGATAATGCTTGAGCCTACCTTGGATCACTGGATTCACGAACTCACTTCCATCTATGTCCATAAGCTTGATTCCTCCTTTACCAAGGACTTTCTTCATAATGAATGGTTCTTCCAAATTAGGCCTGAACCTGTCCCTTGCATTGGTGTTATCTAGCGCAATTGCTCGAGAACCAGATCACCCGCTTTGAGAGGTTATTTTGGGTATCTGATTTTATTGTTAAAAGCTCATGCCATGCGCTGTTCATACATCTGGCGATGGTCAAGTGCCCTGAGCCGTTTTTTATCTATTGTATTCAACTATTCATACCTGGCTCTTGCCCAATCTGATTCTTTTAACTGCGATTCAAGTGCCACTCTAAGAGATCTTATTTCTCTTTCAACTGGTAATGCAGCTTCCATCCCATATACCAAGGAGAAAGATGTTTGGCCGGTGGGAGTTTTTATACTGGTTCTACACCCCCAAACTGCAAATGGAAGCATATCTGCCAAATCTCTTCAGGCGGCCACCGGTTTGGAGAAACTCTTCTTGATTAACTTATGATCAGCTTCCCTTTAGAGCATCTAAAGGATTTAGGCCCAATATGCTACTGGTGTTTCTATGGGTCTTCGTGGTCTTCTTGGGTGCTTTTGTATTATTTTCCCCTCGTAAAGAACGAAGGACCTGGGCTAATTGTTATCATGTTTGCTAACTTTTATTATACCTCTTTTGATGATAGGTTTTAACCATTGGACGTTTATACCATTGTGTTATACTTAAAGTAAACTTCATTAATGAATATAATGATATTTTTAAGAATGTCGTTGTTATGAGTGCATGGTGTACTTGGAATGAAATACTGGAGTGAAATGTGAATGAAAGGTGTATCAATTTATTCTAGACATGTAAAAATTAATGATGTTGATGCTTACAACTTATTCATGATATGCCTTATAAACGGCATTGTTTGCATAAAAAATGTTTGTAACATTAAAAATTACATCATTTGAATCATCCTCCACAGGCGGAGGGTCTTATTTATTGACAACTAAATTGGTAGCCCTGTGTGTAAGTTTGCTTGTGTTTCTTCAGCCACTGCTTATGCTAAGTTCTTGACGGCCTTGCTGATGGGATTTTCCTTCTCATTTCTTTTCTAGTTCTTCTTCATAAGTACTACTAGTGCTCTAGTGATGGACTCAATTGCCTCATTCATTTTGTCTTCTTCAGCATTCCCACATACTTCCACAGAAACTGACTTTTTAATTAGGCAGCCTTTCTTGAAATCATATACATCATTGAAGATCTCAAAATTGGGGATTTTCTGGTCAGAGATTTTGATAGGTTCTTCTTTGCCTGTGAATTTCCCTTGCTCGATTTAAGCCTTTATCATGAGGCAGGACTAAGGATTTTTTGGCACCTGGACGGTTCTCTAAACCAAGTCTAACTGGCCATGGTAGAGGCAAGAGGGGCTTCTGCATTCCTTGCAGATTCTTTCTGACCCCTTTACCCTTTATATAACCATGCTTCATCATTATTTTCTCGATTTTGAGAGATATGTACCCTTTAACCAAAAACTTCATTCCTTGATGAGGTAGAACCACCCTAGATTCTTTTTCCTTGGATTCTATAGCTGCTATGACAAACGGTTCATCTGCATCAATGGTTACCTGCTTTCCATTGTGGATGAGCTTAACATTTTGATGAACGATGGAAGGGATGGCTCCCAATGCATGGAGCCAAGGTCGATCCAGTAGTAATGAGTAGGTGATGGGGCTACTGAGAATAATGAACAACACCTGGGACTTCACACCCCCAAACTGTAACTTCAGCTTTAAAGACCCCAATGACAATTCTCTTTCTATCATTGTACGCCCTTATAATAGCATTGGACTTCTCCAACTTGGATTCCTCTTGCCCTAAGTGAGGCAGAATCTTGGCAGGGTAGAGATTAAGGATAGAAGCATCATCTACCATAACACATGGGATGGAATGATTAAAGATTTGCACCCTAATGAAGAGTGCCTATTTATGATTGTTTCCTTCAGTTGGGAGGTTTGATGGATAGAACTTGATGGGTTTAATCTGATCAGGAGGAGACCCCTCGATAGTTAAGAATAACTCAACTAGAGTAGTAGACGGTGTAGCTTCCATACTCAACAACTTTTCTATTAGACTCTTGCGATGATTCTCAGAGTCAATGAGAAGCTGCCAGATGTTGTACTTAGCAGGTGTAACTTGCAATTAATGGATGAGAGGGGTGACTTTTGAATCCTTCTTCTTATTACTGGATGAAGTTTGGGTTTCAATTGTAGGTGTGAAGACCAAACCCTGATTGATACTTGGAATGACCCGGATATCTACATCTGCCCCTTCTTCTTCTCTGGAGAGGTTCAGGAGGAATCCTTCCACTTTGAGTGACATGTAACACTCCATCTTTCAGATAACTTCTCTATTCGAAAGTTTTCACCAATAAGGCTCGTCCTTCGAGCTCATCATTCTCCAATATATAAGCATCGATATCAATTGGTACAAGTTGCACTAACATAGCCTCCTTATTATGTACTCCTTCTAACTCAAATGCATTGATGTCAATGGGGATTGGTTCATTAACCAAGGCCACTACTGAGTGAACTATAGGATTAGCTTGTGAGAGCATATTAAAGACATGATAGGAGGGTAAGCCTGATTCAACAGTTGTAACTTATTTCTCAAAATTTGGCAGGGGATTATTCATAGTACTGGGTTTAAGCTCAGGTTTATGAATCTTCTTATCCCTAATCAAACCTTGAATAGCCTAACGCAGATCCCTACAGGCACCAGTGTGGTGCCCATTACTGATGTGATAAGCATAAAGCTGATCTTTGTCTTCAGTTTTGGATGGAACATAGGGCTTGATACTCTGAAGAAGGCCAAGTGCCCTCCACTTAGTGAAGATGGTAGGCAGGGATTCTTTTTAGGGGAAATCTTGTCTTCAATGGTAGGATTGTGGCCACTTCTTCTTATACTACTATTGTTTTAGGATCAAAACTGGATTTTGGCTTAGAAGCCTAGACTAAGCTGAAGAGTCATTCTTTTTGAACCAAATTTTGGTCGGTACACTCGCCCTTTCTATTTCCTTGATCCTTTCCCACTTCTCAGCTTTTTCAAAGACCTTAATGTAGCTAGTGAATTTATCCATACCAAGAACCTTACGATAAGCTGGTAGGGCACCATCTACCAGTTTTACGCTCATCTCTAGGAGACTTAGCCTATCCTTCAATAGAACTTGAGTGGCCATCCATCTTTCAAAGTAGGGTTTGAACTTCTGATTGAGGGCCTACTTGATAGCCTGCAAGTTCTATATGGTATTTTTAATGGTGGCATTGAAACCATACTGCTCAATGAAAGCCTCTGATAAAGCTTTCCAATTTTAGGTCACTTCGTCTGAGAGAGTGTTGTACCATTTGATAGCAGGACCTTCCAAGGTGTAGGGGAACATTTTGGCTAAGAACTTATAACTTAACTTCCTAATTCTCATAACCCTCTGATAGGTGGTGATGTGAGTTTGAGGCGGACCGGTTCCCTTCTACTTCGCTATGCTAGGCATACTAAAGTTTTCAGGGACCAAATCCTCCTCTATAGCTACTTGGATGGATGGTTGGGAGCGAGGATTAGTAGTAAGAAATTTCTAAAGTACGTCACGTAATTCTGAGGATAAAGATGATCCCTCTAACTGAGTGATTGCACACAAGGGTAAACTCATAGATTGAGGAAACGCTGTTCCCTTTGGTGTGACCATAAAATTTTGGATCGGACAAAATGACCCAAACTAAAATGGCAGCGGTACAAACCCCTGACTAGGTTAAGTAAATTGACTGATGATCTGAGGGGCCAATGTATCCACTGACTGGAATGGCAAGCTAGCTGAATTGAATGGACCTATAGAACCCAACTGAGCATACTGACAGGAAGAATCCCTATGAGTTTGCACTGGTGGCAATCAAAACTAAGTGAACGGATTATGAGTAATTCCTAATCCCGGCTAACTAGTTACTACATTAACTATTAGAGCACTAATTAGAGCATTGGCCATTCTGTCCTCAGTCATGATTGTTCTGATGGCTGCTAACATCTTATCATTTATTTGGTCCAAGAACTGATCACTTCCTAAGTACTTTGAGACAACATTTATGATCTCTAGCCTAATATCGGTCCTCAATGCATTTGCCTCCTCTCTAGCAGCAATATTCTCAACCTCAATCCGGCCATCTAGAGTTACGATGCAAGATATCTCGTCAAGATGATAGGTATGTAGATCAACCGGACTAAACTAACTGCTGGATGAAATACCCGGGGACTGACTTGGATCTACCCTTAATTGTACTGTAGGAGCCGGGATGTGAGTCAGATCACCGCCAAGCTTTTCCACTTTCAGTTTTGGTTTTGGTTAAGGTAATAACTAAGAGATCAGTACATGCATGGGATGTGGTATGCATGCACAAATTACAACGATGCATGGGGGTACAACACATGCCAAGTGATCGATTTCGTCCTTATTTCTCCCACTGAGTCTGAGGATATTCTTCCTTAGTCTAATCTCACACAAAAATCAGGGTACCTAGAGGGTAAAATTTCTATGGCTTTCAATAAGAATGGTGTAGGGATGTATCGGAAGTTGATGTAGAAGGTTCCCATCGCATCAAGCCTCTTTTGGAGGGAGATGGCTATGAGTGCTTCACCCACGAAGGTGTACCCAATATCCCTGGCGGTCATAGGCATCACCATTGTGAGTGTCATGGAAATAATAAGGCATCCTATCCTAGCGCTAGAAGAAGAGTGCATCTAACTAAAGAGAGAAGGAGATGAGAAGATAGAGTGTCATAATTTTCCCAAATGATGAAAACAAGAGCGGGTTGAATCAATTAAATGATTTTCGGTGCTCATCTTAATCTTTTAATCTTTTAAAACAAACAACCATTTTGCAAGTTAAAAGATTATATCCTTAGCAGAGTTGCCATTGTGAGGTGTCGATGACGTGGGGGTCTCCCTTGGCACCTGCGTGAGAGAGGCGGGGTCCACTAGGGGTTTGGTTGGATTTAGGCATGACAAAGCATTTTTAGTTAAAGTTTGCACAATAAGCCAATTTTAATGAATAAAAGAATCAAGACCCAAATATCGATATAATTGATAGAGTCACTAAGTTGTCTACTTGGGAAAGAGTTTTGGTATGGTTCCCTCTAGGCGGGAGATTCATACCTATTGGATCAAAGATTCGGGTATTGGATGAGTCCTCATTTCTCATTTAGTTGATTCAAAACTACATTCATCGTGTAAAACCATTTTATTTTTCATCATTTGGGAAATTATCACAAAAATGCAATTTCTACACTCTTTCACACTCTTTATATGCATTTAAAAATTATAATAAAGCACAAGCATCAAATAGGGGGATAAAAATTACAACCGGGGAAAAATGGGGGAAATTGCAAAGAGAACCTATACATTTGTTCTAAGTTATAAAACAAAATGAAAATAAATTCCCCTACATCCACAGATGATAGCACAATTTATAGCACACCATAAATCAGTACTTCAGTGCATTTTATTGTGAAAACACATCTTAACTCTTGTGAGTTGATTTACGGATTATTAGTGAAAATGATCGCATAGCATATGGTGAGTTGGATTGATTTTAACCAGTTAATTATGGGTTCGACAATCTACTTAGGGCTGGTACCCGTATAGGTAGGTGGGACCCATACGGGTACTAGGAAGGACCTATACGGGTATGGTGTACCCATACGGGTCCTGTCTGGTCTAGACAAAAACTTTGTTCAGTTCAATTCATAGGTTAATAAATTAATAGATTGGTGGCAGAAAAATAAAATACAAAGGGATTTCCATTCGTATGAGTATGGCGCACCAAATTGATAACCTTGGGGATATACGGTGCCAAAAGGCTCATACGGATTACGACCAGACCCAAAACAATAAATAAAAGCAACAGATATAATAGAAGTAAAAGGCAATAATAATAAGGAAATAACCTCCCCTAAATGCTAGTGAATGATGTTTGGAATGAATAGAATGTGGACAAAACCTCAAAGGATAAGTTTTCTCCCAATTTTATACCTTCTATACCTCTACTATAACTTTTCTATACCTATAGAAACTGCTAGAATTTTAGTATAATTTTTGTATGAAATGTGTGTGTTGAAAATGTGAAGAGAATGGCCCTATTTATAGAGGAAAGGAGGTTTGAACGCAATAAATCACGCTCATGACCTGCCTTTTCCCAAAATAGGAAAGGATTCCCTTCCAAAAGAGTATGTTTAGGTAATAAGAGTAACCTTGATATTGGGGCCCCACCCATATGGGTACTAGGGGACCCCATATGGGTCCTTCCCCAAGCGTATGGAAGGGATGACCGATACGGGGTCTGCCAGTGGATTCGTACCACTAAGTAGCACCCGTACGGGTCCCTAAGGGCAGACTAGGTCTCTTAACTTTGGCTTAACTCAACTTTGCAGTAGTAGGAACACCTCTGGTGGACAACACCTAAAAGACATTGAATCATATACCTCTCATCATCGTTTTGTGAGAAGGATCATTAAAATCCAGTGCTCATAGTGGTATTATCACCTATTGTCGATCAGTTTTCTCATCAAGGAGCACGACACTATCAGCCACATTTGATCAATTTTCTCATTAGGGAGTGTGGCGGTGTCAACCACATTCTATTAGTTTTCTCATTAAGGAGTGTGGCCCCATCAGCCATATTCTATCAATTTTCTCATCAAGGAGCGTGGCATTGTCAACCACTATCAATCAGTTTTCTCATCAAGGAGCATGGCACTATTAGCCATCATTGAGTTGTAATTGTGATTTCCTACAAAACACAACTTGACATGGCACTAGATATGACAAACATAATATGATACTACAAAACATAATATGGCATTACATGACAATGCATATTATTAGAATAACTCGACATGACACTACATGTCATCAATAAAACTTAGACATGACATTGCATGCCATTACAAAACTAGACATGAAACTGCATATCATGGATGGGTTGTGGTAATGATCTCATTAGATCTAAAGTCCTATTATGCGTATTAGGAATATCTTGCTAGATCTAAGATCTAGCTATGATGGGCCTAGGTGAAGATCATGCTAGACCTAAGGTTTGGCTATGATATGTTGAGGGTGAAGATCTTACTAGATCTAAGGTTTGGCCATAATGTGCCTTACTAGATCTTAGTTTTGGGTATTCTAAGTTCGGGTGAAGATCTTGTTGGATCCTAAGTCTAATTTATGAATTGCTAGGGGAATAGATCTCATAAAGTATGAAGATTTTGTTGGATCTAAGTTTAGATGTGGTGTGTGGAGGTGAAGATCTTGCTGGATTTAAGGTCAGGCTATTGTGTGCCTAGGTGAAGATCTCGCTGGATCTAAGGTCAGGCTATTATGCACCTAGGTGAATATCTCATTGGATCTAAGGTTAGGCTATGGTGTGCCTAGGTGAATATCTTACTGGATCTAAGGTTGGGCTATTATGTGCCTAGGTGAAGACCTTCTTGGATCTGAGTTTGGCTATGATGTGTCTAGGTGAAGATCTTGCTAGATCTAAGGTTGGGCTATTATGTGCCTAGGTGAAGACCACGCTGGATTTGAGTTTGGTTATAATGTGCCTAAGTGAGGATCTCATTGGATCTGAGGTCAGGCCATTGTATGCCTCGGTGAAGATCTCGCTAGATCTAGGGTTTAGCCATGATGTGTTGGGGTAAGGATCTTACTAATTCTAAGTTTGGCTAGGATGTACCAAGGCATAGATCTTGCTCGATCTAAGGTCTTTTTGTCCTATAGTATTATTTTGGATTGGTATGGTAGAATATGGTATTTTTATGCATTCATTTTTAATGATGCATGTGACATTGAAGATTTATTGCTATTGCTATATGATGAGCTCTGCAAGTGCATTATGCATCAAGTTGTCATTTCCTCCTTTTTTCCAATCTGAGGAAATGTATCTTTTAGTGGATTTGCTTGTTTGAGCCTCCCTTGTAGTTACTTTGTTTTGAGCTGTAGCATTGGGTTGTGACTAGTAGGGCCCTCATCATATCACAAATTAGATATTTATCACAGATTGAGCGATTAATTTGCTTGATCCTAACTTTTGCATAGACCACCCTTTCAGGTTTTGGATCTATCGGATCACTTAACTTTTTCCTGGACTGCCCTTTTAGGTTTTCAATCCAACAGGCTTCTTCTTTCTTTTGTCATTTTTTTTAGTTTTTTATTCTTTCGGATGAGAGACTTGGTGTTGACTTCACCTTGCATCGGTTAACAAGAGAAGATGAAATACTTTAGATCTATTTGTCTATTCACAAGCTTGATTTCTCTGAATCTTCTTTGATGTCTTAGTTGTACATTGGACATTAATGTGATGGCTCATGCATATAAGGGTTTGAATGATACGCTTGTTTAACCATTTATCAAAGGAATTTGCACATGCATTTGAGTATTTACAAAATTGTCTAACACGCAAACATTTCATTTAATGAAATTTAAAGTGGAAACAATTAAGGAATGATATTTATCTCAAGTGACTCACTACTGCTATCAGCTAGCCATGATAGGTTTTCTAGTTGATATCTCTCGCCTTACGGTCTTAACTTTTGCCTAAGCCGTCATTTTGGTTTTTGACTTAGCAGACCATCTTGAGTTTTCTTTTGTGATGATGGATTTTTGAATTTTCCATCTGATAGGCCTTTTCTTCTTCTTTTTCTTTTAATACTCTAAGTGATTCATGTTGACTGATGCTTTCTTTGACATGGATAGGTTATGGCTCCCTTTGATAATGGATTCTCCTTGATGAGTGAAGGCTTTGGTCATCTGAAGTCTTTTGAAATGAGGCTTGCTCTTGCCCTTGTATCCTAGTCCGATTGGGTCATGAGATCCTACTGCAAACTTTTTAGGAGGTCTACTGCTGACCAGAACTGCATTGCTTTTAGGATAGAGCTGGAAGCCCTTTAGGATTTCTACGGGGATAACCTTGAAGGAGCATATAGTGAGGTAGTGGAAGTGTGGGTATTGAAGGTTTATGGCTAACACCAATTGAGGAGGGGCTTCTATACCTAAGTATAGTTTTGGGCTAAGAGAAGGGATTTGTTTTTCTAGTATGGATTCTAAGAACCTATCGATTTGGGGATAGTTTTGGCTATTATTTTAGAAAGGAGTTCGGGAGGTCCCATTTCTTGAGTGCTTAAAATAGCTCCGGGTGTGGGGTGTTAGCCCATATGTTTTCGTACCCAGTTAGACCATTGTATAGGTTTATCTTCTTTTTTGTCCTCCATTGATTGCAGTTTGTTTGGGGCTAGCAAGAATTGCAGCGACAATGAATTTATCACACGCCTTAAGGGTGACACTTTTCCCATTGTAAGGTATTTTTCATTTTCTGCTGTAAAGTGGAGGGTACTCCTTCAAGTGCATAGAGATAAGGACGTCTAGTAGCAAGGAGTATATCACTGAAATGTCATGGTTGTAAACATAATGTGTAGGAATATAGATTTTGATGGAAATTTATTCATACTATCGCGTATATCTCTCTGGGGGATGCCAATGGTAGTGCATTAACTTCCATCAAATACCACGACCCATCTATGGTTCTTAGACCTTCGTAAGAGAGCTCATTCTAGCGGGAGTTGATTGCAATTATTTGATTATAGGTGCCTCTATTCCTTTAGGCCGAGCAGGCGCATCCGACAAATGGTGGAGCAATAGGAGGTTAAGTTTAGTCTAATATGGGGACTGTAGACTCTCTAACGTGGTTTACAAATCAGTATGGTGCTATATAGGTCTTGGATTCTCATGGTATTGTGATGTTTGGCAGAGGTTCATATACCACAAATAAAGTCTCCTTCCAAGGGAATGTCTTCTAAGGATATTGGTTATTGCCCCAGATTTACTGATGAAGTTTCCAGATCAATCATGCCCTTTTAATTTATCTTCTGGATATGGATGGCTTATATCATACGTGATCAATTTCATTGAGCTTTTGTAATGCTTCAGGACCAATTATTTCTTAGGGATAACGTTGGCCAAGGACTCAGATTCTTCCCTTTTTGTTTCAGTGGAATTGAAATTCATGGCGGATGTTTTTTTTATATATTGGAAATGTCGGAAAGGTGTTGGCTTTGTATTATCTTACTAGCTTTTATAGATCCATTGCCATATCTTGTATGTCACTCGCAGAGTAACACTTCTTGAATTAGTTGAGCATTAATCTCTTGCTTAGAGGAACCCTTTTCGGATGAAGCCATAGAATTATTCGTGTATATGTACTGGACAAATGTCGTCAGGCACATTTTTTTGTTCTCTCTTTTTCTACAGAAGTAGTGTCACTTTAGATAGCTGTCATTCAAGGCTTCAAATTGTTTCCAAGTGAATTTCATGTTATGAAACATTGTGTATGTTAAACATATTTGATGAATGCTTAAATGAATCTGGATATTCATGTGGAAAACAAAGTATAAACAAACAAAATAAGTTTATTCATTCAAAGCCAACTATGACTTGATTGTTCACAACATCAATGATGAATATGATTGATAAGTTTAAATGTTGACTTAGAGCCCAAACATCATCTTGCCAACTGCTTCATGTTCCTCTTGAAGTTCTTTTCGGATGTTGCAGTCCTTGAGTACACTCTCTTTTTGACTCTATAGCCACAATATATCTTTCAAATCTTGATCATTGATCTTGAACATATCGGCTTCGGAAACTTGAGTTAAGGTTTGAATTGCTTTCCCCTTAGTTAAAGACCTTCCTCTCACAGAGAGTCTTGTTGAAATCGGAGCTTGTCCTGGATAGGATGAAGAGTTGAGCCTACAAGGCTCTTCTATCTTTCCTTCTCCTATCAAATGTTTGATATCGTGTAGTAGGTGGTTACATTCATTAGTTCGGTGCCCCTCGACGATATGATAGGTGTAAAAATTATCCTTATACATTTCATTTGGCTTCTTGTCAGGTTTCAAGCTTCGAAGTAGACCGGAAACTCTATACTTGTAAAATAATATTGTCAGTGATTCTTCCCATAGGGATATGCTACATATGACTGGTTGATTTGGAATAGCTTTAATTGTTTTTGGAACATCATCCCCAATGGGTGGATCATTTTTCTTTCGGCTTTGATTGGATAGAGGTACGTTGTAGATGGTTGATCGTCCAACATTATGACTCTTTGTGTGGTAGGCATGGTGAGATTGGATGCGATCTCTTATTGGAATATGGACCTTTAGTATTGTAGAAAGTCTTTTTGTTACTGCATCTGTGACCATTTCTGAGAATGCATTTGATTTTAAAAAGTCTGACACGACTTTGGATACTGTTGCTGCAACGATCTCATCTTGGTTATGATTATCCATCCTATTTATGTAGAATCTTGTGATCAACTGGATTTTTCTTTGAACTAAAGTTGACCAAAGGTCAATCCTTGGGAACCGCAAAATACAATGCTATAATGCCCAGAACAAAGTCTTTCAGCTAACCGTCTTTAAACATTATAGAGCTGTCTTTCGTCATAATTTTTAGAATGATGCATGTCAAACATTAGGAACATATGATGTGGGATGGTTTAATTGATGAGATGAACCACTTTTACATGTTCATTGATATAAGATTAATGATATGAGGGGGACGTATTTATATTATGAGGAGAAGTGGTTAGTAAGATATGATGAATGAATTCACAAGAATTAACTTTCGATGAATGAATGTAATACATGCATGCATTTGCATATGATGAATTAAAGAGAAGTAAGATATTCGATGGTGGTCTCTCTCTCTCTCTCTGTGTTTTGTTTTTGTCAAGCCCAATAGAGGTAAACATAAGATTATGGTTGGCATCCTAGAGATGCTAACGTCGTGTGTATTCTGGGTACCTACAGGATCGGGGTTAGCATCCTAATAAGCGTAACATAATATTACATTACGCTTAATGTCATATAAGTATAACATAGGATGACATGACACTGCATGTTGTAAGAATAATATAATATAACATGATGTTGCATGTCATATAAGTACAACATTGGGTGTCATGACGATGCATGTCGTAAGCATAACATGATATAACGTGACGCTACATGTCATGAGCATAACATAATATAACATGATGTCGCATGTCATTTGAGTACCACACAAGATGACATGACACTGCATGTCGTAAGGAAAATACAAGATTACATGACACTGCATGTCGCAAGGAAAATACAAGATAACATGACACTGTATGTCGCAAGGAAAATATAAGATGACATGACACTGCATGTCGCAAGGAAAATGTAAGATGTCATGACACTACATGTCAAAGTATAACAAATGTGACATGGCACTGCAAGTCGAATGCATATTAAAAGATAACATGACACTGCATGTCGTAAGCATAATATGGCGTGACATGATACTGCATGTCAAAGCATGGCATTACAAATAAAAATATGACATGACACTGCATGTCGAAAGCATAATACAACCTAACATGACACTGCATGTTACAACAAAAATATAGCATGACATGACACTACATGTCAAAGCATGGCATAGTATGTTGTTCATGATATCAAATGTTATAAGAATGGAGCGGTATGGCACTACATATTATCAGAATGAAATTACATGGCATTACATGTTGTAAGAACAAAATTGCATGGTACTGAATGTTGTAAGAATGTAATGACAGGCCACTGCATGTTATAAGAATAAAATGACATGGCATTGTCTTTTGTAAGCATGGGACCACATATCATTGCATGCTAATACATGGTATTACACATTTTAAGCATGGAAACACATCGTGCTTCACGTTGTAAGCATGGTACTACATCGAAATACATAGCACTGCATGTTATAAGCATATTATAAGATCACATGACTCTGCATGTCATAAGAATATCACAAGATGACAAGATGCTGCATGTCATATTGAAAATATGGCATGACATGACTCTACATATCACGACATGACAAATCAAAATATGACATGATGCTGCGTGTCGTAATGAAAATATAGCATGATGCATGTTATAACAAAAATATAGCATGACATGTCACTGTATATCAAAGCATGGCATTTTAAGTCATTATGACATCAAATGTTATAAGAAAAGAACTACATGGCAGTGCTTGTTATAAGAAGGGAATTGCATGTTACAAGAATGTTGTTACATGTCAGTACAAGTTGTAGGAACAGAATCACATGGCATGACATGCTATAAGCATGGAAATACATGGTGCTACATTGTAATACATGGCATGGCATGTTATGGAAATACATGGTGCTGCCCGTTATAGGCATGGTGGTAGATGAAACTACATGTTATAGGCATGGTAATACATGTTATTCGTATAACATATACATGGGATAAGCATAATGTTGCATGGCATATCATGTTATAAAATTTGTCATAGAGCATGGTATAGAATATGTGTTATTCACATGGAATACAACATTGCATGGCATATTATCTCACACTCATGCAACTCGCATGACATCACATATGTTATATATATGTGAAACACGTGATATGACATGGTATATTGACAGAATAAGCCATTTGCATGGCATACATATGATATGAATATAATATTGCATGTAACATCATTTTACGCATATGAAATCCATCACAAAACATGGCCTACTCATGTAATTTGCATGGTCTTTGTATGTTTTAAATATGGCGTCACACGATTTTTCATGTTACCCATATAAACACATAACAGAGCAAGGCTTACTATCTTAGGCATGGTTTTCATTGTATGAACATACAATATCATAAGTAGGATATAATAATGGTATGCATATGAATAGACATATTATAATAATGACGTGGTCATAAAACACATGGCGTGTATGGTTAAAATGCTATTGCTATAGAAGACGCGGTTAGTAATTCACACATGAGATGCATAAAAAGATGCACAAGGAGAATTACTGGCGCATGCATTTTATAAGTTTGGTAGTGACTCCTGAAGGATTTTATCACCTAGAACCAAGGGTATGTGCGAAGTTCCTAATGCTTGCCCCTTGCAAGGTGATTAGTTCATCACTCAGGGAGTGATTGACAAAAGATTTTACCACTTGGTACTTGGGGTACGTGTGATGTTTCTAAGGTTTTGTCCCCTTATGGCTTTTATAGAACACGGGTCGATTTGGTCACCCAGGGAGTGGTCACTAGAGGATTTTATCGCTTAATACTGGGGGTATGTGCGAAGTTCCTAAGGTTAGTCCCCTCATGGCTTTTACGGAGCGCGAAGCGATTTTGGTTGTTTACTCAGGGAGTGAATACTAAAGGTCATTATCGCTTAGTACTAATGGTATACACGATATTCCTATTATTTGCCCCTTATGGCTTTTATGGAGCGTGGGGCAATTTTGGTTGTTCACTTTATGCACTCTAGGAGCGGCTTTGCTACGGTCATATTGCTTAATACCAAGGGTATGTGCGATGGTGCGCTCTAGGCATGACTTTTCTAAGATTGTATCGCTTAATACTAGGGGTATGAGCGACGGTACACTCTATGAGAGGCTTTTCTAAGCTTGTATCACTTAATACCAGGGGAATGCCTGATTGTGCATTCTAAGAGCGGATTTTCCAAGGTTGTATCGCTAAATACCGGGGGTATCTGTAATGGTGCACTCTGTGACTGCCTTTTCTAAGCTTGTATTGCTTAACACCAAGGGTATGTGCAATGGTGCATTGTATCGCTTAATACCAAGGGTATGCTCGATGGTGCGCTCTAGGAGCGGCTTTTCTAAGGTCGTATTGCTTAATGCCGGTGCTATGTTCGATAGTGCACTCTATGAGAGGCTTTTATAAGCTTGTATCGCTTGATACCAAGGTTATGCGTGATGGTGCGCTCTAGGAGCTGCTTTTCTAAGGTTGTATCGCTTAATCCCAGGGGTATGTGCGATGGTCCAATTATTTGATATGGCTATTTTATATTATAGTTGCACGCAAATTGTGGTTAGTGGTGCATGGGATGTTTGAACAGGCACACTTTTAGAACATGTACTTTTTTATCTCTCCCTTCTAACCTTAATACTCCATCGTGGTGAGCATCGTTCCTAGGTGGGGGATTCTTTCCTCTATTACAAACCTGGGGTAGGCAAGGACATACTCTCTTTTGTGATTTTAAGAAAATCATTGGGTATCCCTAGGGGAAGTTGCTAGGGTTGTCTTGCTATATGTTGGGCTAAATCTGACAGGGTTATAGTTGATGGCAACCGTGCAATATGTACTTAAGCTCAAGAACCCTAATCGAGTTTAGGAGACCGTTTTCCACGTTTAATATACTCAAACCTAGTGGCCTTAATCAAGCCAACTAGATTATATTGTACTATGCAAGGCTGGTGTGTCCCAACTTCGTGCCCCTACATGAACTCGAGTCAAGTTATAGAGACATGTCATTGAGAACCACGGGCTTTCGGGGTAGGACAGATGCAAATGCTATGCAGTAAATTGGAAAAAAAGTTTGTAGATAAACTTTTTAAACATAAATCCTTGAATCAAATATACTTCCATTATTTTATCTAAAATTGGTTTAAAATTTTATAAAAAACCAATTCTTGTAAGACCGTATCCCCAGTAGAGTTGCCACTGTGAGCGGGTAAACTTTTACATCCAACGACGGGCGCCCAGGCGCCCAGGTTTTTATGCAGGGAGCCACTACAGTTCGAGCGCGGGGCTCGTCTACATTTTGAGAATGCTTGGCGATAGGGACTGTGGAACCCTTCTAGTGACTGGTCTTTAGAGAATTATTTTGATGAAAACTTCATGGATTAAAGTTGGGTCAAAAGCCCTATTTTATAAAATATAAGAGTCGCCACCCTGTTCAGCTCTACCAAAAAATTACGGTATAGCCAATCTGGGTGGGATTTTTATACCTACAAAGCAGAGATTCTGAGTCGGATAAAATAGTTACTTGTATATTTGATTCGAGATATATATATTTTATTAGTTTATTAAAAATAATTTCCCTTTGTCGTTTTGTTTATAAAACTTGGGAATGAATAACAACTAAGACAAATAACAATGAAGGGATAAGTGTTTATACCTTGGCTATAGATTCCTCTGCTTCGGGTGCTCCGGCAGATTTAATGAATATGAATAAAATGAAATGAATGCAATAAAAGTGGGATAGAATCCAATTACCCTCAGTTACCTTTCGAGTGTCCTGAAGGCCGGTACGTGCTAAAACCAAATGATTGGAAGATTAGGGTTGATCTGGGATCTGCGGAGACGGTTCATAAGTAAAGCCCATCGAGAATAATGGATTATACCTTGGTATAGTTGTGTTTGAAGGACAATATGAGGAAGGTTTATAGCTAAAATCCGTCAACGATATTGAACTATAGTATCGGGATGGTGTTTAGGAAATAAGGCTAGGCCAGTTGATAACTAAAACTTGCCAAGGGGCGGGTTCTATACTTGAGTATAGTTTTACGATAAAGGAAAGGAATTTTTGTATAGGCTCGATACTACGAGGAGGGGATTGCTGGAATTTGTATGATATCGAATTAAATGCCGAGGTTCCGCTTCTTTTTATAGGGATTGTAGAATCGACAATCGATGCAAGTAGGCGGCAACTTGTGTCGATCGACACTTCTTGGGCGGTTGTAGCTTCGATGAGTCATCACTAGACTTAACATGTGTCCCAAGAACCGTCGATCGTCCCATATGACTGTCGATCATCGCATATGTGTAAATTTGCTGAGTCATCACTAGACTTGACACGTGTCAGCAACAATAAGAGTCGATCGACGCTTGCAACAACCATCAATCGACACATATTTAAACCGTCGATCCACTGAAACTACAAATGAATATGTAATATATTTTCTGAAATGTGGCCGTGTGTTGAGAATGGAATGTATGGTTTCTTTTTATAGTTTTGGGCAAAGTGTCGACCGTCACTTGTTTAAAGAATATCCACAAAATAAGGGACACGTGGCTTGATGAATGCTTGACGCATAAGTGCACACTCACCCCTCTAATTCATTAATCACCACTTCTATTCTGCATGGATTACACGCCCATGCATGAAAATCTTTCCCATTTTCTTTGCATGACACGCCATGCACACTAATCCCTCCTATTTTCTTGGAATGACACGTTAGTGAACCACTCCAATTGTGCATTGTGTATAATCATCTTTCTAGTCCGTATTGCATTCATATATCTTCATATTTTTAGTTTAATTAGTCCATGCATTTTACATTCCCATTTCATGCATTTTTTAGGAATTTGCCACTTAGGGAAATCATTTCTTGTTAAAACTAGATGACAAGTGCACTGTGTTGAGCGATGGTATTTTGAGTTATTGCTCGATAGAATTGGGGTGGACAAGGTATTTTACGACTCTAAAGTTGCTGGGATTTTGGATCTTTTGGAAGCATTCGGCTCATAGCACTTTCGACACTTGGACGCCCGTATGAAAAGGCATTAATCATAATCAAGCCGGGCAGACCGTGCTCACATTATGTCCTTAGGGATATTAAACTGGTGCGGCATACTCATACGGAAGAAATTTCATTTTTATTTCATTTCTTCTCCATTAATTTTCTCATTAAATCGAACTAAGTTTCTGCCCGAGACCAGACAGGGCCGGTACGGGTCCCCCATTCCCGTACCGATCCTCCTCGGTAGCCGTACGGGTCCCAATCACCCATACGGGTAACGGCCCCCAGGCAGAACCCATAATTCATTTTCAATTGGTTAAAATCAATCCAACTCACCAATTTCCATACGATCATTTTCACTAATAATCCGGTAAATCAACACACAAAAGTTAAAATTTGTTTTTATAACAAAATACGTTGAAGACCAGTTATTTCTCGTCGATCCTAGAAGCCGCCCGGTACTATCGATCGTAAAACCGCCATGCTAACATAATCACATTTTTCCTAATAAAATGCTGACTTAGGACGTGCTATAAATTGTGCTAATCTTTGTGGATGCAAGGGAATTTATTTTTATTTTGTTTTATAACTTAGAACAAATGTATAGATCTCTAGCAATTCCCCCCTTTTCCCCAGCGGTAATTTTTTACTCCCTCATTTATTACTTGTGCTTTATTGTAATCTGTAAATGCATGTAACGAGTGTGAAAGAGAGTAGAAAAATATGATTTCTGTGATAATTCCCCAAATGATGAAAGCAAAAAGGGTTTTACGCAGTGAATGTAATTTTGAATCAACTAAATGAGAAATAAGTGACTCATCTGATACCCGAATCTCTGATCCAATAGGTATGAGTCTCCCATCCAATGGGAACCATACCAAAATCTTTCCCTAGTGGACAGCTTGGGTGGCGACTCTATCATTTGTATCGAGATTTGGGTCTCGATTCTTTTATTCATTAAAATTGGCTATTTGTAACTTGAACTAAAAATATTTTGCCATGCCTAAATCCAACCAATCCCTAGTACGCCCCACCTCTCATACAGGCACCAAGGGAGACCCACACGTCATTGACACCTTGCAGTGGTGACTCTGCTGGGGACATAATCTTTTAACTTGCAAAATTTTGGTTTGTTTCAAAAGCTTAAAAGATTAAGATGAGCACCGAAAATCATTTACTTGATTCAATCCGTTTTCTTTTTCATCATTTGGGAAAATTATCACACGCTATATTTTCATCTCCTTCTCTATTTAGTCAGATGCGCTCTTCTTCTACTGCTAGGTTAATGTGCCCTATTTTTCCCCAAAACTCACAAAAGTGTCACTCATGCCCTGTTATGAATTGGGGACACTCTAGTGGGTGGAGCACTCATTGTCATCTCCCTCCAAAAGAGGCCTGATGCGATGGGAACCTTTTGCATTAAACTTCCGTTATGTCCCTACACCATTCTTATCGAAGGCCTTAGTATTTTACCTTCTAGGTACCCCTTTTCTATGTGAGATTAGACAAAGGAAGAATACCCTCAGAACTGGAGGGAGAAATAAAGATGAAATCGATCGCTTTGCATGTTTTGTGTTACGTTCCCTGGTAATTTATCCAGCCATGCACCATTATAATTTGTGCAAGCATAATGCATCCCATGCATGTATTGATCATTTGGTTCTCACCTGAGTAAAGAATCAAAGCTTGGCAACAATCTCAAGTTCATTTGGTTTGCATTCAAATATCTACTCAACTGAATTCCGTTCACTTGAGGGTTGAATCTCCACCTCCTTCTCTTGTTAATCCATTGTCTAGTTAGTTCAGACATTTGGGTTCAGTTGGTTCATATGATTTAGGGGGTATGGTAGTTCCGCCACCCCTCAATCGATCAATTCAGCCTAGCCAATGATTCGTGCTATTAATGTTTCGGTTTGGGGGATCTAGTCAAGGTCCCAACAGCGTAGCCATACCTAAGGGGACAACCTTCCATTATCCAATAGGTCTACCCTTTGGTGTGACTACAAATGCTTGAAAACCTTCACCTCCAGTCCAAGCTACAAAAGGGGAAGATTGGATCCCCGAAATAGGAAAAAAGTGGGAAATATTTGAGGAATTGAAGTACAATGATGAAGAAGAAAGATGATTAGCTGCAATACAAGTAGAAGCTCCAGATTAGGAGACTACCAATTCAACGATGGATCCTATCAAGATTGAAGTTGAAAACCCTCCATATGTGGAGGATGATTTCGAGGAGGAGGTAACCTTTTAACGTTGCTGATGAAAAATGCACTTATAAAGCATATCACGAATAAATTGATGCATTCGTATTATGTTTGACCATTTCATTCTTAAAGATATCGTGCACTCATAAAATCAATATTCTTAAAAATTTCATCATGTTTATTAAAGAAATTGAATTTGAGTACATCGCAATGGCATACGATTCCAATGGTTAAAACTTATCACAAAAAAAAGAGAGATGAAAAGTGCTTAGAAAACATGATAGCCTTGGGTTTTAGCTCATCTTTTTCCATAAGCGGGAGGAAGATACACATCACTAAGAAAGAAAGCCAAAAAAAGGGGAAAATATAGGAAGATATACTCCACCTCAATAGCACCATTGAAGGAAAAGATCTTACAACAAAAATCCAAAATCAATGCAAGCTTCAATTCATTGTTCTTCCAAAACCTTCAAAAGGGTGAATCATCACACCCGACAAATGGGAATTTCTTATCAATGTATGTACCTCCCTTGGACCTATATTCCCACCAAAATATCCCTCCGGAAATGCTTTCTCTATTTGTTGAAAAGAAAGGAGACCCCTCACCCCACTTAATGATCCCAAACTTTTCCTACAATAACATGACCTATTTCTTTCACAAAAGAGAACAACCCACTCATTCCAACGCTAAATGGCCCAAGCTTACCAAAAATAGAGTCACGTACATGAAACAACCTCTCAAAGTGGCTGCTCTGGTTCTCAAGCAGCTACACCAAGTCAACACTGATGCTAGGGGCAAGTTCAGGCCTAATTAGGAAGGACCATTCGTGATGAAGAACGTCATGGGAAAAGGAGGAATCAAGCTTATGGCTATGGATGGAAATGAGTTCATGAATCCAGTAAATCAGGACAGGCTTAAGCGCTATCATGTTTAGGTTAAAAGAAATAAATCATAGAAAAGCAGTACAATGAAAAAAAAGATAAAGAATAAATCACCCATCGAGTGGTCCTCTACTGCTCGAGCAAAAATTAGGGTGCAACCTGCTGATTGGTATTCCACAAACCGGTCAGGCAAAAGTTAGGGTACGCCAACAAAAATAAAGCCCGCTAAGTTGAAAACCCAAAAAGGGTGGCTTAGGAAAATGTTAGGGCATCGAGAGAAAAACGTCAGTTGCTTTTTGGAAAATCTGTAAAAGGACAAAAACGCGGGTAAGGGTTAACCATTGGAAACTATTGCCATTGCCTATGCACTCAAATTTAATTTTATCGATGAACATGTAATGATTTGCTAAGAATCCTAGTCTTATGAATGCATGCATGTCTTTAGTGAAATAATCACAAGTATGTTAATAGCAGTTTCTTCCCTATATTTTGTGCTCTTTGTTATTATCTTACTGCATGTATATTTCAACAAAATAAAAAAACTACCGATAGGTTACAAAAAAAATAAGGCCAATGCAAAAGTTGGAAAAAGTCTGCTGAACTAAGCCGCCAAGGACAGTTCAGCCAAAAGTTAAGACAAAAGAAAAGAAAGAGAAAGTCTGATGGGTTGAGCCACTGAGGACAATTTAGGCAAAAATTAGGACAAGAAAAATAAAAAATCAGTTCGATAGGTAGCATCACATCAAGTGTTCTATGCAAAAGTTAGAACTTGATTCAAAAATGCCAATATTCTACACTTACTTTTGTTCTTCAAGCATCATTTGTAATAGCAACGTTTCGCAGTTGGGATCCCTCAAGTTTAGTTTTCCTACTGTAAAGCTACTTGCTAGCACACATCATCTGAAACACAAAGTGCTTCCACTAGCATCATCCAGCTTGCACCATGTTATAGTTTGGACACCTTAAGGACACATTCCCCTAATATGCAAGAATGAATCTCATTCGATCAAATCAAAGAAGTATAGGCATCCACATAAACCTATACAAGTCTATAACAGGCATGCGTATCTCATCCAAATCTTTGTAGTACTTGTCGGTCTTAGTCGGGCTAGTCTCTCAATAATCTAGAGCTTCAAAGTTTGGTTACTAGTCAATTCACAAACAATTTAAGCCCTTATCAAAGAAGGACAAGACGACAATATCCTTAAGGAAAAGGATCAATCAAAGACCAAGACAAGTAAGAAAAACATAGCCTAGTCTAAGCTACTAGGGGGTCTTGTCCCTGGTACTCATCCTGAGTCTGGTCCTGTGCATTTACCAGCAGGTCAACCCAGTCTATCATCACATAACCCTCTACCCCACCAACATCCACAGTAGATAGATCGAGAACCCTAGCCTCTGAAGCTCCTACTATACTCCTAGAGGTAATACTAATCTCCTTTACTCACTGCTCTATGTCTTGCTTGGCTCCCATTACATGAGTGGCCACCAGTGCCACCCGACAAGCCGAACTATCCTCCTCTAAAGAAAGAAAAAGCCTACTGATCAAAAACCCAAAAGGGTGGTCCCGGTAAAAATTAAGGTGAGGAAAATAAGAAGAAAAAGCTTCCTAGATAGAAAACTTGAAAGGGTGGTCTAGGCAAAAGTTAAAGCAAAGAAGAAAAAAAAAAGGAAAAGGTCCGCTGAACTGAGCCATTAAAGACAGTTCAGGAAAAAATTAGGACAAAAAGAAATGGAAATAAATGTTTGATATGTCATCTCACGTCAAATGGCCTATGCAAAAGTTAGAACATCGCTTAGTCCCCTCACTATGAAATCACTTGATGGCAAATATCCCCAAGAGCATAATTTCAAACCAGCCAGACTTGGTATCATTGTTAGCTATACCAAGCAGTAATACTGGTCTACAAGCGACAATATTCAATGATCTCAGTTTGGAAAAAGAAAAATGAGCATGCATAAAAAGTTAAATGCCGAAAGTACCAGTCCAAGTTTACACCAAAGTAAGCCACGCAGGGCCAAAAAGTATCAAACATCCTAAAAGTAAAAGTACATCTCAATGTAAGCTACTAAGGGATCCTATTCCCGACAATCCTTTGAAGTCCGGTCTTATGTATTCCCTAACAGGTCATCCAAGTTAATCATCATGTGGTCCTTAGTCCCTGCGGCACTCTCAGTAGCAGCATCGACTCCCCCAGTGTGCTGGCGTACCTATCTGTCTATCCTTGATCATCCGGACCAGCTGGCCCCACAACACCTAGATCTTAACCCTCACCCAAGCGATCTCCTCTCTAGCCTGGTCAGCCTCAGCAGTGGCTACTCATAACTACTCCTCCAAGAACCTAGCTCACTCCTCAGTGGTATCCAAATCCTGAGCGGACTTATCACATTCCATAGCCAATAGAGGCTATAATGAAAACCAAGGGATCAGTACATATATGTAAATATTCATACATTATGCATCATGTATAGTTTAGTTTTGAGTTTTACAGGTTTGAACTTACCACGAGGGTATCCTGCACCAACATCAGATCCAACACCAAGTGGAAATATAAGTTTGATCCAAGCATACACTTCCTATCCATACTAGTGTGAGTTAACGAAAGGCATAAAAGTCCTCTTTTCAGATTCAAGACAAGGTTCTCACAAGGGTGAAGCACAACAATGTCATAAATGCCATTACAGGGGCACATTAGTCAAATTCGAGTTCCACTAAAACCTGTCGTCATCTATACAGGGTCCCTAGCAAGCATAGGCATCCCATCCAACAACTTCTTTAGCCATATAGGTCAGCATCAGGCGTACGGCTCCTACCGACCATATGGATCCTCCCTCCTATTTCAGAATAGTTTTCCAAGTAAAACTATAACTCCTCAGCAACATGGACACATCATATCCAAATTGGGGCAAACCCTACTTCTCAAACCCCTTTCTTTCAGCTAGTTAGGGGCTAAAACCCTAGCTCACCTTGATCCTTTATTGAAAGGGAAAAATTTTTTGTCTACACAAAGTCAATCAAGAATCAAGGTAAGCCATGTCAAAGTAATTACAAGTTCATTCAAGGGGAGGATCTCCAAGCTGTCAAAACATCAAGGGAAACAATCCCCATAAGACAGGAGATTCTGGCCCAAACAAAGGAAGTGTTAACCCAGAAGAAATCCTCAACAGAAAAATCATCTAGGAAGACACCTCCCCAGCATAGAAGTCAATTAGGGGGCATCCCTCCATTCCCCAGTAGGGGTACCATCGAGGGGCATCCCCCATCATCTAACACCTTAGGGGCACCCACCCTAGAGGAACTCCCCATAGTGACATAATTGAGGTGTATCCCCCCATCACCAAACACCCTAAGTGCACTCCCTATTAGTGCTAACCAGTAGAAGGGGCGTACCACAACCACCCCAGTTTGAGTTGGGACCAACACAACATCACTAAACTCAGTCTTTTTTCCTAATCGGGGAAAGTCCCGACCCACTTATCTTAAAGTTTTACTAACCACTTCCATTATCATTTATAGGAACCTAAGGAGAGGTATCTATAGGAAAAGAAGGAATTCCCCCAGCCACACTGCCACCCGAGAGGCATCACTCAAAGGACATACTCGACAAAGGTGCCATCTGAGGGACATCTCCCTAAGAAGCATTCCAAAAAACCAGATCGGTTCAAGGGATCAATTCCCTAACAAGAGAACCATCTGAGGGGCATCCCCCTAAATGGTCAAGCCACCCAAGGCAATTTCCAGGGGCACCTCCCTAGAGCTAAGTTCCTCTTTCCAGAGGCCACCCCCTATTAATCCAAGTCATCTAGAAGACTTGCACCTAGGTAGTTAAGCCACTCAAAGGCTATTTTCTCCTAGTATTCAAGCCTCTCCAGGGACAAACTAAAATAGGATTGGGACCAACCCCTATCTCTTCAGTCACTCATTATGATTAATTAGTGGCAGAACCCTAGTACATCTTAATACTTGATTGACGGGGCAAAAATCTTTGTTCGTTAAAAAATTAGTCAAGAATTAAGATGTACCATTCCATGTCATATTCTGATAGAACTTATTTTTCCCCTACAAGTCAAATAAGACGAAACTTGAATGCCAACCAAAGGGGCACCTCTTCTCCAGCAGAGCATCCATGCTAGGATAGTTCATTCCCTAACAAATGGAACATTCAAGGGGCATCCCCCTATCCCCACAGGAAGCCAATATCTATCCTCGAAGACTAGGTGGTTAGAGAAACCATTCCTTTGGTCAGAAGAATACCAGAGGGGCATCGACCCTAAAGCCTCCCAAGGGTAAAGCTCTAGGGGAACCTCCCTAACTAGTCAAGGTTCTTGAGACGGTTTCCAAAGACACTCCACAGCAGCTATGATGTCCTAGGAACACCTTCCTCTAAACAAGTGAAATTTCCCCCAAGCAGTTTTCCCCAGCAATCTAAATGGATTAGCCATTCAACCGATATATCCTCAACAGTCAGCTCCCCCAGGGGCACCCCCCGAGGAACATTTCAGCTCAAAATAGTTTGGCAAAACCCAACATATCTAAAATCAGTTTACATTTCATTAGGGGCTAACTCCAACACACCATGATTCGTGATTGAAGGGGCAAAAAATTTTTATTTACCACAAACTAAACCAAGAATTAAGATGTATCACTTAGGACACTAACTAATGCTACATTTTTTTATTGTCTTTTTGGTAGGTAGCTCAACATCAGCATCAAGAGAGTCATTCATCTTGGGAAAGGGATACACTGACAGTAGGGGAATCATCTGCCTTAAGAAAGGGATGCAATATCACCAGCAGGAGAGTCATTCGCCTTAGGAAAGGGATACGCCATCCATAGGAGAATCGTCCGCCTTAGGAAAGGGATATACTAGCATCAATTAAAGGAAAGTCATCCACCTTAAAAAAGGGATATGCACAGCAAAGGAGAGATGTTCTCCTTAAGAAAAGAACACCAAGGAAAGGATTTCGCCTCAAGAAAGGAACCCACCCGTATCACAACATTATAAAGACCTTTATAGGGGCACATCCAGTCTAGAATTGGGGCCAACCCCACTTCTCCAAACTCGGTATTTTAGATATATTCAAGGCAAGCCCCCTAGCCCACCTTGATTGAAAGGGCAAAAATATTTTTTATTTTCACAAAAGTCAATCAAGAATCAAGGTAATCTATTTTTGAACTGATCATTATAAAGGATGATTTTTGTGCACAGGTCCATCCTGATCACAGAAAATTCTCTATAGCAAATAAATCTTACAAGAAGAGATTTCCCCAGTAGAAAAGAATTCACCAAAAGAGCATTACTATACTCCCTAGCCATGGAGTCCATCTATGGGCATCACCCCATTTCACAGTAGCCGAATCATTCAATCAAGGAGCATCCCCCTATTTCCTAGCAGTAGAGTTAGATCCTAAGGGCACCCCCCCCATTTCGTAGTAGTGGAATCATTCAATCAAGGTGCACCCCCTATTTCCTAGTAATAGAATTAGATCCTAATGGCATTCCCCCCATTTCCCAGCAGTGGAATCAAATCCCAGGGGCACCCCCCCATTTCCCTGTAGTGGAATCATTCAGTCAAGGGGCACCCCCCCTTTTCCCAGCAATAGAATTTGATCCCAAGGGCATTCTTCCCATTCCACAATAGCAGAACCAGTCAATCTAGGGGTTCCTCCAGTGAGTGAACGACGATTCGCGCGGCTGCGGCGGGGGGCCGGTTTCGTTGGGCTGGCCCGTTGGTGTGTTGGGGGGGATGAGTGTGATGTGGTTGAAAAAAATGATTTTGCATATTTTAATGCTTAAAAGATACGAGATCAAAATCCCGTACTTAGAATAGAGTCGCCACCCGGTTCAGCTCAACCGGGAAATTTTTGGTACGATTTTCCCACCGGGTGGTTGGACCATACCTTAAGTAGAGATTCCGAGTTCGGATGATGTTATCTACTTTTCATTAGGCCAAGTTACGATACTTCATTTTTTCTTAATCGGTTTAATCCACCCTATTTATTTGTATTTTTAGTTATTTTGTTGTTTTCGCATTTATTAAGCAGTTGAAGCGATAAATAAAATATTTACAATTGTAAAAGAAAAGTAGGTGCAGAAAGTAAAGTTATTATAAGGTTTTCAAGTCCTGTACATTTTCTACGTAACAAATGAAATACTCGAATGTCCGATATACATCTACCTGCAGAGGATGGTTGACACGAATATGGTATATTTTATTTATAATATCATAAAGCCCGATTGGATGGCTAAAATGAGGTTCGAATGGCGTTTGCCGGGAAATTCCACTTTTATCCAAATTTCAGATTCGATCGTTGCTTTAATCGGATTACAGGTGAATATACCACTCGTCGTAGGGCGGGTCTATTTTTAGGAGGTTTCGAACCTCCATCATTACACTATAGGTCCAAGCTTTCAGAAAATAAATTAGTTTGGAAACAAACAAAAACAATACTGCTGTCCAGAAAGCCATGCCGCCATGGGGCTTCTGATGCCACCGGCGATATAGTTGATGTTGCTGGCGGCATGGATGACGCCGCCGGTGACATCGATTATGTCACGGGCGACATCAGCATGCAGACAGGCACAGGGCTTTCTGAATACCGTAAAGAAAAGGTCCCGTAAGAAAGCGAGGTCTCTGGGGAATTCGATGCTAATGGCAGCATCAACGATGTCTCTCAAGACATGGGTGATATAGCCGGCAACATTTCATGTCTCCGGCGACTTTAATTTCTTACAGCAGCAGCGGTTTGCAGTTGAAGTGACCGAAAACTAAAAAATGAACATAAATCAACAAAAATTAGTGCAAACCAGTAATAATAATGCCAAAGAGCTATGAGACTCGGGATTTCCACCTCGGGGTAGTGAATCCAACTCTTCGTGAACTGAACAATTACACCTCCAGGGAGCTTGCAACAATAATTTGATTGTTAATTTAAAGGTTTTACGTCTCTAAATTCTATCAAGTTTATTTATCCCAAAGACCCACTGATTTAAGCTCACAATCAAAGAGTTCGAAGAAGAAAAATCGGGAAAAATGGATTAGAATAAATATTTTTAATTGAAGGGGCAAAAATATTTTTGTTTTCATAAAAGTCAATTAAGAATAAAGATGTGTTGGCTTAGACAATGTCTAACTCAGTGTTTGATTGTTGTCTCTTTTCAGGTTATTCAAATTCATCAGTTAGGAGAGTCATCCGCCTTAGGAAATGGATACTCAACCAGTAGGAAAGTAGATCTGCCTCAAGAAAGGTATACATCAGCCAGGAAAGTCTATCCACCTTAAGAAAGGGATACTCACACCTTCCACGGTAGAGTTACTAGAGATGCATATTGAGTTACGACCGAGCCATATAAAGAACCATTAGACTAGTTCTAATCTAGAAGAGTTAGCTATGGTTGGACAATTTTATTGATTAGACTAATTTTACTGGTTAGGAGGATAAATAAGAAAAGGGAATAAGGAATTGAATATTAGTAGGATTTAGAAATATCAGATAATTTGAAAAGTTTGCGTAAGTGGACATGCACATGTACTATTGGATAGTACATGAGTAGGCCTACATGCAGGCCACATGGCAGCACTATTTAAAATAGTGATGCGCATGGCTGGCAGAACACGCACAAATGGTTTGCACAAAGGCAACCAGCAATACGTGCTGCGCAAGCCAAAAGGGTTGTACAAGCGCGCATCCCTTTTGGGCTTCTGCTGGTGTGAGCATACGAGGTTTTTGGGCACAGGCGGATCGCATTTGTTTTTTGGGTCAATTAGGGTCAACCAAGACAACTTTCCTTTTCGGGACAATTGAGGCATTAATTATAGGCAACCAAGGCAACTTGGTAACTCGACCAAGGGTTTTAAAATAGAATTGGTAGGAGAGAATATAAAACAATTTATAAAATTGAATCTTCAAAATAGTGTCAAAAGGATTCATGGACCTAAATCCGTAATATAAGATATAGAGTCGCCAACTAGACCAGCTCTTTTAGGAAATTCTGGAATAGCACTGTCCCAAGAATGAAACTATACCTTAATTTAAAATTTGGATCCAGATGAATTACTTATTCGATTTATTTAGGCAATTTGAATTAAAATACCAAAATTGTTTATTAAATGTCAAACATATTGCCTAGATTCATTTTAAGAAATGAGATGAGAAAAAGAGCTATTCTAATCAAAACACACATCCTCAATGTGGCCATGGCATCATTTTATCGTAGTTACCGCATGCTTATATTACGTAATACAAAACAAATTGAGTCCGGACAATTACCTTGCAAATAAAAGTTAAAACAGGAGTATTGTATTTTGGCCCCGAATAAATGGCAATACTGACGTCAAAGATCATAGTGTCGTTCTTCCAACATAACGGTGCCTTGATAAATTTAGCAATTAAGATGATGATAGAATCCCAAATATGGCAGGCAATTCAACAAATCAAAAAGAAATAGGAAGAGAGGTATAGAAAAGTGTACAGGGGCAAACTAATCCCTCGAATAACATCACCACAAAGAGCTCTTGGCCGCTCAAATGTATTTAATGAAATTGATGGATAGTGGAATGTAGAGGAAAAAAGAAAGTGGTATAAAATTAAGAAACAAAAATAAAGCATGGAATAAATGAGGATGAGATGTGAATCAATTATGACATAAAAATGAAGCATTAATTAATTACATAATTTAAAGTGGAAATGGAATAAAATTAAATGGAAAATGAACCTAACATAATTATAATTTGAAATGAAATATGGATTATTTACGTTTTGGAATGTAAATCAATTATGTTATAGAAAAGAAATATAAACCATTTAATTTTGGACATAAAATATAAATTAATTATTTCATAAAAATCGAATATAAATAATTTATATTACGAAATATAAATAACTTGTAAGACGGAATATAAACGACTCATATTATAGAAGTGAAATATAAGTAATTTATATTATAAATTCATTGAATTATTATAGGTAATGGATCATGAAATGCAGATGAGACAGAAATAAAGTGGATTGATTTGGAGTCAAGTTCAAATGTAATAAGTTTATTTCAATTAATGTAGCATAAATTAAAACTTAATAAATTGAAGCAAGGAATAAATTAAAATGATTACGTTACTCTTAGATTGTAGACCTTTTTGTTGTGAATCCGTTGTTAGATTTGAAATGAAACGGAGATAGCCTCATGAAAAGTGATTGGATTTGAAAAAGATGAGTTAAAATCGGTAAAGAATAGCTAGGCAAAAATAAATTCCCCTCTTTATTCTAAACTTGCTAAAAACATGGAAATGACTTGGATAGAACTTTCCTAGAGCTAATTTTGTTGAATAGATTAGATAGATGTGAATTGCATATGAAAAATTGATTTCAGTCCTTTATTTATAGTGAAAAATGAGAGGTAAAATCGAGTAGAATAATTAATTTGCCAACTGAATGAGAAAACTGAACTAATTTAGAATTATATTCGGGCAAAAAAGTTGATACCAGTAATTTTTTAGGGACGTCCGTATGGGTTTTGGTTAATTTCAAATAGGAAATTTTGAATTGAGTCGGTCAAAACTAACAGGAAATAATAGATGGCGGTATAGTTACAAGGGATAACGGTACCATTGTCTATTAAAGACTGTACTAGTGTAAAATTATAGGGTAAACCTTATGACTATTTTACCATTGTCTATTAAAGACTGTACTAGTGTAAAATTATAGGGTAAACCTTAAGACTATTTTTTGGGGGTTTTGACAGGGGTGTGAGGGACGGAATGTATTTGCTCGAGGTCAATTCCCATAAATCAATTTCAAACTTAACATATTAGGTTATTATAAAGTATAGAGCCAGTCTTTCATCATCGACCAAGGGCATGAGAAAATTTCGTGCTCATAGACTGCCCCTCGCAGGTCATAATAGACCAGAGTCTTTATGATCGTGCGAAAGAGAGTATGGAATAAGGTGAAAGATTATACGTGAAATGGCTTTAAAGAAGATAATACTTGATTGATTCCACTTTGGAATAAAAGTCTATTTCTCCATCTAGGGTGAGAATCTGCTGAGAATACACCACTTTAATGGGTAAAAGAAAATATCCCTGCTGGGGAAAAAGAGAATAACTCTGTGGGGAGTAAAATGTTAGTGTTGCAATGAAATATTAATGCATCAATGGAATTAGGCTGTATGGTCAAGGATAAAGCCAGTAGAAATTCGCCAGAGCTATGGTTTCTACAAAAGGTAAAAATTGGCTGTATGGTCAGGGAAAAAACCAATGGAAGTTTCCCGGAGCCTGGATTCCAACAAAAGGAAAAATTGGTGGTATGGTCAGGGACCAAGCTAGTAGAGATTTGCTAGAGCTATGATCTCTAAAAACTTAAAAATTGGTGGTATGGTCAGGGATCAAGACAATAGGGACTTGTCGGAGCTATGATCTCTACAAAGGAAAAAATTGGTTGTATGGTCAAGGGCGAACCCTGTAGATATTTGTCAGAGCTATGATCTCTAGAAAGGTAAAAATTAGTTGTATGGTGAGGGACCAAGCTAGTAGAAGTTTGCCGGAGCTATGAACTCTGCAATGGTAAAAATTGCCTGTATGGTAAGGGACAAGCCAGCAGAGATTTACCGGAGTTATGATCTCTACAAAGGTAAAATTTGGCTATATGGTGAGGGACCATGCCAGTAGAGATTTACTAGAGCTATGGTCTCCACAATGGTAAAAATTAGTTGTATGGTCAGGGACCACGCTAGTAACGATTTGCCAGATCTACGATCTCTACAAAGGTAAAAACTGGTTGTATGGTCATGGACCAGTCCAATAAAGATTTGCCGGAGCTATGATCTCTACAAAGGTAAGAATTGGTTCTATGGTCAGCGACCAAGCTATTAAAGATTTGTTGGAGCTATGATCTCTACAAAGGTAAAAATTGGCTATGGAGTTAAGGACCAAGCCAGTAGAAATTTGCCGGAGCTATGATTTCTACAAAGGTAAAAATTGGTTGTATAGTCAGGGACCAAGCTAGTGGAAATTTGCTTAAGCTATGATTCCCATAAAAGGAAAAATTAACTATTTGGTCAGGGACCAAGCTAGTAGAGATTTGTCGGAGTTATGATCTCTACAAAGGTAAAAATTGAAGTTTGGTTCTGCTTTGGAAATGTCATACCTTGGAATGATTTGATCGTCCTTTGAAACTATTTAGTTTACTTGCTTTGAATAGGAATTTGGTTTGAAATGCTTAAAGAATTCTGCTAGAGTTATGAACACTGGTACCGCTTTAACTGATGTCAGTACTGTTGTTGTGTGATTCTGATATAGGTTTTGATAAATTCAAAAACTATAAATAGCGCCATTCTTTCTCGATTTTTTTACCTATTTTCCTCGAATTTGCATTGAGTTACATTCTGTTCGTCATGATCTTTCATAAAGCGGGTTCCAAGAACACTAGGACTATTCCCAAAACTTCATTAGCCACTATTCCTAACTTAAAGCTTTGATTTTTTTCTATTGCTCGGGTATACTGTCTGAAGGATGAGGAGAAGCATCTAGGGCTTCATCTAGGATTAGAGCCTACCATTGATCATGCCTATGGATCTCATGCTTCACGTAGACCGGTTAGTAAATCGATTTTATGATTTATAATTCGCTAAATTCAAAATTGAAAGCCTTAGTTTAGAAACTCAGAAATAAACTTGAATTATGTGAAATATGCATGATTGGTTAGACTTTAGGATTAATTGAGACGCCCGAGTAGTTAGAGAACCTTAGATGATGAAATTCTAGGCCATAAGAAGTCGATTTGGTCATTTTTTGAGTTTTTTGGGCTTTTTCTTGTGGAAAGGGATCTGTTCATCTCCCACTGCTGTCGATAGCGGTACCATTATCATGGAATAATGGTACTGGTTTTAATGAGACCTATATCAGTACGAGCAAGAGCCGTACAGATATTGGTGCCTGAAATATGTTTTTCTGATCTTTATTGTTTAAATGCAATTCTAAGTGGAACAAAGCCTCATGTAAACATTTATAAGTGCATGAAACTGAGAAATAGAGATACTTATCGTGATTTTATTTTGCAAGAGCATCCAAGAGAGGGCTTAGGATCCTTGTCCTTTAGCGAAAAGTGGTAGGACAAGATTATTGATACTGATGTTTGCTAGGGAGTGGCCTATGCTAGTTTTGGTGGCTCGATTGAGAGTCTCTGGCCAAAGGGGACCCATACTTATTACGTTGCTTTTGACGATGCTCGTGGAGAGGTGGTCGGACATTCCTCATACCTTTCACTTGCTAGTGGGGAAGATGATGATTACCCCACCTAATATGGCGGCGATGATGGGATTGATGTTTTGAGGTGATGTAGTTCACTTCAATGTCTATGCTGATAGGTTCCATTTGCAAGAGCTGGTTTTGGATTATATTGAGGGTTTGTTGGTTGTGAGACCCATTTTTGGCCACTTGGAGTACACCAAGCTGTGTGATCACTTGTTGGTGCAGCGAGAGTTGACTGCTAATTGGAGGAAGCAGTCCATCAGAGCTTTCCTCATCGGCTTACTTACTAAAGTCCTCTTCCCATGGGGATCGAGCCACGTACACTAAAGGATCCTTTCAATTTTAGTGGATCTTACTCGATTCCCTAAGCTGAATTAGAGTTTTGTGATACTTGGTCAGCTCTTTTTAGGACTTGATGCTAGCACTAGGGGAACCTATTGGAGCTAAAGTGTTGTTATCTCTTCCTTCTAGTATTTTCTAAACTTGGTCTTTGTAATTTCATTCGTTCAATGATGCTTGTGGTATTGAAATGTTTTAATTTTTGCAGATTTGGGCCTTTGAATACAAGGTTCTTCCTCAGTAGGTGGGTGAGATTGCCCCAGGGTCGACCATTGTGTTCTCTTGGACTCGGTCTTGGAAGAAGGTGTCGAGTTATACTATCGCTCTTTGGGCTTATATGAGTTGTCTTACGCCTGACCAAGTATCTACAAAATTTTAATTTAAGATTAGTAGAAACTGTACTGGCACAAAGTTTTCAGAATCGTTTACCCTAAATTCCAATGGTTATTGTAGCTTCGTCGAGAGCCATGGAGGGCTCTAGCCATATGGGTCTGGTCACTACTACTCGCGAGTTGTATGATGACCAGCGTTTTATATTGGAGTGCCCCATGTGGTCGGAGTGGTAGTTAGGCAAGAGAGTGAGGGGCTTTACGATTGTAACCTCTATTGCTGAGAGGGTGGTTCTTGCTGATCCATCGATAGATCTATTCTACCCATACATAGTAGGGAAGGAGGATTAGGCTATATTATTGGATGACATGGGATATCGGGCTGATACTACTGAGGGAGCTTATACTGATTTTATGTTGAGGTTTATTCCCTTTCCTACCATTCTTCTGGGTCTTCAGGTGTAAACTTTGTAATTTTTTCTTTGAAGTTTATTTTGTTTGCTACTTGGTTTGATGTTTACACTTTAATAGGTTCCCTCTCGCAAGAGGGGTAGGGCTCCAGGTAGCAGTGCGACTCTCCCTAAAGCTTAGATGGCTCCTACTGTTGATCAGGTGCCAGTGGCTCGGCCTGCAGGCTAGGCACAAAGAGTTGAGGGTTGCATCTAGGCGACCATGCATACTACTTTCATTATCATGACGGTAGATAGGTGACCCAAGGACTCCCTCTATCAGCTCATCAGTCTAACGGATTAATCAACGGCTCCAAAAGCGCCACCTATAACTTGATCAAGGGTGAAGGTTTATTACAAGTTCAACAACCCACACCGGCTACATTTAAGATGGAATCCTATAAAAGGGAAGCTTTACCAAATGGGAACATTGGCTGTTTTATTGACAAAAACAAGTAATAAAGAACAAGCATTCAAGTTCTAATCCCTCTGAGAATCAATTAATACCAAATCTATTGTAAGGATTCCTAAGTGAGTTATAAACTTAAGGAAAACCAAAAACCAAAACCTTTGTGAAAATAAGAGTGTAAGAATCTCCAACTTGGGTGAGTTGTGAGATCGGGATACAACTTAAAGTTGGTGCTTTGAGTGGGAACTCCCTGTAGGACTCAGCTTAGATTTGGGGTAGAAGTCTAAGTGGTATATCCTATTAAAGACTAAAGGACTCAGCTAGGAGTTGGTGCTTCTAGTGGTATATCCTACATCCGGAAGGGGTTACCATCTGGAGACAAATTGTATGGCTTGATTCCTGCCAATTGGAAAGGAATCAACTAGTGGAAAAGCTCGAAGGAAGGAAACTCCGGGGACTGGAGTAGGTGGGGTCGAACCAGGATAAAACCTTTTATGTTCGATCTCTCTAAACTTTTATTATTTGCATTATATTATCATAACTACATCGTCTGGATTCATCATCCGGTTCATAATCAAACACGCTACACTAAGACATTTTAAAGTCTTTATATTCCATGAAAAAGAGTCATTCACCGCCCTCTGTCCTTTTAAATACCCTCATAGGGACCAATAAGTGGTATCAGAGCAGGTGCTTAAACTAGAGATCTAACAATCTCGAGCTAAAAGTCCATATATTTTGATTCGCATATCAAAATGAGTTTCCAAAACTAACAACTCCTTCCCGATGGTATGTCTGTTACCCATCCTCCACTCTTGACCGGTGAGGACTACACATTCTGGAAAAATCGAATGAAGAAATTCATCTAGTCATAAATTATGCAAGCATGGTTAGTTATTAAAGATGGTCCATATGAGCCTCGTTATAAAATAGAGGCTATGACTTCCCGAAAGCCATCGAGTATATGTGATGAGAATGACTTTAAAAAGTTGCATGAAAATGCAAATGCTATTAACATGCTTCATTGTGCTCTTAGTGTAGCTGAATTTAACAAGATATCCGGGTGCGAGTCTGTAAAAGAGATTTGGGAGAAGTTAGAGGTAACCTATAAAGGAACCACCAAAGTAAGAGAAGCTAAGCTTGATCTACTTACGTAAAAGTTTGAATCCTTCAAGATGGAGCCTAAAGAATCAATCAGCAGCATGAACAGTAGAAACACCAATCTAGTGAATGTGATGAAGAGGCTGGGAAAGGACATCCCAAAAGTAGAAATGGTCAAGAAAGTGCTCCGGAATCTCACCACCGAATGGGATAACAAAAAGACTGCCATTGAGGAAGCTCATGACTTAAGCTTTTATAGTTATGATGAACTCATTGGTAATCTTCTAACCCGAGAATTATCCTTGGAGAGATATAGCCAACAAGAAAAGAAGCCTGAGGAGAAGAAGAAAGCCATTACACTTAAGGCAGAATCCACCAGATCAGCTTCATTCGGAGAAGAAGAGCAAATCAATGAATCAATGAGCATCAAATATCAACTTGCTCTACTAACCAGAAGGCTCAACCAATTTATACAAAATAAAGATAAAAGGAAGTCAAGAAAGTATGAATTCCAAAAACCAAGAGAAGGAACTTCTAGAAGAGACAAGCCTAGCAGAAATTTGGAAGGAAAGAAGGATTCAGAGAAAGAAGCTGCGTGTTTTGAATGTGGTGAGAAAGGCCACTTCAGAACAAAATGTCCCAAGGTTAAGAGACCCAAGAAGTTCAAAAAGAAGGCAATGGTAGCTACCTGGAGCAATAGTGAAGAAAGTAGTAGCTCATCTTCAACAGAAGAGGAGGAGACTACCAACTATGCATTCATGGCTCTAACTAATCCGAAAACAGAGCAATTCAGAAGAAATGCCTCCAAGCAAGAAACTATACAAATCAAAGAATCAAAATCAAAATCAGATACAGCAAACACTGAGGTAAATTCTTGTTCTAATTATGCTTCTAATCTTGATCTTGCTAGAGCTCTATCTATTGTAATCAAGGGTGTAAAGAAGAATTCAAAAGCAATCAAGTCCCTTAAAAGAGCAGTAGCGGAGTTGGTAGAAGATGCTAAAGTAATGGCACAAGACATCAGTCTGGTTAGAGAAACCAAGCATATTGATGTTGTGGAGGAAGACTTCCTAAGGAATCAAGTCCAGATCCTAAATGCAAATGTAGTGGGACTGGATAGAGAAATCAATCTATTAAAGGAAGTATCCAAGAAGGGGCCAGAGACAAAAGCTCTAAGAAGAGATAATCATCCTCCTGCTCAAAATAGATTCCAGAAGACCCCTAACCAAAGGAGGAAGGATGTTAGCAATCAACCATAAGCCCAAAGTTATACTTCTGCTCAAAAGGGAAAGGCTAAGGTGGCTTACAACTAGCAGCATATCAAATAAAGAAGAAATTTTGGAGAAGAAGTTGCACCTCCAACCAACTTCTGGATTAACACCGGACCATCCACCAGTTTGCAAAAAGCTGGATATAAAGGCAACTATGGGAAGAAGGATCTGGAGAAGATCAGTGAAAAGCAAAAGCAAAACATACCAATTTCAGGGTGCATGTTTTGTGAGAAAAATAATCATATTACTAAATCATGCAGATTAAAAACTGGTTATTATGATGTTTACCCTTGGCCTGAGATGGTTATTAACCCGAGAGACCCAAATCTAATTGGGTACCTAAACCCACTTGATCTATCTTATAGGTATGCATTAGATCCATAGTAGATCAACACACTTGGTATATTGATAGTGGATGCTCAGGGCACATGACAGGTGATGAGAAGGCCTTCATCACATTGACCAGGAAGAAGGGAGGGAAAGTAAGCTTTAGAGACAATCAAAAGAGACAGATCATTGGTCATGGAATTATTGGATCTGAATTAAAGACAGAAGATGTCTCACTGGTTGATGGACTGAAATTCAACTTGCTAAGTGTGGCCCAACTCTGTGACAAAGGAAGAAAAGTCACATTTGATTTCAGAGGTTGCTCAATCTATGGGAGTAAGTGCAACTAACTCATTCTCTATGCACCTAGAGTAAATAATTTCTATTCTGTAAACATTAAAAATGATAAAAAGAATATCTGCTTGGTGTTTAAAGAAGAAGAATCATGGCTATGGCACTGGAAGTTAGGACATGTCAGCATGAACCTCCTGTCCAAACTAGCCAAAAAGGAATTAGTAGTGGGTTTGCCTAAGGTTGCTTTTGATAAGAATCATCTATGCACTGCATGTTAATTAGTTAAATAGCATAAGAAAAGTTTACCTTCCATCTCATACATTCCTTCTAAAAGAGTACTTGAGCTCTTGCATATTGATCTCTTTGGTCCAATCAAACCATTGAGTTTAGGTAGAAGAGAATACACCATGGTCGTTGTGGATAATTATTCTCGATATACCTCGGTTCTTTTACTAGCAAGCAAGGATGAAGCCTTTGACCAATTCTCCAAAACATTCATCCAGATAGAAGTATAATAGGGCATAAGCATTGCACGCATCAGGAGTGATAGTGGTGGAGAATTTAAAAATAAGCATTTTGCTGATTTTTGTGACTCGAAGGGCATTGAACATAACTTCTTTTCCCCTCACACTCCTCAATAGAATGGAGTTGTTGAGAGAAAGAATAGACAATAGTTGAGATGGCTAGAACAATGCTAAATGAAAATTGTTTGCCAAAATACTTCTAGGGGGAAGCCGTGAATACAACATGCTATATTCTAAATAGAGCTCTCATTAGAAAGGCCATAGAAAAGACCCCGTATGAAATCCAGAAGGGAAGAAAACCCAAAATTGGGTATTTCAAAGCATTCGGATGTAAATGCTACGTCCTGAATGATAGAGAGCAACTAGGAAAATTTGATCCTAAATCTGATGAAGCAATTTTCCTTGGCTACGCAACACATAGTAAGGCTTAGAGAGTCTTTAATAAACAAACTCAAACTGTGGTAGAGTTTATACATGTATATTTTGATGAAACTAACACTGCAGGAAAGAAAAGCTACACTCTAAAAGATCCAATTTCGGAAGCTGAAAAATCTCCAGAAAAGAAGGAAGCTAGAATTCCTGATTCATTTCAAATCAAGAAGTCAGAAGATGAATATAAAGGAATATCCTTTGATCCAGAAGTACAACAAGTTAATCTCAACCCACAGGAGATTGACTTTAATGAAGGCCAAGAAGGAGTGGTTGAAACTAAAGTGGAGCAAGTCCAGTTCAAGATGAAGGCTTACAAAAGGAGATTCGGACATACAGAGATCATTCTATTAAGAATATTCTAGATGATGTTAAGGATCCAATAAGAACCAGAGGTCAGCTGAATAGGTTGATGACTCATGCCACTTTTATCTCTCTCATAAAGCCAAAGAAATTTCAAGATGCAGAAGGAGATGAAAGTTGGATGATGGCAATGTAGGAAAAGCTAGATCAATTTACTAGAAATGATGTCTTGGATCTAGTACCACTTCCCAAAGGAAAATCAATCATTGGCACCAAGTGGGTGTTCCGGAACAAGCTTGATGAATCTGGAGTGGTGGTGAGAAACAAGGCAAGATAAGTCACCCAAGGCTATAACTAGCAAGAAGGAATTGATTTTGAAGAAACCTTTGCTCCTGCAGCAAGGCTGGAAGCAATCTAGATTCTATGTGCTTTTGCACCATTAATGGGGTTCACATTATACCAAATGGATGTCAAAAGTGCATTTCTAAATGATGTTATCCAAGAAGAAGTCTATGTTAAGCAACCACCAAGATTTGAAGATCCAAAGCATCTGGATCATGTCTACAAACTGAAGAAGGCTATCTATGGATTAAAGTAGGCACCCAGAGCCTAGTATTAGAGGTTAAACTCATTCCTTATATCTAAGGGTTATATCAGAGGTAGAGTAGACAATACCTTATTCATCAAAAAGAAGAAAAATGATATCATATTTGGAGCCACTAATGACTAGATGTGCAAAGAATTCAGCTCTCAAATACAAAAGGAATTCGAGATGTCTATGATGGGAGAACTTAACTTCTTCCTTGGTCTACAAATCAAGCAAAGTCCGAATGGGATTTTTATTAATCAATCAAAGTACACCAAGGAAATCTTGAAAAAGTTTGAAATGGACAAGAGCAACCCTATGTCCACTCCATGGGGATCAGATATAGTCCTATCCTAGGATTATGAAGGAGAAGATGTTGATCAAAAGCTCTATCGAGGGATAATTGGTTCACTTCTATACCTAACAGCTAGCAGACCTGACATACACTATGCAGTTTGCTACTGTGCAAGGTATCAAGCCAATCCTAAGGATTCTCATCTCAAGGCAGTAAAAAGAATCCTTAGATTCCTCCTAGGAACCACTGAAGTTGGGTTATGGTATCCTAGTAATGGGGATTTCACACTCCAAGGGTTTATTGGTGCAGACTATGGCAAAGACACTCTTGAGAGAAAGAGTACATCAGGAGGTTATGATTTCCTTGGAGATTGCTTAGTCTTAAGGTACAGAAACAAGCAAACTTTAGTTGCCTTGTCTACTACAAAAGCTGAATATATGGCAGCTAGAAGTTGTGTATCTCAACTCCCCTAGATCAAGCAACAGCTTGAAGACTATGGAGTTCAATTTGAATGTGTAGATGTTATGTGTGATGACAAAAGTGCTATTGATATGTCAAAGAATCCAGTACACCATAGCCGGATCAAGCATGTCAACATAAGGCATCATTTCATCAGGGATCATGTGATGATGAAGGTGGTTGCATTGGTATATATTCCAACCAATGAGCAAAGAGCAGATATCTTTCCTAAGCCGCTAAGTAAAGACCAATTTGGGAAGCTAAGGAAGTTAATTCGTATGTCCAATCCAATTTAGGATCAATCCAAAAGATAGGTTGAAATCAAGCTGGATCCTAGGCTGAAAACTCAATTCAGAAGAGAAGAAGTATTGAAGGGAAATCTATTTCGGAAGAGAGTATGCCACGTCAGTAGACAAGAAGGACAGATGGCAGTAAAAGCGTGTAAAGGTTACGGTTACGGTTACTTTTTTAAGTTTCAAAAGTCTATTAGGTGTTACACGTGCAGTAAATTTGATAGTTATTATTCAAAATAAACCGTTCCCATTCTTCGGTTAAACTGAATTTACCTCTCTCTTAAAATCCGATTGCCATGTCATCAATCCAGCCAAAATTACCCGCATACGGATTACCAAAATACCCTCAGCTTTAAAAATCTATAAAAACCCCCAAATTTTCCTTCTTCCTCACGTAAGCAACTAAGCACTATTACTCTGCAAAAATCAAAACCTAAACCCTAATTTCCTCAATTCTTACTTCAAAATGGCAGCAATCTTGAACCAAGCAGCCCAAAGTTTCCCTACCCAAAATCTGTTCTCAAAATCTGACCTAAAAGATGATGATTTTGAGCCATCAAAGCTCATTTCTACGAATTTCTTGGGAGACTATTTACCTGTTCGAAACATCCCCTTACTCAACGCTAATCGATGATCAGCATTTGGGTGACTTTCTCAAGATCAACTGGCCAACATATCTAGAATTGGCTAAAGAGTTCTATAACAACCTCCAAGTCCACAAGGAGTTTGACGCCCTACAAACCCAGGTTCAAGGGAAAGAAATCACCATTACTCCCAATTTCTTTGAAAAAGATCTCAATATAAAGAATTCTGGATTGCAACTATGGACTGATGGAGATGAAGTAAAAGTGGAGTACAATTCAAAGCTATGGTTACATCCCAATTACTTTAGGGATAAATTTCCTACTCACTTCCCGGAAACCACAAGATTTCTGCAGCATGTCTTGGCAAAACTCATTGTGATCCGAAAGGAATCCTTGACAACAATCTTTGCACTACAATGTTGCATCCTACAACTCTGAGTTGGATGTATGGAAATCAACTGGCCTATCCTGATAATCAGTTACCTCAAGAACCACATCAATTCCTATAGGGCTCTAATCACCTAGATCCTTATCACTAATGCGGTCAATCTGACTGGTTTCCATGTAGGAAACGGAAAATAAATTCTTTAGAAGAACTTTAGAAGATTAACCTTTGGAGAAGAATGGAATGAAGAGAAAGCAAAGAAGCTCAGGGATGACAGCAAGAACAAAGCCCAGAAACCTACCAATCCGGATGCTATATCCCCTGCTCCTAAAAAGCATAGGACCAAGGCTTAAAAGAAATTGGTTGCGAATCTAGATGAAGTGGAGGATGAGGATACCCAGACCATCTCCTAGCTGCTCAAAAATTCCCTAGAGAAGCCAAAACTAAGGGGAAGGCCAAATAAGACAGCTGATCTATTGAAGAGACCAATGGGTTATCCAGAGGTAAAGAAAACCACTACAGTAGCTATTGCTGCAATAAGAAAGGGTTATAAAAAAGGCCAAAAAAGGAAAGCATCGGAATTGCTAAAGGGGGGAGATAGAATTGATGAAGAGGAAATGGAAGATGAGATGCCTGCACTAAAGAAGCAGTTCACCCAGAAGGGGTGTACTTTTGATGAAGCAACCGAAACACAAAAGCATCAAAAGAATACTGCTAAAAAGCCAACTGCTATTGTCATTAATGAGGAGGCAGTAAGGAGGGTAGTTGTGGAGGAGTTGGCTAAGGCCAAAACCTTAAAGGGCAAAAATGTGCCCTGAAGCAATGAGGAAATCGTTCCGAAGGATCCTTAATATGAAGAAATGATGGCCTCTGTGGTAGATAACTACACGGCAAATAATCTAGTCATAGAGGGCCCCGGAGGATCCTCAACTAGACCAATCTTCATTGATTAAGCTGGTTTGGTCGAGGTATCGAAAATTCAAGAATATGGATCATTTAACTTTGTACCAATCATAGAGCCCCTTTCGATGAACTTGCTAATTCTGGAAGCTACAAATCAAGTAGAAAAAAGTCCTATAAAGGCAAGAGTAGAGGGCATTGAAGACATTAACAATGCGCCTGGGGAAGGTATAATAAGTCCTACAAAGGCACATGGAGGGATGACTGAGGATAGTTCCAGTCATCTAGGGGTTAAAGTTGGAAGAAATGAAGAAAAGGAAGCCTCAAGCATCCAACTAATTAGAATTAAAATAAAAGGGGCAATTAAGAGTTTTTAGAACTAAATAGTGTTTGAAACCAAACTCTAATGGGGAGTTTGCTTGGGGAGCAAACTCCCCATCCCTATCCATGTTGGGAACTAACAGTCAGATTGAACATGCATAAGAGGCATGGCGGAAACTCAAAATTTTGTCCTTGTCCCCAGGAACTCCTATTAGTTGCATATAAATTAAATAAAGCCTTAACTAAATAATTCTCTACCTAGGTTAGCCTGTCAAAGGACTAGGAATACCATAATTCCAAATTATAGCCTAGCACATTTATTTTATACTAAGCATGTTATAACTCTAAGCTATAACCTAAGCATATAAATAAACTAAGCATGCAAAATAACGTAAGCATAATTATTAAGTCTAAAAATACTTAAAGAAAAAGACTTAATAATTAAAAGAGAAAGAAAAGGAACTTACCAGTTGAAGCGTGCTTTTGCAGAAACTTCTTGCACAAGCCTCCAATTGTAGCATAGCCCCTATCAGTATCCACGCAAACCCCACCAATCAAAACCTCTCAGGGAGGAAGAACTAAGAAGCCTCGAGTAGTTACTAGACCACTCTAGAAGCCTCACCCAAAAGTATAAACCAGAGGTGCCCGAATAAATTCAGGCTCCTAAAAAATAACTTGCCCAATTACCCGAGAGATTAATTATCTTGCTTAGGATTTATACTTTGAGCTTGGTACATTTTGAAAGGAAAGGGGACAGCTTATATATAGGCTTGGGGGAGCAGAATTGCTTACCCTTAGGCGATGTGGGATGGGAGTAAACACTCCTATCCCTATATGCACACAGCGTGCATAGCTCGCTATGTGCTGCAGGCTTTGCCTTGCTTGCTGGCTAGGCCTTGTGGCCCAAGCTGCGAGCCCAGGCCGCAGCGTGCCCAATATGGGCTGCGCATGTGCAGCCCATTTTCATGGGCTACCTTGAGCAATGTCCAGCATTGCTCGTACACCTTTTGGTGTACACCCGCGCACTCGAGCCTGTACAAAATACTTTTGTACTCTAGGTCCAATTAAACTTGCCAATGCAAAATTCCCTTTTTAATCCTTTTTCAAATATTTATTTTCTGACCCTAACAAATTAGTCACCAGTCAAAATAAATTTCTTGGTACAACCAAAATTGATCTAATCAGTTATAATTTATTTATGACTACAATTAATTAGTTACCGGTCAAAATAAATACTTTGGTTTATCCAAAATTGATGTAATCAATTTTAACCAATCAAATAATAATCCAATTATTGTTTAAGTTATATTTTTGTAATAGAATAAATCTATTAGTTCTTTACTTAGTCCGATGAAGGTCTAATGTGTGTGACCTTATAGGATCCCGAAGCATTGAGCTGTTAAGGCTTAACCAACCCTTGTTCTAATGGAACCATTGGCTCAATGCTCTAGACTGTGAATAGAACTCAATTACCTTAAACGGCTGTAGTACACCTCTAGCAAGGGTCTACCATCCCCCATTATTCGGAACATCATTTATGCTTATGACTTAATCCCGGTTAATGCAATTGTTATCGAATGCGATAAATTCCTTCCATTCATTAATATTAGTACCATCTGGTCTATTAGGTTCGGTTAAAAGTGTTAACGCACTAATAGCGAGGTTGCTCCAAGCTATCCTAGTTATTTACTTGTTACCGAAGTATATTGCCTATTACCATAGTGTGTTTGACTAGAAACCTCTTCTATTAAACACATACTTCAATCAGAGGTTTATGGCAATAATCACTTCAACAAGTGACCAGGTACAACTCCTTAATATATCCGGAGCAATGGATTCTTTCCGACTACTCAGCCTACCAACGTGCTGTCATCATTATATATGTGATCACTCGTAGCACCCTAAATTAATAAGTGCATAGTAATGACCCAAAGTATAGTAATAGTACTACACAAGGTAGCTGGGATCTTAAGTATGAGGACATTCGTAAAGCTTATTGCAAGAAGATAAACACCAACACATTGATATATATATATATATATATATATATATATATATATATATATATATATATATATATATATACCAAGTGTTTATCTTGCTGTGGTCGCCAATATATCTCCCAGATATATCCATGTGTCAAAATTAAGGCACCACCTTCGGTCTTTAGGAGATTAACTGCTTGGACACTTTCCAAGAAAGTTTACCACGTGCTAGTCTTTCCATTTCATCAATATCCTTTCTCGATGAAACTATGACTAGGGATAGTTTAGACATAATCATAATTGCACATGAAGCCGGTTCCACCAAACATAGTCCAATTATAATTTCTCTGACTTTATGTTATGATATGTCAAGGACTTTTGCATACATTGATGAATATATATTTAACCAGCATATTGATATAAACAAAAGATTAAATACCTTTATTGATTAAACAAATTATTCGTACTATTACATAATTAAGATATATCGCCCTAATTACCTTAAGGGCATACATCATATCCAATAAACTCCCACTTGCACTATGGCCAATTAGCCATATGTCTTAACATGCTGGTCATGTTTGACTTAAGTCAATGGCTTTGTTAGACCATCTGCGAGGTTCTGATCAGTGGGTACATATTTTAATATTATTACTTAGCATCAACAATCTCCCTGATTATATGATACTTTCTGGATACATGTCTATTTTTCTAATGAGACCATGGTTCCTTTGCCTGAGCTATGGTACAATTGTTATCACAATATAAAGTAATTGGATCAACAGCCTTAGGCACCACACCGAGATCACCAATAAATCCCTTTAACCAGACAACTTCTTTTACTACTTCACATGCAGTAATGTATTCAGATTCCATGGTTGAATCAGCAGTAGTTTCTTGCTTCAAACTCTTCCAGCATACAGCCCCTCCATTTAACGCATACACAAAACCTGACTAAGATTTAAAATAATCCTTATCAGATTGAAAACTTGCATCAGTGTAACCTTTGATTGCGAGGTCACCTTCTCCATAAATCAAGAACTCCTGCTTAGTCCTTCTCAAGTACTTAAGGATTGCCTTGGCGGCCATCCAGTTCTTTTCACCTAGATCTGACTGATATCTACTCGTAGAGCTCAAAGCCTGAGAGACATCCGGCCTAGTACATATCATAGGATACATGATGGATCCTATTACGGATGCATAGGGTATATCCTTTATGCGCATTCTTTCCTGATCTGTCTTCAGAAACTCAGCCTTAGATAGGTTAATCCCCTTCATCATTGGGAGATAACCTTTCTTAGAATGCTCAAGGTTGAACTTATTCAACACCTTGTCTATATATGTACTTTGAGAAAGACCTAACAGCCTCTTGGATCTATCCATGTAGAACTTTATACCTAGTATAAATGCTGCTTCACCAAGGTCTTTCACGGAGAACTTTCTTGACAACAATACTTTAATCTTTTGAAGAAGAGAAATGTCGTTTCCTATTAGCAGAATGTAATCAACATATAATACTAGAAAAATGACTGCACTCCATCTAACCTTCTTGTAAACACAAGGCTCATTTGTATTTGGGTATAAATCCTATTCCCAGATTGTCTAATTAAACCTTATATTCCAACTCCTAGATGCCTGCTTAAGACCACAAATGGATCTTTGTAGCTTGCATACCTTCGAGCCATTTTGAGATGTAAAACCCTCTGGTTGTGTCATACACACATCCCAGTCTAAATCCCCATTTAGGAATGCTATTTGTACATCCATCTGCCAGATCTTATAATTATAATGAGCAGCAATGGCGAGGATTATCCTTATAGATTTGAGCATAGCTACTAGTGAGAAGGTTTCATCATAGTCAATACCTTCCCGTTGACTATAACCTTTTGCAACCAACCTTACTTTATAGGTAATTACATTACCGTCCATGTCTGTCTTCTTCTTGAAGACCTATTTGCACCCAATTAGTCTAACCTCTTGTGGTGCATCAACCAAATTCCAAACTTGGTTCTCGTACATGGAATCCATTTCTGATTTCATGGCCTTTTGCCATTTATCAGAATCTGAGCTTTTCATTGCCTCATCATATGTCCTTGGTTCATGATCCTCCATAAGATATAGTTCCTTATCATTAGTGATGATAAACCCACATCTATCGGGACTCTAATGAATATGACCTAATCTTCATAATGATTGTGTTTCGACAGGTTGTTCTTAGATCACACTTTCTTATGTATCTAAAATGGGGTCAATCAGTTGATTGTCTGTTTCTTCCTCTTGAACTTCCAGTTAAATATTGCTCCCACTGACTTTTGCAAGTAAGTGTTCCTTTTCCAAAAAGTGAGCATTTCGAGACACAAATTCCTTTTTTGCTTCGGGTTGGTAAAATAGATATCCAATTGTTTCCTTTGCATATCCAGTGAACAGACATTTGTCAGCCTTGGCATTTAGCTTATCTGACGCTATCCTCTTTACCATTGTAGGACAGCCCCATACTCTTAAGTGACTTAGAGATGGCTTTTCGTTATACCATCTTTCATAAGGTGTAAAATCAACTGAATTAGAGGGAACTCTATTTGAGACGTAAACCACGCTCTCCAGTGCGTATCCCCAAAATGATTTACTAAGAACTGCATGGCTCATCATGGACCTGATAATATCTAATAAAGTCCAATTCCTCCTTTCTAACACTCCATTCTGTTAGGGTGTATAAGGAAAGGTCCACTGGGGAACTATCCCATTTTACTTCAGATAATCCTGAAACTCCTGACTTAAGTATTCTCCACCTCGATCCGATCGAAGTGTTTTAATACTTTTCTCAAGCTATTTCTTTACTTCAGCTCTAAATAGTTTGAATTTTTTAAAACTTTTATACTTTTGCTTCATCAAGTACAAATAACCGTATCATGAGTAATCATCAATAAAGGTTATGAAGCAGGAGTATCCTCCTAATGCCTGAACACTCATTAGACCACACACATCAGTATGTATAAGTTCCAATGTACTTGTGGCCCGCTCACACTTTCCTTGAAAGTGTAACTTTGTCATTTTTCCTTTTAAACAAGGTTCGTAATCACCATAAGACTCCAAGTCTATTGGGCCCAAGCCTCCATGCTTATACAACTTGGTTAAGCGATCTTTGTTTATGTGGCCTAAACGGCAATGCCATAAGTAGAAGGAATTCTCATTATCTAATTTAACTTTCTTCACATTGTTTATATTGAATACTTCTATTTTAGTATCAAGAATATAAATGCCACTTTTCAACATTCCATAACAATAAAGAATATTATTCAAATGAATCTGATAATTATTATTCGAAAATAAAATTTCAAATCCCTCTGCTGCTAAACACGCAACAGATACAATATTCTTAGTAACACTTGGAATGTAGTAATAATTATTCAAAACTAAAACAAGTCCACTTGGCAAAACAAGACTAAAGCTCCCTACGGGTAATGCAGCAGCTCTGGCTCCATTTCCCACGCGTGGGTCCATCTCCCCTTTTGCAAGTTTTCTATAGTTCCTTAGTCCCTGCGTAGAAGTACAGATATGATAACCACAACCAGCATCTAATACCCAAGTGGATTCTCACGGAAAAGTAGCAAAGTTTTCAATTACAAACATACCTAAAGTAGATGCCTCTATAGGCTTCTTCTTCAAATGCTCAGAAGCAGGAGCTTTACAATCCCTCTTCCAATGTCTCGGTTTCCCACATTGGAAGCAGACATACTTAGATGCCTTCTTTTCATTCTTCTTCTTACTGATTCTTTTCTTAGCACCCAGTGCATGCTTCTTCTTCTTAGAAGCCTTGCCTTTCTCACCCAATAGTAGAGGTTTCTGATCCTTTTTTATCTGAGGTTCTACTATTTTCAGTATGTTGATTAATTTAGGGATAGTAGAATTAATCTTGTTCATGTAATAGTTAGTCATGAAGTCTGAGTAACTATCTATCAAGGACATCAACACAAGGTCAATGCTCAAGTCATGATTCATCTTGAATCCCAATCGATTTAGTTTCTCAAGCTATCCCAAGAGTTTTAGTACATACTGAGAGGCAGAGGTGCCAGCCTGCATCTTGGTCCTGAAAAGGAGCTTGGAGGTCTCATACCTTTTAGTCCTCTCCCTCTCTGAAAAGAGTTCTTCAAGATGGAGAATCATGTCCTCTATGGGCATGTTCTCATGTTGTTTCTGAAGCTCAGAATTCATGGAGCCCAACATAATACACATGTCAGTCTCACGATCTTTCCTATGCTTCAACCAGGCATCATGTTCCACACAATCCTCAACATCAGGTTCTATAGGAAAAATTTCACTTAGGACATAGGCAATTCCCTCAGATCTGAGAACTATTCTCACAGCTCGGAACCAATCAGAAAAGTTCAAGCCATTCAATTTGGTGTCAAGTAACATATGGAGATTAAAATTGGAAGCCACTTTCAACCTAAGATATAGGAAAAGAAAAGTGTTTAGATATTAGTTTAAGTACATGTATTTAATATGATGACTTTTAATTAAATACATTTTCCTACTATTTTCTTTAAAATTTACAATACCCCATTTTATTGAATTCATGAATTTTGGCCTAGCTAAATTTCCTAGTAGGTAGCATCTATAACTAGTCTATTATAACCCCCAATTTTATGAGTCAAGTCATAATAGTAAGTCATAGTTGGAATCCCATTCCATTTGCATCGCATGCAATTACTAATTCATTCAAGTTCCCTAATCCCAAGGGACTTGTGCTCTTATATTAGCATCTCCTTGAATATGTCTCAGATCTGGGCCTAGCCCCCAATTTTATGGTGGACTACCCTAGCTCTGTTAAGGCAGACCCTAGCTCAAACTTTATAACCAATCAATGTAGACTAGAAGGAACACTTTACGTAGCACTTTGATAGCCCAAAGAGACCGTATTATAAACTTGAGTAAGGAAGACTGCAACTTGCCTCAATATATTTACTTTGGGATTTTATTGGTGTTAAACGTCTCACCCAATCTAGGATTTTATCAGACGGACAAAATTATAATAACGTGTATTAATTCAGGAATTTTAGAATTAATTTATAGGGTCTAACCTTAGGTGGGTTCCGTTCTTTACTATAAATACTCCATCAGCCTAGATTATATGCAAAATAATTAACACTTTTACTTGTTATATTTATATTGCATTTCCTTTAAGATTTTATTCAATAAATTTAATTTTTTACTTTGTTTTAGAAACATATATGAGCACCATCTTATATACTAGAAATAAATTAGTTTATATTAATCCCCCGGTTAGCCAATTCAAACTACACCGATATAGGTTCCGAGGTAGGATAGGTGCCCTATGAGGAGTAGACACCAAGTCCAATCCTTAGCCAGAACAAATACGGGAACAAACTTGAAGACCAATGGATTCTCTTGAACTAATAAATTTTGTTCTTCCAATTCATGCAAATTGGGAGCATCTATAACCCATGTAATTTAAATAAATTATTGACACTTGTATAATTTGAGTAAGTTGAGCAGGCTTATTCAAAATTATTCACAACCATTTTCTAACCTTCAAAGGCACAAGTTTATATATATTGTTCCAAAGAATTAAAAAAACAAATCATTTCATTAAGGAAATAATATTTAGTTCGCTTCTAACTTAATTATGCACTAAATAGGCAGGCTCTGCTACCACTATTGGGAACTGACAGTCAGATTGAACATGCATAAGAGGCATGGCGAAAATTCAAACTTTTGTCCATGTCCCTAGGAACTCCTATTAGTTGCATATAAATTAAATAAAGCCTTAACTAAATAATTCTCTACCTAGGTTAGCATGCTAAAGGACTAGGCATACCATAATTCCAAATTATATTCTAGCACATTTATTTTATACTAAGCATGTTAAAACTCTAAGCTATAACCTAAGCATAAAAATACACTAAGCATGCAAAATAACCTAAGCATAATTATAAAGTCTAAAAACACTTACAGAAAAAGACTTAATAATTAAAAGAGAAAGAAAAGGAACTTACTAGTTGAAACGTGTTTTTGCAGAACCTTCTTGCACAATCCTCCAATCATAGGATAGCCTCTATCAGTATCCACCTGAACCCCACCAACCAAAACCTCCCCGGGAGGAAGAACTAAGAAGCCTCGAGCAGTTGCTAGACCACTCCAAAAGCCTCACCCAAAAATATAAACTAGAGGTGCCAGAATAAATTCAGGCTCCTCAAAAATAACTTACTCAATTACCCGAGAGATTAATTATCTTGCTTAGGATTTATACTTTAAGCTTGGTATATTTTGAAAGGAAGGGGACATCCTATATATAGTCTTGGGGGAGCAAAATTGCTCCCCCTTAGGCGATGTGGGTTGGGAGTAAATACTCCTATCCCCATATGCACATAGCGTGCATGGTACTCGAGCCTATACAAAATACTTTTATACTCTCATTCCAATTAAACTCGCCAATGCAAAATTCCCCTTTTAATCCTTTTTCAAATATTTATTGTCTGACCCTAATAAATTAGTCACCAATCAAACTAAATTTCTTGGTCCAACCAAAATTGATCTAATCAATTATAATTTATTTATGACTCTAATTAATTAGTTATCGGCCAAAATAAATACTTTTGTTTATCCAAAATTGATCTAATCAATTTTAACCAATCAAATAATAATCCAAACATTATTTAAGTTATATTTTTGTAATAGAATAAATCTATTAGTTCTTTACTTAGTCCGATGAAGGTGCAATGTGTGTGACCTTATAGGATCCTAAAGTATTGAGCTGTTAAGGCTTAACCACCCCTTGTTCTAATGGAACCATTGGCTCGATGCTCTGGACCGTGAATAGAACTCGATTACCTTAAGCGACTGTAGTACGCCTCTAGCAAGGGTCTACCATCCTCCGTTACTCGGAATGTCATTTATGCTTATGACTTAATCCCGGTTAATCCAATAGTTATACAACGTGATAAATTCCTTCCATTCTTTAATATTAGTACCATCTAGTTTATTAGGTTCGGTTAAAAGTGTTAACCCACTAATAGCGAGGTTGCTCCAAGCTATCCCAGTTACTTACTTGTTACCGAAGTATATTGCCTTTTACTATAGTGTGTTTGACTAGAAACCACTTCTATCAAACACATACTCTGATTAGAGGTTTGTGGCAATCATCACTTCAACAAGTGGCCAGGAATAACTCCTTAATATATTCGGAGCGATGGATTCTTTCCGACTACTCAGCCTACCAACGTGCTGTCATCACTATACCCATAATCACCTATAGCACCCTAAATTAATGAGTGCATAATAATGACCCAAAGTATAGCAATAGCACTACACAAGGTAGCTAGCATCTCAAGTATAAGGACATTCGCAAAGCTTATTGCATGAAGATAAACACCAACACATTGATATATAAATACCAAGTGTTTATCTTTCTGCGGTCTCCATTATATCTCTTAGATATATCGATATGTCAAACTTAAGGCACCACCTTCAGTCTTTAGGAGATTAACTGCTTGGACCCTTTCCAAGAAAGTTGACCACATGCTAGTCTTTTTGTTTCATCAATATCCTTTCTTGATGAAAATATGACTAGGGATAGTTTAGACATAATCATAATTGCACATGAAGCAGATTCCACTAAATATAGTCCAACTATAATTTCTCTAACTTCATGTTATGATATGTCAAGGTCTTTTGCATACATCAATGAATATATATTTAACCAGCTTTAATATATATATATATATATATATATATATATATATATATATATATATATATATATATATATATATATATATATATATGTACAAGCATATTGATATAAATGAAAGATTAAATGCCTTTATTGATTAAACAAATTATTTGTACTATTACATAATTAAGATATATTGCCCTAATTACCTTAAGGGCATACATCATATCCAATAATCCATACACTGCTGGCTGAATGCCCTGCAGTGCAAGTTATGCCTGTGCAGGCGCCAAACCCAAGGCTAATGCAGCATAGCCTGTATGGTTATGCTACACAGCACCCTACATTATGCCTATTAGGCCGCGCACCTGCGAAGCCCAATAAGCTGTCCATGGTGCAGCTTGCCTGCTGGGCCGTGCACTAGCACATCCTACCTGACTGCAAATTACGCGGCCTTGCTGGGCTATGCACCAGCATAGCCTAGTAGGCAATGCTCTTATGCATAGTTGGCTACACTTTGCAGCCCACTTTTCCCTAGACCCCAATCCAGGGCTTAAGTAGTGTTGTTCATACATAACACTGCCTTGGGCCCACACGCAAATAAAATCTAAAATTGTCCAACAATTTTCTTATCGATGTACTTGTACCAATTTAAGCAATACCTAGTATTCTTTAACTGTGTTGTTTTTGGTTGTTAATCCCCTTTATTTATTTTATCCTCCTTATTATTTAATGGGTTCACTAGTCCAACCAATGAATATTAGTCTAACCAATATTATTGTCTAACCATATTTCCTTGTTCTTCTAGATTAGACCTATTATAACGGTTCTTCACATTGCACAGTCATAACTCATAGTGTGTGACCTTATAGGATCCCATAATATTGAGCCATTAGATGTTTAACCTAGCTCAATTCCTTTTAGGAATTGACTGGCTCAGAGGTCTAGACTATTATGGACTCCGATTACTTTGATCGATCATAGTGGCTCACTAGCAAAGGGCATATGACCCCTCAATATTCGGAATATCATGTGCATTGTGACTTAATCCTGGTTATGCAACAGTATCAATACAATTCACTCCTTCTGTCAACTATTAAGTACAATCCGGTTTCTAGGACTCGATTTAAGTGTTAGTCCACAAGCAGCTTTAATAGCTACCCTAGTATTTAGTCTTGCTACAGAAATACACAACTCAACCATTTAATGTGTTGATCAGGATCTCATCCTATCAACTCATACTCTGATCAGAGGTTTATGAGTGTGTCACTTCCAAAAAGTGGCCAAGGTACATCTCCCTTATATTGCTGTAATGGAGTGATAGATTCCATCTTGACTACTTAGCTTACCAATGGATAGACATCAACTATACCCATAATCATCTGCATCGCCCATCTATAGAATGCTTAGGTATGATCCAAAGTATAGAAACATCCGAACAGGTAACTAGTATCTCAGGTCTAAGGATATTTGTATTGCTATTGCAATAAGACGATTAAACACCAACACATAATAAAGATTATCAAGTGTTTTCTCATAGAGGTCTCTAATGTATCTCTCTGAATACATTCATGTGTTAACCTAAGGTACCACCCTCTAGCACTAGAGATATGCTACTCTGAATCAAATTCAAGAGGTATGACGACACATGCTAGTCTATCTGTATCATTAATGTCCAGTCTTAATGATACTATGACTAGGGATATTTAGACAAATCATAATTGCACATGAACCAGTTCTCACCAAAATAGTCCCACAGTGCCCTTGCAATACATGCTATGATTATGCATTGGACTTTTGCAAACACATCAATGAATATATTCTAAACCAGTCATAATGTATTTTCATAGTCATTGACATAACAAAAGAATGTCTGTAATAATATAACTTTTTTCATACAAATAAAACTAACTAAGATATATATCCTTAATTGCCTCAAAGGCATACATCATATCTAACAATCTCTAACTTGCACTAGAGCCAATTAGCTACGTGCTGTAAGTCATACCTATTAACATATTGGTCATGCTTAATCTGTGTTAAAGGCTTGGTTAGACCATCTATGAAGTTCTTATCTATGGGTACATATTCTATTGGTATATCCTTATCCCCTATCATATCTTGAACTATATGATATTTTCTGTGTACATGTCTATTTCTCTGACGAGACTGTGGTTCTTTTTCCTGAGCAATAGCCCAGTGTTATCACAATATTATACTATTAGATCCTCACTATTAGAAACCATGCTGAGATCACCAATAAACCTCTTTATCCAGATAGCTTGTTTGCTACTTCTGAAGCAGCAATGTACTCAGATTCAGTGGTTCAATCAGTAGTTGTATCATATTTAGAAATTTTCCAAACAACTGCCCCACCATCAAACATAAATAGGTAACCTGGTTTTGACTTGTAGTAATCTTTGTCAGATTGAAAGCTCGCATTAATGAATCCCTTTACCATGAGATCACATCCTCCTTATACAAAGAACATTTCCTTAGTCCTTCTTAAGTACTTAAGGATTTTGCTAACAGCCTTCCAATGCTTCTCACTTGGATTAGATTAAAATCTGCTCATGATGCTCAATGCGTGTGAGATATCTGGCCGTGTACATGCCATATCATACATGATAGATCCTACTGTGGATGCATAGGGAATTCTATTCATGCGCAATCTCTCCTCTTGTGTCCCCGGACACTCAGATTTAGAAAGGTTAATTCCATAAGACATTGGAAGATAACCCTTTCTTGATTACTCAAGGTTGAACCTAGTCAATACCTTATCTATGTATGTATCTTGTGAAAGACCTAGTAGCCTCTTGGATCTATATCTTTAGATCTTTATACCTAGTATAAATGCTGCTTCTCCATGGTCTTGCATGGAGAACTTTGTTGACAATAATGACTTAACCATTTGAAGAAGAGAAATGTCATTTCCTATTAGCAGTATGTCATCAACATATAGCACAAGGAAAATGACTGCACTCCACTAAATTTCTTGTACACATAAGGCTCATAAGCATTTGATATAAAATCTAAATCTTTGATCGTATCATCAAACCTTATATTCTAACTCCTAGATGCATGCCTAAGTCGATAAATGGATCTTTTCAGCTTGCATACCTTCGAGCCATTCTAAGACGTAAAACCCTTAGGTTGTATCATGTATTAATCCAAATCTAAGTTTCCATTTAGGAAAGTAATTTTCACATCCATCTGCTGGATCTCATAATCTTAATGAGCAGCAATGGCCAAGAGTATCCTTTTAGATTTAAGCATGGCTACCGGTGAAAAGGTTTCATTATAGTCAATACCCTCTCTTTGACTATAAACCTTTGCTACCAACCTTGCCTTACAGGTAATCATATTACAACCCTTGTCGTTTTCTTCTTGAAACCCCATTTGCAACCTATAGGTCTAACCTCATTAGGTGCATCAACCAATTCCCATACTTGGTTTTCATACATGGAATCCATTTTTTATTTCATGGCTTTTAACCATTTAACAGAGTCTGAGCACCCCATTCCTTCCTTGTAGGTCTTAGGTTCATCATCCTCCATTAGAAAGATTCATTTCCATCCATGATGAAAAATTCATATCTTTCAGGAGCGTTAGGAGTTCGTAATGGCTATTTTGTAATAGGTTGTTCCTTGATCGCACTCTGCTGTATATCAAGAGTAGGAATTATCAGTTGATCATCTTCTTTGCCTACCTGGACCTCAAGTTCAAAGTTTCTCCCATTAGCTTTTGCAAGCAAGTGTTCCTTCTCAAGGAACTGAGAGGTCTTAGAAACAAACACCTTTTGTTTCTCAAGATCATAAAAGGTATATCCTACTATCTCTTTAGGATAACCTATGAACAAGCATTTGTTCGCCCTAGCTCCTAGCTTGTCTGACATTGTCCTTTTAACATAGGCAGGACATCCCCAAATTCTAAGGTGAGAATGACAAGGTTTCTTACCAAACCAACTTTCGTATGGTGTTGTATCAACTAATTTTAAGGGCACATTATTTAATATATAAACTATGCTCTCAAGTACGTATCCCCAAAAGGATTTGCTGAGACTTGCCTGGCTCATCATGGACCGAACCATATCCAAAAAAGTTCTATTCATCCTCTCAGACCAACCATTGCACTAAGGAGTATAAGGAGGGGTCCATTGGGGTAATATTCCATTATCCCTTAGATAATCTTGAAACTCTTGGCATAAATATTCTCCACCTCTGTCTGACCATAGTGTCGTAATATTCTTTCCAAGCTATTTCTCAACTTCATTCTTATAGTCTTTGAATCTTTCAAAACTATCTAATTTGTGCCTCGTAATGTACAAATGCCCATATCATGAGTAATCATCGATAATAGATATGAAGTAGACGAATCCTCCATGTGCTTGTACATAGATTGGACCATATACATCTGTGTTTATTATTTCTAATGTACCTGTGACACATTGCCCTTTACCTTTAAAGGGTTTCTTTGTCATTTTTCCTAATAAATACGGTTCACATGCCCCATAAGACTCCTAGTCTATTAGGCACAAGTCACCACCTTTGTGTAACTTACTTAAACGGGTTTCGTTTATATTGCCTAAATGACAATGTCATAAGTAGGATGATTTGTCTTTATCTAATTTCAATCTCTTAGCATCATTCATATTAAAAATTTTAGCTTTTTTATTTAAGACATATATTCCATCAAACAAAATTCCACTACCATAAAGAATATTATTTTTACGAATTTGACAATCTTTATTATTAAATAAAATCTCAAATCCTTCTGCTTCTAAACATGCAATAAAAATAATATTCTTAGTCACAACCGGAATGTAATAGCATTTATTTAATTCCAAAACTAGGCCACTTAGAAACTACAGACTATATATTCCTACAACTGATGCAGCAACCCGTGCTCTATTTCCAACTTACATGTCCAACTCTCCTTTAGCTAGCCTTCTACGGTTCCACAACTCCTGCACAAAAGTACAGATATGAGTACCACATCCAGTATCTAATACCCATATAGACTCATAAAGAACAGTAGTGAAATTTTCAATCATAAATATACTTGAAGTAGTTCCCTTCCGAGGGCTCTTCTTCATATGCTCAGAGACAGGTGCCTTGAAATCCCTTTTCCAGTGTCCTTATTTTCCACACTGGAAACATACATTTGCAGATCCTTTCTTATTTTTCTTCTTCTTATTGATCTTTTTCTTAGCCTTCATCCCCTTCTTTTTCTGGGTCTTACCCTTCGAAGGTTTGGTTTTCTGAACCATCAATAGATTTTTCTGATCTTGATTAATCTTAGGTTCTACTATTTTCAGCATGTTGATCAATTCTGGGTTGTCATATCAATCTTGTTCATGTAATAATTGTGAACAAATATAAGGGAGCAAAGTCAAAATGAGATCTATGCTCAACTCATGATCTATGACAAAACCCAATCGACCAAGCTTCTCGACATAACCAAGAAGTTTTAAAAATGTTGAGAAGCTAAAGTACCAGCCTGCATCTTAGTCTGAAACAAAATTATAGAGGTCTCAAACCTCTTAGTCCTTGCATGCTTAGAAAAAAGTTCCTGAAGATCGACAATCATGGTATCAAGATCCATATTCTCATGATGTTTTTGAAGCTCAGGATTCATGGTTCTTAAAATTAAACATGTTGAAGAATCATGATCTTTTCAATGCTTCTTCCACGCCTTATGTTCCTCATGATCACCAGCATCAAGTTCATCAAGAAGGGGTCATCCAAAACATAACCCAGGATTTTGCCTCTAAGGACTATCCTCACCGTCCTGAACCAATCAGTAAAATTGGTAGCATCCAATTTGTTCTCAAGGATAGCGTGGAAGTTTATGTTTGTAGTCGTATTAAACCTAGATATAAGAAAAATAATTATTTCTTTAAACTTAGTTCTTATACATGCATTTAATTTAAGGTCTTTTAATTAAATACATATTTATTAAGGTTTATTTGAAAATATAATAACCCCTTTTATTGTCTTTCGGGAAACATGGTCTAACCATTCTCCTTAGTAGGTAGCATCTATAACTCAGTTAAGCTAACCTCTGTTATCATGAGTCAAGCTAACTTAAACTGCTATAGGAGGATCTAGTACATTTGCAACTAATGCAATTGCTAATGAATTTGAGTTCCAAGCAATGGACATGCATAACTAATTATATGACTCCTCAAATGATGCCTCCAGCCCGGCATTAGCTCTGATATTACATACAACTAACCCAGTATGGTTAAGACGTAGCCCTACTTTGAATCACTTGAATAGATGATCTTAAAAGAAGAAAGCACGATGTGCGTGAGTAATTCATTTAGTAAAAAGCCCTAGAATCACACTTCGATTTTTAGGAAAGCTAATTTTATCTTAATATTTTAATAGGGATTTATTGGTGCAACAGGTCTCGCCTAATCAAGGACTTATACATGGACATGATTATGAAACTATAAATAATTCTGGACTAAAAGAAAATAGTAGGTCCAACCTAGGGTCATGCTCTACTAGTAGTTCATAACCATTCCATTATGCCAAGACTCTATATAGCATGCAAAACAAATAAGGGGAGTTCATTGTTCAAGTTCTTGCACCTATATCTCTAAGTTTTAATTTAACAATTTAAACTTTCATTTGTAAAACCATATAATGAATCTAATTCATTATACTAGAAATCAACTAATTCAAAATAGTCCCTTTTGCAATAAGAATCTAGAACCGATGAAAATTCCCAGGTAGGAGAGGCCCCCTTAAAGTAAATGAACAACCTTGTCCAATCCTTGCCAGAATAAACATGGGCCCTTCTGACTTAGTTAACCATAGACTAATTAAATTAAAGATTTCATTCTTTTCTAATTTAAGAATTATTCCACTTAATTCAAAAATTAAAGCATTTACAATTTGTAGTAAAATATTGTTAATTCTAAGATAATTACCCAGACTAAGTTTGAGCAACACTTAATCTAGTTATCACAACATTTTCTATTGCAAGAAATAAATTCCTAGGCATGGCATAGGATACTCGAAAATATTTTTTAGAAAAGCAGACCTAGCATATTTCTAGTCAATTAAGCTCATGATACCATTGTTGGTCTAGATTAAGGGTTTTAGCAATTAAAAGAGGCGCAATGAAAATTCAAAAATTAATCTAGAGTCCAAGATCTCCTAAGTATGGAATGATTGATAATAGTGCTAGTCTCAAATTATTGTAGGTCATAAACACTTATGAAAGGACCTAATTAAAATTTAACCGCTTACTAGTTGAAGCATGAATCCTGTAGTCGATAGAAAGATCCCTCAACTATATGCAAAGACTCCAAAGTAGAAGCCCTCTGTAAATAGTCCACACGAGCACCACCGACCAAAACCTTTTAAAAAAGGGGGTACCGATAAATAAGTGGAAGATAGCTAGATCTTCCCTACTAATTTATTCTAGAAGAAATTCTCTTAGTTTTCTATTCTAAGTGAATACATCTTTCGAAGGATCACTTTTAGGAACTAGAACAACTAGGAGAATAAGAGAGCAAGAGAAGGAGTGTGAAATTAAGGATGAAAAGTAATGAAGGAGGAGGCTTTTATTTATAGTGGTTAGGAATTATTCAAAGGACAATTTAGTCCTTAACCTCAACTAATTAGAATTAAAATAAAAGAGGAAATTAAGACTTTTTAAAACCAAATAGAGTTTGAAATCAGACTCTAATGGGGAGTTTCCTTGGGGAGAAAACTCCCCATCCCTATCCATAACACTGCTAGCCGAATGGCCAGCAGTACTTGCTGGGACAGCGCAGGTGCGTAGGCCAATGGCCCCACGCAGCATAGCCTATAAGGGTTGTGCTGCACAGCGCCATGCCTTGTGCCTATTGGGACGGGCATCTGCATAGCCCAATAGGATACGCATGGTGCAACACACCTGTTGAGCCATGCACCAGCGTAGCATAGTAGGCTGTGCATTGCACAGCCTTATTGTACCCCGCACCAATATAGCCTAGTAGGTTGCAATCTTGTGCGCATTGGGTTGTACTTTGCAGCCCACTTTTCCTAAGGCCCTAATGCGGGCTTGAGTAGTGTTGTTCACACACAACACTGCCTTGGTCCATACGCAGATCAAATCTAAAATTGTCCAACAATTTTCTTACCGATCCACTAGCACCAATTTAAATAGTACCTAGTATTCTTTAACTGTGCTATTTTTGGTTCTTAATTCCCTTTATTTATTTTATCCTCCTTATTATTCAATGGGTTCATTGGTCCAACCAATGAATATTGGTCTAAGCAACATTATGGTCTAACCATGTTTCCTTGCACTTCTAGATTAGACCTAGTCTAACGGCTCTTTATATGGCTTGGTCATTACTCAAAGTGTGTGACCTTATAGGATCCCTCAATATCAAGCTGTCAGAAGTTTAACCTAGGTCAATTCCTTTAAGGAACTGACTAGCTTGGAGCTCCAGACCGTTATGGACTCCAATTACTTTGATCGGTCATAGTAGCTCTCTAGCAAAGGGCATATGACCCCTCAATATTCAAAACGTCATGTGCATTGTGACTTAATCCTAGTTATACTATGGTATTAATACAATTCACTCCTTCTATCAATTGTTAAGTACCATCTGGTTTCTAGGACTTTATTTGAGTGTTAGTCCACTAGTAGCTTTAATAGCTACCCCAGTATTTAGTCTTGCAACAAAAATACACCACTCAACCATTTAATGTGTTGATCAGGATCTCATCCTATCAACTCATACTCTGATCAGGGGTTTACGAGTGTATCAATTCCAATAAGTGGCCAAGGTATATCTCCCTTATATTGCTATAATGGAGTGATAGATTCCATCTTTACTACTCGGCTTATAACCGGACAGACATCAACTATACCCGTAATCATCCTCATCACCCATCTATAGAATGCTTAGGTATGACCCTAACTATAACAACATCTGAATAAGGTAACTAGTATCTCATGTCTATGGATTTTGTATTGCTATTGCAATGAATTGATTAAATACCAACACATAATATAGATTACCTGTTGAATATGATGTATGCCCTTAAGGCAATTAGGGCTATATATCTTAATTATGTAATAGTACGAATAATTTGTTTAATCAATAAAGGTATTTGTTCTTTTGTTTATATCAATGTGTTTCAATGTATATATATTATAGCTGGTTAAATATATTCATTGATGTATGTATACAAAAGTCCTTGACATATCATAGCACAAAGTCAGGAAAATTATAGTTAGACTATATCTGGTGGAACCTACTTCATGTGCAATTATGATTATATCTAAACTATCCCTAGTCATAGTTTCATCAAGAAAGGATATTGATGAAGTAGAAAGACTAGCATGTGGTCAACTTTCTTGGAAAGGGTCCAAGCAGTCAATCTCCTAAGGATTGAAGGTGGTGCCTTGAGTTTGAAACATTGATATATCTGGGAGATATATTGGAGACCGCAGTAAGATAAACACTTGGTATATATATCAATGTGTTAGTATTTATCTTCATGCAATAAGCCTTGCGAATATCCTCGTACTTGAGATGCTAGTTACCTTGTGTGGTACTATAGCTATACTTTGGGTCATTACTATCCACTCATTAATTTAGGGTCTTACGGGTGATTACAAGTATAGTGATGACAACTCGTTGGTAAGCTGAGTTGTCAGAAAGAATCCATCACTCCAGATATATTAAGGAGTTGTACCTGGCCACTTATTGAAGTAATGATTGCCATAAACCTCTTATCAGAGTAACACACTATGGTAATAGGCAATATACTTTGGTAACAAGTAAACTACTGGGATAGCTTGGAGCAACCTTGCTATTAGTGGGTTAACACTTTAACCGAACCCTATAAACTAGATGGTACTAATATTAAAGAATGGAAGGAATTTATCGCACTGGATAACTATTGCATTAATCAGGATTAAGTCATAAGCCTAAATGATGTTCCAAGTAATGAGGGATGGTAAACCCTTGCTAGTGGCGTACTACAGTCATTTATGGTAATTGAGTTCAATTCATGGTCTAGAGCATCGAGCCAATGGTTCTATTAGAACAAGGGTTGGTTAAGCCTTAATAGCTCAATACTTTGGGATCCTATAAGGTCACACACATTGGACCTTCTTTAGACTAAGTAAAGAACTAGTAGATTTAATCTATTACGAAAATATAATATAAATGATAATAGGATTATTGTTTAATTGGTTAAAATTGATTGGATTGATTTTAGATAGACCGAGGAATTTATTTTGACCCTTAACTGTTTTAGTAAGGTCATAAAATAAATAATTGAATTGGAGAAGGAGGGACCCTTTACAAAAAGGACCCGCAAGGCCAAAGGCTTTGTCGGCCCACGTGAGCCTGCTTGAGTGCATAGGCACTCGTGGGCTGCAGGCAGCGCAAGCTAGGATTGCGCTGGCCTACAGCAAGGCCACCCGCAAGCTAGGCTTGTGGAAAGTCCAGCAAGGCCCAGCCTACGGGATAAGGCAGGCTCGCAAGAGCCTACCTTGTGCTGCAAGGACCTGACTTGCAGCAAGTCGGGTCGGCATGGGCAGCTCGTGGATCCTATGGGATCCGAGTGTTACTATAGGCGGGATAGTGATTTTTCCCCATCCCATATTAAATGCGGGGAGCCCTAACTCCCCATATATATTGTGCCCCCTTTCTATACTGTTCCGTGCACCAAATTCAAGTGGATCTTGAACCTCTAGAATATATATTTTCGGGTGGGAATTTTGGAGTGATCTAACAATTGCTCAAGGTTCTTCAGTTCTTCCTCATTGGGAGGTTTTGGTTGGTGGGTTTCGTGTGGATACTCATATAGGCTATCGTATGCTTGGAGGCTTGTGCAATAAGGTTCTGCAAAAGCACGCTTCAACTGGTAAGCTCTTTTTCTTTCTCTTTTAATTATTAGGTCTTTTTCTTTTAGCATTTTTATACTTAATAATTATTCTTAGGTTGTTTTGCATGCTTAGTTTATTTTATACTTAGGTTATAGCCTAGAGTTATAACATGCTTAGTATAAAATAAATGTGCTAGGATATAATTTGGAATTATAAACAAACAGGTGAACAAGAGGTGAAGGAGAGAAACCCTAGCCTCCGCCACCGCAACGCTTCCTACACAGCAAACAACCGCTACTACAACCACTACAACCCTCACTTCGCTGTCAGCCACCGCAACCACCCCTTGCCTGACAACCGCAATCCCCATCGAAACTATCCATACACCAAACCTTTCCAAAACAATCACTTCCGCCACACCAAACCTTACCACCACCATCACCAAACCATACACAGCGTTGCTGAGACTCATCGCCACCACAATTGCTAACCCGTTGCCGTTATCCATCGCCAAAACCCTGAACCCACTGCCCTTAATCATCACCTAAACCCTAACCCCAAAATTGCTGCCCTTAACCGCCGCCTAAACCCTAATCCCGAACCTGCCCTCACCAGACTCTATTTTGAGAATTTCCCAAATTCCTATAGGCCAGATTCTATGAGCAAGGTATTCAAGAAGCATGGAATTTCGGCACATGTTTATATGGCTAGGAAAAAGAATGCCAGGAATCTTAATTTTGGCTTTATTATCGTAGATGACTCACTGCCTGTTCAGGAGATGCTTCACCGGTTGAACTCAGTGAGCATTGGAATTATCCGTGTGAGCGCATTCAAAGCCAAGTTCTCGGACTCGGCTATAGCACCAACATCTCGGCATCACCAACCCAAGCCATTTACACGATGGATACCTCAATGACGAGTTAATTTCCGGGAATCCTTACGTAGAGATAAATCGTATGCCAAAGTTGTGGCAAAACCACAAGTCTCAAATGAGGCATCTTTTGCCAACCATAATTCAGTTCCAGCGAACTCACCCGGGGGCCATGATTTTATTGCAAATGTGGCCCCTTGGAAACATAAGTCATGCTTAGTTACTCTAACCAATATCTCGAATATTCGACTCACCTTTGATTTATTACATGAACATGGATTTGATGTTTCTTTTGCTGCTGTAGGCAAGGATAATGTTATTGTCTCGTTTAATTCAATACTGGCTATGCAAAATTTTATAGGTGGCGAATGGAAGGTCATGCTGCATATTTTTAAGGCTGTACAGTTGCTGCCTGCCGATTTTATACCGATAAAATGCATCAAGTACTTGGATTTTAGGGGAATTGCCCCCACTCTGATTCAAGAGGACCTGATCAGACACCTAGCGGCCTCCTTTGGCCGAGTTATTTTTGTGGACTTCAATTTTGATCATCCGGACCGTCTGGATGTGGTCTCTTGTCTAGTTTTGGTCCCCTTTGGGACAACCAATCGCTCCTTCAAATTGTTAGTGAATACTAAGAAAGTGCTCATTCACACTAATCTGAGACAAGGTGTTGGCTGTGAACATTACCAAGATGATGATTCTGAAATCTTTGATGCCCCTTCAGATGCTTCTATTGCTACTTCTAATGATTCGCTCAATACCGGCTGCCAGGGAGTGGAAATTGCAGATCATATTAGCTCGGATCTCCGAATTATCCCTATCCCAAACCAATCAAATGATAATCTGAGTATTGTCTCGTAATCGAATCCAGCTACACATGAAACTCATATGGAGGCCGAACAACCTATACGGCTAGTCAACCCACAGACGGAAGCCGATCAGCCTATCACTTCAGTTTTGTCGGGGCCCGACATTTCTAACATGAATCAGGTGATCATTTTATCTCAGTCAAGGACATCTCCGACCCTCAAAAAAGAGTTGACTATGGAAATGGGGAAAAAATTAGGACTATTCTCAGATAGAAATAAACAAGCTGTTCTAACGGCTATGGATAATTTAGTGAACTGATTAGTTCCCACACATCAAGGTATTTATTTTCTTCTATTATGTCGATGGATTTTTTATGTTGGAATTATAGAGGAGGTGTCAATAATGGGGCAAAGCAGCAATTTGTCTTTTCTTGCATCCGTAAACATAATCTGAAATTTTTCGTCATGTTAGAAATGAAGATAGAAAGTATCTCTGAGCAAGTGGTCAAACGGTTCTAGGGACATAATGATTTTGCTTATCACTATATCCCTTCTAATGGTCTTTCGGGTGGAATATTATTTTCTTGGAACTCCTCATTGCTTTCGGGTTCTGTTATCCATTCTACTCCCCGATGGGTGTTAGTTAAATTCCCTCTCCAGCAGCAAGATCTCCACGTTCTTAGTCTCTACACCCCAACAAATCATATGGATAGATACGATATGGCAGGAACTTATCCCGATTATTAGAGACTTTCAGATGATTTTGATTTGTGGTGATTTTAATGAGGTGTTACATATGACGGAGAGAGCAAATGACTGCTCCTACCCATCCATGTCGGCTTTTCAAGGCTTTGTATTGCAATCTGAACTCCATGATCTACCCCTACACGGTCGTTATTACACCTGGTCCAATAGAATTTCGTTCTCCTGTTTTGATCGTGTTCTTATTTCAGACGGGACACTGCAGTCTTGGCCTAATTTATCCATATCAACGGTGGACACCACCCTATCTGACCATTTGCCGATTTTATTTCGTTCCTTCGTTGCTCACTCAGCCGGCCCAAAACCCTTTAGATCTTTGAACCTGTGGTGGGATTTCTGCCTTTTATTCGTAATAAATGGCACCTTATTTGTCAATCCTATGCTCACAAGGGCTTATCTTATAAATTGATGAAGTTAGGTCGAGCTATCAGCCCATGACACTCGGAAAATTTTGGAAACCTACAGAGAAAGATTGGTGATTTAGAGGAAAAAATATTGGCCCTTACGTCGAGTAATGTTCCTCGACCACTCACTTTAACTCAAAACTCAGAACTAAACCGCAATCGTTCTCTCCTTCAAGAAAAGAGGGCATCTTTGGAAAAACTGCGGCAGCAACAATCGAGAGTGAATTGGACGCTATTGGGTGATAATAATACATCTTTTTTCCACTGCACCGCTTCAGCCCAATCTCGCAACAACCGTATATCGCAACTGGACATCGAGGGAGTAATTATCACGGACCTGAAGGTTATTTCAAACACTATTTGTAGCTATTACGCCCAAATATTCAAGGCTGCCCCTATAACGCCATTCTCACTTAAGAAGCTACGTTTCAATTCTGTTACTTTGCAACAAAACGCAGCTCTTATCGCCCCTTTTCAGGCTGAGGAAATTTGGAATAGTATATGTGCGTGTGGTGAGAATAAAGCGCCGGGACCAGATGGCTTCAATTTCTTCTTCTATAAAAGATTCTGGGACGCTTTAAAGCCAGAATTTATGCAAGTCTTGGATCATTTTTATGATACATCTTAGCTCCCAGATTCGGTCAAGACATCCTTCATAGTGCAAACCCCCAAAATTCCAGGTTCTTGTTCTCTGAATAACTTTAGGCCTATCTCACTCATCCATGGTGTCTATAAAATTATTATGAAACTATTATCTATTTGTCTTAAGGCTGTTCTACCGACTCTTATTTCAAACAATTAGTTTGCTTTCATCAAGGATAGAAGCATTCATGAGTGTTCTTTTGTGGCTTCTGAGCTAATTCATGACCTCCATGTTAAAAGAAAACCATGTGTGGTGTTGAAACTAGACTTTCACAAAGCTTTTGACAGTATTTCTTGGACCTATATCGACTCAGTTCTCTAAAGGACGGGTTTCGACCGAAAATGGATTTCATGCCTGTCAAATTGCAGGAAAAAGTCCACTACTTCTATTCTAATTAATGGCTCGCCAAACCCTCCTATTCACATCCGTAGGGGGGTCAAACAAGGTGACCCTTTATCGCCTTTTATTTTTGTGTTGGCAGTGGAGGGCCTAAAACAGCTTATAGACCGTAGCATTCAAGAAGGCGTGCTACTTGGCTTTCATTTGGAAGAATCCCTTCCAGATATCTCTTTGTTACAGTTTGCTAATGATACGATTTACTTCCTTCTGGTAGAAGAATCCATCATTCCCAGTTTTATTCAAATCCTGAGGTGTTTCGAACTAATCTCAGGATTGCGTATTAACTACCATAAGAGTGCGATTATGGGAATCCATATCAATGAAGCCTCCCTTGCCTCCTACGCAGCTCAATTAGGATGCCAAGTAGACAACTTCCCGATAAAAAACTTACGTACACCACTAAGTATTAAACAGCCACATATCGCTGATTGGGATCCTTTGATCGCCAAGTTTAAGTCTCGTTTGGCAAATTGGAAAGGAAATTGTCTATTATACGCCAGGCGTACCATACTTATCAAAACGGTACTTTCTTCCCTTCCTATTTACTTACTATCAATCTCTTGCATGCCTTGCTCTGTGTCTTCTACCTTAAATCAGTTAATGCATAATTTTTTATGGCAAGGTGATTCTACGATCAATGGCATATGCAAAGTAAGCTGGGTTACGATCAATTTACCTTACCACCTTGGGGGATTGGTAATTCGGGATTTAAAACTTGTTAACTCCAGCCTACTCTTTAAATGGATTTGGAAACTGGGAGACTGTAATGATGACTCCTTGTGGTCAATGTACTGTGTTTGGCATTATAGGGTTAGATCATGGCATGAAATGACTCTTCTCGACCCTAAGTTTGTTTCTCCGTTATGGCGTGGAATTCTAAAATGCTACTTTAAAAATGAGAGAATGTGGTCCTTTTTCTCATCACAGGTGCGTGTACAAGTGGGAGATGGTCAAAATGGGCTGTTCTGGCACGATAATTGGACCTCAAACATTCCAATCAAATCACTCTTCCCTGACTTATTTGCTATTTGCAATAGGAAATCCTCAACCATTTTTTATGGGTGTAGCTTTATTTTTTCCAACCGTTCCCAAACTCGCCCCTTTTGGAAAAGAAGCCTTCGCATTACGAACCAACAACGATGCAATGACCTGAAAACCTGGATATCAATTTCATGCCCAGCGCTCTTCCAAGCTCCTAAAGTCCTGAATAGCCCTAATTTCTTCCCGAGAGGAGATTGCTTCTTATGGGATATTGGAGTTCAGAAAAAATATTCAGCAGCGTCCTTTTGTCATGGTTATTATCAATAATGACTATGGCTGAATCCCTCGAGAGACTTCACACTTATTTGGACTTCCTACATGCTTCCCAAGATAAAAAATTTTGGCTGGTTGGTCTTTCATAATAAGTTACCGACTCGTGAGTTCATTTTCCATCAGGGATATCGAATGATAACTAGCGCATGTTGCCCGTTCTGTCCACTACCTGAATCATTGGAACACAGCCTTTTTTTATGTCACGAGAATTATCAGATTTGGAGAGATGCATTCCGTTGGATTGGTATTCAGGTTGTGATGCCGAATGATGATTACAACTTCCTTCTATTATGGTGCACATTTTTCAAGCCTAGAATCTCCCGCGATTTTGGTAGGTCTCTCTGGTTCATTATATCATGGAATCTATAGAAGCGTCACAACAAGAAGATTTTCCCGAATGAAACCGATGACGGCGATATTTTAATTGCTAGTATTCATTTTTGTTGGTTTCTTTCTCATTCCTATAAGCACAATGTTAGCCTTTCGATTTCTGATCTATTCACGAACCCGAGGATTCTTATTATGTAACTTTTGATGTACTTTTTGGTTCTTGTTTCGAGAACCACTTTTAATAAAAGTGGGGTGGGTGTTTTGTAGGTAAGTAGGGAACCAAACTAGTTGGGTACTCTGCCCCAAAATTTTCACCCACTCCAATCTTTTAGCCATTCGAGAGATACACTGTCTCTCCACAGTTTTTCAAAAAAAATATAATTTGGAATTATGGTATGCTTAGTCCTTTTGCATGCTAACCTAGGTAGAGAATTATTTAGTTAAGGCTTTTTTTAATTTATATGCAACTAATAGGAGTTCCTGGGGACATGGACAAAATTTTGAATTTCTGCCATGCCTGTTATGCATGTTTAATCTTACTGTCAGTTCCCAACAGTGGTATCAGAGCTAGGTTATTTAGTGCATAATTAAGTTAGCAGCGACCTAAATATTTTTTTCTATATGAAATGATTTGTTTATTTAATTGTTTGGAATAATATTTATAAACTTGTGTCTTTCATTTCAAAGTTAGAAAATGGTTATAAATAGTTTTGAATAAGCCTGCTCAACTTACTCAAATTATACAAGTATCAATAATTTATTTAAATTACATGGGTTATGGATGCTTCCAATTTACATGAATTGGAAGAACGAAATTTATTAGTTCGAGAGAATCAATTGGTCTTTAAGTTTGTGCCCGTATTTGTTCTGGCTAAGGATTGGACTTGATGTCTACTCCTCATAGGCCACCTCTCCTACCTGGGAACCTATATCGGTGAAATTTGAATTGACCAATGGGGATTAATATGAACTAATTTATTTCTAGTATATAAGATGGTGCTTATATATGTTTCTATAACAGAGTAAAAAATTAAATTTATTGAATAAAATCTTAAAGGAAATGCAATATAAATATAACAAATAAAAGTGTTAATTATTTTGCATATAATCTAGGTTGATGGAATAGTTATAATAAAGAGCCGAACCCACCTTAGGTTAGACCTTATAAATTAATTATAAAATTCCCTGAATTAATACAAGTTATTATAATTTTGTTCATCTGATTAAATCCTAGATTGGGTGAGACATTTAGCACCAGTAAAATCTCAAAGTAAATATATTAAGGCAAGTTATAGTCTTCCTTACTCAAATTTATAACACGGTCTCTTTGGGCTATCAAAGTGCTAGGCAAAGTGTTCCTTCTAGTCCACATTGATTGGTTGTAAAGTTTGTGATAGGGTATGCCTTAACAGAGCTGGGGTAGTCCACCACAAAATTGGGGGCTAGGCCCAGATTTGAGACATATTCAAGGAGATGCTAATATAAGAGCACATGTCCCTTGGGATTAGGGAACTTGATTGAATTAGCAATTGCATGCGATGCAAATGGAATGGGATTCCAGCTATGACTTACTGTTATGACTTGACTCATAAAATTGGGGGTTGTAATAGTCTAGTTATAGATGCTACCTACTAGGAAATTTAGCTGGGCTAAAATTCCCAAATTCAATAGAATGGGCTATTGTAAATTTCGAAGAAAATAGTAGGAAAATGTATTTAATTAAAAGTCCTTATATTAAATACATGTACTTAAACTAATATCTAAAAACTTTTCTTTTCTTATATCTTAGGTTGAAAATGACTTCCAATGTTAATCTCTGTATGTTACTTGACACCAAATTGAATGGCTCAAACTTTTTTGATTGGTTCCAAGCTGTGAGAATAGTTCTCAGAACTGAGGGAATTGCCTATGTTCTAAGTGAAATTTTCCCTGTAGAACCTGATGTTTAGGATCATGTGGAACATGATGCCTGGTTGAAGCATAGGAAAGATCGTGAGACTGCCATGTGTATTATGTTGGGGTCCAGAAATCCTGAGCTTTAGAAACAATAGGAGAACATGCCCTCAGAGGACATGGTTCTCCATCTTGATGAACTCTTTTCAGAGAGGGAAAGGACAGAGAGGTATGAGACCTCCAAGCTCCTTTTCTAGACTAAGATGCAAGCTAGTACCTCTGCCTCTCAGCATGTACTAAAAATCTTGGGATACCTTGAGAAGCTGAATGAATTGGGATTCGAGATGAATCATGACTTGAACATTGACCTTGTGTTGATGTCCTTGATAACTAGTTACTCAAGGTTCGTGACTAACTATTACATGAACAAAATTAATCAACATGCTGAAAATAGTAGAACCTCAGATCAAGAAGGATCAGAAACCTCTACTATTGGTTGAAAAAGGTAAGGCTTCTAAGAAGAAGAAAGGAAAGAAGGCATCTAAGTATGTCTGCTTCTAATGTGGGAAATCGGAACATTTGAAGAGGGATTGCAAAGCTCCTACTTCTGAGCATTTGAAGAACAAGCCTACAGAGGCATCTACTTCAGGTATGTTTGTAATTAAAAACTTTGCTTCTTTTATGCGTGAATCCACTTGGTTATTATATACTGGTTGTGGTTCTCAAATCTGTACTTCTGTACAGGGACTAAGGAACTGTAGAAAACTTGCAAAAGGGGAGATAGACCTACGTGTGGGGAATGGAGCCAAAGTTGCTGCATTAGCTATAGGAAGCTTTAATCTTATTTTGTCAAGTGGACTTGTTTTAGTTTTGAATAATTGTTACTACATTCCAAGTGTTACTAATAATATTGTATCTATTGCGTGTTTAGCAGCCGAGGGATTTGAAATTTTATTTTTAAATAATAATTGTCAGATTTGTTTGAATAATATTCTTTATGGTTATGGAGTCTTAAAAGGTGGCATTTATGTTCTTGATACTAAAATAGAAGTTTTCAATATAAACAAGGTGAAGAAAGTTAAATTAGATAATGAGAATACCTTCTACTTATGGCAATGTCATTTAGGCCACATAAACAAAGATCGCTTAACCAAGTTGCATAAGGGTGGAGACTTGGGCCCAATAGACTTAGAGTCTTATGGTAATTGCGAACCTTGTTTAAAAGAAAAAATGACAAAGTTACCCTTTCAAGGAAAGGGTGATCGAGCCACGAGTACATTGGAACTTATACTTACTGATGTGTGTGGTCCAATGAGTGTTCAGGCACTAGGAGGATACTCCTACTTCATAACCTTTATTGATGATTACTCATGATACAGTTATTTGTACTTGATGAAGCACAAGTTTGGAAGTTTTGAAAAGTTCAAACTATTCAGAGCTGAAGTAGAGAAATAGCTTGAGAAAAGTATTAAAACACTTCAATCAAATCGAGGTGGAGAATAGTTAAGTCAGGAGTTTCAGGGTTATCTAAAGGAAAACGGGATAGTTCCCCAGTGGACCCCTCCTTATACACCCCAACACAATGGAGTGTCAGAAAGGAGGAATCAAACTTTATTAGATATGGTCAGGTCCATGATGAGCCATGCAAATCTTAGTAAATCCTTTTGGGGATATGGACTGGAGAGCACAGTTTAGGTTTTAAACAGAGTGCCCTCTAAATCAGTTGATTTTACACCTTATGAAAGATGATGTAACAAGAAGCCATCTCTAAGACACTTAAGAGTATGGGGTTATCCTGCTATGGTAAAGAGGATAGCATCAGATAAGCTGAATTCCATGTCTGACAAATGTTTGTTCAATGGATATCCAAAGGAAAAAATTGGATATCTATTTTACTAACCCGAAGCACAAAAGGTATTTGTGTCTCAGAATGCTCACTTTTTGGAAAAGGAACACTTACTTGCAAAAGTCAGTGGGAGAAATATTGAACTGGAAGTTCAAGAGTAAGAAATAGATAATCAACTGATTGACCCATTCTGGATACACAAGAGAGTGTGATCTAAGAACAACCTATCAAAACACAATCGTTGCGAAGATCAGGTCGTGTTCATAAGGGTCCTGATAGATATGGGTTTATCATCACTGATGATAAGGAACTATATCTTATGGAGGATGATGAACCAAGGACATATGATGAGGCAATAAAAATCTCAGATTCTGATAAATGGCTAAAAGCCATAAAATCAAAAATGGATTATGAGAACCAAGTTTGGAATTTAGTTGATGCACCGTAAGAGGCTAGACCAATTGGGTGCAAGTGGGTCTTCAAGAAGAAGACAGACATGGATGGTAATGTAATTACCTATAAAGTAAGGTTGGTTGCGAAAGGTTATAGTCAATGGGAAGTTGGTGACTATGATGAAACCTTCTCACTAGTAGCCATGCTTAAATCCATAAGGATACTCCTCGCCATTGCTGCTCATTACGATTATGAGATCTTACAGATGGATGTAAAAACAACATTCCTGAATGGGTATTTAGACCGGGATGTGTATATGACACAACCTAAGGGTTTTACATCTCAGAATGGCTCAAAGGTATGCAAGCTACAAAGATCCATTTATGGACTTAAGAAGGCATCCAGGAGTTAGAAATAAGGTTTGATCAAACAATCTGGGAACTAGATTTTTGCCTAAATGCTAATGAGCCTTATATTTATAAGAAGATTAGTGGGAGTGCGGGCATTTTTCTAGTATTGTATGTTGATGACATTATACTAATAGGAAACGACATTTCTCTTCTTCAAGACGTTGAAGTGTGGTTGTCAAGAAAGTTCTCCATTAAACACTTTGGTGAAGCAGCATTTATACTAGGTATAAAGATCTATAGGGATAGATCCAAGAGGCTATTAGGTCTATCTCAAAGTACATATATAGACAAGTTATTGAATAGGTTCAACCTTAAGCATTCTAAGAAAGGTTATCTCCCGATGACAAAGGGGATAAACCTATCTAAGGCTGAATGTCTGAAGACAGCTCAAGAGAGAATGCACATGAAGGATATACCCTATGCATCAGCGATAGGATCCATTATGTATGCTATGATATGTACTAGGCTGAATGTCTCTCAAGCTTTGAGCTTTACAAGCAGATATCAGTCAGATCCAGGTGAAAAGCACTGGATAGCCATCAAGGCTGTCCTTAAGTACTTGAGAAGGACTAAGGATGAGTTCTTGATTTATGGAGAAGGTGACCTCACAATTAGAGGATACACTAATGCGAGTTTTCAATCTGACAAGGATGACTTTAAGTCTCAGTCAGGTTTTATATATATGTTAAATGGAGGGGCGGTATGCTGGAAGAGTTCCAAGCAAGAAACTACTGCTGATTCAACCACGGAATCTAAATACATTGCTACATGGAAAGCAGCAAAAAAAGTTGTCTAGTTAAAGGGATTTATTGGTGATCTTGGTGTGGTACCTGAGGCTATTGATCTAATTACTTTATATTATGATAACAGTGGTGCCATAGCTTTGGCAAAGGAACCACGGTCTCATAAAAAAACAGACATGTATCCAAAAAGTATCATATAATTAAGGAGATTGTTGATACTAAGATAATAAGATTAGAATATGTACCCACTGATTAGAACCTCGCATAGCTCAGGGAAAGGAACCACGGTCTCACAAAAAAATAGACATGTATCCGAAAAGTATCACATAATTAGGGAGATTGTTGATACTAAGATAATAAGATTAGAATATGTACCCACTGATCAGAACCTCGCGAATAGTCTAACAAAGCCATTGACTCAAGTCAAACACAACCAGCATGTTAAAGCATATAGATTAAGACATATAGCTAATTGGCCTTAGTGCAAGTGGGGGTTTGTTGGCTATGATGTATGCCCTTAAGGCAATTAGGGCGATATATCTTAATTATGCAATAGTATGAATAATTTGTTTAATCAATAAAGGTATTTAAGCTTTTGTTTATATCAATGTGTTTCTATGTATATATATTATAGCTAGTTAAATATATTCATTGATGTATGTATATTGAAGTCCTTGACATATCATAGCATGAAGTCAAAGAAATTATAGTTGGACTATATCTGGTGGAACCTGCTACATGTGCAATTATGATTATGTCTAAACTATCCCTAGTCATAGTTTTATCAAGAAAGGTTATTGATGAAGCGAAAAGACTAGCATGTGGTCAACTTTCTTAGAAAGGGTCCAAGTAGTCAATCTCCAAAGGACTGAAGGAGGTCCCTTAAGTTTGACACATGGATATATCCAGAAGATATATTGTAGACCGCAGTAAGATAAACACTTGGTATATATATCAATATGTTAGGGTTTATCTTCATGCAATAAGCTTTGCGAATGTCCTCGTACTTGAGATGCTAGTTACCTTATGTGGTACTATTGCTATACTTTAGGTCATTACTATGCACTCATTAATTTAGGGTGTTACGGGTGATTATGGGTATAGTGATGGGAGCATGATGGTAAGCTAAGTAGTCGGAAAGAATACATCGCTCTGGATATGTTAAGGAGTTGTACATGGCCACTTATTGAAGTGATGATTGCCATAAACCTTTGATTAGAGTATGTATTTCATAGAAATGGTTTCTAGTCAAACACACTATGGTAAAAGGCAATATACTTCGGTGATAAGTAAACTATGGGGATAGCTTAGAGCAACCTCGCTATTAGTGGGTTAACACTTTAACCGAACCCTATAAACCAGATGGTACTAATATTAAAGAATGGAAGGAATTTATCGCACTAGATAACTATTGCATTAACCGGGATTAAATCATAAGCATAAATGATGTTCCGAGTAATGGGGGATGGTAGACCCTTGCTAGAGGCATACTACTCTCGTTTAAGGTGATCGAGTTCTATTAACGGTGCAGAGCATCAAGCCAATGGTTCCATTAGAACAAGGGTCAGTTAAGCCTTAATAGCTCAAGACTTCGGGATCCTATAAGATCACACACATTGGACCTTCATCAGACTAAGTAAAGAACTAATAGATTTAATCTATTATGAAAATATAATATAAATAATAATAGGATTATTGTTTAATTGGTTAAAATGGATTGGATCAATTTTAGATAGACCAAGGAATTTATTTTGACTCGTAACTATTTTAGTAAGGTCATAAAATAAATATTTGAATTGGAGAAGGAGCTAGAACAGCAAGAAAAATGAGGGCTGGACCTTTCACGAAAAGGACCCGCAAGCCTGAAGGCTTTGTGGGCCCATGCAAGCCCGTATGAGTGCATAAGCACTCATGGACTGCAGGCAGCGCAAGCTAGGCTTGCACTGGCCTACAGCAAGGCCACCCGCGAGCTGGGCTCCCAGGAAGTCTTGCAAGGCCCAGTCCACGGGACAAGGCAAGCTTGCAAGAGCCTACCTTATGCAGCCCTTGCAACCCATGAGCTGGGCTCGTAGGAGAGCATGCGAGGCCCAGCCCACGGGATAAGGCAGGCTCGTAAGAGCCTGCCTTGTGTGGCAAGGACCTGACTTGCAGAGCAACTCGGGTCGGCGTGGGCAGCACGCGGATCCTATGGGATCTACGTATTGCTAAGGGCAGGATGGGGATTTTTCCCCATCCCTCATTAAAAGCGGGGAGCCCTAGCTCCCCCTATATATTGTGCCCCCTTTCTCCATTGTTCAGTGCACCAAAGTCAAGTGGATCTTGAACCTCTAGAATATATATTTTCGGGTGGGAATTTTAGAGCGATCTAGCATTTGCTCAAGGTTCTTTGGTTCTTCCTAATTGGGAGGTTTTGGTTGGTGGGGTTCATGTGGATACTCATAGAGGCTATCCTATGCTTGGAGGCTTGTGCAATAAGGTTCTGCAAAAGCACGCTTCAACTGGTAAGCTCTTTTTCTTTCTCTTTTAATTATTAGGTCTTTTTCTTTAAGCATTTTTAGACTTAATAATTATGCTTAGTTTATTTTATGCTTAGATTATAGCTTAGAGTTATTACATGTGCTTAGTATAAAATAAATGTTCAAGGATCTAATTTGGAATTATGGCATGCCTAGTCCTTTTGCATGCTAACTTAGGTAGAGAATTATTTAGTTAATGCTTTATTTAATTTATATGAAACTAATAGGAGTTCCTGGGGATAGGGACAAAATTTTGAATTTCCACCATGCCTGTTATGCATGTTCAATCTGACTGTCAGTTCCCAACATTATCGAGTGTTGTCTCATAGCGATCTCCAATGTATCTCTCTGAATACATTCATGTGTTAACCCAAGGTACCAACCTCTAGCACTGGAGATAAGCTACTCTGAATCAAATTCAAGAGGTATGACGACACATGCTAGTCTATCTGTATCATCAATGTCAGTCTTGATGATACTAGGACTAGGGATATTTAGACCAATCATAATTGCGCACGAACTAGTTCTCGCGAACATAGTCCTACTATGCCCTTGCAATACGTGTTATGACTATGTCATGGATGTTTGCAAACACGTCAATGAATATATTCTAAACTAATCATAACATATTTTCATAGTCATTGATATAACGAAAGAATGCCTTTATTAATATAACTGTTGAACCAAGCACGAGTTAGGACTGAATCAGTGGATGGCTCAATTGTGCTTAAGTTTTGATCAAAACAATTAAGGTCAATTTGGGATAATTAAATCAACAATGATGTTAAAATAAATAGTCTATGGTTTTAAAGGAGTTAGAAAATTCAAGGGTAGAATTTCTAAGTCTCCGCTGACCTAGCTATTTAGTTTAACTCTGAGTGATTTCTGGGTTGAGTACTTAGTCACTGACTTAGTATTATTCACTAAGAACTTGATATTTAGATTTTGGTTTAGCCGTGTACATTTCATTTTATCATTCCAGCTAAGTTACTTTACGTCTATCAATGTTGCTGACTTTACCATTTAAGGTAAAAAGGTATCTTTGCTTTTAGTGTTGCTTTTTGCAGGAACATTCATGAGACAAAGACAAATAGAATTAATGCCTTGACAAGACCCAGTGTTATAAAGAAAATGACAAAGTCTTCCAATGCAAAGCTTCACTAAGTCAATTACCATTTTGAGTGATTCTGCATATCTACCAACCTTGTATCACACACTCTACAACATGTCAGAAAACTAGAGGGAATGGGATGAAGACACGTGGCAAGTCAGTCTGAGTTCTCTCTAACAAAAGGCTGGCATCAAATGACAAAGGATTCAAATTGAAGCTCGAATTTCAATCTAATGGATTGAAATGTATTTCACAATGATGTGATTCTACCTCTTAATGGATCGATTTAAAGAAGCAACGGGTGAATTACTGAGCTGTCAAATTCAGAAGATGCCAAGGCAAGTTCAACGGATAATTTCTCAATCCAACTATAAAAGGACCAAGAAGGCAAGCATTAGAACTTGGGGATTACACTTGAATTTCCCAGAAGCAAAAACTCTGCCAAAATTACAAGCTTTAAGAAATTCTAGCAAGAAAAGCACAACTCAGCGAGAATCTAATTAGATCAAGAGGGAATAGCATAGATCAATTCATTGTAATATTAGATCATTTGTAACTGGATCAATGTTTTTATAAGTTGAATCCAGCATTTGTTTAAACTCTTTTGAGTTACTGATAGAAGAGGGTATTCTAGTCAATGAGTGAGCAATTGCAGATTGGAGGGTACTTTCTATAATTAGGGATTTTTTGATAGGCTTCTCTGCCTACGGTAAAGGAGTTGAGATTAGTGAATTGAAGCGGAAACACTCTCTTCGGACTAGATATAAGCATAGGTTGTCGAACCAGTATAAAATCTATGTGTTCTTTACCTACTTGTAACTTCCTACAATCTCTCTCAGCCGGCTGAGCTTATTCAGCGGAGCCAGTTAATATCGTAAAAAGTTTTATAAGTCCTTGACTGAGCCATTCACCCCCCCCCCCTCTAACTTAGTGAGTGTACATATAGGGACCAATAAGTGGTATTAGAGTAGTTCTCATTTCACATATTTCATCATCTTTGAGACAAAGACCATGGCGTACAAAGGAGAATCCAGTGGAAGGGCTCAACCTTATATTCTACCTAAAGGCATGTTAGTTACTAGGCCTCCCATGTTCAATGGAGAGCATTATACTTACTGGAAGAATAGAATGACTAATTATATTCAATCCGAGAGTGTGCATGCTTGGATGGCCATTGTAGAAGGGCCATATGTTCCATCATATGTGAAGAATCGAGTTACTATTGATAAGTACTCTATTGAATGGGATAACAATGATCTAGCTAGACTTAAAGAGAATGTAGCTATCAACTATCTTCATTGTGCTCTTGATGCTATTGAGTTTAATTGTGTTTCTGGATGTGAGATAGCCAAATAGATCTGGAAGAAGTTGGGAGTGACTTATGAAGGTACTGACAAGGTGAAAGAGTTCAAAATCAATATCCTCATGAGAGATTATGAGTGGTTTCACATGAAGCCCAAGGAGTATATTTCTAACCTGAACACCAAGTTCATGAACATAACTAATGAGCTAAAAAGACTTAGCAAGACCTTCACAGAAGAAGAAACTATCAAGAAAATCTTGAGGAGTTTGACTCAGGATTGGGAAGTTAAGAAGAGTGCTATTGAAGAAGCTCATGATTTGTAGACCTACAAGTTTTATGAGTTGATTGGAACTCTGCTAACTCATGAGATGTCCTTGTAGCAGTATAAAGATGAGTCCAAGAAGCACAGGTCCAAGGAGAAAGACAACTCAAGCAGAGCTGTTGTCCTGAAAGTTGATGATAATGAAGAAGAAGAAGATTCCTTTGAGGAAGAATATCCAGAGGATAGAAAAGAGGAGATAGCTCTAATGACCAAGAATTTCAGGAGATATCTGGCTGAAGAGAAGAACTTTCAAAAATTTAGAAAGACAGGCAAGTATAAGAAGGGAGCAGTCGTTAGACTAAGAAATGAATTCAATAAAGAGCGTAACAAGGATATAAAGTGCTTTGAATGTGGTAAAAAGGAGCATTTTCACTCGAGTTGTCCTAAAGCCAAAAAGGACAAGTTCAAAAAGAAGCAGAGTAAGAAAGCCCTTGCTTCTACCTAGAGGGACTCTGAATAAGAGTCATCATCCTCTGATGCTGAGGCACAAGATTCTGCCAATGTGTGTCTCATGGCTAAGGATGATCTGTCTAACTCAGCGTCAGTTGACCAACCAATTACTTCCGCTAACCAACCAGCCGGCTAGAGTAGAGACAAAGGAATACACTCTAAGGTAAATTCTTAACCCCCTTTTTCTTCAAATGAGCTTTCTGTAGTGCTCAATGATGTTATAATGTGACTAAGAAGTCAACCAAATACATCAGAGTACTTCAGAGGAGGTTTGATGATATAGAAGATGTCAACTCTTCTACATCACTTGACATCCTATACCTAATGGATATAACAGCAAACTCTCTAAGAAATTGGATGAGATAGCTGTTGAATAAACAGCTTTGAAAAAGGTTTGGGTCCCTCCTCAACCTAGCAAGAATACTAAGAGTAACCGCACTCATGACTCTGAGAAGGTTTCTCAAAAGAGTAAAGTAAGCAGGCCTAATCCTAAGGCCGCTTATAGTTTTTGTGGTAAGCCAAGGCATGCAATAGTCATGTGTAGGCGTAAAAAGGGTCACTATAATGAGTATGACTGGTTAAGGATGACCACCACTAACAAAGGAGGACCCAGCTAGAAAAAGGCCTGGGTACCTAAGAAAACTTAACTATTTTACAAGTGAGCTTGAGATCCACTAATGACAGCAGAATGTGGTACTTGGATAGTGAATGCTCGAGGCATACGACAGGTGATGAAAAGCAGTTCATCACATTGGAGCGTAGAAGAAATGGAAGTGTCAGTTTTGGAGACAACAAGAAAGGAAAGATTCTTGGCAATGGCACAGTAGGAGTCAAGCCTTTAATTGATAATGTGTCTCTGGTAAAAGGCCTAAAGTTCAACTTGCTAACCATTACTCAGCTGTGTGACAAAGGCAGAAAAGTGATATTTGACCCAACGGGCTTTTCAGTCATTGATGGTAACTCTGATTAAACTATTCTTTATGCTCCTAGAATTAATAATGTTTATATGTTTGATTTATCCCAAGGCTCCAATGATATATGCTTAGTGTATAAGGAGGAAAACTCTTGGCTATGGGATAAAAGGTTAGGACATATCAATATGACCAATCTATCCAAATTAGCCATAAATGAACTTATTGAGGGATTACCCAGTGTAGCCTTTAATAAAGATAGACTCTACTTAGCATGCCAACTTGGGAAACAATTTAGGAAGACCTTTAAATCTATAGCTGATATATCTTATTCTGATCCCCTTGATCTTCTACACATGGATTTGTTTGGGCCTGTAGTGCTAACAAGTCTAGGTGGAATGAGATACACCCTTGTGGTTGTACATGATCTGACCAGGTTCACTTGGACTGTGTTGCTAGCTAACAAAGATGAAACATTTGAATCATTCTCTAGGTTGGCTACACGAATCATGAATGAAAAAGACCTTAAAATTAATAGAATCTGCAGTGACCATGGAAGAGAATTGGAAAACAGGCAGTTTAAGGAATTCTGTTCTAAGCATGGCATTGACCGCAACTTTTCTAATCCTCATATACCTTAGCAGAATGGGGTTGTTGAGAGAAAGAATCGCACTATTGTGGAGATGGGTCGTTCTATCCTGAGTGATAACAATCTACCAAAGTATTTATAGGGAAAGGTTGTTATCATAGCTTGTTACATTTGAAATAGGGTTTTAATTCCCCCAGTTTTGAATAAAACTCCTTACGATCTTTGGAAGGGGCGCAAGCCCAAGGTTGGTCATCTTAAGGCCTTCGCTTAGAGATGCTTCATATTAAACACTAAATACCAATTGGTTAAATTTGACCCCAAAGCTGAAGAAGGAATCTTTCTGGGTTACTTAACACTTAGTAGGGCATACAGAGTATATGTCAAGAGGACTGGCATCTTAAAAGAGTCCATGCATGTAGATTTTGATAAAACTAACAATGCAGGTAGACAAGCCAGTGATGATGAAGGAGAAAAAGATCTAGTCAATAGATCAGTCACTTAGCCCATAATTATTCCTTATCTAGTACAAGAAAAGGAAGAACTTGAGGCTGACTTGGACCAATCAATCAACTTTGGTGATGATGTTGATGCTCAACCAATGACTGTAGCTCAGCGAGCTAATCATGATCTACCAGAAGAAGTCAGAGCAAGGAGAGATCACCCAGTTGACAAGATTCTTGATAGTGTGCAAAATCTAGTGCTGACTAGAGGTCAGCTAAACAGAATGATGAGTATTCAGCATTTGTATCATTGATTGAACTAAAGAAGTTTGAAGATGCTGAATTTGATGACAATTGGATGATTGCAATGCAAGAAGAGCTTGACCAATTCAAAAGAAATGAAGTTTGGGATTTGGTGGAAAAACCCATGGGCAAGTCAATCATTGGCACTAAATGGGTTATCAAGAACAAGCTAGATGAAGTTGGTAATGTTGTCAGAAACAAAGCCAGGCTTGTTGCTCAAGGTTACAGGCAACAAGAAGGCATTGACTATGGAGAAACTTTTGCACCAGTAGCAAGACTTGATGCCATAAGAATTCTTTGTGCTTTGAATCCCATATGAACTTCAAGCTATTTCAAATGGATTTGAAGAGTGCATTTCTAAATGGTTATATTCAAGAAGAAGTCTATGTCAGATAGCCCCCAGGCTTTGAAGACCCCAAAAATCCAAATCATGTATTCAACCTGAAGAAAGCTCTATATGGACTAAAACAGGCTCCAAGAGCTTGGTATGAGAGACTGACTAACTTTTTGATCAACAAAGGTTATGTCAGGGGGAAAGCAGATACAACTCTATTTATTAAGAAGAGACATCAAGATGTGTTGCTAGTCCAAATTTATATGGATGACATCATTTTTAGAGCAACTGATGAATAGCTATGCAAAGAGATCAGCCAGTAGAGGAAGAAAGAGTTTGAAATGTTAGTGATAGGAGAGCTTAACTTCTTTCTTGGTTTGCAAATCAAGCAAGGCGATGATGGGATCTTCATCAGCCAAGCTAAGTATGCCAAGGAAGTACTCAAGAAGTTTGACATGGATAAAGCCAATCCAATGTCAACCCCTATGGCCACTGATACTATTCTGAGTAAAGATGAGGAAGGTAAACCTAAAGAGAGTAATCTCTATAGAGTGTTTGTTTATGCTCTGACTCATGGAATGTGCATCAACTGGCCTCTACTTATCTTTCACAGGTTTTTTAAAGTATCCAAGCACATGGTTTATGGCCATCTAGTCATGGACATATGCAGGGCATATGAGCTGGATATGGAAGGATGAGCATAAAAGAGCAAGATCACACTCAAAGTGATAGAGTCAAGAATTCTGAGAAATGCTCATTTTCAAGGGTTGAGATCTGGAGAAAGGCCCAAAAATACAAAGTACATCTAACTAAAGCCAAGAGAAGTCAGAATGAAGGATCCTAAGGCTATTGTACTAATGAGGAGAATCAGACTTGATGAAGAAGATCAGACTCTGGTGATCTAGTTCTCAAACAACTGCGCCAAGTTAGCATAGATGTTAGGGGCAAGTTTAGGACTAACTGTGAAGGACCATTTATGGTTAAGAAAGTCCTTATTAAGGGAGGAATCAAACTCATAGATATGGATGGAAATGAGTTTATTAATCAAGTAGATCAAGACAAGCTTAACGGTTATCATGTCTAGGTCAAAAGAATTAAATCACAGAAAAGCAGCATAAAGAATAAAAGAAATAAAGGATAAATCACCTGGCAAGTGGTCCTCTACTACTCGGGCAAAAATTAGTGTGCAACCCGCTAATCAGTATTCCATAAACTGGTTAGGCAAAAGTTATGGTACTCCAACGCAAATAAATCCCACTAAGTTGAAAACCCTAAAAGGTTAGCTTAGGCAAAAGTTAAAGTATTGAGAGAAAAATGTCTGTTGCTTTTTGGAAAATCTATAAGAGACCAGTAGGCAGTAGGGGTTAACCATTGGAAGTTATTACCATTGCCTATGTACTCGAATTAATCTCATCAATGAACATGTAATGATTTTGCTAAGAATTCTGGTCTCATGAATGCCTGTATTTCTTTAGGTGAAATAATCACAAGTATGTGAACATCAGTTTTTTCTCTATATTTATGTTCTTTGTTGTTATCTTTACTATGCGTATATCACTCAACAAAAGACAAAAATCCTGATAAGCCACAAAGGAAATAAGGTTTATGCGTAAATTGAAAGCATCTACTAGATTGAAAGCCTGAAAGGGCAGTCTAGGAAAAAGTTAAGAGTAAAGAAAAAGAAACAGATAAAGAAACCATGATGGATTGAAAACCCAAAAGGGCAGTCCAAGCAAAAGCTAAGGCAAAGAAAAGAAAAAGGAAAGTCCATTGAGTTGAGCCATCAAGGATAGTTCAGGCGAAAATTAGGACAAAAACAAATGAAAATAAATGTTTGATAGGTCATCTCACACCGAGTGGCCTATGCAAAGATTAGAACTCGATTTAAAAACGCCAGTTTAGTATTGCATTCATTTTTACAAACATCATTTGTAATTGCAATGTCGTATAACTTGGATCTCATGAACTCAGTCCTCCTATTGTGAAATGACATGACTAGCACGTATCCTTGGAAGTGCTAATTTCAACAAGCCAGCCTTGGTAATTGTTGTCAGTTATATTTGGTTAGTTCATTATGATTAGGAGCTTTGAGCATTTGATGGTTAACTCACTTGCTCGTGGTACACTCCAAATAGGCTTCATTGTTGGTTATGCCAAGGGGCAGTATGGGTTTATAGACAATAATATTCAATGGATTTAGTTCAAAAAAGGGAAAAGTTTTGCATTCATAAAGTTAAATAGTAAAAGTATCAATGTAAATAACATCCAAGTTTAAATCAAAACAACCCAGGCAGGGTTGAAAACGTCAATCATCCAAAGAAAATAAAGGAGATCCTAATCTAAGCTGTAAGGGGATCATGTCCCTATGGTATATCCTAGGTCTCATCAGCCACTAGATCTTCCACATCAATCATCATGTGGTCCCTCATACCACCCCTAGTATAAGCATCAGCCACCTCAACCTGCCGCTCTACCTTTTGCTCGGGTTCACCTCCCTAGGTCACTACCGGTGCCACCTGATATGCAAAGCAATCATCCTTTAAAGAAGAGTCAGATGGCTCCAGTGTCTGCTTGCTCTTAGTCATTAGGATTAATTGTGCCCGCAGCACCTCAGCCTCGGCCCTAGCCTGAGCTGCCTCTCTCCCAGCCATGTCCAGATCCACCTTAAAATTGAAATTCGGTCTAGCTCTATGGTGGCTACTCGCAGCTGCTCCTCCATGAAGCTAGCCCCGATCATCAGTAGTATCCAGGTACAAGGTAGACCTATCATGATCCTTCGCCATTAGGGTCTACATGAAAATCAAGAGATCATTACATATATATAAATATCATATCATGCATGCATAGTTTGTTAAAATTTTGCAGGAAAATGCAGTTTACCATAACTAGGGTATCCTATTCCAACATCAGATCACGGGTCGAGAGACTTCTCTGGGCTATCCTTTCTACCTCAACCACTAACACTGTTAGTTTAGAACATAACTCATATGTTTGACAAAGGTATAAATCAAAAGTCAAGTGTAAGAATACTTACATAGGTCGAGCTAGGAGGAGTGAAGCAGATAGTATGGACTGATTCCTCAAGCCCACGAGGAGAATACTTCCCCGAGTGGTCGAGAAGTTAGAAAGTGGAGTCCAGATTTGTTTGGAGGGTACCCTCCCTAAAACCCCAAGCAGCCCTGGCCTGCTTTACCAGTGGTTCAAGATCAGCAGGCCTAGAAGGAGTAGGGGCAGTAGGTCCAGCAGGAATAGGGGCAGCCAGCCCAATAGAAGTGGCAGTAGTAGCAGCAATCTTCTTCCACTTGGAGGCAGAAGACAGCATCATAATTCATAGATTATCAGGTTCTTGGGTCATGCAAGTAAATGTAAAAGTGCAAAAATTTACAAGGTTGAGTTAAAAAGGTAACCTAGGTGGAAGAAGCAGCAGGTCTAGGAAGACCCTAGGTCTGGTGAATGAAAGGGCCCCCGCAGTCACCCCAAGTCCATCGTCATCCTCATCATCATCATCATCATCATCACTATTGTCCTCCTTATAGTGGAACTCGAGAACCTGGTCACTTGGACGGATCTTGAGGGATTGCTAGATGAGTGAATCCTAGAAGAAATTTAGGTAGGTACCCTCGACTGATACTACCCTAGCCCTCTCGCCCAGAAGATTTTGACCCTGGTCCATCTAGGGCATCAGGCAAGGCTATTACACCTCCTCAGGCATGAATGGAGGGATGGGCCTCTCAACTACTGAGCTAGTCTGCCAGCCATGAACCCGCTCACCAAAGTACCACTCTAGTGAGAGTGGTGACTCTAGCACGAACCAGCCATCATCCACCCCGCCGAATCTCCTCAATCTCATTATGGATGACCAGATAAGCCTAAGGGTTGCAAACAACCTGTATATGGCCAAAAATAACTATAAGGACCCTAACTTTATACATACAATTTGCTATTAATGGTTTGTTGAATTGTAAATACAGGATCAGGTTTAAAAGTTTACTCGATCGGAGCGCAGTTGGCTGATGTACTCCCGATAATCAGATAGAGTCCTAGCTTTTTGCTACCAAGGGCCCATCCACTCTGAGATTATGTAGCCCATCTCTGGCTACCCAGACAAGCCAGGTTTAGGGATGAAGCGCTGCTCGAATGTCACCTCTATAAAAGGAAACTAAAAGTCAGTGACCGAACAATTAAAGTTAAAGTGTAAAGCACAGTGGGGTTCAGAATTTACCAAAAGAAGTAATTGGCTAATCTTTAGCTTAGACGACTGACCCTGATCATCGACATTCAAGTCGTAGTACAGCTGAGATAGAATAGCCTGATACCAATTCTTGCAAGGCATGCTGGCAAGATCCTCCATAGTAGATAGCAACCCATAGGTGACATTGCTCGAGTAGGATGGGAAGAAAAAGGTCACCAAGAGTGTTACGAGGAAGTGTTGGTTTAGATTAAGGGTTTAAGCAAGTAAAACAGGTGCATCGAAAATTCAAAAATTAATCTAGAGTCCAAGATCTAAGCATGGCATGATTGATAATAGTGCTAGTCTTAAATTATTCTAGGTCATAAATACTTATTAAAAGGACCAAATAATAATTTAACCACTTACCAGTTGAAATGTAAATCCCGTAGTCGATAGAAAGACCTCTCATCTATGTGCACAGACTCCAAAGTAGAAGCCCTCTATAAATTATCCACACGAGCACCATCGACCAAAATGTTCTAGAACGGGAGTACCTACAAATAAGTGGAAGATAGCTAGATCATCCCTATTGATTTATTCTAGAAGAAATTTCCTTAGTTTTCTATTCTAAGTAAATATGTCTTTCGATGGATTACTTTCAGGAACTAGAACAACTAAGAGAATAAGAAAGCAAGAGAAGGAGTATGAAATTAAGGATGAAAAATGATGAAGGAGGAGGCTTCTATTTATACTAGTTAGGAATTATTCAAATTTAATCCTTAACCTCAACTAATTAGAATTAAAATAAAATGGGCCACTAAGACTTTTTAAAACTAAATAGTGTTTGAAACCAAACTCCAATGGGGAGTTTGCTTGGGGAGCAAACTCCCTATCCCTATCCATACATTGCTGGCTGAATGCCCTGCAGTGCAAGGTGTGCCTTGTAGGCGCACATACCCATGGCCTAATGCAGCATAGCCTGTAAGGGTTGTGCTACACAGTGCCCTACATTGTGCCTCACAGTGCCCTGCATTGTGCCTATTGGGTTACGCACCTGCGAAGCCCAATAAGTTGTGCATGGTGCAGCTTGCCTGCTGAACCGTGCACAGCACATCCTAGCCGACTGCGAATTACTCGGCCTTGCTGGGCTATGCACCAACATAGCCTAGCAGGCCGTGCTCTTATGCGTAGTTGGCTACACTTTGCAGCCACTTTTCCCTAGGCCCCAATCCAGGGCTTGAGTAGTGTTGTTCGTACATAACACTGCCTTGGCCCACACGCAAATAAAATCTAAAATTTTCCAACTATTTTCTTACCGATGAACTTATACCAATTTAAGCAATACCTAGTATTCTTTAACTGTGTTGTTTTTGGTTCTTAATCCCCTTTATTTATTTTATCCTCCATATTATTTAATGGGTTCACTGGTCCAACCAATGAATATTAGTCTAACCAATATTATTGTCTAACCATATTTCCTTGTTCTTCTAGATTAGACCTATTATAATAGTTCTTCACATTGCACAGTCATAACTCGTAGTGTGTGACCTTATAGGATCCCATAATATTGAGCAATGAGATGTTTAACCTAGCTTAATTCCTTTTAGGAATTGACTGGCTCAGAGCTCTAGACTATTGTGGACTCCGATTACTTTGATCGATCATAGTGGCTCACTAGCAAAGGGCTTATGACCCCTCAATATTCAGAATATCATGTGCATTGTGACTAAATCCCGGTTATGCAACAGTATCAGTACAATTCACTCCTTCTATCAACTATTAAGTACAATCTGGTTTCTAGGACTCGATTGAAGTGTTAGTCCACAAGCAGCTTTAATAGCTACCCTAGTATTTAGTCTTGCTACAGAAATACACAACTCAACCATTTAATGTGTTGATCAGGATCTCATCCTATCAACTCATACTCTGATCAGAGGTTTATGAGTGTGTCACTTCCAAAAAGTGGCCAAGGTACATCTCCCTTATATTGCTATAATGGAGTGATAGATTCCATCTTGACTACTTAGGTTACCAACGGATAGACATCAATTGTACTCGTAATCATCTGCACCACCCATCTATAGAATGCTTAGGTATGACCCAAAGTATAGAAACATCTAAACAAGGTAACTAGTATCTCAGTTCTAAAGATATTTGTATAGCTATTGCAATAAGACGATTAAACACCAAAACATAATATAGATTATCGAGTGTTATCTCATAGAGGTCTGCAATGTATCTCTTTGAATACATTCATGTGTTAACCTAAGGTACCACCCTCTAGCACTGGAGATATACTACTCTGAATCAAATTTAAGAGGTATGACAACACATGCTAGTCTATCTGTATCATTAATGTCCAGTCTTGATGATACTATGACTAGGGATATTTAGATAAATCATAATTGCACACGAACCAGTTCTCACCAACATAGTCCCACAATGCCCTTGCAATACATGCTATGATTATGCATTGGACTTTTGTAAACACATCAATGAATATATTCTAAACCAGTCATAATATATTTTCACTGTCATTGATATAACAAAAGAATGCCTATATTAATATAACTTTTTTCTTACAAATAAAACTAAGATATATCTCCCTAATTGCCTCTAGGGCATACATCATATCTAGCAATCTCTAACTTGCACTAGAGCCAATTTGCTACGTGCCATAAGCCATACCTATTAACATGCTAGTCATGCTTAATCTATATCAAAGGCTTGGTCACACCATCTACCAAGTTCTTATCTGTGGGTACATATTCTATTGGTATATCCTTATCCACTATCATATCTTGAACTATATGATATTTTCTGTGTACATGTCTATTTCTCTGACGAGATCGTGGTTCTTTTGCCTAAGTAATAGCCAGTGTTATCACAATATTATACTATTGGATCATCACTGTTAGACACCACACCGAGATCACCAATAAACCTCTTTATCCAAATAGCTTGTTTGCTACTTCTGAAGCAGCAATGTACTCAGATTCAGTGGTTGAATCAGCAGTTGTATACTATTTGGAACTTTTCCAAACAACCACCCTACCATTAAACATAAACAGGAAACCTGGCTATGACTTGTAGTCATCTTTGTTAGATTGAAAACTTGCATTAATGAATCCCTTTACTATGAGATCACCTCCTCCATATGCAAAGAACATTTCCTTAGTCCTTCTCAAGTACTTAAGGATTTTGTTAACAGCCTTCCAATGCTTCTCACCTACATTAGATTGAAATTTGCTCATGATGTTCAGTGAGTTTGAGACATCTGCTCGTGTACATAACATATCATACATGATAGATCCTATTGTGGATGCATAAGGAATTCTATTCATGTGCAATCTCTCCTCTTGTGTCCCGGGACACTCAGATTTAGAAAGGTTATTTCCATGAGACATTGGAAGATAACCCTTTCTTGATTACTCAAGGTTGAACCTAGTCAATACCTTATCTATGTATGTATCTTGTGAAAGACCTAGTAGCCTCTTGGATCTATCTCTATAGATCTTTATACCTAGTATAAATGTTGTTTCTCCATGGTCTTACATGGAGAACTTTCTTGACAACAATGACTTAACCATTTAAAGAAGAGAAATGTCATTTCCTATTAGCAGTATGTCATCAACATATAGCACAAGGAATATGACTGCACTCCCACTAACCTTATTGTACACACAAGGCTCATAAGCATTTGATATAAAATCTAAATCTTTGATCGTATCATCAAACCTTATATTCCAGCTCCTTGATGCCTGCCTGAGTCCATAAATGGATCTTTTCAGCTTGTATACTTTCGAGCCATTCTATGATATAAAACCCTCAGGTTATATCATGTATAGATCCCTATCCAAGTTTCCATTTAGGAAAGCAGTTTTCACATCCATCTGCCAGATCTTATAATCGTAATGAGCAGCAATGGCCAAGAGTATCCTTATGGACTTAAGGATGGCTACTGGTAAAAATGTTTCATCATAGTCAATACCCTCTCTTTGACTATAACCCTTTGCTACCAACCTTACCTTATAGGTAATCACATTACCCCCCATGTCAGTTTTTTTCTTGAAAACCCATTTGTAACCTATGTGTCTAACCTCATTAGGTCCATTGACCAATTCCCATACTTGGTTTTCATACATGGAATCCATTTCTGATTTTATGGCTTTTAACCATTTATCAGAGTCTAAGCACCCCATTATTTCCTTGTAGATCTTAGGTTCACCATCCTTCATTAGAAAGATTTGTTTTCATCCATGATGAAAAATCCATATCTTTCAGGAGCGTTAGGAACCCTACAAGATCCATGCAATGGTTGTTTTGTAACAGGTTGTTCCTCGATCGAACTCTGCTGTGTGTTAGGAGTAGGAATTATCAATTGATCATCTTGTTTGCCCATCTGAACCTCAAGTTCAAAGTTTCTCCCACCAGCTTTTTCAAGCAAGTGTTCCTTCTCAAGGGATTGAGCGGTCTTAGAAATAAACACCTTTGTTCCTCAAGATCATAAAAGGTATATCCTACTGTCTCTTTAGGATAACATAAGACTAAGCATTTGTCAGCCCTAGCTCCTAGCTTGTCTGATATTGTTCTTTTAATATAGGCAAGACATCCCCAAATTCTAAGGTGAGAATGAGAGGTTTTCTTACCAAACCAACTTTCGTATGGTGTTGTATCAACTAATTTTGAGGGCACACTGTTTAATATATAAACTGCGCTCTCAAGTGCGTATCCTCGAAAGGATTTGCTGAGACTTACTTGGCTCATCATGGACCGTACCATGTCCAAAAAAGTTCTATTCCTCCTCTCAGACAAACCATTATGCTAAGGAGTATAAGGAGGGGTCCATTGGGGTAATATTCCATTATCCCTTAGATAATCTTGAAACTCTTGGCTTAAATATTCTCCACCTCAGTCTGACTATAGTGCTGTAATATTCTTTCCAAGCTATTTCTCAACTTCATTCTTATAGTCTTCGAATCTTTCAAAATTATCTGATTTATGCCGCATAAGGTACAAATACCCATATCATGAGTAATCATCGATAAAAGATATGAAGTAGATGAATCCTCCATGTGCTTGCACATAGATTGGACCATATACATCTGTGTTTATTATTTCCAATGTACTTGTGGCACGTTGTCCTTTACCTTTAAAGGGTTTCTTTATCATTTTGCCTAATAAATACGGTTCGCTTACCCCATAAGACTCCTAGTCTATTGGGCCCAAGTAACCACTTTTGTGTAACTTAATTAAGCGGGTTTCGTTTATATTGCCTAAATGACAATGTCATAAGTAGGATGATTTGTCTTTATCTAATTTCAATCTCTTAGCATCATTCATATTAAAAAATTTAGCTTTAGTATTTAAGACATATATTCCATCGAACAAAATTCCACTACCATAAAGAATAATATTTTTATGAATTTGATAATCTTTATTATTAAATAAAATCTCAAATCCTTCTGCTACTAAACATGCAATAAAAATAATATTCTTAGTCACAACTGGAATGTAATAGCATTTATATAATTCTAACACTAAGCCACTTAGAAACTAGAGACTATATGTTCCTACAACAGATGCAGCAACCCGTGCTCCATTTCCAACTTATAGTTCCAACTCTCCTTTAGCCAGCCTTCTACGATTCTGCAACCCCTGCGTAGAAGTACAGATATGAGTACCACATCCAGTATGTAATACCCATGTAGAATTATAAAGAACAGTAGTGAAATTTTCAATCATGAACATACCTGAAGTAGTTCCCTTCTGAGGGCCTTCTTCATATGCTCAGAGACAAGTGCCTTGCAATCCCTTTTCTAGTGTCCTTGTTTTCCACACTGGAAACATACATTTGCAGATCCTTTCTTATTTTTCTTCTTCTTACTGATCTTTTTCTTAGCCTACAGTCCCTTCTTTTTTTGGGTCTTACCCTTTGAAGGTTTGGTTTTCTGAACCATCAGTAGATTTTTCCGATCTTGCTTGATCTTAAGTTGTACTATTTTTAGCATGTTGATCAATTTTGGGTTGCCATATCAATCTTGTTCATGTAATAATTAGTCACAAACTATGAATAAATATCAGTGAGCGAAGTCAAAATGAGATCTATGCTCAACTCATGATCTATGACAAAACCCAATCAACCAAGCTTCCCAACATAACCAAGAAGTTTTAAAACATGTTGAGAAGCTGAAGTACCAGCTTGCATCTTAGTCCCAAACAAAATTATAGAGGTCTCAAACCTCTTAGTCCTTGCTTGCTTAGAAAAAAGTTCCTAAAGATGGAGAATCATGGTATCAAGATCCATTTTCTCATGATGTTTTTGAAGCTCAGGATTCATTGTTCCCAACATTAAACATGTTGAAGATTTATGATCTTTTCTATACTTCTTCCACACCTCGTATTCCTCATGATCGCTAGCATCAAGTTCATCAGGAAGGGGCTCATCCAAAACATAAGCCAGGATTTTGCCTCTGAGGACTATCCCCACCGTCCTGAACCAATCAATAAAATTGGTAGCATCCATTTTGTTCTCAAGGATAGCGCGAAAGTTTAAGTTTGTACTCATATTAAACCTAGATATAAGAAAAAGAATTATTTCTTTAGACTTAGTTCATATACATGCATTTAATTTAAGGTCTTTTAATTAAATACATATTCCTACTATTTTTATTAAGGTTTATTTGAAAACATAATAGCCCCTTCTATTATCTTTCGGGAAACATGGTCTAACCATTCTCCTTAGTAGGTAGCATCTATAACTCAGTTAAGCTAACCTTTGTTATCACGAGTCAAGCTAACTTAAACTGCTATAGGAGGATCTAGTCCATTGCATCTAATGCAATTGCTAATGAATTTGAGTTCCAAGCAATAGACATGTATAACCAATTATATGACTCCTCAAATGATGCCTCCAGCCCGGCATTAGCTCTGATATTACATACAAATAACCAAGTATGGTTAAGACTTAACCCTAATTCAAATCACAAGAATAGACGATCTTAAAAGAAGAAAGCATGATGTGCGTGAGCAATTCATTTAGTAAAACGGCCTAGAATCACACTTCGATTTTTAGGAAAGCTAATTTTGTCTTAATATTTTGATGGGGATTTATTGGTGCAATAGGTCTCGCCTAATCAAGGACTTATACATGGACATGATTATGAAACTATAAATAATTCCGGACTAAAAGAAAATAGTAGGTCCAACCTAGGGTCATGCTCTACTAGTAGTTGATAACCACTCCATCATGCCTAGACTCCACATAGCATGCAAAATAAACAAGGGGGGTTCATTATTCAAGCTCTTGCACCTATGTCTATAAGTTTTAATTTAACAATTTAAACTTTCATTTGTAAAACCATATAATGAATCCAATTCATTATACTAGAAATCAACTAATTCAAAACAGTCCCTTTTGCAATTAGAATCTAGAATCGATGAAAATTCCCAGGTAGGAGAGGCCCCCTTGAAGTAAATGAATAACCTTGTCTAATCCTTGACAGAATAAACATGGGCCCTTCTGACTCAATTAACCATAGACTAATTAAATTAAAGATTTCGTTCTTTTCTAGTTTAAGAATTATTCCACTTAATTCAAAAATTAAAGCATTTACAATTTCTAGTAAAACATTGTTAATTCTTAGATAACTACCCTGACTAAGTTTGAGCAACACTTAATCTAGTTATCACAACATTTTCTATTGCAAGAAATAAATTCCTAGGCATGGCATAGAATAATCGAAAATATTTCATAAAAAAGCAGACCTAGCATATTTCTAGTCAATCATACAATCACATTAGGTCAGCTCATGATACCGTTGTTGGTCTAGATTAAGGGTTATAGCAATTAAAGGTGGCACAATGAAAATTCAAAAATTAATCTAGAGTCCAAGATCTCCCAAGTATGGAATGATTGATAATAGTGCTAGTCTTAAATTATTCTAGGGCATAAACACTTACAAAAGGACCTAATAATAATTTAACCACTTACTAGTTGAAGCGTGAATCCCGTAATTGGTAGAAACATTCCTCAACTATGTGCAAAGACTTTAAAGTAGAAGCCCTCTATAAATAGTCCACACAAGCACCACCGACCAAAACCTTTTAGAAAGGGAGTACCGATAAATAAGTGGAAGATAGCTAGATCTTCCCTACTAATTTATTCGAGAAGAAATTCCCTTAGTTTTCTATTCTAAGTAAATACGTCTTTCGAAGGATCACTTTTAGGAACTAGAACAACAAGGAGAATAAGAGAAAAAGAGAAGGAGTGTGAAGTTAAGGATAAAAAATAATGAAGGAGGAGGCTTCTATTTATAGTGGTTAGGAATTATTCAAAGGACAATTTAATCCTTAACCTCAACCAATTAGAATCAAAATAAAAGGGGAAATCAAGACTTTTTAAAACCAAATAGAGTTTGAAACTAGACTCTAATGGGGAGTTTTCTTAGGGAGAAAAATCCTCATCCTTATCCGTAACACTGCTAGCCGAATGGCTAGCAGTGCATGCTAGGACTGCGCAGGCGTGCAGGCCAATGGCCCAACGCAGCATAACCCATAAGGGTTGTGCTGCACAGTGCCATTCGCTGTGCCTATTGGGATACGCACCTACATAGCCCAATAGGTTGTGTTTGGCATAGCATGCCTATTGGGCCATGCACCAACGCAGCATAGCAAGCTGAGCATTGCACGGCCTTGTTGCGCCCCACACCAGTGTGGCCCAGTAGGTCGTGCTCTTGTGCGTGTTGGGCTGCACTTTCCAGTCCACTTTTCCCAAGGCCCTAATGCAGGCCTTGAGTAGCGTTGTTCATATACAACACTACCTTGTTCTGTACTATATCAAATCTAAAATTGTCCAACAATTTTCTTGCCGATCCACTTGCACCAATTTAAGCAATACCTTGCATTCTTTAACTGTGCTGTTTTTGGTTCTTAATTCCCTTTATTTATTTTATCCTCCTTATTATTTAATGGGTTCATTGGTCCAACCAATGAATATTGGTCTAACCAATATTATGGTCTAACTATATATACTTGTTCTTCTAGATTAGACCTAGTCTAACGGTTCTTTACATGGCTCGGTCATAACTCAAAGTGTGTGACCTTATAGGATCCCGTAATATCGAGCTGTCAGAAGTTTAACCTAGCTCAATTCCTTTTAGGAATTGACTTTCTTGGAGCTCCAGACCGTTGTGGACTCCGATTACTTTGATCGGTCATAGTAGCTCTCTAGCAAAGGGCATATGACCCCTTAATATTCAAAATGTCACGTGCATTATGACTTGATCCCGGTCATGCTATAGTATTAATACAATTCACTCCTTCTATAAATTGTTAAGTACCATCTGGTTTCTAGGACTTTATTTAAGTGTTAGTCCACTAGTAGCTTTAATAGCTACCCCAGTATTTAGTCTTGCTATAAAAATACACCACTCAACCATTTAATGTGTTGATCAGGATCTCATCCTATCAACTCATACTATAATCAGAGGTTTACGAGTGTATCAATTCCAACAAGTGGCCAAGGTATATCTCCCTTATATTGCTATAATGGAGTGATAGATTCCATCTTTACTACTCGACTTACAACCGGACAGACATCAACTATACCCATAATCATCTGCATCACCCATTTATAGAATGCTTAGGTATGACTCTAACTATAACAACATCTAAACAAGGTAACTAATATCTTAGGTCTAAGATATTTGTATTGCTATTGCAATGAGATGATTAAATACCAACACATAATGCAAATTACCGAGTGTTGTCTCAGAGCAGTCTCCAATGTATCTCTCTGAATACATTCATGTGTTAACCCAAGGTACCAACCTCTAGCACTGGAGATAAGCTACTCTAAATCAAATTCAAGAGGTACAATGACACAAGCTAGTCTATCCGTATCATCAATGTCCAGTCTTGATGATACTAGGACTAGGGATATTTAGACAAATCATAATTGCACACGGACTAGTTCTCACCAACATAGTCCCACTATGCCCTTGCAATAGGTGCTATGACTATGTCATGGATTTTTGCAAACACATCAATGAATATACTCTAAACCAATCATAATATATTTTCATTGTCATTGATATAACGAAAGAATGCCTTTATTAATATAATTGTTGAACCAAGCACGAGTTAGGACTGAATCAGTGGATGACTCAATTGTGCTTAAGTTTTGATCATAACAATTAAGTTTAGTTAGGATAGTTAAATCAATAATGATTTTAAAATAAATAGTCTATGTTTTTAAAGGAGTTAGAAAATTCAAGGGTAGAATTTCTAAGTCTCTACTGACCTAGCTATTTAGTTTAACTCTGAGTGATTTCTTGGCTGAGTACTTACTTAGTCACTGACTTAGTATTATTCACTCAGCACTTGATATTTAGATTTTGTTTTAGCTGCGTACATTTCATTTTATCATTCCAGCTGAGTTACTCTATGTAACGCTGCTAATTTTACCATTTAAGGTAAAAAGGTATCTTTACTTTTAGTGTTGCTTTTTTCAGGAACATTAATGAGATAAAGACAGATAGAATTAATGCCTTAACATGACCTAGTGTTATAAAGAAAATGACAAAGTCTTCCAATACAAAGCTGTAATAAGTCAACTGCCATTTTGAGTGATTCTGCAGATCTACCAACCTTATATCGCACACTCTGTAACATGTCAGAAAACCAGAGGGAATGGGATGAAGACACGTGGCAAGTCAGCTCAAGTTCTCTCTAATGAAAGACTAGCATCAAATGACAAAGGATTCAAATTGAAGCTCGAATTTCAGTCTAATGGATTGAAATGTATTTCACAACGGTGCGATTCTATCTCTTAACGGATCGATTTAAAGAAGCAATGGGTGAATTACTGAGCTGTCAAATTCAGAAGATGCCAATATAAGATCAGCGGCTAATTTCTCAATCCAACTATAAAAGGAGCAAAAAGGCAAGCATTAGAACTTGGTGATTACACCTAAATTTCCCAGAAGCAAAAACTCTGCCAAAATTACAAGCTTTAAGAAGTTCTAACAAGAAAAGCACAACTCAGCGAGAATCTGCTTAGATCAAGAGAGAATAGCATAGATCAATTCATTTTAATATTAGATCATTTATAACTGGATCAATGTTTCTATAAGTTGAATCCAACTCTTGTTTAAACTCTTTTGAGTTGCTGATAGAAAAGGGTATTCTAGTCAGCGAGTGAGCGATTACAGATTGGAGGGTACTTTTTGTAATTGGGGATTTTTTGAAAGGCTTCTCCACCTCGGGTAAATGAGTTCAGATTAGTAAATTAAAGCTGAGACACTCTCTTAGGACTGGATGTAAGCACAGGTTGCCAAACCAGTATAAAATCTCTGTGTTCTTTACCTTCTTGCAATTTCCTACAATCTCTCTCAGCCGGCTGCGCTCATTCAGCAGAGCTAGTTAATATCGCAAAAAGTTTTATAAGTTCTTGACTGAGTCATTCACCCCCCCCCCTTTGACTCAGTGAGTGTACATATAGGGACTAATAAGTGGTATCAGAGCAATTCTCATTTCACATACTTCACAATCTTTGAGACAAAGACCATGGTATACAAAGGAGAATCCGGTGGAAGGGCTCAAGCTTACATTCTACCTGAAGGCATGTCAGTTACCAAGCCTCCCATGTTCAATGGAGAGCATTATACTTACTGGAAGAATAGAATGACTAATTTTATTCAGTCCCGGAGTATGCATGCTTGGATGGTCATTGTAGAAGGACCATATGTTCCATCACATGTGAAGAATAGAGTTACTATTGATAAGTACTCTACTGAATGTGATAACAATGATCTGGCCAGACTTAAAGAGAATGTAGCTGCTATCAACTATCTTCGTTATGCTCTTGATACTACTAAGTTTAATCATGTTTTTGGATGCGAGACAGCCAAAGTGATCTGGAAGAAGTTGGAAGTGACTTATGTAGGTACTAACAAGGTGAAAGAGTCCAAAATCAATATCCTCATGAGAGATTATGAGTGGTTGCACATGAAGCCCAAGGAGGATATTTCTAACATGAACACTAGGTTCATGAACATAGTTAATAAGCTGAAAAGACTTAGCAAGACCTTCACAAAAGAAGAAACTGTCAAGAAAATCTTGAGCAGTCTGACTTAGGATTGGGAAGCTAAGAAGAGTGCTATTGAAGAAGCTCATGATTTGTAGACCTACAAGTTTTATGAGCTGATTAGAACTCTGCTAACTCATGAGATATCCTTGAAGCAATATAAAGATGAGTCTAAGAAGCACAGGTCCAAGGAGAAAGAGAACTCAAGCAGAGCTGTTGTCCTGAAAGTTGATGATAATGAAGAAGAAGAAGATTCCTCTGATGAAGGATATCCAGAGGACAGAAAAGAGGAGATAGCTCTAATGACCATGAATTTCAGGAGATATCTGGGAAAAGAGAAGAACTTTCAAAAGTTTAGAAAGATAGGCAAGTATAAGAAGGGAGCAGTCAATAGACCAAGAAAAGAATTCAATAAAGAGCATAACAAGGATATAAGGTGCTTTGATTGTGGTAAAAAGGGGCATTTTCAGTCGAGATGTCCTAAAGCCAAAAAGGACAAGTTAAAATAGAAAAAGAGTAAGAAAGCCCTTGCTTCTACCTGGAGTGACTCTAAACAAGAGTCATCATCCTCAGATGAGAAGGCATAAGATTCTGCCAATGTGTGTCTCATGGCTAAGGATGGTCTGCCCAACTCAGCGTCAGTTGACCAACCAACTACTTTCGCTAACCAACTAGCTGCCTAGAGCAAAGACAAAGGAACACACTCTAAGGTAAATTCTGAACCCCCTTTATCTTTAGATGAGCTTGATGTAGTGCTCAATGATGATATAATGTGACTAAGATGTCAACCAAATACATCAAAGTACTTCAGAGGAGGTGTGATGATATAGAAGATGTCAACTCTTCTACATCACTTGACATCCTATACCTAATGGAAAAAGTTGAATACCAAAATGGATATAACAGCAAACTCTCTAAGAAATCGGATGAGATAGCTATTGAATTAATAACTTTGAAAAAGTTGTGAGTCCCTCCTCAACCTAGTAAGAATACTAAAGAGTAACTGCACTCGCACTTTGAGAAGGTTTCTCAAAAGAGTAAAGTGAGCAGGCCTAATCCTAAGGCCTCTTGTAGTTTTTATGGTAAGCCAGGACATGGAACTATTATGTGTAGGCATAAAAAAGGTTACTGTGATGAGTATGACTGGTCAAGGATGACCATTCACTAATAAAGGAGGACCCAGCCAGAAAAAGGCATGGGTACCTAAGAAAATTTAACTATTTTATAGGTGAGCCTGAGATCCACTAATGACAGCAAAATGTGGTACTTGGATAGTGGATACTCGAGGTATATGACAGGTGATGAAAAGTAGTTCATCACATTGGAGTGTTGAAGAAATGGAAGTGTCAGTTTTGGAGACAACAAGAAAGGAAAGATTCTTGGCAATGGCACAGTAGGAGTCAAGCCTTTAATTGATAATGTGTCTCTAGTAAAAGGCCTAAAGTTCAATTTGCTAAGCATTGCTCAACTATGTGACAAAGGCAAAAAAGTGATATTTGACTTAGCGGGCTGCTCAGTCATTGATGGTAACTCTGATCAAACTATTCTTTATGCTCCTAGAATTAATAATCTTTATATGTTTGATTTATCTCATGGCTCCAATGATATATGCTTAGTGTCTAAGGAGGAAAACTCTTGGCTATAGCACAGAAGGTTAGGACATATCAATATGACCAATCTGTCCAAATTAGCCATAAATGAAGTTGTTGAGGGATTACCCAGTCTAGCCTTTGATAAAGATATACTCTACTCAGCATGCCAACTTGGGAAATAATTTAGGAAGACCTTTAAATCTATAGCTGATATATCTTCTTCTCATCCCCTTGATCTTCTACACATGGATTTGTTTGGGCCTTTTTTACCAACAAGTCTAGGTGGAATGAAATACAACCTTGTGGTTGTAGATGATCTGACCTGGTTCACTTGGATTGTCTTGCAAGCTAGCAAAGATGAAACATTTGAATAATTCTCTAGGTTGGCTACATGAATCATGAATGAAAAAGACCTTAAAATTAATATAATCCGCAGCGACCATGGAAGAGAATTCAAAAACAAGCAGTTTGAGGAATTCTATTCTAAGCATGGTATTGACCACAACTTTTATGCTCCTCACATACCTCAGTAGAACGGGGTTGTTGAGAGAAAGAATCGCCCTATTATGGAGATGGGTCATTCTATGCTGAGTGATAATAATCTACCAATGTATTTCTGAGGAGAGGTTGTTAACACAGCTTGTTACATTCTAAATAAGGTTTTAATTCGCCCAGTTTTGAATAAAACTACTTACAAACTTTGGAAAGGGCACAAGCCTAAGTTTGGTCATCTTAAGGCCTTTTGTTGTAGATGCTTCATATTAAACACTAAATACTTAGTGGCTAAATTTGACCCCAATGCTGATGAAGGAATCTTTTTGTGTTACTCAACACACAGTAGGGCATATAGAGTATATGTCAAGAGGACTGGCATCTTAGAAGAGTCTATGCTTGTAGATTTTGATGAAACTAACAATGCGAGTAGAAAAGCTAGTGATGATGAAAGAGAAAAAGATCCAGTCAGCGGATTAGTTAGTCAGCCCATAATTATTTCTTATCCAGTGCAAGAAAAGGAAGAACTTGAAGCTGACCTGGACCAATCAATTAACTTTGGTGTGATGTTGATGCTCAACTAATGACTATAGTTCAGTGAGCTGATCGTGATCTACCAAAAGAAGTCAGACCAAGGAGAGATCACCCAGTTGATAAGATTCTTGATAATGTGCAAAATCTAGTGCTGACTAGAGGTCAGCTGAACAAAATGATGAGCCATTCAGCATTTGTATCATTGATTAAACCAAAGAAGTTTGAAGATGCTGAATTTGATGACAATTGGATGATTACAATGCAAGAAGAGCTAGACCAATTTAGAAGAAATGAAGTTTGGGATTTGGTGGAAAAACCCTAGGGCAAGTCACTCATTGGCACCAAATGGGTTTTTAAGAACAAGCTAGATGAAGCTGGTAATGTTGTCAGAAATAGAACCATACTTGTTGCTCAAGGCTACAATCAGTAAGAAGGCATTGACTATGGAGAAACTTTTGCACTAGTAGTAAGACTTGAAGCCATAAGAATTCTTTATGCTTTTGCATCCCATATGAACTTCAAGCTATTTCAAATGGATATGAAGAGTTGAAGACAACAAAAATCCAAACCATGTCTTCAACCTAAAGAAAGCTCTATATGGACTGAAACAGGCTCCAGGAGCTTGGTATGAAAGACTGACTAACTTTTTTATCAACAAAGGTTATGTCAGAGGGAAAGCGGATACAACTCTGTTTATTAAGAAGAGACATCAAGATGTGTTGCTAGTCCAAATTTATATGGATGACATCATTTTAAAAGTAACTGATGAGAAGCTATCCAAAGAGTATCAGCCAGCCGATGAAGAAAGAGTTTGAAATGTCAGTGATAGGAGAGCTTAACTTCTTTCTTGGCTTGCAAATCAAGCAAGGCAATGATGGGATCTTCATCAGCCAAGCTAACTATGCCAAGGAAGTACTCAAGAAGTTTGACATGGATAAAGCCAAGCCAATGTCAACCCCATGGCCACTGTTACTATTCTGAGTAAAGATGATAAAGGTAAACCTATAGAGAGTAATCTCTATAGAGGTATTGTTGGTTCTCTATTTTACTTAACTGCTAGTAGTCCTGACATTCAATATGTTGTATGTTATTATGCAAGATATCAAGCTAGCCCCAGAGAATCTCACTTAGCTGCTGTTAAGAGAATTCTTAGGTATTTGCTAGGCTCTATTGATGCAGGTTTATGGTATCTAAGTAATGCATACTTCACTCTGAGAGGATACACAGATGCTAACTATGGAACAGACAAACTTGAAAGAAAAAGCACTATAGGAGGTTATCATTTCCTTGGTGATTGTCTAGTAACATGGTATAGGAAGAAGCAAACTTCTATGGCTCTGAGTATAGCTAAGGCTGAGTACATGGTTGCAGGAAGTTGTGTAGCATAACTGCTATGGATCAAGCAGCAACTGGAGGATTATGGTATAAAGTTAAATTGCATTAAAGTCATGTGTGACAATAAGAGTGTAATTGACCTATCCAAGAATCCAGTTCAACATGGCAGGATGAAGTATGTCAATATTAGACATCACTTCATAAGGGATCATGTGCTAAAAAGAGAAGTTAAGCTCATATATATTCCAACTAAAGAACAGTGACCTGACATATTCACAAAGCCCATTGGAAAGGATCAATTCAACATTCTAAGACAGATGATTGGAATGTCCAATCCAATTTGAAGAAATATATCTCACTCTGACCTATTCTGGAGCTGACCAATTTAGGGCACACTCTGAGCTTCAGCAAATTAGGTTAAGTATTTCTTTTACCGCTCAAATTTTGGACACATCATTAAATCACCAGTTATCTTTCAAATTTAAACTTGATAGAAATGGTAGCAAGTTATGAAACGATCCACATTCAGAGCAGTTATCCCATGTTTTTTGCCCTCATTAATCCTATGATATACGTTATGCAATCTAACTATTGAATCTTGAGACCATGGATTATCAGTCGAACACATAGCTTTTCAGGTTTGATGGAAGAGTCTTTAGCTATTTAAGGAGAAATTGAGAAAGAGGAAAGGTTACTTTACCAAAATTCTCCTCTCGGCATTTTTCTCTCTAAATCCCTAAATTCTCCATCTTTCTCAAAGCAATATTTATGGCGAGTACATCAGGAAGAGATTCAAAACCTAGTTCTGATATTCCTCTTTTTGTTTGGGATAAAGATGAGGAGTGTTGGATTACTACTGTAGACCATTGGGCTCAAGCAGCCATTAATTTCAAGGATACAGAAGACTTGTTCATTCCAGTAGAAACAAGATACATTCCAATTGAGTGGGAATCTATAGAAGGAACTATTGTGGATGAGCCAACAACTATTGATATGCTCAGCTTCTCTAGTGATAAACGATTTGGGAGATGGACATGCCAACACCATCTTTAGGGATTTGTTAAAATTTCGAGCGGTTGCTATGAACAAATTGTCGAGCACTTTTATAGAGGAATTCATATGGTGCAAGGATTCCAAGACATGTTTGTCACCACCATGATGGGAAGAAAAGTATACGTAACCCCAAAGCTCCTTGCTGGGTTACTTAGAATGCAAGAAAGAGGACTTAGAATGCGCACTGTGAAGGACAAGGATGAAGATATTGTGGACATCCCTATTGATTATGAAATTACTCATGATTATAAAGCAGGAGAACTGATTGCTTCTATGTTCTCAAAGGACGAAAAGCAGGCTTATGAGCTTGTCACCAAAGTATTGCTGCCCATGACTGCCTCTACTAGAAGCTATTCTAAATTTGAAAGAGTGTTTGTTTATGCTCTGACTCATGAGATGTGCATCAACTGGCCTCTGGTTATCTTGGACAGGTTTCTTAAAGTATCCAAGCATATGGTTTATGGCCATCTAGTCATGGACATATGCAGGGCATATGAGCTGGATATGGAAGGATGGGCACAGAAGAGCAAGATCACACTCAAAGTGATAGAGTCAAGAATTCTGAGAAATGCTCATTTTTATGGGTTGAGATGTGAAGAAAGGCCCAGAATACAAAGTACATTAAACTGAAGCTAGGAGAAGTCAGAATGAATGATCCTAAGGCTATTGTACCAATGAGGAGAATCAGACTTGATGAAGAAGATCAGACTCTGGATGCCTTTATGGCAAGTGAGCTGGAAAGAATATCCAACCTCAGAGCAGAAAAAGGAGAAGGAGAAAAGAAGCGTAGTAAGAAGGTGGTCAAGAAGGACTCCAAGAAAGAGAAGAGGGGCTCAGCGAGCTCTGTTCCAGTTATTGTTGCAAATAAATATATATCTTCTAAGCAAGCTAAGGAAGATAAAAGGAAGGAACTGACTCAGGAGATTGAGGAAGAGAAGAGAGCTGAGGAAGAGTTGAGGGAAGAAAGGCCCTTAAAGAAAGAGAGGAAAAGGAAAGTTGAAGCTGCTTAGCTAGATGTGGTGAGTATAAAGGGAAAGGAAGCTACATCAGTTCCTGTTCCCTAAGTAGGTCAGCCAAAGAAGAAGCTGATAGTGAAGAAAGGGACGAGAGTTACCTAAAATATTGAAGAATCTGAGAAAGTTAAAGGTGTTGAGAAAGAAATAATAATAAGGAAGCAGGAGGAGAATTGATTAACAATTAAGAGAAATGCTAAAGAAGTAGAAGCAGCTAAAGCTAAGACTAGCACTAAAGAAGTTTTGCAGAAAGCTATGGCTAGCCTGGCTGAGAAGGAAATAATAGAAGTTGTTGATGAAGTGATAGGGACTCTAGATGGAATAGATAATCAGGAAGAGGAGGAGGAGGAAGATAATGTGATAGAGGTAGAAGCTATTGAAGTTAATGAGCTAAACTCTGACCTGCAGGTAACTTTGACTACTAAGAAAGTCAAGGAGGCTAGGAAGGAGAGAAAAAGAGGGCTATAGAAAAGAATGAAAGTAGTCATTCCTGAGGATGAAGGAGATTTGAAGGATAAGGAGGAAGAAGCTGTTGTAGTTGAGCATGGAGCTCAGCTGGTTGAGGTCTCTCAAACTCAGGTTAGTGAGTCCGTTGTTAAAGGTGTTGTAAAGGAGAAGGAGAAGGAAGATGAGGATTTCTTTACTTTCCCAAATGCATCTACCCAAACGCCACTCTCACCTACACCAATCTCTACCTTACCCCTACCAAAAAACCAAACACCATCCCTTTCAAGATCAAGCCAAACCAACTAACTCTCTAACCAAAATAATCCTGCCACTGACCAATCTACCATCATACCATATCTTTCCCCAACAAGATCTCTAGTTCGAGAAGTGTTATATTTGGAAGGACATTTACCAGTCAGAGGACCTCTAATTATTGAAGAGATTCTTGAACAACAACAACCACCGCAACAACCTCAACCACAACCCTAATTTAATCCCAATCTTGCGTTATTGGGAGACATAAGGAGGTTGGGAAGAGAAAGAATTCCAGGACTGAAGAAGTTCTGAGGAAGATTGCAAAGGCTGTTAAGCCAGTGCAAGGGTTCATGGAGGCTGTACCTACCTAATTTTCATTGGTCAAGGTAATAGTATCCCATACTTTGCCCCTGTTATCTATTGCAGGTAGGCAGGCAGCTGGTCTGAAGATGGAGGTTGTAGAACTAAAGAAGCAAATGGCTAAGATATATGTGTAGCTGCAAAGTGCTGAACAATGAAAGGGATTTTTACAATTCAATGATAGATAAATTCAATCCCTTACTTGAAGCTATATTGAAGGTGCTAGATGGTTATAGCATACTTAGCTAAGAGAATGATGACAACACAACTCGCTTGAATGTAGTTATAGATGGTCTAAATGCTTTGATCACAGTGGTAACCCAGCATTGTGGATTACACACTGAATTAAGGAAGGTAAAGGAGGATATGCTGGAAGGAGTGAAGAACTCAAAGGGCTGTGCTAAATGCCTTGAAGAGGCTTAACATTTTAGATGCTCTAAGTAGTGATATAGTAATGACAGATGTTGAACAGGAGCCTAATCTTCATCAGAAACTTAGTCACATGAGAGACCAAATCAAGCAAGTTCAAGCTCATGACCTTAATAATGGAGAAGCCCTGGATAAGACTCATAATGAAGTATCTACCCATATCAGGAGCACTCCTATACTAGAGCGCATTCTAAGAGAAAACAATCAAGTTAAGGCAATAGCATGTCTCACCCAAGTGTCCAAAGAAGGTTTGAATACTCAATATTAGGTCAATTTATCTCAATCTCACGCTTTGGTAGGCTTATTCGCCTTTCTCAGAGAACAAGAGGCTATATCTCAAGAAATCTATGAGCTACTAGAATAGAATTTCTCATCCAATGTCTATGGTCAGCTAGAATCATTTAAAGAGTCTCTGAGCTTGTTTGATCATCAAACTCATGCCATTTTAGATGCAATGGCAATGGGGGAGAAGGATCGCGAGAAGCATGAGAAGGAAGAAAGGGAAAGAGATCAGAGGATTGCTGATTTTTCTTATAATCTGTCTAAGGACCTAGAGCTCAATCAGAGAGAATACACTAAGACCAGGAAGAGGAAAGGCAAGGAGATTGCCCTGAGATCAGTAAGCTTTTGAGGAGAGAAGAGCCAACTTGGGAGCCCCACCAATGCCTAAAGATTAGAATAGATTTTATGTAATCTGTAGTACTCAAATGTAAAACTTAGTATAGATTAACTCTGTGTTATCTGTACTCGAGTTATTATTAATGAAAGATTACAATTTCTGTTCTAAGTTAAGATCTTCTTAACTTCATATATTATTCTACTATATACATATGCTCTGACCATTTGTAGCAACATATGAGAAGTTGTGAGGGATGTTGAACTCAGAAGATTCAAGAACTATGGGGGAGTTAGCATTCAATCTGAGCAGATTAAAGATGCTGAACAAAAGATGTATCAAGCATAAGTACAAGGTAACTCTGATCTAAATATCTTATTGATTTAATTCTCACTTAGTTAATTGCCATTGATCAAAATGGGGGAGATTGTTGAACCAAGCACAAGTTAGGACTGACTTAGGGGATGACTCAGTTGTGCTTAAGTTTTGATCATAACAATTAAGTTCACTTTGGAATAATTAAATCAATAATGATGTTAAAATAAATAGTCTATGGTTTTAAAGGAGTTAGAAAATTCAAGGATAGAATTTCTAAGTCTCCGCTGACCTAGCTATTTAGTTTAACTTTAAGTGATTTATGGGCAGAGTACTTACTTAGTCACTGACTTAGTATTATTCACTCAGCATTTGATATTTAGATTTTCTTTTAGCAGTGTACATTTTGTTTTATCATTCCAGTTGAGTTATTCTATCTCTATCAATGTTGCTGACTTTTCCATTTAAGGTAAAAAGGTATCTTTACTTTTAGTTTTACTTTTTGCAGGAACATTAATGAGATAAAGACAAATAGAATTAATGCCTTGATAAGACCCAGTGTTACGAAGAAAATGACAAAGTCTTCCAATGCAAAGCTGCAACAAGTCAATTACTAATTTGAGTAATTTTGCAGATCTACCAACCTTGTATCGCTCACTCTGCAACATATCAGAAAACTAGAGGGAATGGGATGAAGACACATGGCACATCAGCTTGAGTTCTCTCTAATGGAAGACTGGCATCAAACAACAAAGGATTCAAATTGAAGCTCGAATTTCAATCTAACGGATTGAAATGTATTTTACAACGATGTGATTCTATCTCTTAACGGATCAATTTGAAGAAGCAATGGGTGGATTACTGAGCTGTCAGATTCAGAAGGGGCCAAGACAAGTTTAATGGCTACTTTCTTAATCCAACTATAAAAGGAGCAAGAAGGCAAGTGTTAGAACTTGGTGATTACACCTAAATTTCCCAGAAGCAAAAACTCTGCCAAAATTTCAAGGTTTAAGAAATTCTAGCAAGAAAAGCACAACTCAGTGAGAATCTGCTTAGATCAAGAGAGAATAGCATAAATAAATTGATTGTAATATTAGATCATTTGTAACTGGATCAATGTTTCTATAAGTTGAATCTAGCTCTTGTTTAAACTCTTTTGAGTTGCTGATAGAAGAGGGTATTCTAGTCAGCGGTTGAGCGATTGTAGATTGGAGGGTGCTTTCTGTAATTAAGGATTTTGTGAAAGGCTTCTCCGCCTAGGGTAAAGGAGTTGAGATTAGTGAATTAAAGCTGAGACACTCTCTAGAGACTGGATGTAAGCACAGGTTGCCGAACCAGTATAAAATCTCTATGTTCTTTACCTACTTGCAATTTCCTACAAACTCTCTCAACCGGCTTAGTTCAATCAGCGGAGCCAGTTAATATCGTAAAAAGTTTTATAAGTTCTTGACTGAGTCATTCACCCCCCTGGCTCAGTGAGTGTATGCATAGGGACCAACAATAACTTTGTTCTTACAAATAAAACTAACTAAGATATATCACCGTAATTGCCTCTAGGGCATACATCATATCTAATAGGAAGGAACTGGCATACTGGTCCCTCCTCCCCGCAGCAATCAGACTCGTCTATGCTAGCCAGTAAGTGTGCAGATCCCCATACTTGAGTTTGTCACTCCCCCTCCAGAGGAAGCCTAAGAAGCTGCTCCATATAGCTCTTCACCTCAGCCCGTGAATGCCAACGACTGACATACACATCGAAGTGGATGATATCTCCGCTCTAAGCTAGCCCTGTTAGCGCGCACATGTCCGAGGGAGTGGCAATGACCTCCCCGATGGCAAAACGTAATGTATGCGTAGTCTCAGACCATCGCACAGCTAGAGCAGAAATGGCAGGTGGGGTAAGTGTCTTCAGGCCTACGGGAATGGCTCAAACTATGTTAGTGAAGCCCAAAAAGTCAATTCAGGCCAACAACTTAGTATCCCCCGTAAAACGTATCTCTTGGTACCATTTTCAATAGAAGCTCAGAGCTCCAACGATCTTGAAAGGGAACTACAAAGATAAAACAATAATACAATAGGGTTACAATGTAGTGGTTAAGCCAAAAATCAGAAAAGAATTGCAAAAAGTAGACAATCAGACATTCTGTCCTAGAGGACAGAACCCCTAGGGGTCCGTTCCACCTGTACAGATCCCCAAGGTGCACCGGTGTGAAAAACAGGACCCCGTATGGGTCCTCCACACCCGTACGGGTGCCTGCAAACAAACCCATTATGGCAAAGTATTCTCGAATAGCCATTTTCATCCAAATACAATCAAATTACAATCTATCCAATTCCAAAACATCCCTAGACTAAAGTTACGTACATTAAGCTCTATTTTAATACTAAAAACACCCTAAAAGCATGACAAATCAAGGAAATTTGAAAAATGGAAAAAAGGGAAAATAGGGATTTTTTATTAGCTTACTTGGAATTCGGTGTTAGTCTAGATTAAGGGTTTTAACAGGTAAAACAGACACATAGAAAGTTTAAAATTTAATTAAAATTCCAAAATCTCCTAAGCATGGCATGATGGACAACATAAACTAGTCTATTATTATTCTAGGTCATAAACACTTATAAAAGGACCTAACAATAATTAACCACGTACAAGTTGAAACGTGAATCTCAATGTTGGCAGAACTACCCCATAAGCTATGTGCGCAGACTCCAAAGTAGAAGCCCTCTATAAATAGTTCACACGGGCTCTACTGACCAAAACCTTCTAGAAATGGAGTACCAATAAATAAGTGGAAGATAGCTAGATCTTTCCTACTAATTTATTCTAGAAGAAATTCCCTTAGTTTTATCTTCTAGGTAAATACGTCTTTCGACTGCTTACTTTTAGGAACTATAACAAGTAAGAGAATATAGAAAGAGAGAGAGGGAATAGAAACTTAGGTGTGGAAAATAATGAGAGAGGAGCTCTCTATTTATAGGCATAAAGGGTGGATTAAAAAGATGATTTAATTCAAGTCTTTTTCAATCAGAAATTAATCAAACATAACCTTTTAGTCATTTATTAAATAAGAAAGAATTAGAATCAAATTCATGTTCCTCTATTATTATTTTATTCAATTAATTAATCCAAATAATTAATTAATAGAAGGCCGAATGCTCTCTTATACCCGCAACTTGCGCACTTTTACTTTAGACATACTCAACCTTTAAAGTGGTCCTCTGAAGTACCTAAACTTATCAAAAATAAACCTCCGTACTATCTTAGTTTATCTAACCCAGTCACAGGCCAGTGCATGAAAGACACGCACCATGGCCTGGGCAAAAATGCTCATCCACGTCATCTTTAAATAATTACATAGAATTAAAAGAAAATTGCTTCTGTTCCCAAAAATTGCTCATCTTCCATGTGAACCAACCACTCAATCCATTTTCTTATTCTTTTCCCCCAATTAAATCTCCCACCATTGTTTGTTTCTCTAAAGCTCTCAGCTTCACTGTCACAAATGTCAGCAACCTGTGGGGTTGACTGCGTGGTTGTTCTAGGCTGCCTGAGATAGGCCTGGAAACGTTGTACTTACATCGGTTCCGATGATTCCGCTTCTTGGCCGTCTGCAATTCCCAGAATTCGAATCGATCCTCCGCATCTGTAACATAATTTTAGCTGTTTACGCAACAAATTTAGAAACCCCCAAATTTGTTCCCCTACTCTTAACCCTAATCAATCCCTAATTTGATTTTGATTATTTATTCGATTATCTCTTTCTGTCGATCTTTGATTTGACAAAAAGAGTCTAGTTATTTTTTTTATTTTTTTATTTTGTGAGTTTTCTCTGTTTGTGAATTCTTTGATTTCAATTTGAGCCAGATTTTGTGAAATTCTGCATTTTCAGTCTAAAGAGAACAAATTATTGAATTTTGATAAATTCTTGGTTCGCTATTATTTGAATATGGATTAGTAGAGACTAAGCATGTTTTATTGAGCTTTTATAAAATGTTGTTTGACGCCATAGCCAGGTTTTGTGTTCTAGTTTAGGAATTAAAATTGCTTCTATGGAGAGTTGTATAAATTGGGTTTGATTGGATTTGTTTTGATTTTCATTTAGATGCAAAGATTGATTTATTTTGTTGATCAGGAAAGGAAACACTACAAGAAAACAGTTAATATGTGACAATATATTCTCAGTCCCAAAAATTGTTGTCACACAAAGGCTATTATTTGTTACAATAAAAGTTTTATCGTCACAAAAATTAGTTGAGTGAAATTTTGTGACAATTTTTCAATATTGTAACTAATATTTTTCCGTTACAACTTAATTTGTAACATATAATTTAGAGATTGTTACAATAAAAAATTTAATTTCACAAAACCTATGTATGTGACAACATAGCAATCTTGTTACAAAAAATTTATTGTTTTCGTGACAAAAAATTTAACTTGATACAAAAAATACTTTAGTTACATTTTATAGTTGTAACTAAAAATATTCAATACATGACAATAACTTTATATTGTCACAGAAACAATATATGTGACAACATAAAGAGCTTGTTGCAAAAATATATATTATCTTGTGACAGTAATTTTAACTTGAAATAAAAAATACTTCAGTTACAAGTAAAAGATGTAGCTAAAATTATTTAACATGTGACAACATAAAAAGCTTGTTGTAAAAATGTATTACTTTTGTGACAATAAATTTAAGTTGAAACAAAAAATTTTCAGTTACAAGTAAAAGTTGTAACTAAAATTATATAATATGTGGCAATAAATTTGTACTTGTTATAAAAACTATATGTATGGCAACATTAAATTCTTGTTGGAAAAGATATATCACTTTTTGACAATAAGATTAAGTTGAAACAAAAAATATTTATGTTAAAGGTTGTAACAAAAATTATTCAATACGTGACAATAATTTTTTACCATCACAAAATATTTGTGTTACAAGATAAAGATCTTGTTGCAAAAAATATATTATTTTTGTGACAATAATTTTTAACTTCAAACAAAAAATACTTCCGTTACGAGTATTAGCTGTAACTAAAACTATTGAATATGTGACAACAATTTTTTTATTGTCACAAAAACTATATACGTGACAACATAAAAAACTTGTTGCAAAAAAATGTTCTTTTTGAAACAATAAGTTTAACTTGGAAAAAAATACTATGTTTGTAACTAAAATTATTCAACATATGGCAATGAATTTTTTATTGTCACAAAAACTATATACGTGACTATATAAAAAGTTTGTTGTGAAAAATATATTATGTTTATGACAATAAGCTTAACTTGGAACGAAAAAAATACTTTAGTAACAAGTAAAATTTGTACCTAAAACTATTTAATACGTGGTAATAAATATTTAATTGTCACAAAAACAATTTACGTGACAACTTAAAAGCTTATTGCAAAAACTATATCTCAATTTTGTAACAATAAGTTTAAATTGTAATAAAAAAATATTTCAATTATAAGAAATTATTGTAACTAAAAATATACAATATGTTACAATAAATATTTATTGTCACAAAAACTATATGTGTGACAAGATAAAAAAAGTTATTGCAAATAATATGATAGTTTTGTGACAATAATTTCAACTTGAAGGGTTATACAAACTGTATAGGATAGTTATCGTATAATCGTGTTTAGTTATAAAAATATGTATAGAAAATGTATAAGAAAAGTATAAATGCTTTGAAATGTCGTAAAAAATGTATATGAAGTGCATTAAAAATTATGGGAAAGTTATAGATTCAATGAAAAGTTATCGGAAGTGTACTGAAAAGGTATGAGAAAAAGGAAAGACCTACGAATCGAAGGTTCTATAGAAAAAGTTATATAAAGATATGAAAATGGAAGAGGTTTTGTGAAAGTTATAGAAGATATATATATATGAAAGTTTTATTTTATATGAAAAGTTATAAGAAATGTATAAGAAAATTACAAGAAAGTTATACGCCCCAGTGAAAAGTTATGAAATATGTATAAGAGATGAATATTAGAGTTATAGAAAATTTATATTTTTAATGCAAAGTCATAGGTTATCTGAAAAATTACAAAAACTATACAAAAGTTATAATTTCGTTAAATGTTATAGAAAATATACATGAAATGTTATATGACCGTTATAAGTTTATGAAAAGTTAGAGAAAATGTATAAACAAAATCAAAAAACATAGGTTTCATCGAAGTTATACAAAATGTATATGAAATATAAAGAAAAATTATAAGAACGCTACAAGTTATATGAAAGTTCATAGTTATATATTACCAAAAAAACTTCATAGGCTATATGATAAAATATATAAATGGTGTAGGAAAAAGATCTTATGAAAAAGTTGAACAAAAGTTATAAAATGCATAACATGGGTATATGAAAGTTATAAGCTATGTGAAAATTAATGAGGAAGGCATATGAAAGTTACACGTTAGATGAAAAGTTATATAAAATGTACATGTACCTTTTATATAACTTTATAAGTTATATATAAGGTATAAGAAAAGATCAACAATATAAACTATTGTTATACATATAATCAATTTTGTGACATTGCATTAATTTTGTGACAACACTTTGGTAAATGAAATATATAAAAAAAAAATATAAGAAAGTAATAGGTCTTGTGGAATGTTATAAAATATGTGTAGGCAAGGTATAATAAAGTCTTAGTTTATATGACAAGTTATAGAAAATATATAATAATGTTGTCGATTTTATTAAAAAAATAATGTTGTCGATTTTTTTGAAAAGGTATAGATTAGGTTTTATATGATATGTGTTTTTACACATTATCACAAGTAAATAATTGATTATATGACATCTATATTGGTACCAAAAACTACGACATATGTTGTAGAACGAAATAAAAAGATCAACAACATAAATTATTGTCATACATATAATCAATTTTTTTGTTCTCTTGAAATTGTCCTTCTATTTTCTATAATCAACACTTTTTCCACTAATTCTATTTCTCCACTTTTCCCCCATTCCTCACTACCTATCACCCTCTTCAATATATTGTGAAGGTTTGATTACATTTTCTATGCTTTCAACGATATTCAATTTAGTATATTTATGAAATTTGGTTTCAATCTGATTATTCAATGAAGTTTGAACTATATACAACAAGATGATTCTTTAAGACCCTCAAATTAGGTTAGACTTCTTCTTTCTCATTATTGCAATTTTTTTATTCTCCTATCTGAAATCTAAATCAACTTTGTCCTATTTTCTTGAATATATTTGTTTAATTCTTTTTAACTATGTATATATTTAGATTCTCGTAGTTTTGTTGGATGGTCATAAAGTTTGTTTAAAAGTTATATCTTCTACGGACGTTACATTAAAAGTATATGAAATGTAGGAAAAAATTACAACGACACTATGAGTGATATGAAAACTCATAGAAAAGGTATAGACTATATATGCATATTCTATGATTACTTTATTTAACCATTACTTTGCCTTTTTTACCATTGGATTATAATAACCACTACTCATTCTATGATCAAAATAATGGGTACTTTGTAAAAAGCCAAACACATAAGGAACCGCTTGTACTTGGCCCAAATAACTTTCTGCCCCCCTAAACTTTCAATTGAACCTATTAGCCACCGGAATTTGGCAAAAGTGCACCAAATTACTTCCTTGGACTTTCTTAACCACTTAAGTGTCATAAGGTGAGGGCCACGCGCGTTAAATATTCAAACGTGCAGTAAAAAAAGTTACCCACGTCAGCACCACCTCATATAATTTAATAAATAAATAAAGAAGGAAAATTAAACCCTAACTCTACCCATCTTCTTGATCCTTTTGTTGAATTGCAGAGCTGCTACCTTTCTTCAAAACGAACCTCCTTTGCCGGTGAAGCTTTTCGCCGATGAAGTCTCTAAGCGAATTTTCTTGGTCCTCCATCAAGCTGCTCCACCTCCACCTATCGCTGCGCAACTCCAAGTTTCGTCGACATTTGAGGTTTTTGTTAATCGCTGACATGAATTCATGAAATTAAAAAGAACAAAACTCTGGGCTTGGTTCTTGACTTGTCTAGCATCTTGAGAACTGTTCATCTTCTTCTTCCTTATTTCTTTTCCCAACATAAAAAACAATTTGAAAATTACATGCGCATGCTTCCTTTCTTGTGAAATTGAGTTTATATCATTTGGGGAAAATTGTTGGAAAATTAATTCTTTTTAAAGCCAGTTCATATGCTCGATATTCCAAATGATCTTGGTAGATAAAAACCCGGGAGTAAATCCTTGGTCAATACAAAAGATTTAACTATTTATCGCAGAAAATAGTATTGCGAATGAATGAGGTGGGGGAAGTGTGTAGAGATGGATAATGAATGGTGAATTGATAAGAAAAATACATTTGAATTGTAAAATCAAAGTGGAGGAACTGAACTGAAAGCATGAACCACGTAAGTGTTCATTAGTTTCTTGTAAATGAAAAGTACACGTGCTAGAAAAACTCAACATTGACAACTAATTAGCCGCATCAGCAAGGAGGAGTTGTTTGGTGCACTTTTGCCAAATTCAGGCGGCTAATAGGTTCAATTGAAAGTTTAGGGGGGCAAAAGGTTATTTGGGCCAGGTACAAGCGATTCCTTATGTGTTTGGCCTTGTAAAAAACAAAGTAACGATAGAATGCACCGACTATATAATAAGTTATTATGGAAGGTATGGAAAAGTTTTAAGTTATATGAAAAAGTGAAAAAAAAATTGTACAGGAGAGATATATGTTATTGTTGTTACTATTATTATACTTATTATTACTATTATTATTATTATTATTATTATAAGAATTTTGTATAAATTTATAATAATAAAATTTATAACTGTAATATTCCCTCCATCTAGAAATTATTGTTATTTTAACTAATTCACACTTTTTAAGATAACAATTAACTGAATGAGACGATTTACTAATTTAACCTTTAATCAATATTCTCCATTTTCAAGACTCATTAATGCGTTCAACAAAAAATAAAAAAAAAAAACATTCCCAACACTTCAGAATTAATACTCCTACTACTTATCATTAGAAATTATAAAAGGCTTTCATTATGTATGATATGGAGGCAACAATTTCTTTACTGGGTTGGTTTGGCGGCTAGTTGCCAAAATTTTAAATTGATTATTTAAAATTTTTGTAAAAATTTTTCGCCTATAGTTTTCAATTCAAATTTTTGTAACTCATCAATATATATATGGAGTCTAAAATCATCAAATGATAAGTAATGCAATATAGATTTTGATCTTAACGTTGAGTATAATCCTTCAATGGATGAAATATCTCCCTCAAATAATTTATTCTTAGATTTGAATATAGAACAATATGAAGAAGAAGAAGAGGAAGAAGAAGTTATTGAATTAGAAGAAGAATTGAATGAATTAGTAGAAGGTTTCCATCTATTGGAAGAAGGATCACTACAACTGGAAGAAGAAACAATGGATAATTCAGGTCATTATGTTGTTATTCATATTGTTTTTGTTTACTTATTTTCCTTTAAACCTGTAAAATGATTTTCCTTATATGAATGTGTTGATTTTGGTCTTTCATATGTTTTTTCTTATTTTAAATGGGACAAAAACCTAGTTATTCATGACTTACTAAGAACTTTTTGAAAACTTCCATTTATTTTCCTTTAATTAGTGAATTCTTGTGGACGTCTAAGATATTGGGATAAAAACACTCTTTGAGAGATATTGCTATTAATTAGTGAATTATGGCTTTATGCTGTTTCTGTTTAGTTTACAATAAAAATGGAAGAGTTTAATCTCACTGTATTTTGGAATCCTTGTCATAAACTTATTCTCTTAATTCTTATGTATAGGGATTGAAATCAATTGATCTAGAAAAGGAAAAGAACTGACCGATGATGAACGAAGGGTAACGGAACGATCAATAAAACGACGCCAAGGGAGGTTGCATCAACTTTTTCAATCAGTTTGCATATAGTTGAATGAATTTGGAAACGAGGTAAAGAGTCTTCAAATGGTGATGTATCAAGTAAGAAAAAATATCGTGGTCGTAAAATGACTCAACTCAACCTTGACCAATTTCGTTCACTTCCTAAGCAAAAACGAACAACTATTAAATCTATAGCGTGTCTTAAATATCAGCCACAATCAAGTGTCTAGATCTTTAAAGAAAGGAATCATAAGGCGCCATTCTAACGTTATTAAACCTTTATTAAAAGAGGAAAATAAAAGAGAACGATTAAAGTTTTGTTTGTCCATGCTTGAAGAAAATAGCTTACCACATGATCCAATTTTCAAAGGCATGTATAACATGATTCATATTGATGAGAAGTGGTTCTTTATTACAAAAAAGAAAGAGACTTACTACTTACTTCCCGATGAGGAAGATCCTTTGCGTACGTGTAAGAGCAAAAATTTCATTGGAGAGGTCATGTTTTTTGCTGCTGTAGTCGTCCAAGATTCGACGCGAATGGAAATGAAATATTCTCGGGCAAAATTGGTTTATTTCCATTTGTGACACGAGAGCCAGCCAAAATGAATAGTGTTAATAGAGTTGCAGGTATAATGGAGACCAAACCAATAAATTTAGTGATAAGAGAGCATATAAGATCTATGTTGATGTAAAAAGTGATCCCTGCTATCAAGGAAAAATGGCCCGCGGAAGATAGAATACAACCAATATTAATTCAGTAAGACAATGTGAGGACTCATGTCAATCCAACTGATTACGAATTTTGTGAAGCTGCAAATAAAGATGGATTTGACATTCGACTGACCTGTCAACCTCCCAATTCTCCAGATTTAAATGTCTTGGACCTTGGATATTTTAATGCTATTCAATCCTTGCAATGTGAGGAGTGTGCTACAACATTCGATGAACTCATGAACGCCGTTATTAAGTCTTTTGAAGAGTATTCCGCACTTAAGTGTAATCGTATCTTTTTAACTTTACAGCAGTGCATGATCGAAATTATGAAAGAAAGAGGTGGTCATAAGTACAAAATGCAACATATTAATAAAGCAAAACTTGAGAGAGAAGGCAAGCTTCTAATTAGACTGAAATGTGATGCTTCGTTAGTGCAAGATGTTATACAATTTTTAAGCTAAGCTAAATTAGTTATCGTTAGAAACATTATTTTTGATATTGGTATGTTTTGTTTTTTAAATTTTATCCACAGCTTAGTAGTATTGGTTGTACCTCATGCAATGCATATTAGAGGACTTTTACTTTTATTTTTTTCTACACAAATATTGCATGGGTTAATAAACTAGATAATGTTGGTGATAATTTTACATTTTCAATTCTAAAGTAAATATGCAAGTTAATAACAATTGATATTAAAGATTCAAAGCCGCTAAATACTTGAAGCATGAAATAGAATGCACTTTCTAATTCCTAATCAAAAGGAAACAAAAAGATACCCTGTGTACTAAAAATAATGATAAACATTTTTTATTTTTCCTAATTCTCCCGGATCTAAAGCTGCATCAGAGTCTCATTATGCCTTTTTAAGCGGTTTTCATAATCGTTCAATCTTCTGACTGAGTGGCTGCAGCCCAGCCCGGAGTTCTTTTAAATCGCTTTTTCAAATCAATACTCAGTTCTTCTATGCTCAATGCATCGACGTACAAGCTTACATTGCAGTAAGCCACAATCATCCATGAATGCAAAAGATTTTGCCAAGTCGGGAAAATGAGACGAATTTTTTATGTTTTCTATTGCCTTTTCCATCAATACAAGAGCTACAGCTTTAAGAATCTTCAATGTAAAATTATTGGCAAGTTTGAGATGACCAATTGCTTTTCCTCTTTGCAGTATCAGTGCTTTCAAGCTATTCAATATTCTTTTAAATTATTTCCTACCTATTTAGAATTATCAAATTGAAACGAAAGACTCTAAACATCAATGGAGTTGATTGATGGACAAAAAAGACAAGCCTGAATATTTTTTTCAGCATATAAGTAAAGAAGGTTTCACATTAGTAGGATTCAGATTTGCACTTTCAGATTCAACACCAAGTTCTGAAAACTTGTAAAGATCCTATTAAGTAAAATAATGAAAATATATGAAGATAGAAGTTGAATGAACACAGTTACTGATTTTGACCAACCAAAGCTAATGAATTACGACACAGTGCAACCATTGAAACAGTCAATTTGTAGAACACCGAATCAATTCAAAACCAATTCTTAAATTCAACAAGTTTTTTCCCTGATGTGTTACAGAAACATAGAAATTAAAATGCAAGAATATAATAAAATGAACTTATGACATACAACCAATATGCTACTAAGGAATATTTTCAACATTGCCCTAATAACCTTATTGAGTTCGTTTCCCCTAAAATCTATTTCATCATCTTCATCTTCAGGAAACTTATTCAAATTGAAATCACAAACAGCCGACAGATTCAAGTCAAATTCCCTACGCAATAAACGATCCTTCTTCTCCCCATCAGTTTTGCTTTCATCTGCTTGAATCGTATTCTTCATAATTTCCATTACAGTATTTCTTAGATCAAATCTAAATGCAATCTGCTGTATTTAAATACTGATTTTAGAGTCTCCTCATCTTCTTGTTAAAGATTGGAATATGGCTATTTTGAAAGTTGTACGAATAAATAAGGTTAGAATTGGAAGAATTAGAAACAAAACACATTGGAAATTGTAAATGACAATAAAAAAAGAAACAAAAAATCACCTAGAAAGACTATATTTAGGAGATGGAGGGAATAATAATTAAAAATATTCATTATTTAAATAATGGCAAATTTTATGGTTACTTTGAGTAACTGTTACTTTATCGTTATCACCATTGGATGATGAGTAGGATGATTGATCTAATGGTGATAAGAAATAAAGTAACATGTACTTTGTTAAAAATAAGGCAAGTATAGAAAGTGCCCTAAATAATTTAATTAATGGATGATTAATTTTATTTTATAAATATTTTGTTGTTTATTTAATATTATAAAAATGGGGTATAAAATGCGCACAAACTTTGTACCTTATTATCTGTTCTAGGTTTTTAAGTCTCTCCAAACCAAAAACCCCGATTTCGTGCTTCCTCATCTCTTGCTCACCAATGTTAGTCTTCCTCTCCATCTCAATTTCCTAAACCATCGTCATTTCCTACCTCCATTGTTACCATCGACCATCATCATCATCGTCTAGAGGTTCTCTCTTTCTCTATTTCACCACCGCCATATAACCCTAGAAACATGCTCTGCTTAATCTTTGGTCGACCAGTGAGTTTCTTCATCTCTATTTTAGTTCATTTATGTTGAATGATGCTTCTCAATCAATGAATCCTCCTAATTGCTGATTGGCGACAGTAGATATTGGTTCAATAAAAATTAGGATTTGTTGGGATTTCAATACAATCGGACGAGGGCCATGTTGGTTATTCCTTTTCATACAAGTTGAGGTTTGTGGATGTGTGTTAAGTATGGCCAATGCTTTATGTCCTTTCTATTTGTTCTTTAATTGGAATCTTTCCTTGTGTTTGGCATCAGAAAACCAGCCTATCTTTGTACCCGTTACGGCCTTTATTTTTTTTTATAATTTAATTAATCAATTTGTTTGATTTAGGTATGAAATTTATAATTATAGATATAAATTGGTGGGCTGTAATGGGTTATTCCTCTTATTTAAATAGTAATCTCCTTAGATGGTGGAAATCTGATGTCTATACCTTATGGTAGTATTGAATGTCTTCTCTATTTGTAATTGTATTTACAAACTCCCTATTCTGAACCTTTTCTCTATAGTGTTTTCCCCTTGCATACTATAGTTTGTTTGCCTATGACGCCTTCTTGATATAGGTTCCATATATATTAATTCCGATTTCATGAATATATTACCGAGCATTTGAAGTGGTTCCCGTACTAAATGTCAAAGACTCTTGCAGCCATATTAGAAGGTGCTATATTAAAGTTGTGTTGTATTGTCTCCATATATTGGTTTTGTCTTTTTTCTGTTCTACCGGTGCTAATCCGTTTTATATATTGCATCAGGTTGTTATGCATGTGTAATTTCCGATTACATAGAAACTACTTATGTTGCATATCAATATTGCACATGATTAAGAGCTAAAATGTCATGAGCTTAAGTTTGTAAAGTTAGGACCCGTTTGGTTTGACTGTTACATTTATTGTTACAGTTGTTGTATGTTATTTATACTATTTTTGCAGAAATTGATAACTTTTTGTTTTTAAAACAATTGAAAATAATTGTTATCCCTCTCTTTTATAATAGGTTTTTATTGCTGAATTGATGCTTATTTTTGGTTTTTCAGTGGTTGTGCAAGAATTTCGATTCTCGTTTCTTCCATTTTAGCGGAGCATAGTCAAAGTACTAATTGTCATCCAACACTCATCAGAAACCAACTTGTTATTGCGGCCCCTTCTCCTCTTCTCAGGTTAGTACTAATTTATTTTCACTCGTCAACATAAAAAATTACGATTTGTAAAATTATTGTTTCATAGATATGCATAATGTAATTAAACGGACCCATGATTTGTCTGCAGTTATTTGTTGGCTATTTTTGCTTGCAGGACCCATGATTATATACTTCCATGTCAATTATGAACGTGTACTTTTTAATCTGTAATTATTTTGAATATTGGAACAACAATTTTCAATAGCTTGCTTGGGTTGTTTTGCTCTTCGGGTTCTCTGTTGTCATTTTAATCTTTATCATAGTGTGAGATGACTGAAGAAAGAAGAGTTCACCCGAATTGCATAAATGCATGCAATCCCTACCATGAGTGCGTCGAATATTGCTTCAGAAAAATTGCAGAAGCTAAGGTACAAATTGATAAATTAAAAACAGGTATATGTCTCTCTTGACTTTTTCTTTTTGGTTTTTCATAATCTTTCCTATTTTATAAACATATTTTTCCATTCTATCACTGATACTAGGGCCAGCCTTACAGTAAAAGCAAGTTAGGCCATTGCCTAGGGCCTTCAAAATATTAGGGCTCCAAAAATTATTAGTCTTTTGTATTTTACTTATACTTCATTTCAATACATATTTTAGCTTTCCAACTTCATCTACATTTGTATTTTTTTTTATATAAAATGAAGTTAATTAATAAGCCATAAATGTGATAATAATGTTATTAGAATATTTTAAGATGCATTTTTTTTGTCTAGGGCCCCGAAGTTTCAAAATGTCTATTTTTCGCCTAGGGCCTCAAATTTTGTAAGATCGGCCCTGACTGATACTTAAGCATCGAAGGTATGCCTCATGCTCTGTTCTTAATGGTTTAACTTATAAAAGTTAACTAATTCTATGATTTTCTTGTTTTGCTGTTTATTATAATTCAAACAAGATGAAAAAGTTTACAAAGTTTGCATTTGTACGATGTACAATCCAAGGAAATGGATGGCAAGAAAATGAAAAAAATGTTAATTTTATTACTCAGCATAAGGACTCTTGAGTGAGGAGTGCAACAATTAAAATGCAAAAATCTGATCGTCTCCACATTAGTAATGGGAAAAAAGCAATGGTCTCATGTTTGGACGAATAATGTAGTTTTTAGAGATGATAGTGGTGTTTATTTTTGAGAGGAATTTAGAGAACTTAAAGTAGAAAAAAAAGTGACAAAGATGAATTTGATTATAATGATTGCATTAATAGTATTAACACAGTGAGGAAGCTCGGTGCTTGCTCGAGGCTTAAGCATATTATTATATCAACTATTAATTAATACACATAGAATTTAATGTTCAATCTGGGCTTTACAAGTTTTGGTGCTAAAAATCTAGTATAGCTGTCAACTTTAGTAGTAGTATTATGATACTAGCCTAGTTGTTATAAAACATCACTGAAATTTCAATGACCATTATCGAACTAAAATTTAAAAAACTACTATATAAATATGTAAGCTAAGAAAATGGATTTAATTTTGAAATGCCAATTTTTGTGCCCATTTTGGTTGATATCATCTGCTTATATTAGATACTAATGGAAATGGCAAATGCAATTATTGGGTTTTTTTCTAATTTATGTACATGTACTCTTTTCACTGGTAAGATAAATAAGCACCCAGCCCATGCTATTTTGATGAAATTGCTATGGTCAATCCTAGTTGGGTTGCCTCAACTATTTGGAGTAGCAATTATTGTGTTGCTAGGCAGGAATACTTGGGGAAGACAATAAATAAAAATCTACTTACGCACTATATTCTCATTCCTTACTATGAATGGAAAATTCTTTATGACTTGAAAATATCTTCAAATGCAATTCTTGGAATGTATAATTAATGCAAAACCTTTCTAATGTCCTTTTCTGCAGGAAACATTGGGTCGTAATGGTGGTTAGCATGCAAGATCTAATGGTTTGCATCTATGATCCGCTACCTAGAAAATCCGGAGAGGCAATTTGCCATTTAAAAAAAATTGAGAAAGTAGAATATTTTTTTATTCGTTTAACTATTGGAGCTGCATTTACTTATCAATTGATGTATGATTTTTTTTCATGTAGTGTTGTACTTGCTGCAAGAAATGCCACATGCACTAGGGTAGCAAACAAATTATGGAGGTATGGATATGTCTTAGGTTGTTAATATTGTCTAACATATATATTTTGTTGCAATGTGAGTCTGGTATTTGTTTTAATGTTTTTGTAGGGGCGATACAGCCAGAAGGATCGATCTTATGCAGGTATTTTGTAATGCGGTATATGTATGATATCATCATGCATTATCGCTATTCTTTGGATATCACTCATGTATTTGCTTTCCTTTACCCTTATTTGTCGTTTATTTTATTTACTATTAGGGGTAAATGGTTAATGTAAATTTTATAATAAAAAACAGTTATTGTACATTTTAGTATGTTAAGTTCTTTAGTTATATAGGATTGTTCTAGACCATTCCCTGTTTCTTCAGAACTTACAATCATAGAGAAACGAATATTTAATAGGTAATTAAAAGAGTACTTGTCAAAAGAATATTTATCAGCTCAATTTTGTTTTAGTGTCTGGTTTTTATGTACTTCTTGAAATCTCACTATTAACGATGGTGATGAGTCTGATGACTTTGCCTTTTTTTTTGTCTTAGTAGGCTAGTAAATACATGTGGAAAACTTTCGAAGAAGTATACGTCGTGGTGCTTAAAATTGGGCATGCAATTCAGAACTGCGTTGTTGAACCTGTAAATAGCTCTATCTAATGCTATTTTCGAATTTTTGGAATTATGTTACAGGTGAAATTAGCATTTCTAGGTCATTTCTTTTGTACAATGAGTCTTGTTCAACTAATCTGGCCTTCATGATCTCTCTTGTTTGTTAATATGGTCATAATCATTTTAACTATCTAGTATACCTTTCCTCTCCTTTATTCTTCTTATTAACTTTCTATGGGCGGGCATGATCTTCGAGAAACTTATTGTGTTACTTTATTAGTCGGCCTCTCTCTGCTTTATTCGTCATTGGTACTAGTTCGATAGTTGCTGTTTATTATTTCAACTTGAGAGCCCCCCTGATACATTTCATCATCCTATCACATCCTCTACTTCTGGTTTATTTACCTAGTTAGTAGTAGGGATACCTGACATGAGCATATCTTGGATTTTATTTTATATTACCTAGTTAGTAGTAGGGATACCTGACATGAGCATATCTTGGATTTTATTTTATAACATTGTTGTTTCTTTCTGTATGATGACTAGCTAATTTTTGGTTTTCTATTTGGTGAATTTTATCCAAATTTTCATCATTTATATTCATTGGATATTGAAATGTTCATAAATTACTGTTTAATTTTTGGAGTTGTTGAGGAAACTGCTCATGTAACAATAAGTAATTCAACATTCATTTGTTCTTATGACACGTGGTTTGAAGCAAATAATCAGATATGGCTTGTTACCGACAACAGACTGAAATGAAAAACTTAAAATGTACAACAGTAGTGAAATATATACATTAATAGTTGGTTTCTAGCTTAGAATTAGTGGTAAAAAAACCACCTTCCTCTTCTTAAGCAATTAATAATATCCCTTCTTTTTCTATTCTTCTATGCTAACAGTTGATGACCTTGTTAGATCTGGAATAAAGAACAGAACATGTCAAGCTACCTTGCCTTTTCTTGCAAGTTCTGCTGAGCTGTTCCATTCATTTATGGCGTAATATTTTGTGTTTGCTTGAACCCCTAAAAAAGGTATGACGTATCTATATATTTTGTTTTCTTTGTTTTGTTTCAAATTTCTTCCTCCCTTGTTTTTCTGTATGAGTGTAATTAATATTTGCTCAACTATGATTGGCTTTTGCAGTATAACATTCTTTTCTTGAGACTGAAAATTGCAAGTCATTTAATCACTTAATATGTTTTACATATTTTTTCCTTATTTGAACCATTAGGAGTTTTCTTTTTTTTTTTTGATAAATATGGATTTTGAAGTTTTTTTTACTAGTATATGGGCTTTGTTTAAGTGATTTGCATATTTTGTTCCTTCTTTCGTACCCATTCATGGATACTCTTTTCTTCTATTTAGTATTGTAGTTCGAGAATTGTGCATTTATTCTATTAATTTTAGTTCCCTTCAATCCAAAGTGTACGGTAACAATGAGGAAACTTGTAACTGACATGCATTTGCTATAAGATAATGTGACAATATTAATGTATTTGTCTTAGTAATCTTTCTTATTACAAGAAGAGTTGTAACAAATTAAAATAATGTGACAAAAAATGTTACAGTTGTCACATATAAGATTGTGACAATTTCTTGCTTTTATGTGACAACTTTTATCATCACAAATAGTTTTCTAGTGACGACTAACTAAAGTTGTTATGTAGCTTTAGTTCAATTCACTGTATAATACGTGACAAGTATATTTGTGACAATTATTTTTCTTTTAGTTACAATAGAAGTTGTAACAAATGAAAATTATGTGACAATAAAAATTTCATCACGAAAAATTGAAATATTTGAGACAATATTTTATTGTTACATTTGAAAATACCTTTTGCTACGGAGTTATACATGATGAACTCTTTGTGACAACTTTTCTTGTCACATAAGATATGTGACAACTTGTTATTTTTGTGACAACTTTTATTATCAAAATATTCTTTTAGTGACGATTTACTGAAGTTGTCAAATAGTTTTAGTTCAATTTGTTATATAATAAGTGACAACAAGCATATTCGTGACAGTTATTTTTCTTTTCAGTTACAATAAAAGTTGTAACGAATGAAAATTATGTGACAACAAAAATATTGTCATGAAAAATTAAAATATTGGTGACAACATTTTATTGCTACATTTGAAAATACCTTTTGTTACGAAGTTATACATGAAGACCTCTTTGCGACAACTTTTCTTGTAACATATAAGATTGTGACAAATTATTTTTGTGACAATTTTTGTTATCACAAATATTCTTTTAGTGACGATTTACTGAAGTTGTCACATAATTCTAGTTCAAGTTGATATATAATACGTGACAATAGACATTTGTGACAATTATTTTTCTTTTTAGTTACAATAAAAGTTGTAACAAATGAAAAGGATGTGACAATAAAAATATTGTCACAAGAAATTATGATATTTGTGACAACATTATATTGTTAAGTGTGAAAATACTTTTTGTTACGGAGTTATACGTGACGACCCTGTGACATTTGTGATCACATATTGTTTTATGTGACAACTTTTTAGCTTTTTATGACAACTTCTATTGTCACAAATTCCTTGATTTCTTGTAGAGAAACAAAAGAAAGGTAGAAGAAGGTATTTTGAAACAAATAAATTAATAGGGACTTGAATGAATTTATTACAATGATGTTTTTGTAACTTTTTCAACCTCACTTGCTTGACTTTTCAAGCATTGACACATCAGCTGCCACATCAGCACCAGGTAGCATGGAGGTGCACTTTTTGCAAGTTGAGGTATCTTGGAGGCCCACTTGTTAATTAATTAAAGAATAATTAAAACTTAATTAACAAATACTATTTAATTAGAAACATAACAGAATTGGACTCTGAGTCCAAGTGGGACATTGCTGGCTTTTGTCCAGCAGTGTGTCCCGTGCATGGGCCGCATAGCCCTTATGGGCTATGCACGCCATATAGCGCACAGGCTTTAGCCTGCCCACTGGGCCTGGCGCGGGTTACTCTAAGAAGCCCACTATGGGCAAGGCCTATCGACCTTGCACAATGCTTCTAGCATTGCCAAGTCCCACGCACAGGCCCACCGCACGTGCTGTCCCATAGCACTTGAGTAGGCCCACTTATTCGAGTCCATACAGTACTTTACCGTGGACCCTACTACGTGATTTCTGTTTCTCTTATGCCTTCTCATTATTTTTGGTACACTGGTCCAACTAGTAAAATTGGTCCAACCAGTAAAATGGTCTAACCATTTATTTCTCGGTATACTGGTCTAACTAGTAAAAATTGGTCTAACCAATTAAAAGGGTCTAACCATTTATTTCTCTTCTAGATTAGACCTAGTCTAACAGTTCTTTACATAGCTCGGTCATAACTCAAAGTGTGTGACCTTATAGGATCCCATAATATCGAGCTGTAAAGTTTGACATAGCTCGAATTCCTTTTTAGGAATTTGACTAGCTCAGAGCTTCAGACCGTTGTGGACTTCGATGACTTTGATCGGTCATAGTGGCTCTTTAGCAAAGGGCATATGACCCCTCAATATTCCGAACGTCACTTGCATGTGACTTTATCCCGATTCTGCAATAGTATCAATATAATTCACTCCTTCTATCAACTGTTAAGTACCATCTGGTTTCTTGGACTCGGTTTAAGTGTTAGTCCACTAGTAGCCTTAAAGGCTACCCCAGTAGTTTATGCTTGCTACCGAAGTACACTACTCAACCATATTAATATGTTGACTAGGATCTCATCCTATCAACCCATACTTTGCAGAGGTTTACGAGTGTGTCACTTCTAACAAGTGGCCAAGGTACATCTCCCTCATATTGCTATAATTGAGGGATAGATTCCTTGTTGACCACTCAGCTTACCAACAGACAAACATCAACTATACCCATAGTCATCCACATCACCCAGTCTATAGAATGCTTAGGTATGACCCAAAGTACAGCAACATCTGAACAATGTAACTAGTATCTCAGGTTTAAGAATATTCGTAATTCAATTGCAATGAGGCGATAAAACACCAATACATAATATAGATTATCGAGTGTTGTCTCATAGCGATCTCCAATGTATTTCCCTGAATACATTCATGTATTAATCCAAGGTACCACCCTCTAGCACTAGAGATATGCTACAAATTTAACTAACTAAGATATATCGCCCTAATTGCTCTAGGGCATACATCATATCTTACAATCTCCAACTTGCACTAGTGTCAATTAGCCATGTGCATTTATGCCATAACTATTAACATGTTGGTCATGCTTAATCTGTGTTAACGGTTTTATCAGACCCTTTGCCAAATTCTGATATGTAGGAATGTATTTCATTATTACATCCGTATCCTGTATCATATCTTATATGATATTTTCTATGTACATGTCCATTTCTCCGATAAAATAATGGTTCTAATGCCCGAGCAACAACCCAAGTGTTATCACAATACAATACTAGTAGATCTTCACTATAAAACACCACATCGAGATCACCGATAAATCTCTTTATCCGGACAGCTTGCTTTGCTACTTCTGAAGTAGCAATGTACTCAGATTCAATGGTTGAATCAACAGTCATATCTTGTTTGGAACCCTTCCAAAACAACTGCCACTCCATTTAACATAAATAGGTAACCTGACTGTGATTTGCAGTCATCTTTGTCAGATTGAAAAATTCACATCAGCGTATCCCTTTACTAAGAGATCACCTCCTCCATATACCAAGAACATTTCCTTAGTACTTCTGAAGTACTTAAGGATTTTCTTAATGGCCATCAGGTGCTTCTTACCTGGGTCATATTGAAATCTGCTTGTGATGCTCAATGCATGTGAGACATCTAGCTATGTACATACCATAGCATACATGATAGATCCTATTGCGGATGCATAGGGTATTCTACTCATGCGTAATCTCTCCCCTTGTGTCCCCAAATGCTCAGATTTAGAAAGGTTAATTCCAAGAGACATTGGAAGATAATCCTGTCTTGATTGCTCAAGGTTGAACTTAGTCAATACCTTGTCTATGTACGTAACTTGTGAAAGACCTAACAGGCTTTAGGATCTATCTCTATAGATCCTCATACCTAGTATAAATGTTGCTTTTCAAAGGTTCTTCATGGAGAAATTTCTTCACAACCATAATTTAACTATTTAAAGAGAAATGTCATTTCCTATCAGTAGTATGGGATCAACATACAATACAAGGAAAATGATTGCACCCCCACTAACCTTCTTGTAGACACAAGGCTTATAAGCATTTGATATAAAATCTAACTCCTTGATCGTATCATCAAATCTTATATTCCAATTCCTGGATACCCGCTTAAGTCCATAAAGGGATCTTTGTAGTTTGCATACCTTTGAGCCATCCTGAGATGTAAAACCCCCAGGTTGTACCATATATACATCCTGATCTAAGTTTCCATTGAGGAAAGCAGTTTTCACGTCCATCTACCAGATCTCATAGTCCTAATGAGCAACAATGGCCAAGAGTATCCTAATAGATTTAAGCATAGCTACTAATGAAAAGGTTTTATCATAGTCTATGCCTTTTTGCTAACTGTAACCTTTTGCAACTAACCTTGCCTTATAGGTAATTACATTACCATCCATGTTGGTTTTCTTTCTTGAAAACCCACTTGTAGCCTATGGGTCTAGCCTCATTTGGTGCATTGACCAAATTCCAAACTTGATTTTCATAAATGGAATCCATTTCTGATTTCATGGCTTTTAACCATTTGTCAGAGTTTGAGCTCTCCATTGCTTCCTTGTAGATCTTAGGTTCATCATCCTCCATTAGAAAGTTCTATTTATCATCCGTGATGAAAAATTTGTATCTTTCAAGAGCATTGGGAACCTTATTAGATCTAAGCAATGGCTATTGTATAAAAGGTTGTTCCTCAATCACACTTTCTTGTGTATCAGGCATAGGAATCATCAGTTGATCGTCTTGTTCGCCTACCTGAACTCTAAGTTCAAGGTCGCTCCCACTAGCTTTTGTAAGCAAGTGTACCTTCTCAAGGAACTGAGCGGTCTTAGAAATAAATACCTTTCATACCTCAGGATCATAAAAGGTATATCCTATTGTCTCTTTAGGATAACCAATGAACAAGCACCTATCAGATCTAGCTCTAAGCTTATCTGACATTGTCCTTTTAACATAGGCATGACAACTATGTCTAATAAAGTTTAATTCCTCCTCTAAGACATGCCATTATGTTGAGGAGTATACGGAGGGGTTCACTAGGATAATACTCCACTATCCCTTAGATAATCTTGAAACTCTTGGCATAAATATTTTCCACCTCAGTCTAACCGTAGTGCCTTAATATTCTTTCCAAGTTGTTTATCAACTTCATTCCTGTAGTCTTTGAACTTTTCAGAACTATCTGATTTGTGCTCCATAAGGTACAAATCCCATATCGTGAGTGATCATTGATAAAGGTGAAGAAGTAAACAAATCGTCCATGTGTTTGTACATTCATTAGACCACATACATTTGAGTGTATTATTTCCAATGTACTCGTGGCACATTCCCCTTTTTCATTAGAAGGGCTTCTTTGTCATTCTGCCTTTTAAACAAGGTTCATAAGCCCTATAAGACTCCTAGTCTATTAGGCCCAAGTTATCACCTTTGTGTAACTTAGTTAAGCGGGTTTCGTTTATATGGCCTAAACGACAATGCCATAAGTAAGATGACTTATCTTTATATAATTTCTCTTAGCATGGTTAATATTGAGAATATGTTTTTGTAATCACAAAATATCTTTCATTACACTTCTATCCACTATACTTTTCATAATCTTTGATAACATCTTTTATCAAATTAAAATTGATTCCATCTGATGTGAAGTAGGAAACAATATTCATATACGTATAACTATAATTTTTTCCTTATTACAAAATAGCCAAATGGAGATTTTAAGTTACATCAATAGCAGCTACCAATCTTTAATGATTTCCCATAGGTACATCTCTCCTTTTGCTAATCCTCTACTTCTCTTCAATACTTATACCTTGTATAGATATGTGATTCACACACTTGATAACCCATACCTATGTTGAATCCCCAAGAGATGTATAACATTCTCAATTATAACACCTTGAAGTGGAAGTTTCCAAAACCTCTTCTTCTCATGATCTGAGACAAAAGCCTTTCAATTTCATATTTAAATGAAGATTATGTTTCCAATATCCCATATTGAAACAATTACTTTGTTTCCAAAACAAAGTTCTCAAGATCCTTTCATTTTCTCTTAACTTCGCTCTTTCCCTCTTCTATATTGGACAACCCGTGTCCCTTTACATCCTTTGAATGCCCTTGAATCATTTTTCCTTCCTTGGGAAAATCCTTTCTAAGACGTAAAGATATAGACTTCTAAGTCCACGATTTCATGATGCTTCCAATGCTTAAGGTAACATAGATCCTAACATCTAACTTGATGTTTATCTTTGTTTCCTTCAAGCTACTCATATAAGGTAACATGGATCTTAACTACCTCTATCGTGTTGTATCCTTGTTTCCTACATGTAATTTTCACATTTCTACTCGAGGTAATATACTTGCATCATGTTGTTTAGTATTGGGCTCATATCATATATGGACCAAGCCCTAGGCTTTGAGGACTATCCTCACATTTCAAAACAAAACCTTTGAAGTTGGAGCCAATCAAATACAATTATCAAAACATGCAAAATTTATGTAAGAAGTAAAGATTCAAACCTAGATATAATAATTAGAATAAATGCTTAGACTTAGTTTTGTACATGCATTTAATTTTTAAGGTCTTTAAATTAAATACATTTTCCTACTATTTTATTAAGATTTATTCGAAAACATAATAGCCCCTTCTATTGTCTTTCGGGAAACACGGTCTAACCATTCTTCTCAGTAGGTAGCATCTATAACTCCTTTAAGCTAACCCCCGCTATCATGAGTCAAGCTAACTTAAATAGCTATAGGAGGTTCTAGTCCATTTGAGTTCCAACCAATGGATGTGCATAAGCAGTTATATCACTCCTCAAATGATGCCTCCAGCCCGTCATTACCTATAATATTATAGACAACTAACCCAGTTTGGTTATGACATAACCTAAATCGAATCATGTGAACAGACGATATTAAAGAAGAAGGCATGCTGTGCGTGATCAATTCATTCAATGAAAAGGCCTAGAATCACACTTCATTTTTTAGGAAGGCTAATTTTATCTTAATATTTTAATGGGGATTTATTGGTGCAACAGGTCTCGCCTAATCTAGGATTACACATGGAGATGATTATGAAACTATAACTAATTCTGAGCTATAAGGGATTAGTAGGTCTAACCTAGGGGTCATGCTCAACTAGTAATTCATAACTATTCCATCATGCTAAGACTCCACATAGCATGCAAAAAAAACAAGAGTGTTCATTGTTGTCTATAAGTTTTAATTTAACAATTTAAACTTTCATTCTAAAACCATATAATGAATCCAATTCATTATAGTATAAATCAACTAATTCAAAACAACCCCTTTGGTACTTAGAATCTGGAATCGATGAAAATTACCAGGTAGGAGAGGCCCCCTTGAATTAAATGAGCAGCCAAGTCCAATCCTTGCCAGAACTAACACGGGCCCTTCTAACTCAGTTAACCATAGACTAATTAAATTAAAGATTTCATTTTTTTCTAATTTAAGAATTATTCCACTTAATTCAAAAGTCAAAGCATCTACAATCTCAAGTAAAACACTGTTAATTCTTAGATAACTACCTTGACTAAGTTTGAGCAACACTTAATCTAGTTATCACAATATTTTCTACTGCAAGAAATAAATTCCTAGGCATGGCATATCATACTCGAAAATATTTCATAGAAAATTAGACTTACCATGTTTCTAGTCTATCATACAATCGCATTAGGCAGGCTCATGATACCATTATTAGTCTAGATTAAGGGTTTTAACAGGTAAAACAGGCGCAACAGAAATTCAAAAGCTCATCTAGATTCCTAGATCTCCTAAGCATGGCATGATTGACAACATAAGCTAGTCTATTATTAATCTAGGTCATAAACACTTATAAATGGACCTAATAATAATTTAACCACATATTAGTTGAAGCATGAATCCCAATATCGAAAGAATGACCCCATCGGTTATGTGCACAAACTCCAAAGTAGAAGCCCTCCATAAATAGTCCACACGAGCACTACCGACCAAAACCTTCTAGAAAGGGAGTACCGATAAATAAGTGGAAGATAGCTAGATCTTCCCTACTAATTTATTCTAGAAGAAATTCTCTTAGTTTTCTATTCTAAGTAAATACGTCTTTTGACGGATTACTTTTAGAAACTAGAACAACTAAGAGAATAGAGAAAGAGAGCGAGGGATTCAAAACTTAGGTGTCGAAAATAATGAGAGAGAAGCTCTCTATTTATAGGCATAAGGGGTGGATTAAAAAGATGATTTAATCAAAGGCTTATCCAATCAGAAATTAATTAAACATAACATTTTAGTCATTTACTAAATAAGAAAAAGTTAGAATCAAATTCATCTTCCTTTTTTATTATTCTATTCAATTAATTAATCCAATTAATTAATAATTAATTAATTAATAGAATGAACAATTCCTATTTAATAGGAAACAAAGTTAGACTTGAATTACAACTCTTATTAAATAACTATTCAACTAATTAATAACCAATCAATTAATTTAATAACTGATTAATTAATTAAAGAATAATGAAAACTTAATTAATAAATACTATTTAATTAGAAACAAAACAGAATTGGACACTGAGTCCAAGTGGGACACTGCTGGCTTTTGGCCAGTAGTTTGCGCGGGCTGCCCGGGCATGGGCCTGCGCCAACGCGCAGGCCCAACTCATATGGCCTACAGTCCTTATAGGCTGTTCACGCCATACAGAATGCAGGCTATAGCCTATGCGTTGGGCCTAGCGCGGGCTGCTCTAAGCAGCCTGCTATGCGTAAGGCCTTTGGGCCTTGCGTAATGCTTCTAGCATTGCCAAGGCCCATACGTAGGCCTGCCGTAAGTGCTGTCCCACAGCACTTGCGCAGGCCCACTTGTGTGAGTCTACCCAGTACTTTACTGTGGACCCCACTACGCGGTTTTTATTTCTCTTATGGCTTCTGATTATTTTTGGGACACTAGTCCAACTAGTAAAATTGCTCCAACCAATAAAATGGTCTAACCATTTATTTCCCCGTATACTTGTCCAATCAGTAAAAATTGGTCTAACCAAATAAAATGGTCTAACCATTTATTTCTCTTCTAGATTTGACCTAGTCTAACAGTTCTTTACATAGATCGGTCGTAACACAAAGTGTGTGACCTTATGGGGTCTCATAATTTTGAGTCGTCAAAGTTTTACCTAGCTCAAATTCCTTTTCAGGAATTTGACTGGCTCAGAGCTGTAGACCATTGTGGACTTCGATGACTTTGATCGGTCATAGTGGCTCTCTAGCAAAGGGCATATAACCCCTCAATATTTGGAATGTCATGTGCATGTGACTTAATCCCGGTTCTACAATAATATCAATATAATTCACTCCTTTTTATCAACTGTTAAGTACCATCTGGTTTCTTGGACTCGGTTTAAGTGTCAGTCCACTAGTAGCCTTAGAGGCTACCCTAGTAGTTTATACTTGTTACCGAAGTACACTATTGGGCCATATTAATGTGTTGACTAGGCTGTCATCCTATCAACCCATTTCCCTTCAGAGGTTCATGAGTGTGTCACTTCAAAAAAGTGGCCAAGGTACGTGTCCCTCATATTGCTATAATGGAGTAATAGATTCCTTCTCGACTACTCAGATTATCAATGGACAGACATCAACTGTACCCATAATCATCTGCATCACCTAGTCTATAGAGTGTTTAGGTATGATTCTAAGTGTAGCAACATCTGAACAAGGCAACTAGTATCTCAGGTCTAAGGATATTCGTATTGCTATTGCAAAGAGATGATGAAACACCAACACATAATATAGATTACTGAGTGTTGTCTCATAGCGGTCTCCAATGTGTTTCCCTGAATACATTTATGTGTTAACCCAAGGTACCACCCTCTAGAACTAGAAATATGCCACTCTGAATCATATTCAAGAGGTATGGTGACAGATGCTAGTCTTTCCGTATTCATCAATGTCCAGTATTGATCATACTATGCTAGGGATATTTAGACAAATCATAATTGCACACGAACTAGTTCTCACTAACATAGTCCCACTATGCCCTTGCAATACGTCATATGAATATGTCATGGACTTTTGTAAACAAATTAATGAATATATTTAATAAGTCATAATATATTTTCGCAATCATCGATGTAACAAAAGAAATGCCTTTATATTTGTTTGTACAAATTTAACTAACTAAGATATATCGCCATCATTGCTCTAGGGCATACATCATATCTAACATTCGGAGGGATCAGTAGAGGGAGAAGGGACCATGGGGATCTTAGAAGAGGGGGAAAAGCCAAGGAAAGAGTCTATCTCATGAAAATCATACCCAAGGGAGAATGGGCATCGAGGGAGCTCTGAATCCCCAATACAGGGCAAATCCTCACATTTGAGATTAAAACGACCAACATTGGGAATCTTTTTATACAATTTTCAAAGAATTTTGGTAGAAACTCATCAGAATATGAGAATTGGAAGTTTTGGTAAAGAGTGGGAATGAGGGGACTGTTCAGTTTTTTAAAAGACTCTCTCGATGCACCCGTACTGCTCCCGAAACCCGGACCGGTCCTCCAAGGACACAAGCCCACCCGTACGGGCCCTCCCCACCCGTACAGGTCCAAATTCCTGAGGTAAAGAGGGCTTTTCATCAAAGTTAGTCCTCAGCAGCAAAGGGCCCATTTGACTAAAAGAATTTGGGACCAACCCCATTCCTCTCAGACTCTTTATTTTAGTTATACTAGGGGCAAAACCCCTAGCTCACCTAACAAATATTTTTTTTCAACAAATCAATCAAGAATCAAGGTAAGCCATTCCAAAACATTTACTAACAAAGGTAATTGTATATGCAGGTTCATCTGAGTACAAGAGTATTTCCCCAACAAAGCGAGTCTTGTAAGGAGACGCTTTCCCAGCAGAAAAGAGTCTACAAAGGACATCACCCCACTCCCAAGCATTAGAACCAGTCAAGGGGCACCCCCCACAATCAAACACCCTAGGGGTATTTACCCCAACAGTATTCCCCATTAGTGGAACCAGTCAAGGGCCATCCCCCACCATCAGACACCCTAAGGGCATCCACCATAGGAGCATTCCCCAGCAATGGAATCAATCAAGGGGCATCCCTCCACCATTAGACACCATAGGAGAACCCCCCAAGGGGCATCCCTCCAGGAGATACTCTACAAGGAGGATTCCAATCAGAAGCAGTCGGGCCAAACCCAACATTTCTTAAACTTAGTCTACAGTTCATTCAAGGACCAATCCTTACACACGCATCTTCAGTCTTGATTGAAGGGGCAAAAATTTTTGTTCACCACAAAGTCAATCAAGAATTAAGATGTGTTAGGTTAGACAATAACTAACTTAGTGTTTGATTATTGTCTCTTCACATGTCATTCAAAATCCTGAGTAGGAGAGTCATCCGCCATAGGAAAGGGATACACCATCAATAGGAGAGTCAGCAGCCTTAAGATACACCAATAACATAGGAGAGTAATCCGCCTTAGGAAAGGGATATGAGGAGAAGTCATCCGCCTTAGGAAAGGGATACACCATCGATCAGGAAAGTCGATCTGACTTAGGAAAGGGATACAACGAGAAGTCATCCGCCTTAGGAAAAGGATACACCACCATCAACCAAGAAAGTCGATTTGACTTAAGAAAGGGATACTCCATCATCGGTCAGGAAAGTTGATCTGCCTTAAGAAAGGGATACAAATGCCTTCCCCAAAGAAGTCACCAGAGATACACATTGGCAAAGGAAAGTCATCTGCCTCAAGAAAGGGATACGCACTAGCAAAGGAAAGTCATCCACCATAAGAAACACACCCAGGAAAGGAGTTTGCCTTAGGGAAGGAACCCATCCATGTCATCTCCTCAGGTATAATTTCTAAATCCTTGCTCATATCATGAGATCATACAGATCCGTACCTACAATGATCCCACGAGGGGCAGTCTGTGAGCACTGGATTTTAATGGTCCTTCCCACGAAATAATGATAAGAGCTAGATAATGCAATTCTATACAAGTGTTATCCATTAGACATGTTACTACTACTGCAGAGTTGAGTTTAGCCAAGTTTTAGAGAGACAGACTACCTTTATGGACCCCATATGGGTCACACCTGGGGGTACGGGTCCATGGGTTGACCCGTATAGCTCCACAACCCCATACAGGTGGGAGGGGGACCCATACGGGTGCCATTTTTGCCCAAATAGGCATACTGGCAAGTATATCATGCTCATTTCAGGAGAAATAAATTTATGAATGCAATTTTTTACTTTTAGGCTCGATTTCCTCCTATAAATTAAGGCTTTTTCCTCGTTTTCATGGAGAGTGAAAATAAAAATCAGATCAAGCAATTTATATAGAAATTCCAACAGTTTTCATACGTATAGAAAGGGTATAGTTAAGGTATAAAAGGTATAAAATAGGGAGAAAACCCATTCCTTGAGGTTTTGTCCACATTTTATTCATCCCTAGCTTCATTTATTGGGATTTGGGGGACGTTTTTGTCCACACAAATACTCGCCTAAACAGTCCTAAAACCACCATTTCATCATCTACTTTGGCTAGACTCTCTCTTGATAAAAGAATCACTTAAAGGATTCACGGTGTAAAGGTACGCTCCTAATTTTCAAAGTGGACCACCATTTTATTGTTATTTCCCAGATTCTACTCCTTTTCTATAAATCTATATCGCTTAATGAACTAAAATTCTATCAGATACTAGATAGGACTCGTACTGGTCCCCTACAGCCGTACGGATCCTCACCAGCACCTGTATGGGTCCCACTCACTCATACGAGTACTAGCCCCCAGGCCGAACCCAAAGTTTCCCTTCTTAACTTGTAAAATCAATCTAACATCACCATTTGCCATGCAATCATTTTCACTAATAATCTGGTAAATCAACCCACAAAACCTAAAATGTGTTTTCATAACAAAATGCACTGAGGACTCGTTATTTATCTTCAATTCTAGAAGCAATTCGGGCACTATCGATATTAAAATTGCCATGGTAACATAATCACTTTTTTCCTAACAAAATGCTGACTTATGATGTGCTGTAAACTATGCTAATCTTTGTGGATGCAAGGGAATTCATTTATTTTTTTATAACTTAGAATAAATGTATAGGTTCTTTTGTAAATCCCCCATTTTCTCCCAGTTGAAACTTTTATTCCCCCAGTTATTGTTTGTACTTTATTGTAAATTGTAAACGCATGAAACAAGTGTGAAAGAGTATAGAAAAATAGGATTTCCGTAAAAATTCTCCAAATGATGAAAAAATGGTTTTACGTGGCGAATGTAATTTGGAATTAACTAAATAAGAAATGTTGGACTCATCTGATACCCGAATCTCTAATCCAAAAGGTATGAGTCTCCCGCCAAATGAGAACAATACCAAAGCTCTCCCCCAAGTAAACAACTTGGGTGGTGACTCTATCATTTGTATTGAGATTTGGGTCTTGATTCTTTTATTAATAAAATTGGTTAAAATGTGCAAACTTGAACTAAATGGTTTCATCACGCCAAAAACTTAACCAACTGACCCCCAGTGGACCCTATAGCAAGGCGCCAAGGGTGATCCACATATCCTCATCACATCACAGTGGTCTATAATCCATTAAAGGTTTTGACACCGAGGAACTCATAAGATAGGCCTTGATTCTATCGAAAGCTAACTAAAACTACTCATTCCACTCTATCGATTACTTTTTCCTTAACAGCTTAAAGATTGACTCACAAACCATTGAGGCTATGAATCGACTCACATATTGGAGTGACCAAAGAAATGACCTGACTTCCCTCTAGGTTTAAGGAATTTGCATTTCTTTGATTGCCTCTACTTTATCAGGGTCGACTTTGATTCATGTCTGGCTGACAATGTGACAGAGGAGCTTTCAAACTGTCACCCCAAACACATACTTCCTCAGATTCAAATGAAGGTTATACTTTTTGATTCTAGTCAAGAACATGTCCAAGATCTCAAGATGGTCTTCCCTCGTATTGGATCTCAGTAACATATCATCCACATAAACCTCCAACTTCTTATGGATCATATCATGTAGAAGGGTCGTCACAACCCATTGATAAGTTACCCCTACATTTTTCAACCCGAATGGCATCACGTTAAAGCAATACACTCCCCATTCTATGATTAAGGTCATTATTTACTTTATCAATTATATCCATCAAGATCTGATTATTCCCAGTGAAGCCTTCTAAGAACAAATACATTACGACTCTAGCTATACTATCTATTAGCACATCAATTTGAGGTAACTTTAGAGATGCTTTATTTAAGTCAAAGAAATTAATCCATACCCAAACTTTGCCATCCTTCTTTGGGACTGGGACCACGCTTGCTAACCATGTTGGATACTTAACTACCTTAATGAACTTAGCCTCGAGTTATTTTGCAATCTTGGCCTTAACCTTATTGGCCCACTCTAGGTGCAGTCTCCTCAACTTTTGAACTTTGGATCTGTCAGAATATGATGTTTAGGGATTTAGTGATCTACTCCAGGAATGTTTTTATAGGACCAAGTGAAATCACACACATGTTTTCGAAGCACTTTTTTCATCTCACTTTTTTGGTAGGGGTTAAGTCATTGGCTATTGTTACAACTTTTGGGTTTTCCTCAGTACTCAAGTTAATTTCATACAATGAAATATCTTGAATGATAAAAACATTATGTGCAAGGTTCGATGATTGCATGGTGTTGTTAGGCAAAACATCAAACTAGTAAGAAAAATCATTGTTATTATTACCATTAAGATGCCCAGAGGCTACATCATTTTCATTACATATTATTGTACTGTCATCCTCTATAGGTGGAGGGTCTTCAAGAGTACTCATCAAAAGGTAGGTCAGGTCACGATCCAAAACTTGCAACTTTTCTTCAGTCAACACATCGTCCATGGTGACTCTTACAACTTGGGAAAAATTCCTCAAAGCTTTATGGATGGGTACCTTCCTATTATTCCCCAACCATAACAGAGTGTGTATTAAGGTTGTGAGTATATCAATTGATTTATGTATCTCAGTCTTTATTGGATCACTGACCTTTAACATCTTGTGGAACCTTTCCACTTGTAAGGTTGCTTCATAGCATTCAGGTATAGTCTTGTATCCTTTCATGAATACTTGAGGAGATGCAAATGTAGCCATAAACAAGTATGCCAGTTGACTCTTTCTCTTATGGTCTCTTCTTGAGTGCTACCAAGACAGTCAACCACCTTTGGAAATAATCATGGATGAGCTCACCATTCAACTACTTGACAGCTACCAAGTCCCTTGTCAAAGGCTCTTTATTAACCTCTTTGATTTTTAAGATATGTTTCCACACCTCATCTTCTTCTAGACCTGAATTGATCATGGCTACCTTTGCTCCCCTTAGCTTGGGTTCACATATCTTCCTCTCATCAATCAAAATTATGGAGGCTTTGAGAAGATCCTCCAACATCCTCGTCTAGTGGTCATAGCTAACATGATAAACACAGAAATGATCCCTTTCTTTGGGTTTTGGTAGCACAAATGGTTGAAGGTGCTCAATAAGCCATACTTCTATAACTTTTTGAAGAGCTTTCCTAGAGGAGTGTCCCAAGGCGATATGTCATCATGAGTCATTAGGTGAGCCTTCTAATCGTTGGCCATACCATAGGGTAAACCTATTGAATAGGGGAAGGCCATCCCCTTTGGCATGACCACAAAGTCGAGAAATTGATTTGGCCTTCCAATGTGATGAACTGTTGGGGTGGCCTCTTGATTGAGAAATCAGAGCCTACCACTAGCTATGTGGAGCATTGGGTTCACTAGCTGACCTAACTGACTAAAATGATACATCAGGTAGACTGAGGTAGGAGCTAGGATGTAAATTGGACAAGGTTGCCAAATCTTGATTCTAGTTGAGGTGGGAACCAAAAGATTAGTATATGCATGTGTTTGGTTATGCTTGGGTTTTTGTACAAAATGTATGGCGAGGTTAGTGTACATAAAATATATCATAACACATGCGAAGCATTTTCTTCCAACCTTATTCCTCCCGTTGATTCTGAAAGTCTTTTCCCTTGAATACCACGAGGATAACAAAGGGCGACCTATTCTAATCTCACATGAAAAGGTACCTAGAGGGTAAAATTCTAAAGCTTTCGATAAGAAGGGTGTAAGGATGTAACGTAAGTTGATGTAGATGGTTCCCATTAAAATAAAGACATACTCCAAGCCTCTTAGAGAGAGGGCATGCAATTGAACAATGACTGCTCCACCCACAAGGGTATCCTTAATTCCAAGTAGGGCATGAGTGATACCTACGTAAGCTTTGCAGAAATAATCGGCAATCCTATCCTAGTAATTTAGAAGAAGAGCACTATAGCTTAAGGGAAAAAGGGGGTGAGAAGATAGAGTCCAACAATTTTCCCAAATAATGAAAGGAAATAGGTTGAATTAACCAAATGATTTTTGGTACTCATCTTCATCTTTTAAACTTTTCAAAAACCAAAATTTGCAAGTTTAAAGATTATTCCCCAACAAAGTCACCAATGTGAGAGGATGAGGAATTCGAATTTCCTAAAAGTGTTGCAAGGAGGGGTCCAATCAAGGGTTTCCTAATGGTGTGATGTAGAAATCGGTTTAGTTTATATGTTTATCCAATTTAATGAATAATAGAATCGAGACCCAAATCCTGATACAAAATATAGATGTGATCGGGTGGACATTTTGTGCAGGATGCACATGGGGTGGGGCCAGCAGGGCACGCTTTAGGTTTGATGCAGTTTGAGGAAACCGCGACTGTTTGGTGTTGTTTGAAAAAATCTAGTTTGCTTAAATGCAGTGGCTTTGTAGGCCAAAAATGTGATTATGTTGAAGAAACACGTTTGCACATTTTACTGAGAAAAGATATTTTTAAGATAAAACATTTTTTACTTTATTTAAAAATGAAATAGAGTCGCCACCCCGGTTTAGCTCCACCGGGAATTGTGGTATACTGATCCAAAATGGGATTTTTATAATGAAAAGAAAATGAGATTCTGAGTTCAGACATAATAGTTACTCATATTGTTCAAATTGTTTGGGTTAATTTTGGAATTTTGGAATTTGTGGTGATTTCTGCATTACGACTTTATTTAAGACTTAAATTGAAGAAATAAAACAGGCATTCTAACGACTTAAGAAATTGACATTTTCTATTGAATTTTTGGTAGAGTAACGACAGCACTGGGGTCTATGCCCGAAAACTCGGATAGATTTTCCTCATATTCTAGATGTTTGTCCATACCTACGAGCTTATTTACACATTATAATTTAAGTGGTACCAATAGGTCACTAAACCAGAGAAATGGAATGCAATATGTAATAATAAAGCAATAAAAATGTGTTTTAATGGATTGAAAAGTTGGGCTTAGAGCCAGTTACCCTCAGTTTACCTTTTCGTCTATCCAGGATGACTTGAGAGCCGGTGCAGGACCGAAGTTGTCAGAGGTTGTGATCTTAGTGGAAAACAGGTTTAACCTAAGTTATGGCTATAATCTTGGATTATTTCTAAAGGAAATATAAAGTTAAAGTCATTTTTAGACCAAAGATAGTGTAAGATCTCGATCTAAAAAGTCCGAAAACTGAGTTTATACTGAGTGTCGGTGATAATGCTCGAATTTGGAAGTGTTTTGACAGAGTTTCGGGGCTTTCGGGATTCCCGGAACTGAAAAAGGACACAAAGGTAATTTTGGGATTTTACAAAATTTGCGTCTCTTCTACAAATGAAGGGGGGGGGGTGACCTCGTATTTATAATAGGGAGGTAATTTACCGGCGGGCTAATTATATATCTCACAAGATTTTAGATCAGATCCCATAAAATCTTGCCAGATCTCGATAAGATTTGATTTTTTTTACTGTAGATCGGTAAATAGCCGACGGGCTGATTACCTATGTTTTACCAAACTTTGACTTTTTAATTTTTCAGTAGGAAATGCTAAATCAGAGCTTCACCAGAATGTGGATTTTTGAATTTTGGATTTTGGATGACAATTTGGTCCTTTTTGGCTTATTTATCTGATCACTGAACAAAATAGGCGTTATTTCTCATTGGGCCAAGCAGACCGTGCTAACAGTTTATCCCTCGCATGCAAAAATTTTACTGTGGCGGTAAAATTGTACGTACGCAGATGAAAGAGCTACTACCAAAACCAGTGTTCTTATGTGATAAGGACATGAAAAACCTTTTTAGAAAGAATCAACATTTCTTAATTGATAATTTTGAAAAACAAAAATTTTTGCCCATTCGATTAAGAATGTTGATGAAATGCAGGTTTGGAAAAATTTAATGTCCTTAACGGTGCACAGAAAATTTTGGTCTACCCATTTTAAAATAGGGTTTTGTATGATGCAGAAGATAAGTGAAGGATCATACTTACCTGTAGTGTTGCATCAGTTGATCAGTTTTCTCTACTGGGAAGAAGGCACTATCAGCCATATCTTGATCAGTTTTCTCTTAGGGTAGGACGGCACTGTCAGCCACATCTTGATCAATTTTCTCAGGGAGTGTGGCACTGTCAGCCACCATTGAGCAGTTTTCCTTATTAGGGAGTTAGGCACTATCTACCACTGTTGGGAAATTTGTCTCACTAGGGAGTGTGGTACTGTCTACCACCATTGAGTAGTTTGTCTCACCATTGAGTTGGGTACTGTCTACTACCATTGAGCAGTTTGCCTCACCATCGAGTTGGGCACCATCGCGCCACCATTTAGCAGTTTTCCTCACCATCGAGTTGGGCACTATCTTACCACCACTGAGCAGTTTATATCACCATCAAGTTGGGTGCTATCAGCCACCATTGATCAGTTTTCCTCACCATCGCGTTGGGCACTAGCTTGCCACCATTGAGCAGTTTTCATCTCCACGAGTTAGGCACTGTCTTACCACCGTTGAGTAGTTTGTCTCACCATTGAGTTGGATACTGTCAGCCACCATTGAGCAATTTTTGTCACCATAAACTTGGGCACTATCTTGTCACGGTTAAGCAGTTTGTCTCACCATCGAGTTGGGCATTGTCAGCCACCATTGAGCAGTTTTCCTCACCATCGAGTTGGGCACTTTCTTGCCACCGTTGAGCAGTTTTCCTCACTATTGAGTTGGGCACTGTCTACGACCATTGAGATGTTATTGCAATTTCCTACAAAATACAAGCTGACATGGCACTACATGTCGCAAGCACAATACATGACACTACAAAACTTAATACTACTTGACTTAACATGGCGCTACATATTATGAAAATAAATCGACATGACACCACATGTCATCAACATAAATTGTGAAGATCTTGCTAGATCTAAGTTTGGCTCTAATGTGCCTGGGTAAAGATCTCACTGGATCTAAGGTTCGACTATGATGTGCAGGGGTAAAGATCTCACTAGATCAAAGGTTCAACTATGATGTGCCGGGGTAAAGATCTCATTAGATCTAAGGTGATGAAGCTTAGTCTTTTTGTAGAGTTTTATGTATTCTTGTTTAATGATACATGCAATGTAGTACATTTACTGATGTATGATGAGTTGTGCAAGTGCATAATGCATTAATTTGGCATTTCCCCTAGTCAAATTAGGAGGATGCATCACTCAGTAGCTTTTCCCTATTGAGGAAATGTCAAATGTGGTGATCAGTCTTATCATATAGGAGGAAGCACTATCAAATAGGGTGATCAGTTCTCTTTATTGGGAGGAGAACTATTGAATTGGGCGATCAGTTCTCTCTATTAGGAGGAGAACTGTTGAATTTAGTGATCAGTTCTCTCTTTTGGGAGGAGAACCATTGAATTTGGCGATCAGTTCTCTCTATTGGGAGGAGAACTGTTGAATTTGGTGATCAATTCTCTCTTTTAAGAACTATCAGATTTGTCTTAAATGATTGATTTATTGTCTATGTCATTGGGTAGCCAATATTTTGGGGACTTTGGAGTCTACCACTATTGTGTTTTGATTGTTGAAGCATTTTCTCAAATGCCTCTTGATCTTAGAAAGCATCTAAGCTGATTTTGCATTCTATTGCATTTATTGGTGACTAACAATGTCTACTTAGTGACTTGTTGCCTTTGCATATGTGAATATGAATGTGATGCATAATGCATGATATGTGATGTTTATATAAATCATTTTATAGTCATAGCATGGAATCATGCATCTGTAAGATGAGGCTTACTTGGTTATCAACAGTATTATATTATATCATTGGCTTCTTGGTTTATGTCATTCTCAGTGATGATGAAAATTTAATTTTGGGTTGGAGTCCTAGATGTAAGCTTTATAGCTTCAAGGGATGAGCTTGTTGTTTCCAGTGTAGTTGTGTGCGCTTTGCATCCATTTCACTCTGGTCGAAGGGTTGGCCATGCACTTGACTATTTGAATGAGGCAAGCTTTTGGGTCCTTCTCAGCTCCAACGGATTCCTGAGTTGCAAAAGTTTTGCCCCTGGTGGCATATAGCATGAGCCTGAGTAGGTAAACTCCAATTGCTTGGACTAACGAAGATTATCTTTTATTCTTTTGATCGATCATGTAGATAGTATGGCATGCATCAGTAGTTCCCAGAATCTCTATGTAGTTGAGTGCAAGAAGATTGCTTTCTCACGTTTTTGAGATGTGGGAGATTCGTGCGCTCGTGTTGATAAAGAATATTGTTCCTTTGTGAAGGCTTTAGATTGAGTGACCGTGCTTGTTATCATTTGGTGAGTCATTGCAATGAGTGACTTTGATTGTGCTTGCATGCAGAGGTTATGCCCTAATTTTTGCCTGAATCGAAGCACAACGGGCTTTTTTTTCTTTCCCTTTTTTAACCCTAATTTTTGCATAAACCACCTTTTTAGGTTTTTGATTTATCGAGGTTGCCTTAACTTTTGCCTGGGCTGACCTTTTGGGTTTTCAATCCAGCAGGCTCTTTTTTCTTTCTGAAATATTTTTATACATGCACTGTATGAACAAGAGTACTTACATGAATGTTTCTGTTAACAATTATGTGTATTCATTAAGTACAAACATTTAACAATTTAGCAAAATGACACATCAATCAAAGAAATATTTTTAGGTACAAAAGTTTGGTATCTATTCCCAAAAACTTTTTCTCCTGTTATCAACTGTCCTTTTCAGGTTTTATCAGTTGATTCCTCTCTTTCTTTTGTCTATGTTTTTGCCTAAAAGCCCTCACTAGCTTTTAGTAGACACATTTTTTTCTTTTTTTAAGTTTTCATGGTATTACCTGATCCTGTTCTTGTTTGAGGGGTTTATGAACTTGTTTCCTTTGATGTCCCTAATGTGTAGCATTCCCTTGATAAGAATCTTTATTTTTTTTACCATGTTGGGTCTCTTGGGTGGAATTTGCCCCTAGCATCAACATGCACTACTTTCATTTAATTTAGGATCAATTCCCCTAATTTTTACTTTGTCGGTTATTTATATTGTCCCGATCATCCTTTGTTCATGCACCTTTGCGAGAAATGACTTTGACCCATTTGTTTGGTTCATGACGGTTCTCTTTGGTAATGGAAGAATATGTCATTTCAATGATGTCATGCCTCAGGTTAAGACATTTTTTTACATTTATTCAGAGATATTCCATTTGCTAGATATTTCTGGCTAATTTGGCTTTGTTCGTGTGTGTTCTACAAGATCCTTATTAACCTTCATGCTTCTTGTTGAGTAGCACACCGTAAGGAAAAACAATCCTTTAGAGATTAGTCCTGTCCTTTGATGATTTTGTTTTCTTCATGATTATGTTGGTGATGCGGTCCTTACATCATGCTAGAGTTGCTTGGGAGTTTGCCATCTGATTTTTCTCATGAGGCATATAGTAGATTTCATCTAGATTGCTTTAAGGCATGGTTCAAGTGATTTTCTTTCTCGATTCTATCTGGTGACTTGTTTATTGACTTGAGTAGATTCTTCAATGATCTTTTCTTCTTTTCCCCCTAAAAGTAGTAAGGACATTCCATTAATTGGACATGCTTAATTGAACCAGGCAAAGCAGCCACATGTTTTTTTCTTTTTTTTCTCTCCATTTTTTCAGAGTCATGTTATTTACAATATATACCACTTTTGGGTTTGTCAAATGTCCCTAAATTTATTTCTTTATTGGAGCGTCCTGAATGTTGAGTATGTCAAATGTATGCTGGAATGAATACATGGAATCATTAGCTGAAACATTGCATATGCAAGCATATTTATTCATAATATTATTTATTACATTGTTTAGTTCGAAAGCACTAGAGATAAAAGCAAAAGAGCAATCTTCATTATTTATCGTAGCTCCCACTTCTTCTGAGATGCTACTGCCTGCCATACTATTCCCAATTTTGGCTTTCATTATGGTCTCCTGGAGTTTCTTCATCTGATTGGTATTCAAACTCTGCGTCCTCAAGATTAAGTGGTTCATAATCTGCATTTTCATTTTGCATCATTTCATGGAGCTCGTCTTCCTTCAGCCGATCTTCTTCATCATACTTCTCCAGCTTTTTAGCATAATCTACCACATCATTGAAGGTTTCAAATCTCTCCATTCTCATTTCATCCTTATACCTTTGACTGGAACTCTCCACTAGTTTCATAATCAAGGCCTCCTGGTCAGGTGCTCCGCTTACTAGCACTCAGATTGCCATCCACCTCAAATAGTAATCCTCAAAGGACTAATTCAGATGCTGTTTTAATCTTTCGAGGTCTTGTAGAGTGGTCTTTACCTTAGGATTAAAGGCAGAATATAACTTATTTCAATCAGACTTTACATCTGTCTGCATTCTCATATACCACTCGGAAGCTGGATCACGTAGGGTGATTTAGAACGAATTGACAATATGAACTTTGGGAACTCTCATGCTCATTATGACTCTTAGATAACCTTCAATATGGTCTATTGGTGAACTAGTGCCATTATATGGTGCGATGTAGGGCATCATAAAGTTAGCTGGTAAGGAATTTGTTATTGAGAGAGCAAACTTTTCTATATCCGTGTATTGGTCAGTAGATGGGCCCATGATCTTCTCAACTTTTGGTATCATGGCCTCCAATCTAGCCATCTTAGCTCTTAGTTCAGTCAATTTTACTTCTTTTTGCTCCACCTTTCTTGAGATGTATGTGTTTAGGCTCTCCAAAGCGTTTCAAAATTCCTGAGCGTCCATAATCCTCACGAGGGACTGCTTAATAGCATTAGCATTTGCCATGGTTTCTTCAGGCTCGAGCGACTCAACTATCGATTGGGATTTTGACTCTTTGGGTATGTGATACACACCTTAGTCGGATTTTACCTTGATTCCCTCCCTTTTCAAAAAATAAAATTAGGGCCTCCCACATTACAAGGGTTCTAATGGTTTTTCTGATGATTGAAAAAATGGATGAATGAATGAATGTGCGAATGAATGAATGGATATGAATAATTAATAGGGGGTGGGGTGCACGCCAATCATTCGAGGAGCAATTAGCAAGGGGAGTATGTAATATTTGTGGAATATCACAAACGCACGTTTTAAAGACCAAGGGTTTGAGTCAGATTTGATTTGATAGCCAGGGGTGAGCTGACTCACTAGTCACTCGAAAGGGGGTTTACTCATTGGTCCAAGGGTGAGCTGACTCTCTGGTCACTCAAAAGGGGTTGACTTACTGGTCTAAGGGTGAGCTGACTCGATGGTCACTCGAAAGGGGGCTGACTCATTGGTCCAAGGGTGAGCTGGCTCTCTGGTCACTCAAAAGGTTTTGACTCATTATTCCAAGGGTTGAGCTGACACTGGGGCCACTCAAAGGGTTTTCACTCACTAGTTTAAGGGGTGAGCTGACACTAGGGTCACTCAACAGGTTTTGACTCATTGGTCCAAGGGTTGAGCTGACACTGGGGTCACTCAAAGGGTCTTGACTCATTGGTCCAAGGGTTGAGCTGACACTAGGGTCATTGAAAGGGTTTTGACTCATTGGTCAAAGGGGTGAGCTGACACTAGGGTCACTCAAAGGGTTTTGACTCACTGGTCCAAGGGTTGAGCTAACACTAGGGTCACTCAAAGGGTTTAAACTCACTAGTCTAAGGGTTGAGCTGACACTAGGGTCACTCAAAGGGTTTTGACTCACTAGTCTAAGGGTTGAGCTGACATGGGGGTCACTTAAAGGATTTTGACTGACTTATCCAAGGGTTGAGCTAACACTAGGGTCACTCAAAGGTTTTTGACTCACTAGTCTAAGGGTTGAGCTGACACTAGGGACAATTAAAGGGTTTTGACTCACTAGTCCATGGGTTGAGCTGACACGGGGGTCACTTAAAGGGTTTTGACTCACTGGTCCGATGGTTGAGCTGACACTAGGGTCACTTAAAGGGTTTTGACTCACAAGTCCAAGGGTTGAGCTGACACGAGGGACACTCAAAGGGGTTTGACTTACTGGACCAAAGGTGAGTTGACTCTTTGGTCACTCGAAGGGTTTAGACTCATTGGTCTAAGGGTGAGTTGACTCTAGGGTCACTCAAAGGGGTTTTGACTCATTGGTCCAAGGGTTGAGTTGACACTGGGGTCACTTAAATGGTTTTGAATCACTGGTCCACGGGTTGAGCTGACACTAGGGTCACTCAAAGGGTTTTGACTCACTAGTCCAAGGGTTGAGTTGACACAGGGGTCAGTCAAAGGGTTTTTATCTTTTGGCTCGTGGGTTGAGCCTCGGTGGACTTACTAGTTTTGGTTTATTTTGGCTCATGGGCTGAGCCTTGGTAGACTCACTGATCTTGGTTTATTTTAGCTCAGGGACTGAGCCTAGGTGGACTCACTAGTCTCGATTAAGGGAATGAAATGGCAAGGCACTCAATAATGTCATGGCTGCATAAAGATGTGGTTAGTTTTCATATGATCGTGATGCTTATGATATCTTTTTTAGTTCATTTATATTTAATAAACCTGTACATGCAGCAAATGGTTAGATCGCACCTACCGCCCTTTTAACTCCATTGGGTTACTTTACTTTGAAGCCAATTGGGGACTTAGCAAAGTCTACTCACGTGCCCTCAAGGTTTCTGGGTAGACCTATGAGAAAGTGTCTTCAATTCATCTATATGTAGGTTTTAGTCTCAAGATTGGGTGCGATTTGGGGTACCCTACGCCTTTGTGTATCGAGTCATAGTGGCCCTAAGCGAACCAAAGGAAACTTTTCCACATATAATATACGTAGGTAGTCTTGCCCTTAAGCGAACAAGATCCTTATACGTTACGCAAGGGGTGTGATCAGATCCATATCCTTCAAGCCCTAAGCGAACTTGGAGATACTTCACTAGAAGACACCTAAATTGTTTTAGGGGTAAAGAAAGCACATGCTATGCAGAAGTTACCACATACTCCTTAGTTCCAAAGTTTAATTTGAACAATATTTTAATTATTATGTCAAAAAACGAATTTTTATAAAAATCAGGTTTTTATAAAAATAATTTTCCCCAGCATAGTTACCACTGTGAGCGGGCGGACGTTTTATATAGGATGCACATGGGGTGCGGCGCGCGGGGCGTGCTTAGGGTTTGATGCAGTTTGAGGAAACCGTGACATTTAATCTGGTTTAAAAAAATCCGGTTTGCTTAAATGCGGTGGCTTTGTAGGCAAAAAATGTGATTATGTTGAAAAAACATGTTTACACATTTTACTGAGAAAAGGTATTTTTAAGATAAAGCATTTTTTACTTTATTTAAAAATAAAATAGAGTCGGCACCCGGTTCAGCTCCACCAGGAATTGTGGTATACTGATCCAAAATGGGATTTTTATACCGAAAAGAAATTGAGATTCTGAGTTCGGACATAATAGTTACTCATATTGTTCAAATTGTTTGGGTTAATTTAGGAATTTTTGGAATTTGTGTTGATTTCTGCATTACAATGTCTTTATTTAAGAATTAAATTCAAGAAATAAAATGAGCATTATAACAGCTTAATAAATGGACATTTTCTACCAAATTTTTGGCAGAGTAACGACAACGCTAAGGTCTGGGCCCAGAAACTCGCTTAGAGTTTTCTCACATTCTGGAAGTTTGTCCGTACCTGCGAGCTTATTTACATATATTATAATTTAAGTGGCACCAATGGCTCACTTAACTAGAGGAATGTAATGCAATATGTAATAACAAAGCAATAAAAATGTGTTTTAATGAATTTGAAAGTTGGGCTTATAGCTAATTACCCTCAGTTTACCTTTTCGTCTATCTAGGATGACTTGAGAGCGGGTGCAGGACTGAAGTTATCAAAGGTTGTGATCTTAGTGGAAAATAGGTTTATATGGCTATAATCTTGGATTATTTCTAAAGGAAATATAAAGTTAAAGTCATTTTTAGATCGAAGATCACTGTGAGATCTTGATCTCAAAAGACCAAAAACTGAGTTTATACCGAGTATCGGTGATAATGCTCGAATCTGGAAGTGTTTTGACAGAGTTTCAGGGGCTTTTGGGATTCCTGGAACTGAAAAAGGATATAAAGGTAATTTTGGGATTTTACAAAATATGCATCTCTTCTGCAAATGACGGGGGGTGACTCCGTATTTATAATAGGGAGGTAATTAGCTGACGGGATAATTATATAGATAATTAGTCGGCGGGCTAATTACCTATCTGACAAGATTTTACATCAGATCCTGTAAAATCTTGCCAAATCTCGGTAAGATTTGATTTTTTTACTGTAGATCAGTAAATAGCCGACGGGCTGATTACTTATGTTTGACCAAACTTTGAGTTTTTGATGGAAATTCTAAATCGGAGCTTCCCTGGAATGTGGATTTTTGAATTTTGGATTTTGGATGACAATTCGGTTCTATTTGGCCCATTTGTCTGATCACTAAATGAAATAGGCATTATTCCGCATCGGATGGAGCCGACCATGCTAACAATAGAGTTGCCACCCAAGTTGTCTACTTAAGAAGAGTTTGGTACGATTCCCGCTGGGCGGGAGACTCAAACGTTTTGGATCCGAGATTAGGGTATCGGATTAGCTACTTATTTTTCATTTATTTAATTCAAAATTACATTGCAAACGTAAAACTTTTTTTCATTATTCGGGGAATTATTACAGAAGGCCTATATTATACTCTCTTTTGCACATGTTTCATGTTGTTCAACAATATATATAAATCAAGGAATAAATAAAATTACAACCGATAAAAATGGAAATTGAGAGGGAACCTATACATTTGTTATATGTTGTAAAACAAAATAAATAAATTCGCCTACATCCACAAAGATTAGCACAACTATGGGGTCGATAAAGTCAGCATTTTATTGAAGAAAACATGATTATGTTATTGTGGTTGTTTTGTGATTGATAGTGCCCGGTCGGCTTCTAGGATTGAAAATAAATAGCGGGTCTTCATTGTATTTCATTATGAAAACACATTTTAACTTTTCGTTCGTTGATTTACTAGATTATTAATAAAATTTATCGAATGGAAAATGATCGAGTTAGGTTCATTTTACATATTTAAATAAAAATGACATTCTATTTGGGGTTCTAGGACTCGTTCAGGTATGGGGGACCAGGAGGAGCCCTATGGGTATGGGGGACCCATACGGACCCTATTTGGACACAAATAGAACCTCTTTTTCCTAATTAAAATAGATCTGTACAAAACAGGTTAGAGAGAAATGGGATTTCACTCCATACAGGTATGGCACACCCATACGACCCCTATACAGGGGGTGCCAACAAGGCCCATACGGGTCAGTACCTGACCCAAAGAAGTTTAAATGTTAGATCAAGCAGAATACATTAAAATGGCAGGATAATAAATAGAAAGTGAGTCTCTTTGAAACTCAGGAGCGTACCTCTATATTGTGAATCCACTTTGAAGCGATCCTAATAGACTAGCAAAAGTTATAGATTTGGATGAAGGTGATTTAGGGACTGTTTGGTGAGTGTTTGTGTGGACAAGACCTCCTCCCAATCCTAAAGTGAAGATAGAATGGCATTAAATGTGGACAAAACCTATGCAGAATGGTTTTCTCCCTATTTCATCTCTTTTATATGTTAGATATGATGTATGCTCTTAAGGCAATTAGGGCGATATATCTTAATTATGTACTAGTACAAATATTTTATTTAATCAATAAAGACATTTAATCTTTTGTTTATATCGATGTGTTTGTATATATATTATAGCTGGCTAAAATATATTCATTGATATATGTATGCAAAAGTCCTTGACGTATCATAGCATGAAGTTAGAGAAATTATAGTTGGACTATATTTGGTAGAACCTGTTTCATGTGCAATTATAATTATATCTATACTATCCCTAGTCACAGTTTCATCAAGAAAGCATATTAAAGAAGTGGAAAGACAAGCATGTGGTCAACTTTTTTGGAAAGGGTCCAAGCAGTCAATCTCCTAAGGACTGAAGGTCGTGCCTTAAGTCTGACACATGGATATATCTGGGAGATATATTGGAGACCGCAGTAAGATAAACACTTGGTAAATATAGCAATGTGTTAGTGTTTATCTTCATGTAATAAGCTTTGCAAATATCCTCATACTTGAGATGCTAGTTACCTTATGTGGTACTGTTGCTATACTTTGGGTCATTTTTATACACTCATTAATTTAGGGTGTCACGGGTGATTATAGGTATAGTAATGACAGCACATTGGTAACCTGAGTAGTCAGAAAGAATCTATCGCTCCCGATATATTAAGGAGTTGTACCTGGCCGCTTATTGAAGTGATGATTGCCATAAACCTCTGATCAGATTATGTGTTTGATAGAAATAGTTTCTAGTCAAACACACTATGGTAAAAGGCAATATATTTTGGGAACAAGTAAATAGCTGGGATAGCTTGGAGCAACATTGCTATTAGTAGGTTAACACTTTAACCGAACCCTGTAAACCGGATGGTACTAATATTAAAGAATGGAAGGAGTTTATCGCATTGGATACCTATTGCATTGACCAGGATTAAGTTATAAGTGTAAATGACGTTCCGAGTAATGGGGGATGGTAGACCCTTGCTAGAGGCGTACTAGAGTTGTTTAAGGTAATCGAGTTCTATTCACAGTCTAGAAAATCGATCCAAAGGTTCTATTAGAAAAAGGGTTGGTTCAGGTTTAACAGCTTAATACTTCGGGATCCTATAAGGTCACGCACATTGGACCTTCATCGGACTAAGTAAAGAACTAATAGATTTATTCTTTTACGAGAATATAATTTAAATAATAATTGGATTATTATTTAATTGGTTGAAATTGATTGGATCAATTTTGGATAGACCAAGGAATTTATTTTGACAGGTAACTAATTAATTAGAGTCATGAATAAATTATGGAATTGGTTAAAATTGATTAGATCAATTTTGGTTGGACCAAGAAATTTATTTTGATTGGTAACTAATTTATTAATGTCAAAAATAAATATTTATTTGAAAGGATTAAAAGGGGAATTTTGCATTGGGGAATGAAACCGAAAAGTATGAAATATTTTCTACAAAGTTTGATTGCACGGAGTACATCGAAAGGTGTGCGAACACTGCTGGGAAGTGTTTGCGATAGCCTATGTTCATGGGCTGCCCAAAGGTGGCGCATGAAGGGCATCGTGAGTTGGGCTCGTAGCATGGGCCGTGAAGCCCAGCTCGCCTGTAAGGCAAGCCCGCAAGGGCTTACCTTGCAGTTGCCACATGCAGTGTGGGCAGGTAGAACCTGCGGATCCACGGTTCATGCCTGAATAGGATGTGCCAATTTATGCATCCCACATTGCTTTTTGGGGAGCAAATTTTTGCTCCCCAAGCCTATATATAAACTTTCCACTCACCTATTCAAAATGTACCATAGCTCAAAACATAAATCCTAAGCGAGATATTTTTCTCTCAGGTCTTTGAGCAAGTTCTTTTTTAGGAGCTTGAATTTATTCGAGCACCTCGAGTATATACTTTCGGGTGAGGCTTCTGGAGTGGTCTTCCAACTACTCGAGGCTTCTTATATCTACCTCTTGGTGTAGTTTTGGGTGGTGGGGTTTGTGTGGATACTCATAGAGGCTATCCTACGCTTGGGGGCTTGTGCAAGGAGGTTCTGCTAAAGAACGCTTCAACTAGTAAGTTCCTTTTCTTTCTCTTTTAATTATTAGGCCTTTTCCTTTAAGCATTTTTAGACTTAATAATTATGCTTAGGTTGTTTTGCAAGCTTAGTTTATTTTATGCTTAGGTTATAGCTTAGAGTTATAACATGCTTAGGTTATAGCTTATAGTTATAACATGCTTAGTATGACATATATATGCTAGGATATAATTTGGAATTATGGTATGCCTAGTCCATTTGCATGCTAACCTAGGTAGAGAATTATTTAGTTAAGACTTTATTTAATTTATATGCAACTATTAGGAGTTCCTAGGGATAGGGACAAAATTTTGAATTTTCGCCATGCCTGTTATGTATGTTCAATCTGACTGTCAGTTCCCAATAGTGGTATCAATGCCTGCCTATTTAGTGCATTATTAAGTTAGAAGCGAACCGAATATTATTTTCTATATGAAATGATTTGTTTATTTAATTATTTGGAACAATATATATGAACTTGTGCCTTTCATTTCAAGGTTAGAAAATAGTTATGAATAATTTTGAATAAGCCTGCTCAACTTACTCAAATTATACTAGTGTCAATAATTTATTTAAGTTACGTGGGTTATAGATGCTTCCAATTTACATGAATTGGAAGAATGAAATTTGTTAGATCAAGAGAATCCATTGGTCTTCAGGTTTGTGCCCGTATTTGTTCTGGCTAAGGATTGGACTTGGTGTTTACTCCTCATATGGCACCTCTCCTACCTACAAACCTATATCGGTGCAATTTGAATTGACCAACCGGGGGATTAATATGAACTAATTTATTTCTAGTATATAAGATGGTGCTTATATATTTTTCTATAACAAAGTAAAAAATTAAATTTATTGAATAAAAGCTTATGGGAAATGCAATATAAATCAAACAAATAAAGTGTTAATTATTTTGCATATTATCTAGGTTGATGGAATAATTATAATAAAGAGCTTGAATCCCCCTAAGGTTGGACCTTATAAATTAATTCTAAAATACCCTGAATTAATATAATTTAATTATAAATATGTCCATCTGATAAAATCCTAAATTGGGTGAGACGTTTAACACCAATAAAATACCCAAGTAAAGATATTAAGGCAAGTTATAGTCTTCCTTACTCAAATTTGTAATACAATCTCTTTGGGCTATCAAAGTGCTATGCAAAGCATTCCTTCTAGTCCACATTGATTGGTTGTGAAGTTTGGGATAGGTTTGCCTTAACGGAACTGGGGTTGTCCACCGTAAAATTGGGGGCTAGGCTCAGATATGAGACATATTCAAGGAGATGCTAATACAAGAGCGCACGTCCCTTGAGATTAGGGAACTTGAATGAATTAGCAATTGCATGAGATGCAAATGGAATGGGATTCCAAACTATGGCTTACTATTATAACTTGACTCATAAAATTGGGCATTGTAATAGACTAGTTAGAGATGCTACCTACTAGGAAATTTAGCTGGGCTAAAATTCTTGAATTCAATAGAATGGGCTATTGTAAATTTCGAAGAAAATAGTAGGACAAATGTATTTAATTAAAAGACCTTATATTAAATGCATGTACTTAAACTAATATCTAAACTCTTTTTCTTTTCTTATATCTTAGGTTGAAAATGGCTTCCAATGTTAATCTCTGTATGTTACTTGACACCAAATTGAATGGCTTAAACTTTTCTAATTGGTTCCGAGCTGTGAGAATAGTTCTCAGATCCGAGGGAATTGCCTATGTTATAAGTGAAATTTTCCCTTTTAAACTTGATGTTGAAGCACAGGAAAGATTGTGAGACTGCCATGTGTATCATGTTGGGGTCCATGAATCTTGAGCTTTAGAAATAACATGAGAACATGTCCTTAAAGGACGTGGTTCTCCATCTTGAAGAGATCTTTTTGGAGCGATAAAGGACAGAGAGGTATGAGACTTCCAAGCTCCTTTTCGGAACCAAGATGTAGGCTGGCACCTCTGCCTCACAGCATGTACTAAAACTCTTAGGATACCTTGAGAAGTTGAATCGATTGGGATTCAAGATAAAGCATGACTTGAGCACTGACCTTATGTTGATGTCCTTGATAGATAATTACTCATGCTTCGTGACTAACTATTACATGAACAAGATTAATTCTACTATCGCTGAATTAATTAACATGCTGAAAATAATAGAACCTCAGATTAAGAAAGATCAGAAACCTCTACTATTGGTTCAAAAAGGGAAGACTTCTAAGAAGAAGAAATAGACACTGGGTGCCAAGAAAAGAATCAGTAAAAAGAAGAAAGAAAAGAAGGCATCTAAGTATGTCTGCTTCCAATGTGGGAAATCGGGACATTGGAAGAGGGATTGCAAAGCCCCTGCTGCTGAGCATTTGAAGAAGAAGACTGCAGAGGCATCTGTTTCAAGTATGTTTGTAATTGAAAATTTTGCTACTTTTCCGCGTGAATCCACTTAGGTATTAGATACTGGTTGTGGTTCTCATATCTGTACTTCTGCGCAGGGACTAAGGAACAGTAGAAGACTTGTAAAAGGGGAGATGGACCTACGCGTGGGAAACAAAGCCAGAGTTGCTGCATTAGTCGTAGGAAGCTTTAAGCTTATTTTTCCAAGTGCACTTGTTTTGGTTTTGAATAATTGTTACTACATTCCAAGTGTTACTAAGAATATTGAACCTATTGCGTGTTTAGCAGCAGAGGGATTTGATATTTTATTTTTGAATAATAATTGTCAGATTAGTTTGAATAATGTTCTTTACGGTTATGGGATGTTGAAAGGTGGCATTTATGTTTTGGGTACTAAAATAGAAGTTTTCAATATCAACAATTGAAGAAAGTCAAATTAGATAATAAGAATTCCTTCTACTTATGGCATTGTCGTTTAGGCCACATAAACAAAGATCGCTTAACCAAGTTGCATAAGCTTGGAGACTTGGGCCAATAGACTTGGAGTCTTATGGTGATTGCAAACCTTGTTTAAGAGGAAAAATGACAAAGTTACCCTTTCAAGGAAAGTGTGAACGGGCCACGAGTACATTGGAACTTATACATGCTGATGTGTGTGGTCCAATGAGTGTTCAGACGCTAGGAGGATACTCCTACTTCATAACCTTTATTGATGATTACTCATGATACGGTTATTTGTACTTAATGAAGTACCTCACGATACGGTTATTTCTACTTAATGAAGTACAAGTCTGAAAGTTTTGAAAAGTTCAAACTATTTAGAGCTGAAGTAGAGAAACAACTTAAAAAAAGTATTAAAACAATTCAATCGGATCGAGGAGGAGAATACTTAAGTCAGGAGTTTCAGGATTATCTAAAGGAAAATAGGATAGTTCCCTAGTGGACCCCTCCTTATATGCCCTGACATAATGGAGTGTTTGAAAGGAGGAATCAGACTTTATTAGATATGGTCCAGTCCATGATGAGCCATGCAGATCTCAGTAAATCCTTTTGGGGATATGCACTAGATAGCGCAGTTTATGTATTAAGTAGAGTGCCCTCTAAATCAGTTGATTTTACACCTTACGAAAGATGGTGTAGTAAGAAACCATCTTTAAGTCACTTAAGAGTATGGGGTTGTCCTGCTATGGTAAAGAGGGTAGCGTCAGATAAGCTAAATGCCAAATCTAACAAGTGTCTATTCATTGGATATCCAAAGGAAACTATTGGATATATGTTTTACCAACCTGAAGCATAAAAGGTATTTGTGTCTCGAAATGCTCACTTTTTAGAAAAGGAACACTTACTTGCAAAAGTCAGTGGGAGCAATATTGAACTAGAAGTTTAAGCAGAAGAAATAGACAATCAATTGATTAACCCCATTCTAGATACATAAGAAAGTGTGATCCAAGAACAACATATCGAAACACAATCATTGCGAAGATCAAGTCGTGTTCATAAGGGTCCCAATAGATATGGTTTTATCATTGCGGATGATAAGGAACTATATCTCATGGAGGATGATGAACCAAGGACATGTGATGAGGCAATGAAAAGCTCAGATTCCGATAAATGGCTAAAAGCCGGATTCCATGTACGAGAACCAAGTTTGGGAATTGGTTGATGCACTACAAGAGGTTAGACCGATTGGGTGCAAGTGGGTCTTCAAGAAGAAGACATACATGGACAGTAATGTAATTACTTATAAAGCAAGGTTGGTTATGAAAGGTTATAGTCAACGGAAAGGTATTGACTATGATAAAACTTTCTCACCGGTAGCTATGCTTAAATCTATAAGGATACTCCTCACCATTGCTGCTCATTACAATTATGAGTTCTAGCAGATTGATGTTAAAACATCAATCTTGAATGGGGATTTAGACCGGGACACAACCTGAGGGTTTTACATCTTAGAATGGCTCGAAGGTATGGAAGCTACAAAGATCCATTTATGGACTTAAGCAAGCATCCATGAGTTGGAATATAAGGTTTGATCAGACAATTCGGGAACTAGATTTCTATCCAAATGCTAATGAGCCTTGTGTTTACAAGAAGGTTAGTGGGAGTGCAGTCATTTTTCTAGTATTATATGTTGATGACATTCTGCTAATACGAAATGACATTTCTCTTCTTCAAAACGTTAAAGTATAGTTGTCAAGAAAGTTCTCCATAAAAGACCTTGGTGAAGCAGCATTTATACTAGGCATAAAGATCTATAGAGATAGATCCAAGAGGCTGTTAGGTCTTTCTTAAAGTATATATATAGACAAGGTATTGAATAGGTTCGACCTTGAGCATTCTAAGAAAGGTTATCTCCCAATGACAAAGGGGATTAACCTGTCTAAGGTTGAGTGTCCAAAGAGAGCTCAAGAGAGAATACGCATGAAGGATATACCCTATGCATCCACAATAGGATCCATCATGTATGATATGATATGTACTAGGCCAGATGTCTCTCAGGCTTTGAGCTTTACGAGCAGATATCAGTTAGATCTAGGTGAAAAGCACTGGATGGCCGTCAAGGCAATGCTTAAGTACTTGAGAAGGACTAAGGATGAGTTCTTAATTTATGGAGAAGGTGACCTTAATTTTAGGGGTTACACTAATGCGAGTTTTCAATCTGACAAGGATGACTTTAAGTCTCAGTTAGGTTTTGTGTACGTGTTAAATGGATGGGTGGTATGCTGGAAGAGTTCCAAGCAAGAAACTACTGCTGATTCAACCATGGAATAAAAATACATTGCTACATGCGAAGCAGCAAAAGAAGCTGTCAGGTTAAAGGGATTTTTTAGTGATCTCAGTATGGTGCCTGAGTATGTTGATCAAATTACTTTGTATTATGATAAAAATGGAGCTATAGCTCGTGCAAATGAACCACAGTCTCATCAGAAAAATAGACATGTATCTAGAAAGTATCATATAATTAGGGAGATTATTGATGCTAAGATAATAAGACTAGAATATGTACCCACTGATCAGAACCTCGCGGATGGTCTGACAAGGCCATTGAGTAGTGTCAAACACGATCGGCATGTTAAAGCATATGGATTAAGACATATGGCTAATTGGCCTTAGTGCAAGTGGGAGTTTGTTGGATATGATGTATGCCCTTAAGGCAATTAGGGCGATATATCTTAATTATGTAATAGTACAAATATTTTGGTTAATCAATAAAGGCATTTAATATTTTGTTTATATCGATGTGTTTGTATATATATTATAGCTGATTAAAATATATTCATTGATATATGTATGCAAAAGTCCTTGACCTATCATAGCAAGAAGTCAGAGAAATTATAGTTGGACTATATTTGGTGGAACCTACTTCATGTGCAATTATGATTATATCTAAACTATCCCTAGTCATAGTTTCATCAAGAAATGATATTGATGAAGCAGAAAGACTAGCATGTGGTCAACTTTCTTAGAAAGGGTCCAGGTAGTCAATCTCCTAAGGACAGAGAAGGTGGTGCCTTAAGTCTGACACATGGATATATCTGGGAGATATATTGGAGACCGCAGTAAGATAAACACTTGGTAAATATATCAATGTGTTACAGTTTATCTTCACGCAATAAGCTTTACGAATATCCTCATACTTAAGATGCTAGTTACCTTATATGGTACTGTTGCTATACTTTGGGTCATTTCTGTACACTCATTGATTTAGGGTGTCATGGGTGATTATGGGTATAGTGATGACATCACGTTGGTAAGTTGAGTATTCATAAAAAATCCGTTGCTCAGGATATATTACGGACTTGTACTGGCCGCTTGTTAAAGTGCTGATTGCCATAAACCTCTGATCAGAGTATGTGTTTGATAGAAATAGTTTCTAGTCAAACACACTATGGTAAAAGGCAATATACTTCGGGAACAAGTAAATAACTGTGATAGCTTGGAGCAACCTTGCTATTAGTGGTTTAAGACTTTAACCGAACCTTATAAACTAGATGGTACTAATATTAAAGAATGGAAGGAGTTCATCGCATTGGATAACTATTGCATTAACCGAGATTAAGTCATAAGAATAAAGGACGTTCTGAGTAATAAGGGATGGTAGACCCTTGCTAGAGGCGTGCTACAATCGTCTAAGGTAATCGAGTTCTATTAACTGTCTAGAACCTCAAGCCAATGGTTCCATTAGAACAAGGGTTGGTTAAGCTTTAACAGCTCAATACTTTGGAATCCTATAAGGTCACACACATTGGACCTTCATCGGACTAAGTAAAGAGCTAATAGATTTATTCTATTATGAGAATATAATTTAAATAATAATTGGATTATTATTTAATTGGTTGAAATTGATTGGATCAATTTTGGATAGACCAAGGAATTTATTTTGTTCGATAACTAATTAATTAGAGTCATAAATAAATATAAAATTAGTTAAAATTGATTAGATCAATTTGGGTTGACCAAGAAATTTATTTTTATTGGTAACTAATTTATTAAGGTTGAAAATAAATATTTATTTGAAAGGATTAAAAGGAGAGTTTTGCATTGGCACCAAAAAGTATGAAATATTTTGTACAAAGTTCAGTTACACGGAGTACATTGAAAGGTGCGTGAACACTTCTGAGCTCCGCGAACTGGGATCGCGGCATGGGCCCCTAGGCCTAGCTCGCGAGCAAGGCAAGCACGTAAGGGCTTACGTTGTAGCTGCCACATGCAACATGGTATGCACGCTGCCTGGCAGGCGGGTAGAACCCGCGGATCCATGTGGATCCGCGGGTTATGCCCCCGTGGGATGTGCCAATGTGCACATCCCATATTGCTTTTAGGGGAGAAATTTTTTGCTTCCCAAGCCTATATATAGGCTTTCCCCTTACCTATTCAAATTGCACCACAACTCAGAACATAAATCCTAAGCGAAATATTTTCCTCTCGGGTCTTTGAGCAAGTTCTTTTTGAAGAGCTTGAATTTATTCGAGCACCTTGAGTATATATTTTGGGTGAAGCTTCTGGAGTGGTCTAGCAACTACTCGAGGCTTATCAGTTCTACCTCTTTGTGAGGTTTTGGTTGGTGGAGTTCGTGTGGATACTCATAGAGGCTATCCTACGCTTGGAGGCTTATGCAGGGAGGTTCTACTAAAGGACGATTTAATTGGTAAGTTCCTTTTCTTTCTCTTTTAATTATTAGGTCTTTTTGTTTAAGCATTTTTAGACTTAAAAATTATGCTTAGGTTGTTTTGTATGCTAAGTTTATTTTATGCTTAAGTTATAGCTTAGAGTTATAACATGCTTAGGTTATAGCTTAGAGTTATAACATTTTTTTTGAAAAACCCTTGGAGAGACAGTGTATCTCTCCAACGACTAAAAGATTGGAGTGGGTGAAAATTTCGGGGCAGAGTACCCAACTAGGTTGGTTCCTCTGCTTACCTACAAAACACTCACCCCGCTTTTATTAATAATGGTTCTCGAAACAAGAACCAAAAGTACATCAAAGTTACATAATAAGAATCCTCGGGTTCGTAAACAAATCAGAAACCTAGGTTAGAGTTATAACATGCTTAGTATAAAATATATGTGCTTGGATATAATTTGGAATTATGGTATGCCTAGTCCTTTTGCATGCTAACCTAGGTAGATAATTATTTAGTTAAGTGTTTATTTAATTTATATACAACTATTAGGAGTTCCTGGGGGATAGGGACAAAATTTTGAATTTCTGCCATGCCTGTTATGCATGTTCAATCTAACTGTCAGTTCCCAACATTATACCCCTTCTATACCCTTCTGAAACCTTCTAGATACTACTGAAAATGAAATAGGGATATTATAGTTTAAGGTTTATGTTGTTTCCCCCTAAAATGTGAGGGAAAGGCCTCCTTTTATAGGTAAAAATTAGCCCCGATAGAACTTATAACTAAATGGTGCCAAATGGGGTATGATTGAAATGAATAAGAGCTAATTTGTCACGATTATCCTTCGTACAGGTGAGGAGGACCCATACAGATCATGGGTAGGACTCGCACTGGTCCCTAGGGGGCGTACTGATAGGGTGGACCCGTACCTCTAGGTGCAACCCGTACGGGTCCCTAAAGGTGGTCTATGACTCCAAGCTTTGGCCAGACTTGTCCATGCAACATTAGGTTCACCTCTTACGGATAAAACCTGTAGAAGATTGCATTATCTAGCTCTCATCATTATTTCATGAGCTAAACATTAAAATCAAGTGCTCACAAGTGTGAAAATGGTCGATGGTTTTCTAATCCCCACAAGTTCATCAAATCCTTCTTTAAACAAAAGTAGAGAGTAGGTATCACAATCCGAGTAGTCAATAAGTCAGGAATGCCAAGAATGGCATGTAATTCCTTATGCATAGGACATAGATCTTAGTTCAATAATCAAAAGACATGGTCTATTGTGTCCCAAAATGACAAAGCAACGTGAATGGAAATAGTGTTTATAGGGTGGTGAGCGATGTACCTAAACCTCGATAAGTAAAACTGCTCAAGTTTCTTCTAGTCAGGGTTATAGGGCATGGTCAGAAAACATCTCAGTCTATTTTTGTGTCTTTCCATCAAAATTCACTAGGCGTATGGGTGGTATAGTGGTCGTATGGGTACTCCTATGGCCGTATGGGTCCTCAATGGCCGTAAGGGTCCTTACTAGCTATACGGGTCTAATCGTTGGAGTAGTATGCTCTATATTGTTTAGATAAAATAGTTTGGCCACCGATACGGGTACTGAGGGGTAGTATGGGCCAATTAACAGTGCAAATCAGCAATTTCAGTAGAAATAAGAAAGGTTTGAATGAACACAAAGTGGAACTAAAGTGTATTTGCATAAATGTCATCAAAGTTTTTATAGAATTGACCATGAAGGCCCAAAAGTCATAGTCTAAGGTACCGGGGGATTCTGATCTCTAGACAGGTCTAGAGTTTGATCATGGGATAGCAAAAGTAGCTCTACGATGTCAAATAATAGATTGCCACACCAAGGCCCATTGTCAGTCACCAAGCCCTCTCTAGCAGGGGAATTCAGTGTCTGCTCGTCCACCTTGGTAGCAACCTAGGCAACCCCAGCGGTAGTCCCCTTAGTAGTAGCAGTCAGGGCAATCAGCTGGACATCAATGCACTCCACTTGACCCGCAGGCAGATACCCAGCCTATCTTGACTTTGCATAACATCGAGATTTCTTAATGAGCACTCGTATTCCTCCTGCTAGGATTATACTTAGAGAATAACTTTGAATAATTTCCATAAGTAAGTAATGTGCAATTTATATAGTCAAATGTGTACCTTTGTCATTCGTAGAGAGGTTACTAAGTCATGTCTTCTTGTGGTAGAATGATATGCTTGCTTAAAACAATCTTTCTATACCATAGTCAAAATTTAAGATACTTTGGACAAAGAAAAGCACATTATTTTTTGTACGATCTCAAGACATTTTTAGGTAACCTATGACATCTAACACTCATAAGTGGTTGCATTTTATGCTCCATACCACTTCTCACATTTGGCAACATAGTATATGTACATTGTGTATATAAGCTTGATTAAAGTAGTTGATTTTACACTACTTGAAATGCACCAATTATTCGTGCTTGCCAATATTGTATAGACTTTTTCACACTCATTATATTTCGTGTGTGCACCTTTTTTTATGCTTATGCATTTGTCTTTTCTCTCAATAAATGGTTGTGTTTTACACTTCTTACGCATCCTCACCTTTTGCATAGAGTTAGCATTTTTAGAGAATGAGATATTTAAGGGAAGCGATACTGCGAAAAGCAGTACCCTTGGCACCTCTTGACACACTTGATTATTGAATAAAAGATGCCTATAAATAGGCTTACGGGTTAACAATATCATATCTAAAGGATAAATTTCAAATTCAAATAAATAAAATCTATCCTAACAAATAAAACAAATTTCTAAAATTTTTTTTTACTGATTTTAAATCAGATTTCTACACTCCCTCTTCATTCAAAATCTGTAAAAAATAATTATTGAAAATTTGATGGAGCCCTACTCTCCATTTGTTGAATTTTCGGAGCCCTTCTCTTCGACTTGAATGATGCCCTTCTCACCATTCTACATGCTGATGCCCTTCTCATCAACTTTGCCTATTGGAGCCCTTCTCTCCATAAGCTTTATTTGGTGCACTTCTCGCCATTAAAAAAATTATCAACTCTTCAATTGGGGCATAATACTCATCCAGAGGTCCCTTAAGAATATAGCTCTTATACCATTGTTAGTGTTTTTAGAGAACGAGAAATTTGAGGGAAGTGATACTGTGAAAAGCAGTACCCTTGGCACCTCTTGACCCACTTGATTAATGAATAAAAGATGCCTATAAATAGGCTTACAGGTTAACAATATCATATCTAAAGGATAAATTTCAAATTCAAAATAAATCAAATCTAATCCTAACTAAATAAATAATTATCTAATTTATTTTTTTTTACAGATTTTGAAATCAGATTTTAATAAATAGCTCATTGGCTATCCTCTCAATCTTTTAACACTCAAAATAATACCCTCTTCCTTTATTGATCAATACCTCAAGTATTATGGCTATTGTTTCCTCCATGTTCTATCTCTTTTCCATGTTTCAAACGATTATTAAAAGCACTAATAGTATTTTTCCATACTGAGGCATACAAACTTAGAAATTAATCTACTTATAACATTAGCATAACATAAAATAACGACTATATAAGGCTTACCCACTCAAGTGGCGCGAAATTGTACTCCAAAACTCCACTCGTAGGCTTTGAATATGACTTATCACTCGTCTTAGTCATATAAAATCACTATAGACTAGAAAGAAAAATTTAAGTCTCACTTTAAAACAAAGACAAAGTTAGTATAGACAATGTATAAACAGTCACTTCAAAATGCATTTTTCATCGGTTTTTTTTAACATATTTATAAAACACACAATGCAATTTTTTTCATTTTCTAATTTATAACACGTGTGAAAATCAAAAAATTAGGTACAATATGAGGAAAACAAAAATTACTCTTTCCTCATTGTATGGAATCACACCAAACTAATCCAAAAAAGAAAATAGTAGACCAATCCCAAACACACAAATACATAAATAAATAAAGAAATTACAAATAAAAGAATTAAACACGATTCTATTAATCCGAACTTGACTCCTCTGTACTAGGTGTAATCAAAATGTCTTCCCTTCGGAATTATGCATCAAGCTTTTTAGGCAATGATATGGTGTTCTTGGCAATTTCATGAACATTGTCTCTTATTGTAGCAACATCTTCACACGCCCTATTAACATTGTTGACAAAGTTATATTTCCATTCCACATTTGATGATGAATTCAACTTATATCCTTTATTTTCCTTAATCTCAAATCTTCTTCACTTTCTTCCCGATCATGGTTTGATTGAGAACGAGTTACTCTTGTTGAACTTTGAGGAAAGAATTTTTTACTTCTATAATTATAGGATATAAAATTGTAAGTACCATCCATTGCTTTGTACGTCAATCTATCCCTCTTCAAAAATGCTCCATCCATTAGATCGAATTTTGTGTTTGGATCTAAATTACGTGGAAACCTTTTTCTTGAAGCTAAAATGATACCCATAATCAAATTAGCACCATAGATTCTTGCATTCTTATATAGTACGCATCCTCTTAAAGAATCCCAAACCAGTATAGCTATGTTTGCTGGTTGCTTATCTGTTGCACATTCCAACACAATTAATTCCCTATGTTGAATCATATTTGTCTCGTACATAAATAAAATACTTTGAGAAATGAATTTGTGCAAGTATATAGCCGCTACTCTTGTAATCAATTTATTAGACAAATTCTTCGGATCATAGTTATCTAACCCTGTTAAGATACTCAAAATTTCCTTCTGTTTAAAGAACTCATTTAAAAATAGATCATTATATTTCAAATCGAATCCAAACCACTCACACAAATGCATACTTCTAACCTTAAACCCTTCTCCTTGATTCCTAAACTTAACATAATCCATTGATTCTCTAACATATCTAAATGTTGTTAAAAACTAGACGCCAAATCAACATTCAATGGAAAACGTAAATCCTTAAATTTTTCCATTCATAAAGAATTTAGGTATTCCTCGACTTCCTCTAGAATTCTGGACTCCAAACAAAAAGTCGGGTGATAAAAACGCATATCTTCTATCTTTGCATCTTTAATTCTCAGATATACCTCCCCTTCTTCTTCTTCATGGATTGGAAAATGACTTCCAAATTTCCTTTTGTAATTGACTAGCTTCTTCTCCTTAGATTGCACTTCCTTCTTAGGACCCATTTATGGTGAATCATAGAAAATTTGTTTTGAAAAGAAGATGTTTAAAGAAAATAGGAAATCTTTGAAAAGATGATGTTTAAGAAGATAACAGATTAAACATATAGCAATCAAATGGTCTTTAATAGTGAATAAAAACTAATTTAGAGGAGTAAAAACTGATTAAAATTAGGATATAGCCCTTGAAAATCAAAATATAGTTCTTATTGGCGGTTTTCAGTGTTAAATACCAGTTTTTAAAGATTCTGTACGTTTTGAAAAATGTCGCAAAAATACCATGATGATCAAAGGCACGACGTAACTTTTCTTTCGCGAATGCGAGTTCCATGAAATTCCTTTTTCTTTGAAAACTTGTAAAAATCTTTTATGAAAACACTTGAAGAAATTATTATTTTTTTTAATAATATAATATATATATTTATACAAGGTAAAGAAGACGTACCTTAGACAAAGGAAAAAGGAGTTTCCTTTGTACTCATGGTTGTTGACATAATCCATCTTAATAACTTCTTGAATGCCTACATCGATCAAGTCCAACTTCATGCACACATCTTGAATCATTAGGTATTGTTCAGCCTTTTCCATGTTAAATTCCATAGTTTCCTCTCCAATGTGTAGTTTAATTCTTCCTTGTGAAACATCCACCAGTGCTTTACCGGTATTCATAAATGATCTTCCTAAGATTATAGGGCAAGTTTTGTCGAATGCAAAATCAAGTACCACAAAGTCGGTAAGAAAAATGAACTTATCAACCTTGACCAAAACATTTTTAATAATGCCATAAGGAAGTTTAATTGACTTATGTGCCAATTGTAAAGCCTTGTTGCTTCTCTTAACATCATCTTTCCAACTCAAGCTTCTTGAAAATTGATAAAGGCATGAGGTTAATGCTTGCTCCAAGATCACAGAGGCATTTTGGAAAATATATATCTCCAAGTATACATGGATTAATGAAACTTCTGGGATCCTTAAGTTTTGTAGGCATTGTAGTGCTTATTATCTTGCTACAATCCTCGGTAAGTGAAACTATAGTAACTTCATCCAAGTTGCACTTTCATGATAAAAGCTACTTGACAAACTTTCCATAGATAGGAATCTGAGTAATTACTTCAATGAATGAAAGATTTATCGCTAGACCCTTCAATTTATTGATAAAATCAACAAAATGCTTGTCATCGTTCTTCTTTGTGAACTTTTGAGGAAATGGTGGTTGAGGACTAGTATTTTTCGTAGGTTATGGCTGAGATCCAGAATTATCTTTGGGTGTTCCTTCATTAGTATCCATGCTAGATTAATCAATAATTTGTGGAGGAATTATTGGCTTACTCTTAACATTTCTCTTTTTTTGATGAACCAGATTATCTAACTCTTTGCCACTTCGGATTGCGAATACATTAACATTTTCCTTTGGATTATTTTCTTCATTTGATGGAAGACTTCCTTTGCTTCTTCATGGGATTGCATTTGCTAATTGTAAAACTGAATTTCCAAGTTATGCATGGAAGAAGAGTGATTCTTGAACAATTGGTCCATCTTTTCTTCCAAACATTTGTAGTTATCAACATTGTATCCTTACTTATTCAAAATACCCTCCAAAAATTTGTCCAAATTGTTGTTGAGCATACCAAGCATATCATTGTTGCCGTATTGCCTTTTCTAATTATCATTAGACTTCCAATTATAATTACCATTATTGCAATAATTAATACTAGAATTTCCATACCCATAATAATTTCCTTGTCCTTGATTTTGAACATAATACAATTATTCACCATCATATGGCTTATAATTACATTCGGACAATGTATGACTGATTTTCCCACAATTGTTACAAGTTAAAGAATAATTCATAAAGATTATCTATCTTGTGAGATAAAGCTGAAATTTATGCTTGCATAACATAATACGAATCTAAATCATTTATTCTTTTCATTGAACTTGAAGACATTGATGGCGAAGAAGATGAAACTTGAGTAAGTGCTTGTACGTGAGCTCTTTTGACTAGTCGCATACTATTATTAGTTTCCATTTCTTCCAACAGATCGAACGCTTCTTAACTAATCTTTTTCATCAAAGAATCGGTCGCCATAGTATCTATAGCTGTTCTTGTTGCTTGCTTGACACCATGGAAAAATGTTTAAATTATAATATTTTGGGTAAACCATGGTGAGGACACATATGTTGGAGTTCCTTATATCTCTCCCATACTTCATACAAAGATTCGTTGTCCCTTTTGTGAAAAAATGTTATTTCCCTAATCATTCTTGCTGTCTTGGCTAATGAAAAATATTTGTTGAGAAATGCTTGTGCTAATTGAAACCATGTATTGATCGAATTCAGAGGTAATGAATTTAACTAAACTTTCACTTTATCTCGTAACGTTAATAGAAATAATTGCAGTTTAATTGCTTCATCTCTAACATCATTCATCTCGAATGTATCAAAAAATTTTAGAAAATTTGCAATGTGGGCATTTGGATCATCATTCGGTAATCTATAGTATTGCACTTTGTTGGTAAGCATTTGGATTAGTGCTTGCTTAATTTTGAATTGATTGGCACCAATTGGTGGTATATCAATTCCTTGAGTTGCTCGATCAATAGTAGGAATAACATAATCAATCATCCTTTTAAGCGGTGGTGGTGGATTTTGTTGTCCATTTTATCTCCATTATTCACAACTTCGGCCATTCACTTTCTTGCTCTTTTATTTTTGCATCTTCTACTTCTGGAGATTAGCCTTTCGATTTCTGGTTTGAATTGCTCAAGTGATTCCGCAGAACTTCTTGTTCTTGGCATACACTAAACCTTTCATAAATAAGAAAAAAAATTATAAGTAGTAATAATATATATAAATTAAAGAATTTGGAGAAAAATTCGTGTTTGCTTTCCCTGGCAACGACGCCAAAAATCTGTTCGCTACTTTTCCCCATGCTAGAAATAAGATCTTTGAATAAACAAGCATTGTCAGTGCAGCTAGTGCAAAAGTAGAAAAGAGGAAATCGCAAGTATACGATTACGATGTGGTTTTAAAAGATTATCGATCCCACAAGGAAAGAAATGAACTTAAGTCAACCAAAATTCAGATAAAATAGATAAAATGATAAGTAGGTATATTGAGGATAGACTAGAGATAAAACAATAAAGAGTATAGAATCACAAAGCAATTAGGCAAAATTTATTCCGGTTTAACACCCATATTATGTTTTATTAACACATGTAAGTATATCATATATCTTCAATTTTATGATCTAGAGTCGATTTATTGTCATGCATGCAAACCCAAATACCAAATATATTATGCTTAGTAAGGATAACCCTCACATAAACTATAATCATGAAAATAAAGACAAATATATCCGAGTAGGACTGTACCAAACTCAACTAACAAGATTACAAATAAACACCAATTTAATGTTACTTGAATATGAATAGAACATCCTCGCTTTTAGTGCAAGACCAGTACCAATAATTCTATTCAAACTCACACAAATAAAAACAAAACAAACTCAATACAAAAAGCGCGACATATCATATATTCAATTGTGAAATGTATAAAGCACAAGTAGAGAGGAAAGGTGATATGAAATAAATAAGAATTAAGTATGATGCAATAGACAAAATTGAAGAATTAAGTAAGATCAAACCGCCTTCTTAGATGGGTTGTCAATCCTTGATCGTTGCCCTTCTTCTACTTGAATCTTCAAATGCACTTATCTTTTGGATAGAACAAATTATAACAGAATATTTGATGAACAACAATGAATTGTATTCATAACTGTTTTACAAGTACACTATAAACTAACACTCTCAAGAATAACTAAGAAACCTAAGAGCTATATAGATTTCTCTTTCTCTTTTTTCTCTCTATCTATGGCTAATGTCTGACAATTGTGAAATTAGTTCATGCCCCCTATTGCTGTAGCAAAAATGCCCTATTTATAGAGGGTAAGAAGTTACATCTCTCCATATCATTGGTTGATGAAAAGGTGCCTTATCCAAAAGGTAGTTAATGTGGTTGAAATGCCTTTTGGAAGAAAATCTACAAAGCCTTTATCTTAGCGTATCGTGATTGTGACTTAATGTCGTGCTAGTGGCTAAATCATGAAAAACTTTATGTCTTCAAATTAGCATACCCACGATCATGGCTTAGGATGTCACGGTCTCGAACAACTATTTTGAAAGAGTCAATATGTTGACTTTGACTTCTCTACATGCATCCAACACTTAGCCAAATTTATATCAAAATAAGTCCATTGATGCTAACTTCTCGTGCTTTTAGTCCAAAATCCATTTTTGAGCGAATTCCTTATAAGATTCACCTATTTCCTTAAAATTCTTCTAAAACAACAACATACCACGTGAAATCTTATAAATAAAATTATGACACTCAAGAAATATCTATAATTGAAAATTGTTTAGCAAAATGATAAATGTAGTTCTAACACTTATCAGAAGTACCACTCAAAAGTGAGCGATGACTCCAGCACGAACTATCAATCATCCACAGTTCGCCTTATCTCCTCTATATCCCCGTGGATGGCCAAACGAGCTCACAAATTGCGAATGACTTATTAAAGGTAAATACACTATAAGTATCCTGAACTTTGCAAATATAGTTTCCTACTGATGGGTTGTGAAATTAAAAGTATAGGTTTAGGAATTTAAAAGCTTACCTGATTAGAACACAACTGATGAAAGAACTCCCAGTACTCAGCTGTTGTACCTGGCTTCTACTGCTAGGGTCCCACCCATCTTGCGATGATGTGAGGCATCTCAGGCTGCCCCGAGAGAGATGGATAGGGGATGAAGTGGTACTTGAATTACCAAATCTGCAAAAAGAATCAAAGTTAGTTGCCAAGTAGTTCAAATAAAGCGTAAAGTACAAAGCGCGAATTTAGAAATTACCAGCAAGAGTAAGTGGTTGAGCTCAAGCATGAATTCAGAAGTTAGTAGATATGGACTTACTTCATTACGAAATTAGGTAAGTATTGGATGATTGGAAAGAAATCAAAGTTAAGATGAAGAGCATTACAAAATAGCTATTCTTGATCGCGACATACAAAGCCATGATTGCGACTATGCCAATTTGAGGACAATATGTTCATTGTTTAAGCCACAAGCGTAACACACCTTGTCACAATTGTGATACGCTAAATCAAAGGCTGCGCATATTTTCTTCCAAGAGGCATTTAAAGCATCATTAACTACCATTTGGATAAGGAACCTTTTCATCATCCAATTACATGAAGAGATGTGACTTTTCACCCTTTATATATAGGGAAATTTTGGCCAGAAGTAGGGGGGATGATCAGAATTTCAATTGTCATACGTTAGTCATAGATAGAGAGAAAAATGAGAGAGAAATATAAATCATTCTTAGGTTTCTTATTTATTCTCTAATGTGTTGTTTTATAGTGTACTTGCAAAAGACTTATGAATAAAAATCATTATTCTTCATCAAATATTTTGTTCTATTTTTGGTAATTTATTCTACCCAAAATATCAATGCATTTAGAGATTCAATTAGAAGAAAGGCCATGATTGAGGATTGACAACCCATAATAGAAGGCGGTTTAATCCAACTTAATTCTTAATTCTTTGATTTAAATACATTTATTGCATCATTCTCAATTCTATTTCGTTCATATCACCTTTCCTCTCTACTTGTGCTTATTAAGGTTTATGATCAATTGTGTGATATGTAGTGCTTGTTATATTGAGTCGCTTCATTGTTATGCATGTGAGTTTGAATTGAATTAGTGGTAGTGGTCTTGCATTAAAAGCGAGGACATTCTATACATATTCAAGTGAGTTCAAATTGATATTCATTCGTAATCTTGTTAGTGGAGTCGGTATAGCCGTACCCAGATATATTTGTCTTTATTTGCATGATTATAGTTTATATAAGAGCAATCCTTACTAAGCATAATAAATTTGGTATTTGGGTTTGCATGCATGATAAATAATTCAACTCTAGAATCATAAGACAGAACATTTATGATATATTTGTACATGTTAATAAAATATAAATATTTGTGTGGAATAACTTTGTGCCTAATTACTTTGTGATTCTCTGCTCTTCATTGTTTCATCTCTAGTCAATCCCCATTTCACCTTCTGATCATTTTATCTATTTTATCTGAATTTTAGTTGAATTAAGTTCGGTTCTTTCCTCATGGGATCAATGATCTTTTAAAACTACATCACAACAGTATACTTGTAGTTTTCGCTTTTCTACATTTGCACTAGCGGTACTAGCAATGCCTATTTATTCAAAGAACTTATTTCTGGTGGGAGGAAAAGTCGCAAACAAGTTTTTGGCGCCACTGCTGGGGAAACCAAACTTGAATTTTTCGCCAAAATTCTCTTTTATGATAATCATTCAAATATACATCTTAAGGATAAAAGTATATAATGTATTTAGCAACTTGAGAATTTTCAGAATAATATACATAACATATATAATTCTAGGAAATTTTGCTAAGTCAACGAAAAAGGAATTTGCTTGACTGTTCTTGATTGCGACTTATTTTCGCACTCTTCTTATGTGCATGGGAATTTCTTTTAATTTTCTGAATATTTCCTTATCATGAATGCGACCTATGCAATTCTAGGAGTTTTCCCAGTTTTCAAATTCTTTAAAACTTTGTTTAACTTCCATTTAAATAGTATTCTGAAAATTTTCTCAATTTATCATTTCCAAATACCCCAAAATCCTACAAACTCTTCAAGGTTATCAATGGCTCAGAGGAAAATGCAAGAAGTTAATTGAGGGAAGAAGAAGAAGGTTAATGTACAAGCATGGTATGAATGCCTTTTTCCACTCTTTGACCATGAAGAAGGAAAACACTATGAGAGGATAAAAGATACTTTACTTTCAGGGAATTATTTGATCACGAAACGGACACTTTTGGACCCTGGCATATATAAGAAAGTAATGGACTATCTAAGAAATTTCCTAATTTAATAAAGTTTTTCATAAAAAAACCCTACCATGTCTCTCCAATGGCGTTCCCCCAACCCAAGCCGCCGCCCACCACTCCCTTCCTCCGATCAACGCCGTCGCTACCCTCAGCCCAACCACTACCACCAACACAGCCACCACCTACTCTTTACCCCTCCTAATAGAAACAAGATTTTTTTTGAAAACTTCCCTAATTCCCTCAATGTAGCAGCCATGTCTAGGGTTTTCAAGCGACTTGGAATCTCAGGCAGAGTGTATGTGGCAAGGAAAAAGAGTGCCAAGAATCTTAATTTTGGCTTTCTAACCCTGGATAATTCCCAATCCATTCGTGAAGCCCTCCACTAGATTAATGCAATCTCAATCGGTACATCCAAGATTTGTGCATACCAAGCAAGGTACTCAATGAATACAAATCACCCTGTCAGCGATCCAAGACCCGCGAGACCTCAGGCCAGAAAACCAATCTTTCACAATTCTTCAAGAGACAACAGGTCCTATATGAACATTGTCGCTGCTAGAGTAGAGGCACATGGAGCCGCCACCGCTCCCGATAGCAATCAAGCTACCAAGGAGAATAGGCAGGCTGCCCCATGGAAGAATAAATCCTGCCTTATCAAGCTTCACAACATCTCAATTATCCAGAACATCTTCAAGATAGCTACTGACAATGGTTTCGACGATGATTTTGCTACTCCCGTAGGTGGAGATCTTTTTGTAATAAGCTTTTGCACTCTTGCTGCCCTTGATGCTTTTATGAAGGGTGATTGGCACGTGCTACAACACTATATCAAGGAGGTCTTACCCATAAGCTCAGATTTTGCCCCTACTGAAACTATCATGTACTTTGATCTCATGGGCATCCCCATATCTATCATAACTGATGCTCTTATTAGGAAGTTGGCTGGCCGTTTTGGCAGGGTCATTGCCATCGATAGTAACTTGGAGACTCCAGGCAGGTTGGACGTCGTTTCATGTCTGATTTCCGCTGGGCACTATATACGCCCCCTTCTCAATAGTACTGGGAAATAAAGAGTTTAAGATTTTCTATAACCTGTGTCAGGGTGTGGGATGCCAACACTGTGAAATCGATAGCCTTTCATACTCTACTAACTCTGACTCTAGTGCCGACAGCTCCTCTTGCCGAAATGGGGCTCGCTCTACCTCAAAAAGTAGTTCCCCGAGCAAAGTCCCAGAATCCCCCTTAGGCTCTCCTATCTCAGCTATCAATACCGTGAACCCTAAGTCAGTCGAAAAGTTACCCCAGTAGACCCTGGATGCTGCTCACACTAACACGATATTTCATTCAGCCTCGGGGGAACAACAACCCGACTCTGGCAGTGCCAAAATCTCTTCCTCGGAATAGGTAAAGAGCGGCGCATCTATCATGGAATCCTCATCAGGTCCGGACATTGGCAATATGAATAGGGTTATATTGCAAGTGGATCCCACCAATTCTAAGCCTGATGAGGGGCTTCTTACTTTCCAAATTGGGGAATCTGTGCGCTTATTTGATGGTGCACATCAGGATGTGATTTTGGAGGCATTGAAAGGTACGATCTATCTTTATTACCCACTTCAAGGTTTTTTCTTGATTTCTATTATGTTTGCTAATTTTTTATTTTGGAATTATCGAGGTGGAGTCAACAATAATGTAAAACAAATGTTGATTCGGTATAACATCCGTAAGAGAAATCTGCACTTCTTTGTCCTCTTGGAAACCAAGGCAGGCGATATGACCAATAATGCTATGCATAAGATCTGGGGGTATAATAATTTCAGATACCATTTTATCCCTTCGAATGGCCTCTCGGGAGGAATTGTAATTTCCTAGAATGCATCTTTGGTTAACGAAACTGTGGTACAAGGATCCAATAGTTGGCTGTCGTTAATCTTGATGATAGATGGATTAGATCATAATGTGTTTTGTGTTTATGCCTCCACCAACCATGTCGAAAGATACACTATATGGCAGGCCCTATCCCCCCTTATTCAGAGTTCCAATCATCTGATTGTCTGTGGCAATTTCAATGAGGTCCTTTACAGCTTAGAGAGGTTTAGGGGTGGTACTTCAAATTCAATGCTTCAGTTTATGGAGTTTGTGGATGGTTGCTCACTATATGATTTGCCAATTCATGGGAGGGATTACACATGGTCCAATAGTGTCTCATTTTCACAAATAGATCGGGCATTTGTTTTGTGCGACATCTTGGACTTGTGGCCTATGATGAATATCTCTCGGATCACTTCCCGGTTATCTTCCATTCACACGCCCTTAATGCTTCGGGTCCGAGGCCTTCCTGGTTCCTTAACTATTGGTGGAACAATCGAGAATTCTTCCCTTTCCTTCAACCTAAATGGGAGGTGATATGCAACAGATGGCCAAGAAAGTATTTCGACTTTAAACTCAAACGACTTTGGGACTACATAAAACCATGGCACTCATCCAACTTTGGAAACCTTGAGCGTAAAATTAAGTCTCTTGAGGAAAGGGTTATTAGCTTGACCTCGACTGATGTCACAAGATCGATTAACGCGTCTCATGGTTCGAAACTACAGAGGGCACGAAATCTTCTTCGAGAAAACAGGCGGAGCCTTGAATTAATTCACCATCAGCAGTCCAAAATTAATTGGGCTATCTCGGGAGACAATAACTCTGGTTTTTTTCATCGCGTTGCCTCGGCAAGGTTCAAGGGAAATAGAATAACTCAATTGGAAATCGAAGGGGCTTTGACCAACGACCAGCCGACTATTACCACCTATATCCGCAACTTCTATGCGGACCTATTCTCGAGGCCCTCATCCGTGCTATTTTCACTTAACAGGCTTGACTTCAAATCTATGGATGTGGTTTCAAACCAGCGAATGATAGCTCCCTTTGACGAAAATGAGATTCGAAATGCTATTGGTGGATGTAACGAAAATAAATCCCCCGGACCTGATGGTTACAATTTCTTTTTCTACAAGAGAGCTTGGCCTATGTTCAAAAGGAATTTTATGGGGCTGCTTAATGAGTTTCAAGCAATGGGGCTACTGCAGAACTCGATTAAATCCTCCTACACAGTCTTAATCCCGAAGGTTCCGGGTACTTTGCTTCTTACCAATTTCAGGCCTATAGCCCTTATTCATGGATTGTACAAAATTGTCGCTAAAATCCTTGCTAACCGATTAAAGGATGTTCTACCTAGCTTAATCTCTGAAAATTAGTTTGCATTTATGAAAGACAAGAGTATACATGAATGTTCTTTTATTGCCTCAGAAATCATCGACTTTGCTAAAGATAGTAGACAACCGTGCTTGGTTTTCAAGTTAGACTTTCAGAAGGCTTTTGACAACGTATTGTGGAAATACATAGACACGGTATTAAGAAAAATGGGTTTCGATGAAAAATGGGTTTCGATGAGAAATGGGTGAACTGGCTCTCTAATTGCAGGAATGGCTCCGTAACTTCTATTCTCATTAATGCGTCTCCTTGCAACCCCTATCGAGCTACACTGTGGTGTAAAGCAAGGCGACCCAATATCCCCTTATATTTTTGTCCTTGCGATCGAGGGTCTTAAACAGCTACTGGACGCGTGTATTCAGAGTGGAACCTTGCCCGAATTTTAAATCAACGGTTCACAGAAGGATGTATCACTTCTCCAATTTGCAGATGACACCATGTGCTTTATTCCCGCAGATAAGTCTATCATCCCCTCTTATATTTGAATCTTTCACTGCTTTGAGCTAATTTCAGGCTTGCGCATTAATTATCAAAAAAGTTCTATCTTGGGCATTAATGTAAGTGAGAGTCTTTTAAACGATTGTGCGAATATGTTCGGATGTAAGATTGAGAACTTCCCTATCAATTACTTAGGTGCTCCCCTTTGCCTGAAAAGGCCTTCGGTCTCGATATGGAACTCATTGATTGGTAAGTTTCAGAATAGACTATCTAGCTGGTTAGGGAATTATCTTTCTTATGCAGGGAGAGTTGTGCTAATCAAGTCGGTCCTGTGTTCCCTCCCCATATACCTTGTGTCCCTCTTGATATTGCCAGTGTCGATCATTGACAAGCTTGTGTGCCTAATGAGAAATTTTCTGTGGAAGGGTGATTCGTCCAGTAGAGGGTTATGTAAGGTGAGTTGGGAAACCATTGTTTTACCGAAGAATCTCGGTGGGTTGTTTATTCGCGATCTTAGGCTTGTAAACTACAGTTTATTGTTAAAGTGGGTATGGAAAATATGTCAACCGAGCTCTAGTAGTTTATGGTTCGATATTTGTGTTAATAGATATTCTTTTCAGGGTTGGAACTCGTTGATAGGCTCGGATGAGAGGCATTTATCTTTTATTTGGAAAGACATTATATCATGCTGCACTAAAAATGAAATTTTCTAGAACTTCTTCACCTCTAACGTTAAAATTCGTGTAGGAAACGGGCAACTTGGCTCATTTTGGAAAGATAACTGGACTGCAGATCAATCACTTGCATCCCTATTGCCGGACCTTTTTTCCAAGTGTAACAACAAAAATTACACTATCGTGCAAGGGTGCGAAGCCGTTATAGCCTCGTCCTTCTCAAGACCCTTTTGGAAACGAACCCTTCGAATCTCTCCAAGAGAAAAATGTGCCGAGATGTATACCTGGATCTGTCAAGCGAGGCCCTTGGTGTTGAATCCCCCATCTACAAATGACATCAATATCTGGAGCTGTGAGGTAGACGATCGATTTTCGACTAGTTCCTTTTGCAAAAATTATTACAAGCTCGATCGATGGACCAAACCCCGCACGGACTTTTCGCTGCTTTGGGATGCATGCCTCCTGCCAAAAATTTACTTTTTTGGATGGCTTCTCTTTCATGAGAAATTTCCTTTAAGGGACTTTCTTATTTGCAGGGGCTGCATTACGAACAACTCTTGCCAGTTTTGCGATCATATCGAGACCATGGACGATGCTCTAATTCATTGCGCCAATAGCATCCCTGTGTGGTGGGATTTGTTTAGGCTATTTGGCCTAAGGATTATTGTTCCCTCCGCACCATATGACTTCCTACTATATTGGGGATTCCATTTTTCCCCCGGCCTGAAGAGATCCTTTGCAACAACGTTATGGTTTTGCATTGCATGGTCATTGTGGAAGCGACGTAACAAATTTATTTTCGAGGGAACATCAAGCACCAAAGATATTCTTATCTCAAGCATCCACTATTGTATGTTTATTTTTCAATGTAAAAGGCAGCAGCTAGGTCTTCAGGTTTTGGATATTCTCACAAATTCAAATTTTTTTGTTCGCTGATGCTTTGTACCACCTAGATGATCCTTATTCAGTCTGTAATTTCTGGGGATGGTTCTCTTCTCGAGACCTACTCTTTTTAATGAAAAGGGGGTGGGTGTTTTGTAGGTAAGCGGATGAGCTAACCTAGTTAGGTAATCTGCCCCAAAATTTTCACCTGCCCTAATCTTTTTTCCTTCTGGTGGAACACATTGTTCCATCCGGGGTTTTTCAAAAAAGAAATTCCCAATTTGATTACATATGGCCACGTAGTACTAGGGAATAGCAAGAACAACTTTCTTGATATGTTGGTTAGTTTGAAGTGGATTACTGAACGTAAGTGCTCTATTTCTTTTGACTATAGAGGGGAAAACCAAGTCCTAGATAAGTTTAAGTTATACCAATTTCTGGATTTTCCTAAAGATAATTTTGTGACTGAGCCAGATAATTGGGATCCAAACCCTACATGGACTAGAATTACTGATTGACTAAGTAAATCACAAGATTCTAACTCTAGTGCATGGATCAAGGACCTTAGCCTCTTATTCCTCCATTTTTATTTGAGTTTTGCCTTGTTTAGAAGTGTTGATGCATCGAAAGATTATCCAGAAGATTTTTTTATATTCGAGTTCATAGAGAATAAGGTTACGGTGGATGTAGGTGGGATAATGATGAACATTTTTAGGAATGCATCACGGAATTTTGATGCGCTTCAATATGGTTGTAGAATAATGGGGAATATCTTATGTCAAATAACAAGAATACTATTTTTCACCGACACATTCACTATAGAGGATAAGATTCCATTTTTGTCCACTAAGGTTTTATTGGAAAAAGGATTTTTTATTAAGTGTCTTTATGGAAATAAGGCCTATTATGATTGGAAGACTTGGGAAGAAAGAATTGAGTCAAATTTAACTAAACGAAAGAGGTTGAAGATGAAAGAAATGGGGAAAAGGAACAATGAAGCAGGAGAATGTTCGAAATCAAATAAAAATTTAAGGTCTCTTTAAGTGGAAAGAGATGATATTCGTGATAAGCTAGAGCACGTTTGTGGCATCATTGAAGAATTTGTAGGGGAGCTCAAGAAAATCTCGATATTCCTTGATGATTTTAGTTTGTCTAATTGATTCTCTAAATTTTGATCAATTTATCTCTATTTTAGTTTTTTTTTTTATTTTTAAGTTTGTAAGGATATTTTTGATAATTTTTATTTTATGGTATGCTTTTTTTATTATAATGATTTGTAACATGTTTAATGTGCATGCATATCATATATATGTGTTTATTTATTTATTTGTTTTTTTAAAAACTCCTGGAGGAATAGTGTGTTCCTCTAAAGGAAAAAAGTTTTGAATGGGTGAAAATTTCGGGGCGAAGATCCCAACCAAGTTGGTGCCTCTGCTTGCCTGCAAAATACCCATACCTCTCTTCATTAAATTAAAAGTGGTTCTTATAACAAGAACCAAAGTGTCAAAGTTACGACAAAAGCAATAAGTTCGGATTAACAAATAAATCCGAAACCGAGGGACATATCCTATGCTTATTATAAGACTTAAAAAGAAACAAACAAATGTTTACAACACCAACAAAAATATCCTCCTGATCGACAGAGCCATCAAAGATGAATTTGTTCCGTTTCTTCCAAGCAAGCCATCATATGACAAACCATAGCGATGTCCCAAAATCATGACAAACACCGAGTTTGAAAAAAGAGTGCCAGAGCAATAAGAAATTGTAGGCTGACTGAGGCAATACCATAAAAATACCCAACCACTGAAAAGCATTACTCCAATCTCCATAACTCGTATGACAATACATAAGGCAATGGTCTATTGATTTTGATTTTGAATAAAAGGGGCAACGGTTATCATTGACTGCCGAACAACCTCGCCTATACAAAAAAGCTCAAGTTGGTAATCCATCATGAAACATCAACCAACGAAAAAACTTAATCTTCAATAGTAAATAAGAGTCCCAAACAATATTGAAATTCTTTTCCGGGGGCTGCCATTGTGGTTGTTAGTAATAACCATGATAAAAAGAGGCAGTAGATTAGTTCTTCGAATTCCCATTCTGCCAAACCACAAGATCCTCATTCGGTTGAAAGGTTAATTATCCCGGGGCATGAAAAAGGGATGGATTTGAAACTGAAATCCATTCTTTAAGGTCTAAACATCGTTGTTGTCATATAATACGTAGGATTCTTTTCCAAAAGTGGAGTTATTGTATTCGGGCTTCAAATAAGAATGTGCAACCCTCAAGGATTGAGCAATGCTTTCTATTACACAATCGAAAAAGATCCGGGAATAAGGATTTGATTGGTTGATTTGAGGTCCAATTATCAAACCAAAAGGAACCTGCCTTCCCATTACGGTCATGAACTCCAGTTTTAGAAGAGAAAAGGTCCAGGAGATATTGTTTTTGAAGCAGCAGGAGATAATACCTTTCTAAATAGGTGAGAGGCTTTTATAATCTAAAACAACCATATCATGCCAAGTCCGCTCCCCGTACCGACGCGCATAATAATCAAACCAAAGCAATTCATCATTAGAGACTCTCAGCTTCCACAACCATTTAAAAATCAAGCTTGTGTTGATAAGCCTGAAATCTCGAATAAAGAGACCTCCCAGGTGCTTTGGAAGATTAATAGTGTCCCAACTCACTTTACACAGGCCGTATACATTTGAGTCATCTCGCCATAAAAAAATCCTCATCAGACGATTCAAAGAAATAAACATAGAACTTAGCAATTTAAAAATGGACAGTAAGTATATTGGAAGTGAAGATAGAACCAATTTGATAAGAACGCACCTGCCCGTATATGAAAGACAACTTCCTTTCCAATTTGGCAATTTGTTCTTGAATTTAGCGATCAAAGGATCCCAAATCGTATGTTTTGGTTGTTTAATACAAAGAGGGGCTCTCAAATAAGTAATCGGAAATTATCTTGCCCAACACCCAATAGAATTCGCTAGCAATTCTAGGGTAGCCTCGGGAACATGAACGCCCATTAACGCACTTTTGTGAAAGTTGATGCGAAGGCCTAATACTAACTTAAAGCATCTCAGAATGCAAATAAAACTCGAAAGCAGTGATTCATCTACTGGTAAAAAACATAAGGTGTCATCGGCAAATTGGAGAAGTGAAATATGTGGTAGAGAGTCATCAAGTCGGAATCCCGGTAAGACACCCTTAGACATACTATAGTTAAAGAGTTGTTTCAAACCTTCTAAAGTAAGAACAAAGATAAATGGTGAAAGGGGGTCTCCATGCTTCAAGTCCTTACGGATATAAATCGATTCACTTGGGGATCCGTTTATCAGAATTGAAGTCAAAGAATTTTCCCTGTAGTTTGACAACCAAGAAATCCATTTCCTGTCAAAATCCATGTTACGAAGAACTGAGTCGATGTATTCCCATGAGATACTTTCGAATGCTTTGTTAAAGTCCAATTTCAGAACCAACCAAGGCTTCCTACGTGAGTGAAGAGTCTGAATAACCTCTGATGTGAAAAACAAACACTCGTGGATACTTCTTCCTTTAACAAAAGCAAATTGGTTACCAGATATTAAAGATGGAAGAACCACTTGTAGGCAAGCTGATAACAATTTTGTAAAATTTTATATGTCCCATGAATGAGGGAGTTTGGCCGAAAGTTGTGTAATGTACAGGTGCCTGCAATTTTTGGAATCAAAACTACAAAAGATGTTTTAATGGAATCAAATAGTGTCGAATATTCATGAAATCAATCAAAAACATTCATCAGTTCTGTCTTCAAATCCTCCCAAATTCTTTTATAGAAGAAAAAATTAAATCTGTTCGGACCTGGAGTTTTTTTTTCACCACAAGCATTAATACTTTTCCATACCTCTTCCACTGAGAAGGGGGCTATCAAGGCAGCATTTTGCTCCGCATTTATAGCTTTAAACCATAATTTATGGAGTGAGAATGGGACTACCGGATTTGTCGTGAAGAGCCAGATATAGTACGTTTGGATAGCCGCAGAAATGGGTTCCAAATCAGTGACGATTGTCCCGTCAATTTCCAAATGGGAGATACAGTTATTTCCTCACCGAGCTGAAGCTATACGGTGAAAAAGCGACATGTTATTATCTCCTAACAATATCCATGAAACACGTGATTACTGATGATGCAATTTTTCTAAACAGCTCCGGTGTTCACGAAGCAAAGATTGATTCATATCGAGTTCCATATTTTGCGCTTGAGTCAGGGGATGAGCTATATTGCTGCCAGTTTGGGCTAAATCTTTGCTTTGAGGGCTGAAATTTTCTTCTCTAGTTCCCCAAAATTTTAACTATGCAAGGGTCGAATAGCCGAAGCCAATTTATTGAGCTTAAAAGAGATATCTCGATTTGAATGATTCAAACAAATGGACAGCTAGGTGCGGTAAATGAATGGTAGAAAATTGGCATTATCCCACAAAAAAATGAGCAATCTAAAAGGCCTGCAACCCATGGTAGGAGTAGCAGATGATCTTAATAAAATGGGTAGATGGTCAAAAAGAGCAGTGTCTAATGTTGAGACTGTCATAAACAGCCAATGATCAAGGATGTCTATAGAGGCTAGGACCCTATCAATGTATGAGAAGGATATTCTATTATGCCACGTATAGTCTCTTCCATGAAGAGGAAGGTCATGGAGTTCACATTCTAAAACAAAATCCTGAAGTATGCCATTGATGGATATATTCTTCCCCCAGCGCGTTCTGATGCAAGTAAAACTTCATTGAAATCTCCACAAACTAGAATATTTGATAAGTCATGAATTATAGGGCCAATTTCTATCCACAATGCGTTTCTTTCGGCCTGAATTATTGGAGCATATAGACATAACATATGAAACACCCTTTGTTGCAAAGAAAATTTCATCAGGACCCATCTAAATGAAGACTGAACTATAGACCCATTAAGAATAGCTAAATTTGAAGACAATAACATACCACCGGAGAGACCAATGGATGGAGTGAAGTGATAGGAAAAATCATTGTGCCCCCAGAAATTACGGATCACGAGGTCTGAGACTCCTTCAATTTTCATTTCTAGCAAGATAAAAAAATTCAAATTGTATTTCTTAACGCATGATAGCACAAAATTTTGTTTCTCCCTATTGTTAAGTCCTCCTCAACAATTCCAACTTAAAAAACATAAAGACATAAATGATGAATAAATGACCTTGAAAGTGGCTCCCTCTAGATTCAACAATTATCCATCGTATGCAGAGCTCCTAGTATAATTGATTTATGACTTTCATTAAACAACCCTAACTTTTGTCCCAATTCAACAGTTAGGTGTTTTTCAAGATTTGGAGATGCCCGAGCTTGAGATAATATTATCACCCGATTTATGTTTGGAATGTCGAGACCTGATGAAGCGGATTCTGCTGGATGAAGGACTTCCTATAAGGCTGCACCTTATGGTTCTAAAAATAATACCACTCAGTTCTTATGTTGTACTTCACTCATTTCTGGTATTACACTTAAGCTTACGGCGAAGCAGTCTGGTAAATCTTGTAAATACATATCAGAGAGATTGGTGTTACTCCGTTGATCTTCCGAATCAATAGAAGTGTCTGAGTCACTAGAATCTGCATAGGTATCACTTGATTCTTATGAAGGTTTTGAGTCAATATCTTGACAATGTTGATAACCCATGCCTTGCCTTAAAATGGTGTAAATCTTCACTGTATTTGAACCGATGGAAAGAGAAAAGGAGCGGTTACTCATTCCAAAAGGTACCAAAACTAAGCACGAAACCATATCAAGGCAATCAGGCCTATAAAAATCATAATCCAATGAAATGATTCTACCAAAAGAACTGTCCAATCGCCTAATTAGGTTCTCACAGATTAATAGCATCGGGATACCCATAAAATCAACATACATGATGCATTCTTGAGGAACAAAATTAGCTGTTAGCAATTGCACCTTTGAAAAGATATGATATGACCTTCCAATCAACACCTACAAAATCACGCATTGCATTTATAGAATTAAATGAGACAACAACAGTATCTCCTCCCGTAGGGGATGCAAAAGCAATATCAAAACCATGTTCTTGAAGTAATTCAAAAACATGTATAATATTGGAAATATTAGTCAAAGAGGCAAGACAAGACTTATCTTTCCATGGACCCACTTCAATGATTAGATCATGGCCTCGAGAAGAAGAATCATGATTGGATGTATCCTATTTAGGAGAAGCCTTTGAGGAAACTTAAGAGTCGGATACAACATTTGCATAAGATTGCTTTCCTCATAGAGATTCTCGGAAAATAGGTCTCGGCTTTGGGATCAACTTGGGAATTGATTTCTTATTATGTCATATAGGAACGTCAGGCTTGGAGTATCGAGCATGATATACATGAAGACAAATAGTACCAATGACCACAAAGTTTAATCTGTAGAGAGTCTCATGCATCGGTAAAGATCCGTCCACAGTTAGAAAACTAAAATTTAGATTTTTTGCAGTCCTTTACCTTGCAATGTAGTCTTTCCCAGGGATTCTATATTTCTAGAAGATTCGACTCATCAAAACCTCCTTATACCTATTCAGGAATTTTTTCAATGTAGATTCTAGCTGGTGTGTTACAATTAGTGGGATTGGTGTGGTCGAGTTGGTGGGAGCGACGAAACTGGTTGGGATGGATATGATACTAATCATCGACAGTGGTGTGGTGGGGTTGATAGGGGTGATGGAGCAGATTTCGGCGGCAGTGGGGATGGTGGTTGGGTGACACCATGGGTTTCTCTCCATGTTAGGGTTTTTCTTTTTTTTTTCTATTTATTTATTTGTTTGTTTAGGATTAGTCTTCTCTTTTCTTTATGGGATTAGTTTGGTGTGACTCCATACAATGAGAACATTGTGTACTTTGAGTGTGGGGGAGGAAAGAGTAATTTTTATTTTTCTCGTATTGTGCCTAATTTTTTTTGCACGTGTTATTAATAAGAAAATTAATAAATTGTATTGTGCTTTTATAAAAATATAAGAACCAAATGAAGAATACATTTTGAAGTGATTGTTTATACCATGTGTATACTAACTTTGCTTTTGTTTTATAGTCAGACTTAAATTTTTCTTTCTAGTCTATAGTGATTTTATATGACTAAAGACAAGTGGTAAGTCATATTGTAAACATTCGAGTGGAGATTTGGAGTACAATTTCACGCAACATGAGTGGATAAGCCTTATATAGTCATTATTTTATGTTTTGCTAATGTAATAAGTAGATTAATTTTGAAGTTCTAATGCCTAAGTATGGGAAAATGCTATGAGTATTTTTAATAATCTTTTGAAGCAAGACACTTCTATCCTCCAATTCGCTGATGATACGTTATGTTTTTTACTATTAGATTAGTCCCTATTACCTACCTTTATTAGAATTTTGTGTTGTTTTGAATTAATTTATGGGCTGAGAATTAATTTTAATAAAAGTTCTATTCTGGGTATTTATGTACAAGAATCGGTCATACAATCATGCATAGGAACGTTGGAATGTAAAGTGGAGAATTTTTCGATTAGTTACCTTGGTACTCCACTAAGCACAAGGCGCATCCCGGTGTCTTATTGGAACTCATTGATTGGTAAGTTTCAGAATTGGCTATCTAGTTGGAAAGGACAGTGCCTATCTTATACAGGGCATGTAGTGCTTGTGAAATCAGTACTATCATCTATTCCAATTTTCTTACTATCCTTAAATAAAATGCCGGGAAGGGTTACTGCAAATCTGGAATAGTTGATGCGCAACTTTGTGTGTAAGGGGGACGTGAATGTAAGGGGTATAAGTAGGGTTAGTTGGGCAATGATTACCTTACCAAAAAATCTTGAGGGCCTGTACATTAGGGACTTCAAGTTAGTAAATTGCAGCCTATTTTTGAAATGGATTTGGAAAGTTTGAAGTGAACAACAAGGATCGTTATGGTATGAGATTTGTGTTAGAAAATATGGGTTCGTATCATGGTAGTCTATTGTGAATTATGATTGGAATAGGCTTTCTCATACATAGAAAGATATTGTACTATGCTACATGATGAATAGTGATTTATTGTAATTCTTTAAGTCTTAGGTACGAGTTGAAATGGGGAATGGAGTGGGCTATTCCTTTTGGCATGACAATTAGATGAAAAACTAAGCACTATCATCATTATTCCCTGAACTTTGTTACTTATGTAATCGAAAAAATTGCACGTTGCTAGAGGGGTGTCAATACTTATTCGGATCAAAACCATTTATGAGGCCTTTTTGGAAAAGAAATTTGAGGATTTTGGGTCAGGAACTGAGAGCTAAACTATAGAATTGGTTTTTATGGGATGTCCATCACTGTTCATTACTGGAGGAGAGGACATCAAATTGGGGCAGGGACAGCAGCGACATATAATTTTCTCTAGAGATTTGGAATGGTTTGTTTGGGGATTGGAGGTGAAGAAGTCATACTTGAAGGTGTCCTTCTATTTGGGTTATTATAACATGCCATAATGGCAGAAACCGAATATCAATTTTATATGGGTTTTGGACGCTTGTCTTCTTCCTAAAGTTTGCTTCTTCGACTGGCTTGTTTTTCATAAACGACTACAAACTAAAAGCTTTCTTTTTCATCGCAATTGTCAGGCTGTTGTTGATAGAAAATTCCCATTCTGTGATATGGAAGAAACAACTGATCATGCCTTGTTACATTGCATGAATAGCTACAAAGTGTGGTTAGAGGTGTTCAAGCTGTTTGGCATTTTGGTAACTATGCCCCCGATGGGGGTTGATATTCTGGCCACGTGGTGAGAGTATTTTGCAGTAGGAATCGGTAGAGATTTTGGTACATCGATATGGTTCTCAATTGCTTGGTCCCTGTGGAAATGAAGGAATAAATTTGTGTTTAAAGGAATAGCAAGCTCGGAGGACATTCTTGGTTGTAGCATTTATCTGTGCTGGTTTATTTACAAGTATAGGAGGCGTGATGTTAGTTTTGTAGCTTCCGATGTATTTAACTTTCCGAGCTTACTACTATCTTGTAACTGACTTGCTTACGTTCTCATCTTGAGAATTGTAATTTGGTTTCTTTATTAATAAAAGAGGGGTGGGTGTTTCGTAGGTAAGCGGGGAAACCAACCAAGTAGGGGTCTCCGCCCCAAAATTTTCACCCGCTCCAAACTTTTAGCCTTTGGAGGGATACACTGTTCCTCCGGTTGTTCAAAAAAAATATTTTGAAGCATGAGAGAAAGATAGGATATGGAGGAAACTATAGCCATAATACATGAGGTATTGATCAATAAATGATAAGGGTATTGTCTTAAGAGTTAAAAGATTGAGAGGATAGCCAATGAGTCTATGCAAAAGGTGAGGAATGGTACGGAGCGTAAAATACAACCATTCAATGAGAGAAAAGACAAAAGCATATGCATGAAAAATGGGTGCACACATGAAATATAATGAGTGTGAAAAGGTCTATGCAAGCAACCATGAAAAATTGGTGCATTTCAAGTAGTACAAATTAATTACTTTGATCGAGCTTATATGCACAATGTATGTATACTATGTTTCCAAATGTGAGAAGTGGTATGGAGCATAAAATGCAACCACTTATGAGTGTTATATATCCTAGGTTTCCTAAAAATTCCTTGACATCATACAAAAAATAGTGCTCTTTTTTTGTCCAAAGTATCTTAAATTTTGAATATGGTATAGAAAGATGGTTTTTAGCAAGCATATCATTCTATCATGCGAAGACATGACTTAATAACCTCTCTACGAATGACAAAGGTACATATTTGACTATATAAATTGTACATTACTTGTTAAAATTATTCAAAGCTATTCTCTAAGTACAATGCTAGCCGGAGGAATATGAGTACTTATTGTGAAATCTCTATGTTATGCAAAACGAAGATAGGCAAGTAAGAATTTTCCTTTGTTTACCTTGGGGACAAAAAAAAGTTAAGTGTGGGGGTGTGATAAGTGTGAAAACTACACTTATCATGTGGCTAAACAATTCTCAATTGTAGACATTTCTTGAGTGTTATTATTTTATTTATAAGATTTCACGTGGTATGTTGTTGTTTTAGATGTATTTTCATGAATTAGGTGAATCTGATAAGGAGTAAGCTCGGAAATGGAATTTGGACAAAAAGTATGAGAAGTTAGCAGAAATGGACTTATTTCAGTAAAAAATTTGTAAAGTATTGGATTCTTGGAAAGAAGTCAAAGTCAACATGAAGATCCTCGTAAAATAGTTATTCGTGACCATGAGATACACAACCATGATCACGGCTATGCCAATTTGAAGACAATAGGTTTTCAATGTTTAAGCCACGAGTGCCACACACCTTGTCATGATCGTGACACACCAAATCAAAGGCTCCGTAGATTTTCTTTCAAGAGGCATTTCACCTGCCATTAACTACCATTTGGATAAGGCGTTTTTTGTCAATTAATTAAATGAGACACGACTTTTTACCCTCTATAAATAGGGCAATTTTGGCCAGATGTAGGGGGGATGATCTGAATTTCAACTATCAGACATTAGCCATAGAAAGAGAGGAAAATGGGAGAGAGAAATCTACATCATTCTTAGGTTTCGGAGTTATTCTCAAGAGTGTTGATTTATAGTGTACTTGTAGAACACTTAAGAATAAATTCATCGTTTTCATCAAATATTTTGTTCTATTATCAATAATTTGTTCTGCTTTAAAGGTTAGTGCATTTGGAGATTCAAGTAGAAGAAGGGCCACAATCAATGATTGACAACCCGTAATAGAAGGCAGTTTGATCTAATTTAATTCTTAATAATTTTATTTAATTTCGTTTGTTGCATCATCCTTAATTCTATTTCGTTCATATCACCTTTCCTCTTTACGTATGCTTAATAAGTTTTATGATCAAATGTATGATATGCAGTGCTTGTTATATTGAGTCGCTTTATTATTATGCGTGTGATTTTGAATGAAATTAGTGGTACTAGTCTTGCATCAAAAGTAGGGACATTCTATTCACATTCAAGTGACTTCAAATTGATATTCATTCTTAATCTTATTAGTTTAGTGGGTACGGTCCTACCCGGATATATTTGTCTTTATTTACATGATTATAGTTTATGTGAGAGCCATCCTTTCTAAGCATAATATATTTGGTATTTGGGTTTGCATGTGTGATAAATAATTGAACTCTAGATCATAAGATAGAACATTTATGATATATTTATACATGTTAATAAAATATAAATATTTGTGTTTAACCGGAATAACTTTGTGCCTAATTGCTTTGTGATTCTCTGTTCTTTGTTGTTTTGTCTCTAGTCTATCCCCATTTCACCTACCCATCATTTTATCTGTTTTATCTAAATTTTGGTTGAATTAAGTTCATTTCTTTCCTCATTGGATTGATAATCTTTTAAAACTACATCGCAACCGTATACTTACGGTTTCCTCTTCTACTTTTGCACTAGCGGAACTGACAATACCTATTTATTCAAAGAACTTATTTCTAGTGTGAGGAAAAGTAGTAAACAATTGCAAAGTGAAAGCTATATGTTGACTCCGACCATCACTCGACCAAGGGCGCAATAGCATTGGGGGCTAATATCTCCAGCGCCTCAAGGATGGCCTGAACTATGTCAGTGAGGCCCAAGCAGTCGATGGGGTTCAGTAGCTTCGTATCCCCCAAAACACTAATCGCCTAGTATCATTTCCAACAGAAACTCAAAGCTCCAACAGTCTTGTATGGGAACCGCAAAGATAGAACAAAAATACAATGGGTCTAGAACACAACAAACAAGTCAGGAGTTGGAAACAGAGTGTAGGAAAAGAAGAAAACAACATTTTTTCCTAGGCATCAGAGCTTGTACAAGTGCCCAAGATCCATACGAGTCCTCAAGGAGTACCCGTGTGAAAAATGGGACCTATATGGGTCTCCCCACCCGTACGAGTCCCTTGCAAATAGTTTCTCAATGAATATTTCCCAAACAAGCAAAAATTAATCCAAATCCAACCATACCCTAATCTAACCTATCCTAAAGGTTCCCTAGGCTAGAGTAATATCAAAAGGACCAATCAAGGGGCTTCAAACGACCTAATTTCATGCAAAATTAAAGAAATTCAAAAAATGGGAAAAATTGAAATTGTGGATTTGAGCTACTTAGATTTTGGAGGCATGAGAACCCGAGGAAGGGACTATAGAGACCTTGGAAGCGGGTGTAAGCCCCAGAAACGAATCCTTCTCTTGGAACGCATATCCAATGGCCATAGGGCATCACTGGAACTCCGAATCACCCACTTTCAGTAACTCTTTGTGTTTGATTAAGAAAAGACCGATATTCGAGATCTCTTTATACATCTTGATCGATTTTCAAGGAAATTTGCTGGAGAATTTGTGTTTTGGGAAGTTTTGGGTAAAGCGCGAATGAGAAGGATCTGCCGATTTTAAACTTAACCTCATATACCCCTCGTATGGCTCCCTATTCGCCGTACGGGTCCCCTTTTGCAACCTCCCTTATGTATGGGTCCTCCAGAGGCATATGGGTCCTACACTTTAGTTTTAGAATAGTTTTCAAGCAAGATGAGTGCTCCCATGTAGCAGGGTCACACCGAAACAAGATTGGGACCAACCTAGCATCTCTATAACTCAATCTTTTCAGTTAACTAGGGTAAACCCCCAGTATACCTTAATCCTTGATTGAAGGGGCAAAAAATTTTTATTCACCACAAAATCAATCAAGAATTAAGGTGCACCATTTTAGAATACGCATTAGTATATCTTCCTGTTCTTGTGTAGGTTAGGAGGAGGAGGTTCCACACACGATAAATGTGCCAAGCAAGGGGTACCATCCGAGGGGCATCTTTCCTAAGAAGCATCCCAAGTAACCAAGCCATTAGATGAATCCATTCCCTAATTGTCGAATATTCAAGGGGCATTCCCTCGCCTACTTGATCCTACAAAAGCCACCTTATCCTTGGTAACCAGACCATTCAAGGTGAATGCCACAGTCACACCCATTTAAGAGACATCTTCCCTGAGCAGTCAAGTCACTCATGAACTGCTCATCCCCAGTAATCCATGTCATCAAGGAGACACCCTCCCTAAGTAGTCTAGCCACTTAGAGGCTATTTTCACCAGCAGTCAGATCCCTATATAAGCCATTGGAGCTACTTATATTATAATTGGTACAAATAAGCTTGCAAGTACAAGCAAATATCAAGAATGTGAGAAAACTCTATTTGAGTTTCCGGTCGAAACCTTGAGTACTGCTATTACTCTGCCGAAATTCCGATAAAAAATAGCAATTTATTAAGCCATCGTAATGCATGTTTTATTTTACGAATATATATTCTGATTAAGCCATATTAATGCCAAATTACCACATAAAACATAAATTTCAAAATTAATACAAACTAATTTGAACAATATGGGTAACTATTTTCTCCGAACTTAGAGTCTCATTTTTTTGGGTACAAAAATCCTATTTTGGGCCAATATACCACAATTCCCGATGGAGCTGAGTCGGGTGGTGACTCTATTTCTATTTTAAATAAAGTTAAAATACTTTATTTTAAAATATTTTCTTTTCTTAAAATGTGAAAACATATTTCTTGATATAATCAAATTTTTGGCTTACAAAAGACCATGTTTTTCACACTCAATAAGTTTACATGAAAAATAATAAAAGTTCCTCTTATAAATGAAATAAAATGTTTTATTTTAACAAGGCACACGAATTAAAAGAAATCTTGCGGATCTTCCTGAACTACATAAACCGCGCCTTACGCACCGCACCCTGCATGCTCCAGTAAAACCTCGCCAGCTCACAGTGGTGACTCCACTGGGGACAAAAATTATTTTTATAAAAACCTAATTTTTACAAAAAAATACATAATAATTAAAATATTATTCAAATTAAATTTTGGAATTATGGAATATGTGGTAATTTTGTCATTACATGAATTTTAGATTGTATTAGTATATGCATTTTCTTAACCAAAAACCTATTTAGGTGTCTTTCGGTGAAGTATCTCCAAGTTCGCTGTAGGGCATTAGGGGTACGGATTTGATCACACCCATTGTGTAACATATGAGGGCCTTACAAGCTTAGGGCAGCATCACTCGAGTATATTACATGTTGATAAATTTACTTAGGTTCGCTTTAGGGCCGCTAGAACTTAGTACACAAAGGCGCATGATACACTAAAATATCACCAAGTCTTGAGACCAAAACCCACATATAGATGAGCCATAGACACTTCCCCATAGGTTTACCCAAAAACCATGTATACAAATGAGCAAACTTCACTAAGTCCCCCCTTGGCTTTAAAGCAAAGTGACTAGTTGGAGTTAAAAGGGTGGTAGGCACGATCTAACCGATTGTTACATGTGGAGGTTTACTAATTAAAAATAAACCGAAAAACAACATGAACTTCATGATTGTGTGAAACTAACCACATCTTTATGTAGCCATGGTATTGCTGTATGACATATCACTTTACTTCCTTAGCTATGGGAACCTAATATGACGAAGACCATTGAGTCCACCCATGCTTAACTCGTAAGATGAATCATATAGACCTTTGAGTGACCATCGAGTTAACCCATCTTGGCCAGCGAGCCAGCCTTTGAGTGACCATCGATTCAACACACCTTTGACCAATGAGTCAGCCTTCAAGTGACCATGGAGTCAACCTTCGCGTGGCCATCAAGTCAACTCACCTTTGTCCATTGAGTCAACCCTCAAGTGACCATCGAGTTAACTCACCTTTGACCATCGAATCAACCTTTGAGTGACCATCGAGTCAACACACCTTTGACAAGTTAGCCTTTGAGTGACCATCAAGTCAACTCACATTTGGCCATCAAGTCAGCCTTTGAGTGACCATCAAGTCAACTCACCTTTGACCATTGAGTTAGCCTTCGAGTGGCCATCGAGTTGACTATCGAGTTAGCCTTCGAGTGACCATCGAGCCAACTCACCTTTAACCATTGAGTCAGCCTTCGAGTGACCATCGAGTCAACCCACCTTTAACCATAGAGTAAGCCTTTGACTGACCATTAAGTCAACTCACCTTTGATGATAGAGTTAGCCTTTGAGTGACCATCAGGTTAACTCGCCCGATCATCAAGATCAACCCAAGCCAGTCTAGTGTACGACCCAACTATTAAAGTCATCACAAATCTAGCTGACCTTTTAGTCAACCCTGTTTGAGGCCTTGATCCTCAAACCACTTATGAGCAACATTCCACAAATGTTATGAACAACCCTTAGATAAATGTTCCATGAGCATTTGGCACTTATTTGGTACCCCTAAGACTCTATATAAAACCGCATGTTCATTAATTTATTCTTTCATTCATTCATTCATCTATATAAACAATAAAGGGAATTAAGGCTCAAGGGCACACCCTTGTTGTATACTAACACTTGATCTCTTATATTTCAGGTCAGAAGTGAGATAGGAGAAGGTTACGGTGCATCTTAGGTAGTTCAAGTGTTAGGCCCCCATCACCTATTGAGTTGCTTGCATTATCTAAACTGGAGTCTGATTGGACAATGGCGGATAATGGATCCATTAGTCAATCCCTAAAAAGGATCTTGAAAACCCAAGAATTCTGTAATGTTTAGGAAAGCCTTAATGCCCCTAGCTCATTGAAAGTCTAAGAGCAAGTAGCAGAAGTATTAATTCTTAAGGCAAAAATGGAGGACGTGGAGAAATCATCTATGAAGAAGGATAAATCGGCTGCTCCCTCTATTGAGTAGCACGTGGACATTAGCAAATTCTCACCTAGTGAATTTGAAGCCCTCTCACCTAACTTTGTAATGCCATACGTGGCTTCCTATACTACACTGGATCTTCTCATGCTCATGTAGAAGGTTATCTCTATTGGGAACTGAAAGTCACTTTGAACATGTCTAATAGGCATGACAAAAATTCAAAATTTTGTCCCTTATCCCTAGAAACTCCTACTAGTTGCATATAATTAATTTAAGTCTTAACTAAATTAATTCCTTACCTAGGTTAGCATGCATAGGCTAGGCATAACATAACTCTAAGTTGTATCCTAGCATAAATATTCTATACCTAGCATGTTATAACTCTAAGCTATAACCTAAGCATAAGTATAAAATAAACTAAGCATGCAAAACAACCTAAGCATAATTATTAAGTCTACAAACTTTTAAAGAAAAAGACCTAATAATTAAAAAACAAAACTTACCTTTTGAAGCGTGGTTTAGCATAACCTTCTTCACAATCCTCCAAGTGTAGGTTTGAGCGGACGACCCTTTTCCCGCAAGGACCACATGAGATGTGTAGCACGGGGGGAAATAACGAGCGTTGTGAAGTGAGCGGGAGGATTGATCCTCATTTTGGCTTAATGAACAGGTGGACTGATAAAATTGATGTTGATGTTGAATTTAAGTCCAATTTGCATGTTAAGGGATATGAGACTTGAAATCCCAGATTTTAAAATAGAGTTGCCACCCAGTTAAGCTCCACTAGGAATTTGGGTACGATATTCTCACCGAGTGGTTAGACCGTACCTTAAAACATAGATTCCAAGTTTAGATGATGTTGATTACTTTCCAATTTTTAAATCAAACCGTTTCCATTTTTAATAAGCACGACTTTAGTTCTTATGTGATTTAATTCCAGTTAATGTTTGGAGTTTTTGATTTATATAGCCATACATCACACAAAAGCGGTAAATAAAGCAGGAAAATAAATTAATACATGGCTTTACAAATACCCATACATTTTTTTAATGCGGAAAAGTAAATAAAGAAGATAAATAAATCAAAGGGTGAAATCGAGTCTTAACCGAGCTTACTAAATTGGACCCGGCTCTAAACGAGGCAAAATGTATATGCAGGTAATCACAAATAATACGAGAATAAATAAATGTGGAAAATAAAGCACACAAAGGATAAAAAACACATTTTTGGATTTTTTCGGGGCCGAAACACCTTTTTTGAGCATTTAAATATGCATCTAAGCAACCTAATAATCAATAAAATAAACTAAATAACCTAAAATAATAAACTAAAATTACAGAAACTATTTTAGGATTTTTAATTATTATAAAAGATTTATTTCGATTTTATTAAGCAAAAAAACCCATTTTTAGGCCATTAAAAAGAGATTTAACCAATTAAATAATTAATATATCATGAAAAATAGATTAAAAATTATATTATGATATTATAAATTATATGTGATTTTCAGGAATTTTTCGGGTGAAAATTGGGGTAAAAAATGCAAGAAAATGATAAAACAGGGTTAAAAACACAAAATAAAACAAATAGGAACCATTTAGGCATTTTTGCTAGTAGGCCGACTCAGTGAGGTGGTAGGCCGCTTGAATAACATGGTAGAGTGACTCAGTGAGTGTACGTGTCACTTAGTCGGCCTTTTACCCATTGAAGCGGTCGATTGGAAAAAGTGTCTAAACAGGCAAGAATCGACATTTTTGTGCCCGAAAACCCAAGATTATTGACATTTCAAGTCATTTCCTAGATTATTCCAGTAGATTTGGACTTAAAACGTTGAAATAACTTTGATTTTTCACCTTTGGGGAAACCCAAGTAAATTGGGCGAAAAAGTGACCGGCCTCTTAAGCGACACATAGACCGACTGAGCGATGCGCTAGGTCGACTCACTTTCTCGATCTACCAGTCGTCGGAGCGGTCAGCTGTAATCTCATCGGAAAGCCACAAAAAGGTGAAAACAAGGGCTAAATGCCCAGAAAACCAACCAAAAACACAGCAAACAACAATAAATAACTTAAGGAAATAGATTGGAACTCAGAAAATTACCAAAAGGCCATGAATCCACTCTCGAGACTCGAATCAACCTTTGGTGAGCTTTTGATGAATTCATGATGGAAATACCAAAGAACAGTGACCGATTTAGGAAGGGGTTTAGTAATTTATAAGGAAAAGTCCCTAAATCCTATTTAAATCAGTTTTACTTAAGATTTCTACTCGATTTTAATATTTTAAGCTAAAAGATTGAGGCTGATAAAGCCTAGGAAACTAGAATATTTGATTTTCCATAGCTTTATAAAGCTCTCTCGTTCTAAAAAGCCTAAGAATTACTAAAATCTGAATTTCTTTTCAAAATCATCCAAAAGTGCAAAATATGGAGATTTTTGGGGTTTTTTATAGACCCTATCAAGCACACTATTTCGTAATTAATCCTCCAAATGTTTGAATTTGATAGAAAAATAAAAAACCTGACTTGGAGAGCAAGAAAACCTGAAAAAACACATAAGGCTAGGTCTCTACACGCAAGCGATGTGGTAGGGCCTAGGCCGCATCACCTAATGTGGCAGGCTGGGTCATGCGATGCGACGTGGCCTGGCCTAGGCTGAGTCATGCAAGGTAGCAACATGCCAGGCTGTGTGAGCCGTGCAACCCATCGCGTGGTTCACGCGACCAACCGCATGGTCCATACAGGCCCACCTCAAGGACAATGCGACCTGCCTATCTGGCGATGGTGGCGGCCGCCATCGCCGGAGCAGGGGCACCTGGGAGAGAAGGCTAGGGCTAGGGCTAGGGCTAGACTTCAAAAGTTTAGAACTTTCACTATGGTTATCTAATTAAGGCAATTCTTGACATTCTAGAAACCTCAAAGAGTGTAGAATCCAAATATACAAATCATTCTTGTTGAAAATGTTTGGATCTTATAGAAAATTGCAAAACAAATTACTACACGGGAGTAAAAGGAATGACTAATTATATAGCCATTTTAATTATTTTTAATCGCCATTAAAGGTGCAAATTCATCAAAAGAAGCTTTGCAAATGTGATTCACCTCTAAAGGGTAGAATGACTGACCCATAAAAAATCAATCATCGTTCTAGGGGACACCGAAAAGTACATGCTCACACGCTACCCCTCAAGAGATTGCAACTTGGAGGGCCAAATGTGATCTCACGAAAGAGCGAGGGATAAAGGGTATACCTAAAGTGCGGATTCTCGAACCAGTTGTCTTCTGGGATTGCCATAAATAGATCTATCAAGAACTATGTTGACTTAGAAATTTTGATTCGGTATTACCTTTGTTGCCCCTAACGGATTTGAGGTAGATTGTTGGTTGCCTTACGGATACCCTAACATAAACTGCTGGTTGCCTTACATCACCATAACATAATCGAGGATTGAATGCCCGGTCACATGGCATTGCGCCGCCCCATTACAGAAACCCTAATCTAGACTGGTAGTTTTCTTACCTCACCATAACATAATCGAGGATTGAATGCCCAATTAAATGGCATTCCGCTGCCCCATTATAGAAACCCTGATATAGACTACTGGTTGCCTTACATCACCATAACATAACCGAGGATTAAATGCTCAATCGAATGGCATTACACTGCCCCATTATAGAAACCCTGATATAGACTGTTGGTTGCCTTACGTCACCATAACATAACTGAGGATTGAATGCCTGGTCGAATGACATTGCGCTGCCCCATTACAGAAACTCTAATTTAGACTGCTTCCTTGAATTGGTTGTCTTCTGGGGTTGCCATCAACAGACCTTTCAAGAATAAAATTTGAGAAATTAGTAGTTATTGCAAATTGCATTTTTAGTTACCTAATTGATTTTGTTGAGATAAAAATTTTTGCCCTTTCAATTAAGCAATAAAAATGGAATATTGAGAAAATAAGCTTAAAAATATCCGGGAAGTCGGGGAAAGTCATCGCTAGGTTGATTTTGCGACGGTTAAGGCCAAAAGCTGCATCGATGTGCCCCTAAAGGATTGAAAGTTGCATGGAGGTGTCCCTAAAGGATTTCTTAAGTTTGGAATTTTAGATCTTTGGATCGATTGTCCATTAGAATCGCCGTATGGCATACGAGGTATCCATCTGGTCCAATTGATATGCCCCCTTGGATTCTCTATCTTTCAAACCATTTTAGAGAATGTGTTGAGATGCCCTTGATGATTATATCGAGGTGCCCCTAGGAGAAGTTCTGAGCTCTAATTTTGGGATCCATCGGGTTGGTTGACCACCTAGACTGCCACATGGTGTACCTATCAAGGAAGTTTTAAACTAATAGTAAATGACACAAGTTACGTTTTTATTGCTTAATTGATTTTGTGGAACAAAAAAATATTTGCCCCTTCAATTAAGCAATAAAATTAGAAGAATGAAGTATAGATTGTGTTAGGATTTCTGGGGAAACTGTCGAGGTTGAATGATAGCTCGAGGAGACTTTTCTATACTTTATTTCCTATTGAATTCAAGATAGAATAATAGATAGGGAATTTATGAATATTATGTATGAATGTATGAATGCATGAGCTGCTTAGAATTATCATCTTCAGGATGACTAGATTGTCGAGTTAATTACCTGCTTGATTTTTCTTAATTCGGTTTCTTGCTAGGAGAGAGAAAATATGGGATTACTTTGCGGCAAGGACAAGACAAGAATGCCCTTAATGAAGGATTAGGGATGCGGCACAGATTAGGTGGGAATGCCCCTGGTGGAGAACTATGGAAGTCGCGGTGCACACGCGAGGCTCGAGCGGCTGGATGTTGAGGCTAAGATAGAACCCATGAATTCTACGTTGCTAGTATAATAATCGATAGAAGGCTACTTATAAGCTATTCAAAGTGGTGAGCTGACTATGAATTGATTTCTAGATCGAGCATGTCGAAGACCAAGGGGGTGCACAAAGCTAAGTTAGAGATTCTGGATAACGAACAACTGGAAGCTATTCCTACCAATTAATTCTACCAAGGATAGCTTTGGAGGATTAGGACCTTGTAGACTTAAGATTCCTGGTCGCTGTCGAGATTGAAGGGGACATGATAGAGGATGGACTTGAGCTCTTTGAGTGCAATAGATTTCAGAGGATACTTTGGTACTATAGTGATGATGACGATAATGTAGATATCTCGATGTGATCGATGGTAGTCTTTTATCTTTGTTTTGATTGTCTAAATTTTCGCACAGACCCAAACATTGTGTTGTGCCCATCAGACTTTGATCATTTTACTTTTATGTCCTAATTTTTGCCTAGACCGCCCTTTTCGAGTTTTCAATCCGCCGAACTTTCCTAGCTTTTGCATAGACCTCACTTCTTTTTAGTCTATCAGGAGTTTTGCCTTTTGTTGTCTTTGCTTTCTTTCGAGGAGTCGAGTTGACTGTGCAGAACCCTACATTCAACTTAGTTGCAACATTTTTCCTTTTGGGCCCAATCTATTCATTCGAGAACAAACATAAAGGATTTAGTAAAATGACATTTCCATTAAATGAAGTAAGTTTAAGTACATAATGATGATAACCATTTCTGTTAACCCAATCTCTGGTGTTAACTAGCCTATGTAGGTTTTCTAGTCAACATGCTCTCGTATTGCTCACTTTTCCCTAACTTTTTCCTAGACCGTCCCTTTCGGGTTTTCAGTCTAGCAGGTTATTATTGCACCCTAACTTTTGCCTGACCGCTTTGTAGAATACTGGTCAGCGGGATACACCCTAATTTTTGTCCGAGAAGTAGAAGATCACTCGCCGGGTGATTAATTTTATTTATTTTTTATGTGCCTCTTTTCTGAATTTGATTCTTTTGGTTAGACATGATAACGTTTCACCCTGTTTTGATATAAAGGGTTTAGGAACTCACTACCATCGATAATGATACCCCTTGTGCTGAGTACCTTTCTAGTTGTTTGGGGTATTTCCTATTTAGTAGAATTTCCCTTTTAGGTCAGTGTTGATAGGCTATACTTGCTTCAGAACTGGATTATTGGCTTTTGATAGATACTCCAAATGCTCGGCTTGGTTATTGGGCACTTTTACCATGTGTTGCTGGCGCATTTTAAGATTATTAAGCTGTCTGAACTATGCTTTGGTCCATGGGGGTCCCTTTGACTTAGATTCACTGCGACTCTCTAGGACTTTATCTTGGTTTTGCTTGGGATAACGACTTCAATAGCACAAACTAATGAGAAAGGTGTTTGGCTTATGAGAATTCTGACACTTGTTTGACACCTTCGAGGGGCCAATGGCAGCTTATCGAATGAAACGCTGATTCTTGAGGTGGGTTTGAAGAGAAATTTCCTAGTAAGCTGGTTTGCAATCTTAGTTACTCCATTAGATAGTCATCCTCCATGGGCGGAGGGTCTTGAGTTATGGCATTGGTAGATTAGGCATCCTCGGTAGCTTTCATTGGAGCGTCGTCCAGGATGAGATCTAGAACTTTCACTTGCTTGGCTGATGACTTATCTCCTTCCTTTGCTAGAGACCTCATGAGATTCTTGTCATATTTAGCAGTGGAATTGGCTTGCATAGTGATGTCGGCTAAACTACTAAAGACCGTAGGTAATACAAACTCTTTAGGTAGACTAGAATTGATCGCACTCACTCCACTATCAGTACTAGTCTTTCTAGCTGGCTGATCAATTTTCCCTTCTCTTATCAAACCCCAAATGGCCCTGCCCAGAGGTTTGCATTGATCTATTTTATGACGAGCCTAAACATGATAACGATAGAAATTCCCTTTCTCTTTGGGTGTAGGGGAATGATATTCGCGAAGAGGGCTGAGAATGCCTTTCTCTTGTAACTTGGCAAACAAGACATTAAGAGGTAGTTTCCATGGGGATAAGAATGCTTTCTGAGCAGGTGTTCGAATAGGTGCGGCTTGAACTGAAGAAGAATTGAGTTGTAGTACGAGAGCTTTATCTTTAGAACAGATGGCCCTAATGAGATCCTACGGACCACCACCTCCTTTTGGTGAGCCAGAAAGCGGGGGTGAATCCTGATGTGTAGATACTTTTTTAGGCTTAACTATCTTTCCTTCCATTATCAAGCGATCGATGTCTTGGATCAAAGTTTGACATACGTCAGTGGAGTGACTTGGTTGGACATGATACTCGTAATACCTATTCCTTTGATCGGTTATGGGAGGTCTCCATGGTCGTAATGGTCTAATCTAACCATCTCTCCTTAACTTTGTGCATATGCTTCTTAAAGGTGCTTTCCACGGGTATGTGTCGTACTTTGCTTTAGTTGCCTTTCACACGGGGTGTCTGATCAACAACCCAAACTTGATTGGGGGTAACATAATCTAACTTCTTCTCTTGGGTAAGTTGCTCTTTCATTTCGGCCTGAGATGAGACATTGCAAGGCCTACCAATTCCTTTACCTCCTTTGGGATTTCCATTTAGTCCTCTCTCAACACTAAAAAGCAATAACCTTTGTAATAAACCCTCCATTTCAGGTGTCACGCATGAAGATTGCATGATCTGGTCATTGGATGGATGGGGTGTGACAAACTAGAATGGTGAAGCAAGCGATGAGGTTTCAACTTGAGAACCAACCTATAGATTAGTACCAGAGGGGTTTTGCGGGTAAGTAGTCCCTCTTGGAGGAACAATAACTGAGTGGAAGAAGGAGGAAAGGGATTTAGAGGCATCTGAGGTTGAGCTAAATTATAATTCAATTGGAATAGACCGGATTGGGACTGGACGGGTGAAATTGATCCAGTGGGCTAAAACTGATATGGGGTTATTGGGGTCAATGGAAGCTAGCTCATACTACTGAGAAAATCAGGCTTGAAGGTGTGGTTTGGAGCCTGGGTTGGATAAGTAACATGGGTGGTTGAGGTTGCATGATATCCTGACTAAACCAAAATGGTATAGGGTAAGGCTGCATGGGGCGTTGCAGGCACTGAACCGACTGAATTGGCTGAATAGTAGACTAAAACTAAAATGATGAAACTTGAACTGACCCATTTTGAGTAGTCTCTGTTTGTCCATGAGCTTGAATACCAATCATCGGAATTCGTTGAACACTTCTTTTCTCTTCCAAAATTGCAAGGACTAAATCTTGGATCTGCCCCAAAATTGCATCTCAAAACTGATAGGATCGGAGAAGCACTATCATAGCATTGGCAATCTCGGAACTCAATGGAGACTGACCCTGATCAGGTGGGAGGGGAGAAGGAGAAGTACCCTTAGACAGAACCTCATCAACTGTCGACAAATCAGACATAGCAAAAAAAATAGGTTCCAAAACTGAGCATGAAACCAAATTCGGACCCATAGAACAATGCAGTGGACTATGATCAAGTATGTGCTAAGCTAGACTAAAGCAGTAGTGGTGCCTTGGTCTAACTGAGAAACCGGAAGATGATAAGCCCAAATTGAACCATGGATGAAATGAATGATTACATAATTGTTCGATTGTTGCATGCCGTATATACGGGGGTGGTTTAGAGAGGTAGAGAGCAGAAGAGCTTATAATGCGAAGCCTAACCCCAAAATATGTGAGACAAGTGAATTCCTTGCCATGCCTAGCGAACTAGATACGGGTCCTCGGGACTCAAATGATCTCTGGCATTTTGTTAAATTCCCCCTTTAAGCTAGGGGAGAGTAGAGTAAGCAAAAATTAAAATTAAGAGTCGGCCGTCTGTAGCCAATGCATGAGGTGTGTATGCATGAGCACAACACAAGTAGCACACAAAAAGCAAATAAATCTCTTCCAACCTTATGACTCCCGTGCAACACCGTTCAAAAGATCTGGGGATAACTCTAGCGCCAGGGAACAGCAAGAGAGCATGCGACCTAAATCTAAATTTTTTTGGTGAACCTAAGGGGAAGTTTCTATGCCAAGATTTATCACGGTTCATAGTCTCAAACTGCTGGAGTTGTGGAATGACACTATAGAAGGGTCTTGTTTACCTTCATTCTGTGTAACTCAACCACTCCTCAAATGAGTGCGATCGCGTGAATCACACGTTGGTTGAAATGAGTGATCCGCCCACAAAAATGCCCAATTCCTAGCGGGCATGAGGTATACAAGTGAGCTTCAGGGGGGCTGAAATAATGGCACCTTAAACTTCAGAATCTAACTAAGCGGTGGATTCAAAAGACATAAGAAATAATGCGTTGATTTTTAAAAAAAGATTTAGGCACATAATCAAAATCAGTTAACCAAATTTCGAAAATGAAAGCGATTTTTCAAGTTTTAAGTTAAGCGGAAATCCCCAGCAGAGTCACCACTGTGAGCGGTTGACCTTTTTCCCCTAAGGACCGCGTGAGATGCGTAGCACGGGGGGAAATAATAAAAACTATCAAGCGAGCCGGAGGATTGATCATCATTTTGGCGTGATGAAAACGAGGACTGATAAATTGATGTTGATGTTGAATTTAAGTCCAATTTGCATGTTAAGGGATACGAGACTTGAAATCCTATATTCTAAAATAGAGTCACCACCCGGTTAAGGTCCACCGGGGAATTTGGGTACGATATTCCAACAGAGTGGTTAGACCATACCTTAAAATAGATATTCCAAGTTCGGATGATGTTGCTTACTTTTCAATTTTTAAATCAAAACGTTTCCATTTTTAATAAGTGCGACTTTAGTTCTTATGTGATTTAAATCTGGTTAATGTTTGGAGTTTTCGGTTTATATAGCCATACATCACACAAAAGCGGTGAATAAAGTAGGAAAATAAATTATTACATGGCTTTACAAATACCTATACATTTTTCTAATGCGGAAAAGTAAATAAAGTGGATGAATAAATCAAAGGGCAAAACTGGGTCCTAACCGAGCTTACCAAATCAGATCCGGCTCCAAACGAGGCAAAATGTATATGCGGGTAATCACAAATAGTAAGAGAATAAATAATTGTGGAAAATAAAGCACACAAAGGATAAAAAAACACATTTTTGAATTTTTTTCGGGGCTGAAACACCATTTTCGGGTATTTAGATGAGCATCTAAATAACATAATAATCAATAAAATAAACTAAACAACCTAAAATAACAAACTAAAATTACAGAAACTATTTTAGCATTTTTAATTATTATAAAAGATTTATTTAGATTTTATTTGGCTAAAAAACCCCATTTCATGCCATTAAAAGGATATTTAACCAATTAAATAATTAATATGTCATGAAAACATATTAAAAATTATATTATGATATTATAGATTATAAGTGATTTTTTAGAAATTTTTCAGGTGAAAATCAGGGTAAAAAATGCAAGAAAATGATAAAACGGTAGACCAACTCAATGAGCCGGCCTAAGCATCACTCCGTCGGCCTTCTGCCCACTAAAGCGGTCGATTGGAAAAAGTGTCTAAACAGGTGAGAATCGACATTTTTGTGCTCGAAAATCCAAGATTATTGACATTTCAAGTCGTTTCCTACATTATTCCAATATATTTGCACTTAAAATGTTGACATAACTTTCATTTTTCAGCTTAAGGGGGAAAAACCCAAGAAAATTTGGAGAAAAAGTGACTGGCTGCTTGAGCGACTCATAAACCGACTGAGCGACGCGGTAAGCCGACTCACTAAGTCGGTCTACCATGTCACTCAGGCGACCTATAGGTTGCCGGAGCGGTCAGCCAGAATCTTGCCGGAAAGTCACTAAAAAGGTGAAAACAAGGGCTAAATGCCCGGAAAACCAACAAAAAATGCAACAAATAGCAATAAATAACTTAAGGAAATAGATTGAAACTTAGAAAATTACCTAAAGGCCATGAATCCACTCTCGAGACTCGAATCAACCTATGGTGAGCTTTTGACAAATTTGTGATGGAAATACCGATGAACAGTGACTGATTTATCAAGGGATTTAGTGATTTGTAAGGAAAAGTCCCTAAATTCTATTTAAATCAGTTTTAGTTAAGAATTCTACTCGATTTTAATATTTTGAGATAAAAGATTAAGCCTAGTAAAGCCTAGGTAACAAGAATATTTGAATTTCCACAGCCTTACAAAGCTCTGTCCTTATAAAAAGCCTAAGAATTGCTAAAATCTGAATTTCTTTTCAAAAACAGGCAAAAGTCCAAAATATGGAGATTTTTAGGGCTTTATAGACCCTATCAAGCACACTATATCATAATTAATCCTCCAAATGTTTGAATTTGATAGAAAAATCACAAAAACCAGACTTGGAGAGTAAGAAAACCCAAAAAAAATAGGAGGATAGGTCTGCCCGTGCCAAGGTCGCGTCATGTGACGTGGCTAGATCTAGGCCACGTTGCAATACGTGGCCTAGGCATGGTCCCCCAGGCATGGGGGACCATGCCAGGCCGAGTAAGCCACGCAGCCATCATGTCCGGCATTTTCGCCAGAGCAGGGGCACCGAGGAGAGAAGACAAGGGCTAGGGCTAGGGCTGGACTTTGAACACTCATAACTTTCACTATGGTTATCTGATTAAGGAGAGTCTCTATATTCAGTAAACCATAGAGAGTCTAAAATCCAACAATACAAACGAGACTCACTGAAAATGTTTGGATCTTATAGAAAATTGCAAAACAAATTACTGCATGTGAGTGAAAGAAAACGACTAATTATATATGCATTTTAATTATTTTTAATCACGGTCAAAGGTACAAATTCGACAAAAGAAGCTTTCCAAATGTGATTCGACTCCAAAGGGTAGAACAACTAGCCCATAAAAGGTTAGAGCAAAAAGTCATCATCGTTCTGCAGGACACCAAAAAGCCCGTGCTCACAGTAGGATAACCTCTATGAGTCTCCCACGAAACCCACCTACCGAAACCTCCCAATGAGGAAGAACTGTAGAGCTTTGAGTAGCTGCTAGACCACTCTAAAAGCCACTCAAAAATACTAACTAGAGGTGCCTCAAAAATATTTGAGGCTCTTACAAAATTAGCTCTGAAAGTCAACTTGAGAAAACACGTTGGAATCTCAACTCGTGAAGGCGAAATTCCCATTTGAACCCTTTTTTAGATAAATATTTTTATTTTATGACCCTAATAAATTAATTACTGGCCAATAAATAAAATCTCCGGTCTAACCAGGTATTGGTCTAACCATTCTACATTAAATATTCTCACAATAGACTAAGTCGATTTAATTCTCTACTCAATCCGACGTAAGTCCAATGTGTGCGACCTTATGGGACCTCAAAGTATTGAGCTATTATGGGTTGACCAATCCTTATTCTATAGGAACTATTGGCTCAAGGTTCTAGACCGTGAATAGAACTCGATTACTGTAAATGACTCTAGTACGCTTCTAGCAAGGGTCTACCATCCCTCATTGCTCAAAACATCATTTATGCTTATGACTTAATCCTGGATAATGCAATAGTTGACCAGTGTGATGAACTCCTTCCATTCTTTAATATTAGTACCATCTAGTTTATTGTATTTGGTTAAAGTATTAACCCACTAATAGTAGGTTGCTCCAAGCTATAAAAGTTTATTTACTTGTTACCGAAGTATATTGATTTTTTACCATAATGTGTTTGACTAGAAACTATTTATATCAAACACATACTCTACTAATAGAGGTATATACCAACCATCACTTCAATAAGTGGCCAGGTACAACTCCTTAATATATCCAGAGCGATGGATTCTTTCCGACTACATAGCTCACAAACATGATGTCATCACTATACCCGCAATCACCCGTGGAACCCTAAATTAATGACTGAATTAGGTATGACCCAAAGTATAGCGATACTATCGCACAAGATAACTAATATCTTAAATATGAGGATATTCGCAAAGCTACTACATAAAGATTAACACAATGATATATTTACCCAGTGTTTATCTTATTGCGGTCTCCAATATATCTTTCAGATATATTGATGTGTAAAACTTAAGGCACCACCTTTAGTCTTAGGAGGATGACTATTAACCACATGCTAGTCTTACTATTTCATCAATATCCTTTCTTGATGAAACTATAACTAGGGATAGTTTAGACATAATCATAATTGCACATGAAGTAGGTCCCACTAAAAATAGTCCCACTATGATATCTCTCTTTTCATGCTATGTTGTGTCAATGACTTTTATACATAGATATTAATGAATATATTTTAACCAGCCATAATTTATATGAACACGTCGATATAGACAAAAGATTAAATACTCTTATAAATTAAACAAATTATTCGCACTAGTACATAATTAAGATATATTGCCCTAATTGCCTTAAGGGCATATATCATATCTAACAGTCTCCCACTTGCACTACGGCCAAATAGCCATATGTCTTAATCTATATGCTTTAACATGCTGGTCATGTTTGACTTGACTCATTGGCTTTGTCAGACCATCCATGAGGTTCTGATTAGTGAGAACGTATTCTAATCTTATGATGTTAGCATCAACAATCTCCTTGATTTTATGACACTTTTCTAAGTATGTCTTGTTTTCTGGTGAGACCGTGGTTCTTTTTCCTGAGCTATAGCACCATTGTTATCACGATACAAAGTAATTGGATTAACAATTTTAGGCACCACACCGAAATCACCAATAAATCCCTTTAATCTGATAGCTTCTTTTGTTGCTTCACAATCAAGAATCTACTCAGATTCCGTGGTTGAATTAGTAGTATTTTCTTGTTTGGAACATTTCCCGCATACTACTCCTCTAGTTAATACATATATAAAACTTGACTAAGACTTAAAGTCATCCTTGTCCGATTGGAATCTCTTATTAGTGTAACCTCTAATCGTGAGATCGCCATCTCCATATATTAAGAACTTACCTTTAGTCCTTCTCAAGTACTTAAGAATTGCCTTGATGGTCATCCAGTACTTTTGACCTAGATCTGATTGATATATACTCGTAAAGCTCAAAGATTGAGAGACATCTAGCCTAGTACATATCATAACATACATGATGGATCCTTTCGCGGATACATTGTGTATATCCTTCATGCGCATTCTTTCCTGAGCTATCTTCAAACACTTAGCTTTAGATAGGTTAGTCCCCTTAGTTATTTTGAAATAACCTTTCTTCAAATGCTCAAGGCTGAACCTATTCAGTACCTTGTCTATATATGTACTTTTAGAAAGACCTAACAACCTCTTGGATCTATCTTTATAGATCTTTATACCTAGTATAAAGATGCTGCTTCTCCGAGGTCTTTCATGGAGAAATTTCTATCAGTAGAATCTCACCGACATATAATACTAAGAAAATGACTCCACTCCTACTAACCTTCTTGTAAGCATAAGGCTAATTAATGTTTGGAGAGAAATCTAGTTCATGGGTTATGTGATCAAACATAATATTACAACTCCTAGATGCTTGCTCAAGTCCATAAATAGACTTTTCCAGTTTCCATACCTTTAAGCCATTCTAAGATGTAAAACCCTCAAGATGTGCCATATACACATCCCAGTCCAAAATATTGTTTTAACATCCATATGCCACATCTCATAATCATAATGAGCAGCAATTACAAGGAGTATTCTTATTTTTTAAAGCGTGGCTACCAGTAAGAAAGTTTCATCATAGTCAATACCTTTGCGTTGACTATAACCTTTCGCTACCAACCTTACCTTATGGGTAATTACATTACCTTCCATGTTAGTCTTCTTCTTAAAGAGCCACTGGCATCCGATAGGTATAACTTCTTTTGGAGCATCCACCAAGTTCCAAACTAGGTTTTCGTACATGGAATCCCTTCCTGATATCATAGCTTTAAGCCATTTATTAGAATCTAAGCTCTTCATTGCTTCATCATAGGTTCTTGGTTATTCATCCTCCATGAGATGTAGTTCACTATAATCGGTGATGATGAAACCATATCTCTCGGGAGCTTTATGAACACAACCTCATCTGCACAATGATCGTGTTCCAATAGGTTGTTCTTGCATCACACCTTCTTGTGTATCTAGAACAGGGTGAACAAATTGATTATTTATTTCTTCCTCTTGAACTTCCAGTTCAAGATTGCTCCCACTAACTTTTGTGAGTAAGTATTCCTTTTCAAGAATGTGAGCACTCTGAGATACAAATACTTTATGTGCCTTGGGTTAGTAAGATAAATATCCAATAGTTTCCTTTGGATATCCAATGAACGTACATTTATCAGATTTAGTGTCTAGCTTATCTGATGATATCCTATTTACCATAGCAGGACAACCTTATACTCTTAGGTAACTTAGAGTTGGCATTTTGTTACACCATCTTTCATAAGGTGGAAAATCGATTGATTTAGAGGGCACTCTATTTAATACATAAACTGCGCTCTCTAGAGCATATCCCTAAAAGGATTTATTGAGATCTTCTTGGTACATAATGGACTGAACCATATCTAATAAAGTCTAATTTCTCCTTTTAAATACTCCATCATGTTAGGGCGTGTAAGGAGGGGTGCACTGGGGAACTATCCCATTTTCTCTTAGATAATCCTGAAACTTTTGACTTAAGTATTATCCACCTCGATCATATCAAAGTGGTTCAATATTTTTCTCAATTTGTTTCTCTACTTCATTTCTAAATATTTTGAGTATTTCAAAACTTTTAAACTTGCGCTTCATTTAGTATAGATAACCATATCATGAATAATCATCGATAAAGGTTATGAAGTAGCAGTATCCACCTAGTGCTTGAACACTAATTGGACCACATACATCTATATGTATAAGCTCTAATGTACTCATGGCTCGTTCAGCCATTCCTTTAAAGCGTAGCTTTATGATTTTTCCTTTCAAACAAGGTTTTCAATCACCATAAGACTCTACATCTATTTGACCCAAGTCTCCACGCTTATATAACTTGGTTAAGCAATCTATTTTTATATGGCCTAAGTGAAAATGCCAAAAGTAGAAATATTTCTCGTTATCTAATTTAACTTTCTTCAAATTGTTCATATTAAAATCTTCTGTTTTAGTATTGAGAACATAAATGCCATCATTTAACATTCAATATCCATAAAGAACATTATTTAAATGGATCTGACAATTATTATTTGAAAATTAAATTTCAAATCCCTCTGCTATTAAATGAGCAATAGAGATAATATTCTTAGTAACATTTGGAATATTTTAACAATTATTCAAAACTAAAACTAGCCCACTAGGCAAAACAAGACTAGAGCTCCCTACGGCTATTATAGCAACTCGGGCTCTATTTCCCACACGTAGGTCTATCTGCCCTTTTGCAAGCCTCCTACTATTCCTGAGCCCCTGCATAGAAATACGGATGTGAGAACCACAACCAGTATCCAATACCAAAGTTGACTCATAATGAAAAGTAGAATAGTTTTCAATTACAAACATACTTGAAGTATAAGCCTCTTTCAGCTTTGTCTTCTTATGTTTAAAAGCCTCATAATTCACAGATTCAATCCAAGTATCAATACTTTTATCTTGAATTTCCATGAGCATTCTTTTGACTCCTTGACCTTTAAATCTTTTGATTTTAAGATCTTCATCAATGAGTTGTTTCTTTAACTCATTTCCATGTTGAATCTCAAATTGGTCCGGCAAGCTTATCATTTCTGACAGCTTAAATTCATCCCCTACCAGGGCAAAATCTTGTTGGAATTTCTCATACCTTGAAGACAAATATTTCAAAACAATGCTTTTAAGTACATTATAAGTAAATTATATTTAGAGATGTCCTAGTTGAGTAGAAACATTAAACACTTTTAGACCATAGTCAACAGCTGAGGCATCAACTGCCATCTTAAGATCAAATAGAATCTCCTTCAGATAGTTGGTTAACTTAAGATGCACTAGCATGGATTCTAAATCCATCTCTTTATACAGAGCTTGCTGATTTGGATCCATATGTTTGACCATCAAGTTCTTTACAAACTTACAGTCATTTCTATGCCATTCAAAATCAGTTAATTCATTTGTGAAGCTCTTTCAACCTGGTTACTAGGGGTTAGGATTATCCAACACATAATCCAATTTAGAATCTTTGAGGACTCCTCACAATATCCCAGACCACTCATGGTTATTTCTTCTATTAAATAAGTTCTTATAAGAATTTTGAGTGTCAACAAGGTAGTTTGTATAAGGGAGCATTTTCAATCTAAGATGTAAGAAAAGAAAAATTGTTTAGACTTTAGTGTATAGTACATGTATTTAATACAAGGACTTTTAATTAAATACATTTGTCCTGCCATTTTTTGAAATTTACAATAGCCCTTTCTATTGAATTCAGGAAATCTAGCGTAGCCGGATTTGCAAGTAGGTAGCAACTACCACTATTCTAACATAGCCGCCAATCTTATAAGCCAAGCTATATTAGTATTCATCGCATGCAATTGCTAATATATTCAAGTTCCCTTAACTTAAGGGACGTGTGCTCTTATTTTAGCATCTCCTTAAATATGTCTCAGTCATGCAACTAGTCCCCAATTTTATGGTGAACTACCCCAGTCGTGTTAGGGTAGACCCTATCTCAATATCTTTAACTGATCAATGTAGATGAAAGGAATGCTTTGCGCAACACTTTATGGACAAAAAAGATCGTATTATAGATTCAAGTAAGGAAGACTATAACTTGCCTTAATATATTTACTTTGGTATTTTGTATTTGTGTTAAACGTCTCACCCAATCTAGGATTTACTAGATGGACATGTTTATAATAATTTATATTAATTCATGGAATTTTAGAATTAATCAAAAGGTCTAACCTTTAATGGGTTCAAGCTCCTTATTATAATTATTCCGTCAACCTAGATTATATGCAAAATTACTAACATTCTTTATTTGTTATATTTTGCATTTCCATTAATCTTTTATTCAATAATTTAATATTTACTTTGTTTTAGAAACATATTTATGAATCCTGCTATATACTATAAATAAATCAGTCCATTATTAATCCCCTCTTGGTCAATTCAAGCTGCACCGATATAGATTCCCATGTAGGAGAGGAGCCCTATAAGAAGTAGACACCAAGTCCAATCCTTGCCTGAACAAACGCGGGCACAAACTCGAAGACCACGAATCCTCTTGAACTAATATATTTTGTTCTTTCAATTCATGTAAATTTAAAGCATCTACAACACTTGTAACTTATATAATTTATTGAGTCTTTTATAATTTTGAGTAAGTTAAGCAGACTTATTCAAAATTATCCATATCCATTTTCTAACCTTGAAATGAAAGCCTAAGCTGATCTATTGTTCCAAACGATTAATAAACTTCAAATCACTTCATATAAAAAATAAAATTTAGTTTGCTTCTAACTTAATTATGTAGTAAATAGTTAGACTCTGATACCACTATTATGAACTGACAGACATTTTTAACATGCATGGTGGAAATTCAAAATTTTGTCCATTGTGCCGAGGAACTCCTACTAGTTGCATATAATTAATTAAAGCCTTAACTAAATTAATTCTCTATCTAGGTTAGCATGCATAGGCTACGCATACCATAACTCTAAGTTATATCCTAGCATAAATATTCTCTACCTAGCATGTTATAACTCTAAGCTATAACCTAAACATAAGCATAAAATAAACTAAGCATGCAAAACTACCTAAGCATAATTATTAAGTCTAAAAATGCTTAAAGAAAATGACCTAATAATTAAAAGAGAAAATTTACCAGTTCAAGCGTGCTTTAGCAGAACCTTCTGAACATGCCTCAAAGTGTAGGATAGCCTCTATAAGTACCCACACAAACCCCACCAACCCAAACCTCCCAATGAGGAAGAATTGCAGAGCTTTAAGTAGCTGCTAGACCACTCCAAAACGCAACCAAAAATATTAACTAGGAGGTGCCTCAAATGTATTCAAGCCTGCTCAAAAATTAGCTCTTAAAGTAAACTCTAGAAAATACATTAGAATATCAAGTCAAGACTCAGAAGGAGTTGTGCATTTGAAAGAGGAGGGGAAGCACTACTTATGTCGGAGGAGGCGAGCAAAAGAGCTCCCGATTTAACAATGTGGGATAGGGAAAATCCGTATCCCATAAGCGGGTCAACCAGTGGATCCCATGGTATCCGCGTGTTGCCCCATCCACACGGCGTGCAGCGCATGCCTTATGTACCGCGACCACTACCTTATAGTGCTCGTGCACCGTTGAGTGCACTCTTGTGCTCTCGTGCCTGTACAAAATATATTTTGTACTATTAGTCCAATTTGCCTCACCAAGGCAAAATTTCCCTTTTAATCCTTTTTGAATAAATATTTTATTTTATGACCCCTAATAAATTAGTTACCGGTCAATAAATAAAATCTCTGGTCTAAGCAGGTAATGGTCTAACCATTCTACATTAAATATTCTCGTAATAGACTAAGTTTATTTAACTCTTTTCTTAGTCCGATGTAAGTCCAATGTGTGTGGCCTTATAGGATCCCAAAGTGTTTAGCTGTTAAGTTTTGACCAATCCTTGTTCTATAGGAACTATTGGCTCGAGGTTGTACACCGTGAATAGAACACGATTACCTTAAACAACTATAGTATGCCTCTAGCAAGGGTCCACCATCCCCCATTACTTGGAACATCATCTGTGCTTATGACTTAGTCATTGTTAATGCTATAGTTTCCTATTGCGATGAACTCCTTCCATTCTTTAATATTAGTACAATCTGGTTTATTGGGTTCGGGTAAAGTGTTAACCCACTAATAGCAAGGTTGCTCCAAGCTATCCCAATTTATTTACTTCTTACCGAAGTATAATGCTTTTGACCATTATGTGTTTGACTAGAAACTATTCCTATCAAACACATACTCTGATCAGAGGTTTATAGCGATCATCACTTCAATAAGTGGCCAGGTAACACTCCCTAATATATCTAGAGCAATGGATTCTTTCTGACTACATAGATTACCAACGTGCTGTCATCACTATACTGATAATCACTCATGGCACCCCAAATTAATGAGTGGATATGTATGACCCAAAGTATAGCAATAGTACCACACAAGATAATTAGTATCTCAAATATGAGGATATTCACAAAGCTACTACATAAAGATAAATACTAACGCTATGATATATTTACCAAGCGTTTATCTTATTACGGTCTCTAATATATCTTTCAGATATATCAATGTGTCAAACTTCAGGCACCACCTTCAGTCTTAGGAGGCTAATTGCTTGGACCCATTCCAAGAAAGTTGACCGCATGGTAGTCTTATAGTTTCATCAATATCGTTTCTTGATGAAACTATGACTAGGGATAGTTTAGACATAATCATAATTGCACATAAAGTAGGTATCACTAAACATAGTGCTACTATGATATCTCTCTCTTCATGCTATATTATGTCAAGGACTTTTTTACATGAATATCAATGAATATATTTTAACCAAACATAACATATATGAACACATCGATATAAATAGAAGATTAAATGCCTTTATTAATTAAACAAATTATTTGTACTAGTACAAAATTAGGATATATTGCCCTAATTGCCTTAAGGGCATACATCATATTTAACAATCTCCGCATCATGACTAGTATGGAAATACCCAAAGTACATATTGTTAATCTATTTCAAGCCACTCTTTACGGTCCAGCTTTTGAATGGTACATAAGAATGCCCACTGATGTGAATTCTGACCGGAAGAAAATATGCTCTGCATTCATATAGAACTATGCTTTCAATCTCAAGATCAATACGACGCTCTAGGATCTTGAAAGGGTCAAACAACTTCTGAATTAGTCTTTCGAGAATTATTATCTGAGATGGATGGTTGTTTGAGTGCTAGTAACTAGGGCACCCGATCAAGAAGCCTTAATAGTGAAATTTGTCGAGGGATCTATCAAAAGATACAGAGACGAGATGAATATGAAGAGGTTTGATTCCTATAATGATGTAGTCAAGTATTTAAAGAAGCTAGAAAAGTAAGATGAGGAGGATCGGCTGAAGAAATAAGAACAACATGCTTCTAGTAAGCCCAGGTACTATGAGAAAGGGAGTTCCTCTAGGAAAAACGATTCTGAGTCCTCTAAACCTTTGGCCAAAATGGTTGCCATGACTCAGGTGTAGACTCACCAATCCATCTCACCATAGGTGGAATCGTTATCTCAGATATTCACTAAACTGAGAAAAGCCAACTTACTCCAAAGCATCAAACTATTTGTCCCACCGCCTGCGGTTGATAGACATAATTGCTGTGCATACCATGTTACCAGGGGGCATCAAACCAATGAATGTACTGGGCTAATAAAGGATTTGGAACATATGATAGCCGATGGGATGATGAAAGAGCCGGAGAAGAAGCCAAGTACACAAACTAACCCTTTGCCAAACATTTAGGAAATGGTGAATGCTATTACAATCCACATAAAAAGCGACTAGCAAGACATCGATGTAAAAGACAATTTACGCTATGATCTGGGATAGCAAGACAACATGATCTTTCACAACATGGATATTGTTTACCTTGTAGATCAATATGTCGGAATAACGAGGAGAGAAGGAATGGACTAGTAATAGGTATGCTTCACCTTATATTCTGAGGTGACTTTGATCCTAACAAACATGTGGAATAATTTCTCTGATTCATACATGGCCAAGGGATCACTATGATGAGTTTTACCCTCAATTTCCTCATTTCTTATAAGGGAAACCAAAGGAATGGTACAACTCGATGCTAATGGAGGGAAGTTGAAATTGGTACTACATGGAAGGGTCTTTCATTCACTATTTCATGCTTACATACCATAACATAACTAGACTCTTTTGGTGGTTTGAACCTAAAGTAGATAGATATAATGCAAGTTGGGAAGACAATCTCACTCAGAATCCCATTTACACCCTGCCAGATCACATGGACCCTGATTATATAGGGGGAACCAATGCAAACTTAGGAGTACTTCTGGGGAAGTTTATCCCAGAAATCAAGAACTATATTATCTAGAGTAGGCCAAGAGCAATCATGAGGATTGGCAATGTATCTAAACATAAACCCAAATGAAGGGGTGTAAGACCCATTTACAGAGATTTGTGAAGACATTGTAGCACAAGTCAATCGGAGAAATGAGATAAGCATCAAATAGAATGACCTATTTGAGGGGATTCACACAGATATCACAGCTTATGGTGCTAGAATTGAAGAGAATATCGCCAGCATGCAAGGGATGATATCTGATTTCTGTATAGCTATTAAAGGAGTGGAAGCTAAAGTGAACCTTGGAGAAAATGCACACGATATTGAACCCAAGGAAGATCCTGAGGAAGACCTAGAGGAGGATCAAGAAGAAAACTCTAAGAAAGATCCTGAGGAAGACCTAGATGAGGATCCAGAAGAAGACCTCAAGGAAGATATTGATGATGATGTGCCCATCAAGTAGGCACCAATATTGGTCTTTAATCCATTGAATGAACAAGAACCATTCATGGACGCAGATGAAGAAATTGAAGGACTCGATGACTCTTGTGAATCTGAAAATGAGGATGGAAGTGAAGTGGACAATTTGGGTTATGAATCTAAGGTCATCATGGATGATGAAATGAACCACTAGTCGGGAGAATTCAAATACAGTCCCCCATATGTACCCCAAGGGATGACTGTCAATTATGCTATAGTAGAAAGCTATGCCTTTTCCCTAGAATACATTTCGTCAGATAATGGAGGATCCAAATAGAGTCTAGATTTTGGAGATTTCATTGACTTTGATTCTGGGAGCGAGCACTTCTTCAGCATGATCAAGGATGGGGGGCAAGAACCATCCCAGGAATATATCATGGAAAGGATTAGACTAGAAAATCAACTGGCTATGGCTAGCTACCACATTCAGAACCTTAATCTAAGTAAGGACTACCCCAAATTCTATGATAGGAGCACTAAGCTACGTCTTCACATTTATGAGTTCGTATAAATAATGAAGGAGGGATACATTCACTATGCACACTAGCTAAAAAGGTTTTACTTAACCATCTTAGAAAAGGCAATAATTCGGTATGAAGGACTGACATTTTACCAAAAGTCATTTTGGAACATGCTGGGAAGGGAATTTATCGACTACTTCACATGGGTCAATCCATCAAAAAACTCAAGTCTTGAACGAGACAAACACAACAATCCGTTGCTATATTGGGAATGGGAAGCAACCAATATTGTCTTTCTGATATCCATGGAATCAGCCAGAGAATATCTGTGGTATATAATTAAGTATGATAAGGAGCAAGAGGAGCCACCAATTTACAGTGATACTCTAGACATGCACGATAGGAGAGAGCCAACTGATGGAGCCTCCTCATCTATAAATTTGATCAGGCCGAGCTCCAACTTTATTTTATGTCCGATTGTCTAAGAAAATCTCATTGCCATGCAATAGCATGAGAAAGCACCTTCTATGGAATGGCCTTTTGCTGCAAAGCAATCACTTGCTATGAGTAAACCCTACGAGAAGGCAACTACCCCAAAAATGAGTATTTGGGACCTTCTCCTTGGCTCCCAAGACCAAAGGTTGGATATCGTTTAGAAACTCATGGAGATCGAGACATCACCTTTCGCATCACCAGATTAGTTATGCGCGCTACTCAATATTGAGACTAGCATAGTCATACCTGACATTATTTTCTCCAGCTCAAACTTACCTAACAAAGGGATACGACATAATAAAGTCTTTATTTGAAAGCCAGTATATTCGAGCAGATTACGCCATGTGCTATTGTAGATGATGGTTCTGCCTTGAATGTTTTCCCCAAGGATATCTTGCTAGTCTTAGGATTAAGTGAGAAGTCCCTGAAATAATCAACAACGATCATAAAGGCCTATGATTACTCTAAGAGGGCTGTTACAGGCACTTTCATAGCTAAAGTCACCATTAGAGAGATCTCCTCCCTTCTACTTTGCACGATCGTTGTCATTTTGATGACATTCCGATTACTACTCGGACGACCATGGTTTCATGCTCTAGGAGGAGTTTCGTCCACTCTCCACCAAAAGGTCATAGTCCCATTCCAAGGGAAGGTTATCACTTTGGAAGTTGATGAAGCATCTGTAGTAGCTGCTCTGAAGATGGAAGAAAGTCACATGAAGGGATTCACCAAAGCCATTATCGACGAAGGATTAGGTATGCAACCTGAGGGTCATTGAAGCCCTTAGTTTAAAGGGTATATGCAAATGCACAACACTCCCGTGATAGGATTAGGAGCCCGTGGATAAGGAATGCCCACCTTTAATATAGGGGCTGGAGAATGGAAGCCAACATGACTTGGTTACACTACCATGAGGACTTTGAATACCAAGACAACCTTCCAGAGGCAATAGAAGCAACAATATAATGGGCACTTGAGCCTGTTACTAATAAAGGAAAGATAGTCCTGGGATTTGAAATCTTTTTAGATGTGATCAACTACAACAAGTATGGAAAAGTTCCTATTCCTATATTATAAAAGAGAAGGTAGTTGCTCAACAAGACCGTAGGGGGCATAAGAAAAAAGATCAAGAAACCTAGCAGGGTGGCAGAGCTTCTTAACACTTTAACTGAGCATCTCAAGACTAAGCTTAAGATAGTGGAGGAAGCAAAAAACAACGGAGGTTGTTTGATCCAAACCATTGTGGATATGACTACAATCATGAAAGGCAAGGCCAAGGGGGGAGATGATGATAAAGAGGATATCTTGCTAAAGCCAGTAAATATGGGATGTTCATCCACTAGAGCTCACTAACCAGGAAGAGTCCTTGATTGCTATTTCTAATATATTTGAAATGAATAATGAATTTTATGATAATGATAATAAAGTGAAGAACTTTTCTTATTTGGATGGTGCCTTTGATTACGATTCTATCCATCCATTCCAACATTCATCTAGCATTTTTAATATTAATAATGATGTTATGAAAGAAATTAACTTAAACACAAAGGATGACCCCAAAATAATATACATTTCCAATCAGTTGCCCATCAAGCAAGAGAGAGATAAAAAATAAAAAATAATAAAAGAACATATTTTATCTTTTGCTTGGTCTTATAATGATAGGCCTGACATCGATTGACACATCCCTGAACACAAGATCCCTACAAATCCAAAGATCTACCCCGTAAAGCAGAAAATGAGAGGATTGAATCTAGAATGGGCAAAGAAAGTCAAAGAAGAAGTATCTGATTTGTAGAAGTCATTGAATATCCCACTTGGCTGGCCAATATAGTCCCAGTAGCCAAGAATGATGGCAAGGTCAAAGTCTGCATCAACTTTCGAGACCTGAATAAGGCTACTCCTAAACATGATTTACCGTTTCCATACATTATGCCCTAGCAGATAGTGCTGTGAGAGCTGCCATGTATTCCTTCATGGATGGGTTCGTAGGATATCACCAGATCCTTAATGAATGTCATAGACAAATTCAAAACTACCTTCATCACAGAATGGGGCCCAAATTATTTTAGGGTAATGCCTTTTGGAATTAAAAATGCAAGGGCAACCTATTAGAGGGCAGTCATGACATTACTACATGACTTTATCCACAAAGAGGTAGAGCTTCATGTGGATGACATGCTTGTAAAGTCTTCTACATTGGAAGAGCATCCAATAGTACTAGACCTATTCCTCTCGAGGATTAAAAAGTACAACCTTTGGCTCAACCCAAAAATGTGTATATTCTATGTCATGTCAAGCAAGTTGCTAGGGCACATGGTTAGCAAAAGAGGCATAGAGGTAGATCCAAAATAAATCAAGGCTATCAGGGAAATGCCCGCACTAAAAATTGAGAATGAAGTAAGAAGCTTCTTGGGATCCATACAGTATGTCAACCGCTTCATAACTTGATTGACTACCACATATAAATCAATCTTTACACTCCTAAGAAAGAAACAACCAAATTTGACATGGAGTACATGACTAAGAAGACCATCAAGGGAAGAGCTGTAGCCTAATTCTTGGGAAATAAACTGCCAGACAATGGAAATCCCGAAGAAATGGATGATGTTCTTTGATGATGTTGTAAAAAAAAGAGGAGCTAGGTTGGGAGTCATCATTATCAAGCTAGATGGGGCACTAATACCCATATCAAAATGACTAGAATTTTCTATTACGAATAATGAGGTGTAATACAAAGCCTGGAAATTTGGGATGGTAGCTCTCATTACCCTAAAAGTAAATAATGCCAAGATCATTGGTGATTCTACTTTGGTTAACAAGAATGTCACTGGTAATTAGGAATTAAAAGAGGAATCTCTTAGGCCTTACTTGAAGGCCATATGGAGGAAATCCATATTATTCAGCAAATGTGAGTTATGTCATACACCTCGGGAAGAAAATTAGATGGTGGATGCCTTACCTACTCTGGCCTCGATGTGGGAAGGACCCCAGAAATAACCCGTCAAACTATTTATTATGGAGACAACCCAGTTCCCCTGGTACATATCTGTGATAGAAATTCGACAGCTGAGGAAGAACCATGGTACTCTAACATTGCCAAATTCCTTGAAAATAATAGTTATCTAGCTGAAGCGATGGACTCGGATAGAAACATGCTAAGGAAACTCGTTACACAATTTTTCATAGTGGATGGAAATTTATTCAAAAGGTCATCCGATGGTTTGTTACTGAAATGACTGACTCAACAAGAAGCAAATAAAGTCATAAAAGAAGTACGCTCAAAATGCTGCATCCCACATATGAACGGTGTTATGATGGCAAAGAAGATCTAGAGGATGGGATACTTTTGGCTAACCATGCTAGCTGATTGTATTCAAGAAGCAAAGGCCTGCCACGCTTGCCAAATATATAGAGATGTAAGTCACTTACCCCTTACAACACTGCAGAACCTAACAATGCTTTGGCCTTTTTCAACTTGGGGCATCGACATCATCGGTGAAATAAGACCATCCTAAGCAAATGGTAATCGCTTCATAATAGTGGCGATTGATTACTTCTCCAAATGGGCCGAAGCTGAATCATACACTAACATCACTGCTAAGAAGAGGGCTTGATTTATCCGAAAACTTATCTTTTCCTCATACAGCATTCCTCACCACAATGTGACTGATAACGACATAAAATTCTAGGGAGAAACAGCCGACCTTATTGAGCAATACGAGATTAAGCATCACCACGTATGGACCATAAGCCAATGGCATAGTGGAAGCAGCCAATTGTTGGATATATGTAAGCCCTTCAGGCAATTAGGGCGATATATCTTAATTATATAATAGTATGAATATTTTGTTTAAATAATAAAGGCATTTAATCTTTTGTTTATATCGATGTGTTTATAAATATATTATAGTTGGTTAAAATATATTCATTGATGTATGTATACAAAAGTCCTTGATGTATCACAGTATGAAGTCAGAGAAATTATAGTTGGACTATATTTAGTGAGACCTGCTTCATGTGCAATTATGATTATGTCTTAACTATCCCTAGTCATAGTTTCATTAAGCAAGGATATTGATGAAGCGGAAAGACTACCATGTGGTCAACTTTCTCGGAAAGGATCCAAGCAGTCAAATCTCCTAAGGACTGAAGGTGGTGCCTTAAGTTTGACACATGGATATATCTGGTAGATATATTAGAGACCGCAGTAAGATAAACACTTGGTGTATATATCAATGTGTTAGTGTTTATCTTCATGCAGTAAGCTTTGCGAATATCCTCATACTTGAGATACTAGTTACCTTGTACGGTACTATTGCTATACTTTGGGTAATTTCCACATACTCATTAATTTAGGGTGTTACAAGTGACTACAGGTATAGTGATGACAACACGTTGGTAAGCTGAGTAGTCAGAAAGAATCCATCTCTCGGCATATATTAAGGAGTTGTACCTGGTAGCTTGTTGAAGTGATGATTGCTATAAACCTCTGATCAGAGTATGTGTTTGATAGAAATAGTTTCTAGTCAAACACACTATGGTAAAAGGTAATATACTTCAGTCACAAGTTAACAACAGGGATAGCTTGGAGCAACCTTGCTATTAGTGGGTTAACACTTTAACCAAACCCTATAAACTAGATGGTACTAATATTAAAGAATGTAAGGAGTTCATAGCACTGGATAACTATTGCATTATTCGGGAATAAGTCACAAGCATAAACGACGTTCCGACTAAATGGGGATGGCAGACCCCTTGCTAGAGGCGTACTACAGTCGTTTAAGGTAATCCAGTTCTATTCACGGTCTAGAACATCAAGCCAATGGTTCCATTAGAACAAAGGTTGGTTAAGCCTTAACAACTCAATACTTCGGGATCCTATAAGGTCACACACATTGGACCTTCATCGGATTAAGGAATAGATTTATTCTATCATGAAAATATAACATAATAATAATTGGATTATTATTTAAACGGTTAAAAATGATTAGATCATTTTTTGGATAAACTAAGGAATTTATTTCTGACCGGTAACTAATTTATTAGGGTCAAAAAATAAATATTTATTTGAAATGGATTAAAAGGGAATTTACCAATCAAGGGAAAAGGGTCGGACCCCTATAGAAATGGGGCCTAATTTTTGGGGCCCCATATAGGCTGGCTAAAGGGCTATCGGCTTGGCATTGCGAGCCTACGTGCTAGGATACACCAACACTACTGGGCAGCTCTGGGTGTGCTCAGCACATCCCAACCCACAAGCTGAGCTTGAGGGAGGCCCGCAAGCCCACTTACAGTGCAAGGCAGGCCAAACATGGCTTGCCGTATGGACTGGCTTGCAGCATTCAAGGCGCGCTGCATGCGGGTCAACCCACTGACCAATGGGGGTCTGCAAGTTTACTCATTTGGAGATTGGGCAATTTTTCCCAATCCCACATTGGAAAAAAGGGGAGCAATTTTTCTCCCCCAAGCCTATATATAGGCTTTCCCTTCACCCTTTTCAAGTGCACGAAGTACAAGAATAATCCCTTCACCTCTAGTTTATATTTTTGGGTGGGGCTTCTGGAGTGGTCTAACTACTCGAGGCTCCCTAGTTCTTTTTCTCCGGAAGTTTTTGGTTGGTGGGGTTTGTGTGGGTACTCATAGATGCTATCGTCCGCTTGGAGGCTTATGCAAAGAGGTTCTGCTAAAGCAAGCTTCAACTGGTGAGTTTTCTTTCTTTCTCCTTTAAATATTAGGTCTTTTTATTTAAGAGTTTTTATACTTAATAATCATCCTTAGGTTGTTTTGCATGCTTAGTTTATTTTATGCTTAGGTTATAGCTTAGAGTTATAGCATGCTTAGGTTATAGCTTAAAGTTATAACATGCTTAGGTTATGGCTTAGAGTTATAACATGCTTAGTATAAAATATATGTGCTAGGATATAATTGAGAATTATGGTATGCCTAGCCTTTGCATGCAAACCTAGGTAGAGAATTATTTAGTTAAGGTTCGTTTAATTTATATGCCTCTAATAGGAGTTCCTACGGACAGGAACAAAATTTTGAACTCCCGCCATGCCTGTTATGCATGTTCAATTTGACTATCAAGAAACCCCTAGATCTGATTGATATATACTCATAAAGCTCAAAGCTTGAGAGACATCTGGCCTAGTACATATCATAGCATACATGATGGATCCTTTCATGGATGCATTGGGTATATCCTTCGTGCGCATTCTTTCCCGAGCTGTCTTTGGACATTCAACTTTAGATTGGTTAGTCCCCTTAGTCATTTTGAAATAACATTTCTTTGAATGCTCAAGGCTGAACCTATTCAGTACCTTGTCTATATATGTACTTTTAGAAAGTCCTAACAGCCTCTTGGATCTATCTTTATAGATCTTTATACCTAGTATAAAGATGATGCTTCTCTGAGGTCTTTCATGGAGAAATTTCTATTAGTTGAATGTCATCGACATATAATACTAAGAAAATGACTCCACTCCAACTAACCTTCTTGCAAGCACAAGGCTCGTTAATGTTTGGAGAGAAATCCAGTTCACGGGTTGTGTGATCAAACATAATATTCCAACTCCTGGATGCTTGCTTAAGTCCATAAATAGAATTTGGTAGTTTGCATACGTTCAAGCCATTCTAAGATGTAAAACCCTCAAGATGTGCCATATACACATCCCAGTCCAAATCCCCATTCCGAAATATTGTTTTAACATCCATATGCCATATCTCATAATCATAATGAGCAGTAATTGCAAGGAGTATTCTTATTACTTTAAGCATGGCTATCGGTGAGAAAGTTTCATCATAGTCAATACCTTCGCGTTGACTATAACCTTTCATTACCAACCTTGCCTTTTAGGTAATTACATTACCGTCAATGTTAGTCTTCTTCTTGAAGACCCACTTACACCCGATAGGTCTAACTTCTTCTGGTGCATCGGCCAAGTTCCAAGCTTGGTTTTCGTACATGGAATCCCTTCCTCATTTCATGGCTTTAAGCCATTTATCAGAATCTAAGCTCTTCATTACTTCATCATAGGTTCCTAGTTATTCATCCTCCATGAGATATAGTTCCCTATAATCGGTGATGATGAAACCATATCTCTTGGGAGCTTTATGAACACGACATGATCTTCACAATGATTATGTTTTAATAGGTTATTCTTGGATCATACCTTCTTGGGTATCTAGAACGAGGTGAACCAATTGATTATCTATTTCTTCCTCTTAAACTTCCAGTCCAAGATTGCTCCCACTAACTTTTGCAAGTAAGTGTTCCTTTTCCAGAATGTGAGCCCTCTGAGATACAAATACTTTCTATGCCTTGGGTTGGTAAAATAAATATCCAATAGTTTCCTTCGGATATCCAATGAACATACATTTGTGAGATTTAGCGTCTAGCTTATCTGTTTATATCCTATTTACCATAATAGGACAACCTTATACTCTTAGGCAATTCAGAGATGGCCTTTTATTACACCATCTTTCATAAGGTGGAAAATTGATTGATTTAGAGGGCACTCTATCTAATACATAAATTGTGCTCTCGAGTGCATATCCCCAAAAGGATTTACTGAGATCTGCTTGGCTCATCAAGGACAAACCATATCTAATAAAGTCTAATTCCTCCTTTCAGATACTCCATTGTATTGGGGGGTGTACAGAGGGTTGCACTGTGTAACTATGTAGTTTTCTCTTAGATAATCATGAAAGTTTTGACTTAAGTATTATAAACCTCAATTAGATCAAAGTGCTCTAATACTTTTCTCAAGTTATTTCTCTACTTCATTTCTAAATATTTTTAGTATTTCGAAACTTTTAGACTTGCGCTTCATTCAGTATAGACAACCGTATCATGAATAATCATTGATAAAGGTTATGAAGTAGGAGTATCCTCCTAGTTCTTGAACACTCATTGGACCACATACATCTATATGAACAAGCTCTAATGTACTTGTGGCTCATTCACCCTTTCCTTTAAACGGTAACTTCATCATTTTTCCTTTTAAACAAGGTTTGCAATCACCATAAGACTCTACATCTATTTGCCCCAAGTCTCCATGCTTATATAACTAGGTTAGGCGATCTATGTTTGTATGGCCTAAGTGACAATACCATATGTAGAAATATTTCTCATTATCTAATTTAACTTTCTTCAAATTGTTCATATTAAAAACTTCTATTTTAGTATTGAGAACATAAATGCCACCATTTAACATTCAATATGCATAATGAACATTGTTTAAATAGATCTGACAATTATTATTCGAAAATGAAATTTCAAATCCCTCTACTATATAACGCGCAATAGAGATAATATTCGGAATATTGTAACAATTATTCAAAACTAAAACTAGGCCACTCGGCAAAACAAGACTAAAGCTCCCTATGGCTAATGTACCAACTCGGACTCCATTTCCCACGCGTAGGTCTATCTCCCCTTTTGCAAGCCTGCTACTATTCCTTAGCAACTGCATAGAAATACAGATGTGAGAACCACAACCAGTATCCAATACCAAAGTTGAGTCACAATGAAAAGTAGCATAGTTTTCAATTACAAATATACCTGAAGTATAAGCCTCTTTCAACTTTGTCTTCTCATGTTTAAAAGCCTCATGATTCACAGAATCAATCAAAGTATCAATATTTTTGTCTTGAATTTCCATGAGCATTCTTTAGACTTTTAGACCTTTAACTCTTTCGATTTTAAGATCTTCATCAATGAGTTGTTTCTTTAACTCATTTCCATGTTGAATCTCAAATTATTCCAGCAAGCTTATCATTTCTGACAGCTTAAATACATCCCCTAACAGGGTAAAATCTTGTTTGAATTTCTCATACCTTGAAGATAAATGTTTTAAAACAATGCTTTTAAGAACATTATAACTAAAATGTATTTTGAGATGTCCTAGCTGAGTAGAAACATTGAACACTTTTAGACCATATTCAACAGTTGAGGCATCAACTGACATCTTAAGATCAAATAAAATCTCCTTGAGATAGTTAGTTTCCTTAAGATGCACTTCCTTAAGATGCACTAGCATGGATTCTAAATGCATCGCTTTATATAGAGCTTGCTGATTTGGATCCATATGTTTGACCATCAAGTTCTTTATAAACTTGCAGTATTTTATAAGCCATTCAAAATCAGTTAATTCACTTGTGAAGCTCATCCTACCTGGATACTAGGGGTAAGGATTATCCAACACATAATTTAATTTAGAATCTTTGAGGACTCCTCGTAGTATCCCAGACCACTCATGGTAATTTCTTCTATTAAATAAGTTCTTATCAAGAATTCGAGTGTCAACAAGGTAGTTTGTATAAGGGAGCATTTTCAACCTAAGATGTAAGAAAATAAAAATTATTTAGACTTTAGTGTATAGTACATGTATTTAATATAAGGACTTTTAATTAAATACATTTGTCCTACCATTTTTTGAAATTCTACAATAGCTCTTTCTATTAAATTCGGGAAATCTAGAGTAGTCGGATTTGCAAGTAGGTAGTATCTACCACTATTCTAAAATAGCCCCAAATTTTATAAGCCAAGCCATATTATTAAGTTGTAGTTGGAATTTCATTCCATTTTCATCGCATTCAATTGCTAATTTATTCAAGTTCCCCAAAACTTAAGCGACGGTGTGAGCACTGGATTTTAATGATCCTTCTCATGAAACTATGATGAGAGCTCTATAATGCAATATCTTTCATGTGTTGTCCGTCCAAGTTGTTCCTACTACTACAGAGTTGAGTTTGGCCATAACACGGAGACCTAGACTGGTCTTAGGCACCCGTACGAGTGCTGCATAGTGGTACGGATCCACTCGCAGACCCATATGGGTGACTACCTTCTGTATGTTAGATATGATGTATGCCCTTAAGGCAATTAGGGTGATATATCTTTATTATATAATAGTACGAATATTCTGTTTAATTAATAAAGCCATTTAATCTTTTGTTTTTATCATTGTGTTTATTAATATATTATGACTAGTTAAATATATTCATTGATGTAAGTTTACAAAAGTCCTTGATGCATGATAGTATGAAGTTAGAGAAATTATAGTTGGACAACATTTGGTGGAACCTGGTTCATGTGCAATTATGATTATGTATAAACTATCCCCAGTCATAGTTTCATCAAAAAAGGATATTGACAAAGCGGAAAGACTAGCATGTGGTCAACTTTCTTAGAAAGGGTCCAAGGTGGTGCCTTAAGTTTGACACATGGATATATCTGGGAGATATATTGGAGATCGCAGTAAGATAAACACTTGGTGTATATATCAATGTGTTAGTGCTTATCTTCATGAAATAAGCTGTGTGAATATCCTCATACTTGAGATACTAGTTAACTTGTGTGGTACTATTGCTATACTTTATTCCTATACACTCATTAATTTAGGGTATTACGGGTGATTACGGGTGTAGTGATGACAACACGTTGGTAAGCTGAGTAGTCAGAAAGAATCCATCGCTTCGGATATATTAAGGAGTAATACCTGGCCACTTATTTAAGTGATGATTGCTATAAACCTCTAATCAGAGTATGTCTTTGATATAAATGGTTTCTAGTCAAGCACACTATGGTAAAATGCAATATACTTCGATAACAAGTTAATAATTGGGATAGTTGGAGCAACCCTGCTATTAGTGGGTTAACACTCTAATCGAACCTTATAAACTAGATGGTACTAATATTAAAGAATGGAAGGAGTTCATCGCATTGGACAACTATTTCATTAACTTTCATTAAGTCATAAGCATAAATCACATTCCGAGTAGTGGAGGATGGTAGACCCTTGCTAGAGGCGTACTACAGTTGTTTTAGGTAATCAAGTTCTATCCACGGTATAGAATCTCGAGCTAATGGTTCCATTAGAACAAGGGTTGGTTAAGCCTTGGTAGCTCAATACTTTAGGATACTATAAGGTCACAGACATTGGACTTTAATCGGACTGAGTAAAGAACTAATAGATTTACTATATTACAAAAATATAGCATGATAATAATTAGATTATTATTTGGTTGGACCAAGGATTTATTTTTGACATGTGACTAATTAATTAGGGTCATAAATAAATTGGCTGAATTGATTATATCAAATTTATAGGCCAAGGAATTTATCTTTGATCGGTAACTAATTTATTAGGGTTCAAAAATAAATATTTATTTGAAAAGGATTAAAAGGGGAATTTTACTAGGGCAAGTTAAATTGAACCGAGAGTACACAAGTATTTTTGTACAGGCTCGAGTGCGCGGGAGTGCACCAAAAGGTGCGCAAGCAATGCTGGGCATTGCTTGTGGCAGCCTATGAAAATGGCTGCACATGAGTAGCCCATAAGGGTGCACCGTGAGCTGGGCTCGCGACATGGGCCGTGAGGCCCAGCTCGTGTGCAAGGAAAGCCCGCGAGGGCTTGCCTTGCGGAACACACAACCTGCTATGGACAATGTATGGGCACGCTATGCCCGTGGGTCATGGTGACCCGCAGGTATAACCCGTGTATGCACATCCCACATCGAAAGTGGGGGAGCAATTTCGCTCATCCAAGCCTATAAATAGGCTCCTATGCTCCCCCTTTCAAATGCACCAAGTACAAAAGTAATTCCTACAATAAACGTTATTTGAGCAAGTTATATTTTGAGGTGTTTGATTTTATTCGAGCACCTCTAGTTTATATTTTGCAGTGAGGCTTATGGAGTGGTCTAGCAACTACTCGAGGCTTCTTACTTCTTACTCTCGGGGAGGTTTTGGTTGGTGGAGTTCATGTAGATACTCATAGCGACTATCATACGCTTGGAGGCTTGTGCAAGAAGGTTCTGCTAAAGCATGCTTTAACTTGTAAGTTTTATTTCTTTCTCTCTTATTTATTAGGTCTTTTACTTTAAGCATTTTTAGACGTAATAATTATGCTTAGGTTGTTTTGCATGCTTAGTTTATTTTATGCTTAGGTTATAGCTTAGAGTTATAACATGCTTAGGTCAGAGCTTAGAGTTATAACGTGTTGAGGTTATAGCTTAGAGTTATAATGTGCTTAGTATGGAATATATGTGCTAGGATATAATTTAGAACTATCGTATGCCTAGCCTATAAATGCTAACCTAGGTAGAGAATTATTTAGTCAATGCTTTCTTTAATTTATATGCATCTATTAGGAGTTCCTAGGGATAGGGACAAAATTTTGAATTTCTGCCGTGCTCATTATGCATGTTCAATTTAACTGTCAGTTCCTAACACCGTTCGCCTAGGGGTGACCCCATACAGGTCCCCTACTATCGGTATGGGTGGGCCCCACCCGTACGGGTATGGTTATTTCCTATTCAGGCTTTTTTGAAAGTTATCTCTTACCATTTTCGGGAAAAGGCAGGTCTTAAACGTGATTTATTGCATTCAGACCTCCTCTCCCCGATAAAAAGGGGTCTTCCCTTCACATTTTAGACAACACACATTTCATATGAAAATTATACTAAAAATCTAGCAATTTCTATAGGTATAGAGAAGGTATAGTGGGGGTATAGAAGGTATAAAATAGGGAGAAAACCCTTCCTTTGACGTTTTGTCCACATTTTATTCATTCCTAGCTTCTTTTGTTAGGATTTTGGGGAGATTCTATCCACACAAATACTCACCTAAATCATCCTATTCCATCTAATTTGACCGAGCTCTCTTAATAGTAAAGGGATCACCTCAAAATGGATTCACATAAAAAAGGAAATGCTCCTGAGTTTCAAAGAGACTCACATCTCAGCTATTTCGTAATTATTATTGCTTGTTGCTTCTATTACATCTGTTGCCTTCATTTCTTGTTTCGAGTCTTGTCCTCACCCGTATAAGCCTTGTTGGCACCATATATCCTCAAGGATATCGATTTGGTGCGCCATACTCACACGGAAGGAAAACTCTTTTTTATTTTAACTTTTCTGCCACCAATCTTCTGATATGTAATCTGTAACTTATCTGAACCAAGTTTCTGCCTAGCACCACATAGGACCCATACCCGTACTGGTCCTCCCTAGTACCCATATAGGTACCAGCCCCAGGTAGAACCCCAAACTTATTTTTGTAATCAGTTGAAATCAATTCAACTCACCATTTGCCATTCAATCATTTTCACTAATAATTCGGTAAAACAACCTACAAAAGGTAAATCATGTTTTTACAACAAAATACATTAATGTGCTGATTTATGGTATGCTATAAACTATGCTAACATTTGTGGATGCAAGGGAATTTATTTTCATTTTTTTTTATAACTTGGAACAAATGTATAGGTTCTCTGTACAATTTCCCCCATTTTTCCCCCGGTTGTAATTTTTATTCCCCCATTTTATTACTTGTGCTTTATTGTAATATGTAAATGCATGTAACGAGTGTAAAAGAGTGTATAAATAGGAATTCTATGATAATTCCCTAATTTTGAATAAACTAAATGAGAATCAAGCGACTCATCCGATACCCGAATCTCTGATCCAATAGGTATGAGTCTCTCGCCCAGAAGGAACCATACCAAAAGTCTTTCCCAAGTAGACAACTTGCGTGGCAACTCTATCAATTGTATTGGGATTTGGGTCTCAATTCTTTTATTCATTAAAATTGGCTTATTGTGCAAACTTTAATTAAAAATATTTTATCATGCCTAAATCCAATCAAATCCCTAGTAGGCCCTGCCTCTCACACAGGCGCCAAGGGAGACCCACGCGTTATTGATGCCTCATAGTGGTGACTCTGCATGGGACATAACCTTTTAACTTACAAATTGTTGGTTTGTTTTAAAATCTTAAAAGATTAAGATGAGCATCGAAAATCATTTAATTGATTCAACCCGCTTTTATTTACATCATTTGGGAAAATTATGACACTCTATCTTCTCATCTCCTTCTCTCTTTAGTTAGATGTGCTCTTCTTCTAGCACTAGGATAGGGCACCCTATTATATCCACGACACTTGTGATGGTGATACCTATGATCGCCAAGGAAATTAGGTACACCTTAGTGGGTGTAGCACTCATTGCCATCTCCCTCCAAAAGAGACTTGATGCGATGGGAACCTTCTACATCAATTTTGATATGTCCCTGTACCATTCTTATCGAAAGCCATAGAATTTTACCTTTTACATACCCTGATTTTTGTGTGAGATTAGACTAAGGAAGAATATCCTCAAACTCGGCAGGGAGAAATAAGAACAGAATCCATTGCTTTGTATGTGTTGTGTTACATACCCCTGTGATTAACCCTATCATGCACCTTTGTAATTTATACATGCATGCCATATCTCGTGAATGTACTGATCTTTTGGTTACTCCCTCAGTTTGGGACAAAATCAACAGCTTCACCCACCGTTCATCCCGGTCACTATCATGGCTTAGCTCGGTCAGTAAATCTAACTAATGAACCTAATGCTCTGCACAGTTGGTACGGGGACTCATTCACTCCGTCAAGGGGCTATTCTATAGTTTTACCGAAGTAAGGATTTGTGTTGCCTACCGGACTTCGTGGTCATGCCAAAGGAGAAAATCCTCCCTTATTTCATCTGTTTATCCTATGGCATGACCTACGACCAAGTGGTTCATCCTATGATTGTAGATGACATCTCACCTTGGGATACTCCTCTTGTAAACCTCTTCAAGAAGCTAAGGAAATACTAGTTGATTGATCATATCCGAGCATATGTTCCGCAAAAGCCTAAAGAGAGGGTCAATTTTTGCATATATCATATTAGTCCTGATAATCCGACTAGGGTATGCAAAGATCTCCTCAAAGCCATCGCAACACTGATTGGCAAAGGAAAAGTTTGTGAATCTCGAAGGAGAGGGGATAAGATAGCCATGATCAACTCGGGGTTAGAAGAAACCTATGTATAGAAGCGCATCATGGAAACCAAGAAGGCAAGGGAAGAACTATCCATGCTTGACCTTATAACTATGAGACAGTGGAGTGAGGAACCTATCCAAGACTACTTTTAGAGGTGGTTAACAATCGCGAAAGCCCACAAAAGGAAACCTCAAGGAAAAGAACTCGCTGACCAATTCAGCTTCGGGTTATCTCCTAACCTCCGCAAGATAACATTTATGGGTGCATACAAGACCATCTTTGAAAGCTATGAGGCAGCCATAGAAGTAGAAAAATGTGCCAAACAAATGGAAGATAGTGACCAATCAAAGATTGATGTGGACATAGCCATTGATACCCTCACCACTTCCATATACACTATCCTATGCTTGGGGGATAAGAAGAAGACACCAATTCAGGTAGCCCTGAGAAATCTGGCCCAAGCTACAAGGGAAGCTATAGATGATATGTTGACCAAGAAACAATTACAAGACCTTGATCGTGAACTGACTCACATTTTGATGAACGAGTAAGAAGGCCCTCCGCCTGTGGAGGATGACAATGCAATTGTATGTAATGAAAATGATGTAGCCTTCGGGCATCCTAATAATAATGATAATGATTTTGCTTTCTTAATTGATGTTTCACTTGACAACACCATGCATTCATTTGACCGTACGCATAACATTTTTAGCATTCATGACTTCATTGCATGACATTAATTTGGGTACTAAGGAAAATCCAAAAATAGTAAAAATACCCAATGACTTGACTCCTATCGAAAAAAGAGAGATGATAAAATTGCTTAGAAAACATGTTAACGCTTTTGCCTAGTCCTATAAAGTCGTGCCTAGCGTGGATCGCCAAATTGCTGAACATCGCATCCCAACCGATCCTTGGTTCAAACCAGTCAAACAAAAGTTAGGAAGGTTACATCCTAAATGTCTTAGTAAGATCAAAGCTGAAGTCGCTAGGTTAGTAGAAGCTAAGTTCATTAAAGTAATTGAATACCCGACATGGTTAGTAAATGTTTTCCCGGTCCCTAAGAAAGATGGAAAGGTCAAAATGCATGTCGACTTCCACGATTTAAATAAGGCATCTCCTAAGGATGACTTTTTATTACCGCATATTGATGTATTGGTGGACAGTGCCGCTAGGGCCGCAATGTACTCATTCTTAGATGGATTCTCTAGGTACAATCAGATCTTGATGGACATCATCCACAAGGTCAAGATAGCATTCATCACAAAAGGGGGGTGTACTGTTACAAAGTAATGCCCTTTGGGCTAGAGAATTTAGGGGCAACTTACCAAAGTGCAGTGATAGCTTTACTGTATAACATGATTCATAAAAAGGTTGAGTTTTATGCAGATGACATGTTAGTAAAATCCAATAGGAGAGAGGAGCACCCCGAGCTTTTGGAGGGGTTCTTGACTGGAATTGAGAAGTATAACCTACATTTGAATCCAATGAAGTGCATGTTTGGGGTTACATCAGGTAAACTCTTGGGGCATATTATTAGTCAGAGGAGAATCGAGGTCGACCCTGATAAAGTTAGATCTATTCAAGAGATGCCTATTCCTAAAACCAAAAGGGAAGTCACGTCATTCCTTGGATCACTCTAGTACGTGAGTCGTTCTATTGCCAAGCTAACAACCGCGTGTGAACCTGTCTTTCAATTGTTGAGAAAGCAACCAATAGAGTGGAATGGGCAATGCCAGATAACATTTGACAAGATAATGGCTTATCTCGTGAACCCCCAAGTTCTAAACCCTTCGATGCCTGGTAAGCAGCTGATTCTCTATTGGCCATAGAAGAGTCATCCGTAGGGGCAATGTTAGTTCAAGAACAAGAGGATAAGAGCAAACATGCTATCCGCTATTTAAGCAAGAAGTTGTTGGAATATGAGATGAAATACATGGTAGTAGAAAAGACCTACATAACAATGGTATGGTTGACTAAGAAGTTGAGGCATTACTTCCAGTCCTACAAAATTCAAGTGATTGCGGAGGTTGATCTAATGAAGTATCTTTGTCAATCCCCCACATTGGCAGGGAAACTATCTCGTTGGCTCTTATTACTGTCTGAGTTTGATATCAAATATATAACAAAAAAGTCATCAAGGGAAGGGCGGTGGCTGAGTTTTATGTAAGTCAACCTATAGAGTCTGATTATATTGAGAATCTAGATTTTCTCGATGAACAGTTAGCAGAAGTGAAAGCTGAGAAAGCTGAATGGATCATGTATTTCAATGGACCTATAAATTAGAAGGGCACGGGTCTTGGGGTGATCACAATCACATCATATGGTGAGGTCATTCCACTAAGCAAGCTATTGGAGTTCCCGGTCACTAACAATGGGGCTGAACATGAAGCCTGCCTCTTTGGTCTTGATGCTCTTTTGTAAATAGGGGCAAAGGAAGTCAGGGAAATGGGGGATTCCATGTTAGTAATAACACACGTTGTAGGAGAGTGGGAGATCAGGGAAGCGTCACTCTGACTGACTGTAGATTTGTCAGCGTAGTTCAACCAATGCTTCTTCCAATATATACTGAGGGATGAGAATCAGATGGCAGACTCCTTCACCACCCTAGCCTTTACGCGGGGAGGAGAAGAGGCTCAACCCATCCGCCCGCTTATAGTTAAAACAACTCATTCTCCATTTCATGAAAAGGTTTGGGTTATGGTTATTAAGGAGCAAAAAGTTTGTTGGTCCAACGATATTAAAAGGATCTTAAAAGAAGGGAAGTGCCCTGACAGGTCATCAGGTCTGGATCACTTATCTCCTAAAAGATTAGCAACTCAGTTCAGACTAGTCAATGAAGACCTCTTTAAAAGGACCACTGAGGGTTAATTGTTGAGGTGTTTGATAGAAAAAGAAGCAGAAAGGGTAATGACTCAGGTACATTCAGGGGATTATGGCCCATGTATGAAAGGGATGGCTCTGGCTAGAAAGATTCAGAGAATAGGATACTACTGGACCATAATGAACACTGACTGAGTCAAAAAGGTCAGAAAATGTCCTCAATTCATGATTCATGGAGATATACGATATCTCCCTTCATCTAAACTTGACAATTTGTTTGCTCCTTGGCCTTTCTCGGTGTGGGAGATGGATATAATTGGTGAAATTCGGCTATCATCAACCAACGGTCACCAATTCTTCATAGTCATAGTTGAGTATTTCTCAAAATGGGTAGAGGCCGAATCTTACACCAACATTACCACTAAGAAAATGGCCAAGTTCATAGAGAGGCATATTTTGGTAAGCCATGGAGTTCCACACCATGTAGTTTCTAACAATGGAGTTCAATTTCAAGGGGCCACGGCTGAGTTGTTTGAGAAATTCAACATTGAGCATCACAAATCTTCTCCATATAGATCATAACCTAACAGGGTAGTTGAGGCTGCCAATAAGTCAATTAAGAAGATTTTGTCAAAGACGGTAGCTACCTACAAAGATTGGGCTGATAAACTTCCATTCGTAGTTTGGGGGTACAGAACCAGTATGAGAACCTGCACTAATCAAACACCTTTCTCTTTAGTATATGGAATGGAAACAGTGTTATCGGTTGATATAGAAGTAAGATCTCTGAGAGTGGCACTTGAATTGCAGTTAAAAGAATCAAATTGGGCAAGGGCCAGGTATGAACAGTTGAATGCGATAGATGAGACTCAAGGCACTCAACCATCTCCAGATTTACCAATAGCGCATGGCTCGAGCTTACAATAATAGAATAAAATACCCAAAACATTATCTTAAAACTGGTGATCTGGTCCACAAGCAGCTACGCCAGGACAATACCGATGTTAGGGGCAAGTTCAGGCCTAACTGGGAAGGGCCATTTATTGTGAAGAAACTCTTTGGTAGAGGAGGGATGAAGCTTATGGATATGGATGGAAATGAGTTCGTGAATCCAGTGAATCAAGATAGGCTTAAGCGTTATCATGTTTAGGTTAAAAGAATTAAATCATGAAAAATCATCATAAAGAATAAACTAAATAATAGATCACCCGACAAGGGGTCCTCTACTGTATGGGTAAAAATTAGGGTGCAACCCACTGATCGGTATTTTGGAAACCGATCGGGGAAAAGTTAGGGAACTCAGAATAAAGCCTGCTAGGCTAAAAACCCAAAAAGGGCAGCTTAAGTAAAAGTTAGGGCATCGAGAGAAAAATGTCCGTTGCTTTCTAGAAAATCTATAAAAGACCAATAGGTAGTAGGGGTTAACCACTGGAAATTGTTACCATTGCCTATGTACTTAAATTAATCTCATCAATGAACATGTTAAGATTTTGCTAAGAATGTTGGTCTTACGAATGCATGCATCTCTTTAGGTGAAATAATCGCTGGTATGTGAACATCAATTTTTTAGTACTTGTTATGCATCATTGTATTCATCTTAATCACATTTTTGTAATATTTAAAAAAGCCTGCTGTATTGAAAACTTGACGGGCGGTCCAGGTAAAAATTAAGGCAAAAAGAAAAAGTCTGTAGGGTTGAGCCATTAAGTTCAACTCAGGAAAAAATTAAGATAGCCTATAGAATTGGAAACCTGAAAGGGCGGTCCCTGCAAAAATAAAGGCAAAAGCTTGCTAGGTTGAAAACCCAAAAGGGCGGCCTAGGCAAAAGTTAATGCTAAAAAGAAAAAGGTACACTGGGCTAAACCATCAAGGATAGCCTAGGAAAAAATTAGGATGAAAAGAAAAGAAAATAAAATGTTCGATAGGTCATCCCGCATCAAATGGCCTATGAAAAAGCTAGAACTTAATTCACTCTTGTTGCTACAAAATCACTGAATATGGGTTCATAAGGCAATGATGCACAATAATCTCAATTCTAGAAAAATCCACATGCATAGAAAGGAATATCAAAAGTACCAGTCCAGAAGTTGACAATCAAAACAAGCCACGTAGGGCCCAAAAGTATCAAACGGTCCATAAAGCAATCATAATCTAAGCTGCTGGGGGGTCTTGTCCCTGGTGGCCCTCCTGAGTCTGGCCCTGTGTATCCGCTAGCAAATAATCTACATCTATGGTCATATGGTCATCAACATCACCAGCACTAGTACCCAGCTAGGTGGGGTCCCTAATCTCTTAAGTCCCGCAACGGCCCTAGCAGCATCAGCTCCCTTATCATGCTGATCCGTGCCCCTCTGAGTCACTCGATATGCAGAAAGATCATCCTTAGACTTGACATCATATGGATCATAAGTCCACATACTCTCAATCATATGAGCCAGCTATACCTGTAACACCTTAATCTCTCTCTTAGTTCTCCCCAGGTTTGCCTCTAGCACAAGAATCGGATCCAACTCCGTAGTGGATGCTCGTTGCTGCTCCTCCAGGAAACTAACCTGATCCTTGGCAACCTCTTTATCCCGAGCAGATTTGTCCCGCTCCATGGCCAACATGGTCTACATGAAAACTAGAGGATCAATACACATGTATAAATGTCATAACATGCATGCATAGTTTGTTATATTTTGCAGGTAAATAGAAAGCTCACTACAGCTAAGGCTTCTTGTGCCATCACCAGATCCCTAGTCGAGAGGCACCTCCACATAATCCTCTCTACCTCAGCTATAGACACCTGTGGAAACCCAATTAACTAGTTCAGAATTCATATCATAATAGAGGTGTAAGCTAAGAGTTTGGTATAGGAACTCACATTGGTCACACTAGGGGGAACAAAGCAAATGGTGTGGACTGACTCCTCCAACCCTCACACAACATGCTTCCTGAATGATCGAGGATGCTGAAGTAAGAATTTAGGTTTGTCTGGAGGATGCCTTCCCTAAAACCTCTAATGGTCTTGGCCGGCTTCCCTGGCGGGGCCTGATCAGCCAGCGCCGTAGGGGTAGTGTTGGTACTAGTGATAGTAGCTTGCTTCCGCTTTGGAACAGAAGACTACAGATAAAGATTACAAATTGTCAACCAACAGCTTATACAAATGATAGTAAAGGAGTAAATGATTCATAAATCTGAGTCAAAAGATATACCGGAGTGGAAGAACCCGTAGGCCTAGAAATACCCTCTATCTGTCGAGCTAAGAAAGGTCCCCGGCAGTCGTCTCCGACTCCATCATTGCTGCCCTCATCATCATCATCATTGTCATCATCCCAGTAGTGAAACTTGAGGGGAGTAACTCCTAAATGGACCCCCAAGCATGGCTGGAGCAGTGAGGTAAGAATTAAATCAGGATAAGGACCCTCAACAGAAAGTACTTGGGCCTCTTTGCCCAGCAGATACAACCCCTGGTCCGTCTCCGGCATTAGGTGTGGCCAGTAGACACCTACAGGGACAGTCGGAGGAATATTCCTCTCCACCATAGAGCTCATCCTCTAGTCACAAACCTGCTCACCTAGGTACCACTCGAAGGAAAGTGGTGACTCTAGAATGAATCGACGGTCATCCACCCCTTGCCGCATACCCTCAATCTCGCCACGGATGGCCATGTGCACCCAAAGGTCATGAATAAACTACATATAATTAGAGCTCACTGTAAGAACCCTAGCTTCGTAAATATAGTTTATGACTGACAATTTGTTAAATTAAAAATGCAGGTTCAGATTCAAAAGGCTTACCTAATGAGAACGCAGTTGGCGGATATACTCCCGATACTCTGCTACAGTCCCAGGTTACTGCTTTCAGGGACCGATCCACTTGGATATAATTTGAGATGTCTTAGACTGACCGACTAAGCCTGACCTAGGGATAAATCTATGCTCGAATGCCCACATCTGTAAAAGAATCGAAAGTCAATCACAGGATAGTTTAAATGTAAGGATAAAAGCATAAGGGAAGTTCAGTGTTTACAAGAAGGAGTAGATGACTAATCTTCAGCTCAGCCTGCTGACCTCAAACATTGATGTCTAATCCGTAGTATAGCGGAGCAAGAATAGCCCGACACCAATTCTTGCCAGGCACACCAGCAAGAACCTCCACAACATAGAGCAAACCATAATTGAGGTTACTCTAGTATACAGGAAAGAAAACAGTCGATAGAAGACTCAGGTGGAAGGACCTGACATACTGATCCCTCCTACCTACAATAATTGGTCTTGGCTGCACCCGCCAGTAAGTGTGCAGCTCTCCATACTTGACCTTATCCTTCCTGCTAGGATAAAGCCTAAGGAGTCTCTATACATAGTCCTTCACCTCGACCCGTGAATGCTAACGGTCGGCATACATGATAAAGTGAATGATATCTCCTCTCCAAGCTAATCCAATTAATACACACATGTCAGATGGGGTGATGGTCACCTCCTCAATGGTAAAATGAGAGGAGCGGGTAGTCTCTAACCACTGCTCGGCTAGTGCAGCGATGGCATTAGGAACTAAAGTCTTTGGACCCTCAAGAATGGTTTGAACAATGTCAGAGAAGCCTAGATCATTGAACCAGGCTATCAGCTCAATATCCCCATCAGCACGAATCTCCTCATACCACTTCCTGCAGAAGCTCAAAGCCCCAATGATCTTAAAAGGGAACTACAAAAGTGAGATAGCAGTACAAGAGGGTTAGAACACAGTGTCTAAATTAGAACTAGGAAGAAAAGAGCAATTTGTGGAGTCTTATGCATTCTGCCCTAGGTAGGGGAACCCATACGGATGAGCCTTACCTGTATGGGTACCTTACCCCATATACATATGATCAAAGGGACTAGTACGGGTCCCCAACACTGGTATGGGTCCCTATAAATAGTATTCATTGGAGAAAAGTTCCCGAATAGCCACTTTCACTAAAACTCAACCAAACCTCAGCAAAAGCTATCCTAAAAGTTCCCTAGATTAAGTTTACATGCACCAGGCTCTATTTCAACACCTAAAACATCCTAAAAGCATGCCGAATCAAAAAAAATTCCAATTTGGGGGAAAATAAAAAATAGTGAATTTTGATCGACTTACTTGGAGTTCAAAGGGATGTGACTTCGGAGAAGGAACCAGAGGGACCTCTGAAGAGGGGTTCAAACCAAGAAAATGATTTATCTCTCCGAAAGCATATCTAATGGCCATCGAACATCGCAGGAGTTTTGAATCGCCAATCTGGGGCAGTTCCTCGCATTTCAGACAAAAGTGGCTAGCATCAGGAATATTCTTATACATCTTTGGGTTGATTCGAATAAAAAATAGCCGAAAATTGAGAAAATTTGAATTTTTTGTGAATAGAGGGAATAAGGACTATTCGTATTTTTAAAACTTTCCCCGAAGCACCCGTACATATTCCAGATACCTGTACAGGTTCCTTATCATTAAAACTCTAACCGTACGGCTACGGCCTACCCATACGAGTCTCCTCTTATCACCCAGGGACAAATTTTAAACTGATGTTTCATAAAAGTGCCAGAGAAGCATCTAGTTTAGATACGGGACCTACCCAACACTTCTAAACTCATTCTTTTTGGTTAATTAGGGGCTTCCCCCCACTTCCTAGTAGCAGAATCAGATTAGGGGCATCCCCCCACTTCCTAGTAGTAGAATTATCCTGGGGCATCCCCCCGCTTCCCTGCATCGGAATCAGATCCAAGGGCATCCCCCCACTTCCTAGTAGTGGAATTATCCAGGGGCATACCCCCACTTCCCAATAGCGGAATTATCCAGGGGCATCCCCCCACTTCATAGTAGCAGAATTATACTGAGGCATCCTCGCCACTCCCAGCAGTAGAATCAAATCTAGGGGCATCCCCCCACTTCCCAGTAGCGAAATTATCTAGGGGCATCCCCCTACTTCCCAGTAGTGGAATTAGATCCAGGGGCATCCCACCACCTCCCAATAGCAGAATCAAAGCCAGGGGCATCCCTCCACTTTCTAGAAGTAAAATCAGATCCAGGGGCATCCCCTCACTTCCTAGTAACAAAATTAAAGCCAGTGGCATCCCCCCACTTTCAAATAGCAAAATTAGATCCAGGGGCATTCCCTTATTATTCTAGGAGCATCCACCAACCGACCTAGGGGCGCTCACCCTAGGGTATTCCCCAACAGCAAAATAAGCAACGAACGAGCTGAGCCCGGTATTTCCCATGCATGATTTTTCGATTTATGTCATCCACAGTTCCTTATTCTTAATTAAAGGGGCAAAACATATTTTTGTTTCCACAAAAGTCAATTAAGAATAAAGAGGTGTCTACTTAGACAACAACTGATTCGGTGTTTGATTATTGTTCTTTTTCATGTCATTCAATATTCACTAACAGGAAAGTCGATCCGCCTTAGGAAAGGGATATGAGGAGAAGTCATCCACCTTAAGAAAGGGATACATTAGTCAAGAAAGTCATCCATCTTAGGAAAGGGATACGCATTAGCAGGAGAGTCATCTGCCTTAGGAAAGGGATACATCTTCATCAGTCAGGAGAGTTGATCCACCTTAGGAAAGGGATACTAGGAGAAGTCATCCACCTAAGTAAGGGATACATTATCATTATTCAGGAGAGTCAATCTGCCTTAAGAAAGGCATACATCAAAGTCAGTCAGGAGAGCCAATTTGCCTTAAGAAAGGGATACACACCTTCTAAAAGCAGAGTCATTAGGGATATGTACGGTAGCAAAAGGAAAGTCATCTGGCTCAAGAAAAGGATACACATACCTTCCCCAATAAAGTTATGAGGGGTATGCCTAAGCAAAGGAAAGGAGTTCGCCTCAAAGTAAATAACCCATGTCTTTACCTCAGGTATGATTTCTAAACCCTCGCTCATATCGTGAGATCACACAAATTTGTATATTCGATGATCCCACGAGGGACAGTCTGTCAGGACTGGATTTTAGTGATCCTTCAGAAAACTATGATGAGAGCTATACAATGCAAAGTTTTTCAGGTGTTGTCCATCTGAGGTGTTCCTATTACTGTAGAGTTGAGTTTGGCCATAACACGAAGACCTAGACTGACCTTAGGTATCCATACAGGTGCTGTATAGTGGTACAGATCCACTCACAGACCTGTACAGGTGACTACCTTCCGTATGCCTGGGGGTGACCCATACGGGTCCTCTGGTATTGGTACGGGTGGGGCCCCACCCGTATGGGTATGGTTGTTTCCTATTCAGGCTTTTTCTGAAGTAGTCTCTTACCATTTTCGGGAAAAGGTAGGTCTTAAATGTGGTTTATTGCTTCCAGACCTCCTCTCCCCTATAAAAAGGGGTCTTCCCTTCACATTTTAGATAACACACATTTCATATGAAAATTATACTAAAACTCTAGCAATTTCTATAGGTATAGAAAAGGTATAGTGGTGGTATAAGAGGTATAAAATAGGGAGAAAACCCTTCCCTTGAGGTTTTGTCCAAATTTTATTCATTCCTAGCTTCTTTTATTAGGATTTAGGGGAGACTCTATCCACATAAATACTCAACTAAATAGTCCTATTCCATCTACTTTGGCTGGGCTCTCTCAACAGTAAAGGGATCACCTCAAAGTTGATTCACATCGAAAAGGTAACGCTCCTGTGTTTTAAAGTGACTCACATCTTAGTTATTTTGTTATCATTATTTCTTGTTGCTTCTATTACATCTATTGCTTTCATTTCTTGTTTCTGGTGTGGTCGTCACCCGTATGAGCCTTGTTGGCACCATATATCCTCAAGGATATGAATTTGGTCTGCCATACTCACACCAAGGAAATCAATTTTTTATTTTTACATTTCCGCCACCAATCTTCTTATTTGAAATCTGTAACTTATCTGAAACAAGTTTCTGCCTGGGACTAGATAGGACCCGTACAGGTACCCCATACCCATACCGATCCTCCCTGGTAATCGTAAGGGTACCCCCTACCCGTACGAGTACTAGCCCCTTAGCAAAACCCTATACTCATTTTTGTAATTGGTTAAAATCAATTCAACTCACCATTTACCATGCCATAATTTTCACTAATAATCCGGTAAATCAATCTACAAAAGCTAAATCGTGTTTTTACAATAAAATACATTAACGTGTTGATTTATGGTGTGCTATGAACTGTGCTAACATCTGTGGATGCAGGGGAGTTTATTTTCATTTTATTTTATAACTTAGAACAAATGTATAGCTTCTCTTTGTAATTTCTCCCATTTTTCCCCCGGTTGCAATTTTTATTCCCCCATTTATTTCTTATGCTTTATTGTAATATGTAAACGCATGGAATGAGTGTGAAAGAGTGTGGAAATAGGATTTCTGTGATAATTCCATAAATGATGAAAACGGTTTCTCGCGGTGAATGTGATTTTGAATCAACTAAATGAGAAATAAGTGACTCATCTGATACCCAAATCTCTGATCCAATAGGTATGAATCTCCCGCCTAGAGGGAACCGTACAAAAACTCTTTCCCAAGTAGACAACTTGGGTGGCGACCCTATCAATTGAATCGGGATTTGGGTCTTGTTTCTTTTATTCATTAAAATTGGCTTATTGTGCAAACTTTAATTGAAAATGTTTTATCATACCTGAATCCAACCAAACCCCCAGTGGGCCCCGCCTCTCACATAGGCGCCAAGGGAGGCCCACACGTCATCGACACCTTACAGACGTGTGGTCTTATTTTAGCATCTCGTTAAATATGTCTCAGTCATGTGACTAGTCCCCAATTTTATGGTGAACTTCCCTAGTTCTGTTAGGGTAGACCCTATCTCAATATCTATGACTAATCAATGTAGATAAAGGAACGCTTTGCACAACACTTTATGGCCAACAAAGATCATATTATAGATTCAAGTAAGGAAGACTATAACTTGCCTTAATATATTTACTTTGGGATTTTGTATTTGTGTTAAACGTCTCACCCAATCTAGGATTTGTTAGATGGACATATTTATAATAATTTATATTAATTCAAGGAATTTTAGAATTGATTAAAAGGTCTAACCCTTAATGGGTTCAAGCTCTTTATTATAATTATCCTATCAAACCAGATTATAAGCAAAATTACTAACATTCTTTCTTTGTTATATTTGCATTTCCAATAAGCTTTTATTCAATAATTTAATATTTACTTTGTTTTAGAAACATATATAAGAATCATCTTATATACTAGAAATAAATAAGTCCATTATTAATCCCCTCTTGGTCAATTCAAGCTGCACCAATATAGGTTCCTACGTAGGAGATGGGCCCTATAAGAAGTAGGCACCAAGTCCAATCCTTGCCAGAACAAACGTGGGCACAAACTCGACGACCACGGATCCTCTTGAACCAATATATTTCATTCTTTCAATTCATGTAAATTGAAAGTATCTATAATACTTGTAACTTATACAATTTATTGAGTCTTTTAGAATTTTGAGTAAGTTGAGCAGACTTATTTGAAATTATCTATATCCATTTTCTGACCTTGAAATGAAAGCCTAAGTTCATCTATTGTTTCAAACAATTAATAAACTTCAAATCACTTCGTATAGAAAATACAATTTAGTTTGCTTCTAACTTAATTATGCAGTAAATAGGTAGATTCTGATACCTCTATTAAGAACTGACAGAAATTTTTAACATGCATAACAGGCATGGTGGAAATTCAAAATTTTGTCCATTGTCCCCGAGGAACTCCTACTAGTTGCATACAATTAATTAAAGCCTTAACTAAATTAATTCTCTATCTAGGTTAGCATGCATAGGCTAGGCATACCATAACTCTAAGTTCTGTCCTAGCATAAATATTCTATACCTAGCATGTTATAACTCTAAGCTATAACCTAAACATAAGAGTAAAATAAACTAAGCTTGCAAAACTACCAAAGCATAAGCATAAAAAAAACTAAGCGTGCAAAACTACCTAAGCATAAATATAAGTCTAAAAATGCTTAAAGAAAAAGACCTAATAATTAAAAGAGAAAATTTACCACTTGAAGCGTGTTTTAGCAGAACCTTCTTGAACAGGCCTCAAAGTGTAGGATAGCCTCTATAAGTACCCACACAAACCCCACCATACCAAATCTCCTAATGAGGAAGAACTGCAGAGCTTTAAGTAGCTGCTATACCATTCCAAAACATAGCCGAAAATATTAACTAGGAGGTGCCTCAAATGTATCTAAGCCTCCTCAAAAATTAGCTCTTAAAGTAAACTCGAGAAAACACGATAGAATCTCAAGTAAAGACTCAGAAGGAGTTATGCATTTGAAAGATGAGGGGAAGCACTCCTTATATAGGAGGAGGGGAGCAAAAGAGCTCCCAATTTAACAATATGGGATAGGGAAAATCCGTACCCATAAGTGGGTCAATCCGTGGATCCCATGGGATCTACGTATTGCCCCACCCATATGGCGTGAAGTGCACACCGTATGTACTGCCTTGGTTGTGAGCTGGGCCTCGCTGTGCACCCCATAGGCTGTGCATGTGCAGTCCATTTTCATGGGCTACCGGAATCAATGCCTTAAGGTGCTCGCACACCTTTCGGTGCACTCTCCTGCACCCAAGCCTGTATAAAATATATTTTGTACTCTCGGTCCAATTTACATCACCAAGGCAAAATTTCCCTTTTAACCCTTTTCAAATAAATATTTTATTTTATGAACCTAATAAATTAGTTACCGGTTAATAAATAAAATCTCTAGTCTAAGCAGGTTATGGTCTAACCATTCTTAATTTAATATTCTCGTAGTAGACTAAGTCTATTGAACTCTTTTCTTAGTCCGATGTAAGTCCAATGTGTGTGACCTTATAGGATGCCAAAGTGTTTAGCTATTAAGGTTTGACCAATCCTTATTCTATAGGAACTATTGGCTCGAGGTTGTACACTATGAATAGAACTCGATTACCTTAAACGACTGTAGTATGCCTCTAGCAAGGGTCCACCATCCCCCAATACTTGGAACTTCATTTGTGCTTATGACTTAATCCTGATTAATGTAATAGTTTCCCAATGCAATGAACTCCTTCCATTCTTTAATATTCGTACAATCTGGTTTATTGGGTTCAGTTAAAGTGTTAACCCACTAATAGCAAGGTTGCTCTAAGCTATCCCAGTTTATTTACTTCTTACCGAAGTATAATGCTTTTTACCATTTTGTGTTTGACTAGGAACCATTCCTATCAAACACATACTCTGAACAGAGGTTTATAGCAATCATCACTTCAATAAGTGGCTAGGTACCACTCGATTCTTTCTGACTACATAGATTACCAATGTGCTATCATCACTATATCGGTAATCACTCATAGCACCCTAAATTAATGAGTGAATAGGTATGACCCAAAGTATAGGAATAGTACCACACAAGGTAACTAGTATCTCAAGTATGAGGATATTCACAAAGCTACTGCATAAAGATGAACACTAACACAATGATATATTTACCAAGTGTTTATCTTATTGTGGTCTCCAATATATCTTTCAGATATATCAATGTGTCAAACTTTAGGCACCACCTTCAGTCTTAGGAGGCTAACTGCTTGGACCTATTCCAAGAAAGTTGACCACGTACTAGTCTTATAGTTTCATCAATATCGTTTCTTGATGAAACTATGACTAGGGATAGTTTAGACATAATCATAATTGCACATGAAGTAGGTCCCACTAAACATAGTCCCGCTATGATATCTCTCTCTTCATGCTATATTATATCAAGGAATTTTTTACATAAATATCAATGAATATATTTTAACCAGACATAACATATATGAACACATAGATATAAACAAAAGATTAAATGCCTTTATTAATTAAACAAATTATTTGTACCAGTACAGAATTAGGATATATTGCCTTAATTGCCTTAAGGGCATACATTGTATTTAACAATCTCCACATCATGACTAGTACGGAAATACCTAAAGTGCATATTGTTAATCTATTTTAAGCCACTCTTTGTGGTCCTGCTTTTGAATAGTACATGAGAATGCCCACTGATGTGAATTCTGATTGGAAGAAAATATGCTCTGCTTTCAATAGTATTATGCTTTCAATCTTAAGATCAAGACGACGCTCTAGGATCTTAAAAGGGTCAAACAACATTTGAATGAGTCTTTCGATAATTATTATCTGAGATGGATGGTTGTTCGAGTGCTAGTAACTAGGGGACCCGATCAAGAAGCCTTAATAGTGAAATTTGTTGAGGGATCTATCCAAAGATATAGAGACGAGATGAAGATGAAGAGGTTTGATTCCTATAATGATGTGGTTGAGTATGGAAAGAAGTTAGAAAAGTAAGATGAGGAGGATTGGCTGAAGAAACAAGAACAAGAGGCTTATACTAAGCCCAGGTACTATGAGAAAGGGAGTTCCTCCAGGAAAAACAATTTTGAGTCCTCTAAGCCTTTGGCCAAAACGGTTGCCATGACTCAGGTGTAGAATCACCAATCCATCTAACCATGGGTGGAATCTTTATATAAGATATTCACTAAATTGAGAGAATCCAACTTGTTCCAAAGCATCAAACTATTTATCCCACCACTTGCAGTTGACAGACACAATTGTTGTGCATACCATGTTACCAAGGGCATCAAACTAATAAATGTACTAGGCTATTGAAGGATCTGTAATAGATGATAGCCGATGGTGAGGATGAAAAAGCCAGCCAAGTACACGGCCTAACCCTTTGCCAAACATTTAGGGAACGATGAAAGCCATTAACATCCACATAAAAAGTGACGAGCAAGACATCGATGAAACAGAAAATTTTTGCTATGATCTGGGATGGCGAGATAACATGGATATTGTTTACCTTGTTGATCAATATAATGGAACAATGAGGAGATAAGGAATGGACTAGAATCAGGTACTGCTTCACCTTATATTCTGAGGTGACTTCGATCCTAACAAACATGTGGAAGAGTTTCTCTGATTCATACATGACCTAGGGATTTCTATGATGGGTTTTCCCCTCAATTTCCTCATTTTTTAGAAGGGCCAGTAAAGGAATGGTACAACTCGATGCTGATGAAGGGAAGTTGAAATTAGTACTACATGGAGAGGTCTTTCATTCACTATTTCATGATTACATGCCCAATGCCAACTGGACCCTTTTAGTGGTTTGAACTTGAAGTAGACATACATAATGCAGGTAGGGAACATAATCTCACTCAACATCCCATTTACACCCCGCCAGATCACATGGACCCTGATTATATATGGGGAACCAATCAAAACTTAGGAGTACTTTAGGGGAAGTTTATCCCGGAAATCAAGAACTATATGATCTAGAGCATGCTAGAAGTAATCATGAGGATTGGTAAGGTATCTAAACATGAACCCAAATGAAGGGGTGCAAGACCCATTTCCAGAGATTCATCCAACCATCATAGAACAAGTCAATTAGAGAAATGAGATAAGCATCGAACGGCACGACCCATTTGAGGGGAGTCGTGTAGATATCACGGCTTACAGTGCTAGGATTGAAGAGAATATTGCCAGCATGCAAAGGATGATATCCAATTTCTATATAGGTATTAAAGGAGTGGAAGCTGAAGTGAACCTGGGTGAAAATGCGCTCGATATTGAACCCAAGAAAGATCTTAAGGAAGATCTAGAGAAGGATTAAGAAGAAGACTCCGAGGAAGATCCTGAGGAAGACCCAAAGGAGGATCCATAAGAAGACACCAAGAAAGATATTGATGATGATGTACCCGTCAAGTGGGCCCTAATATTGGTCTTTAAACCAATGAATGAGCAAGAACCATTCATGGACGCAGATAAATAAATTGAATAACTTGATGAATCTTGTGAATTTGAAAATGAGGATGGAAGTGAAGTGGACAATCTGGGTTATGAATCTAAGGTTATCATGGATGATAATATGAACTACTAGTTGGGAGATTTTGAATACAGTCCCCTATATGTCCCCCAAGGGATGACTGTCGATTACGATGGCATAGAAAGCTATGCCTCTTCCCTAGAATATGTTTTGATAGATAATGGAGGATCCACAGGGAGTCTAGATTTTGGAGATTTCATAGACTTCAATTTTAGCAATGAGCTCTTCATCAGCATAATCAGGGATGAGGGCCAAGAACCTTCCTAGGAATATATCATGGAAAGGATTAGAGTAGAAAATCAACTGGCTATGGTTAGCTACCACATTCAAAACCCTGATCTAAGCAAGGTATACCCCAAATTCTATAATAGGAGCACAAAGCTACATCTTCACATTTACGAGTTTGTACAAATGATGAAGGAGGGATACATTCACTATGCACACTAGTTGGAAAGGTTTTACTTATCCCTCTTAGAAAAGGCAATAATTTGGTATGAAGGATTGATATTACACTAAAAGTCATTTTGGAACATACTAGCAAGGGAATTTATCGACTACTTCACATAGGTCAATTTACTAGAAAACTTGAGTGCTGAACCAGACAAACACGAGAACCATTACTATATTTGGAATGGGAAGAAACCAATGTTGTCTATCCAACATCTATGGAATCAGTAAGAGAATATCTGTGGTATACAATTAAGTATGACAAGGAGCAAGAGGATCCACCCATTTATAGTGATACTCTAGACATGCTTGATGGGAGAGAGCCAACTAATGGAGCCTCCCCATCCATAAATTTGATCAGGTAGAGGTCTAACCTTATTTTGTGTCAGATTGTCCAAGGAAACCGTGTTTCCATGGAACAGCATGAGAAAGCACCTTTTATACAATGGCCTTTTACTACAAAGGAATCACTTGCTACAAGTAAACCCTTCAACTTGCTATGAGTAAACCCTGTGAGAAGGCAACTACCACAAAAATGAGTCCTTGGGACCTTCTCCTTAGCTCCTAAGACCACAGGTTGGCTATAATTAGAAACTCATGGAGATCGAGACTTCTCCTTTCGCATCACCAGATTAGTTCTGCGAGCTACTCAATATTGAGACTAGCTTAGTCATCCTTAACACTATTTTCTCCAGCTCAAACTTACCTAACAAAGGGATTTGACATAATAAAGTCTTTACTTGAAAGCCAGTATATTCGAGCAGATTATGTCATGTGCGAGCGTAGATAATGGTTCTGCCTTGAATGTTTTCCCAAAGGATATCTTGCCAGTCTTAGGATTAAGTGAGAAGTCACTGAAAAAATCAACAATGATCATAAAGGCCTATGATTACTCTAAGAGGGCTATTACAGGCACTTTCAAAGTGAAATCACCATTGAAGAGATCTCCTCCCTTGTACTTTACACGATTATTGACATTTTGATGACATTCTGATTACTACTTGGATGAACATGGTTTCACACTCTAGGAGGAGTTTCATCCACTCTCCACTAAAAGGTCAAAGTACCACTCTAAGGGAAGGTTCTCACTTTGGAAGCTAACAAAGCGTCTATAGCAGCTGCTCTGAAGATGGAAGAAAGTCATTTGAAGGGATTCACCAAAGCCATGGTCGACGAAGGATCAGGTATGTAACTTAAGGGCCATTGGAGCCCTTGGGTTAAAGGGTACATGCAAAAGCACCACACTCCCATGATAGGATTAGGAGCCCGTGGATAGGGAATGCCCACCTTTAATATAGGGGTAGGAGAATGGAAGCCAACATGACTTGGTTATGCTGGCATGAGGTCTTTGAATAGCAAGATAACCTTCCAGAGGCAATAGAAGCGACCATATAATGGGGCACCTAAGCCTGTTACTCATTAAGGAAAGATAGTCCCAGGATTTGAAATCTTTTCAGATGTGGTTGACTACACTAAGTACAGAAAAGTTCCTATTCCTGCATGATAAAAGAGAAGGCAGTTGTTCAACAAGACCCTATAGGGCATCAGAAAAAAGATTAAGAAACCTAGCAGGGAGGAAGAGCTTCTTAACACTTTAACTGAGCATCACAAGACTAAGCTTAAGATAGTGGAGGAAGTAAAAAGCAACGGAGGTTGTTTGATCCAAACCAGTGTGGATATAACTAAAATCATGAAAGGCAAGACCAAGGGGAAAGAGGATAATAAAGATCATATCTTGCTAAAGCTAGCAGATATGTGAGGTTTATCCACTAGAGAACCAATGCTCACTAACCAGGAAGAGTCCTTGATTGCTATTTGTAAAATATTTGAAATGAATAATGTATTTTATGATAATGATAATAAAGTGAAAGACTTTTCTTATTTGGATAGTGTCTTTGATTACAATTCCATCCATCCATTCCAACATTCATCTAGCATTTTTAATATTAATAATGATGTTTCAAAAGAGATTAACTTAAACACAAAGGATGACCCCAAAATAATATACATTTCTAATCAGTTACCCATTAAGCAAGAGAGAGATAAAAAAATAAAAATAATAAAAAACATGTTTTATCTTTTACTTGGTCCTATGATGATAGGCCTGGCATCGATTGACACATTTCTAAACACAAGATCCCTATAGATCCAATGATCTGCCTTGTAAAGCAGAAAATGAGAAGATTGAACCCGGAATGGGCAGAGAAAGTCAAAGAAGAAGTATCTAAGAAGAACAAGGCTAAGTTCGTAGAAGTCATTGAATATCCCACTTGGCTGGCCAACATAGTCCTAGTGGCCAAGAATGATGGCCAGGTTAGAGGCTGCGTCAACTTTCGAGACCTGAAAAAGGGTACTCCTAAAGATGATTTCCCATTTCCATACATTGTGTCGTAGTAGATAGTGTTGCGGGAGCTACTATATATGCCTTTATAGATGGGTTTGCAGGATATCACCAGATCCTTATGAATGTGATAGACAAATTCAAAACTACCTTCATCATAAAATGGGGAACAAATTGTTTTATGGTAAAGCCTTTTTGACTTAAAAATGCAAGGGCAACCTGTTAGAGGGTAGTCATGACATTACTACACGAATTTATCGATAAAGAGGTAGAGGTTTATCTGGATGACATGCTTGTAAAGTCTTCTACATTAGAAGAGCATCCAACAGTACTAGACTGGTTCCTCTTAAGGATTAAAAAGTACAACCTCTTGTTCAACCCAAAAATGTGCGTATTCAATGTCATGTCAAGAAGTTGCTGGGTCAAATGGTTAGCGAAAGCGGCATAGAGGTAGATCCAAACAAAATCAAGGCTATCAGGGAAATGCTTGCACCAAAAATTGAGAAGTAAGAAGCTTCTTGGGATCCATATAGTATGTAAACCACTTCATAGCTTGATTGACTACCACATGTGAAACCATCTTCAAACTCATGAGAAAGTAATAGCTAAATTTGACATTAAGTACGTGACAAGGGAAGAGCTATGGCTGAATTCTTGGGAAATAAACCACTAGAGAATGCAGAACCTAAAAACTTAGAGTTCCTTGATGAATGCCTTATTATGACAATGAAAACCCAAAGAAATGGATGATGTTCTTTGATGATGTTGTAAAAAAAATAGCAGCTAGCTTGGGAGTTAACATTATCAAGTTAGACGGGGCACTAATAACCATATCAAAACAACTTGAATTTTCTATTAGGAATAATGGGGTGTAATATAAAGCCTGGAAATTCGGGATGGCAGCTCTTATTACCCTAAGAGTGGATAAAGCCAAAATTATTGGTGACTCTGCCTTGTTATCAAGCTTGTCACTCGTAAATGGGAATCAAAATAGGAATCTCTCATATGGTGGAAAGCCGTATTATTTAGCAAATGTGAGTTATGTCATACTCGTTGAGAAGAAAATTAGATGGTGGATGCCTTAACTACTCTGGCCTCGATGTGTCAAGGACCCCAGAAATAACCCGTCAAACTAGTTATCATGGAGATAGCCCAGTTCCGCTAGTACATCTCTGCGATAGAAGATTCGACCGATGAGGAAGAACCAAGGTACTCTAACATTATCAAAATCCTTGAAAATGGAAGTTATCCAACAGAAGAAATGGACTCGGATAGAAACACACTAAGGAAACTCTTTGTGCAATTTTTCATAGTGGATGGAAATTCATTCAAAAGGTCATTCGATGGTTTGTTACTGAAATGCCTGACTCAATAAGAAGTAAATAAAGTTGTAAAAGAAGTACACTCCAAATGTTGCCGCCCACACATGAACAGTGTTATGATGGCAAAGAAGATCTAGAGGATGGGATGCTTTGGCTAACCATGCTACCCGATTGCATTCAAGAAGCACAGGCCTACCACACTTGCCAAATATATAGAGATGTAAGTCACTTACCCCTTACAACACTGCAGAACCTAACAATGCCTTGGCCTTTTTCAACTTGGGCCATCGACATCATCGGTGAAATAAGACCATCCTAAACAAATGGTCATCACTTCATAATAGTGGTGATTGATCACTTCTCCAAATGGGTCGAAGCTGAATCTTACACTAGCATCACTGCTAAGAAGAGGGCTTGATTTATCCAAAAACATATCTTTTCCAGATACAGCGTCCTCACTACGTAGTGACTGATAATGGTGTAAAATTCTAGGGAGAAATAGCCGACCTCATTTAGAAATATGGGATTAAGCATCATCACTCTTCACCTTATCAACCATAAGCCAATGGCATAGTGGAAGTAGCCAATTGTTAGATACGATGTATGCCCTTAAGGCAATTAGGGCGATATATCTTAATTATGTAATGTATGAATATTTTGTTTAAATAATAAAGACATTTAATTTTTTGTTTATATCGATGTGTTTATCAATATATTATAGCTGGTTAAAATATATTCAAAGATGTATGTATACAAAAGTGCTTAACGTATCATAGCATGAAGTCAGAGAAATTATAGTTGGACTATATTTAGTGAGACCTCCTTCAGGGTCAATTTTGATTATGTCTAAACTATCCCTAGTGATTGTTTCATAAAGTAAGGATATTGATGTAGTGGACAGACTAGCATGTGGTCAACTTTCTTGGAAAGGGTACAAACAGTCAAATCCCCTAAGGACTGCAGGTGGTGCCTTAAGTTTGACATATGGATATATCTGGGAGATATATTAGAGACCGTAATAAGATAAACACTTGGTGTATATATCAATGTGTTAGTGTTTATCTTCATGAAATAAGCTTTGCTAATATCCTCAAACTTGATATACTAGTTACCTTGTGTGGTACTATTGCTATACTTTGGGTCATTTCCTTACACTCATTAATTTAGGGTTTTATGGGTGATAATGGGTATGGTGACGCCAGCACATTGGTAAGTTGAGTAGTTGAAAAGAATCCATCACTCTGGATATATTAAGGAGTTGTACCTAGCCGCTTTGTTGAAGTGATGATTGCTATAAACCTCTGATCAGAGTATATGTTTGATAGAAATAGTTTCTAGTAAAACACACTACGGTAAAAGGCAATATACTTTGGTAACAAGTTAACAACAGGGATATCTGGGAGCAACCTTGCTATTAGTGGCTTAACACTTTAGGCGAACCCTACAAACCAGATGGTACTAATATTAAAGAATGAAAGGAGTTCATCGCATTGGATAACTATTGCATTAACCGAGATTAAGTCATAAGCATAAATGACATTAATAAGGGATGGCAAAACCTTGCTAGAGGCGTACTACAGCCGTTTAAGGTAATTGAGTTCTATTTAGGGTCTAGAACATTGAGCCAATGGTTCCATTACAACAAGGGTTGGTTAAGCCTCAACAGCTTAATACTTAAGGATCCTATAAGGTTACATACATTAGACCTTTATCGGACTATGTAAAGAACTAATAGATTTATTCTATTACAAAAATATAACATAATAATAGTTGGATTATTATTTAAATGGTTAAAAATGATTAGATCATTTTTTGGGTAAACTAAGGAATTCATTTTGACCAGTAACTAATTTATTATGGTCAAAAAATAAATATTTATTTGAAAAGGATTAAAAGGGAATTTTCCAACTGGGGTAAAGGGGTCGGACCCTATAGAAATGGGACCTAATTTTTGGGGCCCTATATAGGTTGGCTAAAGGGCTGTGGGCTGGACATTGTGAGCCCATGTGCTAGGACACACCAGCGCTGGGTGTGCCCAACACAGTCCCACCCGCAAGCTAGGCTTGTGGGAGGCCCGTAAGCCCACTTACGGTGCAAGGCAGGCCAAACATGGCTTGCCTTGCAGGCTGCCATGCAGCGTTCAAGGCACGCTGCATGCTGGTCAACCTGTGGACCCATGCGAGTCCTCATATTGACCCATGTGGGGATTGGGCAATTTTGCCCAATCCCATATTGGAAAAAAGGGGCGCAATTTTTCTCCCCCAAGCCTATATATTGGCTTTCCCTTCACACTTTTCAAGTGCACCAAGTTCAAGAATAATACGATAAAGGTTACTTGAACAAGTTATTTTTGAGGACCTTGATTTTATAAAAGCACCTCTAGTTTATATGTTTGGGTAGGGCTTCTTGAGTGGTGTAACTACTCGAGGCTCCTTAGTTCTTCCCCTCGAGGAGGTTTTGGTTGGTGGGGTTTGTGTGGATACTCATAGAGGCTATCCTACGCTTGAAGGCTTGTGCAAGGAGGTTTTGCTAAAGCACACTTCAACTGGTAAGTTTTCTTTCTTTCTCTTTTAATTATTAGGTCTTTTTCTTTAAGCATTTTTAGACTTAATAATTACGTGTAGGTTGTTTTGCATGATTAGTTTATTTTATTCTAAGGTTATAGCTTAGAGTTATAACATGCTTAGTATAAAATTTATGTGCTAGGATATAATTGAGAATTACGGTATGCCTAGCCTATGCATGCTAACCTAGGTGGAGAATTATTTAGTTAAGGCTTTGTTTAATTTATATGCATCCAATAGGAGTTCCTGGGGACAGGAACAAAATTTTAAATTTTCGCCAGACCAGTTATGCGTGTCCAATTTGATTGACAGTTCCTAACACCAATAAGTTAGTAAAGAAGAACCTTTCAAAGATGGTTACTAACTATCGGGATTGGGCATACCATTTTCCCCATGCCTTATAAGGATACAAAATTAGTGTTAGAACCCCTACAGGGCATACCCCTTTCTCTCTAGTATACGAGATGGAAGCAGCATTGCATGTGGAAATGGAAGTCAAGTCCTTGCTTATAGCCCTTGAGGAAAAGCTTTGCAAAGATGAGTGGGCAAGGGCGAGATACAAAGAGTTAGACCTGATCGATGAGAAACGATTAGTAGCCCTATAGAACCTACAGTTGTATCAACAACGTATGGCTAGGGCTTATAGTCGTAAAGTTAAATGGTAGGATTAATATCTAAAAATAGGTGATCTAGTCTTTAAGCAATCTCCCAAGATGGATACAGATGCCCATGGAGAGTTTCAACCAAACTTTAAGGTCCTTCCGTAGTAAATGAGACTCTCAGCAAAGGGGCGGTCAGAATTGCAGTCATGGACGACAATAAGTTCATAAATCCGGTTAACCATGACAAGCTGAAATGGTATGTCGTGTAAATAATAATAATAAAAATATATAGTAGAATTCTATCAACAGCTAGTAAAGACTCTTGAGCAAAAAGAAAGGCAAAAATAAAAGATTGACGTCACAGGTAAAATCCATTGGAGCCTTAGACAACAATGGATATTTCTTGGGAATAAATACTATCTACCCTCTATGTTTAACAATTTCTTTTTTAGCACACTAATATTAAAAAATACTACATGTATGCATTAAATGGACATTGTGAAATGTTTACTAAGACATACAATCAACAAAGCACTTCTTTCTTTATTACACAAAAATACATTACAAATGGGTAATGGAAATAAGAAACAATCAACGAGGCTTAAGACCTTTATTCTCATATGAAAGGAGGGAAATGTGACATTTGATTTTAACGGTCCTTCTCACAAAATGATGATGAGAGCTAGATAGTGCAATATTTTAAAGGTGTTATCCATTGAAGATGTTGCTACTGCAGTAGAGATAAGTTTATCTAGAGTTTAGAGACCGAGACTACCTTTAGGGACCCGTACGGGGTCATAACTAGGGGTACGGGTCCATAGGTTAACCCATACAGCCCCAATACTCCAAATGTTAGATATGATGTATACCCTTAAGGCAATTAGGGCGATATATCTTAATTATGTATTAGCACAAATAATTTATTTATTTAATAAAGACATTTATTCTTTTATTTATATCGATGTGTTCATCTATATTTTGGTTGGTTATAATGTATTCATGGAGCTGCTCACTTTACGACTAATTGGACCTACTAATTTGTTTTAGCTTGGAATTAGTTATAGTTTCATAATCATGTCCATGCATAAGTTCTAGTTTAGGCAAGATCTGTTGCACCAATAAATCCCCATTAAAATATTATGACAAAATTAGCTTTCCTAAAAATCAAATTGTGATTCTAAGACTTTTTACTGAATGAATTGCTCATGCACAGCGTGCTTTCTTCTTTTAACATGGTATATTCATATGATTTGAAGGTTTAATTCTTGAACGGACAGGGTTAGTTGTCCATAATATCAGAGCTAATGCCGGGCTAGAGGCATCAATTGATGAGTCATATAATTGGTTATGCACATCCATTGGTTGGAACTCAAATGGATTAGTAATTGCTTTGGATGCAAATGGTACTAATTTTACTGATTGGTTCAGGACGGTGAGGATAGTCCTCAGAGGCAAAACCCGACTTATGTTTTGGATGAGCCCCTTCCTGATAAACCTGATGCTGGCAATCATGAGGTGCATGAGGCGTGGAAGAAGCATAGGAAAGATCATGAATCTGCAACAAGTTTAATGTTGGGAACCATGAATCCTAAGCTTTAAAAATAGCATGAGAATATAGATCTCGATAGCATGATTCTCCATCTTCAAGAACTCTTTTCTAAGCAAGCAAGGATCGAGAGGTTTAAGACCTTGAGACTTTTGTTTGGGACTAAGATGCAGGCTAGTACTTCAGCTTCTAAGCATGTTTTAAAACTTCTTGGTTATGTCAAGAAGCTTGGTCCATTGGGTTTTATCATGGATCATGAGTTGAGTGTAGATCTCATTTTAACTTTGCTCACTGATCACAGTTTGTGACTAATTATTACATGAACAAGATTGATACGACAATCCTAGAATTGATCAACATGTTGAAAATAGTAGAATATAAGATCAAGCAGGATCAAAAAAATCTACTGATGGTTGAGAAAACCAAACCTTCAAAGGGTAAGACGCAGAAATAAAAGGGGCTGAAGGCTAAGAAAAAGAATAGTAATAAGAACAAAAATAAAAAAAAGGAGCTACAAATGTATGTTTCCAGTGTGAAAAACAAGGACATTAGAAAAGAGATTGCAAGCACCTATCTCTAAGTATATGAAGAAGAGCCCTAAGAAGGGAACTACTTTAGGTATGTTCATGATTGAAAATTTCACTATAGTTTGTTATGAGTCTACATGGGTATTAGATACTAGATGTGGTACTCAAATTTTTACTTCTATGCAGGGCTTGCGAAACCGTAGAAGGCTTGCTAAAGGAGAGTTGGACCTACGAGTTGGAAATGGAGCACGGGTTACTACATCAGTTGTAGGAACATATAGTCTCAAGTTTCCAAGTGCCCTAGTTTTAGAATTAAGTAAATGCTATTATATTCTAGTTGTGACTAAGAATATTATTTGTGTTGCATGTTTAGCAACAGAAGGATTTGAGGTTTTGTTTAATAATAAAGATTGTCAAATTTGTAAAAATAGTAATCTTTATTATAGAGGAATTTTGTTTGATGGCATATATGTTTTAAATACTAAAGTTAAAATTTTTAATATTAATGATGCTAAGAGATTCAAATTAGATAGAGACAAATCATCCTACTTATGGCATTGTCGTTTAGGCCATATAGAGGAAACCCGCTTAACTAAGTTACACAAAGGTGGTGAGTTGGGCCTAATAGACTGGGAGTCTTATGGGGAATGCAAACCTTCTTTATCAGGCAAAATGACAAAGAAACCCTTTAAAGGTGAAGGGCAATGTGCCACAAGTACATTGGAAATAATACACATAGATGTATGTGGTCCAATAAATGTGCAAGTACAAGGAGGATTCATCTACTTCGTATCTTTTATTTTATCGATGATTACTCATGATATGGATATTTGTACCTGATGAGGCATAAATCAGATAGTTTTGAAAGATTCAAAGACTATAAGAATGAAGTTGAGAAACAACTTGGAAAGAATATTAAGGCACTACGGTCTGACTGAGGTGGAGAATATTCAAGCCAAGATTTTCAAGAATATTTAAGGGATAATGGAATATTAACCTAATTGACCCCTCCTTATAGTCCTTAGCAAAATGGTATATCTAAGAGGAGGAATAGAACTTTGTTGGACATGATTCGATCCATGATGAGCCAAGCAAGTCTCAGCAAATCCTTTTGGGGATACGCACTTGAGAACGCAGTTTATATATTAAAACGTGTGCCCTAAAAATCAGTTGATACAACACCATATGAAAGGTGGTGTTAGCATAGGTCTATTCTAGCCCAATGAGTAATAATGCCTATTTCATTTAGTTATCAGACAAAAAGAACCAAAAAGGACCGAATTATCATCCAAAATCTGAAATTCAAAAATCCACATTCCAGGGAAACTTCGATCTAGCATTTTCTACTGAAAAATCAAAAATTCAAAATTTAGTCAAACATAGGTAATCCTCAACTGAACTGGGAAGGTCTGTACATGGTAAGAAAGACTCTCAGTGAAGGGGCAGTGAAAATCTCAGACCTAGATGGCAACGAGTTCGTGAATCCAGTAAATCGCGATAAGCTGAAGCGCTATGTCGTGTAAAAGAAAAACAATATAATGTTCTGTCAAGGGCTAGTGAGGGCTCTGGGGTAAAAAGAAAGACTTTGTAATAATAGAGTGAAGCCTTATGTAAAATCCATTCAGAACCTTAGCCAACGATAGGCATTTCTTTGGAATAAATACCATTTACCCTTCCTATTTAAGTAATATCTCTTGTAGTAACATGTTCATGTCAAAAATACTAAATGAGCACATTAAATGGAAACTGCAAATTGTTTAATGAAACACACATTCAAATAACATCATTTCATCTTCATTACACATAAAAAATACATCACAAATAGAAAATGGAAACAATAAAGACAAACAATAAGGCCTGAAGCCTTTATTTTTCACAAGAACAAAAGACGCATAAGCTCAAGGACCCCAAACGAAACTGCAAAGTCTCTACATCTCAATGAACCTCTCTCTCGGGGTAGTGACCCCGCGAGTACTCGTATCCCAAATGTGAAAAGCCTTAGAAGGATGAATGTCAAAAGGCACAGAATAGTTCATCTCAACCCGAGAACGGTTGGTCCATCTCACATCGTGACAATAGACTTGAGTATAGAAAAGCTCTGGGCTAATAGGGTACACGTGAGTGTAGAGAACCCCTGAGAATAGCCATCATGCCTACACAAGCGACCAAGAGAGTAGGTAATGACCTCGAAAAGGCCGATAAGGACTACGCCACCTCTAGCAACATTAGTAGTCACATGCGTGATACCCCACTAAGGGCAAACCCTATAAATATCCTCAACAGCTCAATTACCCATAAAATCAACCCACTCCTCGATAGTAAAATCTCTATGAGGATGAATGTCGATACGAACTATAGAGCCACGCATCCAACAGGCCATTGGATGATAATCCATGCTCATCAGAATAGATAACATAGAAAGCTTGTCCCAGAGCCAAAGCTACAAGAGCAACAAATGAAAAATAAAAGAAAAAAACAGAAAAAGAAAAGAAAAAGATAGCCTGCTAGATTGGAAACCTGAAAAGGTAGTCCAGGCAAAAATTAAGGCAAGCCTGATCAATTGAAAACCCAGAAGGGTTGTTCAAGCCAAAAGAAAGGCTCAAATGAAAGTTACTTGAAGAAGGACCCTGTTGCCCTTAGTAGTAGCTTCAGTCCCATTCTGAGAGGAGCGCACAAAGATCAGTGTCTCAGCCAAGATTACTGCAATGGGAGATTTTTCCTCTAGCATCTGATCAATGATAGTCAGGAAGGCAAAGCCGCAAACCATAGTGGGAACCTCGCAAAGGAAGACTCCCAACAAGAGCAAGCAAATAAGCAGAAGCCAGCTCGCATTGTTAGGAGAGAGGCTCCTAACTATGTCAAAGGCTAAATCCAGCATCAAGCCCTCATCACAAATTAGTCGGTGCATGTAAAATCATTGTAATTAAAAACGGATCATCAATAGATCAAAAAACTCAAGACGATGCATCAAAATGGGTGGGGGCATGTCAGCTGAAGATCTCAGAAGCCCATACAATTCCTCATACAAGGGGCATAACTCATGCCCTATAAAATGGAACACATTGTCGATGGGATCCCAGAATCTAATAGTAGCCTGGATCACATTATACTTGAAAAAGATGCAACAATATTCCTTCATATATGCCAGACTGCAGACCCTGAGATGGTCCCAATCGTCAGAATTCTTCAGATAAACATTTAGATCAGCGTAAAAAATAGATGTAATTCTCCATGGCAAAATCTCTAAGAGTAGCATTTCACTATACATAATTAATGGGGAAATCTGCCAATATCTGGCAGATTACCCCGATAAAATCGATCATTGATAAAAGACAACACAGAGCGAAGGAATAATGAAGAATTCTTTTTTATATAAAGAATGTTCATACAAGGAAAAGGCACCACAAAAGGCCCAAAGAAAAGAAAACAACAAAAGGAAAAAAAGGGGAAAGCCTATCTACTACAAAAAGAATCCGGAGGGATCACCTTGTCCTTGTTGTGGCTGCTGCTGCGGGTCGTCCACCTAGAGCATCCCGAGTAGACCTTAGAGTCGTCAGATCTCTAGCTGCAATATTTTAACATAGATCATTCATATGCATTTCATGACATGCCATGCATAATCATTGAAATAATAAAATAATGAACATACCGCCATATCGGAGTTTTGGTTCATCATGAACCGCTGCTGTCCTTGAATATATCCCCAATCGGAGATGCTATCAGCGATGGGCACCTGAATGAATGAAAGATCAGGGATAAGTCAGAGCCATCATGATCTAAGGAAAAATAGAAGAAAGGCAGAGGAAGCTCACATGAGTGGTATCGACTGGATGGAAGGCCACTAGATGCTTAGGATCTAAATAAGTTGGAATCATCGGCATATAAGTACTCAAGTCTGGATGATACATCAGAGACATAGGCGGCTGATATTGAAACCCCTAATGTCCCTCTACCATTGCCAGACCCTGAGGTGGGACAGATGATGCAAAAGAGCTAGGTAGTCACAGGTCTCTTCCTACCTTGGTGATCATACAAAGGTGATAAAGCGAAATCAGCACAACAATAAAAAATGAGGAAGAATTTTAAGCTAATGAAAGAAAAAGTACTATCATTCAGAAAGTCCCAAGAGATCGTAATCTGGCCTAGCTACTCGGGGCAGAAGTAGAAGGGTTATGAATGTCCGGCTCAGGCTGGAAAGGAATAGGATCTATCTCTGGCCATCCAAGCAGCTGCCATTGGCAAAACTCCTTGTATCCCCCAACCCACTCTAGAAAGGTGCTAGGCAAACCGCCGGAGGCTAATCACACCAAGTCTGGCGAGCTATGAGGCTAAAAAATCCACGGAGGCACCTTAGGAGGGATGGAATGTGACCTGGGACGAAGATGCCAACCCTGGATGGGCGCTTCCAAATACCACTCTAAAGAGAAAGGAGCCTCAATAATTAGTCGGGTGTTCACAAATTCCCCAACTCGCCTCATGACCTCTGGCCAGTGAAGAGGATGACCCCAGGGCCCCGTCTTGATCTGCAAGAAAGAAAAGACTAAACAATGATACAATAATTATAGTAGATACAACAACTAAAACCAATCAAGGAATCATGAACTATACCCTCTCCAAAGACAGATTGCGGAGGTGAGCAAAAAGCATAGATCAAGACTCCATCTCCCAACCACGCCAGTAATGTGACAGCCGAGGACAAAATGGATAGCTACCATCTCGCACAAGCTTGGTCCTTAGGAGGATCCCTATCTCAAAAAACTAGATCTGCGAGAAGATAAAAGAAGTCAGAGTGCCAAAAGACAAACCAAGAATACTTATAAAGGAAAAAAAGAGCTAAGTCCTTACATAGACAATCTGGAGGCAAGATTTAAACTTACCAATCCTGTTCCTCACGCACTAATTGAGAGCCCAATATAGATGACCCAATGCAGCTTATCCCTAGGCATACTCATTAAAACATGATGGGTCAATCAAAGCCAGCAGGATATGGAATTTCATGATTGAACCTATAGCAAGAAAACACATCCACGATAGAGTAGCAGCCATAAAAGCTCTAGCCTCACAGGTGGAAGTTGAATATCTTCTATACCCAGTAGTCCAAAAGGTCACGAGTTTCTTGCAGAAAATTTGCCCAGGCCTATCCCCAGAATAGCCAATCAAATCCTTAATGGTCTCCACATTGAAGTTGTGGTAAGTAAAGCAAGCGTTGAAGTGGATTACATTACCATTAAAAGGAAGACTTGTGATGGTGCAGTAATCCAATGGAGTAATGGTATATTCGCCACAATAGAAGTGGAAAGTATGGGTAGTGTCGGACCACCTGCTTAGGATGTAGGTAGAAGTACCGGTTAGGATGTATGGGTACTTGAGAGACCTCGAGTACCTGCAATTCCTCACCATCCTCCCCAAAGACGTCCCATCAATAATAACCTTAGCACACGGAGATAACACCCTCATGGAAGTGGGTAATGCTAGCACCCTTATGCTTGCTTGCCTAATTCAATGCATGCACACATATCCCATACCAGCTCTCGATAAATCACATGATTATCAAAAAATCATTTCATTAAATAAATCATTGCATAAAATAAACTAGCAATAAAATGGATAAGTCATTGCGTAGAACAAAAGCAGCAGTAAGGCTTACCAAAATCCGAGAAAGATGATTTGAAGGCTTCAAGGCAGGCGGAATAAAATTTGTCGGACGAATCCCATGATACATCCAATTCGGTGGTAGACCCTATAAAGCTTTGGTGGGAACCTCAGAAAATTCCACTTGCTAACCATCGATGAGCACTTTTTGAGTAGTCACTTGAACAACTGGCATATCCAAGCGGATATTATAAAGCTTAAACCACATGGAAACCCCACAAAATCTAAAAAGAAGGGGCAGAAAAGGGAAAAAGATGAATAAAATAATTGTCAAAAATGGCTCAGAGGCAGGAATTTTCAAAGAAGAAGAGCAGAAAGTGTAAAGAGAGAAGGAAAGAATTTTTGATGTGGTGAAAATAGGAGCTAAGCTGCTGCTTTTATAGACCGCAAGTAATTAGCCCGCCGATGAATTATATTTGTAATTAGTCCGTCGGCTAATCACCTATCCAGCTGTCACACATTTATGCGTCACAAGAGTTAACACGTAACGGCCTATAAAAGTTACTATTACATAGGTAATTTGCCTGTCGTCTAATTACGTATATTTTAAAAAATTTTGCAATTTGGCATTTTTCATCTGATTTACGCATTGTTTATAAAATGAGTGGACCAAAAAGCTATTTTTACAGTCACTCATGCCTTAAGAATAAAAAAATATTAATTTCGAACCCAATCAATTTTAACCTCATGCAACTCCTTAATAAATTTTAAATCGAAGGGGTAAAATATATTTTGTTGCAAAATTTGTCGATTAAAAATATTTTAACTCATTGCATTCCACACACACTGTTTTGTTTGTTTCACATACGACAAAATTTCTAGCACAAAGTTTATGTATGCAAGGGGCAAACAGTTGGCATAGGTCTATTCCAGCCCGATGAGGAATAATGCCTATTTCGTTCAGTGATCAGACAAAAAGAGCCAAAAAGGAGCGAATAGCCATCCAAATTCTCAAATTCAAAAATCCGCATTCCAGGGAAGATTCTATTTAGCATTTTCTACTGAAAAGTCAAAAAGTCAAAATTTGGTCAAACATAGGTAATCCTCCTGCCGAGTAATTACCTATCTACAGTAAAAAATCAAATCTTAACGAGATCTGGAAAGATGTTTTGTGGTCTGAAGTAAAATCTTGTTAGATAGGTAATTAGCCGCAAGCTAATCACCTCCCTATTATAAATACGGGGTTGCCCCCCTCATTTCAGAGGGGACGTAAATTTTTAGAATACCAAAAATTACCTTTGTGTCCTTTTTCAATTTTGGGAGTCCCAAAAGCCCTGCAACTTCGTTAAAACGCTTCTAAATATGAGCTTTATCACCTATACTTAGTATAGACTCGATTTACTGTCTTTTTAGATCAAGATCCCACAGTGATCTTTGGTCTAAAGATGACTTAAACTCTACATTTAATCTAGGAATAATCCAATATTGTAGTCATAACACGGGTTGAACCTATTTTCCACTAAAATCACAATCCTTGATAACTTTGGTTTCGGACCGGCTCTTAAGTCATCCTCGAAAGACAAAAAGGTAAACTGAGGGTAATTGACTCTTAGCCCAACTTTCAAATTCATTAAAATTCATTTTCATTATTCTATTATCGCACATTGCATTTTCATTTCTCTTGTCAAGTGAACCACTGGAGCCACTTAAACTATAATATGTGTAAATAAGCTCACAGGTATGGATGAAACATCCAGAACGAGAGGAAACTCTATCCAAGTTTCTGGACCAAAGCTCAAGTGCTGCCGTTACTCTTGTAAAAATTCAATAGAAAATATCCATTCATTATGCCGTTATAATGCCCATTTTATTTCTTGAATTTATCTCTAAAATAAAACCATTGTAATGTAGAAATTACCACAAATTCCAAAATTCCAAAATTTATCGACATAATTTGAACAACATGAGTAACTATTATGTCCAAACTCAAAATCTTATTTTTCTTCTCGGTATAAAAATCCCATCTTGGATCTGTATACCACAATTCCCGATGGAGCTGAACGGGGTGGCGACTCTATTTTATTCTTAAATAAAGTAAAATGCTTTATTTTAAAAATATCTTTCCTAAATAAAATGTGTAAATATATTTCTCGATATAATCACATTTTTTGCTTATAATGCCACCGCATTTAGGCGAACCAAATTTTCTCAAACAAAAACATACACAGCGATTTCCTCAAACTGCACCAAACTGCAAACGTGGCCCGCGTGCCACACCTTGCGTGCTCCTAAAACCTCGCCCACTCATAAGTGGTTTTGTAATAAACCCTCTCTTTCTCACCTAAGAATTTAGGGATGTCATGTCTATGTTAAAAGGACAATGTCAGACAAGCTAGGAGTTAGGGTTAACAAATGCTTGCTCATAGGTTATCCTAGAGAGACAACAGGATATACCTTTTACGATCCTGAGGAACAAAAGGTGTTTATTTCTAGGATGGCTCAGTTCCTTGAGAAGGAACACTTTCTTCCAAAATCTAGTGGGAATGACCTTAAACTTGATGTTTAGGTAGGTGAAAAACAAGATCAACTGATAATTCTTATGCCTGATACATAGTAGAGTGTGATTGAAGAACAACTTGTTATAAAACAGCCATTCTATAGACCTGGTGGGGTTCCCAATGCTCTTGAAAGATATGGATTTTTCATTATGGATGATGAAGAAATCATTCTAATGGAGGATGGTTAACCTAAGAACTATAAGGAATTAATGGAGTGCTTAGACTTTGATAAATGGTTAAAAGCCGTGAATCAGAAATGGATTCCATGTATGAAAATCGAGTATGGGAATTAGTCAATGCACTTAATAAGGTTAGGCCCATAGGCTGCAAATGGGTTTTCAAGAACAAAACTAACATGGATGGTAATGTGATTACATATAAGGCAAGGTTGGTAGCAAAGGGTTATAGTCAAAGAGAAGGTATTAACTATGACAAAACCTTTTCACTGGTAGCCATGCTTAAATCCATAAGGATACTCTTGGCCATTGCTACTCATTATGATTATCAGATTTGGCTGATTGATGTGAAAATCGCTTTCCTATATGGAAACTTTGATCGAGATGTATGTATGATACAACCTAAGGGTTTTACGTCTCACAATGGCTAAAAGGTATGCAAGCTGCAAAGATCCATTTATGGACTCAAGTAGGCATCCAGGACTTGGAATATAAGGTTTGATGATACAATCAAAGAGTTAGATTTTATATCAAATGCTTATGAGCTTTGTGTGTACAAGAAGGTTAGTGGGTGTGCAGTCATTTTGGTTGTGCTTTATGTTGATGATAAACTACTAATAGGAAATCACATTTCTCTTCTGCAAATGGTTAAGTCATGGTTGTCAAGAAAGTTCTCCATGAAAGATCTTCGAAAAGCAACATTTATACTAGGTATAAAGATATAAAAAGATAAATATAAGAGGCTTCTAGGTCTTTCACAAGATTTATACATGGAGAAGGTATTGACTAGGTTCAACCTTGAGAAATCAAGAAAGGGTTATCATCCAATGTCTCATGGAATTAACCTTTCTAAATCTGAGTGTCCGAGGACACAAGAGGAGAGATTGCAAATGAATAAAATCCCTATGCATTCACAATAGGATCTATCATGTATGTTATGGTATGTACACGACTAGTTGTCTCACACACATTGAGCTTCACGAGTAGATTTCAATCTAATCCTTGTGAGAAGAACTGGAAGGCTGTTAAGAAAATTTGTAAGTACTTGAGAGGGACTAACAAAATGTTCTTGGTGTACGGAGGAGGTGATCTCATAGTAAAGGGATTCACTGATGCGAGTTTTCAATCTGACAAAGATGACTATAAGTCAAAGTCATGTTACCTATTTGTTGTTTTGAAAAGTTCCAAACAGGATACAACTCCTCATTCAAACATTGAATCTGAGTACATTGCCACTTCAGAAGCAGCAAAACAAGTTACCGGGATAAAGAGATTTATTAGTGATCTCAACGTGGTCTCTAACAATGAGGATCCAATAGTATTATATTGTGATAAGACTCGGGCTATTGCTCAGGCAAAAGAACCACGGTTTTGTTAGAGAAATGAACATTTACACAGATAATATCATATAGTTCAAGATATGATAAGGGATAAGGATATATAGATGTAATATATGGCCATAGATTAGAACCTAGCGGATGGTCTGACCAAGCCTTTGACGTATATTAAGTGTGACCAGCATGTTAATAGTTTTTGCTTACGGCACGTAGCTAATTGGATCTAGTGCAAGTTGGAGATTGTTAGATATGATGTATATCCTAGAGGCAATTAGGGCGATATATTTATTTAGTTTTATTTGTAAGAACAAAGTTATATTAATAAAGGCATTCTTTTGTTATATCAATGACTGTGAAAATATATTCTGACTGGTTAAGAATATATTCATTGATGTGTTTGCAAAAGTCCATTACATACTCATAGCACATATTGTAAGGGCATAGTGGGACTATATTGGTGAGAACTGGTTCATGTGCAATTAAGATTTGTCTAAATATCCCTAGTCATAGTATCATCAAGACTGGAAATTGATGATACGGATAGACTAGCATGTGTTGTTATACCTCTTGAATTTGATTTAGAGTAGCATATCTCTAGTTCTAGAGGGTGGTACCTATGGTTAATGCATGAATGTATTCAGAGACCACTATGAGACAACACTCGGTAATCTATATTATGTGTTGGTGTTTAATTATCTCATTACAATAGTAATACAAATATCCTTAGACTAGAGATACTAGTTTTCCTGTTCAGATGTTGCTATACTTTGGGTCATACAAAAGCGTTCTACAGATGGGTGATGCGGATGATTACAGGTATAGTTGATGTATGTCCATTGGTAAGCTGAGTAGTCAAGATGCAATCTATCACTCCATTATAGCAATATAAGAGAGATGTACCTTGGCCACTTACTGGAAGTGAGACACTCGTAAACCTCTGATTAGCGTATGAGTTGAAAGAATGAGATCCTGATCAACACATTAAATGGTTGAGTGGTGTATTTCTGTAGAATGACTAAATACTAGGGTAGCTATTAAAGCTACTAGTGGACTAACACTTAAACCGAGTCCTAGAAACCAAATTGTACTTAACAATTGATATAAGAAGTGAATTGTATTGACACTACTGCATAACTGGGATCAAGTCACAATGCACGTGACATTCTGAATATTGAGGGGTCATATGCCCTTTGCTAGAGAACCACTATGACCGATCAAAGTAATCAGAGTCTATAATGGTTTGGAGCTCTGAGCTAGTCAATTCCTAGTAGGAACTGACCTAGTTTTAACTTCTAACAGCTCAATATTATAGGATCCTTTAAGGTCACACACGTTGAGTTACGATCGAGCCATGTAAAGAATCATTAGACTAGGTCTAATCTTTAAGAGCAATGAAATATGGTTAGACCATAATATGTGGTAAGACGATAATATTAGTTAAACCAATATTCATTGGTTAGACCAATGAACCCGTTAAATAATAAGGAGGATATAATAAATAAAGGGAATTAAGAACCAAAAATAGTACAGTTAAAGAATACTAGGTATTGATTAAATTGGTGCAAGTGGATCGGTAAGAAAATTGTTGAACAATTTTAGATTTAATCTACGTGCGGGGCTAAGGCATTGTTGTGTGTGAACAACACTGATCAAGGCCACATTAGGCCTTTAGGAAAAATGGGCTTTAAAGTGCAGCCCACTACACATAAGAGCATGGCCTGCTGGGCTGCACTAGTGCGTAGCCCAATAAGGTCGCGGAATGTATAGCCTCATGGGCTGTATTGGTGTGTGACCCAACAGGCGTGCTGCACCATTCGCAGTGTGTTGGGTTGTATAGGTGTGCATCCCAATAGGCATAAAGCATGGCACTGTGCTACATTGGGCCATGGGCCAGCGTGACTGCGTAGGCCCAGCTTGCACTGCTGGCCATTCGGCCAGTAGTGTTATTGATAGGGATGGGGAGTTTGCTCCTAAAGAAAACTCCCCATTAGAGTTTGGTTTTAAACTATGTTTGGTTTTAAAAAGTCTTAATTGCACCTTTTATTTTAATTCTAATTGGTTGAGGTTAAGGATTATATTGTCCTTTGAATTATTCCTAACCACTATAAATAGAAGCCTCCTCCTTCATTATTTTTCAGCCTTAATTTCATACTCCTTCTCTTGCTCTCTCATTCTCTTAGTTGTTCTAGTTCCCTAAAGTAATCCGTCGAAAGACCTATTTACTTAGAATAGAAAACTAAAGGAATTTCTTTAAGAATAAATTAGTAGGGAAGATCTAGCTATCTTCCACTTATTTGTCGGTACTCCCTTTCTAGTAGGTTTTTCTTGGCGGTGCTCGTATGGACTATTTATAGAGGGCTTCTACTTTGGAGTCCATGTATATAGCTTAGGGGTATTTCTACTGACTATATGATTCACGCTTCAACTAGTAAGTGGTTAAATTATTATTAGGTCCTTTTAAAAATTGTTTATGACCAAGAATAATTTAAGAGTAGCACTACTATCAATCTTGCCATGCTTAGGAGATCTTGGACTCTAGATTAAATTTTGAATTTCTGTTGCACCTGTTTTACTTGCTAAAACCCTTAATCTAGTCTAACACGACATGCTAAAAAAGTTCCAAGCAGGAAACTACTACTAATTCAACAACAGAGTCTGAGTATATTGCTTCCTGTGAAGCAGCAAAAGAAGTTGGCTGGTTAAAGGGATTTATTGGTGATCTCAGTGTCCCCCTTGAGATTATAGATCCAATTACTTTGTATTGTGCTAACAATGGTGCTATAGCGCAGGCAACAGAACCACAGTCTCAGCAGAAAAATAGAAATGTACTTAGAAAGTATCATATAATCAGGGGGATTATTGATACTAAGATGATAAGATCAGAATATGTTCCCACTAATCTCAACCTCGCGGATGGTCTAACAAAGCCATTGATGCAAGTTAAACATGACCATCATGTGAAAGCATATGGAGTAAGACATATGGCTAATTGGCCTTAGTTCAAGTGGGAGTTTGTTAGATATGATGTATGCCCTTAAGGCAATTAGGGCGATATATCTTAATTATGTATTGGTACAAATAATTTATCTAATTAATAAAGGCATTTAGTTTTTTATTTATATCGATTTGTTCATATATATTATGACTAGTTAAAATATATTCATTGATATCTTTATACAAAAGTCCTTGACATAAATATAGCATGAAGTGACAGATATCATAGTGGGACTATGTTTAGTGAGACCTGCTTCATGTGCAATTATGATTATGTCTAAACTATCCGTAGTCATAGTTTCATCAAGAAAGGATATTGGTGGAACGGTAAGACTAGCATGTGGTCAACTCTCTTGGAAAGCGTCCAAGCAGTTAACCTCATAAGACTGAAGGTGGTGCATTGATTTTGACACATGGATATATCTGGAAGATATTTTAGAGACCACCATATGATAAATACTTGGTATTTATATCAATGTGTTAGTATTTATCTTCATGTAGTAGCTTTACGAATATCCTCATACTTGAGATGTTAGTTACCTTGTTTGGTACTATCACAATACTTTGGATCGATATATGCAAAAAGGCCATCCCATTTGGGCTTGCAATAAGCTAGGCTTGCGGCATGAGCCACAAGCCCAAGCTTGCGACCAAGGCAAGCCCATTAGAGCTCGCCTTAAGACAAGCATGGGCGGTAAGCCATGCTTGTGCTTGCCACCGAGATGGAGGGCGGGATGGGTATTTTACCCATCCCACATTTATAAGGGGAGCTCTCCTCTCACCCTACATAAAGCCCCATTCTTCTCCTTTCTCAAATGTACCACAAGCTCATTCTAGGCCTGATTTGAGATTCCAACGCAATATCTCTCAAGTCAACTCCAGAGCAAATACTTTCAATGTCTAGCAGCTTCTCAAAGCTTTGCGGTTCTTCCTTGTTGGGAGGTTTTTGTTGGTGGGGTTTGCGTGGATACTCATAGAGGCTATCCTATACTTGGAGGCTTGTGTAAGAAGGTTCTACTAAAGCACACTTCAAATGGTAAGTCTTCTAATTCTCTTTAAATTATTAAGTCCTTTTCTTTAAGTGTTTTAAGAATTAATAATTATTATGCTTAGGTTGTTTTGCATGCTAGTTTATTTTATACTTAAACTATAACTTAGAGTTATAACATGTTTAAAATAAAATATTTTTATGCTGGGATACATTTCAGAATTATGGTACGCCTAGCCTTTCATGCTAATCTAAGTAGAGAATTAATTTAGTTAAGGCTTTAATTAATTTATATGCAACTAATAGGAGTTCAGAGGGAAAAGGGACAAAAAATTTAATTTCCATCATGCCAGTTATGCATGTGCAAAGTGACTATTAGTTCCTAACACCAAATGCCCCAAAGGGACCTATACGGGTCCGACCCACCCATACTGGTGCTACCCTGACCAATTAGGATGGTTTTATTACAATTATACTATATTTGATTAAAATCAGTAAAAAATCAGAGTTATTGCGTTCAAACGCACAATTTCCCTTTAAATAGAGGCATTTTGCTTCACTTTCAAGGGGTGCCAAGTTAGAATAATTCTACAGAATTTCTACATTATTTTTCTAGCAATTTTCATTGCTATATAAAGGGTATAGAAGAGGTATAAAAGTGATAAAATAGGGATAAAACCATTCTACATTAGTTTTGTCCACATTTTATTTCATTCTAGCATCATATTAGGATTGGGGGGCGGTTTTGTCCACACAAACACTCACCTAAATAGTCCTAAATCTATCATTTTATCATCCACTTTGGCTTGACTCTCTCGACATTAGGATCACTTCAAAGTGGATTCACAACATAAAGGTACGCTCCTAAGTTTCAAAGAGACTCACTTTCTATTTATTTTATTGTCATTTTCATTTATTTGATTGATCTATCCTTTGATTTATTTTGGGTCTTTTCCTGACCCATATGGGACTTGTTGGCACTTATATGCACCTATGGTGGCTGTACAGATGCGCCATACCCATATGGAATGAAATACCATTTTAATCTGTTCATTTTTCATAAATCTATTTTAATTAAGGCTAAAATGAGGTTCTATTTAGGTCGCAATAAGACCTGTACGGGGTCCCACCAGTAGCCATATGGGTGTCCCCCATCTGTATGGGTACTAGCCCCTAGGTAAAATGTCATTTTCTCCATTAAATTGTAAAATGTCCTAACATCACCATTTGTCATGCGATCAGTTACACTAATAATCCAGTAAATCAACCCACGAAAAGTTATAATGTGTTTTCAAAATAAAATACGTTTAAGACCCATTATTTCTCTTTGATCCTAAAAGCTGCTCGGGCACTATCAATCACAAAACCACCACACTAGTATAATCACATTTTTCCTAATAGAATGTTGACTTATAGTGTGCCGTAAACTATGCTAAGTTTGTGGATGCAGACGAATTTACTTATTTCATTTTATAACTTAGAACATATGTATAGGTTCCCTTGCAATTCCCCCATTTTCCCTAGTTGTAATTTTTATTCCCCATTTACTAGTTGAGCTTTATTATAAACTATTAAACACATGAATCATATGTGAAAGAGTGTAGAAAAATAGGATTTCCATAATAGTTCCCCAAATGATGAAAAGAAGATAGTTTTACATGGCAAGTGTAATTTGAATTAACTAAAAGAGAAATAAGTGACTCATCTGATACCCAAATCTCTAATCCAGAAGGTATAAGTCTCCTGCCCAATGGGAACCGTGCCAAAACACTTCCCCAAGTAGACAACTTCGATGGCGACTCTATCATTTGTTCGAGATTTGGGTCTCGATGCTTTTATTCATAAAAATTGGGTAAATGTGCAAACTTGAACTAAATGGTCACATTATGCTTGAATGAACAAACCCCTAATGGACCCCGCCGTAAGGCGCCAGTGGAAATCAACTTATTTTCGACCACAACCACATCAAAGTGGCGACTCTGCTTGGGAAATAATCTTTTAACTTGTAAAATTTTGGTTTGTTTCTGAAAAGCTTAAAAGATTAAGATGAGCAACGAAAATCATTTAGATAACTCAACTCGATTTCTTTTTAATCATTTGGGAAAATTATTACACTTTATCTTCTCCCCGCCTTTTCTCTAGAATCAATGAGCTCTTCTTCTAGCGGTAGGTTAAGGTGCCCAATGTTTCCACGAAACTTGCAAATGTGTCACTCATGCCCGCCAAGAATTGGGGACACCCTAGTGGGTGGAGCACTCATTGCCACCTCCCTCTAAATAAGCTCGGTGTGATAGGAGCTATGAGCGGGCGGAAAACATCTAGTAGGGAGCATGCGGGGCGCGTTTCGATTTGGTGTAGCTTGAGGAAACCGCAATATCGTTCTTTTTAATAAAGCATTTGGTCTTATTAAAGAGAAAATTAATTTTATTTTTCTTCACGTAAACTCATTGAATGTGAGAAAAATGTGGCTTTTTATAAGCCAAAAATGTTACTATATTGAGAAATATATCTACACATTTTATTAAGAAAATATATTTTTTTAAATAAAGCGTTTTTAGTTTATTTAATAATAGAATAGAGTCACCACCCGGTTCAGCTACACCGGAAATTATGGTATACTAATCCTAAATAGAATTTTTATACCAAAAAGAAAGTGAGATTCTGAGTTCGGACATAATAGTTACTCATATTGTTCAAATTATTTAAGTTAATTTTGGAATTTTGGATTTTGTGGCAAATTCTGCATTAGAATGGATTTATTTAAGAAATAAATTCAAGAAATAAAATAGGCATTATGACGGCAAAATAAATTGATATTCTTTTACCGAAATTTTAGTTGAGCAACGGTAGCACTTGGGTTTTGGCCCGAAAACTTTGATAGAGTTTCCTCACATTCTAGATGTTTTGTCCGTACTTGCACGCTTATTCAGATGTATTATAGTTTAAGCGGCACTAGTGGCTCACTTAACCAAACAAATGGAATGCAATGTGCAATAACAACAATGATATAAATGGATTTATATGAATTTAAAGGTAGGCTTAAAGCCAACTCCCCTCCATTTACCTTTTCGTGTGTCTAGGATGACTTGAGAGCCGGTGCCGGGCTCGAGTTGTCCGAGATTGTGATTTGGTTGGAAAATAGGTTTAACCAAAGTTATGGCTATACTCTTGGATTAGTCCTAAGGAAAATGTGGGGTTTTTGAGAGATTGAGTCATTTTTAGACAGAAGATGACTTTGCTATCTTGATCTAAAAACACGGAAAAATGAGTTTATACCGAGTGACGGTAATAAATCTCAGCTTTGGAAGTGTTTTTGGCAAAGTTTTGGGGCTTTTAGGACTTCCAGAATCAAAATGGCATGAATGGACTCTTTTATTTTTCATCTATCTATTGAAAATGAGAGCGAAACTCCTCTATTTATAGAGGGGTGGTAATTAGCCGGCGGGCTAATTACCTAGGTAGTTAGTCGGCATGCTAATTACCTATCTAATAAAAGTTTTTTCGGATCCCGTAAATTTTTGCCAGATCTCAGTAAGATTTGATTTTTTTACTACAGACAGGCAATTTATTGGTGAGATGATTACCTATGTTGGACCAAATTTTGACTTTTTGATTTTTTGGTAGAAAACGCAAAATCCAAGCTTCCATGGAATGTGGATTTTTGAACTTCAAATTTTGGATGACAATTCGGTCCTCTTGGACTCTTTTGTCTGATCAATGAATGAAATAGGCATTATTCCTCATCGGGCCAGAAAAGACCTGTGCTAACAGTTTACCCCTCGCATACATATATTTCCAGCTAGAAATTTGGTCGTATGATAAACAAACAAAATAGTGTGTGTGAAATGCGATGAGTTAAAATATTTTTAATTGACAAATTTTGAAACAAAATGTTTTTCGCCCCTTCGATTAAAAATTTATTAATGAAGTGCATAAGAGAAACTGACCGGGGGTCAAAATAAATATTTTTTGGTGCTTAATGAATGAATGACTGTGTAAAAATAGCTTTTAGGTCCGCTCATTTTATAAACAATGTAGAAAATGCATGAAATATGCAAAAATTCAAAAATTGTTAATATATACGTAACGAGGCGATAGGCTAATTACCTATGTTATAGTAAATATTATAGCCATTATGATTTTACGCGTTCAATGCATAAATGCGTGACAAGTGGCTAGGTGATTAGCCCGTTGACTAACTACGCACGTAATTATCCCGACGGCTAATTGCTAGCGGGCTATATACACAGCACCTTCACTTTATTTTTCTTCACATTAAAAAATCTTCTCTTCTTCTCTTCCGGTTTTTGCTTCTCCCTTTCACAAATTTTCGCTTTTTCAGCTATTCTTGATAACGATTTCTCTGATTTTCTTCCCTTTTCTGCCCCTTCTACTCTGATTTTGTGAGGTCTCGATGTGGTACAAGCTTTATAATATCTGCTTGGATTTACCGACCGTCTACGTGACCACGCGTAATGTGATTGTCAATGGTGAACAAGTGGAACTTTCAGAGGTTCCTACCGAGGCATTGTATAAGCTTCCACCGACTTGGAATCACTCCTGGGGATTTTATTCCGCCTGCTTTGAAGCCTTCTAATCATCTTTCTCGGATCTTGGTAAACTCTACTGCTATTTTCAGATTTTTTATTTATTTATTTACTATTATCATGTTATTTATTTATTATTTTTTCTGTGCTTTTTGTTTTAAATCATGTCATGAATTTATTGGATTCAATGACTTTCGATAATCGTGTGATTTATCAAAAATTGGTGTGTGATTAATGTACATGCGTTATTTTTTCATGTCACTAGCCATGAGGGTGGCAACATTGCCCACTTTTACAACTGGTACAAGGTACTGTCTCCCAGCGCTAGGGCCATTGTTGATGAGACATCTTTAGGGAGGATGGTGAGGAATTACAAGTACACGAAGTCTCGTAAGTATCCATACATCCTGGCTGTCATCTCTACCCGTATCTTGAGTAGATGGTCTAATACTTCCCACACTTCCCATTTTTGTTGTGGGGAGTACACCATCGCTCCGCTGGATTACTGTTCCATCATAGTGCTTCCTTTTCATGGTAACGTGATTCACTTCAACACTTGTTTTACTTATGATAACTTTAATGTGGAGACCATTGAGGCTTTGATCGGTAGGGATAAGCTTGGGTAAGTTTCTTGCAAGAAACTCATGACTTTTTAGACTACCGGGGATACATGGCACTTATCTTCTGCTTGCGAGGCTAGAGCCTTCAAGGCTAGTACTTTGCCTAGCTGTGTTTTCCCACTAGGGGTTCAACTGTGAACCTTCACATTCTACCTACTTTGATCAATCCCACCCGCTTTGATTACTACACTTAGGGCCGAGTCACGTTGGGCCATTTGTATTGGGCTCTTGATTAGTGCATGTGGAATAGGGTTGTCAAGTTCAAATCCTATCTTCAGATTGTCTATGTAAGGGCTGAACTCCCTTTTCTTTCTTCATGAGCATTTTGCCCTCTTTTATTGTCCTGATTTTTCCGACTTTTGTATATCTGGTTCTTCAAGATGGGGATTCTTCCAAGGACCAAGCTAGTTCGGAACAACTGCTATCCATTATTTCCTCATTTGCCACATTACTAGCGTTGTTGGGAGATCAAGTCTCCTTCTTATCTTTCTATCCACCTTCGTTCTCTGACTTTAGAGCAGGTATATTTTACAGTTTTACTTTTTGTTCCCCTTTTTGCTATATTTACTGTAATCATTATAACAACACTTGGCTTCCTTTAGATTAGAACTCATCCTTAGGGGATGAACTTCATTGGTCAGATGTTATGAGATTTGCTGGAGAATTGGTGAACACAAAGCTGATTTTAGAGACTCCTTTCTCTTTGGAGTGGTACCTCGGGTAGTACATCCATGGTTGCCATCTTCCTCCTAGGATGCGTTTTATTCCTCTTGATGTTCCTCGATGGATCTTCTAGCCTCGTAGTTCATCGAACTTTGCATGATTGGCCTCTAATTACATATCCAGCGCTTTCTTAGAGTGACTTGGGAGGTATGACGAGTTTTACCGTTCACAGCTACTCGGATGGCCAAAAACAGATCCTATTCCTATTGAGCCCCAACCAAACGTTCACAACTTGTCCAAGGGTGATGGTCCTTCCACCTCTACTCCTAGCAAGTGAGCTAGGTCGAGTTCTCCTGGGGTCATTTCGATGATGATATATCTTTTTCTTCGATTTGGATTTCCTTGTTGTTTACCAACTTATTACACTTAGTTTGACTAATTTGCCCTTGTTTCGATGTTCTTGTAGGATCACCAAGGCAGGAAGAGGCCTGTGCCCACTTCCACCCATGTTGGGAGTTCTTCAGCTTTATCGATTCCACCTTAGAGTCCGGTGATGATGGGGGGACATCGGGGATTCTATTATCATCCTTCCATATTCCTGATGTACCACCCTGACATGGTACTTACACGCCAGTGATGCTAGTGGTTCAACCCTACCTGGACCCTGAGCACCCCTTGACTTTCTACTCAGTTGGCACTACTCATGTAAGCTTTTCCCATTTTTTCTTCCTTTCCACTTCTTTCTTAGATCACGACGGTTCTGACTTATTTTGATTTCCATTTTTTGTAAGTGCTCATTGCTGATAGCATCTCTGATTAGGGATATATACAAGGACAGCAGTTGTTCATGATGAACCAAAATTTTGACATAGCGGTGGGTTTATTATTTTATTAATTTAATGATGATGCATGGCATGTCATGAAATGCATGTGAATGATTCATATTAAAATGTTGAAGTTGGAGATCCAATGGCTCTAAGCTTAGTAGGGGATGGTCCAATTGGATGACCAGTAGCAATAGCCTCATCAAGGATAGGGCAATCCTTCTAGATTCTTTCCACAGGGTGGTTATCCTCCTCCTCCATCATCCTTCGATCCTAGCCACCCTATTTCTGGTGGTGAATAGTAGATAGGCTTTCGTTTTGTTGTTTTCTTTTCTTTAGGCCATTTGCATGAGAACACATTTTTTATTTATGAAAGAATTTTACATCATTCCTACACTTTGTGCTTTCTTCTTTTATTGACAATTGAGTTTATGGGGAAATCTGCTAGATATTGGTAGATTGCTTCATGAACTACCTATAGCAAACTGCTACTCTTTGACATTTTGCCATAGAGACCTAAATTCATTTTTGTGCAATTCTGAATATTTATCTAAAGAACTCCGATGGTTAGGATCATCTCGGGGTCTGTAATTTGTCTTATATGGAGGAATACTATTATATTTTTTTAAGGATAATGTAATTCGGGCAGCTGTCAGGTTGTGGGTTCGCATTTATATGTTTTCTATTTCAGAGATCTTGAGTTGTGCCCCTTGTATGAAGAATTTTGTGGACTCTTGAGATCTTAAGCTGATATACCTCCAACCATTCCATCACATCGTCCTAAGTTTTCTAATATGTTGATGAAGTATTTCCAGTTGCAGCGATTTGATAGGTGTTAATTGTTTTATATCAAGGGCTTGAGGTTGGACACGCCTTTTGACATAGTTAGGAATCTTTCTCCTAATGATGTAAGTTGGCTTCTGCGTACTTGTTTACTCTTGCTGGGGGCTTTTGTTTGTGAGGTTCCAACCATGGTTTGCGGCTTTGCCTTCTTGACCATCGTTGATCAGATGTTAGAGGGAAAATCTCCCATCGTAGTGAGTTTGGCCGAGACATTGATGTTTGTGCGTTCTTCTGAAGATGGGACTAGAGCTACTACTAGGGGCAGTAGACTCCTTCTTTAGGTAAACTTTATCCTAGCCTTTCTTTTTGCATGAACTGCCCTTTTAGGTTTTCAATTCATTAAGCTTGCCTTAATTTTTGCCTGGTTCGCCTTCTCAAGTTTTCAATCTAGCAGGCTATTTTTTTCTTATTTTTTTTCTTTTCACTATTTTTGTACCTCTAGCTTTAAGACAAGCTTTCTATATTGTCTATTCCTACGAGCATAGATTTTCAACCGAAGGCCAATTAGGCATGAAGTTCCTTAGTTTGCATCAGCAACAATTCCTATAGAGACTTCACTATCGAGGTGTGGGTTGTGTTTATGGGAAGCCTAGATGCTGAGGATATTCATTGGTTTTACCCTTGGTGGGGAATCATGCATATGACTATTGATGTTGCTAGAGATGGCGTAGTCCTCATTGGTCTCTCCGGGATTGTCACCTACTCTCTTGGTAGCTTATATAGGTAGTATGGCTGTCCTCAGGGGTTTCCAACATCCTTATGAACCCTCCTTGGCTCTGAACTTTCTTATACTCGAGTGTATCATCATGATGTGAGGTGGAACAATCGCACTTGCGCAGAGGTGAATTATCCCATGCCTTTCGTCATCTATCTTACTGAGGGTTATCGCATATGGGTTACAAGTACTTGTGGGCTTGCCACTCTTAACGAGAGGCTTATCGAGACTAAGAGACTTTGTATCTTCCTTGGAGACCATTGAGCTTGCCATTATGTGTCCTTCATTCCTGTGGCAGAATAAAGGCTTCAAGCCTTGTTGTTTGCTTTCTTCATTTCCATTTCCTCTTTGAAATGCACTTTATGTGAATAAAGATAAAAGATGCTATTCGAATGCGTGTTTTATTAAATAATTTGCAGTTTCCATTTAACACAATTATGCAGTATCTTCAACATGAACATGATACTATAAAAGATATTATTTAAATTGGAAGGATAATGGTATTCATTCCCAAGAAATGTCCATCGTTGCCTAAGGTTCCGAATGGATTTTACCCAATGCCTTGCTCTCTTGTTTTGTGGTCTATTTTTTGCTCGAGAGCCCTCACTAGCTTTTGATAGACCTTTGTACTCTTCTTTTTCTTTTCTTTTTTTTGCATGAGATAGCCCTTCAACTTGTCACGATTTGCTGGGTTTATAAATTCATTGCCATCTAGATCTGTGATTGTATCTGCCCCTTTACTGAGAGTCTTCTATACTACATATGGTCCTTCCTAATTTGGTTGGAACTTCCCTCGAGCATCTGTGGGTCTTATGAGATTGCTTTAAGACCACATCACTAACTCTTAGCGGTTAATCTTGCAATCTAACTCTATGATTGTAAGCTCTGGCCATGCGCTGTTAGTATAATTGTAGATTCTCTAACGCAACTAATCGTTTCTCATCGATCAAAGTCATTTCTTCGCGTCTTACCTTTGCCCATTAATCTTCAGGAAGTCTTGCATCAAGGGCTATACGTAAAGATTTGATCTCTATTTCAACGGGAAATACTACCTCCATACTATAGAAGAGAGAAAAAAGTGTATGTCTTGTAGGTGTCTTGACACTGGTTCTGTGCCCCCATAAGGCATAAGGAAAATGATCGGCCCAATCTTATTAATTGACGATCATTTTAGAGAGGAAATTCTTAATTGCCTTATTAGATGCTTCTACAACTTCATTGGCTTGAGGACGATAGGGTGAAGAGCGATGATGCTTAATCCCATTCTTCTCAATAAGATCGATTGATTCTCCTTGGAACTGACACCATTGTCATTTATTATATGATGAGGAATGCCGTATTCGGTGAAGTTATGTCGCTGAATTAATCGAGCCATTTTCTTGGCCATAATATTTATATATGGCTCTACTTCAACCCATTTGGAGAAATAATCGACTACTACTATAATAAAGTGATGGTCATTGGTCGAATATGGTCTTATTTTGCTAATGATATCGATGCTCCAAGCTGAGAATGGCTAAGGCATCATCAAATTCTATAATGTCATTAAAGGAAAATGGCTCACGTCTCCGTCTATCTGACAAGCATGGCAAGTCTTTGCCTCTTAAATACAATCGGCTAGCATAGTTAGCTAAAAGTATCCCATCCTTTGAATTTTCTTTGCCATCATGATGCCATTCATAAGTGAATTACAGTCTCCTTAATGTACATCTTTTATCAGCTTCTCTGCTTCTTATTGAGTCAAACATTTGAACAGCAAACTGTTAGATGACCTTTTGAACATATCTCTCCCAATCAAGCAGAAGTGCACGACGAGTTTCCTTAGTGTATTCTTGTTAGAATTCGTAGCTTCGGTCAGGAATTCACCATTTTCAAGGAATTTGACAATGTTAGAGTACCAGGGCTCTTCCTTATCCATGATTCCTTCCATCGAACGGACTTAGTACGGAGATCGGGTTGTCTCCATAACAAGGGGTTTGATTGGCTGCTTTTGAGGCCCTTCCTACATGGAGGATAAAGTGGCCAACGCATCAGCCATCTGATTCTCTTCTCAGGCCATGTAACAAAATTCATATTCGCTAAACATTACAGCTTTCCTCTATATAGCCTCTAGGCAAGGTCTGAGGGATTCCTCCTTCAGTTCCCAGTCTCCCATGACATGTTTGATGACTAAAGTCAAATCGTCAATAATCTTTGCTTTATCTTCTCTAAGACTGACTAGAGGAGACATTCCGAATAAACATGCTTCCTATTCTACTCCATTATTCATTGTGAGAAATTTTAATTGCTTTGAAAGAGGTTGAGTGCTCCGTCTGGTGTAATGATGATAACTCCCAAGCCAGCTCCTCGCTTATTGGCTGCTTCAACAACACCATTAGCTTGTGGTTTATATGAAGAAGAATTATGGTGCTCGATCCCATACTTTTTAATCAACTCAATAGTTGCCCCTTGGAACTATACCCCATTATCTGAGACTATATGGTGCAGAAGTCCATACCGAGCGAATATGTGCTTTTCTATGAACTTGGCCATCTTCTTGGTGGTGATATTTGTGTAGGATTCAGCCTCTACCCACTTAGAAAAATAGTCCACAACTACCACAATTAACCTGTGCCTATTTGTCTATAAAGGATGATTCTCACCAATTATGTAAATCCCCCACGCCGAGAATGACCAAGGAGTAGACAAGTGATAGAGCTCGGCGGGTGGTAAACATTGCAAATGTCTGTGAATCTGGCATTGGTAGTACAATGTGACTTAGGCAATGCAATCGGCCATTAAGTTGAGCCAAAAATATCCCAATTGCTTTATCTTCTTAGCAAGAGTGAGACCATTCATATGAGGTCCACTACCGGCATGAAACTAATCAATCACCTGCTGAGCCTCTGCCTCAGTCAAACAATAAAGTAGTAAACCGTCACTGGTGTACTTGAAGAGGTCATTATCAACTATCTAGGATTGGACGGTGGGCCAATCCAGAGTAGTACGGTCTAATTCAAAGGAATCCAAAGGGTATCGCCCGTGTTGAAGAAATAAGATGATGTCATAGTACCAACAGGGTTCGGTTAAAATGGTGAGGACATGTTGAACTTGCTAAGCATGGTAGGGTATCTTAGTCGTTAATAGAACCAAGGGCGGATAAGTTGTTGTTGTTGTCCTTCCCATAAGGAGACCACGTTGGTGAGAGAGTTAGTCATTTGGTTCTGATCTCGGGGTACATGGCGATATAAACAAGAATTTAACTTCTATAATAAGCTTTGAACCGTATCAACATTAGGGCGAAGAGATTCCTCCTTCATTTCTAAATCCCTAATAACCTAATGGATGACAAGAGCTGAATCCTTGATAAAAGACACCATTCGGGCCCTGACCTATAGTAAAGCTTGAAGACCAAATAGACAGGCTTCATATTCAGCGCCATTATTTATAACAGAAAACTCTAAGTGCTTAGACAACGAAATGACTTTTTTATCTCGTGTGACTATGATGATGCCAAGGCTTGCTCCCCTTTTGCTCACTACCCTATCAAAGTACATAGTCCACACACACTCAAGGATAGTGACAGTGGCGACTGGTTCATCGGGAAAGTCTATGTTCTCAACATAATCTGAGGTAAAGGGTTGATTGGCCAAGAATTTTGCCATAGCTCGCCCCTTAATAAACTACTTCATCACATGCTCAATATCAAACTCGGAGAGTAGAAATAACCATCGAGATAGTTTACCAACTAGAGTAGGGGATTGACAGATACTTCATGGGCTCAATCTTAGCCACAGCTTGGAATCAGTAGGATTTAAAGTAGTGGGGTAGCTTATTAGTGAGCCAAACCATAGTGGTGTAGGTTTTCTCCACAATCGAGTATCGGGTTTCATAATCAAACAACTTCTTACTCGAGTATTAGATTGCGTGCTCCCATTTGTCATGGTGCTCTTTGATAAGTATTGCCTATATAGATCTACCTTAATTAGGTAGAATTGCACAGTGAGCTCTCTTAGCATATTTCTATAAGAATTTGTAGCTTTGACCGAGAATTTACCTCTTTTGATGAACTTGATTGTGCCAGAGAACCAAGGTTCTTCCTTATCCATGACGCCTTCTATTGCACAGACATAGCATGGGGATCGGGTGGTCTCCATAACAAGGGCTTTGATTGGTTATCTCTAAGGTCCTTCCTATATGGAAGCTAGAGTGGCCAATGCATCCGCCATCTGGTTCTGCTCTTGAGGCATATGATAAAATTCACATTTGCTGAATGCTGTGGCCTTCCTCCATATAGCCTCAAGGTATGGTTAGAAGGATTCTTCCTTTAGTTCCCAATCTCCTATAACATGCTTGATGACCAAAGCCGAATCACCGATACTTTTTACTTTGTCTGCTCTAAGAGTAATCAAGGCAGACATTTTAAATAAACAGGCTTCATACTCTGCCCCATTATTGATGGTGAGAAATTCCATTCTCTTTATCAAAGGTATTAGTTCCCCATCCGGTGTGATGATGACAACTCCCAAGCTACTCCTCGCTTGTTAATAGCATCATCAAAGGACATGGTCCACTTTCCAGGTTTTTCTTTAGTCATTGTAAAACATTCGTCGGGGGATTCCAGATTTTCCATTTCTCCTTCTTTGAGTGGTTGATTAGCTAGGAATTAAGCCACTGTTCTTCCATTGATGGTCTTCTTAGAGACATATTCAATATCAAATTCTGATAGCAATAAGAGCCAGCTTGCCAGTTTTCCGGTCAGTGAGGGAGCATGGAATAGGTACTTCATTCGATCCACCTTGGCGATTGCTTGGATTCTGTTAGATTGGAAGTAACACCTAAGTTTCTCGGTGAGCCAGACCATGGCAGCACAAGTTTTCTCCTCAATGGTATATTGAGTCTTGTACTCTAGTAATTTCTTGCTGAGATAATAGACTATGTGTTCCTTCTTGTCTTTGTGCTCCTAAACCAATATGGCACCCAAGATGTTTCTTCTACCACCAAGTGGAGTATGAGTGTCTTTCCGCGGATCGATGGCTTAGCACAAGTGGGTTCATTAGGTGGGCCTTGATTCTATCAAAGGTTTCTTGACATTGATCGTTCCATTCTATTGGTTATTGCTTCCTCAAAAGCTTGAAGCTGGGCTAGCATGTGGTGGTCAATCTTGCTATAAAGCGGCTGACGTACTGTATTGACCCTAAAAAGCTCCTTACTTCTTTCCTGATCTTTGGTATGGACATTTCTTTGGCAGCGTTACCTTTATCGGGATCCATCTCTATGCCTCTCTTGCTAACCACGTGCCCCAGTAATTTGCTTGACGTAAGATCAAATATACACTTCTTTGGGTTGAGAAGGAGATTGTACTTCTCAATTCTCGTAAGGAATCATTCCAACACTGATGGGTGTTCTTCTAGTGTGGTGTACTTTACAAGCATGTCATCCATAGACTTCCACTTCTTTGTGGATCAAATTGTGTAGTAGTATGGTGACTGCTTGTTGGTAGGTTGCCCCTGTGTTTTTGAGTCTGAAAGGCAACACTCTAAAACAATATGTTCACCATTTGGAGATAAAGGCATTCTTGAACTTGTCTATTACATTTATAAGGATCTGTTGGCAGCCGGAGAACCCATCCATGAAGGAATACATAGCAGCCCTTGTCGCGCTGTCTTCCAGAACATTAATGTACGGTAAAGGAAAATCATCCTTAGCAGTAGCCTTATTCAAATCTTGGAAGTCCACAAACACCCTGACGTCAGCATTTTTCTTAGGCATAGGAACTATGTTGGATAGCCAAGTGGGATACCCCACAACGTCTACAAAATTAGCCTTGATCTATTTGACCACTTCTGCTTTAACCTTTTCTACCCATTCTGGGCGCATCCTCCTCATCTTTTGCTTTACTGGCCATAGGGTCCGTGGGGATCTTGTTCTCAGCAAAGTGCCGATCGAGTCCCGGCATGTCCTCATGGGACTAAGTGAAGGCTAAAATGTGACTTTTTAGTACTTTTATTAATTCTCTCTCTTGTTTGATGGGCAATTGATTAGAAATGTATACAATTTTTGGATCATCTTCCATACTTAAGTTAATTTCTTTTGTATTATCATTATTAATGTTAAATATACTAGATGGATGCTGGAATGGATGCATGGAATCTTTATTAGAAACACAATCCAAATAAGCAAAGTTCTTCATCTTATTGTCATTATAAAGTACATTATTCATTTCAAACATATTGGAAATGGAAATGAAAGACTCATCCTAATCAGTAAGGTCAAGATTTGTAGCAAATGACTCTTCCATGGTGGCTGGCTCCAGCAGGATGTCCTCATTATCTTCCTCCTTAGCCTTTACCTTGCCCTTCATGGTTTTGACCATGTCCGTGAAAGCTTGGCTTAAGTAACCTCCCTTTCTCCTTTCTTCCTCCATTGTCTTGAGCTGCTCTTGGAGGTGTTTGGTCAGAGTATCAAGAATTTCCTCTTCTTTGCTTAGCTTCTTAACTTTGTTCTGGTGCACCTGTTAATCAAGCTTGGTCTGATCGAGAATTGCCCAAGCATCTATCTAATGATTTGCTTTATTCATCGCACAAGCAATAGAGCTTTTACCGTGCTTGCCATAGTTGATAACATCTAAGAAAATTTCAAATCTCGGAACTGTCCTCCCATGTGAGTAATAGGTTCTGGGGTGCCATAGTAGGGTTGCTCTGACTTCTTCTGAGAGACCATTTTATTGGTGATTCTTCTTGCGGCATTATAGCCGAGTCCCGTAGATTTCCATTCTCCTGCCCCTATATTGAAAGTTGGCATTCCCTGCTCATGGGCACCTAGTCCTTTTCCAGGAGTATGATGTTTTTGCATTTTACCTTGAATCCAAGGGCCCCAATGCACTTCTGCTTGCTTGTTTTATCCTTGACCAATGGCGGCTGCGGCAAATCCTTTCATATGGCTTTCTTCTATCTTTAGTGCTACCACCACAAATCCTTTATTAATCTCTAAAGTGACGATCTTTCCATGGAATGGAATTTTGATTTTCTGGTGAAGAGAGGATGGAACCCCTCCCAAAGCATAGAACCATGGTCATCCAAACATAATAGAGAAAGTCACTAGGATGTCTATGACAGTAAAAAGAATAATAGATGATAATTCTCTGATAGTAATTTCGGCTTCAAATGTACTAATGATGGTTCTCCTGGAATTTTTGTAAGCCTTGATGACCATCATGGATCTCTTCAAGTCCTCCTCGGTTAGTCCTAGGATTGGCAGAATATCCTTAGTATAAACATTCAGTGATGAGCCGTTGTCAACCATTATACAAGGCATGATGCACCCAAATACACTTGCCTTCAAGTAGAGAGCCTTATTGTGGCGAATGCCCTCATTGGGTAAATCTGAGCTTGAGAAAATAATATCGAGGAAAATAGTGTTGGTCTCAGCGTTAAGTAGCACATAAACTTGTTCCAGTGATGCAAGGGGAGACTTTCGATCTCCATCAGCTTTTTCCCAATGGCAAGCCTATGGTCCTAAGAACCAAGAAGAAGGTCCCAAATGCTCATCTTAGTAGTGGTGGCCTTTAACTATTCCACAATAAGACTTTCTATCTATTCCGAGGACTTGACAAAAATAGGAGGTGTCGGAGGCTCCATTGTTGGAACAATAGGGGCAACTGACCTAGTGATTTTCCCTCCTCTAGTGAAAAGACTAACAACCAAGGTATGCAAGTTTGTTTTTTTAAAGACTTCAAACTCGTCAAAATCTTCATCAAGTGGTATTTCTCCCAAGTTAATCGGCTTGTTCACGGAGAATGGTGCTTTAGTGGTGAAAGGCCATTGGATAAAGGGAGCCTTTCCAGGCTGTCTTTCCCAAACCATTGGGTTCTCTTGTAGGATTTGGCATAGAATAGGATTGGAGTCTCGCCTAATCATGTGAATGGTTGAGGAAGCTCCATCAGTTGGATCCTGACCATTGTCGTATATGACTAATTCTTTTGGATCATCATAGTGCTTATCCATGTAGCAAGGATATTCCTTGGTGGATTTCATTGATGTTTTGCAGGCTGCATTAGTTGCTTTCCATTCCCAATATAACAGCGGGTTTCCATGACTATCCAGCTTAGGAATCATACCCTCTGGTGGGTCTATCCGGGTGAAGTAATCGATGAATTATCTATCCAGTGTATTCCAAAATGACTATTGCTTTCTTTTTGAGAGTCAAGCAGAACCTTTCGGGCCAATGCACATAGTGGATGTATCCATCATTCATCATTTGCATGAATTCACCGATAAGAGGGTATGGCCTTGTGTTTCCATTATAAAATATGGGACAAACTTCCATCAAGTCTGGACTTCGGATTCGATAACTGGCTTGATCTAATTCATTTTCTGCATAGATTCTCTCCACGATGTACTCTCAAGAATGTTCTTGCCCCTCATCTCAGATCATATAAATTAAGTTCTCATTGCTTGAGTCGAAGTATGTAAAGTCTCCTAAATCATCACTTGTCATAGACCATAAGAAGCCCGAGGAGTCATGTTCTAAAGACGAGGCATAGCTCTCAACACGATCATATTTAAAATCCCCTGGTAAGTGATTTAGCTCATCATCTGAAAAGATCTCAGGTTCGTACCATAGATCATCCACTTTGCTTTCATCTTTATGATCCGATTTGTTGGAGTCCTCGAAGTCTTCTAATTCTTCATCTGAATCATTGAAAGTTTGTGGTTTGAAAACCCAATTTGGCGCGTGCTGAATTGACATATCGTTATCAGAATCTTCTTCCAAATTTTCCTCAAGATCTTCCTCCGGATCTTCCTCAGGGTCTTCCTCAGGGTCTTCCTCGGGATCTTCCGCAGGATCTTCCTCAGGATCTTCCTAGGGATCTTCCTTAGGATCTTCCTGGCAATCTTTCTCTATTGCATTTCCTATTGCATTCGCTCCACCCTCAACTCTTGCAATAGCCTTGCAAAGGTCACTAATCATGCCTCGTATATTCGTGAATGTCTCCTCTACACGAGTACTATAAGGCTTAATGTTTGCATAGACTCCTTCAAACGGGCCGCACAGCTCGATGTTCACTTAGTTTCTCTAGTTCATTTCTGATGCCACATTTGCACGGAGCTCAGCAAGTGGATCTGGCATCACCTCATTTAGCTTAATGCCAAGGTACCTTTGTTGGTCCCTATGAGAATTTCAAGCTTGTCTAGGATCATACAACTCTTGATTTTTTGGGTGTGCCATCCTATAAGAGCTCCAAAACTCAAACAAACTTGTTCTGATGTAATTCGGACTCATATAATTTGGACTCACGTAATCCACTTGAGGTGCCAACCACCAGCAAAGCATATCTTGGTATGGTTGAGAAGCTGCAAAATAGTAGAGGAAAGATCTCTCCATAAAGTACCAGTTCTAACGTCCTTTGAGCAGCATTATATTGTACCAGTCCATGGCCGGACCATCCAAGAAGTGGGGGAACTAAGGTACAAATCCCATCATGTAAATCTACCATTCATGCAAGAATTGGATGAATTCTTCTACATACTCATTTCGGTAAGAATCCCCTCAGAATATGAGGTGTGGTGGCACTCAATACCGGTCTATCCCTTCTCTCCTCATCCTCTAGACATATTGATCGACCATGTAGCTGATGTCCATGTTATCAAAAATCATATTATGTCCTCATCTCGGGTTATGTCAGAAGTTATCCATTATGTCAATACCATACTCATCGGCCTCCACCTGAACATTGATGGCATTTACTGTAACCTCAAAGTTTGGCAGGGGATTAGTCTGCATGCTCAATTTCTTCTCAGGCTCTTTCATCCTCTCATCAGCTATCATGTGCTGTAGATCTTTTAGTAGCCAAGTGAATTCGTTAGTACGATGCCCCTTGGTGACTTGATAGGCATAAAAGTTATCTTTATCTGCTATAATAGGTGGAACGAATTGTTTGATGCTCTGAAGCTTGAAGGACTTCCTCAGCTTGGTAAATATTTGTGACAGTGACTCTATCCATGGAGAGATAGATTAATGAGTCTGCACCTAGACGGCTGCCACAACTTTGGATGGAGCTTCTAAGGACTCGGAGCTGCCTTATTTAGAAGACCCAACTTTTTCCCAATACCTAGGCTTAGTGTGAGCATGCAGCTCTTGCTTCTTTGTTCGATCTTCCTCTTCATACTTGTCCAATCTCTTGGCATAGTCTACAAAGTTGTTAAATGTATCGAACCTTTTCATTTTCATATCTTCCCTGTACGTTAAGCTAGATCCTTTGACGAGCTTTACAATCAACGCCTCCTAGTCAGGTGCCCCAGTCACAAGTATGTGGACTACCATCCACCTTAGGTGGTATTCTTTGAAGGATTCATTCGGGTGCTGCTTGACCCTTTTGAGATCCTATAGAGTAGTTTTATCCTTCAGATTGAAGGCATAATTTTCCTGAAATGTAGAGCATAGTCTCTTCCAATTAGATTTTATGTTCGCAGGCATCCTCATATACGATTCAGAAGTTGGTCCATATAGAGTATCTTGAAATAGACTGACTATACTAACCTTAGGAATATTCATACTAGTCATGATTCAAAATTAACTCTCCACATACGCATGAGGAGGTCCAGTGCCAATATATGGGGCTATGTAAGGCATCACAAAGTCAGCTAAGAGGGGTTCTGACCTCATTGGCAAGAACCGGTCAATGTCCACATATTGCTCGATGGAGGGAGCAATAGTCTTGTCTTTTATCGGTGACAACTTGTCCATGTCTGCCATTTTTGCCTACAATGCTGCTATTTTTGCATCATGTTCTTGGGCTTTTTGTGCATTAGTAGCGCTCAGCCTTTCCTAAACATCATGGAATTCTGGAGCATCCCGGATCCTACTAAGGAATAGTCCTACTGCATCATCGTCTGCCATTATGGTTTCAGGTTCTGGGACGGAGAAAAATCCCGCCACAAATTTGACTGGTGGTGGGGGTTTGACTTTTGGACTACCTGTAATACATCTTAGCCTCCTTTTCTCTCACTTCCACCCTAAAAATGCAAGAGATCAAGTGTTAGTAAGTGTATCGGGCATGGCTATGAGCCTTACTTACCTTGTTTGTCGGTATGAACGAGTGGATGAACAAATGAATGAATGAATGAATGAATGGATGAATGAATGGATGAGTAGGTACAAATGGTAGAAGGTTGGGTGTTTGTCAACTACTGATGGAACAATTAGCAAAGGCAGCCTGTAATATTCGTGGAATACCACAGACATATAGCTTGATGACCAGAGGTGAGATGACTCACTGGTCACTCGGGGATTTACTCCATGGTCTAAGGTGAGCTGACGCGCTGGTCACTCGGGGAATGACTCTATGGTCCAAGGTGAGCTGACTCGCTGGTCACTCAAAAGGTTGACTCTATGGGCCAAGGTGAGCTGACTCGCTGGTCACTTGGGGATTTACTCTATGGTCCAAGGTGAGTTGACTCGCTGGTCACTCAAAAGGTTGACTTTATGGTCTAAGGTAAGATAACTCGCTGGTCACTCAGGGATTAACTCTATTGTCCAAGGTCAGATGACTCGTCGGTCGCTCAAAAGGTTGATTCTATGGTCCAAGGTAAGCTGACTCGCTGGTCACTCAGGGATTGACTGTGTGGTCCAAGGTAAGATGACTCATTGGTCACTCGGGGATTGACTCTATGGTTCAAGGTCAGCTTAATCGCTGGTCACTCGAAGGGTTGACTCGTTGGATAGAGGTGAGATGATTCACTGGTCACTTGAAGGCTAACTTGATGGTCAAAGGTTAGTTGACTAGCTGGTCACTCGAAGGTTGACTCAGTGGTCAAAGGTGAGTTGACTCGCTGGTCACACCATGATCAAAGGTGAGTTGACTCGTTGGTCGCTCGATAGGGTTCATGTATTTTGGCTCATAGGTTTCGGCTCATGGGTTGAGCCTACGTGGACTCACTGGTCTTGGATTATTTTGGCTCATGGGTTGAGCCTAAATGGACTCACTAGTCCAGATTTGTTTCGGCTCGTGGGCTGAGCCTAGGTGGACTCACTTGTCTTAATTATTTCAGCTCATGGGTTGAGCCTAGGTAGACTCAATGGTCTCAATTATTCCTATGTTCCCATAACTAAGGAAATAAAATGGTATGGCACACATCAATGTCATGGCTGCACAAAAACATGGTTAGTTTTCACATAATCATGATGCTTATGATGCCCATTTTTAGTTTATTTATGTTTAATAAACTTGCACATATAGCAAGCAATTAGATTGCGCCTACCGCCCTTTTAACTCCATTGGGTTACTTCGCTTTAAAGCCGGCGGGGGAATTAGCGAACTCTGCTCGCGTGCACTCTGGGTTTTTAGGTAAAACTATGGGCAAGTGTCTATGGTTCATCTATACGAGGCTTTCGGTCTTAGGTTGGGTGCAATTGTGTATCCTGCGCCTTTGTGTACCGAGTCCCAGTGGCCCTAAACGAACCAAAAGAAACTTTTTGACATATAATATACTCGGGTAGTCTTGCCCTTCATCGAGCAAGGTCCTCGTATGTTATGCAAGGGGTGTGATTAGATCCATAGCCCTCAAGCCCTAAGCAAACTTGGAGATACTTCATTTAAAGACACCTAGATTGGTTAAGGGGTAAACAATGCAGATGCTATACAACCCTAGAATTATGTAATGCCTAAAATTACCACATATTCCATAATTCCAAAATTTAATTTGAACAATATTTTAATTATCATGTCAAAAAAAAGAATTTTTATGAAAATCGGGTTTTTATAAAAATAATTTTCCCTAGCAGAGTCGCCACTATGAGCGGGCAAAGTCCTGTATTTATAGAGGGGCGGTAATTAGCTGTCGGGCTAATTATCTATCTAAAACGATCTTACTTTAATCCCATAAATCCTTGCTAGATCTCGGTAAGATTTGATTTTTTTACTGCAGATAGGAAATTAGCTGACGGGCTGATTACATATGTTTGACCAAATTTTGACTTTTTTATTTTTTAGTAGATAATGCTAAATCAAAGCTTCCCCAGAATGCAGGTTTTTTAATTTTGGATTTTGGATGACAATTCGGTCCATTTTGGCTCTTTTATCTGATCGCTGAACAAAATAGGCATAATTCTTCATCAGGCAGAAACGGACCTATGCTAACACCGCCCTTTTAACTCCATTTGGTTACTTTGCTTTAAAGCCAACATGGACCTTAGCGGAGTCTGCTCCCGTGCTCTTTGGGTTTTTGGGGAAACCTATGGGGAAGTGTTTATGGCTCATCTATATACAGGTTTCGGTCTCACCATTGGGTGGGATTTGGGTACCCTGCGTCTTTATGTACCGGGTTCCAGTGGCCCTAAGTAAACTAAAGGAATCCTTTCCACATATAATATACTCGGGTAGTCTTGCCCTTAAGCGAGCAAGGCCCACATACATTACGTAAGGGGTGTGATCAGATCCATACCCCTCAAGCCATAAGCGAACTTGGAGATACTTCACCAAAAGACACTTAAGTTGGTTTAGGGGTAAAGAATGCAGATGCTATGCAACCTTAAAATTTGTGTAACGTCAAAATTACCGCATATTCAATAATTCTAAGATTTAATTTGAATAATATTTTAATTATTTTGTCAAAAAAAAGAATTTTTATAAAAATCAAGTTTTTATAAAAACTTGTCCATAGCGAAGTCTCCAATGTGATCGGGCGGAAAATTATTAGGAGGGAGCACGCGGGGTACGGTGCGCGGGGCGCGTTTAGGTTTGGCGCAGTTCGAGCAAATTGTGATATCGTTCTTTTTAATAAAACGTTCGGTCTTATTGAAGAGAAAATTAATTTTATTTTCTTCACGTAAACTTATTGAATGTGAGAAAATCGTGGCTTTTTATAAGCCAATAATGTGATTATATTGAGAAATATATTTATACATTTTATTAAGAAAAGACATAATTTTCAAATAAAGCATTTTTATTTTATTTAAAAATAGAATAGAGTCGCCACCTGGTTTAGCTCCACCGGGAATTGTGGTATATTGAACCTAAATGGGATTTTTATACCAAAAAGAAAGTGAGATATCGAGTTTGGACACAATAGTTGCTCAAATTGTTCAAATTGTTTAAGTTAATTTTGGAAGTTCAGAATTTGTAGTAATTTCTACATTACAACAGGTTTATTTAAGAAATAAATTCAAGATATAAAATAGGCATTATAATGACATAATAAATTGATATTTTCTACCGAAATTTTGGCAGAGCAACGACAACACTTGGGTTTTGGCCTGGAAACTCGGATAGAGTTTCCTCACATTCTGGATGTCTTGTTCGTACATGCATGCTTATTTACACGTATTATAGTTTAAGTTGTACTAGTGGCTCACTTAACCAGAAAAATGGAATGCAATGTGCAATAACAAAAATTATATAAATAGAAAAATGAATTTAAAGGTGGGCTTGTAACCAATTACCCTCAGTTTACCTTTTCGTCTATAGGATGACTTGAGAGCTGGTGTAGGACTGAATTTGTCAGAGATTCTGATTTGCTTGGAAAATAGGTTTAACCGAAGTTATGGCTATAATCTTGGATTACTCCTAAGGAAAATGCGGGGTTTTTTAGAGATTGAGTCGTTTTTAGATCAAAGATCAGTATGAGATCCTATCTAAAAAGACAGAAAAATGAGTTTATACCGAGTGTCGGTAACAAATCTTGGATTTGGAAGTGTTTTTAGCGGAGTTTTGGGGCTTTAAGGACTCTCGGAATCAAAGTGGCATGAATGGACTCTTTTGTTTTTCGTCCATCTCTTGAAAATAAGAGGGGAACTCCTCTATTTAGAGAGGGGTGGTAATTAGCCAGAGGTAATTAGCCGGCGGGCTAGTTACCTATCTCACAAAAGTTTATTCGGATTCGATAAATTTTGGCCAGGTCTCGGTAAGATTTGATTTTTTTTTCTTGTAGGCAGGCGATTACCCGGCGGGATGATTACCTATGTTTGACCAAATTTGACTTTTTGATTTTTCGGTAGAAAATGCTAAATCGAAGCTTCCCTGGAATGTGGATTTTTTAACTTCAGATTTTGGATGACAATTCGGTCCTCTTTGGCTCTTTTGTCAAATCAATGAACAAAACAGGCATTATTCCTCATCTGGCAGGACCAGAACTGTACTAACAGGAACCTACTACATCAACTTCCATTATGTACGTACACCCTTCTTATCCAAAGGCTTAGAATTTTACCCTTTATGTACCCCTTTTTATGCAAGATTAGATTTGGTCGCCCTTTGTTGTCCTCGTGGTAATCAAAGGAAAATACCATCGCAGTCAGCGGGAGGAATATGATTGGAAGAATATGCTTCACATGTGTTGTGTTGTATTCCCTTGTAATTGACCTCACCATGCATTGTTGTACATGACTCATGCATAACCAAACCCATGAATGTACTGATCTTTTGGTGACTACCTCAGTTCAAGGCAAGAGTTAGCAACTTCATTCAACCAGTACACCAATCCTAACTCCAGTTCACCCAATGGCTCAGTTTGGTTAGCCAATTCAGCTAGCGAACCCAAAGCCCCTCGCAACTAGTAGTGGGTCTCATTTGCTCTATCAAGAGGCCATTTCGCAAGTTAACTATAGTAAGGGCCAAAGCCAATTTCATGACTTCATAGTTATGCCAAAGGGGACAACCCTCCCTTTTCTCATGGGTTTACCCTATGTCATGCCTCACAACCATAAGGTTCACCCTATGATTCTCGATGACATCTCACCTTGGAATACTCCTCTTGTGAAGTTTTTCAAGAAGTTGAAGAAATATGGGTTAATTAAGCACCTCCAGCTGATTCTTCTGCAAAAGCCCAAAGAGAGGGGGAATTTCTGTGTATACCATGTCAGCCACGGCCACCCGACAAAAGTGTGTGAAGATCTCCTTAAAGCCATCACTATTTTGATTGATGAAAGGAAGATATATGAGCTCAAAATGATAGGGGAGGAAGTAGCTATGATCAACTCAGGTTTAGAAGAAGACGAGGTATAGAAGCGCATATTAGAAATCTAGAAAGCTAAGGAAGAACCATCAATAATGGATTTAATGATTATTGAATAGTGAAACGAGGAGCCCGTCCATGATTATTTCCAAAGGTGGCTAACTATCCTGATAGCTCTCAAGAGAAGGCCTTATGAAAAAGAATTAGCTGACCAATTTATCATTGGGCTACATCCTCACCTCCGTAAGATAGCATTGGTGAAAACACACAAGACCATTCCAGAGTGTTACGAAGCAGTTATAGAAGCAGAAAACCATTTTGAAATAGTGAAAACTAGTGACTCATCAAAGATCGAAGTAGACAAAGCCATCCACACCCTTACCACTTCATTGTACACCATCATATATTTAGGGGATGAGAAGAAAACACCCATCCAGGAAGCTTTGAGAAACCTACTCTAGGTCACAAGAGTCACCATGGACAATGTGTTGATTGAAGAACAGTTGCAAGTTCTGGACCGTAACCTGACCCACCTCTTCATGAGTGACCATGAAGACCCTCCGCTTGTGGAGGATGACAATTCATTTATTTGTAATGAAAGTGATATAGTCTTAGGGCACACTAATGATAATAATGACAATGATTTTTCTTACTTGTTTGATATTTTGCCTGATGACAACATGCATTTATCGGACCATACGCATAATGTTTTTAGCATTAATGATGTTTTATTGCATGACATTAACTTGGGTACTACTAGAAAATCCAAAAATTATAACAATAGCCAATGACTTATCCCCAATTGAAAAAAGAGAGATGATAAAAGTGCTTAGAAAATGTGTTAACACTTTCGCTTGGTCGTATGAAGACATGCCTTGTGTAGATAATCAAATCATCGGGCATGGTATCCCAACTAATCCAAAGTTCAAACTAGTCAAACAAAAGTTGAGGAGCCAATGTACAGAGTGGGCTGATAAAGTAAAAGCTGAAGTTGCCAAGATGCTCGAGGCTAAGTTCATCGAGGTAGTTGAGTATCAGGCATTGTTAGCAAATGTGATCCTAGTTCCAAAGAAGGATGGGAAGGTTAGAGTATTCATTGACTTTCATGACTTAAACAAGGCATCTCCAAAAGATAATTTTCCGTTACCTCACATTGATTTGCTAATAGACAGCCCCGCCAGGTCCACAACGTATTCGTTCTTAGATGGGTTCTATGGGTACAATCAGATCTTAATTGATATCATCTATAAAGTAATGATAACCTTCATCACAGAATGGGGAGTGTACTGTTACAAAGTAATGCCTTTTGGATTGAAGAATGCAGGGGCAACTTATTAGAGGGTTGTGAATTTCCTATTGCATGACACGATCCATAACAAGTTTAAAGTCTGTGTTGATGGCATGCTAGTAAAATCTAATACAAGGCTAGATCATCTGGAGATCTTGGATAGATTTTTAACAAGGATTCGAGAGTACAACTTCCATTTGAATCAAAAAAAGCGTGTGTCTTGGGTAACATCTGGGAAGCTCCTAGGCCACATCATCAGTCAGAGAGGAATCAAAGTTGACCCCGACAAGCACAGAGCTATCTGAGAAATGCCTATTCCCAAAACCGAGAAGGAAGTTAGGTTGTTTCTTGGATCGCTCCAGTATGTAATCCAATTCATGGCCAAGTTAACAATAGTGTGTGAGTTGATCTTCAAGTTGTTGAGAAAGAAGTAAACTATAGAGTGGAATGAATAGTTTCATATAGCCTTCAACACAATCAAAACTTACCTCATGAGTCCCCCAGTCTTGAACCCTCCCATACCTTATAATCCACTTGTTCTTAATCTGGCCATATAAGAATCATCCGTGGGTGCAATGTTAGTTCAGTAACAAGATTACAAGAGAGAACACTTTATCTACTACGTTAGTAAGAAGTTGTTTAAATATGAGATGCGATACATTGTTTTTGAAAAGACATGTACTGCGATGATATGGTTAACCAACAAGTTGAGGCATTACTTCCAGTCTTATAGAATTCAAGCAGTTGCTAAGGTAGGTTCGATGAAATATCTTTATCAATCCCCTACATTGGCGGGGAAGCTCTCTCGATGGCTTCTTTTGTTGTCTGAGTTTGATATCGAATATGTCACAAAAAAAAAAGTAATTAAGGGGAGAGCAGTGGTTTAGTTCCTTGCAAGGTAACCTATGGAGTCTAATTACACAGAGAATCTAGATTTCCCTGATGAGCAATTAGCGGTAGTGGAAGTTGAGAAGGTCGAATGGATTATGGACTTCATTAGAGCTATGAATGAAAGGAGTTCTGATCTTAGGGTGATCATCATCATGCCTTAAGGCGAGGTTATCCCATTAAGCAAATGTCTAGAGTTCACAGTCACCAAGAATGGGACCGAGTATGAAGCCTATCTCTTTGGTCTTGAAGCCCTATTAAAGGTAGGGGCAAAGGAAGAAAAGGTGATTGGTGATTCCGTGCTAGTGATAAACCATGTCATAGGGGAGTGGGAAATCAAAGAAGAGTCGCTCAGACCATATGTGGAAGCAGTTTGGAATTTGTCACTACAATTCAATCAGTGTTTCTTTCAGCACGTGCCGAGAGATGGGAACTAGATGGTTGATTCTTTGGCTAACTTGGCATCTATATGGGTATGCTAACTTGGCATCTATATGGGTAGGAGAAGAGGTCTGACCCATATATCCATTGATAATGGAAACTTCTTGTTCCCCATATCATGAGAATGTTCGAGTTATGATCATGAAAGAGCACAAAGCTTGTTGGTACGATGACATTAAGAAGTTCTTCAGAGAAGGAGGATGCAATGAGGGATTGTCAAGTTTAGATCGTATGACTATCAGGGGATTAGAAGTATAGTTCAAGCTAATAGATGAAGATCTCTTCAACAGGACTACAGAGGGGTTGTTATTAAGATGTTTGACAGAACAAGAGGCAGAAAAGGTGATGATCCAGGTGCACTCAAGAGATTGTGGTTCGCACATGAATGGGATGGCCTTGGCTAAAAAGATTCAGACAATGAGGTATTTTTGGACCACAATGAATGCTAACTATGTCGAAAAAGTTAAGAAATGCCACGAATGCTAGATTTATGGGGATAAAAAGCATTTACCCCCATCCAAACTTCACAATTTGTCCACTCATTGGCCTTTCTCGGCGTAGGGGATAGATATAATTGGCGAAATTTTGCCATCATCGACCATTGGGCACCTATTCATCATAGTCGCAATTGATTTTTTTAAAGTGGGTAAAAGCCGAATCCTATGCCAGTATCACCGCCAAGAAGATGGCCAAGTTCGTAGAGAGGCACATTTTCGCTCGATATGGGATCCCGCACCATGGGGTTTCTAATAATGGGGTACAGTTGTAAGGAGCTACAGCTGAATTGTTAGAAAAGTTCAACATCGAGCATAATAGGTCCTCTCCATATAGACCACAAGCCAATGGGGCTGTTAAAGCTGCCAACAAGTCAATAAAGAGAATTCTATCCAAGACGATCTCTACCTATAGACACTGGGCCAATAAACTCCTATTCATAGTTTAGGGGCACAGAACCAGTGTGAGAACTCCCACCGATCATATACATATGAGTGGCATTTTAAATAATCGCAAGTATGCGAACATCAGTTTTTTCTCTACATTTTGTGCTCTTTGTTGTTATTGTTACCGTGTGTGTATTAATAAACAAAAGACAAAAAATACCGATAAGCCATAAAAGAAATAAGGTTTATGCAAAAGTCGAAAGAAGTCAGCTGGATTGAAAACCTAAAAGGGCGATCTAGGAAAAAATTAAGACAATAGAAAAGAAAAAACGTTTGTTGAACTTAGCCACCAAGGATTATTTTGGAAAAAGTCAAGATAAAAAGATATAAAAGTAAATGTTTGATAGGTCATCTCCCACTAAATGGCAAATTCAAAAATCAGAACTCGAGTAAAACATGGCAATATTTTACACTTATATTGTTTTCAAGCATCATTTGTCTTATACATTTCACAGCTGAGATCCCTTCAACTTAGATCCCCCTACTGTGTACTTACACGATATCACACATCTCCTGAAGTGCTAATCTCAACCAAACAGCCTTGGTATTACTTTTCAGTCTAAATTGGGTCAGTTTGCGTGATTAGGAACTCCAAGTGTTCAATAGTTAACTCACTTGCTCATTTGTGCTCTAAAAATCCTCCTTGGTTAGTCAGTCATGAGGTTCATTCAGTTATGTAATATCATGCTTCGCCATTCCGAGTCACTGATAGGGTTCTATGATGTCAGTTTTTCCGTAAGTTACTCCAAGGGGCAACATGAGTCAGCAAGAAGCAATATTTAGTGGTTTTAGTGCAAATAAGGAAAGTTCAGCATGTATAAAAGTGAAGCAGTAAAAGTATCTATATAAATAGCATTCATGTGTATACTGAAACAAGTCACATAGGGATGAAAATGTCCAAAAAGAAAGTAGAATGAATCCTAATCTAAGCTGCAGGGATATCCTAGCCCTGGGGCAAGTCCTAGGTCTTGTCTTGAATGTCCGAGAATAGAGTTGAGACATTGAACATCACCTTATCCTCCACCCTGGTAGTAGCTATGATAGGAAACTCAGGCACTGTAATCCCTAAACCTTCAGCATAACCCTCAACAGTAGCACCAGTCACCTCAATCTATTTCGTAGCCTGCTCCTCCACTCGTTGCCCGATCTCATCTACCTTAGCTACCTGAGCCCCAACTGGTGCCTCCCAATATGCTAAACTATCATCCTTAGAAGAAGCATTGGATGGCTCGAGGTCCGCCTACCCTCAGTCATACGGGCCAGCTATACCTATAGCATCTTTGTCTCAGCCATAGCTCGAGCCATCTGCCCCCTAGCCCTCTCTAGATCTGCCTCCAGTAGTGGGATCCGATCTAGCACAATAGTGGCAACACTCAGCTGCTGCTCCAAAAACCTAGCCCGATTATTAGAGGTGTCAAGTTTCAAGCAGACTTATCATGCTCCATGGCTAGCAGAGTCTACATGAAAATCAAAAGATCAGTACACATATGAAAATATCATGGAATGCATCATGCATAGTTTGTTGAATTTTTGTAGGAAAATAAAGTTTACCGCAGCGAGGGCATCCTGTGCCAGCATCAGATCCCGTATCAAGAAGGATCCTCGAGTGATCCTCTATGCCTCAATTACATACACCTACAAAGACCAGCCAATTTAGTTCTATAGACAATTTAATAGATGTATGGATTGAAAGATAAAGACAGGAACCCTTACATGGGTCACACTAGAAGGGGTGAAGTGGATGGTATAGAATGACTACTCGAGCCCATAAATAGCATGCTTCCTTGAGTGATCGAGGAGTCAAAAAGTAGAATCCTGATCGGTCCAAATGACTTCCTCCCTGACATCATCGATGGCTCAGGATCAGCTAGCTCAGCAGAGGCAACGGCAGTTGTAGTCTTCTTCCACTTAGGGGTAAAAGACTACTTTTCAATTTCTAGATTATTAGGTTCTCAATTCATGCAAGCAAAAGTAAAAGTACACAGAAATTTACAAGTCAAGTAACGAAGTTTACCAGAGTGGAAGAGGCAGTTGGCCTGGAGATGCCCTCAGTCCTACAAACTACAAAAGGACCCCCGCAGTCGCCTCTAGCTCCATCATCATCATCATCATCAGTATCATCATCATCTGCATAATGGAACTCAAGTGGCGTGTCATCCAGATAGATCCTTGGGCATGGCTGGAGAAGTGAACTGAAAATGAAGTCAGGATATGAGCCATCGACTAACACCATGCGGGCCCCCTCACCCAAGAGATATAGCCCCTGATCCGTCCTGGCATCAGGTGCAGCCAATAGACCCTATAGAAATAAGGGGAGGGATTGGTCTCTCTACCATCGAGCTCATCCGCCAGTCACGAACTTGAATTGAAAGTGCAGGTTCAAAAGTTTACCCAATCAAAGTGTAGTTGGTATATGTACTCCTGGTACTCAGCTACACACCATGGCTTTTATTGTCAGGACCCCATCCCCCTTGCAGTGATAAATGGAGTCTCGGGCTGACCAGATAATCTCGACCAGGGGATGAAGTGATGCCTAAATCTGCAAAAAGAAATCAAAGTTAGTGGCCAAACAATCAAAATCAAAGTAAGAGCATTTGAGGGAGTTCAGATTTTACTAGAAGGAGAAAATGACTAATCTTCAGCTCAGCCTGCTAACCTCGAATGCCGACATTGAGGCCATTATACAAATTAGCCAAGATAACCTAGCACGAGTTCTTGCCAAGCACACTAGCAAGATCCTCTAGAGCAGATAGCACCCCATAGTTAATGCTGCTCGAATAGGTAGGGAAGAAGACGATCTATAGAAGGGTCAAGAGGAAAGACCTGGCATACTAGTCCTTCCTATCATTAGTAATTAGGCTTTGCTATGCTTGCTAGTATGCATAAAGCTCCCCGTACTTGAGCTTGTCCTTTCTGCCAGGATGAAGCCCAAGAAGTGGCTTTTTATAGGCTTCACCTCAACCTGTGAATGCCAACCATTGGTATAGATGTCAAAGTGGATGATCTCACCACCCCAATCAAACCTCATCAGTGCACATATGTTAGAGAGGGTGACGGTAACCTCCCCAATTGTGAAGTGAAATGTGTAAGCTATCTCCGACTATCGCTCGACCAAAGTAGAAATGGTGGAGGGGGCAAAGGTCTTTGGTGCTAAAGGGATGGCCTGAACAATCTCAGAGAAGCCCAAGTCATCGATACGGGTTAGCAACTCAGCATCCCTAATAGTGCGGATCTCCTCTTACAATTTTCAACAGAAGCTCAAGTCTCCGATGGACATGAAAGTAAACTACAAAGGTAAACCAGTAGCACAACAGGTTCAGAATGCAGAAAATAAGTCAAAAGTTGGAAAGGAATTGCAGAAAATAAAGTTTTGGACATTTTTTCCTCGGCTACAGGGGCTATACGGCTGCCCAATACCTATATGGGTCCTCAAGATAGACCCGTATGAAAAAAAGGACCCGTATAGTTCCTCCCCACCTGTATGGGCCCCTACAAATAGTCCCGCAATGGGAAAAATTCCAAAATAGCCAAAAAAAACATCCAAATGCAATCAAACTGTAATCTAACCAATTCCAAAAGATCCCTAGGCTAAAGTTACATGCATTACGCTCTATTTGAATCCCCAAAAGACCCTAAATTCATGCCAAAGCAAAGGAATTAAAAAATGGAAAAAATTAAAAATTGGAAAATTTTGAATCCACTTACTTGGAGTTCAGAGGGATGAGTAGTAGGAGAAGGCACCACTAGAAATTCTGAGAAGGGAGAATAGGCAAGAAAGGAGTCCATTTCACGGAACACATATTCGAGAGATACCGGGCATCACTGAAGCTCTAATTTGCTAACCTAAGACAATTCCTCACGATTGAGGTTGAAATGGCTGGCATCGGGAATCTTTTTATACATCCTCGAGTGAAAATGGATGAAAAATTGCCATAGTGGAAGAAATTTGGAAGTTTTTGAAAAAAGGGAATGAGGGGACTATTCGGTTTTTAAATGCTTTCCCGAGACCAGCTATATAGGCCCCTATTGCCCTTATGGGTCCCTCATAGGTAATAATCCACCTGTACGAGTCTCCACCACCCGTACGAGTCCCAACTTTGAAGGGCAAGATAGTTTCAAGAAGAATGAGCCCTCCCAAGCAACAACGACACATTAAATTTATGATTTGGGGCCAACCCCACGTCTCAAACTCATCTTTTAATTTAATTCGGGGCAAAACCCCTAAGTTTACATTGATCCTTGATTGAAGGGGAAAGATAATTTTTTTAACAAAAAGTCAATCAAGAATCGAGGTAAGCCTTTTCAAAATATTCACTAACACCAATATTTTTTATGTGCAGGTATATTCCACACAAGACGATAGTGTCATTGAAGGGACACCACACGAGGGGCATCATCCCAAGGGGTATTCCCAGCAATCAGACCACTTGGGGGAACTTTTCCAAGCAGGGAAATCAATTAGAAGGGACATTCCCCCAATCCTAAAATCCATTCAAGGGGTAATGTCCTTGAAGATATCCACAATAGACAAAAAGCAAACCATTCCCGGCAACGAAATTAACCAAAGGGCATCCCCCTTGTCATCCAACACCCTAGGGGCATTCCAGCCTGAAATAGTTGGGCCAGACCCAACATTTCTAAACCCAAACACAGTTTATTTAGGGGCCACCCCTCATCCACACGTCTTCATTCTTAATTGAAGGGGAAAATTTTAGTTCACCACAAAATCAATCAAGAATTAAAATATTTCATTTTAGATGGTAACTAATGCAACATTTTTATTGTCTGTTGATAGGTAACTCCAAAATCCCCAGCTAGAGAGTCATATGCCTAAGGAAAGGGATATACCAGCATCAGGAGAGTCATCCGTCTTAGGAAAGGGATACACCAACAGTAGGAGAGTCATCCACCTTAGGAAAGAGATACACCATCAGAAGAAGAGTCATCTGCCTTAGGAAAAGGAATCATTATTAGTAGGAAAGTCATCCACCTTGGGAAAGGGATACACAACCAGTAGGAGAGTTGATCAACCTTAAGAAATGGATACAAGGAGAATTCATCCGACTTAGGAATGGAATACACCAACATCAGTCAAAGGAAAGTCATCCGCCTAAAAAAGGGGATACTCACAGCAAAGGAGAGATGCTCGCCTCAAGAAAGGAACATGAACAAAAGCTGTTTGCCTTAGGAAAGGAATGCCAAGGAAAGGAGTTCACCTAAAAAAGGAACCCACCTATATCATCACATTAGCTATGATTTTCTAGACCCTTGTACATATCGTGAGATCATACAGATCAGTATCTACAGCGATCCCATGAGGGGCAGTCTATGGGCACTAGATTTTAACTGTCCTTCTCATAAAACAATGATGAGAGCTAGATAATGTAATCTCTTACATGCATTATCCATTAGAGGTGTTCCTACTATAGCAGGCATGAGTTTAGCTAGAGTTTGGAGACCTAGACTACCTTTGGGGACTCGTACGGGTTGCACCCAAGGGTATCGGTCCATAGGTTGACCCAAATTGCTCCAATCCTCTATACACCCTAAAGGGACCCATACGGGTCTTCCCTACCCTTACGGGTGCTACCCGCTACCTATTAGGTTGGTCTGATTGCAAACATACCATATTTGATTAAAGTCAATCATAAATGGGATTTATTGCATTCATATACAAAATTTCCCCATAAATAGAGGCATTTTGCCTCACTTTCAAGGGGTGCCAAGTTAGAATAATTCTAGAGAATTTCAAAATTATTTTTCCAGCAATTTGCATAGGTATAGAAAGGGTATAGGAGAGGTATAGAAGTGATAAAATAGGGAGAAAACCATTTCACATTGGTTTTGTCCACATTTTTTTTCATTCTAGCTTCAAATTAGGATTGGGGTGAGGTTCTGTCCACACAAACACTTACCTAAACAGTCCTAAATCCATCATTTCATCATCTACTTTGGCTTGACTCTCTCTTAGCATTAGGATCACTTCAAAGTGGATTCACGGCATTAAGGTACGCTCCAGAGTTTCAAAGAGACTCACTTCCTATTTATTTTATTGTCATTTTCATTTATTTGATTTGATCTATCCTTTGATCTATATTGGGTCTTATCCTAACCCATATGGGCCTTGTTGGCATCTATATGCCCCTACAGTGGCTATACGGATGCGTTGCGCCCATATGGTAGGAAATCCCATTTTAATCTATTCTTTTTCTATAAATTTGTTTTGATTGAGGCTGCAATGAGGTTCTATTTTGGTCTAAATAGGACCCATACAGGTCCCCCATACCCATACAGGTCCCTAAAGTAGCCGTACGGGTGTCCCCCATCCGTACAAGCACTGGCCCCCTAGGCAGAATGTCATTTTCTCCATTAAATTGTAAAATGACCTAACATCACCATTTACAATGCGATCAGTTTCACTAATGATCCGGTAAATCAACCCACAAAAAGTGAAAATGTGTTTTCATAACAAAATACGTTGAAGACTCGTTATTTTTGTTCGATCCTAGAAGTTGCCTGGGCACTATCAATCGCAAAATCACCGCGCTAACATAATCATATATTTCCTAACAAAATGCTGACTTATGATGTGTGGTAAACTGTTCCAATCTTTATGGATGCAGGCGAATTTACTTATTTTGTTTTATAACTTAGAAGAAATACATAGGTTCCCTTGCAATTCCCTATTTTTTGCGGTTGTAATTTTTATTCCCCCTTTACTATTTGTGCTTTATTATAAACTATTGAACTCATGAATCATGTGTGAAAAAGTGTAGAAAAATAGGATTTCCATAATAGTTCCCTAAATGATGAAAAGAAAATGGTTTTATGCAACGAATATAATTTTGAATTAACTAAATGAGAAATAAGTGACTCATCCGATACCCGAATCTCTAATCCAAAAGATGTGAGTCTCCCGTCCAATAGGAACCGTACAAAAACTCTTTCCCACGTAGACAACTTGGGTGGCGACTTTTTTGCATCGAGATTTAGTTCTTGATTCTTTTATTCATAAAAATTGGGTAAATGTGCAAACATGAACTAAATGGTTACATCAGGCTTAAATGTACAAACCCCTAGTGGACCCCGCCACAATGCACGAAGGGAAATCCACATATTTTTTTACCACGACAACATCACAGGAAACATAATAATAGACGCAATGACCTCCAAAGAACCTATGCAACCTATTACTCTTAGAAATCCTATCTTCAAGAGTAGGAAGCCCATGGGTTCTAGCCACATAGATGCGGTAGGCTTCATCTGGGAGAATGATGAAGGGAGCAGAGTAGTTCACTTCAACTCGGGTGCAATTATTCCATCTCTCCTGATGCCTAAGTTAGCTCAAAGCCAGAAAGTGAGCACACGGACGTCCGTAATTCTTGAGGTTGGCCATACTGCCTACATAACCGACCGGGAGAATAAGTGATAATTTCTGAGGGACCTATGAGCACTACACCTCCCTGAGCAACCTCAGTAGTCACATAAGTAATTCCACACCAAGGGCAGAACCAATAAATGTCGTCAGCAGTACAACTTCCCTTAAAGTCAACTCATTCCTCAACAGTGAAGTCCTTGTGAGAATGATTGCCTATTCTAACCAGGGAGCCTATCTCCCAATAAGCCTTCCGCTAGTAGTCCACTCTTATCAAAACAGAAAACACAAACAACTTATCCCAAAGCTAGAGCTACAATAAAAAAAGGAAAAAATATATTAAATTAAAAAGAAAAAGAAATAAGAAAAGCTTACTGGATTAAAACCCTAAAAGGACGATCCAGGGAAAAATTAAGGAAAAACTGATAAATTGAAAAACCTAAAAAGGCGGTTTATGCAAACGGAAAGGTTATAGAAAACAAATTAACCTGAAGCAGAAGCTTGCTACCCCTAGTGGTAACTCCAGTGTCATTCCGAGCAGAATGCATGAAGATCAATGTCTCAGCCAAACTCAGTGCAATAGGGGATTGCCCCTCGATCATCTATTCAATAATTTTTGATAATCAAAACTACAGACCCTGGTAGTAATCTTACAAAGGAAAATTCCCAGTAGAAGCAGGCAAATGAGCAGAAACCAACTCGCATTAGTGGGTGGGAGATTCTTGGATACCAATAGCCATGTCTAGCCTCAAACCCTTATTCCCAGGGGTGTTGCGAATCAATCGATGCCTATCATATTGATGCAATTGAATCTATTCATCAAAGTATCCAAAAACTTAAGATAAAATTTGGAAAGGAAACAAACTTTTGTCCTTCAAGACCAGCATCCGAAAGAACTTATTGGATCCATCTCTAGAAGACAGATCTGGAGCATTTAGGTCTAAAATACTTCTGGAAGACCTATATTTCAAATATAGGAAAAGTTTTCAAATGTACTTTTCCCTTTACCCTTTTTGGTCTATGGAAGTCAAAGATCCTTTCCCCAATACAAAGACAAAAATGACAACTTGAACATTTCAGAGAAAAGTTAATAGGGTCTGACACCGGACAGAGAAAAAGCTAAGTATCTTTTTCTCCAAGGCTAATAAAGGCTCGCGTGGAGCACACATCATAGAGCAAATGGTATAAAAGTTGGTGCATCACAAAATGACAAGCAAAACAATCACTAACAACTTTCCAACCTCAATCCCAAGATTTCAAACGGATCAAAATGCAGTCTAATGGATTGATCAACGGATCCAAAAGCTCCACATCAACCTGATCAAGGGTGAAGATTAAACGAAAGCTCACCAACCATAAATGGTTACATTTATGATCAAAGCCTATAAAAGGAGCTCTTCACCAAATGTGCAAGTCAACTGGTTGATTTACAAAAGCAAGTAACATAGAAACACTCATTCAATCAGTTGATACAATCCCTCCAAGAACCTGTGATTGAAAATCTGTTTGTAAGGACTCCCAAGTTAAACAATAAACTTGAGGAACTCCAAAAACCAACCCTTTGTTAAAAACCAAAGTGTAAAAATCTCCAACTGGGGTAAGTTGGGAGATTGGGATATAGCTTGAAGTAGGTGCTTTAAGTGAGATCTCCCTATAGGACTCAGCTTAGATTCGAGGTAGTAGGCTAAGTGGTACATCCTACAAAAGATAAGAGGACTCAGCTAGAAGTTGATGCTTCTAGTGGTATATCCTAGTTCCAAAAGGGGTTACCATCCGGAGACAAATCTATAAGGCTTGATTCCTACCAGTTGGAAAGGAATCCACTAGTGGATAAGATTGGAGGAAGGAAACTATTGGGACTGGACGTAGGCGGGGCTGAACTAGTAAAAAATACTTGTGTTTGATTTCCTTACGTTTTTCTTTATTGCATATTATTATCATATTTGCATCATCCGGATCCTTCTTTCGGATCCTAATCTGGCACGCTACACTAAGACTTTTCTAAGTCTGTAAATTCCATGAAAAGGGCCATTCACCCCCCTCTACCCTTATAAATACCCTCATAGGGACCAACAGAGGAATGTAGCAAACTTTATTGTATATATAACAAAAAATGTGTGTATAAAGATGCCCTACAAATGGCCTAAATTATATAAAAAGAATAAAGAAAATGGAAAAGCTTTCTACAGTCCACCACTCAAACCCGGTTGATTAGGACCAAAGAACAGGGAGTGTGGAGGAGGATAACTTCTAGGTGGAATGAATAGTGGTTGATCTCCTTATCCTGGTTATGGCTGCTACTACTTCTGTTGCTACTCAACCACCTAAAGCTCCCCCAACTGAAACTACAGCTACCTGATCTCCACCTGTAAGATTTTAACACAAGTGATCATTCATTTGTATATCATAACATACCATGCATCATTATAACAATGAAGAAGAGGCATAACACCATCAAGGCATTTTGCTCCATCATAAACTGTTGGTACCACCGAATAGTGCCACAATCCTCGACGCTGTTAGTTATAGGTAACTGAGGAAGATCGAAGTAATACAATATGCGATCAAATGATTTAAAAGCAGAAAGCAATAGGATAAGACACTCACATGGGTGGCCTCAGCCAGATGGAATGTCATCGGGCACTCGAGAACCACGCAGGGATGGATCACCAAAGTTAAAGTAGTCAGATCTCGAAGGTACATCAGGAACACAAACTGATAATGTTGGATCCCTCGATGACCCTCAATCATCCTCAATCCCTGAGATAGGGTAAAAGAAGTGAAAGATATCCCGACATGCTCAGTCTTTTTCCTACCACAATGATCCTATGCAAAACAAGAAAATTTAGAACAAGGAGAACATAAAATTAAAAAGGTGAAAGGAGTGAAGAAGAAAGTACCGTGATTTGATCTATCCCTTATGAGCCAAAATCAACCTGTCCACAAGGAGTAACAATGGTTACTAACAAACCATCTCCACCTGAATCATCATAAGGATCTGTGTTTGAAGCCTCAAGTGTAGGATCCACATCCGGCTAGCCGAGAAGCTCCACTCAGTAGAAATCCTCATAACCCCTTGCCCGCTTAGGGAAAGAACCATCAATACTAGCACTGCCGAGATGAGCAAAGTCAGGAGATCTCTAAGGCCAAAACACCCACTGGGGCAATGGTGGAGGAACATAACGAGTCTGAGGCGTGTGGTGACAACCCTGGATCCGATTTCTAAGATACCACTCAAGAGAGTAGGGAGTCTCCAAGATTAGCTAGGCACTCATGAACTCCCCAGCTAATAGCATCCAATCTGGCCAATGAGCCTCGTGTCCCCGAGGAAAAGTCCTAATCTAAAAAATTAATTAAGGGCATAGATAAGGGACCAAACCACACAGTAGAATATTCTAAATAAGAGCAACATGATTTATCGGCTCAGAAGTCAAGCCTTGGAGTCGAGTAGAGATACCCTCAGGGGAATTAAGTTCCAACTTAAGCCAATAATGAGCCAACCTTGGGCAAAAAGGAAGACCCGCACTAGGTATAAGCTTCGTCTTCATCAAAATCCCGGTCTCAAAGAACCAAACCCGAAAACGGTGCAACAAAAGAAAGCATGAACATTCAAGACTTGAAAAGAAATAGAAAATCTATAGAGATTTTGAATTCTTATAAGAAGAATCTGCATGTAAGACTTGAACTTCCCGATCTTATTCCTTGCACACTGATCGAGAACCCAATACATATGCCCAAGATTAGCTCGTCCCCAAGCATACTAATCAAATCCTTGAACATCAATCAAACTTAAAAGGATGTTGAGGCTCACCCTAGAACACCCCATGTCAAAGCAAAGCCAAGAAAGGGTTGCGGCCATGAAATCCTTGGCCACAAATTGGGAGGTAGGTGCATGACCCTACTACATGTCTAGAAAGTCATAAGCTGCTCGCAACAGATCTTCCCCTATGGCTCCCTACCAAATCCAATCAAAGCCTCAATGGTAGCGACATCAAAGCTATGACGAGAGAAACATGCATTGAAATGGATAACCTAACCAGCAAACGGTAAATTGATAATGGTGCAATAATTGACAGGAGAGATGGTATACTCACTGCAACCAAAATGAAAGGTGTGAGTGATATCAGACCATCTGCTCATAAGGTATGTGGTAACACCCGACCAAAGATAAGGACACCCCGCAATTTCTTATACTCCGGGTTGGTAACTATCCTACCCAAAGATGTCCCATCAACCAAAGCCTTGCCCCCGAGGAAAGGTTGTATACCACTTCCCATAATGAGTGATGCTCCCCCATCTTGATCAGAAACCCAAAATATAGCATGCATACACATCCATCATACACCAAATTTATAATAACATTCCAAGTTTCATTGAAAAATAAAAAATAAAAGATGATAGTAAATATGGCATTAATAAAATCCTAATTTCGCATAGTTATTATTTTTAAATGAAGTTTTTTTTTGTAAAAAAGCACACCTATAATAATAAAGGTTCCAAAGGACCTAATTTATTGTTCATCATGAATTATGACAAAATATTAAAAATAGAATAAAAAAGGGAGAAAGAGAGCTAACCGAATTTCAAGAGAGATGAGATTTCCGATTCAATTCTACAAGGATGTCATAACCGGGTCCGATCCTATGATACTTCCAGTTAACAGGAAACCCGTACAGAGCTTTGACCGCGGGTGAGCCAGTTTTATTTGTTGGCCCCCGATATTCACCATTCGAGTATTTACTTGGACATTCGGGAGAGGTACATGTGCATTAAAGAGCTTAAACCACATGGAAACCCAACAAAATCGGAATAGGAGGGGCAAGAATGGGAAGAAAAGCAAGGAAATTGTCTAAAAATTTCCGAAAATTGCCAAAAAGAGAAGAAGAAATCATAACTAGGAGAGGAGAATAGATTTTGGTGTGAAGAAAATGAAGCATCATAACTGTTATTATAGCCAGCAGGTAATTAGGCAGTGGGCTCATTATGCATGTAATTAACCGGCAGGCTGTTTACCGATCCACATGGCACACGTTTACATGTCCTTTCCGCATTATGAATATTAACGCGTAATGGATACAAAAGTTACCATTAGATAGGCAGTTTGCCCGTTGACGAATTACCTATTTTTTGGCAATTTTGCATTTTCCTGCATTTTCTGCACTGTTTACAAAACGATCGGACTTAAAAGCTATTTTAGCACAACATTTTCCACATCTTAGCATCCAAAAATAATCCTGAATTTTTTTTCCAACCTGCGGTTGACTTTAATTTAATTCGTTTAAACATTTTTAATCGATGGGGCAAAATATTTTGTTTCAAAATTGGTCGATTATAAATATTTTAACTCATTTTGCATCATACATTGTTTTGTTTGTTTCGCATACGACTAAATTTCTAGTACGAAATTTATGTATGCGAGGGGCAAACTGTTAACACAGGTCCGTTCCGGCCCGATGAGGAATTATGCCTATTTCAATCAGTGATCAGACAAAGAACCAAAAAGGATCGAATTATCATTCAAAAATCAAAAATTCAAAAATTCATATTCTGGGGAAGCTTCGATTTAGCATTTCTTACTGAAAATCAAAAAGTCAAAATTTGATCAACAAATGCATAATTAGTTGTACGACTAAGTACATATGAACAGTAAAAAATCAAATCTTAGTAGATCCATATCAGATTTACTAAGATTTAGATAAGATTGCACTCGAGTAGGTAATTAACCTACTGGGTAATTACCTATGTAATTAGCCTACCTACTAATTACCTTCTTTCTATAAATAAGGGCGCTTCCCCTTTCCCTTTTCAGCAGTTCAAAAGTTACGAAAAATTATACTACGTCCATTTCATTTCAGGAGTCCAAAAAGCACCGAAACTCTATCGAAACACTTCCAAATTTGAGCTTTACTACCTACATCAGGTATAAACTCATTTGTCTATCTTTTTATATGAAGATTCCATAGTAAACTTTGCTCTAGAATTGATTCAATTTCCCAAAAACCCCGCATTTTCCTTTCAAATAATCCAAGATTATAGCCATAACTTAGGTTAAACCTATTTTCCATCCAAATCACAATTTCTCTTGATGACTTCGGTCCCACATTGGCCCTCAAGTCATCCTGGACAGACAAAAAGGTAAATTGAGGGTAAATTGCTCTAAACCCAACTTTAAAATTCATAAAATTCATTTTTGTTTCATATTGCATTTTTATTTATCTGATTAAGTGAGCATTGGGGCTACTTATATTATAATTGATACAAATAAGCTTAAGGTATAGGTAAATATCAAGAATGTGAGCAAACTCTATTCCAGTTTCTGGGCAATACCCCGAGTACTACCGTTACTATGCCGAAATTCCGGTAGAAACTATCAATTTATTAAGCCGTGGTAATGCACGTTTTATTTTACAAGTATATGTTCTTATTAAGCCGTGGTAATGCACGTTTTATTTTACAAGTATATGTTCTTATTAAGCCATCGTAATGCCAAAATTACCAGATGAAATATAAATTCAAAAATTAACACAAACTAATTTGAACAACATGAGTAACTATTATGTCCGAACTCATAAACTCATTTCCTTTTCGGTATAAAAATCTCATTTTGGGCCAGTATACCACAATTCTCGTTGGACTTGAACCGGGTGGTGACACTATTTCTATTTTAATTAAAGTGAAAAATATTTATTTTAGAACATTTTCTTTTATTAAAATGTGAAAACATATTTCTTAATATAATCACATTTTTGGCTTACAAAAAGACCATGTTTTTCACACTCAATAAGTTTAGGTAAATAATAATAAAAATTCCTCTTATAAATAAAATAAAATATTTTATTTTAAGAAGACACGCATTAAAAGATATCTTGCAGATCTTCCTGAACCACACAAACCGCGCCCTACGCATCGCACCCCGCGTGCTCCATTAAAACCTCGCCCGCTCATAGGAACACATTTCTTCCTATAAAAAGAGGCATTTTTAAAAAAAGAACAATTGAGAAAAGAAATTAGACTATAGGCAAGATAATTCCATCACTAAAGTAAGGGTGTAGTGGGGGTATACAAGGGAGAAAACCTTTCTACTAAGGTTTTGTTCACATTTTATTCCATTCTTGGTTCATTTTAGGATCAGTGGGGAGGTTCTGCCGACAAAACACCAACCAACCAGTCCCTACAACATCCTCATCCGATTCTATTGCTTTGGCTAGGCTCTTTCTCGCCATTGGGATTGCCTCAAAGTGAATTCATAACGTAGAGGTATGCTCCCGAGTTACAAAGAGACACACTTTCTATTTATTTTTTGGCTATTTTAATACCTCCTATTTGATCTAACATTTAAACTATTTTGGGTTTTGACCTAACCCGTACACGCCTTGTTGGCACCCGTACGCCCCCTATGGGGGGCCGTACAAGTGTGCCATAACCCTATGGAGGGAAATCCCTTTTAATATGCTTTCTTATAAGACTTGTTTTAATCCAATTTTGGAAGTTCTATTTGGGTCCGTTTAAGACCAATACGGGTCCATAGTACCAATATGTCGCCTCCCCAGAGGCCATGTGGGTCATGCATGTCCCATTTCCCCAAGCAGAATGTACATTTCATATAAATATGTAAAATGAACCTAACTCCACCATTTGCCATGCGATCAATTTCATTAATAATCTGGCATATCAACTCACGAAAAGCTAAAATGTGCTTTTATAACAAAATATGTTGAAGATCCGTTATTTCTTTTCGATTCTAGAAGCCGCTTGGGCACTATCAATTGCAAAACCCCCACGATAACATAGTCACGTTTTCTTGAATAAAACATTTCTTTATAGGTGCTAACCTTTGTGGATGCAAACAAATTTATTTATTTTTGTTTTATAATTTAGAACAAATGTATAGGTTCCCTTCCAATTTTCCCTATTCCCCAATTGCAATTTTATTCCCCACATCGCTTGAATATTGCTATAAACTTTTAAATGCATGAAACGTCTGTGAAAGAGTGTAGAGAATAGACCTTCCATAATAATTCCCCAAATAATGAAAAGAGATGGTTTTACATTGCGAATGCAATTTTGAATTATCTAAACGAGAAATAAGTAGCACATTCGCTATCCGAATCTCTCAACCAAAAGGTATGAGTCTCCCACCTAAAGGAAACCGTACCAACATCTTTCTCAAGTAGACAACTTGGGTGGCAACTTTGTCTTTTATATCGAGATTTGGGTTTCGATTCTTTTAATTATAAAATTGGATAAATATAAACTAAAATGGTTTTCTACCATCACGCCATAATTAAAACCCCCCTCAAGTGGACCCTGCCATGAGGTGCTAGGAAAATATTTCACCCATTCACAAGGATCCTACATATACTCTAAGCAAAACTCTATGATGCCACTTTTTGCCTATGCTTTTGAAGAGCCCTATTTACGATCCTCAGCTATCGCTAACAAAGTCTTCTTCGCAAGGAGGCGTCTGCTCATGCATTCTATGAATGGACCATATCTTTGAGTGTTCGCTTATTTTTCCTTTTCCCTTCCATTTTGGCTCATGCATAGGGATTATTTTGTGAGTGTAAATATGAGGTTTCCTTAGGCCATGATAACCCTGACTGAATGGTCTCCAGTGCGCCTCCCCCACATTAGGCATTATATAAGTGTTATGTCTTATAATCTAGAATGGGCTAGTGTGTTTTCAACATTCTATACCATAGTCGAATCCCTTAGTTGGTTTATCATTATAGCCAATTTGTTGTGTTCCTCATTGTATCTCAATTTGTATGCAATTATTAGTCCGTTGTTGTGATTTTTCCACTTTACTCTGCTTCTAAAAATGAAAGGTCGCAAATCCACTAATCAAATTTTCCCTAGTTAGATAGTTGTCTCCGAAAATTTGTGGTTCCTTGAATGAATTCATTGCTTGGTTTTTAAGGTCAACAATTGTTTGATCCATGCTCAGAGCACCATTTTGATGTCTTTTGTGGCTTCTCGGCACTATGGATTGCTGGAATATGCAAAATAAAGATCGTGGGTTGAACTGGTTTAGGATACCAACAATGTCCCTTCGATGAGTAAGTTAGCAGGGGAAGAGTGGAAATATGCATATAAGAGTAATAAATGTGGAGGTGAAAGGCATACATGATATATGGGAGAAAGGGTATTTATACGCCTATTTTAGGGTAGTGATGACAAGTAACCTCCATCTATTTAGTTCCCTTATCTAAAATAGGTATTTGATGGTGAAGCCATGCTAGCATTAATGACATTGTTGGGAAACTATGATCCGCACCACTAATTCAACTAAATTATCCGGATCAGGTTTGAAAGAAACAAAAACCTAAACTATGTAAATCCCTAATCTAAATGGAAACATCCGGACAAAGATCTAGCTACAAGGTTGTCCGTTGAAGATATCAAATACCTAAGCACATGGAACCATCAGAATAAAGCTTGGAAAGGAAACAAGATTTAATCCCTCAAGAACAGCCTCTAGAAAAGCTGATTGCCATGAAGGCAGATCTGGAGAATATAAGTCCAAAGACATCCGGAAGACTCATGCTTGAAGACAATGGGAAAAGTTTCAAAAATAGCTTTTCTCTCCACCTTTTGGTCTATAAAGTCAAAGATCCTTTCCCCAAGACAGACAAAATGACAGCTTGCGTTTTTCAAAGAAAGGACAAAAGGACTGACACTAGACTAAAAAAGCTGAAAACCTTTTTCACGTAGACCAATAAGGAGACTCATGGAGCTCACACCCAAAAAGCTAATGGTGTAAAAGTTGGTGCATCATAAAATGCCAAGTAAAACAATCACTGACCACTTTTCAACATCAATCTCTAGGATTCAAATGGGTTAAATTACAGTCTAACGGATTGATCAATGGTTCCGAAAGTGCCACCTATAACCCGATCAAGGGTGAAGATTTATTACAAGTTCAACAACCCATAACGGCTACATTTTTGATAGAAGCCTACAAAAGGGAAGCTTTACCAAATGAAAAGGTTGTTTGTTTGATTGACAAAAATAAGTAAAAAAGAACAAGCATTGAATCAACTTACAAATCCCTCCAAGAATCAATTAAATTTCACATCTGTTGTAAGGATTCCTAAGAGAGCTATAAACTGAAGGAAATCTAAAAACCAAAACCTTTGTGAAAACAAGAGTGCAAAGATCTCCAACTTAGGTAAGTTGGGAGATTGGGATATAACTTAAAGTTGGTGCTTTAAGTGGGAACTCCCTATAGGACTTAGCTTAGATTCGGGGTAGAAGTCTAAGTGGTATATCCTACTAAAATCTAAAGGACTCAGCTAAGAGTTGGGGCTTTTAGTGGTATATCCTATAGCCGAAAGGGGTTACAAGCTGGAGACAAATTTGTAATGCTTGGTCCCTGCCAGTTGGAAAGGAATCCACTACTGGAAAAGCTCGAAGGAAGGAAACTCCGGGGACTAGAGTAGGTGGGGCTGAACCAGGATAAAAACCTTTTATGGCTTATTTCTCTAACCTTTATTATTTTCATTATATTGTCATATCTACATCATTCGGATCCATCATCCGGTTCATAATCAAACACGCTGCACTAAGACTTCTTAAAGTCTTTATATTCCGCGAAAAAGGGTCATTCAACCCCCTCTGGCCTTATAAAGACCCTCACAGGGACCAACAAGTGGTATCAGAGCAAGTGCTCAAACTAGAGATCTAACAATCTTGAGCTAAAGGTCCATATATTTTGATTCACATACCAAAATGAGTTTCCAAAACTCACAACTCCTTCCTGAGGGTATGTCTGTTACCCGTCCTCCACCCTTCACTGGTGAACACTATACATTCTAGAAAAATTGAATGAACAACTTCATCCAGTCATAAAGTATGCAAGCATGGTTAGTTATTAAAGATGATCCATATGATCCTACTTATGAAGTAAAGGGTATGACTACCCGAAAGCTATCAATTATGAGGGATGAGAATGGCTTTATAAAGTTGCATGAAAAAGCAAATGCTATTAACGTGCTTCATTATGCTCTTAGTGCAGCTAAATTTAATAGGATATCCAGATGTGTGACTAAAAAAGAGATTTGGGAGAAGTTGGAGGTAACCTATGAAGGAACCACCAAAGTAGGAGAAGCTAAGCTTGATCTACTCCAACAAAAGTTTGAATCCTTCAAGATGGAGCCTAAATAATCAATCTGTAGCATGAACACTAGATACATCAATCTAGTGAATAAAATGAAAGGACTAGGAAAGCAGATCCCAGAAGTAGAAATGGTAAAGAAAGTGCTCCGGAGTCTCACCAAGGAATGGGACAACAAAAAGACTGCGATTGGGGAAGCTCATGACTTTAACGTTTATAGTTATGATGAACTCATTGGTAATCTTCTAACCCAAGAATTGTCCTTAGAGAGATATAGCCAACAAGTAAAGAAGCCTGGGGAGATGAAGATGGCCATTGTACTTAAGGCAGAATCCACCAAATCAGCTTCATCCAAAGAAGAAGAGTAAATCAATGAGTTAATGAGCACCAAATATCAACTTGCTCTTCTAACTAGAAGGCTCAATCGATTCATACAAAAGAAAGATAGATGGAATTTAATAAAGTACGAATCCTGGAAACCTAGAGAAGGCACTTCTAGAAGAGACAGGCCTAGAAGAAATCCGGAAGAAAAGAAGGATCCGGAGAAAGAAGCTGCATGTTTTGAATGTGGTGAGAAAGGCCATTTCAGAACAAAATGTCCCAAGCTTAAGAGAACCCAGAAGTTCAAAAAGAAGGAAATGGTAGCTACTTGGAGCAATAGTTAAGAAAGTAGTAGCTCATCTTCAACAGAAGAAGACGAGACTACAAATTGCACATTCATGGCTCTGAGTAATCCGAAAGCAGAGCAATCCGAAAGAAATGCCTCCAAGCAAGAAATAATGCAAATCAAAGAATTAGAATCAAATACAACAAACACTGAGATAAATTCTTGTTCTAATTCTGCTTCTAATCTTGACCTTGCTAGAGCTCTATCTATTATAATCAAGGGTATAAAGAAGAATGCAAAAGTAATCAAGTCCCTTAAAAGAGCAGTAATGGAGTTGGCATAAGATGCTAAAGTAATGGCACAAGACATCAATCTGGTTAGAGCAACCAAGCATATTGATGTTATGGAGGAAAACTTCATAAGGAATCAAGTCCAGATCCTAAATGCAAATGTAATAGGACTAGAAAGAGAAATCAATCTATTAAAGGAAGTATCCAGGAAGAGGCCAGAGACAAAAGCTCCAAGAAGAGATAATTATCCTCCTACTCAGAACAAATTATAAAAGACCCCTAATCAAAGGATGAAGGAACTTAGCAGGCAACCACAAGCCCACAGATATACTGCAACTCAAAATGGAAAGGCTAAGGTGGCCTACAACCAACAGTCTATCAAATAAAGAAGAAATTGTGGAGCTAAAGTTGCACCTCCAACCAGCTTCTGGATTTATATCGGACCATCCACCAGTGTGCAAAAAGCTGGGTATAAAGACAACTATGGGAAGAAGGATCTGGAGAAGATCAGCGAGAAGCAAAAGCAAAACATACCTATTTCAGGGTGTAGGTTTTGTGGGAAAAATAATCATATTACTAAATCATATAAATTTAAAAATGGTTATTATGATGTTTACCCTTGGCCTGAGATGGTTATTAACCTAAGAGGACCCAAACTTGATTGGGTACCCAAACCCACTTGATATGTTTTGCAGGTATGCCTTAGATCTATAGTAGATCAACACACATAGCATATTGATAGTGGATGCTCAAGGCACATGTCAGGTGATGAGAAGGCCTTCATCATATTGACCCGGAAGAAGGGAGGCAAAGTAAGTTTTAGAGACAATCATAAGGGACAGATCATTAGACATGGAACCATTGGATCTGAATTAAAGATAGAAGATGTCTCATTGGTTGATGGATTGAAATTCAACTTACTAAGTGTGGCCCAATTCTGTGATAAAGGAAGAAAAGTCACATTTGATTCTGGAGGCTGCTCAAGCTATGATAGTAAGTCCAATCAACTCATTCTCTATGCACCTACAGTAAATAATGTCTATTCTGTAAACATTAAAAATGATAAAAAAAAGAATATCTACTTGGTGTCTAAAGAAGAAGAATCATGGCTATGGCACGGAGGTTAGGACATGTCCGCATGAACCTCTTGTCCAAACTAGCTAAAAGAGAATTACTAGTGGGTTTGCCTAAGGTTGCTTTTGATAAGGATCATCTATGCACTGCATTTTAATTAGGTAAAGAACATAAGAAAAGTTTTCCTTCCATCTCATACATTCCTTCTAAAAGAGTACTTGAGCGCTTGCATATTGATCTCTTTGGTCCAATCAAAACATTAAGTTTAGGTAGAAGAGAATACACCACGGTCATTATGGATGATTATTCTCGATATACCTGGGTTCTCTTGCTAGCAAGAAAAGATGAAGCCTTTGACCAATTCTCTAAAACATTCATTTGGATAGAAGTAGAACAGGGCATAAGCATTGCACGCATCTGGAGTGATAGTGGTGGAGAATTCAAAAATATACATTTTGCTGATTTTTATGACTCCAAGGGCATTGAACAGAACTTTTTTGCCCCTTACACTCCTCAACAGAATGGAGTTGTTGAGAGAAAGAATACGACCATAGTTAAGATGGCTAGAACAATGCTAAATGAAAATTGTTTGCCAAAATACTTCTGGGGAGAAACCGTTAATACAACATGTTATATTCTAAATAGAGCTTTCATTAGAAAGACCATAGATAAGACCCCATACGAAATTTGGAAGGGAAGAAAACACAAAATTGGGTATTTTAAAGCATTCGGATGTAAATGCTACATCCTTAATGATAGAGAGCAACTAGGAAAATTTGATCCTAAATCTGATGAAGCAATTTTCCTTGGCTACTCAACACATAGTAAGGCTTACAGAGTCTTCAATAAATGAACTCAAATTATGGTGGAGTCAATACATGTAGATTTTGATGAGACTAACACTGCAGGAAAGAAAAGCTACACTCTGAAAGATCCAGTTCCGAAAGCTGAAAATCTAGAGAAAAGAAGTAAGCAGGAATTCCTAACTTATTTCAACTCAAGAAGTACGAAGAGGAAGCTGAAGGAATATCCTTTGATCTAGAAGTTCAATAAGTTAATATCAATCTACAAGAGGTTGACTTTAATAAAGGCCAAGAAGGAGTGGTTGAAGCTGAAGTGGAGCAAGTCCCAGTTCAACATGAGGCCTACAAAGGGAGATCCAAACACATAGAGATCATTCCATTGAGAATATTGTGGATGATGTTCAAAATCTAGTAAGAACCAGAGGTCAACTCAATAGAATGATGAGTCATGCCGCTTTTGTCTCTCTTATAGAGCCAAAGAAGTTTCAGGATGCGGAAGGAGATGAAAGTTTGATGATGGCAATGCAGGAAGAGCTAGATCAATTTACCAGAAATGATGTCTGGGATCTAATACCAACTCCTAAAGGAAAATCAATCATTGGCACCAAGTGGGTGTTCCGGAACAAACTTGATGAATCCGGAGTGGTGGCGAGAAATAAGGCAAGATTAGTTGCCAAAGGATACAACCAGCAAGAAGGAATTGATTTTGAAGAAACTTTTGCTCCTATAGCAAGGCTGGAAGTAATCTGGATCCTATATGCTTTTGCATCATTCATGGGTTCACATTATACCAAATGGATGTCAAAAGTGCATTTCTAAATGGTGTCATCCAAGAAGAAGTCTATGTTAAGCAACCACCCAGATTTGAAGATCCAAAACATCTAGATCATGTCTACAAGCGGAAGAAGGCTCTCTATGGATTAAAATAGGCACCCAGGGTCTGGTATGAGAGGTTGACCTCATTCCAGAGGCAAAGCAGATACTACCTTATTCATCAAAAAGACGAAAAATGATATCATTCTAGTCCAAATATATATGGATGATACCATATTTGGAGCCACTAATGAAAAGATATGTAAAGAATTCAGCTCTCAAATATAGAAGGAAATTGAAATATCCATGATGGGAGAACTCAACTTCTTCCTTGGTCTTTAAATCAAGCGAAGTCTGGATGGGATTTTCATTAATCAATCAAAGTACACCAAGGAGATCTTGAAGAAATTTGAAATGGACAAGAGCAAGCCTATGTCCACTCCAATGGGATCAGATACAGTCCTATCCAAGGATTGTGAAGGAGAAGATGTTGATCAAAAGCTCTATAGCGAGATGATTAGCTTCTATACTTGATAGCTAGCAGACATGACATACATTATACAGTTTGTTACTGTGCAAGATATCTAGCTAATCCTAAGGATTTAAATCTCAAGGCAGTAAAAAGAATCCTTAGATACCTCCTAGGAACCACTAATGTTGGATTATAGTATCCTAGTAATGGAAATTTCACACTCCTAGGGTTCACTGATGCAGACTATGGCAGGGATACTCTTGAGAGAAAGAGTACATCCGGAGGATGCCATTTCCTGAGAGATTGCTTAGTATCATGGTATAGCAAGAAACAAACTTCAGTTGCTCTATCTACCACAGAAGAAGAATATATGGCAGCTGGAAGTTGTGTTGCTCAACTCCTATAGATCAAACAATAACTTGAAGATTATGGAGTTCAATCCGGATGTGTTGATGTCATGTGTGACAATAAGAGTGCTATTGATGTGTCAAAGAATCCAGTTCTCCATAGCAGGATAAAGCATGTCAATATAAGGCACCATTTTATGCTGGATCATGTGATGAAGAAGGATGTTACATTGGTATACATTCCAACCATCGAGCAAAGAGCAGATATCTTTACTAAGCCTCTAAATAAAGATCAATTTGGGAAGCTAAGGGAGTCTATTGGAATGTCCAATCCAATCTAGGATCAATCCAGAAGGCAGCTTGAAATCAAGCTGGATCTAAGGCTGAAAACTCAATCCAGAACAGAAGAAGCATTGGAAGGAAATCTACTCCGAAAGCATGGCATGTTAGTAGACAAGAATGATAAATGGCAGTAAAAGCTCATAAAGGTAATAGTTACTTTTTGAATTTGAAAAGTCCATTGGCTGTTACACACGCTATAAATTCGATAGTCATTTTAAAATTAAACTGTTCCTATTCTCCAATTAAACTGAATTTACCTCTCTCCTGAAAATCCAAATGCCATATCATCAATCCAGCCAAAATAATCGGTGTCCGGATTACCAAACTACCATCACTTTGAAAAATCTATATAAACCCCTCAATTTCACCCTTCTTCCTCACGCGAGCAACTACTCTACTATTACTCTACAAAAATCAAAACCTAAAACCTAATTTTTTCAAATCCTTTCTCAAATATGGCCGCACTCATGACTAGCGAAGGCCCTGTAAAACTCCCTAACATCTTTACCGTCTTCAATCTCAAAGATGAAGACTTTATACCCATCACCCTCAAAGAAAGCGACTCTGTCGTACCTACCAACTATCTAGATGATAGATTCCTATTCCAAACGGACCCCTATTCTAAGTTAATTGAGGATAAAAACCTCAAAGAGTTTCTCCAGATCAATTGTCCAACTTATCCTGAGTTGGTAAGAGAATTCTATGAAAACCTTCTTGCTCACAAGAAACTGGATGCTCTTCGCACAAAGGTCCGAGGAAAATAAATTACAATAACTCTGGACTTTTTTGAACAGTACCTTCACATGAAGAATAGTGGAGTGCAAATGAGGGTGGGTGGAGATGAAGCAAACGTGAAGTATTATTCGTACATGTGGCTTCCGGAGAGATATCTTAGGGATAAGTTCTCCAGTTACTGGCCTCAAGCACCTCGAATCTTGAAGCATGTATTGGCCAAGCTAATCCTCATCCAGAAAGGATCATTGACCATAGTGTCAACATTCCAACATTGTATGCTGTAGCACTGGGCGGAATGTAGTGAAGTGAATTTTCCAGTCCTAATAATCCACTTCCTAAAGCAGCATAGGAACTCACACGGTGCCTTGATCACTCAGATCCTCTAGGCATTTGAAGTCAACCTCACCAGATTCTAGGGTGTTAATGGAAAGGCTATCCTCTAGAAAAAAATTTCGAACCTGAGGTTCAATGAGATATGTGATGAAGCTAAGGCCATAAGGCAACATGATGAGAAGAAGAATAGAACCCAAAAAACTGCCAATCCGGATGCTATAGCCCTTATTCCTAAAAAGCCTAGGACCAAGGTCTGAAAGAAAGTAGTTGTGGTTCTGGATGAAGTGGAGAATGAGGATACCCAGACCATCTCCTAGTTGCTCAAAAATTCCCCTGAGAAGCCAAAACTAAGGGGAAGGCTAATTAAAATCGTTGATCTATTAAAAAGACCAATCTGTGATTCGGAGGCACAAGCAACCATTGTCGTAGCTGTTGTTGCAATTAGAAAGGATTATCAAAAGGGGCAGAAGAGGAAAGCATCAGAACTGCTAAATGGGGGAGATGGGTCTGAAGTAGAGGAGACGGAAGATGAAATGCCTGCACCTAAGAAGCAGTTTACCCAAAAGGGTTGTACATTTGATGAGGCTGTAGAGGCTCAAAAGCACCAGAAGAAAACTACCAAAAGGCCAACTGCAATCATTATTGATGAAGAGGCAGTGAAATGAGTTGTGGTGGAAGAATTAGCTAGGGCAAAAGCATCAAAAGAAAAAAATGTGCCCAGATCCAATAAGGATATCCTTCCGGAGGATCCTCAATATGAGGAGATGATGGCCATGGTGGCAGATAACTATCGCACTAATAACCTGCAAATCGAGGGACCCGGAGTATCCTCTGCTACGCCTATCCTCATGGACTCACAAGCCATGGCAAAATTATCAAGCATACCAGAATCAGGCTCTTTTCCCTTTCAAGCCATAACTGAGCCTCTTCCGGAGAACTTGCTAAGTCCAAAAGCTAGAAATCCTGCAGCAATAAGTCTTGTAAAGGTAGTAGGAGAGGGCATTGAGCATAATTCCAATGCGCCTGTTGAGCATCAAAGTCCTGAAAAGGCATTAGTAGGGATAACTGAGGATAGTTCCAATCATCCGGGGCTTGAGGTTAGAAGCATTGAAGAAACGGAAGCCTCAAGAATCCAAATTCCATCTCCATCAAATAAGGTACTCCTTATCACAGCTACTCTTAATATTAATGCTGATGATACTGCTAGTCATGACACAGTAGTTAAAACAAGGGAAAACTTGGATACACGTGTCCCAACTGCATCCAAGGAAGGTGTGCCCAACCCAGATAATCTTACTCTGAAGGAGGGACATTGTCTGGGATCCAATGAGAACACTCCTAGAGTGGACTCATCGGGCGAGGCATGTCCGGAGGATAGGTCAAAAGTGAGGGAAGAAGAACAAGATCCAGAGGAGAGTGACAAGCAAACAAATAATAAACCCTCTAGAAGTAGCTTAAGCTTTGGAGATGAATCCTCCAGCTCCTCTGAAGAGAAGTTTCCTCCTAAATTAAGCCCAATAAGAGTGCCTGCAAATAACACGGTTAAAGCCAAAGTCTCTATAGCACTCCATCTTCTGAAAGAAGCTGCCCAAGAAGAAAACAAAGAAGGGTATATTAAACAGAGCCTTCGGATGATATGCACACATCTTAGAGGAGTTGAAAAAGAACTGCTAAGACAAGCTGCTAATAAGGATGTCAAAAAGGAGTTGGGTGAGATTAAACTATCAGTAAAAAATATAGAAGAAAACGTCCTGGACTTCCCAACTCCTGGAGCAATTGTAAAAGCCTCTCTCTCACACATCACTCCAGTTCTAAATGAGCTTAAGGAAAATGGGTCCACAGCAAACCGGACTGCTGATCAAGCCAACACATTGGCTTCAAATAACTGTGGAATTGTGCTTGACAATATCACATCATCCTCCTCTGAGAAAACTGAAGAAATTGAGGCTTATCTAGACCCCAAGTTTGAAAACTTGTCAAAATTCATGGCTGAAAAAGATCCCACTCCTACCATCAAAGATTTGGGTGTAGACCAGCAAGTCATCCAAGAAATGCTGGTGCACTTCATAGAAAAAATTCGTCCCAAATTCAAGGAGAAAATTTTGGATGATGTGGGTGATGAACTACAGAGCCATATAACCGGACTAGAAAAGCAAATAAGTGATTGGAAGGCATCCATCTCTAAGGAACTCTCTCTCCAATCTGAATCTTTGCATAATTTCCGAAAGGGGCTTAGTAAAGAAATAACCCTACTCCAGTCCGGAATAAATAATCTTTGAATATCCGGATCATCTTCCTCCCCTGCCATTTTGGAAAGCCAATTCCTTCTGGTATTCCATAATCTTGTGCAAGCAATTAGGGATTCCGGCTTCTTCGGACAGAAAGGAATGACAACTCTCCTAAATGTCCTTTTCCCCTACTATGACCCAAAGAATCAAGAGTTTGTCCTGCGCATTCATCCCTCAATCAAGCAATCTTACGATAATCTGAAGAAGACCATCCTCCCATATTGTCTCACTCCTCTAATAGTTGACAAAATCATTGATGAAAGGTCCAAGGGGAGTGCTGATTACATGATCTATTCAAATGGTTGGCAAGCAGCTTGGGAAAACAAGACAAATATGGTTATAGACCCCCAAGCTGGAAACATAAAGGGGAAGAAGAGTACACAAGAACATGGATCCGGAAAGGGAAAGGAGAAAGAGGGAGCATCTGAAGGAGACCAGAATTAGACTAGCTATCTTTTGTACTTCTAAAATTTTGCAATAGCTAGATTCACTATTATATTTCTGTAATTTGTAACCTGAACTTCATTGATGTTAACCATTGTTAACATCAGAAGTATATATAGTGAAAATATCTAATTCTCAAAGAGCAATCTGAAATTGTAGTAAAACAAACTTAGAAGCTAGAATTGAAAAATTTTGGGGGAGTTAGGATGCTAGAATTATGGGGGAGTAAAATCTGTAAATGTCTAAGTATCAAGAATCATACTTAGTACATATATACTCCATTCCCTTGTGCTTAGTTTTTTGTTTCCATCAAATGGGGGAGATTGTTGGGAAACTATGATCCAGACCACTAATTAAACTACATTATCCAAATCCAGTTTGAAAGAAACAAAAACCTAAACTATGTAAATCCCCAATCCAAATGGAAAAATCTGGACAAAGATCTAGCTACAAGGCTGTCCATTGAGGATATTAAATACCTAAGCACATGGAATCATCAGAATAAAGCTTGAAAAGGAAACAAGCTTCAATCCCTCAAGAACAGCATCCGGAAGAGCTGATTGCCATTTCTCCAGAAGAAGGTAGATCCGGAGAATATAAGTCCAAAGACATCTGGAAGACTCATGCTTAAACACAATGGGAAAAGTTTCAAAAATAGCTTTTCCCTCCACCTTTTGGTCTATAAAGTCAAAGATCCTTTCCCCAAGACAAAAGACAAAATGACAGCTTGCATTTTTTAGAGAAAGGACAAAAGGACTGACACCGGACGGAAAAAGTTGAAAACCTTTTTCACATACACCAATAAGGAGGCTCGTGGATCTCACACCACAAATCTAATGGTGTAAAAGTTGGTGCATTACAAAATGCCAAGTAAAACGATCACTGACCACTTTTCAGCATCAATCTCTAGGATTCAAACGGGTCAAATTACAGTCTAACGGATTGATCAATGATTCCGGAAGCACCATATATAACCGGATCAAGGGTGAAGATTTATTACAAGTTCAACAACCCACAACAGCTACATTTATGATGGAAGCCTATAAAAGGGAAGCTTCATCAAATGACAAGGTTGGGTGTTTGATTGACAAAAACAAGTAAAAAAAGAACAAGCATTCAATCAGCTTACAAATCCCTCCAAGAATCAATTAAATTCCACATCTATTGTAAGGATTCCTAAGTAAACTATATAATTAAGGAAATCTAAAAACCAAAACCTTTGTGAAAAAAAGAGTGCAAAGATTTCCAACTTGGGTGAATGGGGAGATTGGGATACAACTTAAAGTTGGTGCTTTGAGTGGGAACTCCCTATAGGACTCAGCTTAGATTCAGGGTAGAAGTCTAAGTGGTATATCCTACTAAAGACTAAAGGACTCAGCTAGGAGTTGGTGCTTCTAGTGGTTTATCCTACATCCGGAAGGGGTTACCATCCAGAGACAAATTGTAAGGCTTGATTCCTACCAGTTGGAAAGGAATCCACTAGTGGAAAAGCTCGGAGGAAGGAAACTCCGGGGACTGGAGTAGGCGGGGCCGAACCAGGGTAAAAACCTTCTGTGTTTGATTTCTCTAACTTTTATTATTTGCATTATATTGTCATATCTGCATCATCCGGATCCATCATCCGGTTCATAATCAAACACGCTACACTAAGACTTATTAAAGTCTTTATATTGCACGAAAAAAGGGTCATTCACCCCCTCAGACCTTATAAAGACCCTTACAGGGACCAACAAACATCGTGCAAGTGACTAATTATCATTATTCAGTTGATACTGTAGCTGAGTTTGATGTTTTCAGCCATTGTCCTCGATGAATGTCGATCAATGAATGTCGATGCTCCTTTGACGAAGTTGTCGTGTGGCTAAGTATTGTGTGTTATCATAGTCATAAATTATGTTTTTTTTAGGTTATATGTACAAGTATCTTCATTGAAATAATCTTATTTAGAGCTTATGCGCAATATTACCCCCATTTACGTGGTTTAAACATTGTTTGAGCTGTTCCAAAAATTGTAAAAGTTGAGTGTTGAAAATATTTTTAGAACTGAGACATATAATGCAAATTGAAAGCCCAATTGGTTACGTTTCGTTGGAAAGTGAATCCTCCTTTGTCAATCATCGCACTATGAATTAATTAATTACTCATATCAAAACATTATATCAAATCGTGTAACAGAAGGGTAAAATTACATGAACGTGTAACCACAAAACCTTAATTTAACCTTTTGAAATTTAATCAGAGTTACATCGCATAACAATAGTAAGAGGATTTTAATAGTTCAAATAATTTAGAAAAAAACACAAGTAAAAACCAAATGATACGAGGAATGATTAGAGACTACTCGACAAACACGGTCATATACCGTAATTCTATCTAAAAGCATTTAATGAACTCATTAATTGTATTTATAATCAATAAAAGTAAAGGAAATAAAATCTTTTTCTAATTAGTGTTTCTTTCCTAATTAGTTTTTATATTCTTACCTTAAGTGCATTTTTTACTATATTTTTTCCAATTTATTTTTTATTTATTTTATTCAAATTTAATTCTACATACTAAATTATTTCTTTTCTAAATTTAGTATTTTATGTTAGACAGTATTTATTTTAATTTCAAACATAAACCCTAAACCTTTGTAAAATTAATTATTTTTAACTCAACCCTAAATTTTTATAGTCAATAAAAATAGTAAATCTTTAACTATATAATACTTTTTCTATTTTGTTAGTATTAATTTTTGGGAGTTTTCTTTTTTACAAAATTCACCCTTATATACAATGCAAACTCCGAATCTTAACCTTGTACCCTAATATATGACACATATTTTTTTGTTTTTTTAGTTCAAATAGCAATACATAAACATTAGGACAGTTTTATATATTACCTTTATTTATCTATTTTGAAACTTTCAATCCTAGCGTCAATGTTTAAGTATGCTAGAATCAATCAATAAAGATAATATATAAAACTATGCTAGAATGTTTAAGTATTGGTATTTTAAATTATAATAATAAACAAAAAAAGTAAAAATATGTGTCATATATTAGCTTAAAGGGTTTAAAATTGGGAGTTTGTGTTGCATGTTAGGATGAATTTTATAAAAAAAATTCCCAAAAATAATAAAATTACGAACAAAATAGAAAAAGTATTAGATTGATAAAGACTTAGGATTTTTATTGATTAAAAAAATTTAGGATTTGAGTTTAAAAATAATTAATTTTATAATGGCATAGTGTATGTTTCAAATTAAAATAAATATTGACATGAAATAATATAATTTTGACACAGAAAAACAAAGTAGATAGAATTAAATTTAGAAGAAATAATTAAAACAAATTAAAATGAAAATACAGAGAATAAACACAATTAAGGTAATAATATATAAATTAATTAGGAAAAAGCGAAAAATGTTAAATATTGATGTTACATACATCAATTAGAATTGATGTCCATTGATAACACTTGTAACTCTTCCTCTAATATTTATGTCATGACTCTCCCTCATTTACTTGTATTAATCCATGTAACTTGTGTCTTTACAAGTTCATGTTCTTTGTATATAAATATAGGCTTATTATGTATACAATTGACAAGTATAATGGACATATTACTTTCTCTCTCTTTACCTTCCTTATACCCTACTATTTTTCTATTACTTATATTCTTGTTGATTCATATTATTTCTAACACGTTATCAGCACGAGTTTGTTTCTTTGATCAATACAACAAAAATATTATACAATTGATGTGATGAAAACAAATGTTATGGAGACGGATTTTCAAAGGAACGATGTTTCGTACAAGAATGGATTGCAATCGCTCATCCGAACTCATCAAGATTCTGTTATGTACATTTTATGAGTTTTTTTTGTATTATTCATTTGTTTAAATTTGAGTAACAAAAGTTTGTTGTATGTTTATTCTAAAAGGTATTAGAATTGTTATAGTCGAATATAAAAGATCCAGTAAATCTTTTGCGAAAAATTATTATACACGTGCTAGCGTTTTTCACCCAAAATAGAAAATTACAAATGATGAAAAATTACAAATTGATGAACAATTCTCTACCAAAAGTGGAGAAATTAAAATTGATGAATAATTTTCCCCCGAAGTGGAAAAATAAAATTGTGATTAATTTCCACCCGAAGTGGAAAATAAAATTGAGGCCTAATAACCACCAGAAGTGGAAAATCAAATTGATATTTTCAATCGAATGAATTGAAAATTTTCTAATATTAATTGACATCAACGAGAATAAAACCATTTTATATATTAAAAATGTCAAATATTATTATAATGTTACCACAATATCGAGTAACACGAAAAATTTGGAACAAGGGGAAACATATTTTTGAATACTCTAGAAGAGCCAACATAATGTACCGAGGAATATAAAATGGTTAATTGCTCCAGAAGAGTTAGTGTTATTATGTACCATGGTAAAAAATGTTGAATGGCCGAGAAGAGCCAAAATAATGTATCAAATGATACACTTACAAAAAAATGTATCAAATGATACAAAGATTATACAAAAAAATGCATTATTCTCACATGAATTTATTGATTTTTAAATATATTGATACAAATGAATATTTATTATGTTGAAAATGTGAGTGAAGACAATAAAGAATATCTCGATGTTACAAATATATTTTCAAGTCAATATAAACTTTAAACTAGAAGTTTATAGATTCAGCTGCTAAATAAAATTTGGCACAATCGACTAGGCAGTCCTAGTTCGATATTGATGAGAAAAATTATCGAAATGGAACATGAGTACAAGTTAAAGAACTAGAAGTTTCTTCAAAATAATGAATTGATTTTATCTTGAATGTTTGCAGGAATATTGAAGATCTCAAGACAACGCATTGCGATATGATAAGCCAACATCATATATTTTCTCTTCATCTCTATTATTCTGTATTTCTATATATTCATCTATTATATATTCTTGCATATTATATTATTTATAACACGTTATCAACACAAGTTTGCTCTGTGGCCAATACCAATAAGAATATCATTTGATTGATATGATGATTATAATATTGCGGTGATGGACATTATGCAGATTCATGGAATTTGATCGATGAGGAAGTTTTTCTTCTCTACTTTCAATTTTTATTATTGTTGTTAATATTTTATAAATGATGTTATTTTCCTCATTCTATTGGATATTTGTATTGACATAATTGATGCAAATGAGGAATAGTGTTTCTTTTCACAAGAGTTAGCAAACTCCCCATTTTGACTCATCAAAACATTTGGTGATGGATATTATTTTTTTTCTACGCTCGTTTGATTATATTTGATTTGCAAATAATGTTGTAATCATCAAATGTTTATTTTAATAATCGACTATTGAAGATCCAGTGGATCTTTAAAGTAATATATTACCGTTTGCTAGCAATTTCCACCAGAAGTGGAAAAATTAAAATTGATGAATAATTGTCCACCAGAAGTGCAAAAATAAAATTCATGAATAATTTTCCCCTGAAATGGAAAATAAAATTAAGGCCTAATGACCACCAAAAGTGGAAAATCAAATTGCGGCCTAATAACCAGCAGGAGTGGAAAATCAAATTGAGGCCTAATAACCACCAGAAGTGGAAAATCGAATTGATATTTTGATTAAAAAAAATGAATTATTTCCGATATTTATTGGCGTCAAGGCTAACGAAGCAATTTTATATATTGAAAATAGCCAAAAATTATTATAAAAATAACTGAAATGAATGTTACCATTATATCGAGTAACACATTTTGTAGATGCGGTAGAAGGGCCAGAAATATTGTACCAAGCGGATAAAATTTGTCCACTGCTCCAGAAGAGCTAGTATGAAGGTATTAAAAAAATTGTTACATGCTCTGGAAGAGCTAATATTATATGTTAAGGGGACAACTAAATTATTTAATGGTCCAAAAGAGCTAATTTTAATTTACCAATGGGATGATTATTATGAATAATGCATTATATTTCCCAATTTCTCACATATGTTTATTGAGTTTTCAAATATTCACAGAAATGAATATTATTAAAAATGCGAGTGATGACATTAAAGAATGTCGTGATGATACATGTATTTTCTGTCCAGTTTAACTATAAACTTGAAGTTTATATATTGAGATAATTACAAAATTTGGCACTATCGGCTAAGTCATCCTAGCTCGATAATGATGAGAAAAATAATAGATAATGCAATGGGCATCCATTGAAGAACCTGAATTTTCTTCAAAATAATGAATTAATTTGTGATGATTGTTCGCAAGAAAAATTGATTATAAACCCTACTAGTAATAACATGGTAAATGAGTCTTCGATATTTTTAAACTGTATATTGTGTTATATATGTGGACTATTCATCCACGATTGTGTCATTTAGTTTTCAATTTTATCACTTTCCGAAGAAGTAAAAGCACCTATAGTTGATGCTTCAACTAAATGGTCACAACTCACATGTATGCCTTTGATGTCAATTAATATTAAAATATGAACATCCTGTAGAATATGTATAGGTTCAAAATGGTATGATAGAACCATGTACTAAACGTCTTCATTTAATTGAACAATTATGATTATACGAACAAATATTTTTGCATTTGTATGAGGATATGCAATATATGTTTGAGACCATCAAGCTATTATAATTATTTTTCCCCTACATTTAACTTTGGTCATAAGCCCATTATTTCCCATCTAAGAGTTCTTATTATACATTTTATGTGCATATAACGCAATAACAACGGATATGAATCTCTATCAATGATTAATTGTGACTTTATAAAATAAATGTTTTTTTTTTGTAAAGATTGCAATTATTATTTTGATCAAAGCATTTTGCCAAAATTAGGGGGAGAAAGTAAAAAGATAAATTTGGAATAGATAAATTTGTCTAATGCTTCATCGTTAATTTCTATGGATCCTATAATGGGATGCAAAATGAAAATCCCGAAGAATAATTAAAGATAGTGCTTTAACACGCCTGAAGTGTGGATGACATATTGGTTTAAAAGATAAAAATCCTTGAAAAAAAGTTCTCGAGAATAAAGATAGTCCCATTGAGGATATATGTACTAAAACACTTCCAGCAGAAGTAATAGCACTTGAAGTGCGAACACCTGAAGTTGTTCAAAATGTGGATATTCAAATAAATTATATTAGTACCGAGTTATAGATGGAATATAGATAAAATGGCTATAGACTATATTTTTTTCTATACTATGACAGTGAATATAGAAAATATACATATTCCTTGCATGATCTTTTCTATCTTTCTCTCAATATATTTTCTATAGTTTATATTCTTGCATATCTATATTATTTTATTCTCTTATGGAAGTTGCAATAACTTTTTCATGTTTTTTGACAGTGAAAGCAAAAGTTAATATGCACTTGATGAATGTTGTTACAACTTACCTAATGTTGTTTACATGCCAAGGACTAAAATTGCAAGAAAAAGTATGGCGAATGAGAATTTTGTTCCATACAATTGAAAATATCTATGTATGGATTAAGACAATTTGGATGCGCATTTAGTAAATTAATTGCCAAAGAAGATTCGACGATAATTTACGAAGATAAGGCCGCATGCATTGCTCATTTGAAGTAAGACTACATGAAAGAAGATAGAACGAAGCACATTTCACCAATGTTATCTTCGCTCGTGACTTGAAAAGAATGATGTAATTAGTATTCAACAAATGTGTTCTTGCAGCAATATGGAAGACTTTCTACGATTTTCATGAAGTTTGCTTATCATATCGGAATGCATCGTTTTTTAGATCTTCAGTATCCTTGTGAATAGGGGGAGTAAACATTGTACTATTTTCCCCTTATCCATAGGTTTTGTCCCACGGGGTTTTCCTTGGTAAGGTATTTAACGAGGCAGTGCCCAATGGACATCAAAGGGGAGTGTTAGAAATAAATATTATATACTTATTAGTATATATGTTACACATATTTATTTGTATTGATGTCCATAATTTTCACTATTTATGTTATGTAACTTGTGACCTTACAAGTTCAAGTCATTTACCTATAAGTATAGGTCATTGTAAGTTATACATGTAAGAATAAGATGAATATAATTTCACATCTTCCTCATATTATTATTATTATTATTATTATTATTATTGTTGTTGTTGTTGTTGTTGTTATTATTATTATTATTCATGTTCTTGCATATGCATATTCATATTCATATTCATATTTTATTTATAATTTATCATAAATAAGTGTACTAACATAAATACACTTCTTGTAGAAGTACTAGCACTTGAAACGCGAGCACCTGAAGTGCAAATAGCTGAAGTTGTTGAAAATGAAGAAATTCAAATAAAATATATTAATATGGAAAAAGATGAAATCGAGACAAATTGGTTGTGGATCATATTTTTCCATATAATGTTGCAATGAATATTGAGAATGAAAATATGGATCATGAACAATTCGCTCAAGATTGTTAAATAAGAAATGTTGGCCAAAATGGAGGGATGCAATTCAAACAAAATTAAATCCTCGTGAAAAATACAAAGTTTTCGGACCAGTTGTTCGAACACCAGAAGGTGTAAAACCTGTGGGGGTATAAATGAATTTTTGTAAGAAAGAAAAATGAGGAAAATGAAGCTGTGAGATATAAAGCGAGGCTTGTTGCACGGTGTTTTTTCCAAAGACCCAGAATTGATTATGAGGAGACATATTCTCTGGCAGTAGATGCGATAAAATTCCGTTACCTTATCAGTTTGGCAGTGCAACAAAATTTACAAATACATTTAATGGATGTTGTTACAACTTACTTATATGATTATTGATAACGACATTTACATGAAAATCCCCGAAGGATTGAAATTGCCAGAATAATATGGCAAATGAGCTATTTTTTAATAAAGTTCCAAAGATCTCTATATGGATTAAAACAGTCTGGCCACATGTGGTATAATCTCCTAAGAGAATATTTATTGAAAGATAGTTATAAGAATGATCCTATTTGTCCATGTGTTTTCATAAAGAAAGCATGATCTGAATTCACCATCATCTCAATTTATGTTTATGATTTGAATATCATCGGAACTCCTGAAGAGATTCCTTGAAAAGAGAATTTGAGATGAAAGATCTTGGAAAAACAATGTTTTGTCTTAGTTTACAAATTCAGCATCTAGATAAAGGAATTTTGGTAACTATACACAAAATGTGTTGAAACGATTTAACATGGACAAAGCATATCCATTGAGCAATCAAATGAATGTAAGATCACTTGATTAAAAAATGACAAGTTTCGTCCTCGAGAAGATAATGAAGAAATTCTTCATCCTACAGTACCATATCTTAATGCAATTGGTGTATCAATGTACCTTGCTAACAATAAAAGGCCTGATATTACATTTGCTGTTAGTTTATTGTCAAGATATTATACTACTCCAACTTGAAGACATTGATTAAATATATAATGTGTTATCTTCGTGGAACCATTGATTTGGGTTTGGTTTATTCATATGAAAATAAATCTGAATCAGTTGGGTATGAAGATGCGGGTTATTTATCTGACCCACATAAAACTCACTCTCAAACGAGTTATTTATTCACATATAGAAGTATGACTATATCTTGGCAATCAACGAAGCAAACTTTTACTGCTACTTCATCAAATCATGCACAATTAATAGCAATTCATGAGGTTAGTCATGAATGTGTATAATTGAGATCATTAACAAAGCATATTCGAGATGCATGTGGAAAGTGAACATCTAAAGAAGATCCAACAATGATATATGAAGACAATGCAACTTGTATCGCTCAACTGAAGGAATGTTACATAAAGGAGACATAATTAAGCATGTTTCACCAAAAATTTTATTCACTCATGATTTTGAGAAGAATGGTGAAATCATTATTCAACAAATTTTCTTCTGCAACAATTTAGCAGACATGTTCACCAAAGCATTTCCTACTGCAACTTTCAAGAAGTTAGTTTACAACATTGGAATGCATCGCCTCAAGGATCTTCAACATTTTTGGGAACAAGGGGAGTAAACACTGTACTCTTTTTCCCTTAACCAAAGTTTTTATCCCACGGGATTTTTCTTTAGTAAGGTTTTTAACGAGGCAGTGTCCCGTTCGCAATAATGGACATCAAAGGGGGAGTGTTAAATATTGGTGTTACATACATCAATTAGAATTGATGTCCATTGATAACACTTGTAACTCTTCCTCCAATATTTATGTTCATGACTCTCCCTCATTTACTTGTATTAATCCATGTCACTTGTGTCTTTACAAGTTCATGTTCTTTGCCTATAAATATAGGCTTATTATGCATACAATTGACAAGTATAATGCACATATTACTTTCCCTCTCTTTATCTTCCTTATACTCTACTATTTTTCTATTACTTATATTCTTGTTGATTTATATTATTTCTAATAAAATTTTTTTATTTCAGTCACTTTTATTGATTATAAATAAAATTAATAATTTCATTAAATATTTTTAAATAGAATTATGTATATAACGGTGCTTGTCATGTACCGTATAATTTTGGTGGTATGAGTGGAGGCCCATGTGGACATTTGACAACTTTAGCTTATAAATATAGAAACTGTAAGCGTGGAATTGTAAGAACCACATATATTAATTTCATATCCTAAGCTATCTTTTCTAAGTCAATAAACTTAGCATGTCGGCCGACCTTCCATTCAAAAATTTATAAATTAAAAATAGAACTTTTTTTTCGTCTTGTGTTTGGGGGAAAGAAAATAAAAAGAACAACGTTAAATATGATTTAAATTTATTCGGTAGAAGAACCTTAATTGGTGGGAATATAATGTGCACATTACAAGCTAGGGGAATGGAAACTGTTAACTATTTATTTATTTATTTATTTATTTATTTATTTGTTCTTTTTGACCTAATTCCTGTACTAACAACACAACATATGAGGGGAAAATGTAATTTATTTGTGGCATTTGACCTTATGCCCTCCACAAAATACCTAATAAAATGATCTTCACCCACTTCTTATATATGCAATTTCAATCCCAAATTCCTCCATTAACATCTTCAATCTAATCACCAAACTCACTGGCATTGACATTAATATTATGTTGGGAGAATTAGATCTTTGACCCTAAATGTGCATGTTTACATGGGTTCCACCAATACTTTCTAAGATCCAAGTCAAAACAAAAGAATCCATCATTAGCCATTATTTCAATTAGTAGGCAACTAACTTAGTTGGCCATTTTTCAGTAAGAAAAAGGACAACTTAGTTGGGCTATACATATATGGTGTTCTAAGTGAAGTTTGTGGGTACATTTTCAATAATTTATCTGAAGTTTATGTTGAACTTTTCGAGTTTTTTTATTAGTACTACTGTTATTGCTATTTTTAACTTTCAAAGGAATTGACATGATACTTATGGAATGGAAATCTAACTATTTTGACTGAAATTTTTTTCCAATAATATGATTCTTTGAGATTTAATGATTAGTTAATAATACGAACTATTTTTGTACCTGAATGTTTTAATACAAAAAATTATTGATTTTAAAACTTTGATTCGATAAACAATTTTGTAAATATATTGAAAATTTTTTTTAAGTAAAGGTTGAGCTCGGCAAAAAAATTGGCTCCATTTATTAAAAAGGAACAGAAAAAGCATCAACAAAAAAAGAAAAACAAGAAAAAAGATAAATAAAAACATCCGTATGATGTAACAAAGCTAATTGCAACCTAGTACAATAATAATGAACCAAAGATCTCATTACAACAGGGTGTGAACCTAATGATTTAAAGATCCATAGCAGAAGTGAACGGCGGGAAGAAGATTCCCGTGGTGCACCATAGTCAATTCTATGAAGGCTGAGATGATAAGTCCTAACGACAGCGATGATGAATAACATCGCTTAGCAATCACTACTGCCCGAAAAGGCATCACTTGGGCAACGCTGCAAGCAACGATGAACTCCAAAGGACAGAAAAACCTAATACCCTTGTTGAAAATTGCCGGCCGAACCGCCGGTGAAAGCAAGAAAAAGGGGTGGACCGCATGGACCCTCCAAGGGTTGCCGGAATGATGCCGATAGAAGAAATCCGATAAACAAACCGTCGACCCCAGTCGAAACACCAGCCAAACCAAACCCTAGCCACCAATTGCCCCCCTATCAAAAAACCGATCTGCGAAAAGCTGACTAAACGATGGTGGAAGCCGCCTAATCCCCTACTGTTGAAAGTAGAAGCCTTGTAAAAAAAGTCGGCCAAACGCAGGTGGAGAAAAACTAGGCGTCTAGGATTCAGGAGAGCCTTAGCTGCCTAAACACCAGAGCTCTTAAAGGAAGCTGCCGGTGGAAGCCGCCTGATCGCCTTCCTATTGAACGGCAGAGACAGATCCGAATAGCCTAGTCAAAACCGCCGGTCAAACGCCGGTGGAGAAAATCTGGGCGGCTAGGGTTCAGATAGAAACCTAGCCACCTTCTCTAAGCCCCTGTCCACTTCTAATCCAAAAAAGTGTTTTCAATATGTTGAACTTTTTTATTTACAAGTGCTAACTAAAACTATCTATTTAAAACCTTGTAATTTTTGGAGACATATGGGTTATCCCACATGGGAAATAAACAAGGATTATGAGTGTTATGTAAGTGGTGAAGATTGGAATTTAACATAACCCAATTGATTTCGTGTTAGATGGGTTCAATCACACTTGTAAGCTTACTCAAACTGTTAAGCCCAACACTCTTCAGATTGCCAAATTCTCCACATCATATCAGAGGAAAAGAAGGGCTAATAGGTAGAAAGATCCTTGGTTCATGTTTAAAGTCTTGGGTGGAGTTTTTGCTAGCAAAAACGACTAGACTCGTTCATAACCTTGGAACTTGGAGAAAGTGGCAACCGGTCTACACCCAGTTGGCACTTGAGGGAGAGTTTTGGTGATGTATGGGTTACGTTATAAGTAAAGGACTAAGGTTAGTTAAGCTCTGGCGGCTCAACACTACGGGATCCTATAAGGACACACACATCGGACTTTCATCGGACTAAATAAGAATTGTTTATACTAGGTCTATACCGAGAATATACTTTATAATGGTTAGACCATTGTCTGGTTGGACTAGGAATTTGTTTTCACAGGTAACTAATTTTTGAGGATCATTAATAAATTATATATTTGAAAAGGGAATAAAGGGAATTTTAGCAAATTGAGTAAGGGTTGGACCCTATGTGAGTGGGCCCCACAAATATTCGACATTTGAGGGCTAGCCTGCCTAGTAGCCTTGCTTTGTTAGCCTCACAACACGCTGTAGGGCAATGTGTGGGAAAACTCATAAGTTGGGCCACACCAGCGATGCTAGGTAGCGCTGGGGTGCCATGAGCAGCCCTACCCGCAAGTTGGGCTTGTAGTACTGCAAGCCCAACTTTGGGGGCAAGGTAGGCCATAAGGCTTGCCCTGCGCGAAATACGCAATGTTTTGGGCACGTTGTGCACGCGGGTCAAACCCGCATGTAGGATATGTATGCCGCACATCCCACATCAGAAATGGGGAGCAAAAATTATCCTCCTAGCCTATAAATAGGCTTGTCCCGCTCCCCTTTCGACACACTTTGACTTTAGTCTTTCAAGCTGATTTTCGAGTTTCTTCAAATACGTTTCTCGAGTCATCATAGAAGGAATTTTTTATCCTCATGGGTCAAGCTTCAAGGAGCATAAATTTATTTTATATAGGGGCACCTCTAGTATAGATTTTCGGGTTGAGTTATTGGTTGGTCTAGTAGCTACCCATTCCTCAGCAGTTCTTCCTCTATGAGGACGTTTTGGTCAATGGGGTTCATGAAGATACTTATAAAGGCTCTCCTACAGTTGGAGACTCGTGTCGAAGGGTTCATTTTGTTGAAGGTCAAGCACACATCAACTAGTTTGTTCTCTTTTAGTTATTACGTCTTTTTCTTAAGCGTTTTTAGACCTAAGTAGCTTTAGCTAGGACATGCATGTTATATATTATATTAGGGTATAACTTTAGAGTTATGGTATTCTTAGTATAATGAACGAATGCATGATAATCTAGATAGGGGTTTGATTTAGCTAGGGCTTTAGTTAGTCATATGATGAATAGGAGTTCCTTGGAACAAGGGATAAAGTTTTGAAATTCTGACTTGCATGTTATGCATGTTCAACTTGTTTATCATTTCTCAACACTTATAACAATGTCTTGGTTTTGGTACTATAACTAATTTCAGGCTATAAGAAATTTATAGGTCCAACCTAAAGGGTCATGCTCATACAGGTTCATCATAACCATTCAATCATGCCATGACTCCACCAAGCATGCAAAATAAATAAGATTCATTGTTTTAAGTTTTTGCACCTATGTCTATAAGCTTTTATTAAAAATTTTAATTGTTTTTTGTTTTTGCACCTATATTTATAAGCTTTTATTCAAAATGTTAATAATCATATACTTGATTTCATACGATTTGGTTCTTTGGGTTTGGTTTGAGTGTTAACCCATCGATAGCGAGGTTGCTCCAAGCTATCCCAATGTTTTACTTGTTATCAAAGTACATTGATCGTCATTATGTGTTGATTAGAAGCAATTTCTATTGACTTATACTTTGTTCAGAGGTTATGAGCAAACGTCACTTCCACAAGTGACCGGATACAACTCCCACTTTATGTCGAGAGTGATGAATCATATCCAACTACTCGTTTTACCAATGTACATGCATCACTATACCCCTAATCACTCGTAATACATTGAATGATCGGGCAGGAAAGAGCTAAAGTATAACAACAGAATCACATAAGGTAACTATTATCTCAAGTATGATGCAAATCCAACAAATGCTTAGTTGATTGAGTTACTACGAACAAATTAAAGTTTAGTATATGAGTTGATAAAAATTGGCATGTTTACCAATGAGGACCATTACAAGTGGTAAGAGATTTGGTATGACTTAAGAAAGGTCTCATATTCGAATCTCGTGACTATAGAATATCCTCATTGGGAGAATCACCTAGTCACTTGCGCAATCCGGGTCGGATCTGAGTGTAGTCGGAGCAAAACTTTGGTGAACCTGATGGGCAAAAAATATTGGCTTGTTTATCATACTTCAATAATGTATTAAACCTAGTTAATTTCCTGTTTTACTATGACCGACAAAATCAAAGTCTGAACATATATGGTTGGTAACAGATCCCATTACAACAAGTAAACTATATTTATCAAAGCTTTGGTATGCTATTCCCTATTCCAAATATATTCACCGCAAATTTATTGTTTTGACTTTAAAATTATGTTCCTAATCAGTTTTCTTTTCCTCTTCATAAATAGATTGATTAAATTCAGCCCCTAACTTCATTTGATTGACACTTCTGATAAGACTAGAGATTTGATTTCCTAAATAATACTGCATAAATAGAAAATTTTGTTATGTACCGCTTCAACTAAAAAAATTAAAATAACATAATCTCATAAAATCATTTAAACAAACCAGATAAAACGTATGAAGTTCTAGAATAGGAGGGTATGAGAACCGTCCTCCCATACATTGCAAACAAATCACAGCTAGTTTAACAATGATTGGCATGACTCGCAAACAAATAAGTGCATGTATTACTGCATACTGTAATCAGAGCCATCATTATATTTTGAGGTCCCGTGTAAAATAAGATTTATTAGTCTCTTAGATTAAAAGAAGGGGCGGGCATAAGGAGGGTGGGGTGTCGTTTATAAGCCCCACCCCAGCCACCCTTCGTTTCGGCCCTAAAAAATAGTTATATAGCAAAAGTAAAATTAACCCGACCTATTTGTTGGAAGCAAACCAATATTTCAAATGGAAAAGATTTGAGGAACTTAAAGCAATGTACAAGTGTCCATTAAACTTTATTAGTATGAGGCCTTTTGGGAAGGAGTCCAAAAACAAAATTGTGAGGGCTTGGCCCAAAGAGGACAATATCATACTGATGTGGAGTTCGGGTGTGGCACTGCAGTCCCCAATAACTGGTATCAGAGCCAAGGTTCGAGGCTGGCAAGAGGAAAGGTGGACTACATTGGGTGACAAGTTCTCCGAACCTATGACTGAGACCAAATGTCTGCCCTAGCGAATTTGAGATCTGCAGTTGATGCCTTGTGTCGAAAGTCTTCCTGGCCTGGTTGTTCAGGTGGCTTGTCCCGCAATGGTAGCGGCGGTACATGATGGTTAGCAGATTAAATGGATTTCGCTGAAGGGGAGGTCACGCGATGCATGGTCTTTGGTTTGGGGCGAGATTGTTGGGAGCAAACAAATATCCCACATGGAATTTGGGAACTTGAAGAAATATACAAATGTCCATTAAACTCCATTAGTATGAGGCCTTTATGGAAGGAGCCAAAAAACAAAACAGTGAGGGTTTGGCCTAAAGTGGACAATATCACACTAATGTAGAGTTTAGGTGCAGCACTACAGTCCCCAACAACAGATCATGTGGAGCATGGGAAAAGCTTCCTTTGTTGCGATTTAAAAACACTCAAATGAATAACTCCTATGAAACTTTAAAATATTGCAAGAATACCACAACTAACTCTTACTTCTTTTCTCACTTAATTCTTCTTCTTACATACGCATATAAAGGGGAGGGTGGTATTTATAGTCATCACACCTCCTTAACATGTGGTTAATATTTATTTAGCATATTCCTCGCATATTCTATCGCAAAATATAAACTAAGGTCGGTTTGAAGGTTTTAGATAGCTTCTACAATGATTCTATCAATATCTAGAATAATCAGATGATTTTGCAACGCTTCTAGGCCTGTTGCGACACTTTTAGGTGTCGCCAGAGTCTTCAAGAAGCTTCCTAAGAGATTTACTAAGGGAAACTGGACCTTGCAGCTTCTTAGGCTTAAATAACTTGGCTTCAATTTGAGTTTTCCTAATGGATCATTTTTAATTAATGATCAAACAAATACTATATCAAGTTTACCTATTTCCCAACACCCCCCCCCCCCCCCCTTAAACTAGATCTTCTCATCCCAAGTAGGCTTCTTAATCTCATTAAGTTTTAATTCGTCAATGGCTTGGAAAATATATCTGCAACTTGGTCTTGTGTCTTCACATACTCAACCTCCACCTCTTTCTTGGCAACATATTCTAGTATGTAAGGATAGCGGATATCGATATGTTTGCTTCGATCATGTAATACATGATTCTTTGGTAAGGCAATAGTTGACTTGTTGTTGACATAGACCTTTGCCGGTTCTTCTTGCATCAACCCAATCTCCTTCAATAAATTTCTGAGCCAAATTGCATGACAAACACATGAGGTTGCAGAAACGTATTCTGCTTTATAAGTGGATAGTGTAACAATTCGTTACTTCTTTGGCATCCATGTGAAAGCAGTATCAGATATGAAGAACACAAATCCACTAGTGCTCTTTCGATCATCTTTTTCTCCACCCATCCACTATTGCTATATCCAATAAGCTTGTAATCATTAGAAACCGCGTCTAATAAGCTGAAGTCGATTGTACCTTTCAAATATTGAAGGATTATTTGAGCAGCTTTGAAGTGGGTGGCTATGGGTGATTCTATGTAGCGACTTACTAATCCTACTGCATGAAGACTGTCTGGCCTTGTGCAAGTGAGATAGCGTAGACTTCCTACTATGCTTTTGAATAATGTTGGATCGATACTTTCTCCTTCTTTGTGTTTAGAAAGTCTGATCCCATACTCCATCGTTTTGTTGATCGGCTTACAGTTCTCCATCTTGAATCTTCTGAGAATCTTCTTTGTGTAGGTCTCATGTGAGATGAAAATTCCATCATTTTCTTGCTTTACCTCAATCTCGAGATAATGTACCATATGTCCCATGTCTATCATTTCAAATTCTCTTGTCATTACTTCTATGAATTCTTTAAACATGCTTGGGTTTCTTCCAGAGAAGATTAAAACATCCATGTAGAGACACACGATCAAAATATCTCCATCTTTGATCTTAACATACAATGCATTCTTGAAAGGACATTTTTTGAACCAATTTTCTTGGAAGTACTTGTCGATTCTGCTATTACATGCCCTGGGTGCTTGTTTAAGCTCTTAAAGAGCCTTCTTCAACTATAACACCTTGTCTTCATGGCCTTTGGCTTCGTAACCTGGCGGTTATTGTATGTAGACTTCCTTTTCAAAAAAAAATCATTTAGGAAGGCAAACATTACATCCATTTGATGAATCATCCACTTGTTTTGAGTTGCCAAAGAGATAATTAGTCTAACAGTTTCCAATCGAACAACTGGAGCAAATACCTCATCGTTGTCGATTCCTGCCTTTTGACAATAGCCTTTTCCTACTAGTCTCGCCTTGTGTCTTTCAATCTCTCCCATGGAATTTTGCTTTATTTTATACATCCATTTGACACTAATCACCTTGTGTCCTTTGAGAAGAGAGGTGAGTTCCCATGTGTCGTTCTTTTCAATTGCCTTAATTTCTTCGTCCATCGCATCTCTCCATTGTTTCTCTTGTGCAGCTTCTTGAAATGTCAGTGGCTCACAATAAAAAAATAGACAAAATAATGTTAAAATCTCTAATTATTCAGCTACCTCATAGAGTTCTCAAAGGCTTCTTGTATGATGCACTTCTCTCTCATCTTCACTTCTACTTGAGGATGGCGAAGATGATGACGATGATCCGTGTCCATGAGTAGGAGAATTTGGTGGAGTTGCGAGGCCTTGTTGTAGTTCTCTTGGTTGCTTAGTTGGCATTTGATCATCTCCTTCGAGTTGGAATGAATTGAAATCCACCGTTTGAGATTCAAAGTTCAATTCTTTATCTTCATCAAATATCACATCTCGGCTAATCGCAAACTTCATGTCTTTTGGATTGTATAGCCTATAGCCTTTTGAACTTGAGTCATAACCAGTAAAAATGAAGCTTTTACTTTTATCATCAACCTTGGTTCGATCCTCATCCGGCATATGAACATTGACTACACTACCAAAGACTCATAAGTGGGAGATTCCGAGCTTTCATCCACTCCATGCCTTTTATGGTGTCTTTCCCCATACACTTCTTATAGGAGAACAAATTAATAGGTAGACTGCAAATGCCACTGCTTTCACCTAAAACTCCTTGGTAGTTTCTTGCTTTTAAACATACTTCAAGCCATGTCGAGGATTGTTTTGTTCTTCGTTTCTACCACTCCATTTTGTTGGGGGCATCTAGGGACTGTTAGGGGGCGACGGATTCAATGTACTACACAAAACTCACTGAATTCCTTGGATATGAATTCTCCTCCTCGATCAGATCTCATGGCTTTGATCTTATGACCGCTCTCCTTTTCAATGGCTGGTTTGAATTTCTTGAATGCTTCGAACACTTCTGATTTCTATGTCAAAAAATACAACCAAGTTTTTTTTGAAAAATCATCAATGAAGAGAATGAAGTAGTTACTATTAGCGAGAGAACTTGGCATGATAAGACCACATATGTCAGTATGGATGAGCTCCAGCGGCTTCTTGGCTCTAGAATTTGACTCCTTTAGAAAGCTTCTCCTAAATTTCTTTCCTTGTAAACATCCTTCGCGCAATTCTTTGAGATGATTGATGCATGGCAAACCTCTTACCATTTGCTTTTCAGGCAACATCTTCAGTCCATCAAAATTTAGATGATTGAATCGAAGATGCCATAGCTACAATACGTCTTTATAAAACAACATCATTTTGAATGTTCAAAGGAAACATTATATTCTTTAACATTCGTAATTTGGCAATTATATCTCATTTGCCATCTCTTATAAAAAAGACTACAATCTTTGATTTGAATATCATAGCCTTTTTCTAAGAGTTGACCCAAACTCAGGATGTTGCATTTTGTATTATGCACATAGTAGACATTATAGATTAACTAGTGGCTACCATCCTTAGCATGAAAGAGGATGTTACCTTTTCCTTTCACAGATATTTTAGTGTCTTCTCTAAATGAAACATTACGACTTACTGCTTTATTGAAATCCACGAACAAGTTTCTTCTTTCGCACATATGATTGCTTGGACCTGTGTCGAGATACCATGTGTTCTCTTGGTGGTCACTACTATAGTTGTATGCTAGGAGTAATGTTTCTTTCTCCTCGGTATTCTCTTCCGTAATATTTTCTTTCTCATCGACTCTATTGCTCAGAGCTCTAATGTCTAAACTTTTGGGAGTTGTAGCATTGAATTTGAGATTTATCATACCTCACATTTAGATTGCCTCTTCCTCGACCACATGTGGAGCTTTCTCCTTTCTCATAGTTATTGTTGAAATTGTTGATTCCAACTGTGTCCACAGCCACGACTACCACCTCGTCCGCATCCTCGACCTCAATCTCTACCTCTACCTTTATCGTGTGGGTCTCTACTATTACCTTGGTTTTCACCTGTATCCTTGAGTTGTAGCCTGAGGATTTGCTCAACGATCTCTGGCTTATTCTTATGCTTTTCTTCATAGGATTGTAGAGATCCTTGTAGTTCCTCTATCGTCATCTCCTCCAAGTCTTTGGTTTCCTCAATTATCACCATAATGTGCTCGAATTAGGGATCCAACAAACAGATTATCTTTTCAATTATTCTAACATCTTCTAACTTCTCACCGTTTCTTTTTAGTTGCTTTGAAAATGGCTGCTACTCTTTAAAAATAATTAGAGATAGACTCGGATGCTTTCATATGTAGGGATTCAAATTCACCTCTTCATGTTTGGAGACGTACCTTCTTCACTTTTTCGACTCCATTGTAAGAGGTTTGAAGCTTTTTCCATGCTTGCTTAATGAAGGCTGAGCATGAAATTTTCTGAAAGCCATCATCATCTAATGCTTGATAGATGAGGAAGAGAGGCTTTCTTGTATCTCTTTCGGGAATCCTTCAAAGTTGTTGCCTTATCTTGTGTGACAGAGGCTTTATTTTCAGGCTCGGTGAAGCCTCTCTCTATAATATCCCAAATATCTTGCGCATCGAGAAGAGCCTTCATTTTGATACTCCAATTGTCATAATTATTTTTGTTGAGTGTTGGAACTTAAAACGATGCCACTTTATTCGCCAGCTTACTCAAATAGCTTTTCTAGACATATTTTGACAGGGCTATTGTGACACTTCTTGGAATCTTTTCAACACACTAGACATATTGTGACACTTCCCGTAGTCTATTGTAACACTTTTGCTATCTAACGCAACACTTTCTGGGCTACTGCAATGCCTGGAATTCCTTAAATTCAGCTTTTGCGCTTAGAAATGAAATCTTTTCGAATGAGTGATCAAGCTCTCAACCTTGCTCTAATACCACTTTATTGGTATTTTAAAACAACTAGGTCAATTGTTGGATTTTTGAAGGAGCTGAGTTTAGAAGACCTCGATTCATCAAGCAGTCTCTCCCATATTTTCTTGTCTTTTCCCAAATTCAATTATTTGGTTCGATAAAGTCTAGTTCCTCCAATTATTTTTATTTCGAATGATTATAGAGTTGTTGGTAATCTGGAATTGCAGGCTTAATCTAATCTTGCTGAATTATGTTATTTTTATCAAGTTTGTGCTATTAGGAGGGTTGTTCAATGAAAGGTGAATATAAAGGCATTATATGCTTGAATTGTGAAAAATTAATGAATACTGAGTGGTATAAAGGCATTATACCACTGATAACATATATAAAGCCTTCACACCATGAGTTTTGCTGAGAAATTAAGTATTGTTGTAAACACAAAGGAGAAATATATTAGAAAAATGCAATATACTACTCTTATACCTGGCATATATATAGGTTGCCTTATACCTAGTATAAGAGCTCTTATACTAGGCATAAGGCAACTTATTTATTATAGTTTTTATTGGCATTTTAAAATCTTTTGCGAAAGTACATGAAAAATCAAATGTATAAAGGTCTTATACGACTCTTATATCAGGTATAAGGTCTTCATAACATGGTTTTTCCTAGGAAAATGAGAATGTTGTGAACATAAAGAAAAAAATGCACTGTATGAAGCTTTGTACCATTCATTACCAAGCATAAAGCTTACATACATGGTATAAGACCTTCATATCATAGTTTTATTAGAATATTAAAATTTATTATGTAAAGAAAGGAAAAATAGTGCTATAAAGATAGTATACTGCTCTTATACCGGGTATAAGGATTTACAAAAAAGTGGTAAAAACTAGTATAAGGCTGCGATAATTTTTTTTGCTCGAAAAATATTCAATATAGATTTCGTTTAAAAGATAAAAATAAGAGCAAAATATTATAAAGGCTTATGTCGAAAAAATTAACAGTTTGTGAGATATAGTCTTTTTAAATTGCAAAAATCAAATTAAATAAGAGAGAGGAGGTCATTATAATGGGGTTCTTATCTTTATGTAAAAGCAAAATTTAAAAGTTAAAGTTATGTAATTAAGAAAGAGTGTATATGGCAAGAAAGGACTCAGTGGAGAGTGCGGCTAACGATCATGTCAAGATGGATCCAAAACCAATGGGATCGAGTGATTCGCAGATGAGGGGTGAGTTGGTAATTCAGACCGCACCGTGGAAGTCAAAATCGTGTTTAGCTCAACTTAAGAACATCTCCCATATTTGAAATATTCATGATCTTATGTGTGATCATGGTTCTGAGATCAATTTTGCTACTCCTGTTGGTAGTGACAGTGTGATAATTTCCTTCTTATCAAAGGCTGCTTTATTGGAATTTTTGAGGAAGGATTGGGAAGTAATGAACAATTATTGGCCTCGGTTAGGGCATTACCGGCTGAATTTTCCCCTACGAAATGTATTATGTATCTAGATTTTATGGGAATTCCACCAGCATTCATATGTGAAACTTTGGTTCGTGAACTTGCGGCCAGGTTTGGGCGGATTGTTGCGATAGATTGTAATTTGGAAAGGCCACACCGCTTAGATGTGATCTCATGCCTTGTATCGGTTCCTTTAGGGACTGTTAGCCTAAACTTATCTCTTATCATGGGATCCGGGGAGGTGACGATTTACATGAACCTTAAGCAAGGCGTCGGGTGCCAACACGACCAGGGATTTGAATTGGTAGATGAGAGTGAGTCGGAGGAAGCATTTTCCAACGGAAGTAGTCTTGAATCGTCGGGGAATAAAGTAGACATGAAAACTAATGACAGCGGTGGAAGAGCGGTAGAGAGCAATGAAACATTGCAAGAATGCAACCAGAATCTGGTTTAATATGGGAATAATAGGGAAGGATTTGACAGCGTCATATCCAGAGAAATGTCAAATTCTTTGGGACCGAACATTGTAAACATGAACAGAATTACCATTTGGGCAGAGGATCGCGAACCGAATGTTAGTGAGGAATTGATTATGTTTCGGATTGGCGAAAAGCTTGAGCTTTTTAATGAACAGAACACGGGCATTATTATGGAGGCCTTAAAAGGGCAGCGATGATGAGGTGGTTTTGTCACTTGAGGATAGTGTTTTCTTTTTAATGTCGTTAAGTTATTTGTGTTGGAATTGTCGAGGGGGCTTGTCGAATGGGGAAAAGCAATTTTTGGTTTGGTCTTATGTTCATAAGTGGTAGTTGCAGGTTGTTATTTTAGTTGAGACGAAGGTTCTTCGATTACTGAATAGGTTGTTAGGAAGTTCTGGGGGCACAATGATTTTCTGACGCATTGTATTCCATCTCAGGGATTCTCTGAGGGCTTATTGGTCTCCTGGAATACAAGCTCACTTCAAGGATCTATTACTGCTTCTACGGAAAGATGGTGCGTGCTCAATATTGTATCTAGCCAATTCGAGGTAAATTTGGTTTGTCTTTATGGCCCCCCTAATTATGTAGAGAGGAATCAGTTATGGATAGATTTGATACCCCATATTAGTGGTTTGGAAAATTTGATGTTGTGCGGTGATTTTAATGAAGTTTTACATGGTTCTAAGAGAGCTAGAAGTGGGGGAGTGGTCACAAATTCAATGATTAAGTTTCAAGAGTTCGTTAATTGGTGTTCGTTATACGATTTACCGCTGCATGGTCGAGACTATACTTGGTTTAATAGCCAGTCTTTCTCGAGGATCGATCGGGTGTTAGTTTCGGGTGATATTCTAGATAAGTGGCCAGGGCAGAATCTGATGACGGTAGACTCAGCATTATCGGACCACTTCCCGATTGTCTTTCAATCTCACAATGCTGGTTGGGGAGGCAGAAGAATTTTTCGGTCCCTGAACTGTTGGTAGAATAACGCCAACTTCCTACCCTTCTTGAAATTGAAGTGGCAAGCTATATGAGTGGAAAATCTGGACAGCGATATTGATTTCAAATTATGCCGTCTTCGAAAGGCTATTGGACCGTGGCATCAGTCCAATTTTGGTGGATTGGAGGGAAGAATTAAGGACCTTGATGCGCGAGTTATTTCATTAACTTCTAGTATTGTAACAAGGCCGATTGGTGGAGACAATAATTTGGAACTTCAGAATGTTCGTTCGGCTCTATTTAGCTATCGACAAAACTTAGAGAAGATCCATCATGAACAATCGAGAGTTAAGTAGACCTTGCTTGGGGATGAGAACACCAATTTTTTTCATTGTGTGGCGTCAGCTAGGGCCAGGGGTAATCAGATTTCTCAACTGGAAGTGGACGGGGTTATTTCCTCTGATCCAACGCTAATTAGAGCCATGATTTAGAATTATTACTCCAACTTGTTCACTAGGAAAATGGAGGTACCTTTTGATTTGGGTGTATTAGATTTTAAAATGGTGGATGATGCAGCCAATTTGAGGTTAGTTGAGGCCTTTACGGAGGCTGAAGTGTGGGAGGCGATGTGCGCTTGTCAGGAAGGTAAAGCCCCAGGCCCGGATGGGTTTAATTTTTTCTTCTACAAATGTTTCTGGGGTGAATTGAAATCGGAAGTTCTAGCCATGTTCAATGAATTATATATCTTTGCTCGATTGCCGAATTCTATCAAATCATCCTTTATTTTTTTGATCCCTAAAGTACCAGGGTCGTCCGTACTAGGGAATTATAGACCGATTGCTCTTATTCATGGTATATATAAAATTATCTCAAAAGTGCTTGCGAGGAGGCTGCAAAGAGTGTTGCCCCATTTAATCTCAGATAATCAGTTCACATTTGTCCAGGGTCGTAATATACATGAATGTTCATTCATTGCCTCGGAAGTGGTGCAATCTATTCACCGGTGTGGCCAATCTTGCTTGGCTCTTAAGCTTGATTTTCATAAAGCTTACGATAACGTATCTTGGTCATATATTGATGCAGTCCTGAGGAGGATGGGATTTTCTGATAGGTGGATCGAATGGATGGCGACTTGTGGAGAGAACTCTGTGACCTCAGTTCTTATTAATGGGAGCCCTTCAAACCCAATCAGATTAGGAAGGGGGGGCTAAACAAGGTAATCTAATTTCTCCGTTTCTTTTTGTGCTAACTGTGGAAGGCTTAAAATAGCTATTTGATGCATGCATTCAGAAGGGGCTTTTGCCTGGTTTTTGTATCGACGGGTCAGAGGAGGATATATCTATCCTTCAGTTTGCATATGACACGATGTGCTTTTTACCAATAGATGAGTCTCTTTTACCTATTTTTATTCATCTGTTACGTTGTTTTGAACTAATTTCAGGATTGCGAGTTAATTTTGTTAAGAGCTCTGTTTTGGGTATTAACGTGCAGGACTCTATATTACATCACTGTGCGGAGTTTATAGGTTGCAAAGTTGAGAGATTCCCTATTACTCACCTCGGTTCCCCTCTTGGTACTAGACATATTTCGGTGTCTTATTGCAACGTGTTAATTGGTAAGTTCCAAAATCGGCTGTCAAGTTGGAAAGGTCAATGCTTATCGTATGCAGACCGGGTGGTTCTTGTGAAATTGGTTCTCTCCTCTATCCCGATTTATTTACTCTCGTTGAATAAAATGCCAATCACGATCAATAATAGGCTAGTGCAATTAATGAGGAATTTCTTGTGGAAGGGTGATGCAAATAATAGAGGAATATGTAGGGTGAGTTGGGAGATAATTACGTTACCAAAAAACCTGGGCGGGTTGTATATTAGGGATCTTAAACTAGTAAATTGTAGTCTTCCTTTAAAGTGGATTTGGAGAGCTAGAGTAGGAGAGTAGAGATCATTATGGTTTAAATTGTGTGTTCAGAGGTATGGGTTTGACTCGTGGAATGCGTTTGAGAATTATGAGAGCTCGGGTCTTTAATATGTGTGGCGTGACATCTTAGCATGTTGTGTGAAGAATATTTCTTATTGGGAGTTGTTTAAATCGAATACTAGAGTAAGGGTGGGTAACTGGGTTTGTTGTTCATTTTGGCATGATAATTGGACAGCCAATGTATCGTTATCTATCCTATTCCCGGATTTGTTTCTCATTTACAACACGAAAGGATGCACGGTTCAGGTTGGGTGCAATCTTATATTTGGGGAAGAGGCTTTTTCTAGACCTTTTTGGAAATGTAATTTGAGGATTTTGAGTAGAGATAGGTGTACCCAACTTCAGAATTGGATAGCTCAAACCTTTCCTACGATGGTTTTGGCGGCTGAGAATGGCGCCTCATTGGGGCAGTAGCTACAAGTTGTATTTCAGGGGGTGGGGGATCGGTTCCTATAGGATTTGGGAGCAAACAATGTCTATTTTGCTGGCTCTTTTTGTTTAGGCTTCTATGTGACGCCCCATTGGACTAAGCTGGAAAGCGATTTTATGTTGGTGTGGGACGCGTGCCTTCTGCCTAGAGTTAAATTCTTTGGTTGGTTAGTGCTTCATAATCATCTCCCAACGAAAGTCTTTCTCTTCAACCGTGGATGCCAAGTAATTGTGGATAAGAAGTGTCCATTTTGTGATGAAATGGAATCAATGGAACATGCTCTATTTCATTGTGTGGGCAGTTATTGTGTGTGGGCTCAAGCTTTTTTGTTGTTAGGAATTTCGGTTACAATGCCATGGATGGGATACGAATTTTTATTATCTTGGCGTGCTTATTTCTCCCCGGGTATTGGTCGTGAGTTTGGTACGTCTCTATGGTTCATGATTGCGTGGGCTATATGGAAGAGGAGGAATAATTTCGTGTTCAAAGGGGTTCTTAGCACTGAGGATCATCTTGGTTATTGCATCCACCTATGCTGGTTTTTCTTCAAGTATAGACGAAGGAATCTTAATTTTGTTGCTTCGGATGTATTTAATTTTCTGAGCGTCTTACTTAGCAATAGGTAGCATCTTTTGCTTTCTCTTGTAATAGATTTTTGCTTTTGGTGTTTCACCAATTAGGCTGTAATTGACTTCACTGACGCTCCCATATTTTGAGCGGCAATTGGGGTTTTATTAATAAAGAGAGGCAGGAGTTTTGTAGGTTAGCGGAGGCACCAACCTAGTTGGGACGTCCGCCCCGAAATTTTCTCCCGTCTCAAACTTTTTCCTTCCCAAGGAAAACAATGTTCCTTGTAGGGGTTTTCAAAAAAAGAAAGAGTGTATGTAATTAAGAAAAGGAAAATGTGAAGTGTGAGTTTTAAAAAACATAGGTTTGTAAATAAATTTTCAAAGGCCCATTTTTTTGTATTTAGCTAAGTTGCCCTTTTTTATAATCCATTATACTCTGAAGTTAAAGAATGGTGAATCTTTTTACATCATCGAAATAATGGATAGTATATATATATATGTGTGTGTGTGTATGTGTGTGTGTGTATGTGTGTGTGTGTGTGTGTGTGTGTGTGTGAGCCTTTTATCTATACGTAGGACTGGCTTGATTGAGTCCCAGACTAGTACAAAATCATAGATGTTCTCTTTTTTTTAAAACCAATTCTTTCATAGCAACTCATCACCTTTTTTTTAAAGAAAAGTACTTGAGAGAGGGAAAAGGTCGGTGGAAAGAGTTTTCACCGCCATTAAAAACCCTCTCCAAGGAATTTTATAAATGAAATGAAAATTAAAAGAGTCATCAAAATAGTTCTAATAACAAGCCGAAAATACATGGCCTAGAGCAAAACAAAAATCAACTAACAAAACAAAACTGCGGACGCAAAACATGGTCATCCATAATAAAGCGAGTTATAAAATCCGGGTGAGAACTCCACCATGCAATTCCTTCTTCCACCCCGTGCCTGGCTAGTACGTCAGTCGTGCCATTAGCTTCCCTATAAATGTGTGTAACATGAACCATCACCTACTCTTGCAACCTCCTAGAGTTTTCCCATTTTACGAGAATCGACCATGGTATCTTGACCTTCCCCTTGAACGCATGCACTACAAATATCAAATTTGTCTCCAACCAGATCCTCTATCATACTCCTTTTCGATCACAAAAATAGCTGCAATTAGTTCTATTTCAAATGCATAAGCCAAGAGAAGCCTTCCTGCAAAAGCACCATGCGAAAAGCCTCTAAGATTAGGAAAGATTCCACCGAATCTAGCAATACTAGGTGTTTCGAGAGTAGAACCATCAATATTTACCATCATGCAATTTATAGGCGGAGGTTGCCAATTCACCTGAATTACTTTTTGAGATTTAGCCTATAGGATCAAATAGCCCAGTTGGTTCAAAATCTAGAAGTCACTCACTCTCTTCGTGTAACCCACTCGAAAAAAATCTACCTCTTTCATGGCCTTCCAAAGCATTCTCAAATAGCTTCCTACGTTAGGTATTTCACCCTTGAACCCCACCAAGTTCCTGCTGCGCCAAATAACCCAACAATAGGACAAAATTGACGCATTCCATATGGCCTATAGTTGTGGATTGTACCACAGATCCATGGCATGCAAAAATAAATCATGCACACTTCGATCTCGATAAATTGCATGTCCAAAAAAAATCAGCAATTGAAGTCCATAAAATGGCTGCAAAATTACACTGAAGAAATAAATGGTTAATAATCTCAGCTTCCTTCCCATACATCTAGCAACAAAGATGCCGTATAGATTCCTTTCTTCTGCAAGATGTCATCAGTAGGTAAATAACCCCAAGCCAAAAGCCAACACAAAGTCGGTCTCGAGGGCAGAAGAAACACTTTCCAAATAAATGTAAATAATGGCTCATGGTGGTTCGAGTTTTGTAGAACATTGTAGGTGCTTTTAATCGAATAAATGCCGCCAGTCTCTAGTTTCCACACACATAAATCATGAATTGAAAGCAATCCATTTGTATGCGTAATATCATGTAGAATATCTTCGGGCATGTTTAGAGCTTGCCATTTATTGTTAACCAAAAAATCCGCAACCATGCCGCTATGTAGTCTTCGCTCCTCCTCCGAGAAATTCAGCCTTGAATCGAAGTTTGTGCTAGCCCAATTATCATACCAAAAGCTAACCTTACTTTCATCAGATACTAACCACCTTGTACAATCCCTAACAAAAGCAAAAATTGGTCGAATGGAGCTCCAAATTACCGAAGTGATGGGAAGTTTCCTCGTATCCCCATTACAAAGGAAGAAACATCTCTAAAGTGTAGACATGACGTATCAAGATGTTTCCTGAGTAAAGCATCATTTAGTTTAATTAAACTATTAATCCCTAATCCACCCACTTGGATCAATTTGCAACATACATGCCATGGCACATGGACCAACTTTCTTTGACTAGTTGTTCCTTTCTAAATAAAATTTCTCATTGCCTTTTCAAGCTCCTTCAAAAGACCAATCAGCCAACGATAAACCACAAAATAATATATAAAAGAACTTTGAATCACAGAATTGACTAAGGATAGCCGACCAGCCATAGAAAGAGAAGAACTGATCTAGCTTGTTTGTTTGGCGATAATTTTAACTGTAATCTTCTGCATATATAACCATTTTGGAACACCACTAAACAAAGAAACACTGAGATAGTAAAAAGGAGCATCCAATCAACGAACTCCAATCATGTTGGCGAAGTTCTAGTACGGGCTACACTAACCCCTTTCCCAAAATAAATAGCCATTTTGTTCCAATTGACTACTTGTCCAGACAAGGAATCATAATCATCAAAAACCTTTTGTATAGCCCTAAAATTTTTCAGAGTAGCTTTACCAAAAATCCCCACATCATCAATATGACTTGGAAAAAAAGTATCCGACGAATACCTCATTGGCTCAAAGGATCCATCCTGGACCATCTTTTGAATTGATCTACTCAGAAACTCCTCCGCAAGATAGAAAAGTAATGACTATAAAGGGTCCCCCTGCCGAACCCCTTATGAGCAGCCAAAATACCCAGAAAGACTCTCATTTAGAGAAATTGAAATACGACAAGATGATAAAATCTCCACAATCCACTCTTGAAAATGTAATGAAAAACCAAAGCAATCCAATACATCAAGGAGAAAACACTAGTCTAAAGTATTAAAAGCCTTTTTTATATCAAGTTTCAGAAAAAAAAAACTAGGTTGCTGAGATGGTAGAGCGCATTGTTTAATGCTTTAAAGACCGAGGTTTGAACCTTGATAGTAGCATTTTTAATTCAAAAAAATATCAACCTTTAGAGCCATACGTCCACCAAACTCTCTACCGTGAAGAATGTTTATCCCCTCAAAAGCCATAGCAATGGCATGGTTAATACGCCTCCCTTTAATAAATCTGAATTGCTCATTGGAAACAACATGAGATGAAATTGTCCCGAAACAATTAGCTAAGATCTTCGTAATGACCTTGAAGATAAAATTAGAGCAAGCAATTGGTCTAAAATTCTCCACTACATCAGCCCCCTCAACTTTTGGAATCAACGCTAGAATTAAGTCTAATGGTTAGCTTTCCATGATAAAAAATGACCAGAAAGTTTGATAGAATTTACAAGTAAAACCATTAGGCCCTGGCGCGCTATCACCCTTCATAGAAAAAACCACTTCTTGAATCTCATCAATTGTTGGTCTTGAAGTTAGAGAATTATTTTCCTCCTCCGTCACTAGTGTAGGTTTGATTTGTCTAACTCGCTCAATTTGAGGCCAATTTGACACAGGATTTTAGAAAAAGTTTTCATGAAAATTCAAAATATGACTCAAAATGGCCAAATGATCCATCAAGTCCCCTCCAATATGTAAGGAATTAATACCTAGCTGAGTTCGATGAAAAACCCAAGTGCCGGTGAAAATTTTTTGTATTCCTATCTCCAGTCCAAATCCAAGAGACCCGTCCCTTTTCTCATAAATAAATTTCTTCTTGCTTAAGCACAATATCAAGGTAGGCATGTGCTTGAAGTTCTCAGGTAGCTAACTCATCAGCATAACCCTGATCTTCTATGTCCAACAGAATCACATTTAGCTTATCTTGACAAACACCAATACATTGCTTTAAATCTCTAAAAACGTTCTTGTTCCAAGCTCATAGCTGACTTCGAAGAAATTTCAGGTTGGCTGTAAATGCAAACATGGGGGTTAGTATAGGGAAATTAATCCAATTGTTGGCTACAAATTGATATAAATCAGGATGAGTCACCCACATGCTTTGAAAATGGAATCTAGGTCTCTATATAGTGCCTAAGCCACATTCAACCAATAAAGGAATATGATTAGAATGATGACGAGGCAATGCCGAGCATTGCACCTGGTACCATGCTGCAACGAAATCAATATTCACCATTGCATGATCCAAGAGACATTAGATGTTATCACCCCCGTGCAACCATTGGACCAAGGGTAAGCTGAACCATGCAAAGGCAAATCCAAAACTTCTGTATCGTCTGCAAAAGAAATAAACTCGCGGTATGACTGCGCATTAATGGTACCCCCCAATTTCTCAGGAGCACCCTTAACCACATTAAAGTCCTCAATTATAACCCAAGAATAGTCCACTTATAAACTCAACAGATCATTCTAAAGCCTCCTACGGCCAGCAATAAAATTGCTATCGTAAACAAAAGATAAAACAAATTGTTGGCCTAAAAAGGACCCATCAATGGAAACATGTTGATCCGAACTAATCACTGAAGATTCTATAAAATTACTATTAGCGAAGACCCAAATAGTAGGTAAGGTCCTATTATTTTTGCAAGCAAAGCACATACCCATAAAATTCCAATCCCTAGCTAAAAAAAGAATCATAGGCTCCGACTAGCATAAAAAATCAGGATGCAAAGATCTACAGAAATTAAAAAAGAACTGTTTTAGTAGAGGAATTAGAGATACCTCTATAGTTCTAGAATAACACTTTCATTATCGTTTTTGGGGAGGGTTTTGCCGAGTTGCTCCTCTCCCGTCTTAACCAGCCTAACCTCATCCGCCCCCTCTACCTCTGCCTGCATTATTACTCTTTTTCTTCCTGGTTTGAACTTGCCAATCAGCCTCTTTATTTTCCACCACCGGACATTACACAATTCGTTTCCAGTTTCAAGCACTAGACTCTCCCTATCCTCCTCATCATCAGAATAATCATCCCATAATTCACTTTTGCTCTGAGAAAATTTCAACCTTGAGTTTTCAGAATCACTAGTCATTGGAGTTAAAACCACATCAATACCCGATTGAGACTGCACCACCTAGTCCTGTCAATTTAACTCCACCACCAAATTAATCCCATATGCGTCCTAGCCCGATCAATCTGGTTCTTTGTCTTTTTTAGTTTCCATATTTCCTAGATTTTCAGTAATACGATTCTGAACAACCGGCAATGGAATTGAAGTTTCTACAGCAACATGTGCTTTTTTTGAAACCTTTTCAGTTGGCTGCCCTTGTTCCCGTACCCTAGGTAGATCAACCTTCTTGGCCACTAATCCCTCCTTCTATTCCCCATTCCGACTGGCCTTGTATTTGTGACAATCTCTCCATAAAGGCCCAATAGAAGAGCATATTTTGCAGAAGTGAGGTGTGTTTTCATATTGAACCTCCACCCAAATTTGTTTTCCTTCCTTTTCAACTCCGATAGTAGAAGAGAGATTCTAGGTCAAATCAACATCAATCAAAACTCTCGCAAAGTGTCCGTAATCACCATCTAATCTGACATTATCCACTCTTGAGAATTGACCAATTCCCTTAGCAATGAAAGCAAGAATACCCTCACCCTAGTATTCCCATAGTAAACCATGAAAATGAACCCAGACTAAAGCTTTTGTTGTTTTCTAGGCTGTGGGATCAAAATCCTATTGCCACTCCTGTAAACGCAACATCCCTGGTTTAAGGCCGATTGGTTCCCTATTGCAGATTTTCTATTTTAAATCTTGCAATCCAAGCATTAAATGGTAGTAACCCTTACCTAATGATATGAGTCTCCATCGTTACTTAATACCCCAAATCTTGGTTAGGGTTTCTTTGAGCTACGACAATTTGTAGGGGATACCCCTTTCTGCAAAATCAATCTAGCGATAAGATAGTTCGAGCACATGGCAATACGTTTCACAAGTAGAGATTGCAGTATCTTAACTAAAGTAAATCCACCTTTGGTGGATACCTCTGCCGATTCCAAGATTTTATGGCTTATATTGCTCGCTTCCGTCGCATTCAAGCCCTTACCAACCTCGGCAAGGCTTGGCTTCGGGTTAGGGTTTACAGTCGCATTCTTGGAAGCATCAGAAGGTTGTCAAGGAGTCGAAGCCTTGTCCTTGCTCTTGCAGTAGAAAGTAAGATAAAAATCCTCCATGATTTAGAAGGAAAAAGCACAAAAATCCGATCAATAATGATCGAAAAAAGATCAAGAACATCGAGACTAGGGTTTCGCACAGTGCATCGCCAGAGCTCTCTATTTTCTTCTCTCCTTCATACTCCTCAGAAACTCATCACCTTAGTAAACTGAAATTTCATTAGCATTATTTCCGAAACGCACTTTTTTTATTTTATTAAGAGATTATTAATATAGTTGCTCATCAAATTTTTGTTACTCATGGGATTCATTAATGATGAGTTTTCATACATATAATGCAGCGATCTCTTTTCTTTCCAAGAAAAGAAAGTTTTCATCAAATATATGGAATTACTAGTTATTATATAAATATAATGAATTTCAAATAACACCCATTTTTTTATATTGTTCAGACTATGTATAAAAATTTCAATACAAGAGTGAATGTATGGGAAAAGAGTTATTGAATTTCCCCAATTACATTTATAAAGAGGATTGAAAGACCTAATGCGGTTAATTCAAATGAGTATTTCAATGAGGATACTTTTTTTAAAAAAACCTCGGAGGAACAGTGTGTTTCTCCAAAGAAAAAAAGTTTGGAATTGGTGAAAATTTCGGGCCGAAGAACCCAACCAGGTTGGTGCCTTCGCTTGCCTACAAAACACCCATCCCACTTTTCATTAAATTAAAGATGGTTCTTAAAATAAGAACCAAATTGTCCTAGTTACAACAAAAGTAGTAAAGTCGGATTAATAAATAAATCCGAAACCGAGGGACATATCCTATGCTTATAAGACTTAAAAAGAAACCAACAAATGTTGACACTACCAACAAAAAATATCCTCCTGATCGATAGAGCCATCAAAGATGAATTTGTTCCGTTTCTTCCAAGTAAGCCATGATATGACGAACCCTAGCGACGTCCCATAATCACGGTAAACACTGGGCTTGAAAAAAGAGCGCCATAGTAATAAGAAATTGTAGGCCAACTGAGGCAAAACCATAGAAATACCCAACCACTGAAAAGCATTACTCCAAACTCTATAACTCGCTTGACAATATAGAAGGCAATGTTCCGTTGATTCTGATTCCGAACAAAAGAGGCAACGGTCGTCATTGACTGCGGAGCAACCTCATCTATATAAAAAAAGCTCGAGTTGGAAATCTGTCATGAAACAACAACCAACCAAAAAACTCAATCTTCGGTAGTAAATGAGCGTCCGAAACAATATTGAAATTCTTTTTCGGGGGCTGCCATTGTAGTTGTTGGTAATAACCATGACAAAAAGAAGAAGTAGATCTTTGAATTCCCAATCTCCCAAACTACAAGATCCTCATTTGGTTGAAAGGTGAAATGTCTCGGGCCTGAAAAAGGAATGAATTCAAAACCGAAATCCATTCTTTAAGCTCCAAACATTGCTGCTGCCCCGTAATACGCAGGTTTCATTTCCAAAAAGGGCGTGATTGTATACGGGCTTCAAATAAGAATGTACAACCCTCAAGGATTGAGCAATGTTTTCTATTACACAACAAGAAAAGATCCGGGAATAAGGATTTGATTGGTTGATTTGAGGTCCAATTATCAAACCAAAAGGAACCAGCCTTCCCATTACGGACCTGAATTCGTGTTAGAGAAGAGAAGAAGTCCCAGAACATATTTCAATGAGGATACTTGATAATAAGAAAAGTTGTATACATTGATAATTATGATATTTCAAACAAACTTTTTGGTATAAATCTCATCTTAAATAATAAAAACATGTGTGGATGTTCCTGCGGCCACTAATTTTCTTTTTAAATATAAAATTACGCTATGCTTAATTTTTTTACTCGTAACTCTAGTACATTATATTATAAAAGGTAAACTACAAGAACAAATAACTTTTGGATTGAAAAGAAACTAGGGGTGGACCACTCTATTTTATATGAGGAAAGCTTACATATTACAATATAGTACCAAATTGGAGTATTAGAATATTAATGAAACTATTGTTTTGCACCAAAGTGGTAAGAGGAAAAAGCACATTAAAGGTTACTTATTAGTGTTTCCTAATGTGGCATGTCACACATTTATTTTTGCCTCAAAAAGAATACAACAATCCCTTGATTGCAACAGTTTGTTAAAATTGTCAATTATTTCTTGTGTCATTTGTTTTATAAGATATAAGGATTAAAAGATTAGAATTGAAAAACATCTCAATTAGGTTGACACTCCTTTCAACTCCATAACTACTAAAGATTGAGATTATACATGACTAAGTTTCGAAGAGGAGTCGGCACCGGTCCCTGTGTTATAGGCCAGAGGTATAAATAACTTTCCAAATTATTGCAATCATGCCAAGTTTGAGGGAGATGAACTTTTGAATGGTTTAGGGGCAGTAGGCGATTAGGGCTACCATTATAGATCAAAATGTGAAAAATTGTAAATGACATTGGTTGTTAGAAAAACCGATGTCAATATGGGTGTTAAATGGGATTGGTTCCGATTAAAAATTGATGTCATAACCCCATATTCCAAAATTGACAATTTAATCATTTGTGGTGACTTTAACGAGGTCTTAGATGAAAGTGAAAGGTCGAATGGTTCTTTTACGCCTTCTATCTAGGCTTTTCAAAATTTTGTGAATAATGCTGATATATGGATTTGCTTATTCATGGTAGGAATTATACTTGGTCGAACACTATGTCATTCTCCCGAATTGATAAGGTATTGATTTCAACTAATCTCACTGGTGTGGGGCCTCATGCATATCTTTCTTCAGTCGACACTACATTATCTGATCATATTTCTTTGGTATTTTCATCTACTAATTTCAATAGATAGGGGTCTAGGGGATTTCAATCGCTTAATTGTTGGTGGGATCATTCTTTTTTTTTTTTTTTATGAAGTTGGTGGGATGATTCTAGATTTGCTTCTGTTTTCAATGGTTCATGGGATGATTTTGTATTTCTAATAAGGAGGGATCCTCGGTTGACAAATTTGGATTTTTCACATACGCGTCTCATCTTGGAATAAACAGTGTTTTGTTGATGTTTGTGAGCACGGACTTTTTGGTCTCCTCCGCGGAATAATGATGGAAGACTCGAACCTAATTTCAGCCAGTTTTCCTATTTTTCCGATTCGAAACATGCTTGGAAATATTCCCTTTTGATGATTTTGGACATAATCGCGCTTAAAAATTGCAGAAGTATTAAAAAAATATTAAAATGTCAGATTCCCTAAAATCCAAAAAATTTCGATCTTCCCAGTCAGATGGCCGGAGCCGCCGCCGGCGACGGCCGCTGCTGGTGCGAACGCGGCCGCCGGAGGCCCCATCTTCGGGGGCCGCAGCTACGCATGTAGCTGCCACCGCTGCTCCCTGCAGCGACTGGCGCTACATTTATAGCGGCCGTGCTGTGGCCGCTAAATCGGTATTAGCCTCGGTTGCACGGGCTCTGAACATCTGTGTGTTCTTTGTCCGATTTCCACAAAATTGAGGGACTAAATGGGTTATTAGGAGCTAGAGGGGTCTATAAAAGACCAGGAATTACCAATTGTTCAGGATTTTGCTCAAATTTTATCTAAAGTCAGATTAAGAACTACTGAGAGAAAATGTAACAACTAGAGAGAGAAAGCTTAAGAAAAGCATAAAACATGAGTTTAATCCTCTCTAATCTCGATTCTTAGTTGTTCTTAGGCTTAATCTCACAGCTTAAGAACTAAAATTGGTTAGAAATCATAGGTTAAAATCGGATTAAACAGGTTTAGAGACTATTTCGAAAATACTACCCGAAAATATTCGAAAATCATAAAAAATGAGCTTGCCAAGGGTTGATTTGAGTCTCAAAGAGTGGATTCACGGCCTAAAGGTATAACCTTCAGAGTTCCATTGTGTTTTTACTTGATTTTCTTGTTGATTTGCTACTGTTTGGTTGTGTTTTGTGGCTTTTTGCCCATTTCTCCTTCGCCACTTTTACAAAACGCTTGGAAATCGTCGAGGCCGCTACAACGACCACATGGCTGCTACTCTTGTAGGGCCCGCCGCTACACCCATATTGGTGGCCACTACATCTATAGAGGCCCCAAAGCAGCCATAGGGGCCACAACGATTTTGAGCGTTTTTGGGTCTTTTTCTCCCCCGATCTAAAAAATTAATACTATTTGATGTTTTAAATAAAAAATCACTGAAATATTGTTGAAATCAGCTTGAAATATCTGTGGTCTTGATTTTTCAGGTGCAAAAATGCTCATTCCCCCCCTCATTTGGCATTTTTCCCAAGGACCTCTACCAATGAACATAGGGCCGCCACCGTTTCGGCCGACACCTCTGCCGGCCACCTCCAAAACAGTAGCGGTCCCCCCGACCAAAATTTCAAAATAGTCCCTATTTCTTTCTATTTACATGTTTTTGGCCCTAGTTCATTATTTTTCGGGTTTTTAGGACTGTACCCACACGAAGAAGGCACGAATACCTTATGAGATTGGCCCTGACTATTTTCCATGTGGTTTATTAATTAATAAATTGATTAAATAACCGATTTGTGCCTTAAAAGTGGATTTTTCCCAAGAAAATTCGTATTAAATCATTTTCTTCATGAAATAAATCTTGCCTTTAACCGTAATTTATTTGTGCCTCGAATATGCATTTTAATGAGTGATATGCCATGCTACGTTCCGTATTTATGCTAACCATTTTTTATTACACGTAGATTAGGTTAGTTGAACGTTAGGCATTTGAGTATATTTCATTTTTCGCATAGAAAAATGTATAGGATTTGTATAGCCTTGAAATAATGATTTAATTTCTTGCTTTTATTATTTGGATGACTGTAATATTATTTTATTTATCACTTTTGCATGATTGTCACGTGATGAATAATTATTATAAACCGAAAATTTTAATTAGGAGGATTTAAATCGCATATGAACGAAAGATACTTTTATTAAAATATAAATGAGTTGATTTAGTTAACGAAGAGTAGATAACATCATCCGACCTCAGAATCTCTATTTTAAGGTGCAATCATCCACCTAGTAGGAATATCACAGCCAAAATTCCCGGTAGAGCTTAATCGGGTGGCGACTCTATCTTGAAGTACGAGATTTTGATCTCATATCTTTTGACAATTAAATTGGACTTAAATTTCAACTTAAACATCACTTTAATAAATATTTTTATCACGCCCTTACACACCTGAAAAGGGGTTTCCCTTAGCATGCTTCATCGCGTCCACCTTTTAATTTTCCACTTTGAGGAAAACGTCGTCCGCTCATAGTGGTGACTCTGCTGGAGATTGTCCTTTTAACTTGAAAATTTGAAAAACTCTTTTCTTTTCAAAATTTGTTAAAGGATGTGATGATGTATCGAAATCGTTTCTAAATCAAAACTTCTTTCTTTCTTATGACTTGTTAATCCATCGTCTAGATTAGAATATTAGGTTAGGGAGCCCATTATTAGCCGTGAAGCACACGAAAGTATCACTTACGCCCCAGAAGGAATTAAGGGTACCTAGTGTGTGGATCACTCGTTTGCACCAACACGTAACTCCCTCAGTCGTACTTATTTGAGGATAGGTTAAGTAAAATGTGACCAAGGTAAACGAGAGCCTTCTACATCAACAACTCGATTGAGACCAATACCGTGTTGGATAAGCCATAGTAACTTCCCCTTAGGAATTACCAAAATATGCATGTTTTTAGATTTAGGTTGCATACTCTCTTGCCATTTATTGGCGTTAGAGTTAACCTTAGATTGTTTGAACAATGTTGCATGGGAGCCATAAGGTTGTAAGTGGTATCGCTTATCATGTGGTATTTGTGTCGTGCTCATTCATATGACATTCATGCATTGGCCTTTAGTTTCTGCCCTATTTTAGTCTTTCATTTGCCTCTACTATCCCTTCGCTTGAATGGGGAATTTAACAATATCCATAAGATCATTTGGACCCTTATTAACCATACCTAGTTTGCTAGGAATAGCGAGGGATTCACACATCTCATGTATATTGAGGATAAGCCTCGCATCATAAGCATTTCTCTTTCTCCCTCCTTTTCTTCCTAAACCACCATGTATATATGTAAACACGCATTGATATGAACAAATGTACATGTTACCCTATGCATTTCATACATAATTCGCGCATGGACTGATCAACATGTGATTCCTAAAGAGCTAGGAGAAGATGTCGATATAGTCAAACCTCAGTGTGGCATAGATTTAAGCATACTTCGACCCACCTTTCCCTTATTCTGAGAATAGTTAAGAGGTTTGGTTTAGAAATCGATCAACCAGTCTTGTCTGGGTTTCTGTCTGATAATGCTCTGAGCGAGGGTCTGCCTATTTATATGGTCCCTCCTCTATCTATTCAAAATCAATAATCTTTGAGTTCCAAGATAGCCGGTGTTATGGCGATATTTCTCAAATCAAATCAGTTTTATGACACTACACGAGAGCAAGTTCAGACTTTTGTAAGGGCTTTTTGGGGGGAAGAGAAGTATGTCAAGAAACCTTCAGGGAGCAGATTTCAAGCTTAGTGACAATCAGAGATTGGTCAAAGTGACTTAGGTCAAATAGTGTTAGTCCAGATTCCATCTACCGTTTAACCTATCCAGGTAGAACAGCCAATTTAGCTTACGCAGTGGCCTATACAATTTCAACAAAATCAGTTCCAGTTTGGTAAGAATTCTTGCCCCACCTCCAAGTCTAATATCCTCGCCAATGTGGGTCAGCTTCAGTTGACTTTAGTAACCCCAGATCAGTTTTATCCCATCCAATCGATTTAGCCTACTCAATCGGGTCTATTTGATCTTGGTAAGAATTTAGCTCAGCCACAATCGTCTTTCACTTCCCCAATCTTTGCCTTTCCAGTACAAGGCATGGGGCCAGCTACATTGCGTTCGATTTTCCCTTCTTTCTTATATCGCTTTACACCTCTGATGACCACACCTTCCAGCAGATTTACACCACCTCTGGTGTCTCCAATCTCAATTACTCTCGTTCCTCCTCAGTTGGTTGCTCCGAGAGGAACCACCTACCTACAAACCCCCTTTTATCCTAGTCTATAAGTCTGCCCTCGCCTTAAGACTCCATTGCCTCCTTATTTCTAGTTCGGTACAAATTCTCTATCTAATAACCATTTCATACCGTCTCTAGGCATAACACCTGAATCTGAAGCTCTAATATTATGTGACATATGCAGCCATCCTTCTGTTTGACTTGCACATACACATGTACAAGTCAAGTATTCAAAGCATGAGCTAATGTTTCATCAACATCATGACAAGAAGGAGTAAGCACTATAAACATAACAAATCGACTTTGTCCATACACCTAGGTCCAGGTTTAAAAATTTTGAATGTCGTGGATTGGGACATGGTTCAGTCAAGTCTAATCTTTGAGTTGAATCTAGAAGGGTCGTACCAAGCGACACTTGTTTACTTCTTTCGGGCTAACCATGTCAAGCTTCAAACTTCAACATGACATCAACCCGTAGCCCAAACGATGACATTAGGGCTTCCATTAATAGAGTCTTAGAAAATGATCAAGACAAGTTAGGAGAGACCCCAAATCCCACTTCAACCTACAATCTTAGCGATATGATAAGACAAGGGTAATAGATGATTATCCACTTTCCGAGTTGAGTTTGTCATGATTCTTTCTCCATGGGGAAATGATGTCGAAATACAAACATAGCTATGAGCAGACGACCTTTTCCATGTGAACCCCGTATGAGATACGGGGTGTGGTATAACAAGCATTGTGAAGTGTGCTAAGGGAGAACCCTCAGTTTCGAGACGTAATGAAAATAAATAGACTGGTAAAAGTGATGTTGAAGTTGAATTTTAGTCCAATTTGAATGTTAAAAAGATACAAGATCGGAATCCCATATTTTAAGACAGAGTCGCCACCCGGTTTAGCTCTATCGGGAATTTGGGTAGATATTCTCATTGGGTGGTTAGACCGAACCATAAAATAGAGATTCTGAGTTTACATGATGTTGCTTACTTTTCATTTATCAAATCAAACCATTTACATTTTATTGAAGGTGACTTCAGCTCTTATGCGATTTAAATCCTCCTAATTAGAGTTTTTGGTTATAATATGCATACATCACATAGCGCAGCATGCAGAAAGCAGTAACTAAAGTAGATAAATTAATTATTACATGGCTTTACAAATTCCTATACATTTTTCTAATGCGGGAAAATAAAACAAATAAATAAAGAAAGGCTGATATCGGCCATCAACCGAACTTACCAATAGCAAGCCAGCTATGAAAATGATAAACCCCACACAAATAATCACAAATATCACGCAAAAAAAAGGGCACAAATAAAATTAAAACAAAGAGAAAAACATTTTTTTAGGATTTTTCAGGACTAAAAATAAATTTTTTGGGTACTTAATAATTATCTAAGCAACCTGATAATTAATTAAATTAAACTAAACAACTCTAAAGTTAATTAACGTAAATACATAATATTTTTAGATTTTTATTTAGGATAAAAAGATTTATCCAGAATTTATTTGATGAAAAAGCCATTTTAAACCATTAAATAGACATTTAACCAATTAAATAATTAATAAAATAATTCCAAAAGGTTAAAAATTATTATAATTAGTTCCAGATTATTTAGAATTTTTATAAAATTTTTAGGGCGAAAATCAGGGTAAAAAACACAAGAAAACGATAAAATAGAGCCAAAAACACAAAACAGGGACCTTCTGGCCTTTTTGCCAATATGACCCCTGTGGTGGCCATCTGACTGCTGGCGTGGTAGCGGTCAGATAACAACAAGAGCGGTTATGCTGGAAAAATGCCAAATGGACAAAAATCGGTATTTTTACAGCCCAAAACTTAAGATTACCGAAATTTTAAGCTGATTCCCACGTTATTGTAGTAGATTTGGACTTAGAATGACGAAATAACTTTGATTTTTGGACTTTAGGACAAAAAAGAACCTAAAAACATCGGGAAAGATATTTGCAAAAATACCGAAAGAAAAGGGGATAACAACCCCAAAAACAACCAAGATAGCAGCAAAATAATGAAATAGATTAAGTAAGTTAGTGATGATTAAAGAGATTGGAACTCAGTTTTGTTACCTCTAGGCCGTGAATCCACATTTTGAGACTCAAACTGGACATTTGGAAAGCTTTGTTACGAACTTGTGATGAAAATCTGACATAACAGTGACAGAATTAGTGACTAACTCAGTGACAGATTTTAGTGATTTTGTGAGAAAAAGTCCCTAAATCCTATTTAAGTCCTTTTTAACCTACGATTTCTACTTGATTTTAGTGTTTAGACTAAAAGATCAAGCGTAATGATGCTTAGGAATCCAAGTTAATCAGATTTCCATGGCTTTATGAAGCTTTCTCACTCTAAAATGCTAAGAATCCTAAAATATGAATTTCGATCTCTAAATTGGCAAAAAGTCCAAAATCAGGTGATTTAATGGGTTTATATAGACCATTCTCACTCTAAATAACCCAATTAGTCCTTAGAAATGTTAAAATTTTAGAAAAAATTGAGATTATCCTTTTTAGAGAGAGAAATACGAACTGTTGCGGCGAACGCAGAGACCCGTATAGTGGTTGAGTTCAACCGCTGTCACGGGCATGATTCAAAGACATCGCCACATTATGGCCATACACGATGAACCGCACCGGGGGCACGGTGAACCATGCAAGGGGCGTGGTTCAGTGACGTGGCCACATTATGACCACGCACAACGAACCGCACAAGGGGCATGGTGAACCGCGCTGGTGGCACGGCAAACTGCTCCGGCGGCGGGTCCGGCGAAGAGAGGGAAACCTAGAATTTATGTTATTTAATTTTATTTTATGAATCTATTAATTTTTATTAATTAACCGGTGATGGAAAATGACATGATTAAAGTCCCAAATCGTCAAGAGAGTACTTGCCAAACGTGACCCAACTATGAAAGAATAGAACAACTGGCCTGTAAAAAGGTTAGACAAAAACGTAATCATCGCTTCGTAGGACACCAAAAAGCCCGTGCTCACAGGCTACCCCTCGTCAGATTACCACTCAATGGGCCAAGTGTGATCTCAAGAAAGAGCGAGGGATAAAAGGTCATACCCGAGTCATGGATTCTTGAACTGGTTGTCTACTGGGGCTGCCATTAATAGACCTATCAAGAATAAGTTTGACATAGAGATTTTGAATTGGTACTACCTTCGACTTCCCCTTGGATTTAAGGTAGGCTTTCTGTTGCCTTACGTCACCATAACATAACTGAGGATTGAACGCTCAGTCAAATGGCATTGTGCTGCTCCATTACAGACACCCTGATATAAACTAATGGTTGCCTTATGTCACCATAACATAACCAAGGATTAAACACCCAGTTGAATGGCATTGCACCGCTCCATTACAGAAACTCTAATATAGACTGTTGGTTGCCTTACGTCAGCATAACATAATAGAGGATACATGCCCAGTCAAATGGCATTGCATTGCATTGCTCCATTACAGAAACTCGGATATAGACTACTGGTTGCCTTATGTCACCATAACATAATTGAGGATTAAATGCCAAGTCGAATGGCATTGCACCGCTTTATTACAGAAACTCAGATATAGACTGCTGGTTTGATGAAACATGGGTTTTGGGATCTTGAATCGGTTGTCTATCGGGATTTCTGTCAACAACCCTATCAAGAACAAAATTCAAGATCTGTCAGACACATTTTGAATTCTTGCATTGGTTGTCCATCGGGGTTGCCGTATGGTGCACCTGCTAAGAAAATTTTTGAGATATTAGGAAGTATTTTGAATTTTTTTTGTTTTTTATTACTTAATTGATTTTGTCAAGATAAAATTTTTGCCCTTTCAATTAATAATATAAATGAGGTTATCATAAATTGAGTTTAGAATTATCCAAGAGTCTGGAAAAAATTTATTATTTGGTTGATTCTGCCTCATTGGATTGATAGCAGCTTATGATTCATATGGGGTTGCTTGTTTTTGCCGGTGGACCATGACTTGTGATTTGTGGCAGGATAGACGGCTCAGCGTGTTGATCCCTAGCTTAGGTTTAGAGGTTTGCCAAGAGCGGGCTTGGGCTGAAGTTTTGCCAAGCGCCGGCTTGGGCTTAAGGGTTCGAATTTAGAGTTTGAGTTTTGGATCTTGGAAGTATAAAATATAAATTGAGTTAAGATTTCTAGGAGTTCGGAACTGTTGTTGAGGTGTCCATCGGGTCGAACTAGTATGCCCCTTGGATGTTTTATCATCAAATGTAGCTTAGTAAATGTGTTGGGATGCCCCTTGGTATGCGTGTGCTTATTTCTGAGTTTGAGCATAAAGCTTGAGTATAATTTTGTGCTTTGTTTCCTGTAGAAAAATAGATAGCATATTTATGAATACTATGCATGTATGCATGGATGCATGAGTTGCTGGGTTGATCTTCGTCTGCATCTAAGAGACTTGATTGCTTGCTTAATTGACTTGCTTGATCTACTGAGAGAAATTACGGAATTGCATTGCCACATAGATCAGGTAGGTATGCCCCTGGTGGAGGATTAGGGAAGTTGCGGTATGTGTCTGGATATTGAGGCTAAGAAAGGTTATTTACTACACGCTTTATCGCTTATTGACAAAGGAAATGAATTAGCTGTGATGATAGCTAGATTGCATATATCAGAGATAAGGGGAGCATGAAGCAAAGCTCGAGATTTTGAATTACAAACAGTTAGACGCTATCACTACCAATGAACTCTACCAAGGATGGTTTTAGAAGATTAGGACATCGCAGACTCGGGATGCTCGGTCGCGATCAAAATTAGAGTAGACATGTATAAAGGATGGATTTGAGCCCTTTCTAGTCCACTAGTCTATAGAGGATATTTCGGTACCATGATTTCTGACGAGAATGATGCAGGCATCCTGATGTGGTTAATGGCAGTCAATTACCTTTTATCTTTCTTTGTCTTTAATTTTGCATAGACTCGGACATTGAGATGGGCGTATCAGACTTTGTTTACCATTTTGTTTTTATGTTCTAATTTTTTTCTAAACCATCCTTTTTAGGTTTTCAATCCAGCGGACTATCCCGGCTTTTGCATAGACATTGCTTTTTTCAGTTTATCCGGACTTTTGCCTTTTGCTATTATTGTTGAGGAATCGGGTTGACTGCACAAAACCCTATATTCGACTTACTCGTAATATTTCACCTTTTGGGCCTAATATATTCATTTGCACACAAACATAAGAGCTCAGTAAATGAGACATTTCCATTAATTGAATTAAGTTTGAGTACATAATAATGATAATCATTTCTATTGACCCAAAATCTGGCATTAACTAGCCTACGCGGGTTTTCTAGCCGACGCATTCTCATAGCTTGCTTTACCCTAACTTTTGCCTAGACCACCCTTTTTGGATTTTTTAGTCTAGCGGGTTATTTTGCACCCTAACTTTTTACAAAATGGTTTGTAAAATAACAATCAACGGGCTGCACCCTAATTTTTGGTTGAGCTGTAGAAGACCACTCGCCGGGTGATAAATTTTACTTATTTTTTCCTGTGACGCTTTTCTAGATTTAATTCTTTTTAGTTAGATATGATAACACTTCTACCCGCTTTGATTGATAGGGTCTACAAACTCGTTACCATTTGTAATCGTAATCTTCAAGCCCTTCATATCAAGTGCCTTTTGATCATGAAGGTCCTTCTTAATTTAGTCAAAACTTTCCCCCTTAGAATAGGCATTAGTAGACTTCACTTGCTTCAGAACTAAGCCATCGGTTTCAGTGGATACCTATGACGCTTGACACGGTTTTTATTTGCTCTTGTTATATGCTACTGATACATCTCAAGACTGACTAAGTTGTTTGACATCTTCAAAGGGCGAATGGTAGCTCATCAATCCAATCTTTGTATCTTACAGTAGGATTGGAGAGAAATATCTTGATAAGTTGGTTTGAGGCATCAGTTGCTCCATTATCTCGTGGTTCACTCGGTGAGGATCTTTAGTGTTTAAACCCATATTTCTTGATCAATCCCTTAGAACTGAATCTCGTTGTCTGAGACGATGTGATGAAGTAATCCATACCAACTGAAGATGTGCTTCTCGATGAAATTTGCCATCCTGTTAGTGGTAATGTTGGTGAAAAACTCAGCTTCCCTCTATTTTGAGAAGTAACATGCCCCTATGATGATGAAGCAGGGCTCATTTGGTTATGAGGGTCGAATCTTGCCGAACACATGTGTCCCCCTTGCCTAGAATGGCCAATGAGGAGAGAAATAATGAAGGTTTATGGTAGTAAGGAAATGGATAGTGGGAAGGGTCACTGTTGCATTGGGTCTGGGAATTTGGAGAATTGGTGGGCGAAGAAAAGGTAAGCCTTAGTTCTGGGGAAGGTGGTTTGGTGATGCTCCTTCTCCACAATTGGCTGACGCTTCTTCGGTAGCTTAAAGATGGGCTTCCATATAGTTGTGAGGCTGACGATGAACCGATTGACATATTGGATCTATCTAAGAAAGGACTGATTGGAATGCGATGCTCGGTTTTCTAGCAAAGAACCCTAGGTGTGACTAGGTATGCCCAAGCGAAAGCGTTATCACAATCTTTAATCACTTTTATTATCTCTCTTTTTCTTTCATAGGTTAGGTCAATAGAAATGCTTACCATTTTAGGTTATCACATGTACTCAAATTTATTTCATTTAAAGAAATGTCATGAATACTGAATACATTATGCTTGTGATAAAATGAATGCATGGATGCATCGGGCGAAATATCAATGGAGTAAACAAAACGAGAGTCTTTGATTGAATTAAAATGCCTTCAAGGTGGAATTGTTCACATCTAAATACTAGAAAAGAAAATTACATCATAGATAGTCATCCTCGATAGGTTATAAATCCAACATGTATTTGTGCTCATTTCCATATCATTGAGACCATGTTTCTAGTCTCTTTGGACGATATTACTTCCTTTTCTCTCTTTTCAGGTTTTATGATGATTTGGAGAAAAGATGCTTTCTAGGTAGAAAATGTGCAATTGTTGAGACTCTTGATGGACACACCGAGACTAGTCTAGTCTCAGTGACCTAGAAGCCTTCTAGAACATAAAGAAGAAATTAAATGAGGAAGTATCAGTGATAAGTCGGAAGTCATCGGGATCATGGCGTGTTCACCACGACTGATGAGCTCCTAATGACATGTGTGAGCACTGGATTTTAACAATCCTTGTCATGAAATGATGATGAGAGCTATATGATGCAATGTCTTACAAGCGTTGTCCATCAGAGGTGTTCCTACTACTGCAGAGCTTAGTTTACCAAAGTCCGGAGACTTAGTCTGCCCTTAGGTACCCGTATGAGTTCTGTCTAGTAGTACAGATCCATTGTCAGACCCGTATGGGTGATTACCTTCTATATGCATGGAGGGGAATTGTACGGGGTCCCCATGTACCCGTACAAGTGGGGACCCACCCATACGGGTCCTTTGATTGCCTAATCAGCCTCTTTCAAAAGTAATCGCTTACCTTTTTCAGGAAAAGGCAGGTCTTGAATGTGGTTTATTGCATTCAGACCTGAGTCTAACCCACTACATTCATTGCATAGACCGAGGAGAAAGGCATTGGATTTGTAGGAATTCTGACACTTGTTTGACATCTTCAGAGGGCAAATGGTAGCTCATTGATCCAATCTTTGTATCTTACTGTAGGCTTGGAGAGAAATTCCTTCATAAGCTGGTTTAAGGCTTCAGTTGCCCCATTATCTTATGGTTCACACAGTGAGGTTCTACGGTGTTCAAACCCATATTTCTTGATCAATCCCTGGGAACTGAAACTCTTTGTCTGAGACGATGTGATGAAGTAATCCATACCAGGTGAAGATGCGCTTCTCGATGAACTTAGCCATCCTCTTGGTGGTAATGTTGGTGAAAAACTCAGCTTCCCCCTATTTTGAGAAGTAACCTACCCCTATGATGATGAAGCAGGGCTCATTTGGTTATGAGGGTCAAATCTTGCCGATCACATGTGTCCCCCTTGCCTAGAATGGCCAATGAGGAGAGAAATAATGAAGGTTTGTGGTAGTAAGTGAATGGATAATGGGAAGGGTCAATGTTGTATTGGGGCTGTGAATTTGGAGAATGGGTGGGCAAAGAAAAGGTAAGCCTTAGTTTTGTCGAAGGTGGTTTGGTGATGCTCCTTATCCACAATTGGGAGACGCTTCTTCGGTAGCTTGAAGATGGGCTTTCACACAGTCGTGAGGCCGGTGATGAACTGATTGATATATTGGATTTATCTAAGGAAGGACTGAGCTTCTTTTTCTATTCTGGGTGTTGGAATACGATGCTCGGTTTTCTGGCGAAGAACCCTAGGTGTGACTAGGTATGCCCAGGCAAAAGCGTTATCACAATCTTTAAGCACTTTTATCATCTCTCTTTTTCTTTTAAAGGTTAGGTCATTAGAAATGCTTACCATTTTAGGTTATCACATGTACTCAAATTTATTTCATTTAAAGAAATGTCATGAATACTGAACACATTATGCTTGTGATAAAATGAATGCATGGATTCATCGGGCAAAATATTAAGCGAGTAAGCAAAACGAGAGTCTTTGATTGAATGAAAATGCCTTCAAGGTGGAATTGTTCACATCTAAATACTACAAAAGAGAATTACATCATAGATAGTCATCCTTGATAGGTTATAAATCCAACATGTATTTGTGCGCATTTCCATATCATTGAGACCATGTTTTTAGTCTCTTTGGACAATATTACTTCCTTTACTCTCTTTTCTGGTTTTATGACGATTTGGAGAAAAGATGCTTTTCTGGGCAGAAAACGACCAATTGTTGAGACTCTTGAAGGATGTACCAAGACTAGTTTGGTCTCAGTGACCTAGAAGCCTTCTAGAACATAAAGAAGAAATGAAAAGAGGAAGTATCAGTGATAAGTCGGAAGTCACAGGGATCATGGCGTGTTCACCACAGCAGACGAGCTCTTAATGGCATGTGTGAGCACTAGATTTTAACAATCCTTCTCATGATACAATGATGAGAGCTATATGATGCAATATCTTATAGGTGTTGTCCATCAAAGGTGTTCCTACTACTGCAGAGTTGAGTTTGGCAGAAGTCCGAAGACTTAGTTTGCCCTTAGGTACTCGTACGGGTTCTGTCTAGTGGTGCGGATCCACTGCCAGACCCGTATGGGTGATTACCTTCTGTACGCATGAAGGGGACCCATACGGGTCCCTTTGTACCTGTATGGATGGGGTACCACCCGTACGGGTCCTCTGATTGCCTAATCAGCCTCTTTCAGGAGTAATCTCTTACCTTTTTTTTGGGAAAAGGCAGGTCTTGAATGCGGTTTATTGCCTTTAGACTTGAGTCTAACCCTATAAATAGGGCCTTTCCCCTTGTTTTAGGACACACAATTGATATGAGAAATAAACTATAGAAGAATTATCGAAAAGTTCTAGCAATTTTTGTACATATAGAAAAGGTATAGTGGTGGTATCGGAGGTATAAAATAGGGAGAAAACCCATTCCTTGAGGTTTTATCCACATTTTATTGATTCCTAACTTCATTTATTAGGATTTAGGGGAGGTTCTATCCACACAAACACTCACCTAAATAGTCCTATTTCACCACCTACTTTGGCCGGACTCTCTTAACAGAAAAGGGATCGCCTCAAAGTGGATTCACCACCTACTGGTAACTCACCAGAGTTTCAAAAAGACTCACATTTTAGTTATTTCATTATTGTTATTCTCTTCCTCCACTATCATTTCCGCTCTTTTTATGTCATGTTTTGGGTCTGGTCCTAACCGGTATGAGCCTTGTTGGCGCCTTATATCTTCGAGTTATTAAATTGGTTCACCATACTCATACGGAGGGAAATCCCTTTATTATTTTAGTTTTCTGGCATTAATTTGTTAACCTGCAAGTAAAATTGAACAAAGTTTCTGCTTGGACCAGATAGGACCGGTACGAGTACACCATACCTATACTATTCCTTCCTCATAGCCATACGTGTCCCACCCACTCGTATGGGTACCAACCCTAGGCAGAATCCAGAACTCATTTTCATTCGGTTAAAAATCAATGTAACTCACCATATGCCATTCGATCACTTTCACTAATAATTCGGTAAATCAACCTACAAAAGTTAAAATGTGTTTTCATAATAAATTACGTTGAAGACCAGTTATTTCTCTCTAATCCTAGAAGCCGCCTGGGCACTGTCGATGGCAAAACCGCCACGCTAACATAATCATATTTTTCCTAATGGAATGTTGACTTATGATGTGCTATAAACTGTGCTAATCTTTGTCGATGGAGGGGAATTTATTTTTATTTTGTTTTATAACTTAGAACAAATGTATAGGTTCTCTTACAATTCCTCCATTTTCCCCTGTTGTAATTTTTACTCCCCCATTTATTACTGGTGCTTTATTGTAATATGTAAATGGATGTAACGAGTGTGAAAGAGTATAGGAAATAGGATTTCTGTGATAATTCCCTAAAGTGATGAAAACAAAAATGGTTTTACGCGGTAAATGTAATTTTGAATCAACTAAATGAGAAATAAGTGACTCATCCGATACCTAAATCTCTAATCCAATAGGTATGAATCTCCCGGCCAGAGGGAACTGTACCAAAACTCTTTCCAAGGTCGAAAACTTGGGTGGTTACTCTATCACTTGTATTGAGATTTGGGTCTCAATTCTTTTATTCATTATAATTGGCTTGTTGTGCAAACTTGAACTAAAAATGTTTTGTCGCACCTAAATTCAACCAACCCCTAGTAGGCCCCACCTGTCACACAGGCGCCAAGGGAGACCCACATGTCATCGACACCACACAGCGGCGAATTTGTTGGGGAATTAATCTTTTAACTTGAAAAATTTTGGTTTGTTTTAAAAGCTTAAAAGATTAAGATGAGCACCGAAAATCATTTACTTGATTCAACCCGTTTTCTTTTTCATCATTTGGGAAAATTATCACACTCTATCTTCTCATATCCATCTCTCTTTAGTTAGATGTACTCTTCTTCTAGCACTAGCTTTAGGTGCCCTATTATTTCTGCAACACTTATGAAAGTGTCACCCATGCCCACCAGGAATTCGGGACATTGTAGTGGGTGGAACACTCATTTCTATCTCCCTCCAAAAGAGGCTTGATGTAATAGGAACCTTCTACATCAAAATTTGGATATGTCCATATGCCATTCTTATCAAAAGCCTTACAATTTTACCATATAGGTACCCTGATTTCTTTGTGAGATTAGACTAAGGAAGAATACCCTCAGACTTGGTAGGAGAAATAAGGATAGAATCGATCGCTTTGCATGTCTCATGATTAACCTAGCCGCGCATCATTGTAATTTGTGCATGCATAACACATCCCATGCATGTACTAATCTTTTGGTTATCACCTCAGCCAAGCTCAAAGGGTTAAAACTTGGTGACATTCTCAGGTTCTTTTGATTTGAATTCCAGCTCCTTGTCCTCCTTCTCCCTTGTAGCTCAGTTAAGGGTTACTCTGCTTCCATCCACTGGTATTTCATCCAACAATTAGTTTAGTCCGATTGATCTTTCTATCTACCATCTTGAGGAAATGTCTTGTATCCTAACTCTAGAGGGCCAGATTGACAGGTTGAGAATGTTGCTACTGGTAAGGAGGCAAATGTATTGAGGGCCGAGGTTAGGTCAGAGATTGCAAATGCCATCTTATAGTACTTGGGAAGTGATCAGTTCTTAGACCAAACGAATGATAAGATTTTTGCCTCCATCAGGGTGATCATGGTCGAAGAGAGAATGGTCAATGCTCCTTATAGTGCACCTATTAGTGCTCCGTTAGTGAATGCAGTGATTAGTGAGCAAGTATCGGGGGTTACTCATAATTGATACACTTAATTTTAGTTGCCACCTATACAAACTCGCATGGATTCTTCCAGTCAGTTTAGTTAGTTAGGTTCTGTGAGTCCATTTGGTTCAGTTAGCTAGACATTCCAATCAGTGAGTAAAGTGGTTCCACCAGCCATTAGTCAGTTTGCTCAGCCTAGTCAGGGGTTTGTACTGCCTTCGTTTTAGTTTGGGGCATCTGGCCCAACCCCTAATTTTGTGTTCATGCCTAAGGGGATGACCTTTCCTCAATCAACAGGTTTACACTTAGGTGCGGTTACTCAATCAAAGGGGTTATCCTTATCCGTGGGATTGCGTGATCTTCTTCAGAAACTGCTTACTACCAATCCCAGCTCTCAACTGTTGTCACTATCAGTTCAACCCGCTAGAGAGGAGGAATGGGTCCCTGAAAACTTTAGTATGCCCAGCATAGCAAAGTATAAGGGAATTGGTACACCTTAATCTCACATCACCACCTATCGGAGGGTTATGAGAATAAGAAAGTTAAGTGATAAAGTCCTAGCTGAACTGTTCCCTTGCACCGTGGAAGGTCCTACTATCGAATGGTTTAATACTCTATCAGATGAGGTGACCAAAAATTTAAAAGCTTTATCTGAAGCTTTCATTAAGTAGTATGGTTTCCATGCCACCAATAAAACTACAATACAAAATTTGGAGGCAATCAAGCATGCCCCCAATGAGAAATTCAAGCCCTATTTTAAATGACGGATGGCCGCTCAGGTCTTATTGAAAGATAGGCTAAGTCTCCCTGAGATGATCATAAAATTGATAGATGTTGCCCTTCCCGCTCATCGTAAGGTTCTTGGTAAGGATAAATTCTCTAGCTATATTGAGGTCTTCAAAAAAGCCGAGAAATGGGAAAGAATCGAGGAATTAGAGAAGGCGAGTGTGCCAGCCAAACCTTGGTTCAAAAAGAACGACCCTTCAGCCCCAGCTCAGGCTTCAGAGTTAAATTTTAGCTCTGATCCTAAAGTAGTGGTGGTGTTAGAAGAAGTGGTTGTAGTCCGTACCATCGAAGATGACATTTCCCCTTAGAAAGCATCTCTGCCTGCCATCTTTACTAAGTTAAGGGCACTTAGCCTTCTTTAGAGTATGGAGCCTTATGTCCCGCCCAAACCTGAAGACAGGGATCAGTTTTATACTTATCATGTAAGTATGGATCATCGTACTGGTGCCTGCAGAGATCTGCTTGAGGCTATTCATGGTTTGATTAAGGAAAAGAAAATTCATGAACTCAAGCTTAAGCCTAGCACCATGAATAACCCTCTGCTAAATTTTGAGAAGCAGTTTGCAACTGTCGAGTCAGGGTTACCCTCCTACCATATCTTTAATATGATCTCACAAGCTAATCCTATGGTTCACTTAGAAGTGGCTTTACATAACGAATCGGTCCCCATTGACATCAATGCATTCAAGTTAGGAGGAATTCATGATGAGGAAGCCATGTTGGTTCAACCAGAGCCAATTGATATCGATGCTTATATGTTGGAGAGTGATGAGCTCGAAGGACCCACCTTATTGGTGGAAACTACCGAAGGGAGAAGTTATGTGAAAATAGGGTATTGCATGTTACGTGAAGTGGAATGATTCCTCCTAATCCTCTACCAAAAAGAAGAAGGGGCAGAGATGTGGATATCTGGGTCATTCCAAATATCAATTAGGGTCCAATCTTTACGCCTGCTATTGAAACTCAAACCACAGTTGGCATTGAAAAGAAAGATTTAAAGATCACCCCTCTCATCCAGCAGTTGCAAGTTACCCCTACTAAGTACAGGATTAGGCAGCTTCTCATTGACTCTGAAGATCATCGTAAAGTTCTGATAGAAGTGTTATTAAGTATGAAGGCTTCACCTTCCATCCCTTTGGTCAAAGTGTTTTTAGTAATTGGGGGATCTCCTCCCGATCAGGTTGAACCCATTAAGTTTTATCCGTCAGACCTCCCGACATAAGGGAATAAGTATAACAAGGCACTTTTCATTAAGGTGGAAATCTTTGAACGTTCTATCCTGTGTGTTATGGTGGATGATAGTTCCTTCCTCAGTCTCTACCCTGCTAAGATCCTTCCTCACCTAGGGCTGGAAGAAACTATGTTGGAGAAATCCAATACTGTTATAAGGGCCTATGATGATACGAAGAGAAGTGTCATTGGGGTCTTTGAAGCTGAAGTTACAGTTGGGGGAGTGAAATCCAAATTCTTATTCACTATCCTCGACATTCCCATCACCTACTCATTATTGTTAGGTCGACCTTGGCTCCATACCTTAGGAGCCGTCCCTACCACAGTCCATCAGAAAGTTAAGCTTATCCACAATGGTACTCTAGTGACCATTGAAGCTAACAAACCATATGTTATAGGAGCTATGGAGGCCAAAGAAAAAGAATATAGGGTCGATGTAGCCCACCAGGATACAAAGTTTTTGATTAGGAGGTAGATATCGCTTAAAATCGAAATGATCATTATGAAACAAAGCTATGTGAGAGGTAAGGGGCTGGGAAAGAATCTGTAGGGTATGCTGGAACCTATTTTGCCTCTTCCATGGCCATTCATACTTGGTTTGGGGAATCGCTCAGGTGCTAATAAATCTAAGCCCTAGTCCTGCCTCATAATAGGGTCTATGATCAATAAAAAGTTATTCACAAGTGAGGAAGAGCATGTTGAGGTAAGGCGTAAAAGGGTCCCTGGTTTTGAGATCTTCAATGATGTATATGATTTCAAAAAATGTTGCATGATTGAAACCTTAGTTTCTATGGAAGTATGCAAGAATGTTGAAGAAGATGAAATGAAGGAAGCAATCGAGTCCATCCCCAAGGCACTAGCCACTCTTACGAGGAAGAATTGGAAGGGAAGTGAGAAGGGAAATCCTATCAGCAAGGCTGTCAAAAAATTAGCAGGAGCAGTAGCCGAAGAAGCACATTCAAACCTACACACCAGAGCTACCAGTTCAGCTGTCAGTACTGCCAAAGCCAATCAACAAGGCCCTCTACTTAAGGAGGATGATTCAAATGATGTAATTTTTAATGTTGCAATTTTTTTATGCAAACAATGCAACTTATAAGTTGTAACATCAGCACTTTTTAAAGCATGTCATGAATAAATTGATGCATCTCTCATTCACATTTCACTCGAGTATTCCATTCTAACGACACCAAGCACTTATAACAATAACATTCTTAAAAACATCATCATATTCGTTAATGAAGTTGGCTTTGAATACATCACAATGGTATAAATATCCAATGGTTAAAACCTATCCCCAAGTAAAAGAGAGATAATAAATGTGCTTAGTAAATATGATAATAATAAGTCTTAGTTCATCTTTCTTCACAAAGGGGCAAAAGGGTACAAAGGTACATGTCTCCAAGAAAGAAGGCCAAGAAGAGTCCTGAGAACATTAAAAGTGGGCTGACTCTGGTTATAAAAAAATGAAAAGAACATCTTGGGTTATGATAAAAAAATGCCCAAAATCCTTCAGAAGGTTTAAAGGAAAGCAGATCAATAAAGTCAATCAAGAAGTTTTTATCCAGAATTGTAGCCACGTATAGGGACTAGGCTGATAAACTCCCATTCACAACTCTGGTGTATAAAACTAGCAGAAGAACTCCCATCGATCATGCCATTCTCCTTGATATATGGAATGGAGGCTATGCTACCAGTTGAAAGAGAAGTAAGATCTCTAAGAGTGGCACTCAATGATTAGTTAAAAGAATCAGATTGGGCAAAAGCTAGGTACGAATAGTTGAATGCAATAGATAAAGAGTGGCTCTATGCACTTGACCACCTACAGATGTATTATAGCTCGAGCTTACAATAATAAAGCCAGGTACCCGAAACAACCTCTCAAAGCAGGTGATCTAGTTCTCAAGCAGCTATGCCAAATCAACACTAATGCTAAGGGCAAGTTCAGGCCTAATTGAGAAGGACCATTCGTAATATAAAAGTCCTAAGAAAAGGAGGAATCAAGCTTATATATATGGATGGAAATGAGTTCGTGAATCCAGTAAATCTAGATAGGCTTAAGCATTATCATGTCTAGGTTAAAAGAATTAAATCATAAAAAATAGCACAAAGAATAAAAGAAATAAAGAATAAATCACTTGACAAGAGGTCCTCTACTGCTTGGGCAAAAATTAGGGTGCAGCCCGCTGATCGGTATTCTGCAAATCGGTCAGGCAAAAATTAGGGCACTCCAATGTAAATAAAGCCTGCTAAGCTAAAAGCCCGAAAAGGGCGGCTTAGGCAGAAGTTAGGGCATCAAGAGAAAAATATCTGTTGCCTTCTAGAAAATCTGTAAAAGACTAGTGAGAAGTAGGCATTAACCATTGGAAATTGTTACCATTGCCTATATACTCAAATTAATCTCATAAATGAACATGTTATGATTTTGCTTAGAATCTTGGTCTTAAGAATGCATGCATGTCTTTAGGTGAAATAATCGCAGGTGTGTGAACATCAATTTTTCTCTACATGTTGAACATCATTGTTATTTCCTTCATTATACATATAATCCAACAAAAATAAAAGTTCCAAAGAAATCAGGCATATGTAAATTCTAAAAAAGTCCACTAGATTGAGCCACCAAGGATAATTCAAGCAAAAATTAAAACAATCTGCTGGATTGAAAACCTAAAAGGGTGCTCCAGGTAAAAGTTAAGACAGAACAAAAGAAAAACCTATGAGATTGAAAACCTGAATGGGCGATCTAGGCAAAAATTAAGGCGAAAAGCAAAGAAAAAGCTTGCTAGGATGAAAACTCGAAAGGGCAGTCTCGGTAAAGGTTAAAGCTGAAAAGAAAAAAGTCCGCTGGATTGAGCTGCCAAGGACAGTTTAGGTAAAAAATTTGGACAAAAAGAAATGAAAATAAATGTTCGATAGGTCATCTCATATCAAATGGCCTATGCAAAAGTTAGAACATCACTCGGTCCCCTCATTATGAAATCACTAGATAAAATACGGGTTCACAAAGCAGCAATACTCAATGATCACACTTAAAAAAATCCACATGCACGAAAGTTAAATCTCAAAAGTATCAATCCAAAGTTTACATCCAAACACAAGCCGCGCAGGGCCTAAAAAGCACCGACAGTTCAAAAAGTAGTCAAAATCTAAGCTGTCAGGGGATCCTGTCCCTGGCGACTCTTTGGTGTCTGATCCTATGTATCCGCCAACATATAATCTGCATCTAAAGTCATATTATCCTTAGCCTAACTAGTATCCGCAGCTAGTTGGGCAGGGGCCCTAGTCTTTTAGGTCCCTGCAATAGCCCCAACGGCATCAGCCCCCTCAACAGACTGATCTCCATCCCCCCTGAGTCCCTCGGTATGTAAAAAGATCATCCTCAGACTCATCATTAGAAGGAACCAAAGTCTATCTATCCTTAGCCATCCTCGCCAGTTGGCCCCTCAGCATCTCAATCTCGCCCCTCGCCCGAGTGGTCTTGGCCCTAGCCTGGTCAGCCTCAGCGGTAGTTGCCCGCAGCTACTCCTCTAAGAACCTGGCTCTCTCTTCTGAAGCATCCAAGTCCCGAGCGGAGTTGCTGCATTCCATGGCTAGTAGAGTCTACCATAGAAATCATAAGATCACTACAGATATATAAATATCATAGCATGCATGCTTAGTTCATTCAATTTTGTAAGAAAAAGAAACTTACGAAAGCTAAGGCATCCAGGGCCAGTAGTAGGTCCCGCACATAGAAGTAAGCCTTGGCAATCCTCTCGACCTCAAAGATCGTCACCTAAAAGGAAAAGGTCACATTAGTATAGGATATTCTAAGCAATCATAGTAGTGGATAAAGATTAAGGTAAGGGATCCCTTAGATGAGTAGAGCTGGATTGAGTGAAACCGATAGGCTGGACCAACTCCTCGAGCTCCTTGACTGCTCGCTTCCTCGAATGATGGAGGAGCTAGAAAATAGTGTCTAGCTAAGCTCAGAGGATCCCCTCTCTCACATACCTAGAAGCATGAGACCGCTTTGTCGGTGGCTTAGGAGCAGCAGTAGTAGTAGGCTTCTTCTGTGTAGAAGCAATAGGCTATAGCAATAAAGGATCATACTCAGAATCTGAATCAATTTCAAGAAATAGTAAGATATTCACAAAGATTAAGTTAAGAGGATACTTGAGAAGAAGAGGTAGCAGACCTAGCTAAGTCTCTGGCACCCCAAACTATAGATGGGCCGCCATGGTCGCCCCTCGGTCCACCCTCCTCGTCATTGTAAACATCATCATCCTTACTCTCACTCTAGTGAAACTCAAAGGGCTCATCCTTATGGTGAATCCTCTCACAAGTAGGAAGAAGTGAGGAATCAACAAACTTAGCATAGGAGCCCTCTACAGATAGCACGTGATCCCCCTCACCCAATAAGTACAACCCTTGATCAGTCCTTGGCATAAGATGAGACCAGAAGATGCTTGCTGGTATCGGGGGATGGACTAGTCTCTCTACCATGGCACTGGTCCTCTAGCCTCAAACACGCTCATCGAAATACCACTCATAGGAGAGTGTTGACTCTAAGATGAAGCGGCGGTCATCCACGCCAGCCTACATCCTCTCAATAGCCCCGTACATATCTAGCCTCTCCCACGGGGTCCCGGATGACCTACACAAAATAATTGCAATGTGAGTATCACAACCTCATAAATACAGTTTTGACTAATGGCTTGTTGAAATGTAAAATGAAGGTTTAGTAGGGAAGAAGTTTACTCTATTAGAGCGTAGCTGGCATAGGAACTCTCGATACTATGTTATAGTCAAGGGCTGGCCCTGCCAGAGCCCCATCCACTTGGAAATGATATGGGTGTCTCGAGTTGCATGGGTAAACCCGGCCTAGGGATAAACTGGTGTTCAAAAGCCCAGATCTACAAAACAAAATGATGATCAGTCATAGCACAATCTAAGTGAAAGGTTAAAGCACAAAAGATCAATTCATCATTTACTAGTAATATCAGGTGGTAGATCTTGAGCTCAGACTGATCACCCCAGACTATGAAATCCAATCTATAATATAGTTGCACTAGAATGGCCCGGCACCAGTTCTTGCCTGGCACAGCTGCAAGATCCTCCACAGCCGTGAGCAAACTATAATTGAGGTTGCTCGAGTAGATCGGGAAAAAGATGGTAGTGAGGAACGTCAGTTGGGAAGACCGAGCACACGAGTCTCTCTTATCAGCCACCACGAGACTTGGCTACCCAATCTAGTAAGCATGTAGATCCCCGTACTTGAGCTTGTTAGTCCCACCCAGATGAAGCCCAAGTAATCTAGCAATGTAGGCCTTCACCTCAGGCCGAAATTGTCATTGGTTGGCATAAACATCAAAGTGGAAAATATCCCTGCTCCACTCCAATCTTGTCACAACACAAACATATGAGGGAGTGATAGTAACCTCCCTAATCGGTAGATGGAATGTATGGGTCATCTCTGACCATCTCTCTGCTAATGCTGAAATGGCCAGCGTCTTTGAAGCCTGAGGAATGGCCCCAATAATGTCACTAAAGCCAAAAGAATCAATATGACCCAACAACTCGGTATCCCCCACGATACGGATCTCCTCATACTATGTCCTATAGAAGCTCAAGACTACCACAATATTATATTGAAACTACAAAGACAGAATCATAGCTCAACAAGGTTAGAATGTAGTGGAAAGGTTGAAAATCAAAACAGGATTGTACAAACACAAGTTACAAACATTTTGTCCCTAAGTCGGGACCCGTATGGGTCTGCCCCACCCTACGGGTCCTCAAGTGACTCCCGTAGCAAGAATGGGACCCACAAGAGTCCCCTACAAGTAGTAGCATCACGAGAAATCTCCTAAAAAACACAAATTCATCCAATCTCAACAAAAGCTCATCCAAAACTATCCTAAAAGCACCCAAGGCTAAAGTTATATGTATTATGCTCTATTCCAAGGTCTAAAACACCCTAAATCATGCCAAAAATTGACAAATTCTCAAAGAACTCAAAAATGGAAAATGGAGAATTATGGGAAATACTTGGAGTTTAGAAGCGTGGGTCTCAAAGACAGGAGTGAGTCCTAGAAATGAGTCTCCTTCACGAAAGGCATACTCGATAGAAACCAGGCATTCTCGAAGCCCCAAATCACCCACCGGGGGCAAATTCTCGAGTCTAAGGAAGAAACGGCCGGTCTTTGGGATCTTTTATACATCTTGATTAGTTTGAGGGAGAAAATCGCCGGAGATAGGAAAATGGGAAAATTTTGTGTAAGGCGGGATATGAGGAGTCTGATTATCATTTAAAACTGCTGTCAAGGACCCGTACGGGTCCCATCCCACCCATGCAGGTCCCACCTCTCAAGGACCTTACCCGTAAGGGTCCTGGCCCGCCCGTATAGGCTCTCTCTTGCCATCTAGGGGTAGATTCTTGAACCAGTATCTTAGAAAATGCCAGGAATTCATCCAGTCCGAGTACGAGGCTAACCCCACTCATCCTCTTCCCTATATTTCAGTTATATTCTGGGCAAGCCCCCTAGCTTATGTTGATCCTTGATTGAAGGGGCAAAAATATTTTTTGTTTTCATAAAAGTCAATAAAGAATCAAGGTAAGCCATTTTCAAAATTGATCACCAACTAGGAAATTTTTTGTGTACAGGACCATGCTAGCACAGGAAGAACTTCCCCAGCAGAAGAAATTCACTTTAGTCTCTAGCAGCGGAATCAACCAAGGGGCATTTCCCCACTAATCTAAGGGCCACCCCCCATTCCCTAATAGTTGAATCAGCCAATCCAGGGGCATTCCCCCTATCTCACAGCAGTGGAATCAGTCAAGGGGCATACACCACCAATCTAGGGGCATCCCCCCATCCTCAAGCGATAGAATCAGTTAAGGGGCACACCGCCATCATAAAAAACCATAAGGGCACCCACCCTAGAGGCATTCCCTAGTAGTGGAACCAACAACAATCGAGCCAAACCCGGCATTTCTTGCTCTTAGTTTTTAGTTTATTTTAGGGGCTAACCCCCATCCGTACATCTTTATTCTTAATTGAAGGGGCAAAAATATTTTTGTTTTCACAAAACTCAATTAAGAATAAAGACATGTCTGCTTGGACAATGACTAACTCGGTGTTTGATTGTTGTCTCTTTTCAAGTTATTCAAATTCCCCAGTAGGAGTGTCATCCGCCTTAGGAGAGGGATATATCACTAGTAAGGAAAGTCAATCCATCTGAAGAAAGGGATACATAAGTCAAGAGAATCATCTGTCTCAAGAAAGGGATGCAATATCAACCTGGAAAGTCAATCCGCCTTAAGAAAGGGATACATCAGTCTGGAGAGTAAGCCACCTTAAGAAAGGGATACACAAGTTAGCAAAGTCGATCCGCCTTAGGAAAGGGATACACCATCAGTAGCAGAAAGTCAATCCGCCTTAAAAAAGGGATACATTATTAGCCAGGAGAGTCAATCTTCCTTAAGAAAGACATACACACACCTTCCCCAATAGAGTCACTAGGGATGCGTAGTAGCAAAGGAAAGTCATCCGCCTTAAGAAAGGGATATGCATCGGTAAAGGAAAGTCATCCACCTCAAGAAAGGGATACACATTAGCAAAGGAAAGTCATTCACCTTAATAAAGGGACTCTTGGGAAGGGAGTTCACCCCAAGAAAGGAACTCACTCATGTCATCACCTCAGGTATAATTTTAAAACCCTCGCTCACATCGTGAGATCATACGGATCCGTATCTACGATGATCCCACGAGGTGTAGTCTGTGAGCACTAGATTTTAACAATCCTTCTCACAAAAAAATGATGAGAGCTATATGATGTAATGTCTTATAAGTGTTCCTACTGCTACAAAGTTGAGTTTGGCCAAAGTTCAAAGACTTAGTCTATCCTTAGGTACCCGTACGGGTTCTATCTAGTGGTATGGATCCACTGTCAGACCCGTATAGGCAATTACCTTCTGTACACATGGAGGGGACCCATACAAGTCCCCCTGTACTTGTACAGGTGGGGACCTACATGTATGGGTCCTTTGATTGCCTAATCAGCCTCTTCTAAAAGTAATCTCTTGCCTTTTTCAGGAAAGGCAGGTCTGAGAGGTCTTGAATGCGGTTTGTTACATTCAGACCTAACTCTCACCCTATAAATAGGGCCTTTTCCCTCCTTTCGTGACACACAATTGATATGAGAAATAAACTATAAAAAAATTATAGTAAAGTTCTAGCAATTTCTATAGCTATAGAAATGGTATAGTGGAGGTATAAGAGGTATAAATAGGGAGAAAACCCATTCCTTAAGGTTTTGTCCACATTTTATTCTTTCCTAACTTCGTTATTAGGATTTAGGGGAGGTTCTGTCCATACAAATACTCACCTAAATAGTCCTATTTCACCACCTACTTTTGTCAGACTCTCTCAACAGTAAAGGGATCACCTCAAAGTGGATTCATGCCGCAAAGGTAATGCTCCTAAGTTTCAAAGAGACTCACATTTCAGTTATTTGATTATTATTATTCCCTACCTCCTCTATCATTTCTGCTCATTTTATTTCTTTTTTTGGGCCTGGTCCTACCCTTATGCGTCTTGTTGGCACCTTGTATCTTCGAGATATTAAATTGGTGCGCCATATTCATATGGAGGGAAATCCTTTTTTTTTTTAATTTTTCTGCCATTAATTTGTTAACCTGCAAGTCAAATTGAATAAAGTTTCTACCTGGACCAAACAAGTTCCAAACGGGTACACCATACTCATACTGGTCCTCCCTAATAGACGTACGAGTCCCACCCACCCGTACGGGTACCAGCCCTAGGAAAAATCCCAAACTCATTTTAATGCAGTTAAAAATCAAACCAACTCACCATATGTCATGCGATCACTTTCACTAATAATCTGATAAATCAACCTACAAAAGTTAAAATGTGCTTTCATAACAATATACGTTGAAGACCAGTTATTTCTCTCCGATCCTAGAAGTCGATCGGACACTATCGATCGCAAAACCGCCACGCTAACATAATCACATTTTTTCTAACGAAATGTTGACTTATGATGTGCTATAAACTTCGCTAATCTATGTGGATGCAGGGGAATTTATTTTTATTTTGTTTTATAACTTAGAACAAATGTATAGGTTCTATTGCAATTCCCCCATTTCCCTCGATTGTAATTTTTATTCCCCCATTTATTACTGGTGCTTTATTATAATATGTAAATGCATGTGATAATTCCATAAAATGATGAAAATGAAAACGGTTTTATGCGGTGAATATAATTTTGAATCAACTAAATGAGAAATAAGTGACTCATCCGATACTCGAATCTCAGATCCAATAGGTATGAGTCTCCCACCCAGAGGGAATTGTACCAACACTCTTTCCCAAGTAGATAACTTGGGTGGCGACTCTATCACTTGTATCGAGATTTGGGTCTTGATTCTTTTATTCATTAAAATTGGCTTATTGTGCAAACTCGAACTAAAAATGTTTTGTCACGCCTAAATTCAACCAACCCTAGTGGGCCCCATCTCTCATACAGGCATTAAAGGAGACCCACACATAATCGACACCTCACAACATGGCAACATTCTTGAGCAGAAAGTCAAAGGAGATTTCAAGAAGTCAAAGTCAAAAGATACAATTTTATTGGAGCCCAAGAAATGAAGTGGTGTGGACATTTTGTTGATTTCCTTTCCAAATTAAAAAGGATTTATTGTCACTCAAGGACTTCCTAAAGAGACTAATCAAAAAGGAATCCTAGTCAAGGCATGAGACTAATGAGGAAGAAAACCTATTCAAGAAAGGAGTAATAGTGATTCATAATTCTAATCGGCGAAGGAAAGAATTGAGGAGGTGGAAAACTCTATAAATACCATTGGAAGAACACATTTAAATCATTCTATCAATATATTTAATCTTACATTTGCATACAGATTACAATTAGAGTAGAGAAAAGTAGAGAGAGCTAATTAGATTTAGATTTACTTTATTGTTTCATATTTTTTTCTTCACATGCTTTACCTTAATTTTATTTCCATTTTTATTTCTTGTCTCTTTACTTTATCGCAATTTACTTTAAGTCACTTTATATTTTATTTGCATTTTACTTTTACCATCGGTAGCTAGTTATCTTTATGACTTAGCCATAGAGTAAAGAGCCTTAATTCTTATGGTGTGAGGACTGAAATCTGCATCACGACCTATTCATCAGTCTCAGTACATAAAGGGTTTTGAAGGAAGATGTCTTTGTCTCGCCGTTGGTTTCGTCAACCAATTGGTAAGTCTTTTTGATCTATAGTTAGTCCTAATCTTACATCTATAATTGTGTTTGTTGATGATGAAGAAACATTGATCTCTATAAAGATCGTTAGTTTGATTGATCCAAAGCCTTTTAGGAGTGCTTCACTCCCTGTCAATTGGGACTTAGGTCTTTCTAGATGGTAATGCTATTTTCTAGCGAGTTCTTTGGCATGAAGTTGAGGTTCACGGTGAGTAAGATGGTGGTTGTGGCGCAAAGTCCGATCGCTGTATAAAGTAAGGAAGGATTGCTAGTGTTGAATAGTGTAGAACATTAGTATAACTAAGTCTGGGTCACGGTGTTGCTCATCTTTGGTCCCATGATCAATATGGAGTTTTGTTTCCCTCCTTTAGTTAGGTTACTCTATCATCAACAGGAGTTGGTTTAGTCTTTACGCTTTCATTTTACTTTCCCCGCTTTAGTTTTAGTCTTTTTAACTCACTCATTATCATTGAGACTTGCTCAAGTCACGATAAGGTCATTCAAAGTGATGATATTCAGTTTCTGTTCCTCATGGGATCGACCCCTCCTTACCACTATCTCTATATTATTTTGCAAGGATTTATTTTTTGTGGTCTCGACACTCATTCAATTTTGGTGCTGTTGCCGAGGAACAGTTCCAACTGATTTAGTTTCACCTTGATTGACCAGGAAAACTCCCTCTAGTTTTGAGACTTATTTTATAATCCTACAGTCATCATGACCATGGCTGACAAAGAAAATCAGAGAGAATGGACAATAAGAGACCTCATCTGGGTCTCGGTGGATCAACCACCATTCTTATCCATCGTGTATGCTGAGGAGAATAAGCAAAATTTTTTTCAGATGAAGAATGGGTTAGAAGCCTACCTAAGTTCACTGGGATCACTGCCGAAGATCATCACAAGCATGTGCAATTATTCAACACGACTTGCAGTTTAAAGAAGCCACTAGGAGTCTCTTTGGAAATTGTAAAGATGAAAGCTTTCCTTTCTCTCTTGACGGAACGACAATGGATTGGTTTTGTTATCTTGCACTAGGATCTATCACTACTTGGAGCAAGATTACTAAGACCTTTTTGGACAAATTGTTCCCATAATCAAGGGCTACCGCACTAAGGAGGCAGATTTGCACCATCTACTAGGAGGACATGGAGAGTCTCTTTGACTATCATGAAAGATTTCAACACCTTTTGTCTTGCTGTCAACCACATGGGTTCACAAGACCTTCTTTGATTCAATTTTTCTATGAAGGTCTCCAACCCCCATAGAGGGACCTAATAAAAGTAGCAAGTGGAGGTTCTCTATTGGATAAGACACTCACTCAAGCTTGGGATTGGATCAAGACCATGGCCGATAATGTTCAACAATTTGGAGGTCATGATGTCAGACCAATCAGCATAATGACCAATGGAGTAAATCTTGAAGGAGTAATTGCCATTGGGATCCATGCGGAGAGGTACAACTTTTCCCCACATCAAAATGACTTCAATGAGAATTGGAGGGATCATCCATCTGTTAGTTGGGGAAGACACAATAGGAGGAAGCCTTAACCACTTCAGAGCATGCAAAGACCTCAACATCAATTCCAAGGATATCAAGACCAAGGTCTTCTTGCTAATTTTGTAGTTGATCTTATTGATAGAACCCACAAGCGCTTAAGGAGCATGGATGTCACCATTCAAGGGATGCAAGGGGGCATGCAAATCATTGGGAGGTAGATGAACGAAATTGCAAATATTCTTACCAGGATTGAATCCACGGAGAAACAATGTTATCATACTGAGAGCTACCCTATTCATAATGTTAGTTCAATCTCTATACTATCATCGAGACCTATAAAGAGCAACCATAAGGTCTCAATAGCAGAGTCATACAATACTGAGAGCATAAAATAGTAGGTAGTGATCACGACTCCCATAGCTAGTCCTGATGTGAACTTCACACCTATTGAGACCAAGTAGATCTTTGAGAAGGAACACGAGGATCATGTTGCAGTTATGATGAGTAAAACTCCAGATGATTCAAGTCTGAATGAAACTCCTAATGATACAAGTCTTAGAAAACAAGAGCTAAAACTGACCGGAGGTATCAGCGATGACTACTATAAGGGAAAATCCAATGTGCAAGGTGTACAAGAAGACCCCAGAAAAAGGCAGAGTGACCTTCATGACTTTAGTAAGACCACCCCATGTAGAACGATAAGTCCTAATGTACCTTTCTTGTCTCATGTTATTTCAAGAACAATATCAGTCCCAATGGGCAAACTAGTCCATTGTGACTAAGGTGTTACCTTAGGAAGCAGTCATGGTACAGAGCACGAACACCAATTACACATCCAAAGTCAATGGTCCTCACCTGAAGCCATATTATAAGGGATTCAAAGCTCGCTCGAATGAACTGAGTCTTGAGGAGGCTCATTACCATACACCATGAACATGATCCAACTCCAGGCAAGCGATGATAAAACAATGCGCTCTTAGGAGGCAGCCCAAGCTCGCTGTGACCTCAGTAATTTTCTATCATTTTGTTTTATTTTAGTTTTTATCTTTTTATTTTATTTTACTATGTTCTCTCTCTGTCTCTATCTCAATCTCACTCTACTAATATGTGTCTCTTTATAGGACAAAATAAGTTGGATAGTCTCTATGAAGAAAGCAAATCCCATTGGATAGCAGAATTCAAGTGTGGGGAAGATCGTTGTGCAACATTAAAGCCAAAATAAACACCAAGATAAGAAGCACTCTTTCGAAACACACAACTTTTCAACGGGATCAATATGTTCTGCAATAGCTAATGCTCAACGGGAGTCTTGCAGTTCAATAACTACACTAGTGAAGATATCTACTGGTTCATCTATCCAAGAGTCACCTTCTGCAATTTTGGTGACACCATGACCTAGATGCCCACTTATGCTACGCATAAAGACTTCTTTCCTTCCTTGGTGTCGTGATATTGATGATTTATTGTTGCATGATCACATTGATTCTGTCCCTTGCACCACTAGTCTCGATACACCTCATCTAGACATTATAATTATCTATAGCATTATGAGCGGATGATATTTCAGACGGGCTACGAAGTCAGGCCGGAGGACCGATCCCTCAAAAATATTTATGTGATCATGATGGTAGAAAATGTTTTTGCATATTTTAATGCTCAAAAGATACGAGATTGAAATCCCATATTTAACATAGAGTCACCACCCGATTCAGCTTAAACAGGAAATTTAGGTACGATTTTCCGATTAGGCGGTAGACAATACCTTAAATAGAGATTCAGAGTTCGGATGATGCTACTATTTTACATTGAATAAGTTAGAAGTTTCATTCTTTCTTAATCAGTTTTAATCCACGCTATTTATAGTGTTTTCAATTTATATATTGTGTTCGCGCATTTTAGCAAGCAATCAAAGCGATAAATAAATTATTACATTCATCCAAAAATAAATGTGAAAATTAAAATTATTACAAGGCTTTCAAATCCTATACATTTATCTAAGGTGAAAATAAAATACCTGATGGCCTAGCATACATCTAACCTAAATCTACCTGCAAGGAAAGCTTAGCATAGATACGACACTTATACAAAGTATATCACACAAAGCGGTGCCTCTGACAGCGGGGTTTGAGGGGCGGCAGCCCCTCGAGGGGTCCAAGGGATAGCACCCCTCGCGGAGTCGATGGGCAGCACCTCTGATGGGGTCAAAGGGTGGTAGCCTCTTACAGGGTTCCAGGGCAGCGCCGGGGATGGGGTCTAGGGGCAGAGCCCGGGCTTGGGTCCAAATTTTTTTATTTTTGAATATAAGTTCCCTTTGAAAAATTCATTTTCCATACAAATTTTAGGGAAAAGTCCCTTTTGGACACGATTATTATCTTAACCAAATTATTAATGAAAATGCCTTATGTTATGGGGTTTGGACCAGTTTCGGGGACTTTTGGATTCCCGTCATGATCCTGTACATGCAAAATGAGAAAAATGAGAAACCTAGGTTAAAGGGTAGCATGCGGGGCTGCTACCGAGAAGCCCATGCCGCCGGTGGTATTGGTGATACTGATGGCGATGTAGGTGGTGTCACCGGCGGCTTTAGTGAGGCCACCGGCGGCTTCACATGCCGGCTAGTTTAGTGAAGCCATTGGCAATTTGGTGAAATCATCGGTGATTTCAAAATCTGCATAACTAGTAGACAGTCAAGCCAAAATGCCTAAAAAATCAAAAAACAAAACTAAAACACCAAATAACATAACAAATAGCAAGAAATAATGTCAAAGAGCTCAAGAGACTCAGGAATTAACCTCAGGGTCGTGAATCTACCTCTTCGTGAACCAATGACACCTTTGGGAAGCTCAAAATGACGATTTGGGCAGTGATTTGAAGATTAAACAATGTTTGTCTCTAAAAATTCTACTAGATTGATTTTAACCTAGGATTTCTATTGATTTTAAGTTTAAACTAAGAGATTATATGAAGAAAAACCAAGAGAACATAAATCAAATCCATTTTCTTACCTTTTCTTCCCTTTCTCTCTCTAAAATCCCTTTTTCTCAAACCTAAAGCTCTCAAATTTTCTCTATTGATGTACCCCCTTCTCAAACCCCTTCTTTTGGTGTTTTAAGAACGTAAAATGAGCCAAAAACCAACTTATGGCAATTATCCAACGGGTTTTGGAAAAAAGCAAAAAGTGCAGACTCTCTACAGGGGCTAATGCCACCGACGGCAGGGCTCAAGTGGTCGGCGACATGGGTGATGCCGCCGGTGGCTTCAGGCCCCTGCTGGGAGTCTGCTAAATGGGGCTCTCTGCCTGAAAATGTGCAAAAAGGGGCTTTTCGGGTTAAAAAGTAGATTTGAATTTTTAAGGGTATTTTAATATATTTTGGGATATTTTGAGATATTTTGGTAAGAATCATTGGTTTGAGCTGCGACTGGGCGCGTAGTCAAACACGCTGAACTGAATTCAAATGTTAATAAAAATTTAAAATGAATTTTTAATGAGGATTAAAATTTGAATATACATCATCATGGTCTCGCGAGAGAGGCTGTAAAATCCCATGCGCACAGGCATTCTGATGATGGAAACCATATGGGACATAACTCATATACACTCTCATGGTCCACCTGAGTAGAACAACTACTCCCAATCATCTGCGGGAGCAACAAAAGGGCCACATAGTAGTAGCATAACCATCAACATCGGTAGATTTGGAGCTGAATCACATGAGCATGATTAAGATGAACACAAAGACCACACCAATGCATAGAGACAATTATAGTGCACCAAAAGTCATGATGAATGAAGTCCATTCTTTCCTCCTCTCACCAGGCTAGTAACATTCTTTTTACCCTCTCTTTATCTTTTCTTTTTGGGTTTTACAAGGATCGAGGGCAATGCTTGATTTAAGTGTAGGGAGGGTGTTTCGTATTTACATGTTTTTACTCTTCTTCTTTCCTTTATTTTTACATCATGACTTGTTTTTGCTTATCTTACTATCTCACTAACTAGCTTTGTAATATAACTTGTTGAAATGAAATGAGGATAAATAAGATAGGAAATACTATGTAAATGACTAATTAGATAACTAACAAGACTATATTGACTAACTATAACTTATCACTCAGACCTGATTTCAGTAGTGTAAGTCACTATGTAAGATCCTTAGTTCTGATTGAGTGCAAAATAGGGGAACATGGTTAATTTATTTGTGTGCTTTAATATGGATTTGGCTTGTATTTAGTTCATCTCTCTGTATAATATGACCTTCATCGAGACCTTATTCTATTCTTGACTTTGATTTTGGCGGTTATTTTCTACTTTTATTTTTCTTGTTGGCTAGAAGGAAGAGCACTGCTTGGATCGTAACCGGGCAGTGACTGTTTCATAGTGGTAAAAAGAGGAAGAAAGGCTCGGCTAGCAACCAGGACTTGACTATTTTATTAGTTTTTATTTTTGCAACTTTAGAAAAAAAAGAGAAAAATATATATATGGCTAGAAGTATTAAGGACCCCACCAAGTGAGAATGTGCATTAATTTTATGAGGATCAAGATGGAGTCAGCTTATGTCTAATGGGACACGCTAGATTTTAAACTAAGGTAACTCCAAACTTGAACAATTAATTGTGTGCTTGTACTTAATTTGGTAAAAATTCTTTGGGACTGAGTTTTGATCAAGGACTTTATGCTTCCTTAAGGACTTCTTTAGTTGGAGTTTCAGTAATTAATGAAGGGTCTCGGTGCAAGTGTTGGTGAAAATGTCAGTCTCTGTGAAATTCTCTAGGGTCATTTGCGTAGTGCAAATTTCTCTTGCTCCTGATCTTTAATGCATACTTAAGGGCAAGCATGGAATAAGGGCAGGGATATTTGATAGGTTGTCAATCCAACATGTATTTGAGCTCATTTTCATATAGTTGAGACCATGTTTTTAGTCTCTTTGGACAACATTACTTCCTTTTCTATCTTTTCAGAATTTTTTGATGATTTGGAGAAAAGATACATTTCTAAGCAGAAAACGAGCAATGGTTGCTGTTGGTCCCTGTGGAGGTCTATATAGGGTCATAGGAGGAGGGGGGGCGAATGACCCATTTTCGCAAAATTTATAGACTTTAATAAGTCTAAGTGTAGCGTGCTTGATTTTAATCCGGTTAGTGGATCCGGATGATGGAAATGTATTAATATAATGCAGTAAATAAAAGTAAGAAAATCAAACATAGTGATTTATACTGGTTCGGCCTGGCCTACGTCTAGTCCCCAGAGTTTCCTTCCTCCGAGTTTATCCACTAGTGGATTCCTTTCCAATTGACAAGAATCAAGCCTTATAGACTGTCTCCGGATGGTAACCCCTTCCAGATGTAGGAATACTACTAGAAGCACCAACTCCTAGCTGAGTCCTTTTATCTTAGCACGATATACCACTTCGACTTCTACCCCAAATCTAAGTTGAGTCCTAGATAGAGATCCCACTCAAAGCACCTACTTTAAGCTGTATCCCAATCTCACTACTCAACCAAGTAGGAGATGCTTTACAGTTTGGTTTCTATCAAAGGTTTTGGTTTTTGGATTTCCTTAAGTTTATATCTCACTTAGGAATCCTTACAAACTGATTTGGAATTGTTTGATTCTTGGAGGGATTTGTGAATTTGATTATTTTCTAGCACTTTCTCTTGTATAAGCTTTTGTGAAATCAACCAACGCCTTCTTAATTGGTGAAGCTTCCATTTTATAGGCTTGGATCATAAATGTAGCCATTGTGGGTTGGTGAGCTGTAACACAATCTTCACCATTGATCAGGTAGGATGTGGCACTTTCAGAGGCGTTGATCAATCAATTAGACAGTAATTTGACCCATTTGAATCATTGGGATTGAGGCTAAAAAGATGTCAGTGATCGTTTTCCTTGTATTTTAGTGTCACGCCAACTTTTACGCCTATAACTTTTTGGTGTGAGCTCCACGCGCCTCCTTATTTGTCTAGGTGAAAAAGGTTGTTATCTTTTTTAGTCTGATGTCAGTACTTCTGTCTTTTTTCTGAAAAGTGCAAGCTGTCTCTTTTGTCTTGCATATGGGGAAAGGATCTTTGACTTTGTAGACCAAAAGGTGGAGGGAAAAGTTATCTTTGAAATTTTTCCCACTGTCTTGATATTTGAGTCTTTTGAATGTTCTCCGACTCAGTGACTCCAGATCCATCTTCTTCCGGGGGTGGTACATTCAATTATTCCTCATGCTAGACTTGAGAATTTAAAGTTTGTTTCCTTTCCAAACTTTAACCGGATGACTCCATTATATGCTTAGGTACTTGATTCTTCAATGGATATCCTAGTTCCTGGATTCTGAGCGGATGCTTCCATTTGGATTTAGGAGGTACTTTGTTTAAGTTTTTGGTTCTTTCAAACGTGATCCGAATAATTTAGTGTAATTGAGATTTCAGATCATTGTTTTCCAATAATCTCCCCCCATTTGATGGAAACAAAAACTAAGCATATGGTAAAAGGAGTTATGTGAACTCTGTATGATTTTTGATACTTAGTCATTTACAATTTTATTCCCCACAATTCTAGTATCCTAACCTCCCCAATATTTTTGAATTCTAGCTTCTAATGCTTTTATAGTACAATTATAGATTGTACTTTAGAAGCAATTTTGTAATAGATTTTCACTATATATATACTTCTGTTGTTAACAATAGTTAGCATTAAAGAAGTGCATGATTACAAATAAACAAATATATAAGTGATAATATAAAGCTTGCTATTGCAGATTTTACATATGAAGAACATAGCTAATCTATCTATTACAATGCTGAATCATTTTTTCCTGGATGCACCACTGGACACTCCTTCCTTTTCTTTGCCTTTATCCTTCTCCCCGTTTTTGTTTTCAACATAGGGGTTGATCACCATATAAGTCATGCCATCACACTTTTCTTGCCAGGCTTCAGAATAAATCAAGTAAGTCAAATTACCTTGCCTTCTTTGCTACATGATATGATCTATAATTGTCAGAGATAAGTGAAAAGGACAGAAGTGATTCCAGATCTATGTGTAGGATCTGGTGATGTAGGGATGCATTTAAGGTATATAGTCTCTATCTTTCTCATCAAAATATGGAAGTGATGGTTTGAGAAGAGTAGTGATTCCCTTGGGTCCAAAAAATCCAGTATCCCCAATGTACTAAACTAGATCCTACAAGACCAGAAGGAGTTGGCTTTTGGGAATTGTTGGAGATGAAGAGGATCCGGAGATGGATAAGCTTGATAGTCCGGACTGCAGCTTTTCAATGTCTTTGCCCAGATCCTTCCAGATATTATAAATACTAGAGTTTATTATTGTCAAGTCCTTGTGAAGATCATGTCTTTCTCTTTTTATGACAGCATCTTGTCAATTTAGTTTTCCATACACTTCTTATGCAATACCAGCTAATTATGTAGCAAAGATCTTTAGGAGTTACTCTTCCATGAACTTGGTCATCTTATTAAGGATGGTTTGCTATGATTTGTTTAGGCTTGGGAGAGGGGATTTTTCTTCCTTTTAGCTATGAATTTTGTCAAGTTTTCAAACCTGGTATCTATGTACTCCTTTATTTCAGTGGACAGATCAGTAGATGAGGAAGTTATTTTATCCATGAGAGTTATGCAGTTATTTAAAGCCCCTGTGTTGGCTTGATCTGTATGACAGTTTGCTTCTGTTATGCTAGCTTTGAGCTTATTAAGGATCAGAGTAACTTTTGTTAGAGAGACTTCTACTACCAGATCGGCAGTGAGAAAGTCTTCCACTTTTTCTTTTATTTTCTCCACACTCCCCTTAACTACCCCAAGCTCTTCCTTCAAATCTAGAGGCTGGAATTTGGAAAGCAATACTTTTTCCATGCCCTTTAAATGTTTGTAGATATTTTGTAGGCTCTACTTGATAGAACTCTCCTTATGTTCCTCATGAGTAGCCTCTTGAAGAATTTTAAGTGCAGTGGATATTCTCTTAGCTCTTCTAGGATTAACATTGGAGGTTGGGATTCAAATTGGGGTTGCTAATGGAGACTCGAATTTGGAACTGCTTCTGGTCTCATCAGATTCGGATGTTGCTGCCTCACTGGATTCTTTTTCTTCTTCTTCCTTCTCTTCTTCCAACCGATCTTCTGGACTGGCCTTGCACCTTCAGTCCACTCCAAGAGTGTGCTCTTAGGAACTCATACCAAGTCCCTCCTTCAGAATGAGGTTTTCCTGGTTGGTCTAGTTTTCCTCGGATGCACTTGAAGATTGGTCATCCAAGTTGTCCATTGCTGTTTCAATAGCAGTAACAGAAAAACTTGCATTTACATTGAATGAGATAGAGTCAGGAATTACCTCAAGAGTTTGCATTTCATTCTAATAAGCTCCTCTTTCTTCTTCATTTTCATCCACCTCAACCCTCAGATGATAGTCAATGTCCTCTTTCACTCCTACAACTGCCTTTTCAGGGCTTTTATTTTCTCCTCCAGGCGCATTGGAAATGTCCTCAATGCCTTCTTCATTTTCCCTTACATGACTTTTCTCAGCAATGGTTTCACCTCCCACATGTAGTAGATTTTTAGGAAGTGGTCCGGATCTGGGCATGAAGGCGAAATTTTCTGCTTTTGGATCTTGGGAGATTTCTGCCAGATCCACCAGATCAATACGGATGGATGGAGCACTAGAAGAGCCACCAGGACCTTCTATTGTGATCTTTTTGTTGATCTTAGTGTTTTCCTTAATAGCTTGTCTTATCTTTTCATACTGAGGATCATCCGGATTGACTGATTCAGTAATCCCTGGGGCATTCTTCCCTTTCATGGCTCTAGCTTCAGCCAATATTTCTTTTTCTGCCATTTTCACTATTTCCTCATCGATCATTATTCCCGTGGGCTTCTTTGCCTTCTTCTTTTGATGTGTTTGAGCTATTTGGGCCTTTATTGCCTCATCAAAGGTACACCCCTTCCGGGAGAATTCCAGGGAATTGGAGCTTCATCCTTTATTTCTTCCTCCTCAGACCCATTCTCCTCCGTTAGCATATTTAGTACCTTTTTTTCTACCCCTTCTTATATCCCTCTGTAATTGTAGCAGCAGTCATTACAATAGGTTCTGTTGCCTCCAGGTCACAGACTGGCTTTTTTATTTTATTAGCTACTTTGATCAATCTAACTCTTGGCTTAGGTTTTGCTAGGGATTTCCTTAATAGTTGGGTGAGAGTCTAAGCATCCTCATCAATATCTTCTACTGGAACTAGAGCCAACTTCTCTACTACTTTAGGTTTAGCAGTCCGGGCCTTCTTTGGAACTAGAGCCTCTACTAGATCTGCTGCCTTTCTAGCTATGCTTTTTTTTCATCCCTTTGCTTCTTTGCCTTTGCCTCGATCCACTTTTCACTAAAATTTAGCTTTCTGAAGTTCTTCTCTAGGATTTCTTTCCCATGGACTGATTAAAATCCGATCAGGTTAATTTCATTTGCAAAAAGGATCCTGGTGATCAGGGTACCATAGGAATTCTTGTGTTGTCTCAAGTAGTGGATAAGTAGCCTTAACATGTTCACAACTCTGCTTTCTACCTAGTCTTCTAGTACGTAATGTTAGAAGGATGATACAGTGGTGAGGGATCCTTTTTGGATTAGAACCAGTTTGGCTAGAGCATGTTGAAGGAATCTTGACACCTTTGGAAAGTAGGTAGAGAATTTATCTCCAAAGTAGTTTGGATGGAGCCATATTTTAGGCTCCTATTGGACTTGCTGTTCATCCCTATCTACTCTTAGTTGAACTCCATCATTCTTCATATTGAGTAACTTTACGAAGAATTCAAGAGTAATGGTTATTACCTTTCCTTGAACCTTAGTTCTTCGGGCATCATGGAAGGAGTGGGCTTTGAAATTGTTGTAGAATTCTTTCACTAATTTTGGGTAGGTTGGACAGTTGATTTTGAAGAAGTTGGTTAGGTTTTGATCCTTTATCAGTTTGGAGTATGGATCGATTTGAAACAGAAATTTGTCTCCCATGAAATAAGTAGGACTAATGGAGTCGGAAGTCTTAAAGTTTATGGAAATGAAATCTTTGTCATTGAGAGCAGATTCTTCAATGAAGTTCTTTTGACAAAGCAATTTTGGTCCTTCACTAGTCATGATGGCAGCCATTTGAGGAGTTTGGAAAGAGATTGAGGGTAGGGAGTTTGAGTTTGGATTTCTGTAAAGTAATAGTACAAGATTGTTGCTTGCCTGAAGAAGAAAGGGATTTTTGGGTGGTTTATATAGATATTTCAAGGCAAGGGTATTTTAGTAGTGCAAAAATCATTGATTTTCGCTGGATTGATGACACGGCAGTCAGAATTTTAGGAGAGAGGTAAATTCTATTAAATTGGAGAATGGAAACGATTTATTTTGAGAACTAACTATTGAATTTACTGCACGTGTAAAACCCATTAAATGTTTGAAATTCAAAAGGGAACAATTACTTTTTAGCGCCTTTACTATCATGTGTCCTATCTTGTCTGCTGACGTGGCACACTTTACTCCAGAATAGATTTTTCTTCAATACTGCTTCTCTTCCAAATTCATCAATTTGCTAAGAATCCAAATTAATTTTGAACTATCTTTTGGATTATCTTTGAATTGGATAAGACATACCAATTGACTCTCTTAGCTTGCCAAATTGATCTTTACTTAACGGCTTAGTAAAGATATCAGATCTTTGTTCATTGGTTGGAATGTATACCAAAGCAACATCCTTTTTCATCTCATGATCCTGGATGAAATGATGCCTTATGTTTATATGATTCATCCTGCTATAGAGTACTGGATTCTTTGATGCATCAATGGGACTTTTGTTGTCACACATCACATCCACACATCTGGATTGAACTCCATAATCTTCTAGTTGTTTCTTGATCCAAAGGAGTTGAGCTTCATAACTTGTAGCTGCCATATATTCTGCTTCTATGGTTGATAAAGCAATTGAAGTTTGATTCTTGCTATACCATGATACCAAGCAATCTCCAAGGAAATGACATCCTCCAGATGTACTCTTTCTCTCAAGAGTATCTCTGCCACAATCTGCATCAGTGAAACCTTGGAGTGTGAAATCTCTATTACTAGATACCATAGCCCAACATCAGTGGTTCCTAGGAGGTATATGAGAATCCTCTTTATTGCCTTGAGATGAGAATCCTTTGGATTGGCTTGATATCTTGCACAGTAGCAAACTGCATAATGTATGTTAGGCCTGCTAGCTATCAGGTATAGAAGTGAACCAATCATCCCTCTATAGAGCTTTTGATCAACATCTTCTCCTTTACAATCCTTGGATAGGACTATATCTGATCCCATTGGAGTGGACATAAGATTGCTTTTGTCCATCTCAAACTTCTTTAGATTTTCCTTGGTGTACTTGGATTCATTGATGAAGATTCCATCTGGACCTTGTTTGATCTGTAAACCAAGGAAGAAATTGAGTTCTCCCATCATGGACATCTCAAATTCCTTCAGCATTCAGAGTTAAATTCATCACACATCTTCTCATCTGTTGCTTAAAATATGATATAATCCATATAAATTTGGACTAGGATAATATCATTCTTCTCCTTCTTGATGGAAAGAGTTGTAACTGCTTTGCCCCAGATGTACGCCTTGGATATGAGGAATGTAGTGAGTCTCTCATACTTAGCTCTTGGTGCTTGCTTCAATCCATAGAGAGCTTTTTTTAGTTTGTAGACATGATCTGGATGCTTTGAATCTTCAAAACTAGGCGGCTTCTTCACATAGACTTCTTCCTGGATAACTCCATTGAGGAATGCACTTTTGACATCCATTTGGAACAATGTGAATCCCATGAATGATGCAAAAGCACATAGAATTCGGATTGCTTCCAGTCTTTCTATAGGGGCAAAGATTTCTTAAAAATCAATTCCTTATTGCTGGTTGTAGCCTTGGGTAACTAATCTTGCCCTGTTTCTCACCACAACTCCGAATTCATCAAGCTTGTTCTGGAATACCCATTTGGTGCCAATGATTGATTTGCCTTTGGGAGGTGGTACTAGATCCCATACATCATTCCTGGGGAATTGATCTAGCTCTTCTTGCATTGCCATCATCCAGCTTTCATCTCCTTTAGCATCTTGAAATTTCTTTGGCTCAATGAGGGAGACAAATGCTACATGACTCATCATTCGGTTTAGTTGACCTCTGGTTCTTACTGGATTTTGGACATTGTCCAAAATGGCTGTAACTAGATGATCTCTTCGATCTCGGACTTCCTTTGGCAGATCTTCATGTTGGATTTGGTCTTGTCCCACTTTTGCCTCAATCACTCCTTCTTGGCCTTTATTAAAGTCAATCTCTTATGGGTTGAGATTAACTTGTTAAACTTCTGAATCAAAAGATATTCCTTCATCCTCTTCTTTGTACTTCTTGATTTGGAATGAATCAGGAGCTTCTACTTCCTTCTTTTTTCCAGATTTTTTAGCTTCCGGAATTGGATCTTCCGGAGTGGAACTTCTCTTACATGCATGGTTAGTCTCATTGAAATCTACATGTATAGTCTCAATAATAGTTTGGGTTCATTTGTTGAAGACTCTGTAAGCCTTACTATGTGTTGAGTAACTAAGGAAAATTGCTTCATCAGATTTAGGATCAAATTTTTTTGGTTGCTCTCTATCATTTAGGATGTAGCATTTACATCCAAATGCCTTAAAGTACCCAATTTTGGGTTTTCTTCCCTTCCAGATTTCATAGGGGGTCTTTTTGATGGTCTTTCTAATGAGAGCTCTATTTAAAATATAGCATGTTGTGTTTACGACCTCACCTCAAAAGTATTTTGGTAAATAATTCTCATTTAGAATTGTTCTAGGCATTTTAACTTTATGGCCCTATTTTTTATTTCAACAACTGCATTTTATTAAGAGGTGTGAGGGGCAGAGAAGTTATGCTTAATGCCCTTTGAGCCACAAAATTCAGCAGAATGCCTATTTTTGTACTCACCACCATTATCACTCTAGATCCATACAATTCTTATGCCCTGTTTAACTTCTATCTAGATGAATGTTTTTGAGAATTGGTCAAAGGTTTCATCTTTGCTTGCTAGCAAGAGAACCCAGTTATATCGAGAATAGTCATCCATAATGACCATGGTATATTCTCTTCTACCCAAACTCAATGGTTTAATTGGACCAAAGAGATCTATGTGTAAGAGCTCAAGTACTCTTTTGGAAGGAATGAAAGAGATGGAAGGGAAACTTTTCTTATGCTATTCACGTAGTTGACATGCAGTGCATAGATGATCCTTATCAAAAGCAACCTTAGGCAAACCCACTACCAATTCCTTTTTGGCTAGTTTGGATAGGAGGTTCATGCTAACATATCCGAACCTCTGGTGCCATAGCCATGATTCTTCTTCTATAGACACCAAGCAAATATTCCTTTTCCTATTTTTAATGTTAATAGAATAGACATTATTTAATATATATGCATATAGAATGAGTTGATTAGACTTACTATCATAGATTGAGTAGCCTCCAGAATCGAATGTGAATTTTCTTACTTTATCAGAAAGTTGGGCTACAATGAGTAAGTTGAACTTCAGTCCATCAACTAGTGAGACATCTTCTATCTTCAATTCAGATCCAATGATACCATGTCCAATGATCTGCCCTTTTTTATTGTCTCTAAAGCTCACTTTGCCTCCCTTCTTCCGGGTTAGTGTGATGAAGGCCTTCTCATCACCTATCATGTGCCTTGAGCATCCACTAGCAATGTACCAAGTGTGTTGATCTACTGTTGATCTAAGGCATACCTGCAAAATAGATCAAGTGGGTTTGGGTTTCCAATCAGATTTAGATCCTCTCGGGTTAATAACCATCTTAGGCCAAGGATTGACATCATAATAGCCATTTTTTAATCTACATAATTTAGTAATATGATTGTTTTTCCCACGAAACCTGCACCCTGAGATGGGTCTGTTATGCTTTTGCTTCTTTTCAATCTTTTCCAGATCCTCCTTCCTATAGTTCCCTCTATATCCAGCTTCTTGTACACTTGTGGATGGTCCAAAATGTGTTTGGAAGCTGGTTAGAGGTGCAACTTCTGCTGCATAATTCCTCTTCTAGTTGACATGATTCTGATGGTATACTACCTTAGCTTTTCCTTTTTATGCAATAGTATATCTTTGGGCCTAAGGTTGCCTACTAACCTCCTTCAATTTTTGATTTGAAGGCTTTGGATTTCCTTTGGTAGCTTGGCACTGATTTCTTTGTGTATTCTGCCTTTGATTCCTTCTTGGTTGAGGAGGGTTTGATCTCCTTTTGGATGCTTCCTTTATTAGGGTTAGCTCCCTATCTAACCTCATCAAGTTAGCAATTAATATTTGCACTTGTTTTCTCGGGAAGTTTTCTTCAACTTCATTAATGTGCTTCGATGTTCTGATTAAGTTGACATCTTGTGCCAATGCTTCATTGCCTTCAGTGATTTCCAACACTTGCCTTCTTCAGGGCTTGATTTCTTTAGTGTTCTTCCTCACACTTTTGATCATAATAGCTAAAGCTCTAGTAAGGTCAAAGTTAGAAGCAAAATTAGAATAAGAGTTTACCTTAGTTTTTTTTGTTTCTGATTTTGATTCTTTGATTTGCACCGTTTCTTGCTTAGAGGCATTCTTTCTGGATTACTCTGCTTCCGGAATAGTCAGTGCCATGAATGCAAAGTTGGTAGTCTCTTCTTGTTCTATTGAAGATGAGCAGCTAGCTTCCTCACTGTTGCTCCAGGTAGCCACCAATGCCTTCTTCTTGTGCTTCTTGGTTCTTGTAAGCTTAGGGCATTTTGTTCTAAAGTGGCCTTTCTCCCAAAATTCAAAACAGGCAGCTTCTTTTTCTGGATACTTCTTTTCATTCGGATTATTTCTAGGCCTGTCCCTTCTAGATGTGCCTTCCCTTAATCTTTGGGACTCATATTTTTTGGATTTCCTCCTTTCCTTCTTTTGTATGAATCTGTTGAGCTATCTAGTTAATAGAGCTAGTTGCTCCTAGGTGCTTAGAGATTCTTCACTTGCTCTTCTTCTCCGGATGAGGCCGATCCGGTGGATTCTCCCTTAAGCTCAATATCTTTCTTCTTTTCTTTAGGCTTCTTTTCCTATTGACTATATCTCTCTAGAGACAGCTCTTAAGTCAAGAGATTGCCAATGAGCTCATCGTAACTATAAACATTTAAGTCATGAGCTTCCTCTATGGCAGTCTTCTTGTTATCCTATTCCTTGGTGAAACTCCAGAGCACCTTCTTCACCATTTATACTTTAAAGATTTCCTTTTTGAGCCTTTTCATCTCATTCACTATATTGGTATATCTAGTGTTCATACCGCTGATAGATTCTTTTGGCTCCATCTTGAAAGATTCAAGTTTTTGCTAGAGTAGATCAATCTTTGCTTCATTCACTTTATTTGTTTCTTCGTAGGTTACCTCCAGCTTCTCCTAGATCTCCTTTATAGTCTCACATCCGGATATCCTATTAAATTTGGTTGCACTAAGAGCACAATGAAGCATATTAATAGTATTTGCGTTTTCACACAATTTTTTAAAATCATTCACATCCCATAAATGGGATGGCTTTCGACTGATCATACCCTCTACTTCAAGGGTAGGGTCATATGGGCCATCCTTGATGACCAACCATGCTTGCATGCTTTGTGCTTGAATGAAGTTCTTCATTCAGTTTTTCTAGAATGTGTAGTGTTCACCAGTGAAGAGTGGAGGACGAGTAATGGACATGCCCTTGGGAAGGACTTATGAGTTTTGAAAACTCATTTAGTTATTTGAATCAAAATTTTGGACCTTTAGCTCGAGATTGTTAGATCTCTAGTTTTGAGCACTTGCTCTAATACTACTTGCTAGTCCCTGTTGGGGTCTATATAGGGTCAGAGGGGGGCAAATAACCCTTTTTCTAGGAATTTATAGACTTTAATAAAATCTAAGTGTAGCGTGCTTGATTTTGATCCGGTGAGTGGATCCGAACGATGCAAATGTAATAATATAATGCAGTAAATAAAAGTAAGAAAACCAAACATAGTGATTTATACTGGTTCGACCCTGTCTACGTCCAGTCCCCGGAGTTTCCTTCCTCTGAGCTTATCCACTAGTGAATTCCTTTCCAACTGGTAGGAATCAAGCCTTATAGATTGTCTCTAGATGGTAACCCCTTTCAGATGTAGGATATACCACTAGAAGCACCAACTCCTAGTTGAGTCCTTTTATCTTTAGCAGGATATACCACTTAGAATTCTACCCTGAATCTAAGCTAAGTCCTATAGGGAGATCCCAATCAAAGCACCTACTATAAGCTGTATCCCAATCTCACTACTCACCCAAGTAGGAGAAACTTTACACTTTGGTTTCTATCAAAGGTTTTGGTTTTTGGATTTCCTTAATTTAATAGTTCACTTGGGAATCCTTACAAACTAATTTGGAATTGTTTGATTCTTGGAGGGATTTGTCAATTTGATTGTCTACTAGCACTTTCTCTTCTACAAGCCTTTGTGAAATCAACCAGCACCTTCTCAACTTGTGAAGCTTCCCTTATATAGGCTTGGATCGTAAATGTAGCCATTATGGGTTGGTGAGCTGTAACTCAATCTTCACCATTTTATCAGTTATGATGTGGCACTTCCAGAGCTGTTGATCAATCTATTAGACAGTAATTTAACCCGTTTGAGTCCTTGTGATTGAGGCTGAAAAGATGTCAGGGAAAAGTTATCTTTGAAACTTTTCCAATTGTCTTGATATCTAAGTCTTTTGGATGTTCTCAAACTCAGTGACTCCGAATCTGTCTTCTTTTGGAGCTTGTACAATCAGTTCTTTCAGATGCTAAACTTGAGAATTTAAAGTTTGTTTCCTTTCCAAACTTTTATCGGATGACTCTGCTATGTGCTTAGGTACTTAATGTCTTCAATTTATGTCCTAGTTCCTAGATTTTGACTAGATTCTTCCAATTGGATTTAGGAGATACTTTGTTTAAGTTTTTGTTTCTTTCAAACATGATCTGGATAATTTAGCTTAATTGAGACTGTGGATCATTGTTTTCCAACAGTTGAGACTCTTGATGGATTCACCGACACTACTCTGGTCTCCGTGACCTAGAAGCCTTCTAGAACCTAAAGAAGAAATGAAAAGAGGAAGTATTAGTGAAAAGTCAGAAGTCACCGAGATCATAGCATGTTCACAATGACTGATGAGTTCGTGATGACATGGCAACATTCTTGAGCAAAAAGTCAAAGGAGTTTTCTAGAAATCAAAGTCAAAAGATACAAATTGATTGGAGCCCAAGAAGGAAGTGGCATGGACATTCTATTGATTTCCTTCCCAAATTAAAAAGTAATCCTTATCACTCAAGGACCTTTTAGAGAGACTAATCAAGAAAGGAGACAAGTGAGGAAGGTAACCTATTCAAGAAAGGAGTAATAATGAGTCATAATTCTAATTGGAGAAGGAAAGAATTGAGGAGGTGGAATACTCTATAAATACCATTGGAAGAACACATTCAAAACATTCTATCAATACATTTAATCTTGCATTCACATAGAGATTACACTTAGAGTAGAAAAAAGTAGAGAGAGCTAGTTAGATTTAGATTTACTTTATTGTTTCATATTTTGTTCTTCACATGCTTTAGTTTAATTCGATTTCCGTTCTCATTTCTTGTCTCTTTACTTTATCACAATTTACTTTTAGTCTCTTCATATTTTATTTGCATTACTTTTTCAATGAGTAGCTTGTTATCTTTGTGACTTAGCCATGGAGTAAAGATCCATAATTCTTATGGTGTGAGGACTGAAATCTGCATCACGACCTATTCATCGGTCTAAGTAGATAAAGGGTTTCGAAGGAAGATCTCTTTGTCATGCTGTTGGTTTGGCCAACCAATTGGTAAGTCTTTATCATCTATAGTTAGTCCTAATCTTACATCTGTAATTGTGTTTGAAGAAGAATGAAGTAACATCGGTCTCTATGAAGATCATGAGAATGATTAATCCCAAGCCCATTAGGAGTGCTTCACTGCCTGTCGGTTGGGACTTAGGTCTTTCTAGATGGTAATGCTATTTTCTGGCGAGTTCTTTGGTGCGAAGTCGAGGGTCATGGGGAGTAAGATGGTGGCCATGGAGTGAAGTCCAGTCGCTATATAAAGTAAGGAACAATTGCTAGTGTTAAACGGTGTGGAACATCAGTATAATTAAGTCTGGGTCTCGGTGTGGTTCATCTTTGGTCCCATGATCAATTTGGAGCTTGGTTTCCCTCCATTAGTTAAGTCACTTTGTTGTCATTAGGAGTCAATTTAGTCTTTATGCTTTCATTTTACATTCCCTACTTTAGTTTTAGTCTTTTCAACTCACTCATTATCATTGAGACTTGATCAGGTCATGGTAAGTTCATTCAAAGTGATTATATTCAGTTACTGTTCCTCGTGGAATCGACCCCTGGTTACTACTATCTCTATATTATTTTGGAGGTATTTATTTTTAGTAGTCTTGACACCCATCAATCTTCCACAGGTGGAGGGTCTTGAGCTGCGGTGTTGGTAGATTGAGCATCCTTGGTAGCTTTTATTGGTGCGTCATCTAGGATGAGATCTAGAACTTTCACTTGTTTGCCTGATGACTTATCTCCTTCATTTGCTAGAGACCTTGAGATATTCTTGTTAGCTTTAGGGATCGAATTGGCTTCATCAATGGTTTCAACTGAACTAGAGAAGACCTTGGCCAACATAATTTCCTTGGGGAGACCGAAATCAATCGCACCTACCTTAACATCTGAGCTCGATGGCGGCTTCTCCTTAATACTGGTCTTCCTAGTCGGCTGTTCCATTTTTTCCTCTCTCACTAAGCTCCAAATGGCCCTTCCTAGAGGTTTGGATTTATCCGTTTTGTGTCCTACCTAAACATGATAGCGACAAAAATTCCCTTTTTCCTCGGACGTAGGGGAACGATATTTCTGAAGATAACTAAGCATGCTTTTCTCTTGCAACTTAGCAAACAGGACACTAAGAGTGAGCTTCCATGTAGAGACAAACGCTTCCTGAGCTGGTGTCTAAGTATTCTCCTCAGCTGGGATGGGAGCAACTTCCAAAGTTCCAGAATTGTTGTTCTTATTAACTAGGGCTTGCCGCCACTTGGCTTGCTAGCTTTCTCTTTCTCTTCACAGTGCTCTATTTTCTCAGTCTTCTTAAAACCCTTCATATACGAGTCATAAGAATCTATTTCCATCTCTTTTCAAAATATTGGGAGAGATCCATCAAGGAGCTTCGGGATCATCTCCTTCAAGCTAAGCTTTTGATTTAGAAGCACTTGAGTGGCCATCCACCTATTAAAGTAGGATTTAAAGGTCTCTCCTTGCTTCTTCTTAACAGCTTTCAGGTGTTGGATAGTAGTCTCTATAGTCGAGCTGAAACCATAATGATCGATCAAGGCTTTTGAAAGAAGCTTCCAATATAGGATCAATGATTCAGGGAGGGTATTATACCATTCAAGTGCTGGCCCTAATAGAGAACACGGAAACAACTTAGCAAGAACCTTATCACCGATCTTTTAAACTCACATAATTCACTCATACATCACGATGTAGGGTTTTGGAGGTCCTACACTAGAATAGGCTTCCATTTTAGGAATCAAAAAGTTCTTCGAGACCCAATCAATGCCCTCTCTTCCTCCTTCTCTTCATTCTTGGCCAGTACCTGCCTCAAAAGTGCCACCACTTTGGGTGTCATGCCCGGAGACTACGTGACTTGGTTGATTGGTGTCACACCTAGAGAATGTGTGAGAAGGAGCTGGAATCCTAACTTGAGGATGAGAAAAAGGGTTTTCAGGGTAAGTAGTTCTATGCGGAGTGACTACAAAATTAGGAGGAGATAGTACAAAAGTTATCGGTAGTTTAGGATGGAGGACAAAATCGCTAGAGGGGATGGCCATTTATGGAGTGAAACTCTCATGAGAAAGCGGGGAAGATGGGATTCTGAGTTATAGGCCTAGAGCACGGAGGAGGAGGAAAATTAAATATCGGTGGAGTAAAGGATAGGGAAGGCAGAATTGAGGTCTGACCGAACTAAATATGACTTGGTCTGATAGGTGGGAGTGGCGGAGCCAAAAACTGATGTAGAATAGGTAGAGCCTGACTAGATCCATTCTGAGGGGTTCCTAACTATCCCTGAGATTGAAACATGGGCCTTGATGGCCTCTGAGCATCCCTCTCTTCTCTTAAAGTTGATCGGACTTACACTTGAATGGAAATACAAAACTATTCAGACTATAAAAATATGGCCATAGCACCGGCTATCTCAGTACCTAACTGTGTCTAATTCTGATTGGTTGGATAAGGAGCTAGAGGAGGAGGAGTACCTTTAGATGGAACCCCACTAACTGGTAGGAAATCATACATGACTAAAAAATTGGATTCTGGATCCACTAAAGTTAAACCCATGGGATGACGGATCAAACAACGATCGAACTTGGATCAAACTGGATTATGGCGGCGAGGACGTCTCGACCATTCTCTGAAACTGGAAGATGATTAGCCTAAATTGAACCATGAATGAAATGATTAGTTACATAATTATTCAAGTGATGAATGTTATATGCACTGGTGGTTTGGAAGGGTAGAGACCAAAAGGGCTTATTATGCAAAGTTAAACCCTAAAATACGTGAGACGTGTGAATCCCTCGCTATGCATAGCGAACTAGATATGGTTCCTCGGGACTCGAATGATCTCAAGAATTTTGTTAAATTCCTCATTCAAGTGAGGGGAGACTAGAGGTAAGCAGAAGAATAAAATAAAAGTCAGCCACAGGCGGCCTATACATGAGGTGCATATGCATGAGCATAACATAAATGGCATGCGAAAAGCAAACTTCTTCCAACCTTATGACTCCCATACACCGCCGTTTTAAAGATATGGGGCTTAACTTTAAAGACAGTAAATGACAATTAAGTATGCAACCTAAATCTCAAACATGCGTGTTTCAGCGATTTCCTAGGAGAAGTTGCTATAGCTTTATCTAACGCGGTGATGGTCTCAAACTGCTGATATTGTATAACAATACTATAGAAGGTTCTCATTTACCTTGATTCCTCATAACTTAACCACTCCTCAAATAAGTGCTATCATGAGAATTGCGCGTTGGTTGAAATGAGTGAGCCACGGGGTGAGACAAATATCCCCAATTCTTGGCGGGCATGAGATATACAAGTGAGCTTCACGGGGTGAGATAATGGCACCTTATCCTAGTTTCTAACTATGCGATGGATTCAAAAGGCATAAGAAGTGAAGCTTTGATTTAAAAAGGATTTCAGCACATAATCAAAATCCTTTAACCAATTTCTAAAATGAAAGTGAATTTTCAAATTTTAAGTTAAGAGGAAATCCCCAGTGAAGTCGCCACTGTAAGGGGACGACCTTTTCCGCGCGAACCCCTCTTGAGATGTGAGGTCTAGTATAACGACCGCTGTTAAGCGTGCTAAGGAAGAATGCTTGATTTATAGGCATCATGAAAATAAATAGACTAATAAAAGCAATGTTGAAGTTGAATTTTAGTCCAATTTAAATGTTAAAATGATACGAGATCGGAATCCTGTATTTTAAGATAGAGTCGCCACCCGGTTTAGCTCTACCAGGAATTTGGGTACGATATTCCCACCGGGTGGTTAGACCGTACTTTGAAACAAAGGTTCCGAGTTCGGATGATTTTGCTTACTTTTCATTTATTAAATCAAACCATTTACATTTTAATAAAGATGGTTTCAATTCTTATGTGATTTATATCCTCCTAATTAGAGTTTTCGGTTATAATATCCATACATCACACAATACAGTATGCATAAAGGAGTAAATAAAGCTAAATTAATTAGTACATGGCTTTACAAATTCCTTTACATTTTTCTAATGCGGGAAAATAAAATGAATAAATAAAGAAAGACAGAAATCGGGCCACAATCAAACTTACCATTATCGAGCCAATTCCGAAAATGATACACCCCACGCAAATAATCATAAATAACACGCAAAAAATATAGGTGAGAAAAAAAATTAAAACAAAGATAAAATCATTTTTAAAGGATTTTTCGAGACTAAAAACACATCTTTTTGGATATTTAATGATTATCTAAGAAAACTGATAATTAATTAAATAAACTAAACAACCCTAAAATTAATTAAGATAAATACAGAACATTTTTGGATTTTTATTTCGAATAAAAAGATTTATTAAGAATTTATATGGTAAAAATGTCATTTTATAACCATTAAATAGACATTTAACTAATTAAATAATTAATAAAATAATTCCAGCAGGTTAAAAATTATTTTATTAATTGCAGATTGTTTAGAATTTTTAGAAAATTTTTTGGGTGAAAATTGGGGTAAAAAACACAAGAAAACGATAAAACATGGCCAAAAACAAAAAACATAGACCTTCTCGCATTTTTGCCAGTTTGACCGATGTGCTAGCCATCTGAGCACTGCCCTGGTAGCGGTCAGAAGAGCACCAAAGCGGTCACATAGAAAAAATGCCAAACGGACAAAAATCGGTATTTTTACACCCGAAAACTCTAGATAATCAAAATTTTAGGCCGATCCCACGATATTGCAGTAGATTTGGACTTAAAATGACAAAATAACTTTAATTTTTCAACTTTAGGACGAAAAAGAATCCAAAAACACCGGGAAAGATTTTTGCAAAAATACCGAAAGAAAAAGGATAACCACACAAAAAAACAAGATAGCAGCAAAACGATTAAATAAATTGAGTAAAAGAGATTGGAACTCGATTTCGTTACCTCTAGCCTGTGAATCCACGTTTTGAGAATCGAACCGAATGTTAGGCATGCTTTGTAACAAATTTATGACGAAAATCCGATGAAACAGTGGCAGAATTAGTGACAAACTCAGTGACGAATTTTAGTCATTTTGTGAGAAAAAATCCCTAAATCCTATTTAAGTTTGTTTCAACCTATGATTTCTACTTGATTTTAGTGGCTACACTAAAAGATCAAGCCTAATAACGCTTAGGAATCCAAGTTAATCATATTTCCATAGCTTTAAGAAGCTTTCTCTCTCTAAAATGCTAAGAATCTTAAAATATGAATTTCGATCTCTAAATTGGCAAAAAGTCTTCAATTAGGTGATTTAATAGGTTTATATAGACCATTCTCACTCTAAATAACCCAATTAGCCCTTAGAAATGTTACAATTCTACGAAAAATCAAGATTATCAATTTTAGAGAGAGAAATAAGAACTGTGGTCACAAACTTGAAGACCCGTGTAGCGGTTGAACTTCAACCGCAGACATGGGCGCGGTAAACTACGCTAGCTTCATGGTGAACCGCGCGATGGGCGTGGTGAACCCCTCTAAGAGCATGGTTCAGCGACGTGGCCACATTGTGGCCATGCATGATGAACTGCGCAAGGGGTGCAGTGAACCTCACCAGCGGCGCAGTTTAGCGATGTGGCCACATTATGGCCATGTGCGACAAACCGCGCCGGAGGCTCGGTGAACCGTGTCTCTAGGACGGTTAACTGCGCTAGTGGCACGATAAACTGCTCTAGCGGCGGAGAGGGAAACCTAGCATTTATTTTATTTAATTTTATTTTGTGAATTTATTAATTTTCATTAATTAACTGGCAATGGAAAACAATGCGATTGAAGTCCAAAATCGTAAAGAGAGTACATGCCAAACGCAACTCGACTCTGAAAGAATAGAACAACTGGCCCATAAAGAGGTTAGTGCAAAACGTCATCATCGCTCCGCGGGACACCGAAAAGCCTGTGCTCGTAATAACTTTAGAGTATGCCACCATGCGAGCCACAGCAAGACCATATCTTGAAAGAGTCCTTGCTCCTGATACAACTCATGATTCTCAATCATGCGCATCCCTTGAGAGGAAAAGACCTCCCATTTAGGGGAAACACTTACTGTTCACATTTAGTTTTATCCTTTTAATAATTTGGCTCTTTTGGTCTACGAAACCAATGCTATTGCTCGTACATGTTTTCTATCTATTTGATTTAGTTTTCCTTAATGGCTCCATACATTTATCTTAACATTCAAATATTGTTTTAGTGTACATGGTGCATCACCCCATGAAATTAACTCTAGTATAATCGAACAATCGTAAAGTAGTAGGCATTCGAAGTGACTTGGACTTTTACGAGAGAAAATTAGAGAAAGAAAAAGAAGAAAAAATAATAATATAACAAAGCTTGTGGTAGCATTCTCCTCCTTCAACAAACTTATACAAGGGGAATGATGGAGTCTCGTCACCTCAAATCTCGTTAACGAGAATGGATTTCTCACCAACCAAATCAAGAAGTTAAAGGTGCATGACAGACCACACCTATAAATATGAACTTCACGAATCTAATTACTACACACAAAGTGGCAAAGACCTGAAGCAATCACGTCAAGAAGTTCACATCCTTTGGTGAGAAATCTCTTAAAAGGCTCAGTGAATACACAATCATTAAAGGATTTCTCTTACAAGTTTATACCAACTAGCTAAGGAAATTCGCCAAATATCCAAAGCCATAACAAAAGCCAAGGAAAAATTGCCTCATAAAGAATCTGTAAAGAAGAAATCATCACAAAGCAAAAGGGTCAACGTGAGCATTGGATTTCATCGATCCTTCTCTCAAAATGATGATGAGAGCTATATGATGCATTCTCTTGCATTGTTATCCATCAGCGGTGTTCCTACTACTGCAGAGTTGTGTTTGGCCAAAGTTTGGAGACCTAGTCTGCCCTTATGGACCCATACGTGTGCTGCCTGGTGGTACAGATCCACGGCATACCCGTATAGGGACATTCCTTTTGTATGCCTGGGGGGACCCGTATGGGTCCCCTAGGACCCATACGGATGGGGCCCCACCCATAAGGGTCCTCTTGTTGCCTGATCAGGCTCTTTTAGAAGGGAATCCTTTCCTATTTCGGGAAAAGGCAGGTCGTCAACGCGATTTATTGCGTTTAGACCTCCTTTCACCTTATAAATAGGGCCCTTTCCTCGCATTTTCACAGGACATAACTCATATACAACATATTAAAGATACTATTCACTAATTCTAGTAGTTTCTATAGGGATATAAAGGTTATAGTTGATGTATAGGGGGTATAAAATAGGGAGAAAACAAGTCTTTTGAGGTTTTGTCCACATTTTATTCATTCCTAGCTTCGTTTATTAGGATTTAGGGGTGGTTTTGTCCACACAAATAATCTCATAAATATTCCTATTTCATCTACCTTGACTAGACTCTCTCAACAGTAAAGAGATCACCTCAAAGTGGATTCACGGTGTAAAGGTAACGCTCCTGAGTTTCAAAGAGACTCACATTTCAGTTATTTTATTATTATTCTCTACCTCGTCTATTATATGTACTCTTTTTATTCCTTATTTCGGGACTGGTCTTAACCCGTATGAGCCTTGTAGGCACCTTGTGTCCTTATGATATTAAATTGGTGTGCCTTACTCATGCGGAAGGATATCCCATTTTTAATTTATTTTTCATCCATTAATCTGCATACTAACCCAAACAAAGTTTCTGTTCAGGATCAGATAAGACACGTATGGGTGCCCCATACCTATACTGGTCCTTCCAAGTAGTTGTACAGGTCCCACCCACCCGTACGGGTACCAACCCAAGGCAGAATCCAGAATTAATTTTAATTCGGTTAAAAATCAATTCAACTCACCATTTGCCATGCGATCATTTTCACTAATAAGCCGGTAAATCAACCCATAAAAATTAAAATGTGTTTTCATAATAAAATACGTAGAAGACTCATTATTTCTCTCCGATCCTATAAGCCGCCCAAGCACTATCAATCTTAAAGCCGCCACACTAACATAATCACATTTTTCTTAATGAAATACTGACTTCCGGCGTGCTATAAACTGTGCTACTCTTTATGGATACAGGGGAATTTATCTTTTATTTTGTTTTATACCTTGGAACAAATGTATAGGTTCTCTTTTAATTCTCCCATTTTCCCCTGGTTGTAATTTTTATTCCCCCATTTATTGCTTGTCCTTTGTTGTAATTTTTAAACGCATGTAACAAGTGTGAAAGAGTGTAGAAAAATAGGATTTCTGTGATAATTCCCCAAATGATGTAAACAAAAACTGTTATACGCTGTGAATGTAGTTTTGAATCAACTAAATGAGAAATAAGTGACTCATCCGATACCCGAATCTCTGATCCAATAGGTATGAGTCTCATACCTAATGGGAGCCATACCCAAACTCTTTCCCAAGTAGACAACTTTGGTGGCGACTCTATAATTTTATCGAGATTTGTGTCTCGATTGTTTTGTTCATTAAAATTGGCTATTTGTTGAAACTTAAACTAAAAAGGTTTTGTCATGCCTAAATCCAACTAACCCCCAGTGGACCTCGCCTCTCACACATGCGCCAAGGGAGACCCACATGTCACCGACACCTCACAAGGACGACTCTGCTGGGGACATAATCTTTTAACTTGAAAATTTTGGTCTGTTATAAAAGCTTAAAAGATTAAGATGAGCACCGAAAATCGTTTACTTGATTCAACCCATTTTCTTTTCCATCATTTGGGAAAATTGTCATACTCTATCTTCTCATCTCCTTCTCTCTTTAGTTGGATGGGCTCTTCTTCTAACGTTAGGTTAAGGTGCCCTATTATTTTCACAAAACTTATGAAAGTGTCACCCATGCCCGCCAGGAATTGGTGACACTCTAATGGGTGGAGCACTCATTCCTATCTCCCTCCAAAAGAGGCTTGATGAGATAGGAACCTTCTACATCAAACTTTTGATACGACCCTATGCCATTCTTATCAAAAGCCTTAGAATTTTACCTTCTAGGTACCCCTTTCTATGTAAGATTAGACTAAGGAAGAATACCATCAGAACTAGTGGGAGAAATAAGGACGGAATCAATCACTTCACATGTCTTGTGTTACGATCTCCTGTAATTAACCCAGCCATGCATCATTGTAATTTGTGCATGCATAATGCATCCTATGCATGTACTAATCTTTTGGTTATCACCTCAGCAAAAGCTCAAAGGGTTAAAAATTGGCGACGTTCTCAAGTCCGATTGACTCAAATTCAGGCTCCTCCTCCACTTCCGTCTATGGGAATTTTGTCCAATGGTCAGTTTAGTATGGTTGATCTTGATTCTGCCTATCATTCTGAGGAAATGTCTAGTATCCTGACTCTAGAGAGCCAAATCGATGTTGAGGTTGAGAATTTTGAAAAACAAAGAGGAGGCTAATGCGTCAAGGGCCAAGGTTAGGTCAAAGATTGAAATTTCCATCTCGCAGTACTTGGTAAGTGATCCATTCTTAGATCAAATGAATGATAAGATGTTAGCTTCCATCAGGACAATCTTGGCCAAAGAGATAATGGTCAGTGCTTCATATAGCGATCCTATCAGTATTCCAGCATTGAATGCAGTGGTCAGTGAACTGATCCCTTTTTCAAGAGTTGCTCACAACCCGTTCACTCAATTTTAGTTGCCACCTATGCAGACTTGCGAGGATTATTCCAATCAGTTTGATTAGATAGGTTTTGTTGGTCCATTTGGTTTAGTTAGCCAGCCATTGCAGTCAGTGGGTACAGTGGCTCTACCAGCCATTAGTCAGTTTGTTTAGTCTAGTCAAGGGTTTGTGCCGCCTTCATTTCAGTTTGGGCATCTGGCCTAATCCCTAAGTTTTTAGTCACACCTAAGGAGATGACCTACCCTCTATCAATAGGTTTACCCATGGGTAGGATTACTTAATTTGAGGGATCATCCTTGTCCATCGAATTGTGTGATCTACTTTAGAAATTGCTTGCTACCAATCCCAGCTCTCACCATCATCACTATCAGTTCAAACCGTTAGAGAGGAGGATTGGGTCCCTGAAAACTTTAGTATGCCTAGCATAGCAAAGTATAAGGGAATTCGTCCACCTCAATCTCATATCACCCCCGATAAGAGGGTTTTGAGAATAAAAAAGTTAAATGATAAAGTCCTAACAAAAATGTTCCCTTACACCCTGGAAGGTCCTGCTATCAAGTGGCACAATACTCTATCAAATGAGGTGATCAAAAATCAAAAATCTTTATTTGAAGCTTTCATTGAGAGGTATGGTTTCAATGCCACCATAGAAACTACCATACAGAATTTAGAGGCAATCAAGCAGGCCCCTATTGAGAAATTCAAGCCCTATTTCAAAAGATGGATGGCCACTCAAGTTTTATTGAAAGATAGGCTAAGTCTTCCTAAGATGATAGTAAAGTTGATGGATGGTGCCCTTCCTCCTTATTGTAAGGTTCTTGCTATTCATAAATTCTTTAACTACCTTGAGGTCTTTAAAAAAGTTGAGAAATGGGAAAGAATCAAGGAACAGGAGAAGGCGAGTGTACCGGCCAAACCTTGGTTCAAAAAGAATGACCTTCATCCCCAGACCAGGCTTCTAAGCCAAAGTTTGGCTCCGATCCTAAATCAGTGGTAGTGCAAGAAGAAGTGGCTGCAGTCTGCACAATTGAAGACGGTATTTCCCCTTGGAAAGCATCTCTGCTTGCCATCTTCACTAAGTTGAGGGCACTTGGTCTTCTTTAGAGTATCAAGCCCTATATCCCGCCCAAAGCTATAGACAGGGATCAATTTTGTGCGTATCACGTTAGTAAGGGTCATCGGACTAGTGCCTGAAGAGATATACTTAATGCTATTCATGGTTTGATTAAGGAAAAGAAGATACATGAACCTGAGCTTAAGCCCAGCACCATCAATAACCCCCTGCTAAATTTTGGGAAACAGGTTGCAACTATCAAGTTAGGGTTGCCCTCCTACCATGTCTTTAATATGATGTCACAAGCTAATCCCATGGTTCACTCAGTGCTGGCTTTACCTAACAAACCCATCCCCATTAACATTGATGCATACGAGTTAGAAGGAACTCTTAATGAGAAGGCTATGTTGGTTCAGTCAGAACCAATTGATATCGATGCTTATGTGCTGGGGAATGATGAACTCAAAGGTCCAACCATGTTGATAGAAACTTCTAAGGGGAGAAGTTATGTGAAAAATGGGGTGTTATATGTTACCCAAAGTGGAAGGATTCCTCTCGATCCTCTCCTTAAAAGAAGAAGGGGTAGAGATCTAGATGTCTAGGTCATTCAAAATATCTATCAGGGTCCAACCTTTATGCCTACTATTGAGACTCAAACCCTAGTTGGTACTGAAAATAAAGATTTAAAAGTCACCCCTCTTAGCTAGACATTGCAAGTTACCCCTACCAAGTACATCATTTACCAGCTTCTCATTGACTCTGAAGATCATCATAAGTGTCTGATTGAAAAGTTATTAACCATAGAGCTACACCATCTACCACTTTGGACGAAGTGTTTTCAGTTATTGGGGGATCTTCTCCCGATCTAGTTGAACCCATTAAGTTTTATCCGTCAGATCTCTTGGTTGAAGAGAACAAGTATAACAAGGCACTTTTCATTAAAGTGAAAATCTTTGATTGTTCTATCCCATGTGTTATGGTGGATGATGGTTCCACCCTTAATCTCTACCCTACCAAGATCCTTCCTTACTTAGGGCTGGATGAATCCAAGTTGGAGAAGTCCAATACTGTTATAAGGGCATATGATGATTCAAAGAGAAGTGTCATTGGGATCTTTGTAGCTGAAGTTATAGTTGAGGGAGTAAAGTCTAAAGTCTTATTCATTGTGCTCAACATTCCCGCTACCTACTTGTTATTGTTGGGTCGACCTTGGCTCCATGCGTTAGGGATCATCCCTACCACAGTCCATCAAAAAGTTAAGCTCATCCATAATGGGAAGCTAGTGACCATTGAAGCTGATGAATCATCTTTCATAGCAGCTATGAAAGCTGAAGAAAAGGAATCTAGGGTGGTTGAAGCTCAGCAAGGCACTGGTAGTAGTTATGAGGAACAATTGGAAGCGAAGTGAGAGCAAAAATTCAAACAGCAAGGCTATCAAAAACTTAGCAACAGCAGTGGTCAAAGAAACGCATGCAAACCTACACACTAGAGCTACCAGTTTGGTTGTCAGTATTGCCAAAGTTGATCAACAAGGCCCTCCGCTTGTGGAGGATGATTTAAATGATGTAATTTTTAATGTTGCAAATATATTTTATGCAAACAATGCCAATTATAAGTCATATCATGGATAAGTTGTAACATCAGTACCTTTTAAAGCATGTCATGAATAAATTGATGCATCTCTCATTCACATTTCACTCGAGTATTCCATTCTAATGACACCGTGCACTTATAACAACAACATTCTTAAAACCATCATCATATTCATTAATGAAGTTGGCTTCAAATACATCGCAATGGTATAAATATCCAATGGTATAATACTATCACCAAATAAAAGAGAGATAATAAAAGTGCTTAGCGAACATAATAATAGCGAATCTGAGTCCATCTTTCTTCATGAAGGGGGAAAAGGGTACAAGGGTACACGTCGTCAAGAAAGGAGATCAATAAGACTCATCAACAATAGGCTGGCTCTAGTTATGAAAAATGGAAAGAACATCTTGGGTCACAAAAAGATGCCTAAAGTGCTTTAGAAGCTCTAAAGGGAAGCTGATCATTAATGCCAATCATAAAGATCTTGTCAAAGATAGTGGCTACTTACAAGGATTGAGCTGATAAACTTCCATTTGCAATTTAGGGGTATAGAACCAGTATAAGAACTCCCATTGATCAGACACCATTCTCATTGGTATATGGAATGGAAGCTGTGTTACTAGTTCAAACAGAAGTAAGATCTCTAAGAGTAGCACTCGAGGCCCAGTTAAAAGAGTTAGATTGGGAAACAGCTAGATATGAGTAATTAAATGCAATAGATGAAAAGTGGCTCAAAGCACTTGACCATCTACACATATACCATCAGCGCGTGGCTCAAACTTACAACAACAGAGTCAAATACCAGAAATAACCTCTCAAAGTGAGCGATCAGGCTCTTAAGCAACTACGCCGGGTCAACACTGATGCTAGGGGCAACTTCAAGCCTAATTGGGAAGGACCGTTCGTGGTTAAGAAAGTCCTTGGCAATGGAAGAATCAAGCCTATGGATATGGATGGAAATGAGTTTGTGAATCTAGTAAATCAAGATAGGCTTAAGCATTGTCATATTTAGCTCAAAAGAATTAAATAATAAAAAAGCAGCACAAAGAATAAAAGAAATAAAGAATAGATCACCCGATGAGTGGTCCTCTACTGCTCGATCAAAAATTAAGGTGTAGCCTGCTGATTGGTATTCCACAAACTGGTGAAGGAAAAAATGAGGGCACTCCAATGCAAATAAAGTGCGCTAAGTTGAAAAACCGAAAAGGGTCGCTTAGGCAAAAGTTAGGGCATCAAGAGAAAAATGTTAGTTGCCTTCTAGAAAATTGTAGAAGACCAGTAGGCAGTAGTGGTTAACCATTAGAAATTGTTACCATTGCCTATGTACTCAAATTAATCTCATAAATGAACATGTTATGATTTAGCTAAGAATCTTAGTCTTATTAATGCACACATGTCTTTATATGAAATAATCGCAACTATGTGAACATCAATTTTTCTCCATATGTTATTCATCGTTGTTATTCCTTTCACTCTACATGTAATCCAATAGTGATAAAAGTCCCAAAAGAAATAAGGCAAATGCAAATTTCAGAAAAAGTCTATTGGATTGAGCCGCTAAGGACAATTCAGGCGAAAATTGAGACAGTCTGCTGGATTGAAAACCCGACAGGGCGGTCTAGGAAAAAGTTAAGACAAGATAAAAGGAAAAGAAAAAGTATGCAGGGTCAAAAACCTGAAAGGGTAGTCTCGAGAAATATTGAGGGAAAGAAAAAAGAAAGAAAAATCCTACTAGATTGAAAACCCAAAAGGGCGGTCCAGGCAAAAATTAAGGGAAAAAAAAAAGAAAAAGCTTGCTAGATTGAAACCCAAAAGGACGGTCTCGGCAAAAGTTAAAGCTAAAAAGAAAAAGTCCGCTGGAATGAGCTGTCAAGGATAGTTCAGGAAAAAATTAGGAAACAAAAAGAAAGAAAAATAAATGTTTGATATGTCATCTCACATCGATTGGCCTATGCAAAAGTTAGAACATCACTTAGTCCCCTCGCTATGAAATCACTAGATAGAAGTAATATGGGTTTGCAAAGCAGCATTACTCAATGGTATCAATTTAGAAAAAGAAAAATCAATATGCATAAATGTTAAATGCCAAAAATACAAATCCAAGTTTACACTTAAAACAAGCCATGCAGGGCCCAAAAGTATTAATAGTTCAGGAAGTAATGAAAGCGCATCATGATCTAAGCCGCTGGGGGATCATGTCCCTGGCGATCCTTTGAAGTCTGATCATGTGTATCTGCCTATAAATAATCCTCATCTATCATTGTGTGATCCTCAGCTTCACCGATACCAGCAGCTGGCTAGGTAGAGGCCCTAGTCTTTGAAGTCCTTACAGTAGCCCTAGCAACATCAGTTCCCTTAGCCTACTGATCTCCACCCCCGTGAGTCACTCTATATGCAGAAAGATCATCCTTTGACTTGAAATTAGATGGATCTGGCATCTACCTATCCTTGATCATCCATGACAACTGACTCCTCAGCATCTTAATCTCAGCCCTCGCCCGAGCAGTCTCAGCCCTAGCCTGGTCAGGCTCATCAGTGGCTGCCCGCAGCTGCTCCTCCAAGAATCTGGCTCTCTCCTCTAAAGCCTCCAAGCCCCGAGCGTACAACTGAGTCTAAAATGGAATCATAAGATCAGTGCATATATGAATATCATGGAATGCATCATGCATAGTTTATTAAATTTTGAAGGTAAAAAAAACTTATCGAGGCTATTTTGTCCTACGCCAATAGCAGATCCCGCACGAAGAAGTGTCCCCTAGAAATCCTCTCAGCCTCAACAATAGTCACTTAAAAGGGAATGTCACATCAGGATTGGACATTCTAAGTAATCACTATAATAGATAAGGGTAAAGTGGGAAATTCCTTACAAGGGTAGAGCTGGAAGGAGTGAAACCGATGGGTTCGATCGACTCCTCGACCTCTTTGACAGCTCAATTCCCTGAATGATCGATGAGTCAAAAGAAAGTATCTAGCTCTGCTTAGAGGATTCCCTCTCTAATAGACCTAGAAGCGCTAGACCGCTTTGTCGGTGGCTCAGTAATAGTAGCAGCAGCAGCAGGCCTCTTTCGTGCGAAAATAGGAGGTTGTAATAAAAGATTATAGCCAGGATCACAATCCATTTCAAAAAGCAGTAAGGTATTCACAAGGGTTAAGTTAAGAAAATACCTAAGAAGAAGGGGTAGCAAACCTAGCCAAACCCTCTGTCCCCTAAACTATGGATGGACCCCCACAGTCACCCCTCGGTCCATCCTCATCATAATCGTCATCATCATCCTCACTGTAACTCTAGTGGAACTCGAGAGGGACATTCTCATGGTGAATTCTCTCATAAGGAGGAAGAAGTGAGGAATCAATAAACTCAGCATAAGAGCCCTCTACCGATAGCACACAAGCTCCCTCGCCCAATAGGTACAACCCGTGGTCAATACCCGACATTAGATGTGGCCAAAAGATGCCTGCTGGGTTTGGGGGAGGGATCGATCTCTCTACTATAGCACTGGTCCTCCACACTTGAAGCCGCTCACTAAAATACCACTCAATAGAGAGTGGCGACTCTAGGAAGAAGCAGTTGTCATCCACGCCAGCCCCCTTCTGCTTAGTAGCCCCATGTAAATCCAATCTCTCCCATAGGTCTCGGATGACCTGCATGAAATAAAGGTACCATAAGTATCACAACCTTGTAAATATAGTTTCTACTAATGGTTTGTTGAAATGTAAGATGTAGGTTTAGCATGAAGGAAGTTTACCCAGATTAGAGTGTAGTTTGTGCAGGAACTATCTGTACTACGCTGTGGTTACGGGCTGACCCTGCCAAAGCCCCATCCACCTAGATGTAATGTGTGGTGTCTCAGGCTACATGGGTAAATCCGGCCTAGGGATAAACCCATGCTCAAAGGTCCAAATCTATAAGATAAAGTAAAATTGGCTACAACACAGTTCGAACAAAAGGCCAAAACACAATAGATTAATCCAAAGTTTACTAGTAGTATCAAGTGGCAGATCTTAAGCTTGGAGTACTCACCCCAAACTCAGACGTCTAATCTATAGTATAATTGCACTAAAATGGCCTGACACTAGTTCTTGCTTGGCACAATAGCAAGATCCTCTACAGTAGAGAGCAAACCATAGTTAAGGTTGCTCGAACAGACCAGAAAGAAGACAGCAGTAAGGAATTTTAGTAGGAAAGACTAGGAGTATTGATCCCTCCTATCCACAGCAACAAGACTCAGCTATCTAAGCCAATAAGTATGCAAGTTCCCATACTTAAGCTTGTTCATCCCCCCTAGACAAAGCCCAAGTAATCTCGTAATATAGGCCTTCTCCTCAGCCCGAGATTGCCATGTATCAACATAAACATTAAAGTGGATGATATCCCCACTCCAATCCAATCCCATCACATCGCGCACATCTGAGGGAGTGATAGTAACCTACCCAATCGATAGATGGAAATTATGGGTCATCTCTGACCACCTCTCTACCAAGGCTGAGATGGCACCAGGGGCACAACATCTTTGGAGCCTTAGTGATGGTCCTAGTGATGTCACTAGAGCTAAAAGAATCTATGCAAGTTAGCAGCTCGATATCCCTCGCAGTATGGATCTCGTCGTACCACTTCCTATAGAAGCTGAAGGCTTTTACACTCTTATACTTAAACTGCAAAAACAAAATTATAGCTCCACAGGGTTAGGATACAACAGATAAGTCAGAAAATTAGAAAAGAATTGCATAAATCAGAAAACTCAGCTTTCTATCTTTAAGGATAGGACCTGTACGAGTCTGTCCCACCCATACAAGTCCACAAGCGGCACTTATACAAAGAATGGGACCCGTACAGTTCCCCCCAAACCCGTACGGGTCCCCTGTAAATAGTGGCATCGTAAAAACTTCACAAAAAATCCACAATCATTCAAATGTAACCAAAGCTTATCCAAAACTATCCTGAAAGAATCCTAGACTAAAGTTACATGCATCAGGCTCTATCCCAAGGTCTAAAACACCTTAATTAATGCCAAAATTTGAGAAATTCTCAAAGAGTTTAAAAATGGAAAGCGGAGAATCAAACAAAATTACCTAAAGTTTGGAAGTATGAGTGTCAGGAGAGGGGATTAGTGGCACTTCAAAGATACCAGTGAGCCCCAGAAATGAACCCTCTTCATAAAAGGCGTACCCGAAAGAAGCCGGCATTCTCGAAGCCCAGAATTGCCCACCGGGGCCAAATCCTCACGTCTAACGGTGAAACATCCAGTATTTAGAATCTTTTTATACATTATTTATCGGTTCTAGGAAGAAAGTCACGGGAGAATGTAAAATGGGAAAATTTTGTATAAGGTGGGATATGAGGAGTTTGGTCAGCTTTTGAAACCCCCGATGGGGACCCGTATAGGTCCCACCTCTTAAGGACCCAACTCGTACAGGTCCTGGCCCACCTGTACAAGCCTTCTCTTGCCATCTAGGGCCAGATTTTTACCAGTACTGCATGGAAGCACTAGAAATTCATCAAGTCTGAGTTCAGGGCCAACCCCACTTCTCCTTAATCCTATATTTTAGTTATATTCGGGGAAAGCCCTTACCTCACCTTGATCCTTGATTGAATGGGAAAAAATATTTTTTATTTTCACAAAATTCAATCAAGAATCAAGGTAAGCAATTTTCAAATTGATCACTAATATGGATGATTTTTTGTGTACAAGTCCATCCTAGCACATGAATTCTTCCCCAGCAAAAAAATTGTACCAAGAAAGACTTCCCTAATAGAAGAGGTTTTACAAAAGGATATTAATTTACTCCCTAAGGGTGGAGTCAACCAAGGGGCATCTCCCCACTAATCCAGGGGCATCCCCAAATCTCTTAGCAGCAGAATCAACTAAAGGGCATCCCTCTATCTCCCAGCAGTGTAATCAGCCAATCTAGGGGTATCCCACCCATTCCTTAGCAGCAGAACTAGCGAGATGCACCCCACATCATCAAACACCCTAAGGACTCTCACCCAAGAGCCATCCTTAGGAATATAACCAATCAAGGGGCATTCCACACCTAAAGTAGTCGGGCTAAACCGGATGTTTCTCGAACTTAGTTTTCCATTTATTTCAAGGACTAACCCCCATCCACACGTCTTTATTCTTAATGAAAGGGGAAAAATATTTTTGTCATCACAAAGTCAATCAAGAAAAAATATGTGTCTGCTTGGACAATGTCTAACTTGGTGTTTTACTATTGTCTCTTTTTAGGTGATTTAAAATCCCCAATTAGGAGAGACATTCGCCTTAGCAAATGGATACACCATCAGCTACGAAAGTCAATCCACCTTAGGAAAGGGATACATCATAAATTTGGAAAGTTGATCTGCTTAAAGAAAGGGATACATCAGCTAGGAGAGTCATCCACCTCAAGAAAGGGATACACCATCGGCCAGGAAAGTCGATCGGCCTTAAGAAAGGGATACATCACCAGTCAGGAAAGTCGATCTACCTCAATGAAGGGATACATCAGCTAAGAGAGTCATTTGCCTCAGAAAAGGGAGACACCATCATCCAGGAGAGTTGATCCGCCTTAGGAAAGAGATACACACACCTTCCTTAGTTGAGTCACTAGGGATGCACAGTAGTAGAGGAAATTCATCTGCCTCAAGAAAGGGATATGTAATGGCAAAGGAAATTCATCCGCATCAAGAAAGGGATATGGATCAGCAAAGGAAATTCATCCACCTCAGGAAAGGGATACACATTGGAAAGGAAAGTCATCTACCTCAAGAAAGGGATACACATTGGCAAGGAAAGTTGTCTGCCTCAAGAGAGGGATACCCTGGAAAAAAGTTCGCTCCAAGAAAGGAACTTACCCATATCATCACCTCAGGTATGATTTCTAAATCCTTGCTCACATCGTTAGATCATATGGATCCATATCTACAGTGATCCCATTAGGGGTAGTTTATGAGCACTGATTTTAACGATCCTTCTCACAAAATGATGATGAGAGCTATATGATGCATTCTCTTGCATGTGTTATCCATTAGAGGTGTTCCTAGTACTGTAGAGTTGAGTTTGGCCAAAGTTTGGAGACCTAGTTAGCCCTTAGGGACCCATACAGGTGCTGCCTAGTGGTACGGATCCACTAGTAGACCCGTACAGGTCATTCCTTCAGTACACCTAGAGGGGACCTATACGGGTCCCCTAGGACCCATACGGGTGGGTCCCCACCCGTACGAGTCCTTTTGTTGCCTGATCAGGATCTTTTGGAAGGGAATCCTTTCCAATTTTGGGAAAAGGCAGGTCACGAATGCGATTTATTGCGTTTAGACTTCCATTCACCCTATAAATAGGGCCCTTTCCTCATAGTTTCATAGGACACAATAAATATACAACAAAGTAAAGATACTATACACAAATTCTAGTAGTTTCTATAGGGATAGAAAGGTTATAGTCTAGGTATAGGAGGTATAAAATAGGGAGAAAACCCATCTTTTGAAGTTTTATCCACGTGTTATTCATTCCTTGCTTTGTTTATTAGGATTTAGGGGAGGTTCTGTCCATACAGATACTCGCCTAAATACTCTTATTTCATCTACCTTGGGTAGACTCTCTCAACAGAAAAAGAGATCGCCTCAAAGTATATTCAAGACGTAAAGGTAACGCTCCTGAGTTTCAAAGAGACTCACATATCTGTTATTTTATTATTATTCTCTGTCTCCTCTATTATATCAACTCTTTTTGTTTCCTATTTCAGATCTGGTCCTAACCTGTATAAGCCTTGTTCGCACGTTGTGTCCTTATGATATTAAATTGGTGTGCCATACTCATATGAAAGGAAATTCCATTTTTATTTATTTTTCATCCATTAATCTGAGTACTCAATCCAACAAAGTTTCTGTCCGTGACCAAACATGACTCGTATGGGTGCCCCATACCCATACCGTTCCTCCATGGTAGCTGTATGGGTCCCACCCATCGTATGGATACTAGCCCCAGGCGGAATCTAGAATTTATTATAATTTGGTTAAAGATCAATCCAACTCACCATTTGTCATATGATCATTTTCACTAATAATCTCGTAAATGAACCCACAAAAGTTAAAATGTGTTTTCGTAACAAAATACGTTGAAGACTCGTTATTTCTCTCCGATCGTAGAAGCTGCATGCGCACTATCGATTGTAAAACCGTCACGCTGACATAATCACATTTTTCATAATTAAATGCTGACTTATTACATGCTCTAAACTATGCTAATCTTTGTCGATGCAGGGGAATTTAATTTTTGTTTTGTTTTATAACTTAGAACAAATGTATAGGTTCTCTTGCGATTCCCCCATTTTTCGCCAATTATAATTTTAATACCCCTATTCGTTGCTTGTGCTTTATTATAATTTGTAAATGCATGTTACGAGTGTGAAAGAGTGTAAAAAAATAAGATTTCTGTGATAATTCCCTAAATAATGAAAACAAAAATGGTTTTATGCGGTGAATGTAATTTTGAATTAATTAAATGAGAAATAAGTCACTCATCTGATACCCAAATCTCTGATCCAATAGGTATGAGTCTCCTACCTAATGGGAACTGTACCAAAACTCTTTCCTAAGTAGACAACTTGGGTGGCGACTCTATCATTTGTATCGAGATTTGGGTCTCAATTCTTTTATTCATTAAAATTGGCTATTTGTGCAAACTTGAACTAAAAAGGTTTTGTTACACCTAAATCCAACCAGCCCCTAGTGGGCTGCCCCGCCTCTCACACAGGCGCCAAGAGAGACCACACCATTAACACCTCATAAGCAACTCAACATTTCTTTGCTAACCAAGAAAGAAGAGACACATTGACAACTCATCAGCTTTTCTAGACACCAATAAGCGTTGGGGCAAAATTCTAGAAGAACCGTAAAAAAAAGAGAAAACATGACTTTTGAAAGAAGACGAAACTACTGAACCTCAAGGTCAAGCGAGAAACAAACTCCTCTACTCTTCCAAATTGAACATTTTGAATGCTACCACAAGCACAAATTCAAAATGAAAGTAGCATGTAAATCTACAAAATCTGAGTTATGATTGGGCAAAAATTAAGGCAAGAATAAAGATAAAAATTAAAGATAGCTCGTCGAACTAAAAATATCAAGTTTGGAGCAAAAATTAGACCATTAGTGAGGTGTTAGCTATAAAATCTTCATAGGGTAGTCAGCAGTAGATTTCCAATGTCTTAAGTGTGTACCACCAATTGTACCCAAAATTATTTCATAAAATGAGGCATAATTTGCACTAAATCATATGTTGTGAGTTGAAATGAATACTTTCATGTCCGCAAAATAAAATTTGCAAGTAGATGGAAACATACATATACTTATATCGCAGACCTTTTAACATATTTGTATTTTCTACATGCATATTTTGTACACTTGTACGTGCTATGAAGCACCATCATTATTCAAAGAAAAAGAAAAAGAAAAAGAAAAAGAAAAAGAAAAAGAAAAATAAAAAGAAAAAGAAAAGAAGAAAAGGAAAAAAGAAAAAAAGAAAGAAAAAGAAAAGGAAAAGAAAAAAAAGATAGGCTGAAAATCCGGAAAGGACGGTCTATGCAAAATCGATATGTATGCTGGATTGAAAACCAGAGAGGGCGGCCTAGGAAAATGTTAAGACAGGGTTTGATGGATTGAAAATCCCAAGGGGTGGTCTATGCAAAATTTAGAACCAAACAAAAGAAATAAAAAATGATCTACCATCACTGGAATGAAAGCAAAAATCATTAGGTCCCCAACAAGAAGGCTGAATATAATCAAACTCCCTCAAATAACAAGATCGAGTAAATAGCTTCAAAAAGCTTTAGTCATCAATAATCATTCTATCATGTCCTTTCAGATCAAGGAGGACAACTACAAGAACATAAAGATTTGATCCCAGAGACTGACTTCCGAAACAAGCTTCAAAGCTGCACTACTAATGCTTATGAAGATATAATCATAACCAATGCCAAGACTAGGGGCTGCTACAATGTTCCGAAATAATCCTCTACAAAAGGGAATTCAAGAGTTGGAAGTCAACGACGCTTCTAAATCTACTTGAGATTGCACTCGAGTTTCAAACCAGACTCTTTGTCAAACTTCAAATCAAACTCAGACTGGGACCCACGTCCATCATTGCAATTATTCCAAAGGAGATCCACCTCCATCACTCATTGCTCACATGGTCATGGTAGGTGCATCGACTGGTCGACTAGCATGATCAAAGAAATATCACATCTAACATATAAATGCATATACACTTGCAAATTTTATTATGCTGGAAAATCCAAAGAATGGCTTAGAACACAAGACTAGGGGCAAGAACATAAATATGAGGGTTTATCAACTGACTAACAATGTCAATCAAGATCGGTCAGTCAATGATACAATAACCACATGGAAAGCACCACGCCAAGTACTAAAAGAATCAAGGGGTATCCCATCATCTACTCTAAGCTGCATTCTAAGATTAAGCATCCCAAGGGGCATACCAATTGAACCTGATGGAAAACTCAATAGTTTCCCCGGGCTCTTGGAAATATTGACTCAATTTATGATTCATACTTCCATTTTTTTGTTAATTGAAGGGGTAAAATTTTTTGCCTCGATAAAATCAATCAAGCAATAAAAATGCAATTCACAACAATTAATAATATTTCAAATTTTTCTTGATTGGTGAGTTATTTTGATGTCAAAGGTGGCTTGAATGCATCTTAGGTTATTTGGAGGTCGAAGATGGCCCGAACATATCTCAAGCCATTTAGAGATCGAAGGTGGCCCGAATGTATCTCAAGTTATTTTGAGGTCGAAGGTGGCCTGAATATATCTCGAGCTATTTGGAGGTCAATGATGGTCCGAATATATGTCAAAGATATTTGGAGGTTGAATGTGGCCTAAATATATCTCAAGCTATTTAGAGGTCGAAGGTGGCCGACTATATCTCAAAGTTATTTGGTGGTCAAAGGCGGCCTAAATATATATCAAAGTTATCTCGAGGTCAAAGGAGGCCTGAATATATCTTAAAGCTATTTGGAGGTCGAAGGTGGCCAAAATATATCTCAAGCTTGAGGTCAAAAGTGGCCCGAATATGTCTCAAAGTTATTTAGAGGTCGAAGGTGGCCTGAATACATCTCAAGCTATTTGGAGGTCGAAGGTGACCCGAATATGTCTCAATTTTTTCTTGGAGAGTCGAAGGTGGCCGTAAGAAGTCTCAATTTGTTCTTGGAGTGTCAAAGGTGAGCACAAGAAATCTCAATTCATTCTCATAGAGTCGAAGCTGACCACAAAAAATCTTGATTTATTCTTGGAGAGTCGAAGATGACTGCAAGAAATCTCAACTTATTCTTGGAGACTCGAATGTGATTGCAGGAAATCTCAAATATTTTTTAGAGACTGAAACATGACCACAGGAATGTCAAAGTGTCAAAGGTGACCACAATAAATCTAAGCCTGTTGGGATGTTGAAGGTGACCCCGGCTTGAGAAATCCCAAGTCTTCCCCTTAGTAGGCGGGTTGATGGAAAGTCGAAGGTCACTCATGTAAACTCCTCAGGTATTGACTTCCATCCCATGCTCTTTCGTGAGATCACATTTAACCTGTCAAATGGTAATCTCCTAAGGGTCAGCTTGTGAGCACAGGTTTTTCAGTCACCTCTGCGGAACAATGAAACAAATTGCTCGAACCTAATTTTGTCAGTTTTCCTATATTTTCCTGTTCGATACATGCATGGAAATATTCCCTTTTGATGATTTTGGACCTAATCAGGCTTAAAAATTGCCAAAATATTAAAAAAATTAAAAATGACAGATTCCCTAAAAATCTTAAAAAAATTTTGCCTCCCTGATTCGGTCATACGAGCCGACACCGGAGCAACCGTATGTTGCAGCAACTACGGAGACCACTACTAGGGTAGCCGCAGTTTCTTCCCAGGCAGCGGCCGCCACTGGCTCCCCGGTGACCCATCTTTGGGGGCCGCGACTATGCATGTAGCCACCATCAATGCACCCTACAGCGACGACTGCAATATGTGTAGCAGCTCAATCATGATCGCTAGATTGATAGCAGCCTTGATTGCCTAGGCTCTGAACATCTGTGTGTTCTTCGTCTTTACTCTCTCTAACTTGTCTGATCTAATTTTTTCAATTATTTACATGAAATTAAGGGATAAAATTATTTATCAGGAGCTAGAGGGGTCTATAAAAGACAAAGAAGTATAATTTATTCATGACTTTTGCTTAAATTTTATCTAAAATCATATTAAGAACTAGTGAGAGAAAAATTAAGAACTAGAGAGAGAAAGCTTAAGAAAATCATAGAATCTGAGTTTAGTCCTCTCTGATCTCGATTCTTAGTAGTTCTTAGGCCTGACCTAATAGCTTAACAACTAAAATTGGTTAGAAATCATACGTTAAAATTAGATTAAATAGTTTTAGAGACGATTTCTAAAATAATACTATAAGGTGTCGATGACGTGTAGGTCTCCCTTGGTGCCTATGTAAGAGGTAGGGCCACTGGAGGTTAGGTGAATTTAGGCATGACAAAACCTTTTAGTTCAAGTTTACACAAATAGCCAATTTTAATGAATAAAAGAATCGAGAACTAAATCTCGATACAAATGGTAGAGTTGCCACCAAAGTTTGTCTACTTGGGAAAGAGTTTTGGTATAGTTCCCATTGGGTGGGAGACCCATACCTACTGGATCAGAGATTCAGGTATCGGATGAGTAACTTATTTCTCATTTAGCTTATTCAAAATTACATTCACCACGTAAAACCGTTTTTTTGTTTTCGTAATTTGGGGAATTATCACAGAAATCCTATTTCTACACTCTTTTGCACTCATTATATGCGTTTAAGATTATACTAAAGCACAAGCAATAAATGGGGGAATACAAATTACAACTGGGGGAAAATGGGGGAATTGCAAGAGAAACTATAAATTTGTTCTAAGTTACAAAACAAAAATAAAGATAAATTCTCATGCATCTATAAAGATTAGCATAGTTCATAACAGCTCATAAGTCAGCATTTTTTAGGAAAAATGTGATTATATTAGCATGGCGGTTTTACAATCGATAGTGGTTGGGCAGCTTTTAGGATCGGAGAGAATTAATGGTTTTCAACGTATTTTGTTATGAAAACACATTTTAACTTTTGTGGGTTCATTTATCGAATTATTAGTGAAAATGATCACATGGCAAATGGTTTGTTGGGTTGATTTTAACTGATTGAAACATGAGTTCTAGATTCTACCTGGGGCTATTACCCATACGGGTGGGTGGGACCCATACAGCTACCAGGATGGACCGATACAGGTATGGTGTACTCGTATGGGTCCTATATGGTCCAGGCAAAACTTTAATTAGTTTAATGCGCATATTAATGAATGAAAAATAAATCAAAAATGGGATTTCATTCCGTGTGAGTATGGCGCATCGATTTATTATCCCTTAAGGACTTATGGTGCTAAAAAGGCTTATACAGGTTAGGACCAGACCCAAAATAGGAATTAACATAGCAGATGTAGAAGAAGAGGTAGAAAGTAACAATAAAATAACTGAGATATGTGTCTCTTTGAAACTCAAGAGCGATACCTTTGCGGCGTGAATCCACTTTGAGGTGATCCCTTTGCTGTTGAGAGAGTATGACCAAAGCAGATGAAATAGGACTATTCAGGTGAGTGTTTGTGCGGGCAAAAGGTCCCCTAATTCATAATAAATAAAGCTACGAATGAATAAAATGTGGATAAAACCTCAAGGATTGTGTTTTCTCCCTATTTTATACCTCCTATACCTCCACTGTACCCTTTCTATACCTATTAAAACTACTAGAATTTGTGTATAGTATACCTACTATGTTGTATATGAGTTGTATCTCTTAAATTGTGAAGAAAAGGGGCCTATTTATTGAGGAAAGGAGGTTTAAATGTAATTAATCGCATTCATGACCTGCCTTTTCCCAACATAGGAAAGGATTCCCTCCCAAAAGAGCCTATTTAGGTAACAAGAGGACCAGTACAGGTGGGGCCCCACCCGTACAAGTCCTGGGGGACCCAAACGGGTCCCCCTAGGCATATGGAAGGAATGACCCATACGGGTTCACCAGTGGATCTGTACCACTGGGCAACATCTGTACGGGTCCCTAAGGGCAGACTAAGTCTGCAAACTTTGGCCAACCTTAACTCTGCAGTAGTAGAAACACCTCTAAGTGATAATGCATATAAGAGAATGCATCATATAGCTCTCATCATTGTTTCGTGGGAAGGATCGTTAAAATCTAGTGCTCATAGACTGTCCCTAGTGGGATCACTATAGATACAGATTTGTATGATCTCATTATGTGTGTGAGGGTTTAGAAATCATACCTGAGGTGATGATATGGGTGAGTTCATTTCTTGAGGCAAACTTCTTTCCTAGGTGTCCCTTTCATATGGCGAATGACTTTCCTTGCCAATGGTTATCCCTTTCCTGAGGCGGATGACTTTCCTTTGCCAATGGGTATCCCTTTCTTGAGGTAGATGACTTTGCTTGCCAATGCGTATCCCTTTCCTGAGGTGGATTACTTTCCTTGCCAATGCGTATCCCTTTCCTGAGGTGGATGACTTTCCTTTGCTGATGTGCATCCCTAGTGACATTACTGGGGAAGGTGTGTGTATCTCTTTCTTAAGTCAGATCGACTCTCCTAATTGGTGTATCCCTTTCCTAAGGCGGATGACTTTCCTAGCTGATGGTGTATCCCTTTCCTAAGGTGGATGGCTCTCCTGCTGGGGATGTATCCCTTTCTTGAGGTGAATCAACTCTTCTGGCTGACGATGTATCCCTTTCCTAAGGTGGATCGACTTTCCTGACTAATGTATCCCTTTCTTAATGTAGATTGACTTTCCTGCTGGTGGTGTATCCCCTTTTAAGGTAGATGACTCTTCTACTACTGGTGTGTCCCTTTCTTGAGGTAAATGACTCTTCTACTGCAGGTGTGTCCCTTTCTTGAGGCAAATGACTCTTCTGTTGGGGAATTTTAATAACCTGTAAGAGGCAACAGTCAAACACCAAGTTAATCATTGTTTAAGTAGACACATCTTTATTCTCAATTGACTTTTGTGAAAACAAAAATTATTTTTGCCTCTTTAATTAAGAATGTAGATATATGGATGGTAGGTTGACCCTTGAATAAACTGTAAACTAAGTGCGAGAAATGTCAGGTTTGGCCTAATCACTTTCGAATAAAATGCCCTTTAGAAGGGTGCCTTCGGAAGAATGCGCCTTGGAGGGCTTGATAATGGGGCGATGCCTCTGGGTTGGCTGATTTTGCTGTTGGGGAATGGGAGGTTGCCCCTTGGTTGACTGATTTGCCACTAGGGAATGGGGGGCTGCCCCTAGGTTGACTCCACTAATAGGGAGTAGAGTAATGTTCTCTGGTGGACTTTTTTTTCTGCTGGGGCATTATTTCCTTGTAAGACTCACTTATTGGGGAAAATCTTCCATATTTGGGTAAACCTGTGAACAAAAATTGTCCATGTTAGTGATTAATTCAAAAATGGCTTACCTTGATTCTTGATTGACTTTTGTGAAAACAAAAATATTTTTGCCCCTTCTATGAAGGATCAAGGTGAGCTAAGGAGCTTGCCCTAAATTCAACTATGATGATTGTATGAAGAGATGTTGGGTTGGTGCCAACTTGACTTGGTGTGCCCCTAACTTTCCCTTTCTACTAGCTAGCACTCCCTATTGGTAAGAAATCCAGCTTGAAAATGGAAGAGAGTGCCCATAAATTTGCTGGAGATGGGCTTGAGCCTGAGTTTAACTATTTTTCCCCTGTAAAGGTCTTTATGATGTTGTTATACGGGTGGGTTCCTTTCTTGAGGCAAACTCCGTTCCTTAGTGTTCTTTTCTGAAGGCGAACATCTCTCCTTTGCTGTGCATATCCCTTTCCCAAGGTGGATCAATTTCCTTTAACTAATGTTGGTGTTTCCCTTTCCTAAGGCAGATTACTTCTCCTCATATGCCTTTCTTAAGGCAGATAAACTTTCCTGGTTGATATTGCATCCCTTTCTTAAGGCAGTTGATTCTCCTACTGATGGTGTATGCCTTTTCTAAGGCAGATGACTCTCCTACTACTAGTGTATCCCTTTCCTAAGATGGATGACTCTCATGCTGCTGGTGTATCCCTTTCCTAAGGTGGATGACTCTCCTGATGGATACTGCATCCCTTTCCTAAGGCAGATGATTCTTCTACTAATGGTGTATCACTTTCCTAAGGTGGATGACTCTCCTGCTGCTGGCGTATCCCTTTCTTAAGGCGCATAACTCTCCTGATGTTGGTGGTGTATCCCTTTCTTGAGGCGGATAACTCTCCTACTGGTGGTGTTGAGCTACCTGCCAAAAAAAGACAATAAAAATGTTCCATTAATTACTATCTAAAATGATACATCTTAATTCTTGATTGACTTTATGATGAACAAAAATATTTTTGCCCCTTTAATCAAGAATGAAGATGTGTGGGTGGGGTTAGCCTCTAAATAAACTGTAAATTGGGTTTAGAAATGTTGGGTTTGGCCCAGTACAAATTGGGGTGCCCCTGAGGAGCTGACTACTGAGGAGATGGCTATTGAATGGCTAGTCCATTTGGACTGCTGGGGAGAAACTACTCTAGGGCAATTTCTATTGTTATGAGGAAAGTGTTCATAGGACATCCTAGCTGATAGGGAGTATCCTTGGAAACTATCTCAAGAGAGCTTGACTAGTAGGGGAGGTGCCCCTAGGACTTTGCCCTTGAGAGATTTTAAGGTCGATGCACATTATAGTATTCTTCTAATTAAGGGAATGGTTCCTTTAACCATCTAGTCATCGGGTGTAGAGATTGGCTTCTTATTGGAATAGGGGGATGCCCCTTGAATGCTCCATCTGCTAGGTCATGAACTATTCTGATGTTGATGTTCTGTCGGAGAAAAGTGCCCCTTCCATTGGCATTCATGTTTCTTTTGTCTGACCTGCAGGGGAAAAACAAGTTTTATTAGAATATGACCTGAAAAGTTACATATTAATTCTTGATTAACTTTGTGACAAATGAAGATTTTTATCCCTTCAATTAAGTATTAAGACGTACTGGGCTTCTACCCCTAATTAATTGTAAAGAGTGACTAAAGAGATGTTGGGTTATTCCTAATCCTATTTTGGTATGCCCCTAGAGTGGCCTAGCTATTTTGGGGAAATAGCCTATGAGTGGCTTAATTGCTTGGGAGCAAGTGTCCTAGATGACTTAGATTGCTAGGGGGTGCCCTTTGCAAAGGGCAACTTAACTGCCATGGGGTTCCCTTGGAAATTTCCTTGGCTAGCTTCACTAATTGAGGGGATGCACCTTGGATGCTTCACTTGTTGGGGAAATGATCCCTCCAACGGTTTGGTTGCTGGGAATGCTTCTTGGGAAGATGCCCCTTGGCTGGAGCCCCTTGGAGGACACCTTTGTTGGATATGTCCTTTGAATGATGCCCCCTTAGGTGGCAGTGTGGCTGGGGGAATTCCTTCTTTTCCTACAGATACCTCTCCTTGGGTTCATGCACCGAATTATGGAACTTGTCAGTAAAACTTTGAGATACGCGGGTCGGGATTTTCCTCGATTAAAACTAAATACTGAGTTTAGTGATCTTGGGTTGGTCCTAACTTGAATAAGGGTGCCCCTAGCTTGCCTCTTCTACTGGCCGGCATCGCTGGGGAGTATCCCCAGGGTGTTTGATTAGGGGGGATGCCTCTCGATGGTGTCCCTTTAGGGAGTGTCCCTAGGGTGGGTGCCCCTAGGGTGTTTAATGATGGGCGGATGCGCCTCAACTATATCCACTACTGGGGAATAGAGGGATGCCCCCCAACTAACTTCTTTGCCATTGGAGGTGTCCTCCTAGATAATTTTTCTACTAGGGATTTCTTCTACGATAACATCTCCTTTGTTCGGGCAAGAATCTCTTGTCTTGTAGGGATTGTTGCCCCTTGATTTTTTTACAGCTTGGGGATCCTCCGCTTGAATGAACGTGCACATGAAAAGGTATTCACGTTAGCAATTGCTTTGACATGCCTTACCTTGATTCTTAATTGACTTTGTATAGATAAAAAATTTTCCCTTTAATTCAAGGATCAAGGTGAGCTAGGGGTTTGACCCTAAATTAGCTAAAAGAATAGGGTTTGAGAAGTTGGGTTTGCCCTAATTTGGATCTGATGTGACCCTGCTACTGAGGAGTTCTGGTTTTGCTCGGAATACGATTCTATAATAAGAGGGAGGACATGTATCACTGAAGAAGCTGTTTGATGGGATGCTTGCATCTGTTAGAGACCCATATGGCTGAGGATGGGCTTAAGTGGAACCCGAGTTTTACTAGTGTGCCACCGTAATGGCATTGGTGACTTTATTGCATTTCACCCTTATGCGAACTTTGTCTTGAATCTAAGGAGGGGACTCGTACGCTTTCAATTAACTTGTACAAGTATGGATGGTTAATGTATGCCCAGATGAGACTTATGTTTCCCTTTGGTGTTGGATCTGAGTTTGGTGTAAGATACCCTCGTGGTAAGTTTAAACCTGCAAAACTCAAAGCTAAACTATGCATGATGCATGATGTATGAACATTTACATATGTATATTGAACCCCTGGTGTTCGTTATAGATTCATTTGGCTATGGAGCGTGGTAAGTCCGCTCAGGGTTTGGATGCCTCTAAGGCGAGAGCTAGGTTCTTGGAGGAGTAGTAGCGAGTAGCCATTATTGAGGCTGACTAGGTTAGGCCACTAGAGAAGGAGTTGGAGAGAGCTAGGCAGAGACTACTCGGGCAAGGGCCGAGGTCGAGGTGTTATGGGCTAGCTGGCCTGAACGGTTAAGGGTAAGCGGATACCTGAGCCATCTGATTCTGTGTTCGAGGATGACCTTTCTGCAGGGACTGAGGACCATGTGATGATTAACATGGACGACCTGTTGGTGGATACATAGGACCAAACTTCAGAGGATCGCTGGGGACAGGATCCCTCAGAAGCTTAGTTAAGATGTACTTTTACTTTTTGGACGTTTGATACTTTTCGGCCCTGTATGGCTTACTTTGGTGTAAACTTGGATTAGTACTTTCGGCATTTAAATTTTTATGCATGCTGATTTTCTTTTCTCGAACTGAGATCATTGAATATTGCTACTTGTAGACCCATATTACTGCTTTGTATAGCTAATAATGAGACCAAGTCTGGCTGGTTTCAAATTAACGCTCTTGGGGATACGTGCCATCAAGTGATTTCGTAGTGAGGGGACTAAGTGATGTTCTAACTTTCACATGGGCCATTCAATGTGAGATGACCTATCGAACATTTATTTTCACTTCTTGTTGTCCTACTTTCTACCTGATCTGTCCTTGACGTCTTAGTTTAGCGGACCTTTTTTTTGCTTTAACTATTGCCTGGACCTCCCTATCGGGTTTTCAATCCAGTAAGCTTTTTTTTGTTTTTCTTTGCCGTAATTTTTGTTGGGACCGCCCTTTTCAGGTTTTCGATCTTACAAGCTTTTTCTTTCTTTGGAGGAGGATAGTGCGGCTTGTCGGGTAGCATCGGTGGCCACTCAGGTGGTGGGAGCTGAGCCAGAGGTAGAGCAGTGAGTAGAGGAGATCAGTATTACCACTGGGAGTATAGTAGGAGCTTCGGAGACCAGGTTTCCTGATCTACCTGCTGCAGATGTTGGTGGGGTAAAGGATCATGTGATGATAGATAGGGATGAGTTGTGTGCGGATGCACAAGACCAGACTTAGGATGAGCATCAGGGATAGGACACCCTGGTATATTAGATTAGGTTTTGCTTTTCTTAATTGTCTGGGTCCTTGATTGATCCTTTACCTTGAGGATATTGTTGTCTTGTCCTTCTTTTGATAAAGGCTTAAACTGCTAGAGTAACCAAACTTTCAAAGCTCCAGATTACTCAAAGACTAGCCCAACTGAGACCGAAGAGTACTACCAAGATTTGGATGATATCCATACATTTTTTGTAGGCTCGCACAGGTTTATGTGGATGCCCATACTTCTTTGCACTGGCGGTTTGATTGGACGAGATTCATTCTTTGGACATTAGGGGAATGTGTCCTTGAGGTGTCCAAACTATAACATGGTGCAAGCTAGATGATGCCAGTGGAAGCACTTAGCGCTTTAATTTAAGTTCTACCTTTTGCATAGATCGCTTGATGTGATGCGACCTATCGAACCAATTTTTTTATTTTTCTTTTGTCTTAACTTTTGCCTGAATTTTCCTTGCCTGCTCAATTCAGCAGACTTTTCATTCTTGTCTTCACTTTTGCCTGAACTGTCCTTGGCGGCTTAGTTCAGCAGACTTTTTCCGAGTTTTTCATAAGCCTTATTTCTTTTTTTGTGGCTTATCGATATTTTGTCTTTTGTTGAATGATAAGCATAGTACATATAATAACAACGAGCACAAAATGTAGAGAAGAAATTGATGTTCGCATACTTGTAATTGTTTCTTCTAAAGAAATGAATGCACTCATAAGATCAGGATTCTTAGCAAATCATAACATGCTCATCGATGACATTAAATTTGAGTGCATAGGCAATGGTAATAGTTTCAAAACTTAGAGGCCTTTATTTGTGTTGGGGTACACTAACTTTTGCCTAACCGATTTATGGAATACCGATCAGCGGTTTGCACCCCAATTTTTGCCTGAGTAGTAGAGGACCACTCACCGGGTGATTTATTTATTTATTTATTTTATGACGTGCTATTTTTTTGTGATTTAGTTCTTTTAACCTAGACATGATAGTGCTTAAGCCTTTCTTGATTCACTGGAATTGCAAACTTGTTTTCTTCCATATCCTTGAGCTTAATTCCCTACCAAGGATTGTTTAATCACGAATGGTCCTTCCCAATTAGGCCTATACTTGCCCCTAGAATCAGTGTTAACTTTGTATAGCTGTTTGAGAATTAGATCATCTATCCTGAGGGGTTGCTTTGGGATCTGACTCTATTCTTGTAAACTTGGGCCATTTAGTGTTGGAATGAATATGTTTTTCTCTTTTGTGAAAGAAGGAGGTCATGTAATTGTTGGGAAGGTTTGGGATCATCATGTAGGGTGAGGGATCTTATTTCTTTTGAACAAGTAGAGAAAGCATTTTTGGAGGGATATTTTGATCGGAATATAGGTCCAAGGGAGGTACCTACATTGATAAGAAATGCCCATTTTTTGGATGAGATGGTTTATCCTTTTGAAGATTTTGGAAGAGCATTGAATTTAAGCATGCCTTGATTTTGGATTTGTGTTGTAAGATATTTTCCTTCAATGGTGCTTTTGTTTTGAAGTAAGTCTCCCCTTTTTTTTGGGCTCTTGGCTTTCTTTCTTAGTAATGTGTATCTTTCTTCCCCCTTATGAAAAAAGATGAGCTAAGACTTAAGGCTATCATGTTTGCTAAGCACTTTTTATGTCTCTCTTTTTTATGGTAAGTTTTAACCATTGGAACCTTATACCATTGCGATGCACGCACATTCAATTTTCTTAATAAACATGATGAAATTTTTTAGAATGTTGATTTTATGAGTGGACTATATCTTTAAGAACGAAATGCTCAAATATAATGTGAATGCATCAATTTATTCGTGATATGCTTTATAAGTGAATCATTTTGCATCAAAACACTAGCAACGTTAAAAGGTTACCTCATCCTCGAAATCATCCTCCTAATGTGGAGGGTCTTTATCTTCAATATCGGTAGGATCCATCGGTGAATTAGTAGTCTCCCAATCCTAAGCTTCTATTTGTATTGTCACTAGTCCTCTTTCTGATTCATCAATGTACTCCAATTCCTTAAATATTTCCCATCTTTGAGCCTTTTCGAGGATCCAATCTTTCCCTCTTGTGGCTTAGACTGGAGGTGAAGGTTGTTTAGCATTTGTACTCACACCAAAGGATAGACCTATTGGATGATGGAAGGTTGTCCCCTCAAGTGTCGCTACATAGTTAGGACCTTGGCTAGATCCCCCAAACCAAAACACTAGCTGCATAAATCCTTGGCTAGGCTAAATAGACCAACTAACGGCTAGCGAAACTGCCGTACCCCATGAATCATGCGGACCAATTGAAGCCAACTATTTGAACCGACCGAATGATGGATTACTAGGAGATGGAGGTGGAGATTCAACCTTTAACTAAACAGAGTCCCCTTTGGCATACCTACGAAGTCATATAACTGACTGGGATCCTTGCTATGATGAACTTACAACATGGCCTCTTGGTAGACGGGACCCCTTATTGGCTGTGAGGAGCATTGGTTAAATAGACCAACCGAATCGAGCCATGGATGAACTAGAAGTGAGGAAACTTGTCAAATCTTGAACTTAGGTGGTAACTAAAAGATCAGTACATGCATGGGATGCATTATGCATGCACAAATTACAATGATGCATCGCTGGGTAAATTACAGGGGAACATAACCCAATACATGCAAAGAGGTCGATTCTGCCCTTATTTCGCCCACCTATTATGAGGGCATGCTTCCTTAGTCTAATCTCAGATAGAAATGGGTACCTAGAAGGTAAAATTATATGGCTTTCAATAAGAATGGCATAAGGATATATCGGAAGTTTGATGTAGAAGGTTCCCATCGCATCAAGCCACTTTTAGAGGGAGATAGCAATGAGTGCTCCACCCACTAGAGTGTCCCCAATTCCTAATAGGGCATGAGGGACACTTTCGTGAGTTTTGCTTAAAAATAGGACACCTTAACCTAGTGCTAGAAGAAGAGTGCATCTAACTATAGAGAGAAGGAGATCAGAAGATAGTAATAATTTTTCCAAATGTGAAAAAGAAAATGGGTTGAATTATGTAAATCATTTTCGGTGCTCATCTTATTCCCCAGTAGAGTCAGCACTGTAAGGTGTTGATGATGTGTGGGCCTCCCTTAGCACCTGTGTAAGAGGTGGGGCCCATTGGGGTTGGTTGAATTTAGGCATGACAAAAGCTTTTAGTTCAAGTTTTTACAAACAGCCAATTTTAATGAATAAAAGAATCGAGACCCAAATCTCGATACAAATGATAGAGTCACCACCAAAGTTTTCTAGTCGGGAAAGAGTTTTGGTACGGTTCCCATTGGGTGGGAGACTCATACCTATTAGATCAGAGATTTGGGTATCGGATGAGTCACTTATTTCTCATCTTGTTGATTTAAAATTACGTTCATCTCGTGAAACCTTTTTTTTGTTTTCATCATTTGGGGAATTGTCACAGAAACCCAATTTCTACACTCTTTCACACTCGTTACATGCATTTATAGATTATAATAAACCACAAGCAATAAATGGGGGAATAAAAATTACAACCGGGTCAAAATGGGGGAATTGCAAGAGAAACTATACATTTGTTCTAAGTTATAAGAAAAATAAAGATAAATTCCCCTGCATCCATGAAGATTAGCACCGTTCATAACACCTGATAAGTCAGCATTTTTTAGGAAAATTTCATTATATTAGCGTGGCAGTTTTACGACCGATAATTCCCGGGCGGCTTCTATGATTGGAGAGAAATAACAAGTCTTCAACATATTTTGTTATCAAAACACATTTTAACTTATGTGGGTTAATTTACCAAATTATTAGTGAAACTGATTGCATGAAAAATGGTGAGTTGGGTTGATTTTAACTGATTTGAACTTTAGTTTTGGATTTTGCCTAGGGCTTCTACCCGTACGGATGGGTGGGACCCATACGGCTAACATGGAGGGCCGGTATGGGCATAGTGTACTCGAATGGGTCCTGTATGGTCCAGGCAAAAACTTTGTTTGGTTAATGTGCAGATTAATGGATGAAAAATAAATTAAAAATGGGATTTTATTCCATATGAGCATGGCTCACCGATTTAATATCCCTTAAGGACATATAGTGCCAACAAGGCTCATACAAGTTAGGACCAAACCCGAAACAGGAAATAAAAGAGCAGATGTAGCAGAAGAGGTAGAAAGTAACAATAAAATAACTCAGATGTGACTCTCTTCAAAATTCAGGAGTGTTACCTTTACAGCGTGAATCCACCTTGAGGCGATCCCTTTGTTGTTGAGAGAGCCTGGCCAAAGCAGATGAAATAAGACTATTTAAGAGAGTGTTTGTGCGGACAGAACCTTCCAAATTAGCCTATTTAGGCAACAAGAGCCACCCGTAAGGGTCTTAGGGGACCCGTATGGGTCCTTCCAAGGCATACAAAAAGGATGACCGTACGGGTTTGCCAGTGGATCCATACCACCAAGTAGCACCTGTACGGGTACCTAAGGGCAGACTAGGTCTCCAAACTTTGGCCAAACTCAACTCTGCACCAGTAGGAACACCTCTGATGGATAACACCTGTAAGAGAATGCATCAAGTAGCTCTTATCATCGTTTTGTGTGAAGGATCGTTAAAATCAAGTGCTCACAACTACCTAAAAATCTTCAAAAATAAAAAAAGGAGCTTGCCAAGGGTTCATTCGAGTCTCAAACAGTAGATTCATGGTCCAAAGGTATAATTTCTGAGTTCCATTGTATTTTGACTTGATTTTCTTGTTCATTTGCTTCTATTTGGTTGTGTTTTGGGGATTTTTGCCCATTTCTCCTTCGGCGCTTTTGCAAAACGCCTGGAAATCGCCAAGGATACTACAATGACCCCTGGGGTGCTACTCTTGTAGTGGCGGCCACTACACCCGCATAGGCCGTAGAGCAGCCGTAGAAGCCCCAGTGATTTTAAGCATTTTTAGGTCTTTTTCTGCTCTGATTTGAAAAATCAATACTATTTTGTTGTTTTCAGTCCAGAATCACCAAAATAATGTTGAAATGGGCTTGAAATCTCAGTAATTTTGATTTCTCAGGTGTAAAAATGCCGCTTTTCTCCTCATTTACCATTTTTCCCCGGGACATCTAATGTTGACACAGGGGCCGCCACCGTTTCAGCAGCCTCCACTACAAAAGTAGCGCCCCTGCGGTCACCAGTAGGGGTCCCCAGCTAAAAATGCCAAATGGTCCCTATTTCTTTTATTTTCACGTGGCTTAGGGGTCTTTCTACTGACTACAGGATTCATCCTTTAAATTGTAAGTGGTTAAATTATTATTAGGTCCTTTTAATAAGTGTTTATGACCTAGAATAATTTAAGACTAGCACTATTATCAATCATGCCATGCTTAGGAGATCGAGGGAACTAGATTAAATTTTTGAATTTCCATTGTACCTATTTTACTTGCTAAAACCCTTAATCTAGACAAATAGTGGTATCAGAGCATGCCAAATGCGTTGGTATGATTGACTAGAAATATGTTAGGTCTAATTTTCAATGAAATATTTTCAAGTATGCTATGCCATGCCTAGGAATTTATTTCTTGCGATAGAAAATGCTGTGATAACTAGATTAAGTATTGCTCAAACTTAGTCAGGGTAGTTATCTGAGGATTCACAATGTTTTACTTTAAATTGTAAATGCTTTAAATTTTAAATTATTCAGAATAATTCTTAAATTACAAAAGAACAAAATCTTTAATTTAAATAGTCTATGGTTAACTTAGTCAGAAGGGTCCGTGTTTATTCTGGCTAGAATTGGACTTCGATGCTCATTCACTTCAAAGGGGCCTCTCCTACCTGGAAATTCTTATCCGTTCTAGATTCTAATTACCAAACGGACTTTTTAAATTTGTTGATTTCTAGTATAATGAATTGGATTCATTATATGGTTTTACAAATGAAAGTTTAAATTATTATATTATAACTTATAAACATAGGTTCAAGAACTTTAACAATGCACCCCCTTGTTTGTTTTACATGCTATGTGGAGTCTTGGCATAATGGAATGATTATGAGTTACTAGTTGAACATGACCCCTAGGTTGGACCTACTAATTTCTTTTAACCTGGAATTAGTTATAGTTTTATAATCATGTCCATGTACAAGTCCTAGATTAGGTAAGACTGGTTGCACCAATAAATCCCTATTAAAATATTAAGACAAAATTACCCTTCATAAAAATCAAAGTGTGATTCTAGGCCATGTCATTGAATGAATTACTCAGGCAAAGTGTGCCTTCTTCTTTAACATCATCTGTTCACGTGATTCGAGTTAGGGTTAAGTCTTAACCGGACTAGGTTAGTTGTCAGTAAAATCTGAGCTAATACTAGGCTGGAGGCATCATTTGACGAGTCATATAAATGGAATAGCAATTGCATTAAATGCAAATGGCCTAGATCCTCTTATAGCTATTTAAGCTAGCTTGACTCGTGATAGCGGGGGTTAGCTTGAATGAGTTATAGATGCTGCCTACTAAGGAAAATGGTTAGACCATGTTTCCCAAAAGACAATAGAAGGGGCTATTATGTTTTTGAATCGAACTTTGAATAAATAGTGGGAATGTGTACTTAGATAAAAGACCTTAAATTAAATGCATGTGCTTAGCTTGGGTTGGGCTTCTTCTTCAACATTGTATGTTCACAACCTAGTGGCTGGGCTTGCGCTCCAGTGGAAGTCTAGCCACACTTATGGCCACCGACAAGTAGTATTAGGGTTTGACTGGGGAGCTTGCTCCCTAATCTAGCTCCCCAAGTTTTGTGTCAGACTCTACTTCCAGTTCTAATTAAATATACTTAATTATCATTTTTATTTTAATTATGATTGGTTGAGGATAGGTACTTTATTGTCCTTTGATATTTCCTAACCACTATAAATAGAAGCCTCCTCCTTCATTATTTTTCGTCCTGATTTTTATAATCCCTCTCTTGCTCTCTTATTCTATTAGTTGTTCTGATTCATAAAAGTGATCCATCGAAAGACATATTTACTTATAATAGAAAACTAAGGGAATTTCTTCTAGAATAAATTAGTAGGGAAGATCTAGCTATCTTCCACTCTTTTATCGATTGTTCCTTTCTAGAAGGTTTTGGTCGATGGCGCTTATGTGAACTATTTACAGAGGGCTTTTAGAAGGTTTTAGTCAGTGGTGCTCGTGCAGACTATTTATAGAGGGCTTCTACTTTGGCGTCTATGCATGTAGCTGAGGGGTCTTCCTATCAACTACGGGATTCACGCTTCAAAAAATAATTGGTTAAATTATTATTAGGTCCTTTTAATAAGTGTTTATGACCTAGAATAATTTAAGACTACCACTATTACCAAGCATGCCATGCTTAGGAGATCTAGGGAACTAGATTAAATTTTTGAATTTCCGCTGGACCTGTTTTACTTGCTAAAACCCTTAATCTAGACCAATAAAAATAAGGCTTGAAGTTCTCCTTAAGGGCCTACTTGATAGCCTCCAAGTTCTCTATGGTGGTATTAATAGTGGCATTAAATCCATATTGCTCAATCAAAGCTTCTGATAAGGGCTTCTAATTTTTTGTCACCTCATCTGATAAAGTGTTGTACCACTTGATAGTTGGACTTCTATAGTAACAGGGAATATCTCGGCAAGGACTTTGTCACTAAGCTTTCTTATCCTCATTACCCTTTGATAGGTAGTCATATGAGATTAAGGTGGACCAATTCCCTTATGCTTTGCTATGCTATGCAAACTAAAGTTTTTAGGGACCCAACCCTCCTCCCTAGTGGCTTGAATGGACTAGACTAGTGGATGAATACTTGGATTGGTAGCAAGTAACTTCTATAATAGATAATACAATTCCATGGACAAAGGTGATCCATCTGACTGAGTAATCCCACCTGAGGGTAAACATGATGATAGAGGATAGGTTGTTTCCTTAGGCGACACTACTAAATCATGGGCCGACCAGAAGCCCGAACTGAAACGCTGGAAGCACAAAACCTTCATTGGGCTGAGCGAACTGACTAACTGCTGGTAGAACTATTATACCCAATGACTAAAATGGCTGACTGACTAAATGAAATGGACAAACTAAACCGAACTGTCCAAACTGTCTAGAAGATCCTTCATAAACCTGAAGAGGTGGTAACTAAGACTAGGTGAATGGATTATAAGCAACCCTTAAAAAGGGAGGCTACTCACTAACCACTGTATGGGTTGTTGGAGCTCTAATAGGTGTACCCTGAGAGAAATTAGCCATCCTCACATCGGATAAGATATTCCTAATAGAAGCTAGCAACTTATCATTCACACGATCGAGGAACTAGTCACTCCCCTAATACTGTGAGACAACATTTGCAATCTTTGGCCTGATATCGGTCCTCAATGCATTTGCCTCCTCATTGAGATCAATATCCTTAACCTCAACATCTACCTGACCGTTATGATTCAAAATGTGAGAAATCTACTTAAGTTGATCAGTAATATCGGGACCAGACTAACCAAACTAACAGCTAGATGAACTACTCGAGGACGGAGAAGGAGGCAGATCCTGAAACTTTAACTGAACTGAAGGTGGTGAAGGTAGAACTAGAATGTGAACCAAATGGACTTAAGATGTGGCCAAGCTTTGACTCTCATTGAGGTAGCAACCAAAAGATCAGTACATGCATAGGGTGGGTTATGCATGTGCAATTTACAATAATGCATGGTTGTGGACTATCGGTGGTCGAAGATATGTGGATCTCCCTTGGCACCTTACGGTGGGGTCCACTGAGGGTTTTTATTAATTTAGGCGTGATGAAACTGTTTAGTTCAACTTTGCACATTTTAACTAATTTTACTGAATAAAAGAATCGAGACCCAAATCTTGATACAAATGATAGTGTCGCCATTCAAGTTGTCTACTTGGAAAAGAGTTTTGGTATGGTTCCCACTGGGTGAGAGACTCAAACCTTTTGTATCATAGATTCGGGTATCGGATGAGTCACTTATTTCTCATTGAGTTAATTCAAAATTACATTCGCCATGTAAAGCCTTTTTGTTTTCATCATATGTGGAATTATTATAGAAATCCTATTTTTGTACACTCTTTCTCACTCGATTCATGCATTCAACAATTTATAATAAAGCACAAGCATTTAAATGCGGATAAAAATTACAACCGGGGAAAATGGAGGAATTGCAAAAGAACCTATATATTTGTTCTAAGTTATAAAACAAAATAAATAAATTCCTCTGCATCCATAAAGATTAGCACAGTTTACGGCACATCATAAGTCAGTATTTTGTTAAGAAAAATGTGATTCTATTAGCATGGTGGTTTTGCAATCGATACTGTCAGGGCGACTTTTAAGATCAGAGAGAAATAATGGGTCTTTAATGCATTTTGTTATGAGAACACATTTTATTTTTCATGGGTTGATTTACCGAATTATTAGGGAAACTGATCGTATGGCAAATGGTGAGGTTCGTTCATTTTACAGGTTAAAAAGGAAAATAAGAGTCTGCCTTGGGGGCCATTACCTGTATGGGTGGGGCGGGACCTGTATGAGTACTTATGGAACCTGTATGGTAATGGGGGACCGATATGGATCTTTCTAGACCCAGACATATTCTCTTTTCAGTTTAGAATAGAGAAGGTTTATAGAAAAATAAACAGAATCAAATGGGATTTCCCTCTATATGGATATGTCACACCAGTTTAATATCCTTTAGGACATAGAAGAAGCCAACAATAGGTCAGGACCAAACCCAAAACAAGATCACACGGTAGATGAAGAAAAAAATGAGAATCGCAATAAAATAAATAGAGTGTGAGTCTCTCTCAAACTCAAGAGTGTACCTTTATGCTGTGAATCCACTTTGAAGCGATCTGATGCCAAGAGAGAGTCTAACCAAAGTAGTTGATGAAATGACGAATTCAGGACTATTTGGGTGAGTGTTTTTGTGGACAAAACCTCCTCCAAATTCTAATAAATTAAGTTAAGAATGATTGAAATGTGGAAAAAACCTCAAGGAATGGGTTTTCTCCCAATTTTATACCTCCTATACCTCAATTATACCCTTGCTAATACTTGTAAAATGGTTGAAAATCATAACTATATTGACTATTTTCTTTTCTAATTTTGCTCCCATAAAAAATGAGGTAAAAAGCCTCTATTTATAGGGGAAATCGAGTCTAAACACAATAAATTGCATTCATGATAGATTTCCTCCAAGATTAGTATGATATACCTGCCATTCTGACAATTGGCCATGCACGTGACCTATACAGGTGGGGTGGGACCTGTATGGGTCCCTTCTAGGCTAGTGAGGAGTTTGAACTAATACAGGTCCACTGGTGGACCTGTATCACCAGGTGTGACCCGTACGGGTTCCTAAGGGCAGACTAGGACTCCAACTTTAGCTAAAACTCATCTCTGATACTGTAGGAACACCTCTGATGGATAAAACCTATAAAGGATTGCATTACCTAGCTCTCATAATCATTTTATGAGAAGGACTGTTAAAATCCATTGCTCACAGATTGCCCCTCAGGGGATCATTGCAGATACAGATTTGTATGATCTCACGATATGAGTGAGGGTTTAGAAATCATACCTTAGGAGATGATATGGATGGGTTCCTTTCCTTGGTGTCCCTTTCTGGAGGTGGATGAGTTTCCTTTGCTACGTGTATCCCTTTTCTAGAGGCAGATGACTTTCCTTTGCTAATGCCTATCCATTTCTTGAGGCGGATGGCTTTCCTTTGCTACTGCGTATCCCTTTCCAAAGGCGAATGACTTTCCTTTACTAATGCATGTCCCTTTCCTAAGGAAGATGACTTTCCTCTGGCATGAGTCCCTTTCCTAAGGCAGATGACTCTCTTGATTGATGGTGTATCTTTGGCGGCATCACTGGGGAAGGCGCGTCTTTTACTACCTGCATCCCTTTCTTAAGGCGGATGACTTTACTGATGATGAAGTACCCCTTTCTTAAGGCAAATGACTCTCTTGTGCTGATAGTGTTGTATGCCTTTCCTAAGGCGGATGACTCTCCTGCTAGGGATTTTGAGTTACCTATCAATAATAAAAACATTATGTTAGTTAATGTCCAAAATGACATATCTTAATTCTTGACTGACTTTTTGGTAAACAAAAATTTTGGCCCCATCAATCAAGAATGAAGATGTTTGGATAAGGACTAGTCCCTGAACGAATTGCAAACTGAGTTTGAGAAACGTTGGGTATGGCCCTTTTTTCAAGTTGGCATCCCCATTGGAGAGGGTCTCTTGGGGGGATGCCCCTTGACTAGCACCACTGCTAGGAAATGCCTATAGGGTGGGTGCCCTTAGGGTACTTGATGATGAGGGATGACCCTTGACTGGTTCCACTGCTGGGGAATTATTTACTTGGATGACTAGCATGCTGGGGAAATTTCCTATACTTGCATGAACCTGAATATGAAAATTATCCATGATAGAAATTGATGTGAAATAGTGTTCCTTAATTCTTGATTGACTTTGTGTAAACAAAAATATTTTCCCCTTCAATCAAGGATCAAGGTGAGCTAGGAATTTTGGTCCTAAATTAATTGGAATAAGGGGTCTGAGAGAATTGGGGTTGGCCCCTGATTTGGATTGGTTGTGCCCCGGCTGCTGAGGATCTTTACTTTAGCATAAACTTTTTGCCCTAGGTGCAAGAAGGGGACCCATGCGGGTGGGCCAGGATTCGTATGGGTGGCACTTTCTAAATGCAGGACCCGTATGGGTGGAGTGGGACAAGAATGTACAAGAAGGTTCCTAAGGCCGACCGTTTCTTGCTTAGGCGCGAGAATTTGCCCTGAATGGGCAATTCAGAGTTCCAGGAATGTCCGATCTCAGTTGGATATGATTTTTGAGAGGAAGACTCATTCCTTGGACTCACACCCTCTTCTAATGTGCCTCTAATTCCTTATCCCTTGATCCACGCTTCAAAATTCCAAGTAAATGGCCAGATTTTCCGTTTTTCCCTTTTTGTAATTTTTCGAATTTCTTGATAGTTGACATGATTTAGGGTGTTTTAGGACTTGTATTAGAGCCTAATGCATAAAGCTTTAGTCTACGATACTTTTAGGATCGGTTTGGATGAGCTTTGGCTGAGTTTGGACGATTTTTGGATTAATCGGGGAAGTTTGGGCGAGCCTATTGCTTGCAGGGGACTCATACGGTGTGTAGGGGCACTCGTACGGATCCCATTATTGGTGCGGGTGTGGTATATGGACTTATACGGGTCCCTTCTCTAGACATAATGTCCGAAACTTCAAATTTTGCCATTTTTTTGTTATTTTTGACTACTCCACTATATTCTTACCATGTTGAACTGTGTTTTTGTCTTTGCAGTTTCAGTACAAGACTGTGGGAGCCCTAATCTTTTGCAGAAAGGGGTACGAGGAGATCTGTTCTGCGAGGGACACTGAGCTCATAGCCTGCATCAACTTGTTTGGGTTCACTTACATTATCAGGGCCATCCCCCAAGCTGTAAAGACACTGGACCCTGTTGCTATCTCAGCTTTGGTGGAGAGGTGGTCGGAGATGACCCATACTTTCCATCTGCCGATCGATATGGTAATGGTGACTCCCTCAAATGTGTGTGCACTGACTGGATTGGACTAGGGCGGGGACATTATCTATTTTGATGTTTAAGCTGACCCCTGGCATTCTTGGGTCGAGGTTAATGCCCACATGGAGACATTGCTTGGGCTCTAACTTGAAGGGATGGATAACCTTAAGTATAGAGAGCTATGTGACTACTAGATCGGCCAATCGAGCCCTATTATCAAGGGGCGGAGGGATCAATATGCTCGATCCTTCTTGCTAACCTTCCTCACCACCATTTTCTTTCCTGTCTACTCTGGCTACCTCAACTATAGGCTTCTATCTGCTATCGAGGACCTTACTGCTGTGCCACACAAGAACTAGTGACGGGCCATCCTAGTGCAACTGTATTATGGGCTGGATGTTGGCATTCAAGGTCAGTAGTCTGAGCTCAAGATCTTCCACCTAATCCTTTTGGTAATTCTTGAACCTTATCCCTAGTGCTTTAGCCCTTTGTTTGATTTCCTTCGCAACTGACTTTTATATGTCTTACAAATTTTGTCTTTTTAGCATCGATTCATCCCTAGGCCCAGCTTACGTGGACAGCCTAAGACACCTCACATTATTTGTAGGTGGATGGGATCCTGGAAATAATAGGCTAGGACCTCAACAGAGTATAGAAAGTTCCTCTACCAGCTGTGCTCTAATTGGGTAAACTCCTCTTGCATCGAATATGTACTTTACATTTCAACAAACCGTTAGTGGAAACTGTATTTACAAAGTTAGGATACTTACAGTGCATTTGCTTTGTACAGGTCAATTGGGACCCATAGGAGGGTAATGGTCATCCATGATGACATAGAGCGGATACGAAAGGTTGTGGATGACTATCATTTTATCTAGGAGTCACCACTCTCTTTTGACTAGTACTTAGTGAGAGGATTCGTGGCTGGCGGATGAGTGTTATGGTGAAAAGGCCAATCCCTCCCTTAGTTCTAGTGGGAGTCTATTGGCCACATCTAATGCCTTAGAATGACCAGGGACTAAACCTATTGGGGAAGGAGCCCGAGTGATGTCGGTGGAGGGTTCCTATGCTGAGTGCATCAATTCAGAGTTCATCAATTCTTAGCTCCTCCCACCCTATGAGAGGATCCACTATGATGATAGCCCCCTCGAGTTCCACTAAAGTGATAGCAGCAGTGATGGTGATGATGATGATGACGGCAAGGATGGATCGACGGGCGATCACGGGATTCCCTTTTTGGTGTAAAGTAGTGACGACCCAGCTAGGTCTACTACCCCTTCCTCTCTAGTATTTTCTTAACTCTGTCTCTATGAATTCCTTCATCGTTTCTTGAATTTAACCATGAACCTGAGCGCACGTATTTGTCATTATAGCCTCCTGCCTCCACATGAAAAAGGCATGATGTTGCTTCCCCTGCTGATTCATAGCCACCAATGAAGCAGTCTTGCACTTTGCGGGGTGTGAGAGGGGGTGTCCTCCAGCTAGAGTTGGAAACTTTCTTCAAGCTCCTCGATCTTTTGGGGAAGAGAGCTATCAAGGAGTTTGAGGAGTTGGTCCATCCTATCCTCTTCACTCCATCTAGCTTCACTCAAGTAAGGAATTCCTAGCCTTTAGACTAGTTATCATGGTAATTGCTTGGGATGTTCTACTCTGATGTGATTTTCCTTTTCAGGCGACCATGGCTAAGATAGAGTGGATCACTAGAGGTTTCTTCTCTATCCGAGACCTATTGCTCGTTTAGGATGTGTTAACCTCAGTGAGTTTCCATTACCTGAAAAATTTAATAAAACTATGCATGATGCATATCATGACATTTGCAAAGGTCTACTAATCTTATGATTTTGTTTTGCAGACTTTTTTTGCTATGGAGCGCGACAAGGCTGCCTAGGACTTGGATGATTCTAAGGAGCAAACTAGGTTCCTAGAGGGGCAGGTGCAGGCAGCCACTACCGAGGCTGACCAGGTTAGGGCGCTGGAGGTAGAGCTGGAGAGACCCAGGGCAGAGACTGCACTTGATAGAACTGAGGCTAAAGTGCTGTGTGGGCAGCTGACTCAGATGATTAAGGATAGGCAGACACCTAATTCGTCTGATTCCATGTCTGGGGATTACCATTCTGCCTACTGGGTGGCGTTAGCTATGACCCAAAGGGGTGGAGCTGAGGAGGAGGTGGATCAACATGTTAAGGTTGCTGGTGCCACTGGAGGTGTCGAAGCTGAGGATCATGTGATGATTAATATGTAGCAGTTGCTGGCAGATATCTTAGACTAGACCTAGGATAGATCTCAGGGACATGATCCCCTTATAGCTTAGACCAGGATTTCTTTTGCTTTCTTTCTAGACATTTGACATTTTTGGCCCTGCTTGGCTTGTTTTTATGTAAACTTAGATGCTTTTTACACACTTTTTCATTACTTTACTTTATGCATGCTGAACTTTTCTTTTCTATTCTGAAACCACTGAATATTGTTGCTTGTTAAGCCATGCTGTGACTTTAGCATAACTAACTGAAAAACTGACTTCACAAAACCCTGGCAGTGGCTAGGGATGCTAAGAGCTGATATAACCTGACTAACTAATCAACAAGGACCATTTAGAGAGTTAACTGTTGAACAGTCAAAGTTCGGGATCACAATGAACTGACCCAATTTTGACTGACAGGTATTACCTAAGGCTTGTGGGTTAGGACCAGCTCTTCTGAGGACTCGTGCTATCATGCTATTTCACAGTGGGAGAACTAAGTTCAAGGGATACCAATTGTGAGACATTGCAATTATAATTGATGTTGACGAATAAGATCAAGTTCAATAATAAATTGGGGTTCTGGAATTTGTGTTCTAATTTTTGCATAGGCCATTCAGTACGAGATGACCTACAAAACATTTTCTTTCATTTCCTTTTCTTTTGTCCTAATTTTTCCCGAATTGTCCTTGGCGGCTCAACCTGTAGAATTTTTCTTTCTTTTCCTTTAACTTAACTTGTGCCTGGATCGCCCTTTCAGGCTTTCAAGCCTGTAGGCTTTTTCCTTTCTTTTTGTCTTAATTTTTACCTTGATCGCCCTTTCAGGTTTTCAATCCAGTAGACTAATGCTGACTTTTGCATAAACATTATTTGTTTTGTGGCTTATCAGTATTTTGTCTTTTGTTCGATGATATGCACGTAGTAAAGCTAACAACAAAGATGCATAAAATGTAGAGAAAAATTAATGTTCATATACTTGCAATTATTTTCACCTAAGGACATGCATGCATTCATAAGACCAGGATTTTTAGCAAATCATAACATGTTTATTGATAAGATTAATTTGAGTACATAGGCAATGATAATGATTTCCGATGGTTAACCCCTACTGTCTACCGATCCTTTTACATATTTTCCAGAAAGCAACTGACATTTTTCTCTTAATGCCATAACTTTTGCCTAAGCTGCCCTTTTTGGGTTTTCAACTTAGCGGGCTTAATTCGCATTGGAATACCCTAACTTTTACTTGACTAGTTTGTAGAATACAGATCAGTGGGTTGGACCCTAATTTTTGCCCGAGCAGTAGAGGACCACTCATCAGGTGATTTATTTCTATTTATTTTATTTAATAAGATGTTTTTCTGTGATTTATTTCTTTTGACCAAGACATGATAACGCTTAAGCCTATCTTCATTCACTAGATTCAGGAATTCATTTCTACCCATGTCTATGAGCTTGATTCCTCTCTTGCTAATGACTTTCTTAACCACAAATGATCCTTCCTACTTAGGTCAAAATTTTCCCCTAACATCTGTATTTACTTTGCATAGCTATTTAAGAACCAAATCACCCGCCTTAAGAGGTTTCTTTAGCTATCTAACCCTATTATTGTAAGCTCAGGTCATCCATGTAGGTTGTCAAGTGCTTTAAGTCGCTTCTCATCTATCAGATTCAACTGCTCATATCTAGCCCTTGCCTAATCTGACTCCTTCAATTGAGCTTCAAGTGCCACCCATAGAGATCTTAGTTCAGTTTTAATAGGCAATACGGCTTCCATTCCATATACCAAGGAGAATGACGTTTAGTCAGTGGAAGTCCTTACACTGGTTCTATATCCCCAAATTGTGAATGGAAGCTTATCAGCCCAAACCCTGTAGGTAGATACCATCTTAGATAGGATTCTCTTGATTGACTTATTGGCATCTTCAATTGCCCCATTAGCCTGTGGTCTATATGGAGAAGATCTATGGTGCTCAATGTTGAACTTTTCTAATAATTAGCTCCTTGAAACTGTACCGCATTGTCGGAAACCACTTAGTGTGGAATTTTATATCAACCAAAAATATGCCTCTCTATGATCTTGGCCATCTTCTTAGCAGTGATCTTAGTGTAGGATTTGGCCTCTATCCATTTTGAAAAATAATCCACAGTGACTATGATGAATCGGTGTCCATTGGTCAATGATGGTCAAATTTCGCAAATTATATCTATCCCCCATGCCGAGAAAGGCAAAGGAGTAGACAATTTGTGAAGTTCAGTTGGGGGTAAATGTTGTATATCCCCATGAATCTAACATTTTTGACATTTTATGACTTTGTCGATATAGTCAACATTCATCGTGGTCCAGAAGTACCCCATTCTATGAATCTTCCTAGCTAAAGACATTCCATTCATGTGTGGGCCACACTCCTCTAAATGTACCTTATGCATTACCTTTTTTGCCTCTTTCTCCGTCAAACATCTCAACAGTAACCCCTCTGCGGTTCTTTTAAAGAGATCATCTTCTATAAGTCTGAACTCTGTAGCTAGCCTTCTAATAATCAAGCGGTCTGAATTGGACTCCCCTTTAGGGCACCCTCCTCCACTTAGGAATCTCTTAATGTCATCTAACCAACAAGCCTTATGCTCCTCCACAGACATGACTTAAACTATCTTGTAGAATGGGAAATGGGAAATTTCCATTATTGAGGGGTGGATAGGCTGGGTCTCTCCTCCTTCCCACATAGATGCTAAAGTAGCCAAGGAATAGGCCATCTGATTCTTATCTCTTGGCACAGGTTGAAAGAAGCACTGATTAAATTGTACTGACAAATCCTAAATTGCTTCCATGTATAGTTTGAGTGACTCTTCTTTGATTTCCCATTCTCCAACTACCTGCTTAATCACTAGTTTGAAATCACCAGTACCTTTGCTTCTTTTGCTCCCACCTTTTAGAAGGCATCGAGACTAAAAAGGCAGTCTTTGTACTCAGCTCCATTATTGGTGACTGGGAATTCTAGCCGCTTGCTTAGTGGGATAACTTTGCCTTGAGGTGTAATGATGATCACCCCATGACCGGTACCCCTTTAGTTTACAGATCCATCAAAGTACATGATCCATTCGGCCTTCTCTACTTCCATTCTTACTAACTACTAAACAAGAAAATCTAGATTTTCTACATAATCTGACTCTATGGGCTGGCTTGCTAGGAATTCAACCACTGCTCTCCCCTTAATTACCTTCTTTGTGACATACTCGATATCAAATTCGAAAAGCAAATGAAGCCAACAGGAGATTTCCCCTACCAATGTGGGGGAATGATAGAGATATTTCATAGGGTCTACCTTGGCAACTACTTGAATTCTGTAAGAATGGAAGTAATGTCTCAACTTGTTGGCTAACCATACCATTATGGTGCACATTTTTTCCATTATTGTGTATCGTATCTCATACTCCAAAAACTTCTTACTTAAGTAGAAGATAGCATGCTCACTCTTATCATCTTATTCTTAAACTAATATTGCACCTACGGATGACTCTTCTATAGCCAAATGGACCATCAGCAGCTTACGAGGCATTGGAGGCTTCAAAACTAGGGTCATGAGGTAAGCCTTTTTCTTATCAAATGCTATCTGGCATTGCTCAATCCACTCTATTAGCTATTTCTTCCTTAATAACTTATAGATTGGTTCACAAACTATTGTTAGCTTGGCAATTAATCAACTTACATATTGAAGCGATTGAAGAAATGACCTGACTTCCTTTTCCGTTTTAGGAATAGGCTTCTCTTGAATAGCTTTGACTTTGTCGGGGTCAACCTCAATTCCTCTCTAACTGACAATGTGAGCCAAGAGTCTTCCGAAAGTTACCCAAATCACGCACTTCTATGGATTTAGTCACAAGTTGTAATTCTCAATTCTCATCAAGAACCTATCTAAAATTTCAGGATGTTCTACCCTCGTGTTAGACTTTTCTAGCATGTCATCTACATAAACCTGAACCTCCTTATGGATCATGTTGTGTAGTAGTGTGGTCACGACTCTTTGATAGGTGGCTCCCATGTTCTTTAACCGAAAATGCATTACTTTATAATAATATACTCCCCATTCTATAATGAAGGCGGTCTTTACTTTGTCAATGATGTCCATTAGGATCTAATTATACCCAGGGAAACCATCTCGGAATGAATACATTGTGGCCCTAGAGTAATATCGATTAGTACATCAATATGAGGCAATAGGAAATCATATTTTGGAGATGCTCTATTCAAATCGCGGAGGTCGACGCACATCCTAACCTTTCCATCCTTGTTTGGGACTGGTGCAACATTTGCTAACCATGTCGGATATGCAATTACCTCGATGAACTTAACCTCCAGCAACCTGGCTACTTTGGCTTTGATCTTGTCGGCCCATTCTAGATGCAGTCTCCTTAACTTTTGCTTAACTGGTTTGAACTTCAGATTAGTTGGGATACGATGCTTAGAGATTTGATGATCTACCCCGGGCATATCTTTATAGGACCAAGCAAAATCATTGACATGTTTTCTAAGCACTTTTATCATCTCACTTTTTTATAAGGGTTAAGTCACTAGCTTTGGTTACCATTTGTGGGTTTTCTATAGTACTCAAGTTAATTTCATGCAATGAAACATCGTGAATGCTAAAAATATTATGTGTATGGTCAGATGAATGCATGGTGCCGTCAGGCGAAACATCAAAAAAGTAAGCCAAATCATTATCACTATCATTAGGATGCCCGAAGGCTACATCATTTTCATTACATATAACATCATTGTCATCCTCCACAAGTGGAGGGTCTTCATAGTCACTGATCAAGAGATGGGTCAGGTCGTGATCTAGGTCTTGCAACTGGTCTTTATTCAAAACACATCCATGGCAACTCTTGTGACTTGGGCAAGGTTTCTCAAAGCTTTATGGATGGGCGTCTTCTTCTCATTTCCCAAACTTAGTATGGTATACATAGCAATGGTTAGAGTATCAATGGCTCTGTCCACCTCGACTTTTGACGAGTCGGTGGTCTTTGCTTTCTTGTGACACTTTTCCGCTTCAGAGGATGCCTTGTAACACTTAGGAATAGTCTTATATGCTTTTATAAATGCCATCTTGTGAAGAGGAGGGCATAATCTGAAGATGAATCGGTCGGCTAATTCCTTCTCACGAGGCCTTTGTTTGAGAGTTAGCGAAACAGTAAACCGTCTTTGAAAATAGTCGTGAATAGGTTCCCCACTCCATTGTTTGATGACCATCAAGTCAAAGATGGATGGTTCCTCCTTGATCCTTTTATTCTATGATATGCGCTTCTATACTTCTTCTTCTTCCAAAACCAAGTTGATCATGGCTACCTTCTCCCCCCTTATCATGAGTTCGCATATTTTTCCCTCATTAATCAAGCAGGTGATGGCTTGGTGGAGATCTTCACATACTTTCATCGGATGATTAAGGTTAACATGGTACACATAGAAATGCCCCCTCTCCTCTGGTTTTGGTGAAACATAGGGCATAAGGTGCTTGATCAACCCATACTTCTTCAATTTTTTGAAGATCTTCATAAGAGGGGTTTCCTAAGGTTAGTTGTCATTAAGACTCAAGGGGTGAATCTTTTGGTCATGATTCGTGCCATAGGGTAAACCCTTAAAATAAGGAAGGATTGTCCCCTTTGGCATAACCACGATGTTGGGAACCAGACTGGAGTATTTGTTATGGCGAACTTGTGAAACGGCCACTTGGCGGAGCAAATGAGACCCACTATTAGCTGAGTGGAGTGTTGAATTTGCTGACCGGGTTGACTGATGAAATTGAGCCATCAGGTAGACCGAGGTCGTGACTAGTGTGGGAGATTACAAAATCTTGATTTGAACTGAGGTGGCAACCAAAAGATCAGTACATGCGGGGTGGGTTATGCATGGGCAATTTACAATAGTGCATGGTGAGGTTAATTACGAGGGAATACAACACAACGCATGCTAATAGTGTCCTCCAACCTTATTCCTCCCGTCGATTCTGAAGGGATTTTCCTTTCTTTACCACGAGGATAACAAAGTACGACCTAGTCTAATCTCATTGGGAAAAGGTACCTAGAGGATAAAATTCTATGGCTTTCGATAAGAATGGTGTATAGGCATATCGAAAGTTGATGTAGTAGGTTCCCATCGCACTAGGCCTCTTTTGGATGGAGATGACAATGAGTGCTCCACCAACTAGAGTGTCCCTAATTCCTTGTAGGCATGAGTGACACTTTCGTTAGTTTCACGGAAAAAATAGGGCACCCTAACCTAGCGCTAGAAGAAGAGCGCATTTATTTATATAGAGAAGGACATGAAAAGATGGAGTGTAATAATTTTCCCAAATGATGAAAAAGAAAATGGGTTGAATTAAGTAAATGATTTTTAAAGCTCATCTTAATCTTTTAAGTTTTTCAAAATCAAACCAAAATTTTTTAATTTTAAAGATTATTATCCCCAGCAGAGTCACCACTGTGAACTCTCGGTGGTTGAAGATATGTGGATTTCCCTTAGCGCCTTGTGGCAGGTTCCACTAGGGATGTTGTATACTTTAGGGGTGATGAAACCGTTTAGTTCAAGTTTGCACAATTCAACAAATTTAATGCAGAAAAGAATCGAGACTCAAATCTCGATACAAATGATAGAGTCGCTACCCAAGTTGTCTACTTGGGAAAGAGTTTTGGTACGGTTCCCATTTGGCGGGAGACTCATACCTTTTGGATCAGAGATTCGGGTATCCGATGAGTCACTTATTTCTCATTTAGTTAATTGAAAATTACATTCACCGCTTAAAAATGTTTTCTTTTCATCATTTGCGGAATTATTACAGAAATCCCATTTTTTCTACACTCTTTCACACTTGATTCATGCGTTCAACAATTTATAATAAAGCATGACCATTGAAATGGGGGATAAAAATTACAACCGGGGAAAATGGGGGAGTTGTAAGAACTTATACTTTTGTTCTTAATTATAAAATAAAATAAATAAATTTGTCTGCATCCACAATGATTAGCAAAGTTTATGGTGCATTATAAGTCAGTATTTTGTTAAGAAAAATGTGATTATGTTGTGTGGCGGTTTTACGATCGATAGTGCCTGAGAGGCTTCTAGGATCAGAGAGAAATAATGGGTCATTAACGCTTTTTGTTATGAAAACACATTTTAATTTTAGTCGGATGATTTACCAGATTATTACTGAAATCGATTGCATGGCAAATGGAGAGGTTGGTTCATTTTAAAGGTTAAAATGGAAAACAAGAGTCTGCCTTGGGGGCCAGTACCCATACGAGTAGGGTGGGACCCATACAGCTATTGGTGGGATCCATACGGGTCATGTTAGGACCCGACAGATTCTCATTTCAATTTAGAATAGAGAAGATTTATAGAAAAATAAACAGAGTGAAATGGGATTTCCCTCCATATAGGTATGGTGCACTAGTTTAATATCTCTTGGGAGATAAAAGGTACCAGTAAGGCCCATTTGGGTCAGGATTGTTGTGAACTGATAATCACTTTGAACATGCGTAACAGGAGTGGTGAAAATTCAAAATTTTGTCCCTTGTCCTTACGAACTCCTATTAGTTGGAAAACAAATAAAGCCTTAACTAAATAATTCTCTACCAAGGTTAGCATGCATACGCTAGGCAAACCATAATTCTAAATTATATCATAGCATAAATATTTTATACTAAGCATGTTATAACCCTAAGCTATAACCAAAGAATAAAATAAACTAAGCATACAAAACAACCTAAACATAATTATTAAGTCTAAAAATGCTTAAAGAAAAAGACAATAATTAAAAGAGAAAGAAAGGAAACTTACAAGTTGAAAATGTCTTTAGCAGAACCTCCTTGCACAGGCCTCCAAGCGTAGATAGCCTCTATGAGTAACCACATGAACCCACCAACCGAAACCTCCCAATGATGAAGAACTGAAGAGTCTTGAGTAGCTGCTAGACCACTCCAAAAGCCCACCCGAAAATATTAACTAGAGGTGCTCGAATAAATTCAAGCTCCACAAAAAGAACTTTGCTCTAAAGTTAACTCGAGAGACAACATGTGGAATCTCAACTCAAGACTTAGAAGAGAGCAAATGCTGTGATTTGAAAAGGTGAAAGGAGGTGCCTACTTATAAGCTTGGGGAAGCAAAATGCTTCCCCATTTTCCAATGTGTGATTAGGATTTCTCCTAATCCCACACGGGTCAATCACGCAGACCCCCATGGGTTCACAGGTTGGCCCGCGCGCAGCATGCTTAGCATGCTGCATAGTAGCTTGCATATGGCAGGCCACAATGGCCATTCTTGCTTCATAAGCTGGGCTTGTAGGCCTTCCCGCAAGCCCAGCTAGCGGGTTGGGCTGCATTGGGCACACCTAGCGCTGCCCAGCAGCGCTGGTGTGACCTAACATGTGGGCTTGCGGAAGTGCCCAGCCTACAGCCCCTTAGCCGCTATATGGGGCCCCAAAATGTAGGCCCCATTTGAGTAGAGTTCAACCCTTTTACCTCAATTGAAAAATCCCCTGTTAATCCCTCTTTTAAAAGTTAATTTATTTTATGACTCTAATAAATTAGTTATCAATAAAAATAAATTATTAGCTGATCCAAATAATAATCTAATTATTATTATGTTATATTTTTGTAATATAATGAATATATTAATTCTTTACTCAGTCCAATGAAGGTCCAATGTGTGTGACCTTATAGGATCCCAAAGTATTGTGCTGTTAAGGCTTAAACAATCCATGCTCTATAAGAACTATTGGCTCGAGGTTCTAGACCGTCAATAGAACTTGATTACCTTAAATGACTGCAGTACGCCTCTAGCAAAGGTCTACCATCCCCACTACTCTAAACATCATTTATGCCCATGACTTAATCATGGTTAATGTAATAGTTATCAAACGTGATGAACTCCTTCCATTCATTAATATTAGTACCATCTGATTTATTGAGTTCGGTCAAAGTGTTAACCCACTGATAGCGGGGTTGCACTGAGCTCGGTCAAAGTGTTAACCCACTGATAGCGGGGTTGCGCTGATAGCGGGGTTGCACTGAGTTCGGTCAAAGTGTTAACCCACTGATAGCGGGGTTGCACTGAGCTATCCTAGTTATTTACTTATTTATCGAAGTATATAATGCTTTTTACCATAATGTGTTTGAATAGAAACTACTTCTATAAAAAACATACTCCGATAAGAGGTTTATAGCAATCATCACTTGAACAAGTTGCTAGGTACAATTCCTTAATATATCTAGAGCGATGGATTCTTTCCGACTACATAGCTTACCAACTTGCTATCATCACCATACCTGTAATCACCTATGACACCCTAAATTAATGAGTGCATAGGAATGATCCAAAGTATAGCAATAGTACCACATAAGGTAACTAGCAACTCAAGTATGAGATTATTCACAAAGCAACTGCATAAAGATAAGAACTAACACCTTCATATATACACCAAGTTTTTATCTAATTACGGTCTCCAATATATCCACCAGATATATCCATGTGTCAATCTTAAGGCACAACCTTCAGCTATAGGAGATTAACTCCTTCAACCCATTCCAAGAAAGTTGGCCACATGCTAGTCTTACTACTTCATTAATATCCTTTCTAGATGAAACTATAACTAGGGATAGTTTAGACATAATCATAATTACACATGGAGCAGATCTCCCTAAGCATATTCCAACTATGATCTCTCACTTCATGTTATGATAAATGTCAAGGACTTTTGTATATAGATGTCAATGAATATATTTTAAGCAGTCATAATATACATGGACACACTAATATAAAAAAAAAAGATAAAATGCCTTTATTAATAAAATGAATTATTTGTACCACTACATAATTAAGATATATCACCCTAATTTCCTTAAGGGCATACATCATATCTAACAAACTCCCACTTTCACTTAGGCCAATTAGCCATATGTCTTAATCTATATGCTTTCACATGTTGGTCATGTTTGACTTGCGTCAATGGGTTCATCAGACCATCCATGAGGTTCTGATCAGTGGATGCATATTCTAGTCCTATTATCTTATCATCAACAATCTTCCTGATTATATGACGCTTTCTAGATGCATGTCTATTTTTCTGATGAGACCGTGGTTCCTTTGCTTGAACTACAGCAACTGGGTTAACAGTCTCAGGCACAACACCAAGATCACCAATAAATTTCTTTAACAAGACTGCTTATTTTGCTACTTTGTACGCAACAACGTATTCAGATTCCATGGTTGAATCAGCAGTACTTTCTGGCTAAGAACTTTTCCAGCATACTTCCCCTCCATTTAACATATACATAAAATCTGACTGAGACCTAAAGTCATCCTTGTCAAATTGTATACTTTCATCGGTGTAACCTTTAATTGTTAGGTCACCATCTCGACATATGAAGAACTCATCTTTATTCCTTCTCAGGTACTTAAGAATTGCTTTGATGGCCATCCAGTGCTTTTCACCTAGATTCGATTGATATCTACTTGTAAAGCCCAAAGCCTAAGAGACATATGGCCTAGTACATATCATAGCATACATGATGGATCCTATCGTGGATGCATAGGGTATATCCTTCATGCGCACTCTTTCTTGAGCTATCTTCAGACACTCAGTCTTAGATAGGTTAAGCCCTTTAGTCATCAGGAGATAACCTTTCTTCTAATGCTCAAGGTTGAATCCAATCAATACCTTATCCATATATGTACTTTGAGAAAGACCTAATAGCCTCTTGGATCTATCCCTATAGCTCTTTATACCTAGTATAAATCCTGCTTCACCAAGGTCTTTCATGGGAACTTTCTTGATAACCATATTTTAATATTTTGAAGAAGAGAAACATCGTTTCCTATTAGTAAAATGTAATCGACATATAATACTAAGAAAATGATTGCACTCCCACTAACCTTATTGTAGACATAAAGCTCACTAATGTTTGGACATAAATCCAATTCACTGATTATCTTATCAAACCTTATATTCAACCTCCTCAGTGCTTTCTTGAGTCCATAAATGGACCTTTGAAGTTCGCATACCTTCGAGCCATTCGGAGTTGTAAAACCTTCAGGTTGTGTCATATACACATCCCTGTCCAGATCCCCATTCAGAAATGCTATTTTAACATCCATCTGCTAGATCACATAATTATAATAAGCAATAATGGTGAGGAGTATCCTTATGGATTTAAGCATAGATACTGGAGAGAAAGTATCATTATAGTCAATACCTTCACGTTGACTATATCCTTTCGCAACCAACCTTGCCTTATGGTAATTGCATTACCATCCATGTTAGTCTTCTTCTTGAAGAACCACTTGCACTAGATCGGTTTAACCTCTTCTGGTGCATCAACCAAATTCCAAACTTGGTTCTCATACATGGAATCCATTTCTGGTTACAAGGCTTCAAGCCACTTTTCAGAATCTAAGCTTTTCATTGCTTCATCATAGGTTTTTGGTTCGTCATCCTCCATGAGGTATAGTTACTTATCTTCAGTGATGACAAAAATATATCTATCGGGACCTTTATGAACACGACCTGATCTTCACAATGTTTGTGTTTTGATAGGTTATTCTTGGATCACACTTTCTTGTGTATCTAGAACGGGGTCAATCAGTTGATTGCCTGTTTCTTCCTCTTGAACTTCTAGTACAAAGTTGCTCCCACTGACTTTTGCAAGTATATGTTCCTCTTTGAGAAGGTGATCACTCCGAGACACAAATACCCTTTGCATCTCGGGTTGGTAAAATAAATACCCAATAGTTCCCTTTGGATATCCAATGAAGAGACACTTGTCAGATTTAGCGCTTAGCTTATCTAGTGGTATCCTCTTTACTATAGTAGGATAACCCATACTGTTAGGTGACTTAGAGATGGCCATTTATTACACCATCTTTCATAAGGTGTAAAATCAACTGATTTAGGGGGCACTCTGTTTAATACATAAACCGCACTCCTAGTGCATATCCCAAAAGGATTTACTGAGATCTACTTGACTCATCATGGACCGAACCATATCTAGGAAATTTTGATTCCGCCTTTTAATTACTCCATTGTGTTGGGGTGTCCAAGGAGGGGTCCATTGGGGAACTGTCCCATTTTCTTTTACATAATCCTGAAATTCCTCACTTAAGTACTCTCCACCTCGATCAGATTGAAGTGCTTTAATACTTTTCTCAAGTTGTTTCTCTACTTCATTTCTAAATATCTCGAGTTTATGAAAACTTTCAAACTTGTGCTTCATTAAGTACAGATAACCATATCATGAGTAATCATCGATAAAAGTTATGAAGTATGAGTACCCTTGTAGTGCCTAAACACTTATTGGACCATATACATCAGTATGTATGAGTTTCAATGTACTTGTGGTACGTTCACCCTTCCCTTTAAAGGGTAACTTTATCATGTTTCCTTTTAAACAAGGTTCACGATCACCATAACAATCTAAGTCTATTGGGCTCAGGTCACCACTCTTATACAACTTGGTTAAGCAATCTATGTTTATATGGCCTAGACGATAATGCCAAAAGTAGAAGGATTTCTCATTATCTAATTTAACTTTCATTACATTGTTCATATTAAAAACTTCTATTTTAGTATCAAGAATATAAATGCCACCATTAAACATCCCATAACCATAAAGAACAATATTCAAGCGAGTCTGATAACTATTATAAGAAAATAAAATTTAAAATCCCTCTACTACTACACATGCAACAGACATAATATTCTTAGTAACGCTCAGAATGTAGTAAAAATTATTCAAAACTAAAACTAAGCCACTTCGGCAAATAATATTAAAGCTTCCTATGGCTAGTGTAGCAACTCGGGCTCCATTTCCCATACGTAGGTTCATCTCCCCTTTTGCAAGCTTCCTACTATTCCTTAGTCCCTGCATAGAAGTATAGATATGAGAAGCACAACTAGTATCCAATACCCAAGTTCATTCATTAAGAAAAGTAGCATAGTTTTCAATTACAAATATACTTGAAGTAGATGCCTCTGCAGGCTTCTTCTTCAAATGTTCAGAAGTGGGAGCTCTACAATCCCTCTTCAAATGTCCTCGTCTCCCGATTTGGAAGTAGACATGTTTAGATGTCTTTTTTTTCTTTCTTCTTCTTACTGATTCTTTTCTTGGCCCCCAATGCCTTCTTCTTCTTATTAGAAGTTTTGCTCTTCTTGAGCAACAATAGTGTCTTTTGATCTTTCTTAATCTGCGGTTCTACTATTTTCAGCATTTTGATAAATTCTGGAATTGTAGAATTAATTTTGTTCATGTAATAGTTAGTCACAAAATTTGAGTAACTATATGTTAAGGACATCAACACAAGGTCGATACTTAACTCGTGATTCATTTTGAATCCTAATCAATTTAGCTTCTCAAGGTATCCCAAGAGTATTAGTAGATGCTGAGAGCCAGAGGTGCCAGCCTGCATCTTGACTCCAAAAAGGAGTCAAGAGGTCTCATACCTCTCTGTCCTTTCTCACTCGGTAAAGAGCTCCTCAAGATGGAGAACCATGTCCTCTAAGTTTATGTTCTCATGTTATTTATGAAGGTTAGGATTCATGGACCCCAACATTATGCATGTCACAGTCTTACAATCTTTCTTGTGGTTCAACTAGGCATTATATTCCACTTGATCCTCAACATCAAGTTCAATGGGCAAAATTTTGTTTTGAATATAGCCAATTCCTTCGGATATGAGAATTATTCTCGCAGCTTGAAACCAATAAGAAAAGTTCAAGCCATTTTTTTTGGTGTCAAGTCACAGACGAAGATTATGTTGGAAGTCATTTTTAACCTAAGATATAAGAAAAGAAAAAATTGTTTAGATTTTAGTATTTAGTACATGTATTTAATATAAGGACTTTTAATTAAATACATTCATCATATTATTTTCTTTGAAATTTACAATTGCCCATTCTATTGAATTCGAGAAGTTTAGCCTAGGTAAGTTTCCTAGTAGGTAGCATCCATAACTCGTCTATTACGACCCCCAATTTTATGAGTCAAGTCATACTAGTAAGTTATATTTGGAATCCTATTCTATTTACATTGTATGCAATTGCTAATTTATTTAAGTTCTCTAATATGAAGGGACATGTGCTCTTACATTTGCATCTCCTTGAATATGTCTCAGTCATGTGGCTAGCCCCCAATTTTATGGTGGACTACCCCAGTCCTGTTAAGGCAGACCCTATCTCAATTTTTGTAACCGATCGATGTAGACGAAAAAGGTAAGCTTCGTGCAACACTTTTATAGCCCAAAAGACTATATTGTAATTTTGAGTAAGGAAGACTATGACTTGCCTCAATATCTTTACTTTGGGATTTTATTGGTGTTAAACGTCTCACCCAATCTAGGATTTTATTGGACAGACATATTTATAATAATTTATATTAATTCAGGGAATTTTAGAATTAATTTATAAGGTCTAACCTTGGGTGGGTTCAAGCTCTTTACTATAACTATTCCATCAACCTAGATTACATGTAGAATAATTAACATTTTTATTTGTTATATTTATATTGCATTTCCTTTAAGCTTTTATTCAATAATTTAATATTTACTTTGTTATAGAAACATATGCAAGAACCCTCTTATATACTATAAATAAATCAGTCAATATTTAACCCCCTCTTTATTAACTCAAGCTACACTCATATATATTCCCAGGCAAGAGAGGTGCCCTATGAGGAGTAGACACAAAGTCCAATCCTTGCCAAAACATATACGGGCACAAGCTTGAGAAAACATGGATTCTCTTAGACTAATAAATTTCATTCTTTCAGTTCATGTAAATTGAAAGCATCTATGGCCCATGTAACTTATATAATTTATTGAGTCTTTGATAGGTTTTAAGTAAGTTGAGCAGGCTTATTCAAAATTATCTATAACCATTTTCTAACCATGAAATGGAAGCCTAAGTTCATCTATTGTTCTAAACAATTAATAAAACTTGAAACATTTCATATAGAAAATAAAATTTAGTTTGCTTCTAACTTAATTATGCACTAAATAAGTAGGCTCTGATACCACTATTAGGAACTGACACACACTTTGAACATGCGTAATAGGCATGGCGAAAATTCAAAATTTTATCCATTGTCCTTAGGAACTCCTATTAGTTGCATAATAAATAAAGCCTTAACTAAATAATTCTCTACCTAGGTTAGCATGCATAGGCTAGGCATACCATAATTCTAAATTATATCTTGGCATAAATATTTCGTACTAAGCATGTTATTACTCTAAGAAATAACCTAAGCATAAAATAAACTAATCATGCAAAACAACCTAAGAGTAATTATTAAGTCTAAAAATGCTTAAAGAAAAAGACCTAATAATTAAAAGAGAAATAAATGAAACTTACCAATTGAAACGTGTTTTAGCAGAACCTCCTTGCAAAAGCCTCTAACCGTAGGACAACCTATATGAGTATCCACACAAACCCCACCAACAAAAACCTCCCAATGAGGAAGAACTGAAGAGCCTTGAGTGGCTACTAGACCACTCCAAAACCCCACCTGAAAATATTAACTAGATGTGCTTGAATAAATTCAAGCTCCCCAAAAAGAATTTTGCTCTGAAGTCAACTGAAGTGATAACAAGTGGAATCTCAAGTCAAGACTGAGAAGAGAGCGAATGGTGCGATTTGAAAAGGTGAAAACAGGTTCCTATTTGTACGCTTGGGGAAGCAAAATGCTTCCCCATTTTCCAATCTTGGATTAGGATTTCTCCTAATCCCACACGAGTCAATCACGCAAACCCCATGCGTCCATGGGTTGACCCGCACATAGCATGCTTAGCAAGCTGCACAGTAGCCTGCGCAAGGTAGGCCACAACGGCCTATCATGCTACACAAGTTGGGATTATAGGCCTTCTCGTAATCCCAACTTGCAGGTTGGGCTGCACTGGGCACACGCAACGCTGCCCAATAGTGCTTATATGGCCCACCTTGTGGGCTCATAGAAGTACCGAGCCCATAGCCCCTTAGCCGCTATATGGGGCCTTAAAATGTGGGCCCTATTTGAGTAGGTTTTGACCCTTTTACCTCCATTGGAAAATCCCCTTTTAATCCCTCTTTCGAAAGTTAATTTATTTTATATCCCTAATAAATTAGTTACCAGTCAAAATAAATTAGTGGCTTAACCAAATAATAATCTAATTATTATTATGTTATATTTTTGTAATAGAATGAATCTATTAATTCTTTAATCAATCCGATGAAGGTCTAATTTGTGTTACCTTATAGGATCCTGAAGTATTGAGCTGTTAGGGCTTAACCAATCCTTGCTCTATAGGAGTTAATTGCTCGAGGTTCTAGACTGTGAATAGAACCCGATTACCTTAAATGACTATAATACGCCTCTAGTAAGGGTGTACCATCCCCCATTACTCAGAATGTCATTTGTGCCTATGACTTAAACCTTGTTAATGCAATGGTTACCCAATGCAATGAACGCCCTCCATTCTTTAATATTAGTACCATATGGTTTATTGGGTTCGGTCAAAGTTTTAACCCACTGATAGGTTGGTCTAAGCTATCCCAGTTATTTACTTGTTTACCAAAGTACATTACTTTTCACCATAATGTCTTTGAATAGAAACTCCTTCTATCAAACACATACTCTGATAAGAGGTTTACAACAATCATCACTTCAACAAGTGGCCACGTATAAGTCGTTGATATATCTGGAGTGATGGATTCTTTTCGACTACATAGCTTACTAATGTGTTGTTATCACCATACCTATAATCACCCGTGACACCCTAAATTGATGAGTGCATAGGAATGACCCAAAGTATAGCAATAGTACCGCAGAAGGTAACTAGTATCTCGAGTATGAGGATATTCACAAAGCTACTACATAAAGATAAACACTAACACCTTGATATATATACGAAGTGTTTATCTTATTGCAGTCTCCAATATATCCACCAGATATATCCATGCGTCAATCTTAAGGCACCACCTTTAGCTATAGTCTCACTGCTTTGTCAATATCTTTTCTTGATGAAACTATGACTATGGATAGTTTAGACATAATCATAATTGCACATGAAGAAGATCTCTCTAAGCATAGTCCAACTACGATCTCTCACTTCATGCTCTGATATATGTCAAGGACTTTTGTATACAGAAATTAATGAATATATTTTAACCAGTCATAATATATATGGACACACTGATATAAACAAAAGATTAAATGCCATTATTAATAAAATGAATTATTTGTACCACTACATAATTAAGATATATCGCCCTAATTGCCTTAAGGGCATACATCATATCTAATAAGGACCAGACCCAAAATAATATCATAGGATAGATGAAGAAAACTAAATCAAAATGACAATAAAATAAATAGAGTGTGAGTCTCTTTGAAACTTAGGAGCGTATCTTTACACTGTGAATCCACTTTGAAGTGATTCCTATGCCGAGAGAGAGCCTAACCAAAGCAGATGATGAAATGATGAATTAAAAACTATTTAGTGAGTGTTTGTGCGGATAGAACCCCCCTACATTCTAATAAATGAAGTTAGGAATGAATAAAATGTGGACAAAACCTCAAGGAATGGGTTTTCTCCCTATTTTATACCTCCTATACCTCAACTCTACCCTTGCTAATACTTGTAAATGGCTGAAGATAATAAACTATATTGACTATTTTCTTTTCTAATTTTACTCCCCTTAAAAATGAGGTAAAAAGCCTCTATTTATAGGGGAAGTTGAGTCTGATCACAATAAATTACATTCGTGACTGGTTTCCTCTAAAAATGGTATGATATACCTACCATTCTAACTATTTAGGGAAGCATGGACCCGTACAAGTGGGGTGGGACCCATATAGATCTGAGTGCGACCCATACGGGTCCCTCCTAGGCTGGTGAGGGGTTTCAACCTATATGGGTCAACTGGTGGACTTGTACAACTAGGTGTGACCCATATAGGTCCCTAAGGGTAGACTAAGTGTCTAACTTTTGCTAAAATACATCTTTGCTGTAGTAGGAACACCTCTAATGGATAACACTTGTAAAGGATTGCACTATCTAAGTCGTATCATCATTTCATGAGAAGGGCCATTAAAATCCAGTGCTCATAAGGGTGAGGTTAATTACAAGGGAATACAACACAACATATGTGAAACATTTCCTCCAACCTTATTCCTCCTGCCTATTCTGAAGGTATTTTCCTTTTATTACCACGGGGATAATAAAAGGCGACCTAGTCTAATCTCACTGGAAAAAGGTATCTAGAGGATAAAATTCTAAGGCTTTAGATAAGAATGGTGTAAGTACATATCAGAAGTTGATGTAATAGGTTCCCATCGCACCAAGCCTCTTTTAGAGGAAGATTACAATGAGTTCTCCACCTACTAAAGTGTCCCTAATTCCTAGGGTGCATGAGTGAAACTTTCATAAGTTTTATGGAAAAAAATGGGCACCCTAACCTAGCATTGGAAGAACAGCACATTTAACTCTAGAGAGAAGGAGGTGAGAAGATCGAGTGTAATAATTTTCCCAAATGATGAAAAAGAAATGGGTTGAATTAAGTAAATGATTTTTGGTACTCATCTTAATCTTTTAAGATTTTAAAAATTAAACCAACATTTTGCAAGTTAAAAGATTATCCCCCAGGATATTCATCATTGTGAACTCAAGGTGGTTGAAGATATGTGGATCTCCCTTGGCACCTTGCGGCGGGGTCCACTAGGGGTTTGTTTGATTTAGGCGTGATGAAATCATTTAGTTCAAGTTTGAACATTTTAACCAATTTTAGTGAATAGAAGAATCAAGACCTAACAACTAAGTTGTCTACTTGGGAAAGAGTTTTGGTATAGTTCCCATTGGGCGGGAGATTCATACCTTTTGGATCAGAGATTCCGGTATCGGATGAGTCACTTATTTGTTATTTAGTTAATTCAAAATTACATTTGCCGCATAAAACCATTTTCTTCTCATAATTTCGGGAATTATTAATTGCAAGGGAACCTATACATTTGTTCTCAGCTATGAAATAAAATAAATAAATTTGCCTGCATCCACAAAGGTTAGCACAGTTTATGGCACATCATAAGTTAGCATTTTGTTAGAAAAAATGTGATTATGTTAGCATGGAGGTTTTACGATCGATAGTGCCCGAGCGACTTATAGGATCAAGGAGAAATAATGGGTGTTCAATGCATTTTGTTATGAAAACACATTTTATTTTTTGTGGGTTAATTTACTGGATTATTAGTGAAACTAATCGCATGGAAAATGGTGATGTTGGTTCATTTTACATGATTAAAAGATAAATGGGGGTTCTTCCTGGCACCCAATTAGCAAGGGTTATCCATAATATTCTTAGAATATTGCAGACACGTGGTTTGAAGGTCGCCTTGAATCAAATCTAGTTTGACTTGATGGTCGATTGGATTCAGGGATGACTTTAATAGCCGGGTGGCTCATTGACCTAGTTTAGTCATTCTGGTTTATTAACAAAGTTAACACTATAGTCACTCGGAGTTCGACTCTATGGTCAATGGTGAGTTCACTTATTTGTCACTCGGGGGTTAACTTGATGGTCAAAGGTGAGTTGACTCTATGGTTAAAGGTGATTTTAGTTATAGTCACTCGAGGGTTGACTCTTTGGTCGAAGGTGAGTAGACTTGCTGATTACTCGAGGGTTGTCTCTATGGTCACTCGAGGGTTGACTCTACTATCAAAGGTGAGTTGACTCATTGGTCACTCGAGGGTTGACTCCATGGTCGAAGGTGAGTTGACTCATCGGTCACTCGAGGGTGGACTCTATGGTTGAAGGTGAGTTGACTCTATGGTCACTCGAGGGTTAACTCTACGATCAAAGGTGAGTTGACTTGCTAGTAACTCAAGGGTCAACTCTATGGTCGAAGGTGAGTTGACTCGCTGGTCACTCAAGGGTCAAATCTATGGTCGAAGGTGAGTTGACTCTATGGTCACTCGAGAGTTGACTCTATAGTCGAAGGTGAGTTGACTCATCAATCACTCGAGGGTTGACTCTATGGTCAAAGGAAAGTTGACAAGCTGGTCACTTAAGGGTTCATGCATTTTGGCTCATGGGCTGAGCCTAGGTCAACTCACTAGTCTTGGTTTGCTTTGGGTTCCTATAACTAAGGAAATGGCATGGCACACATTAATGTCATGGCTGCATAAAGATATGGTTAGTGGTTTTCAGTATATTTATATTTAATAAACCTGCGCATGTAGCAAACGGTTAGATCGTGCCTATTGCCCTTTTAACACCATTTGGTTACTTTGCTTGAAAGCCAATAGGAAACTTAGCAAAGTCTGCTCGCGTGCACTCTGGGTTTTCAGGTAGACCTATGGGGAAGTGTCTATGGTTCATCTATATAAGGGTTTCAGTCAAAGGATTGGCTGTGATTTGGGTACCTTACGCCTTTGTGTACGGGGTCCTAGTGGCCCTAAGCGATCCAAAGGAATCCTTTCCACATATTATATACTCGGGTAGTCTTGCCCTTCAGTGGGCAGGGCTCTCGTATGTTACGCAGAGGGTGTGATCTGATCCATACCCCTCGAGCCCTAAGCAAACTTGGAGATACTTCACTAGAAGACATCTAAGTTTGTTTAAGGGTAAAGAATGCAGATTCTATGCAATCCTAAAATTTGTGTAATGTCAAAATAACCACATATTCCATATTTCCAAGATTTAATTTGAATAATATTTTAATTATTGTGTCAAAAAATGAATTTTTATGAAAATTGCATTTTTATAAAAACGAGTCCCCAGCAGAGTCGCCATTGTGAGTGAGCGGAAAACATCTAGGAGGGAGCACGCGGGGTACGGTGTGTGATTCGGTTTGGTGCAGTTTGAGGAAACCGCAATGTCATTTTTTTTAAAAACGATTGGTCTTATTAAAGAGAAAATTAATTTTATTTTTCTTCATGTAAACTTATTGAAAAAATGTGCTTTTTATAAGCAAAAAATGTGATTATATTGAGAAATATATTTACACATTTTATTAAGAAAAGATATTTTTAAAATAAAGCATTTTTACTTTATTTAAAAATAGAATAGAGTCGCCACTCGGTTCAGCTCCACTGGCAATTGTGGTATACTGATCCTAAATGGGATTTTTATACCAAAAAGAAAGTGAGATTCTGAGTTCGGACACTATAGTTACTCATATTGTTCAAATTGTTTACGTTAATTTTAGGATTTTTGTCGTAATTTTTGCATTACAACGGCTTTATTTTAGAAATAAATTCAAGAAATAAATTGGGCATTATAATGACATAATAAATTGATATTTTCTACCAAAATTTTGGTAGAGCAATGGCAGCACTAGGGTTTTATCTCGGAAACTCGGATAGAGTTTCCTCATATTTTGGATGTTTTATCTGTACCCGCATGCTTATTTACATGTATTATAGTTTAAGTTACACCAGTGGCTCACTTGACTAGAGAACTGAAATGCAATGTGCAATAACATAAGTGATATAAATGAATTTAAGTGAATTTAAAGGTGGGCTTAGAGCTAATTACCCTCGGTTTACCTTTTCGTCTATGTGAGCGGACGACCTTTTTTATGTGATCCACATAAGAGGAGGGCACGGAAACGTAATAAGCGCTGTGAAGCGTGCTATACGGGATTGATCCTTGTTTTAGGCGTGATGAAAAGATAGATTGATATAAGTGTTATTGATGTTGAATTTTAGTCCAATTTACATGTTAAGAGATATGAAATTTGAAATCCCACGTTTTAAGATAGAGTCGCCACCCGGTTTAGCTCTACTGGGAATTTGGATACGATATTCCCACCGGGTGGTTGGACCGTACCTTAAAACAGAGATTTCAAGTTCGGATGATGTTGCTTACTTTTCCTTTATTAAATAACGAACGTTTAAATTTTAATAAGCGCGACTTCAGTTCTTAAGCAATTTAAATCTAGTTAATGTTTGGAGTCTTCGGATTATATAGCCATACATCACATGAAAGCAATAATAAAAGCAAGAAAATTAATTATTATATGGCTTTACAAATACCTATTTTTCTAATGTGGGAAAGTAAATAAAGCGGATAAATAAATAAAAGGGCAAAATCGGGTCCTAACCAAGCTTACCAAATTGGAACCGGCTCCAAACGAGGCAAAATATACACTAATAACCACAAGTAATACAAAAATAAATAAATGCGGTAAGTAAAGGCAAACAAGGGAAAATATCATATTTTTGGATTTTTCGGGACTAAAAATGCAATCATTTGGGCATTTAAAGGAGGATCTAAACAACCTGATAATGAATAAAATAAGCTAAACAACCTAAAATTACTAAAGGCAAATAATAGAATTTTTTTAGAATTTTTAATATGGCAAAAAGATTTATTTAGTTAAAAACTCATTTTTAAACCACTAAAATGAATATTAAACTAATTAAATAATTTATAAAACTGAAAAATAGATTAGAAATTAATTAAAAAATAATTATAGATTATATAAAAAATTTTGGAAATTTTTCAGGTGAAAAACGGGGTAAAAAACAAAAGAAAATGATAAAAAGGGGCCAAAAACACAAAACATGGACTTTTTGGCATTTTTGCCAGTCCAAATGGTAGAGTGGCGCCTGAGATGATACAGTGGTAACCCCAGATGCTGCTGTTACAGCATCTTAAGCTACGTCGTGGCATCTCAAGGTCCACCCGAGCATCTGGCCCGAAAAAACATAAAAAGCCCAAAATCGGTATTTTTACACAAGGTTACCGAAATTTTAAGTCGATTCTCGCAATTTTTTAGTAGATCTGGACTTAAAATGATGAAATAACTTTGATTTCTCGGTTTTAGGATAAAAGACGGATCCAAAAATACCGGTGAAGATATTTGTAGAAATACCGAAAACAAAGGGAAAAGAACAACAAATCACAACCAAGGGCAGCAAAACAAGATAAGAAAATAATTAAAAGATATTTGAACTCAGTTTTGTTACCTAGAGGCCATATCTCCACATTTTGAGACTCAAACCGGTCGTTTGGCAAGCTTTGTGAAGAAATCTGACGAAACAACAACGAAAATAGCCACGAACTTAGTGACGGAATTCAGTGATTTTGTGGGAAAAAGTCCTTACATCCTATTTAAGCTCGTTTTAACCTATGATTTCTAATTATTTTTAATGATTAAGTTAAAAGATTAAGCTAAATAACCCTTAAGAATCCGGATCAATCAAATTTCTCAAGTTTTATATGGCTTTCTCTCTCTAAAACCTAAGAGATTCTAACTGAGAAATTAAAGGTTAAATTTTGGCAAAAAGTCCCTAAGTAGGTGATTTAATGTGTTTATATAGGCCTTACTCACTCCAAATAACTCAATTAGTCCCTAAAAATCCAAAGATTCCCAGAAAAATTGAGTTTATCCAAAATTAGACAGAGAAAGACGGACCTGGCGATGGACTCCGGAAGCATGTGCAGCGTCTCAGAGTAAGACGCTGCGGTGGTAGCAATTCACTACTCGAGAGCGTGGTAAGAAGCTACCATGCACCGCGAGATGCTGTGGCGGCAACGTCTCGCACCGCGCACGCCGCATCTCGGCTTTGTGGCCACTTTGTGGCCATGTCCCAAAAAGATGAGATGGGGCACAATGAGACGCGCATAGGGGCACATCTCATCGCGCCCCACGTCATCTTAGACGCAGCCAGAGCGTCTCGTCGCGCCGGCAAGGGGTATGATGGAAAATAATTTTTTTTATTATCATTATTTCTATTTTTATATTTTTTTTATAATTTAATGAACCTATTTTAATTAAGCGGTCTAACTGAAACAACGCGATTAAGCCGTAATTTTGTCACGAAGATACTTACCAAATGCAATTCAACTCTGAAATAATAGAACATCAAGCCTAGTCATTAGGTCAGAGCAAAACATCATCATTGTTCTGCGGGTCATCGAAAAGACCATGCTCACAGGCTGCCCCTTGTGAGTTTATCATTTGATAGATCAAATGTGATTTCACGAAAGAGGGAGGCATAGGAGGTTATACCTGGGAAAATGGAACCTCGAGTCAGATGTCTACGGATGGTCATGGGATGCATCGTCAATGGACCTATCGAGGGTAGAAAATTCTAAATCGATTGTCTACTGGTAGTTTGAGGATGCACCATCAACGGACCTATTGAGAAGGCAAATCTGAATCGGTTGTCTACTAGTGGTTTGTGGACGCACCATCGACGGACCTATCGATAAGGAAAATCTTGATTTGTTGTCCACTGGTGGTTTGAGGATGCACCATTAACGGACCTTTCTAGAAGGCAAATTTGAATCGGCTGTCTACTGGTGGTTTGAGGATGCACCATCAATGGACCTTTCGGGAAGGAAAATCTGAATCGGTTGTCTACTGGTGGTTTGAGGATGCACCATCAACAGACCTATCGAGAAGACAAATTTGAATCGGTTGTCTACTGGTGGCACTACCGATAGACCTAACACGAATAGAATTTGAAAAGTTAGTAATCATTGTCGATTGAATTTTTAATTACTTAATTGATTTTATCGAGACAAAAAATTTTGCCCCTTCAATTAAGCAATAAAAATAGAATATTGAGAAAAATGAGTTTAGAAATATTCGAGAAGTCCGGGAAAGTCATTGTTAGGTTGATTTTGTGACAATTACATTGAGGCACTCCTAGAGGGCCAAAAGCTGCATCATAGTGCCCCTCAAGAGTTAAAAACTACATGGAGGTGTCCCTAAAGGATTTTCTGAGTTTTGTATTTTGGATCTTCGGATCGATTGTCCATCAGAATCGCCATATGGCATACGAGGCCTCCATCGGGTCCAGCTGATATGCCCCTTGGATTCTCTATCTTTGAAATCAGTTTAGAAAATGTGTTGAGATGCCCCTAATGATTATATCAAGGTGCCCCTGGGAGAAATTCTGAGTTCTAATTTTAGGATCGATCGGGTTATTGTCCATCTGGATTGCCACATGGTGTACCTATCAAGGTAGTTTTGAAGCATTAGTAAACGATATGAATTGCATTTTTATTGCTTAATTGATTTTGTGGAACAAAGATATTTTTCCCTCTTCAATTAAGCAATAAAAGTAGAAGAATGAAATATAAATTAAGTTAGGATTTCTGAGAGTCCGAAGAAGCTGTAGAGGTTGAATGTTTAGCTCAATGATATTAGTTGACATGCCTATTGGGAATGACCTAGAATATAGGATTAAAAATAGTTCTAAGATGCCCCTTGATATGGATGCTTGCTTAGAGGTCGAGCTATAGCTTGAGGATACTTTTCTATGCTTTGTTTCCTGTAGAATTCAGTATAGAATAATAGATAGGACATTTATGAATATTATGCATGAATGCTTGAATGCCTGAGCTGCTTAGACTGATTATCCTCCTCATATGAGATACATGACTGCTCGCCTGATCAATTTTACTCAATCTAGTTGCTCGCTCGATTGACTTATCCGACTCAGCCTCTTGTTAGGAGAGAGGATATATGGAAATGCTTTGTTGCATGGATAAGATTAGAATTCCCCTAGCAGAGGATTACGGATGTCGCACAGATTAGGTGGGAATCCCCTGGTGGAGAACTATGGAAGTTGCAGAGTACATGCAGGGCCGTGTGTTTCGATACCATGGCTGAGACAAGACCCGTGAATTATGCGTCGCTAGTATGAAAAGTAATAGAAGGCTCCCTAAGAGCTATTCAAAGCAGCGAGTTGATTGCAAATTTATTGTTGGATCGAGCATGTAGAAGACAAGGGGGTGCACGAAGTGAAGTTCAAGATTCTGGATAACAAATGACTGGACGCTATCACTACAAATGAATTCTACCAAGGCTTCGGGAGATTGCAGACTCGAGATGCTTGGTCGTGGTCAAGATTAGAGTAGACAGGTCCAAAGGACGGATTTGAGCCCTTTGAATCCACTAGACCTGAGAATGTATTCAGGCACTCTGACGATGATGATGATAAAGCAGTTATCTCGTTTTGATTGATGATAGTCATTTATCCTTGTTTTGATTGTCTTAATTTTTGCATAGACCCTAACATTGTGTTGGGCCTATCAGACTTGTTATTTTGTTTTTATGTCCTAATTTTTGCCTGGACCAACCTTTTTGGGTTTTCAATCTAGCGGACCTTTCTTGGCTCTTGCATAGACCTTGTTGTTTTCAGTCTATAAGGATTTTTTCCTTTTATCTTTACTTTTCTTTTCTTTAGAGGTATTGGGTTGACTGCATAGAACCCTATGTTCGACTCATTCATTGCATTTTGCCTTTAGGGCCCAATGTATTCATTCAAGCACAAACATAAAGAATTCAATAAAATGACATTTCGATTAAATGAATTAATTTTGAGTACATAATGATGATAACCATTTCTATTGACCCAAACTCTGGTGCTAACTAGCCTATACAGGTTTTCTAGCCAACATACTCTCGTAGCTCACTTTTACTTAGGTCGCCCTTTTCGGATTTTTTGTCTAGTGGGTTATTTTGCACCCTAACTTTTGCCTGACCAATTTGTAGAATACCGATCAGCGGGATACACCCTAATTTTTGCCCGAGCAGTAGAGGACCATTCATCAGGTGATTGATTTTATTTATTATTTTTTTATGTGCCGCTTTTCTGGATTTGATTCTTTTGGTTAGGTATGATAACGCTTTGACCTATTTTGATTGGTGGGGTTTGTAAATTTATTACCATCTATTATCTTTATGCCCCTAGAATTGAGTACCTTTCTAATTATATAAGGTCTTCTCCAATTTAGTCGGGACTTTCCCCCTCAGAACAACATTAGTAGGCTTTACTTGATTCAAACTCAGGTCATCGGCCTTTGATAAATACTACTGATGCATGACACAGTTGTTGTTCGACCTCGGTACGTGCTTTTAATACATCTGAAGACTGTTTAAGTTGTTCAAACTGCGCTTTAGCCTATGGGGTCCTTTTGACTTAGATTCAGTGCGACTCTTAAGGACTCCATCTCAGTTTTGACTAAGATCGCGGTTGATATACCATAACCCAAGGAGAAAGGCATCGGATTTGTTGGAATTCTGACACTTTTTTGACACCTTCGAAGGGCAAATAGTGGCTTATCGGCTCAATCGATGTATCTTGTGGTAGTCATGGAAATAAACTTCTTGAAGGACTAGTTTGCAGTTTTGGTTGCCCCATTAGCTTGGTCTGTGAGGCGAAGCCCTACAACACGCGGTTCCGTATTCCTCGATCAAATCAGTGGTTGCCTCTTGGGTCTAAATCTCATTTTCTAAGACTAAGTGGTGAAGTAGGTCATACCGAGCTAAGATGTATTTCTCAATGAACTTGGTCATCTACTCGGCGGTAATGGTGGTGAAAAATACGGCTTCCCCCTATTTTGAAAAGTAACCTGACCCTACAATGATGAAACAGTGTTCATTTGTTGATGACGATCGAATCTCGCCAATCATATGTGTCCCCCTAGCCGAGAATGGCTAATAAGGAGAGAAGTAGGGAAGGTTTGTGGTTGTAAGGAATGGATATTGGGAAGAGTCAATGTTGTATAGGGGGTGAGAATTTAGAATTGGTTGGCAAAGAAAAGGTAAGCCTTAGTTCTGTCGAAGGTGATATGGCAATGTTCTTTCTTTATAATTGGTTGATGCTTCTTGGGTAGTTTGAAAACAGGTTTGCACATAGTGGCATGCGATGAACTGATTGACGTATTCGACCTATCCAAGGAAAAATTGAGCTTCTTTTTCTGTTTTAGGCGTGCATATGTGATGTTTTTCAATCTGACGATGTACCCTGGGTGTGACCAGGTATGACTAACCAAAAGCGTGATCATGATCCTCAAGAACTTTTTATCTCTCATTTTCTTTCAGAGGTTAGGTCATTATAAAATGGTTACCATTTGAGGTTATCGTCTGTACTCAAACTTATTTTAGTTAAAGAAACATCATGAATACTGAATACGTTATGCTTATGATAAAATGAATGCATGGATCCATCATGCAAAACATCAAGCAAATAAGCAAAAAGATAGTCTTTGATTGAATAAAAGTGCCTGAAAGGCAGAGTTGTTCACATCTACACACTTGAAAAAGAAATTTACATAAATAGATAGTCATCCTCCACAGGTAGAGGGTCTTGAGTTGTGGCGCTGGTAGAGTAAATGTCCTCGGTAGCTTTCATTGGCATGTCGTTCAGGATAAGATCCAAAACTTTCTCTTATTCGGCTGATGACTTGTCTCCTTCATTCGCTAAAGACCCCGCGATATTCTGTAAGCTTTGGCGATAGAACTGGCTCTAATAGCAGTGTCAACTAAGCTGGAGAAGACTATGGCCAACACAATTTCCTCGGGGAGACCGGAGTTGATCACACCTACCTCACCCCCTGGGTTCGGTGATGGCTTCTCGTTAGTACTAGCATTCTTAGTTGCCTCATCAATCTTCCCTTCCTAAACCATATGACTGATGATGGAAGCTATAGTCCAGCAATGATCAGTTGAATGCCCCTTCTAAACATGATACTTGCAGAAGCTTCCCTTCTCTTCAGTCGTGGGAGGTCTGGACTCACACATAGGGTCAAGTTTACCTGCCTCCTATAACTTGGCAAAAATGACACTGAGGAGAAACTTCCATTGAGAATCAAAGACACCCTTGCGAGGGGCGACTTGGTAGGCTAAAACATTCTCTCGGGTAACGGCTTGAACCATGGGTGTGTTCTCCTTGGTATTGGTCTTTCTAGCTGGCTAATCCATTTTCCCTTCTCTTATCAAACCCCAAATGACCCTGCCAAGAGGTTAGCATTGATCTATTTTATGACCTGCCTGAACCTGATAGTGATAGAAATTCCTTTTCTCTTCGGGTGTAGGGGAACAATATTCTTGGAGAGGATTAAGCATGCCTTTCTCTTACAACTTGGGAAACAGGACACTAAGAGGGAGTTTCCATAGAGATATAAATGCTTTCTGACCCAGTGTCTGAATAGGTGCAGCTTGAACTGTAGAGACATTGAGTTGAATTGCAGGAGCTTTGCCTTTGGAACTGATGGCCCTAATTAGATCTTATGGACTGCTACCTCCTTTTGGTGTGCCAGAAAGCGGGGGGGAATCCTGATGGGTAGATACTTTTTTAGGCTCAAATATCTTTCCTTCCCTTGCCAAATGGTTGATGGCATGAATCAAAGTCTGACACTTGTCAGTGGGGCGACTTGGTTGGACATGATACTCGTAAAACCTATCCCTTTTTTCGGCTATGGGAGGTCTCCATAGGCATAACAGTCTGATCTTACCATCTTTCCTTAACTTTGTGTATATGTCCACCAACTATTCTTTCAATGGGTGCATGTCATACTTTGTTTTAGTTGCCTTCCGTACGGGTGCCTGATGAATAACCCAAACTTGATTAGGGGAAATGCGATCCAACTTATTTTCTGGGGTAAGTCATTCTTTCATTTTGGCCTAAGACGGGATATCGCATGACCTACTAATTCCTTCACCTCCTTTGGGATTTCCATTCGGTCCTCCTTCGGTACTAAAAAGCAAGAACCTTCGTAATAGAGCCTCTATTTTAGGTGTCATGCCCGGAGATTGCATGACCTGGTCATTGGGTTGAGGAATATCTAATTGATGCAAGGAAGACTCAACTTCATACGTCATGCTCAGAGATTGCATGGCCTAGTCGTTAGATAAAACAGAAGTCAACCAGTGTCAAAGAGCCTCAACTTTAGGTGCCAAGCCTAGAGATTACATGACCTAGTTTTTGGACAGAAGAGTAGCTAATCGGTGTAAGAGATCTTCAATTTTGGGTGTCATGCCTAAAGATTCATGACCTAGACATTGGACAGAGGGGTTATGCTAAACTAGAATGGTAAAGCAAGTAGTGTGGTTTCAACTTAAGAACCAACTCGTAGATTAGTATCGAAGGGGTTTTACGGGTAAGTAGTCCCTCTCGGAGCAATAATAAACTGAGTAAGAGCAGGAGAAAGGGACTTTAGAGGCATCTGAGGTTGAGCTAAATCCTAATCCCATTTGAATAGACCTGATCGGGACTAGATGGGTGAAATTGACCAAGCGGGCTGAAACTGATCAGGGGTTATTAGGGTCAACGGAAGCTAGCTCATACTAGTGAGAAAATCATGCTTAAAGGTGTGGTTTGGAGTTTGGGTGGATAAGTGAACATGGGCGGCTAAGACAGTGCGATATCCTGACCAAACTGAAATGGATCGGCGAAGGTTGAATGGGCTATCGCACACACTGAACCGGCTAAATCGACAGGACCTGGACTAGACAACTATGAGTGACCTCTAACTATCCTTGAGCGTGAGTACCAATCATCAGAATCCTTTGAACACTTCTTTTCTCTTTTAAAACTATGCGGATCAAATCTTGGATCTGCCCCTGAATTGCATATCGGAACTGATCGGATTAGAGAAAACTGTCGTAGCATTAGCAATCTTGGAACTCAAAAGAGACTGACCCTAATCAAGCAGGAGGAGAGAAGTCTCAGACGGAACCCCACTAACTAGCGAATATCAGACATGGCAGACAAAGTAGATTCTAAAACTAAGTTTGAAACTAAATTCGAACCCATAGAATAGTGAACTAGACGATGATCCAATTTATGCCAAGCTGGACTAATATAGTAGCGGTGCCCTAGTCTAACTCTGAAATTTGAAGATGATCAGCCCGAATCAAACCATGGATGAAGTGAATGATTACATAATAATCCGAGTGAAGAATGCTATATATATGGAGGTGGCTTAGAGAGGTACAGAATAGGAAAGCTTGTTATACAAAGCTTAACCCCAAAATACATGAGACACGTGCACCCCTTGCCATGCCTAGCAAACTATATAATGTTCCTTGGGGCTCAAATGATCTTAGGCATTTTATTAAATTCCCCCTTCAAGCGAGGGGAGAGTAGAAGTAAGCGAAAGAATAAAATAAAAGTCGGCCACAGGCGGTCTATGCATGAGGTGTGTATGCATGTGCACAACACAAATAGCACACAAAAAGCGGATAAACTTCTTCCAACCTTATGACTCCCATGCAGCGCCGTTCAAAAGATCTGGAGGTAACTCTAGCCCTAACAAATGGCAAGAGAGTATACGACCTAAATCTAAATTGTTTTTGTGAACCTAAGGGGAAGTTACTATAGGTAGATTTATCACGGTTCATAGTCTGAAACTACTGGTATCATGCAGCGATAATGTAGAAGGGTCTCGTTTACCTTGATTCGGTGTAAATCGACCACTCCTCAAATGAGTGCTATCACAAGAATTATACGTTGGTTGAAATGAGTGATCCACCCTCAAATATCCCCATTTCCTATTGGGCATGGGGTATACAAGTGAGCTTCAAGGGGTGGAATAATGGCACCTTAGACCTAGTATCTAACTAAAGGGATGGATTCAAAAGGCATAAAAAATAAAGCTCTGATTCAAAAAATGATTTAGGCGCTTCAACAAAATCCTTTAACCAATTTTGAACATGAAAGCGATTTTTCAAGTTTTAAGGTATAAGGAAATCCCCAGCAAAGTTGCCACTGTGAGCAGATGACCTTTTATATGCGATCCATGTAAGAGGCAGGCGCGAAAATGTAACAAGCGCTATGAAGCATGTTACAAGGGATTGATCCTTATTTAAGCCGTGATGAAAAGATAGATTAATAAAAGTGATATTGATGTTGAATTTTAGTCCAATTTACATGTTAAGAGATACGAGACTTGAAATCCAACATTTTAAGACAGAGTCGCCACCCGATTGAGCTCTACCGGGAATTTGGGTACGATATTCCGACCTAGTGAATGGACCGTACCTTAAAACAGAGATTCCAAGTTCAGATGATGTTGCTTACTTTTCGTTTATTAAATCAAAAATGTTTACAATTTAATAAGCGCAACTTTAGTTCTTATACGGTTTAAATTCGATTAATGTTTGGAGTTTTTAGTTTATATAGCCATGCATCACACAAAAGTAGTAAAAAAAGCACGAAAATTAATTATTACATGGCTTTACAAATACCTATACATTTTTCTAATGCGGGAAAATAAATAAAGCGGATAAATAAATAAAAGGGCTTAACCGGGTCCTAACCAAGCTTACCAAATCGGACCCGGCTCCAAACGAGGCAAAATATACACTAGTAACCACAAATAATAGAAAAATAAATAAATGCGGTAAGTAAAGGCAAACAAGGGAATATATCATATTTTTTGATTTTTCGGGGTTAAAAAGCAATTATTTAGGCATTTAAATGAGCATCTACACAACCTGATAATTAATAAAATACCCTAAACAATCTAAAATTAGTAAAGGCAAATAACAGAATATTTTTAGAATTTTAAATGTGGCAAAAAGATTTATTAAAGATTTATTTAGTTAAAAACCTATTTTTAAACCACTAAAATGAATATTAAACCAATTAAATAATTAATAAAACCCAAAAACAGATTGGAAATTAATTAAAAAATAATTACAGATTATATGAAAATTTTTTGAAATTTTTCGGGTGAAATACAGGGTCAAAAACGCAAGAAAATGATTAAAAAAGGGCTAAAACACAAAACATGGACATTTTGGCATTTTTGCCAGTCCAGATGCTTGAGTGGCGCCTGAGATGCTATAATGGCAGCCCCAGACCCTGCCATAGTAGCCTCTTAAGCTACGTCGTAGCATCTCAAGGTCCATTGGAGCATCTGGCCCTGAAAAATGTAAGACGCCCAAAATCGGGATTTTTACACTCGAAAATTCAAGGTTACTAAAATTTTAAGCCGATTCCCATAATTTTTTAGTAGATTTGGACTTAAAATGATGAAATAACTTTGATTTCTTGGTTTTGAGATAAAAGACGGATCCAAAAATACCAATGAAGATATTTGTAGAAATACCAAAAACAAAGGAAAAAGAACCACAAATCACAACCAAGGGCAGCAGAAAAAGATAATAAAATAATTTAAAGAGATTGGAACTCAGTTTTGTTACCTAGAGGCCGTGAATCCACATTTTGAGACTTGAACCGGTCGTTTGGCAAGCTTTGTGATGAATTTATGACGAAATCCGATGAAACAACGATGAAAATAGCGACGAACTTAGTGACAGAAGTTTGTGATTTTGTGGAAAAAGTCTCTAAATCCTGTATAATCTCGTTTTAACGTATGATTTCTAATTGTTTTTAATGATTAAGCTAAAATATTAAGCTAAATAACCCTTAAGAATCCAGATTAATCAGATTTCTCAAGTTATGGCTTTCTCTCTCTAAAACTTAAGAGATTCTAAATAAGAAATTAAGTGTTAAATTTTTGCAAAAAGTCCTGGAGTAGGTGATTTTATGGGTTTATATAGGCCTTACTTACTCCAAATAACTCAATTAATCCCTATAAATCCAAAGATTCCCGAAAAATTGAGTTTATCCTAAATTAGAGAGAGAAAGACAGACCTGGCGACAGACTCCGGAAGCCCACTTAGTGTCTCGGAGGGAGATGCTACGGCACTCGCGCGGTGAGACAGTACCATGCATCGCGAGACGCCGCTCACAGGGGCACGTCTCACCGGGCCCCACGGCATCTCGAGACGCCGTCGAAGCGGGGGATGGCGGAAAATAATTTTATCATTAGTATTTTTTCATGTTTTTATATTTTTTATAATTTAATGCACCTATTTTAATTAACAGGTCTAAGGGAAACAACGCGATTAAGTCCTAATATCATCACGAAAATACTTGCGAAACGCAATTTGACTCCGAAATAATAAAACAACAGGCCCAATCATTAAGTCAGAGAAAAACGTCACCATCATTTCATGGGTCACTGAAAAGCTCGTGCTCTTAATCTATCTAGGCTGACCTTACAGCAGTGCAGGACTGAAGTTTTAGAGATTGTGATTTGGTTGGAAACTAGGTTTAACCCAAATTATGGCTATAATCTTGGATTATTCCTAAGGAAAATGTGAGGTTTTTGAGAGATTGAGTCATTTTTAGACCGAAGATCGCTGTGGGATCTTGATCTAAAAAGACAGAAAAATGAGTTTATACCGAGTGTTGGTGATAAAGCTCGAAAGTGTTTTGGTAGAGTTTCGAGACTTTTAGGACTCCCGGAACAAAAATGGCATGATGGATTCTTTTTGTTTTTGGTCCGTCTGTTGAAAATGAGAGGGGAACTCCTCTATTTATAGAGGGGTGGTAATTAGACGGCGGGGTACTTACCTAGGTATTTAGCCGGTGAGCTAGTTACCTATCTGACAAAAGTTGTTTCAGATCTCATAAATTTTAGCCAGATCTCGGTAAGATTTTATTTTTTTGCTTTAGACAGGCAATTACCCGGTGGGATGATTACCAATGTTTGACCAAATTTTGACTTTTGATTTTTCGGTAGAAAATGCTAAATCAAAGCTTCCCTAAAATGTGGAATTTTGAATTTTGGATTTTGGATGACAATTCGGTCCTCTTTTGCTCTTTTGTCTCATCACTAAACGAAATAGGCATTATTCCTCATCGAGCTGGAACGGACCTGTGGTGACAATCGTGCATCAATAGAACCTTCTTACACAAGCCTCCAAGCATAGGATAGCCTCTATGAGTATCCATATGAACCCCACCAACTAAAACCTCCCATTGATGAAGAACTGCAGAGTTTTGAATAAGTGTTAGACAACTCCTAAAGCCACCCAAAATATTAACCAAAGGGACTCCTTAATTTTATATTTTAGGTTCACATTGAGAAAACGTGTTAGGATCTCAAGTCAGAGCTCATAGAAAGATATGCTGCGGGAAATGAAGCATAGGGGCTAGCTTTATATAGGGGAAGCAAAGGCTCCCCGAATTTAACACGGATTTAATGCGTATATAATGCGGGATTAAATGCGGATTTAATGCGGGATTAAATACGGGCTTAAATGTAGATTAATGCGAATTTAATATGAGATTAAATTAAATCCTCATTTCTTTTAATTTATTTTATGACCCTAATAAAATAAGATACCGGTCAAAATAAATTCTTGGCTTAGCCATAAAATGATTTAATCATTTTAATCAGTACTTTAATTTATTTATGACCCTAATAAAATTAGTCACTGGTCAAAATAAATTCATAGCTTAATTATAAAATGATCTAACAATTTTAATCAACACTTTAATTTATTTATGACCCTAATAAAATTAGTTACTGGTCAAAATAAAATCATTGCTTAACCATAAAATAATCTAATCATTTCAATCAAGATTTTAATTTATTTATGACCCAAATAAAATTAGTTACTGGTCAATAAATAAAATTTCTTGTCTAACTAGGTAATAGTTCAACCTTCCATTTAATATTTTTGCAATAGATTAAGTCTATTAATTCTTTACTCAGTCTGATGAAAGTTCAATGTGTTTGACCTTATAGGATCCCATAGTATTGAACAGTTAAGGTTTAACCAATCTTTGTTCCATCGGAACTATTGGGTCAAGTATCTAGACCGTAAATAGAACTCGATTACCTTAAATGACTGTAGTACACCTCTAGCAAGGGTCTACCATCCCCCATTACTCAGAATATCATTTGTGCTTATGACTTAATCCTGGTTTATGTAATAGTTGTCCAATGCAATGAACTCCTTCCATTATTTAATCTTAGTACCATCTAGTTTGTAAGGTTTGATTAAAGTGTTAACCCATGAATAGCGAGGTTGCTCCAAGCTATCCTAGTTATTTGCTTGCTGCCGAAGTATATTACTTTTTACCATAATGTGTTTGACTAGAAACTATTTCTATCAATCACATACTCTAATCAGAGGTTTATAGTAATTATCACTTCAACAAGTGGCCGAGTAAAAAATTCTTTAATATATCCAGAATGACGAAATCTTTCTGACTACATAGCTTACCAATGTGCTATCATCAGTATACCCGTAATCACCCATGGTACCTTAAATTAATGAGTGAATAGGTATGACCCAAAGTATAGCAATAGTACCACACAAGGTAACAATACCTCATGTACGAGGATATTCGCAAAGCTACTGCATGAAGATAAACACTAACACATTGATATATATACAAATTGTTTATCTTACTATGGTCTCTAATATATCTTCCATATATATCCATGTGTCAAACTCAAGGCACCACCTTCAGTCTTAGGAGTTAAATTGCTTGGACCCTTTCTAAGAGAGTTGACCACATGCTAGTCTTACTGCTCCATCAATATCCTTTCTTGATGAAACTATGACTGGGGATAGTTTAGACATAATTATAATTGCACATGAAGCAGTTCTCACTACACATAGTCCCACTATAATATCTCTCACTTCATGATATGCATTATGTTAAGGACCCAAAGATATTAATGAATATATTTTAACCAGTCATAATATATATGAATACAACGATATAAACAAAAGATTGAATGCCTCTATTAATTAAACAAATTGTTCGTACCAATATATAATTAAGATATATCGCCCTAATTGCCTTAAGGGCATGCATCATATCTAACAGACTCTAACTTTCATAAAGGCCAATTAGCCATATATCTTACTCCGTATTCTTTCATATGCTGGTCATGTTTGTCTTGCGTAAATGGCTTTGTCTGACCATTCGTAAGGTTCTGATCATTGGGGACATTCTCTAATCTCATTATCTTAGCATCAACAATCTCCCCAATTATATATTACTTTCTAAGTACATGTCTACTTTTCTGGTGAGCCCGTGGTTCCTTTAGCTGAGCTAATGCACCATTGTTATCACAATATAAAGTAACTGGATCAACAATCTCAGGCACCACACCGAGATCACCAATAAATCTCTTTAACTAGATAACTTCTTTTAGTGCTTCAAAGGCAGCAATATACCTTGACTCTATGGTTAAATCAGCAGTAGTTTCCTGCTTTGAACTTTTCCAGCATACTGGCTCTCCATTAAACACATATGTAAAACTTGACCGAGACTTAAAGTCATCGTTTTTAGATCAAGAACCCGCATCAATGTAACCTCTAACTGTGAGGTCACCATCTCCAGTTATCAAGAACCCATCTTTAGTCCTTCTCAAGTACTTAAGAATTGCCTTGATGTCCATCAAGTACTTTTCACGTAGATCTGATTGATATCTACTTATAAAGCTCAAGGCTTGAGAGACATCTAGCCTAGTACATATTATAACACACATGATGGATCCTATCGCGGATGCATAGGGTTCATCCTTCATGTGCATTCTTTCCTGAGATGTCTTTAGACACTCAGTCTTAGATAGGTTTATTCTCTTTGTCATTAGGAGACAACCTTTCTTTGAATGCTCAAGGCTGAACCTATTTAGTACCTTGTCTATATATGTACTCTGAAAAAGACCTAACAGCCTCTTGGATCTATCTCTATAGATCTTTACACCTAGTACAAATGCTTGTCCTCCAAGGTCGTTCATGGAGAACTTCCTTGATAACCACATTTTGATTTCATGGCTTCAAGCAATTTGTTAGAATCTAAGATTTTTATTACCTCATTAAAAGTTCTTGGTTCATCATCCTCCATGATATATGGTTCCCTATCATGCATGATGACAAAACCATATCTTTTAGGACCTTTACGAACATGACCTAATCTTCATAATTATTGTGTTTTGGCAGGTTGTTCTTGGATCACACCTTCTAGTGTATCTAGAATGGGGTCAATCAACTGATTGTCTATTTCTTCCACTTGAACCTCCAGTTCGATATTGCTGCCACTGACTTCTACAAGTAAGTGTTCCTTTTCCAAAAAGTGAGCACTTCAAGAAACAAATACTTTCCATGCTTTGGGTTGGTAAAATAAATATCAAATAGTTTCCTTTGGATATCCAACGAACAGACACTTGTCAGACTTAGCATCCAGCTTCTCTGATGCTATCCTCTTTACTGTAGCAGGACAACCCCATACTCTTAGGTGACTCAGAGATGGTCTTTTATTACACCATCTTTTGTAAGTTGTAAAGTCAACCGATTTAGAGGGCACTCTGTTTAATACATAAACTACACTTTCTAGTACATATCCCCAAAAGGATTTACTGAGATCTGCTTGGCTCATCATGGATTGAACCATATATAATAAGGTCTGATTCCTCCTTTCCAACACTCCAATGTGTTAAGGTGTATAAGGAGGGGTCCACTGGGGAACTATCCCGTTTTCTTTTAGATAATCCTAAAACTCTTAACTTAATTATTCTCCACCTCGATCAAATCAAAGTGGTTTAATACTTTTCTCAAGCTGTTTCTCTACTCCGTTTCTTAATATTTGAACTTCTTAAAACTTTTAGCCTTCTGCTTCATTAAGTACAGATAACCATATGGTGAATAATAATCAATAAAGGTTATGAAGTAGGAGTATCCGCCTAGTTCCTTAATACTCATAAGACCACACACATTAGTATGTATAATTTCCAATGTACTCGTGGCTTGTTCATCCTTTCCTTTAAGGGTAACTTTGTCATTTTTACTTTTAAACAAGGTTCGCAATCACCATAAGACTCCATGTCTATTGGGCATAAGTCTCTACATTTGTATAACTTAGTTATGCAATATTTGTTTATATGGCCTAAATGACAATGCCATAAGTAGAAAGATTTCTCATTATCTAATTTTCTCTTAGCATCGTTTATATTGAGAATATTATATTGTAATTATAAAATATCAATTGTAATATTACAACGAAATATCATTCATAACTTTGATAATATCTTTTATCAAATTGGAATACAATTCCATCTGCTGTGAAGCAGGAAATAATATTTTATAATGGCAATTGAATACCATTTCATTAGATTACAAATTTAGTCAAAAGGAGATTTTAAGTTCCTATATCTATAACAGCCAACAAGCTTTAATGATTTTCCATAGGTATAACTCTCCTTTTGCCAAGCCTCCACTTCTCATTAATATCTATACTTTGTATGGATATGTGATTCTCATTAGTGTTGGGAACTGACAGTCAAATTGAACATGCAGAAGAGGCATGGCAGAAATTCAAAATTTTGTCCTTGTCCCCAGGAACTCCTATTAGTTGCAGATAAATTAAATAAAGCCTTAAGTAAATAATTCTCTACCTAGGTTAGAATGCTAAAGGACTAGGCATACTATAATTCCAAATTATATCCCAGCATATTTATTTTATACTAAGCATGTTACAACTCTAAGTTATAACCTAAGCATAAAATAAACTAAGCATGCAAAAATAACCTAAGCATAATAATTAAGTCTAAAAAAACTCAAAGAAAAAGACTAAATAATTAAAAGAGAAAGAAAAAGAACTTACCAGTTATAGCATGCTTTTGTAGAACCTTTTTGCACAAGCTTCCAATCGTAGGATAGCCTCTATCAGTATCCACATGAACCCCACCAACCAAAACCTCCCCGGGAGGAAGAACTAAGAAGCCTCGAGTAGTTGCTAGACCACTCAAGAAGCCTCACCCAAAAATATAAACTAGAGGTGCCTGAATAAATTCAGGCTCCACAATAATAACTTGCTCAATTACCCGAGAGATTAATTATCTCGCTTAGGATTTATGCTTTGATCATGGTACATTTTGAAAGGAGAAGGGACAACCTATACATAGGCTTGGGGAGCAAAAATTTGCACCCCATTAGTGATGTGGGATGGGAGTTGCTGCATGTGGCAAGGCAAGCCCATGTGGGCTTGCCTTGCATTCATGGTCTGCCTTTGTGCAGCCCATGAATATGGGCCGCCGCGAACACTGCCCAACAGTGTTCGCACACCTTTCGGTGTATTCCGTCCAACTAAACTTTGTACAAAATATTTCATACTTTTCGGTTTTAAGTCGCCAATGCAAAATCCCCTTTAAATCCTTTCAAATAAATATTTATTTTAGACTCTAATAAATTAGTTATCAGTCAAAATAAATTTTTTTGTCCAACCAAAGTTGATCTAATCAATTATAATTTATTTATGACTCTAATTAATTAGTTACTGGTCAAAATAAATTCCTTAGTCTATCGAAAATTGATTTAATCAATTTTAACCAATCAAATAATAATCCAATTATTATTTATGTTACATTTTCATAATAGAATAAATCTATTAGTTCTTTACTTAGTCCAATGAAGGCCCAATGTGTGTGACCTTATAGGATGCCAAAGTATTGAGCTGTTAAGGCTTAACCAACCCTTGTTCTAATGGAACCATTGGCTTGATGCTCTAGACCGTGACTAGAACTCGATTACCTTAAACGACTGTAGTATGCCTCTAGCAAGGGTCTACCATCCCCCATTACTCGAAACATCATTTATGCTTATAACTTAATCCCGATTAATGCAATAGTTATCCAGTGCGATAAATTCCTTCCATTCTTTAATATTAGTACCATCTGGTTTATTGTGTTCGGTTAAAGTGTTAACCCACTAATAGCGAGGTTGCTCCAAGATATCCCAGTTATTTACTTGTTACCAAAGTATATCGCCTTTTACCATAGTGTATTTGACTAGAAACCATTTCTATCAAACACTTACTCTGATTAGAGGTTTATGGCAATCATCACTTCAACAAGTTGCCAGGTACAACTCCTTAACATATCCGGAGCGATGGATTCTTTCTGACTACTCAGCCTACCAATGTGCTGTCATCACTATACCCATAATCACTCATGGTACCCTAAATTAATGAGTGCATAGTAATGACCCAAAGTATAGCAATAGTACCACACAAGGAAACTAGCATCTCAAGTATGAGGACATTCACAAAGCTTATTGCATGAAGATAAACACTAACACATTGATATTTATACTAAGTGTTTATCTTGCTACGGTCTCCAATATATCTCCCAGATATATCCATGTGTCAAGCTTAAGTCACCACCTTCAGTCTTTAGGAGATTAACTGCTTGGACCCTTTCCAAGAAAGTTGACCACATGCTAGTCTTTTCGTTTCATCAATATCCTTTCTTGATGAAACTGTGACTAAGGATAGTTTAGACATAATCATAATTGCACACGAAGTAGGTTCCACCAAATATAGTCCAACTATAATTTCTCTGGCTTCATACTATGATATGTCAAGGACTTTTGCATACATACAACAATGAATATATTTTAACCAGCTATAATATATATGTGTTGAAACATATTGATATAAACAAAAGAACAAATGCCTTTATTGATTAAATAAATTATTCGTACATTACATAATTAAGATATATTGCCCTGATTGCCTTAAGGGCATACATCATATCCAACAAACTCTCACTTGCACTTAGGCCAATTAGCCATATGTTTTAATCCATATGCTTTAACATGCTGGTCATGTTTGACTTGAGTCAATGGCTATGTCAGACCATCCGCGAGGTTCTGATCAGTAGGTACGTATTCTAATATTATTATCTTGGCATCAACAATCTCCCTAATTATATGATACTTTCTGGATACATGTCTATTTTTCTGATGAGACCGTGGTTCCTATGCCTGAGCTATGGCACCATTGTTATCTCAATATAAAGTAATCGGATCAACAACCTTAGGCACCACACCGAGATCACCAATAAATTCCTTTAACCAGATAGTTTCTTTTACTGCTTTACATGCAGCAATGTATTCAAATTCCGTGGTTGAATCAGTAGTAGTTTCTTCCTTGGAACTCTTCCAGCATACTACCCCTCCATTTAACACATATACAAAACCTGACTGAGACTTAAAGTCATCCTTATCAGATTGAAAACTCGCATTAGTGTAACCTTTGATAGTGAGGTTACCTTCTCCATATATCAAGAACTCATCCTTAGTCCTTCTCAAGTACTTAAGGATTGCCTTGATGGCCATCCAGTGCTTTTCACTTAGATCTGATTGATATCTGCTAGTAAAGCTCAAAGCCTGAGAGACATCCGGCCTAGTACATATCATAGCATACATGATGGATCCTATCATGGATGCATAGGGTTTATCCTTCATGCGCATTCTCTCCTGAGCTGTCTTTGGACACTCAACCTTAGATAGGTTAATCCCCTTTGTCATCGGGAGATAACCTTTCTTAGAATGCTCAAGGTTAAACCTATTCAATACCTTGTCCATATATGTAATTTGAGAAAGACCAAACAGTCTCTTGGATCTATCCCTGTAGATCTTTATACCTAGTGTAAATGCTGCTTCACCAAGGTCTTCCATGGAGAAATTTCTTGACAACCATACTTTAACATTTTGAAGAAGAGAAATGTCATTTCCTATTAGCAGAATGTAATCAACATACAAAACTAGAAAAATGACTGCACTCCCACTAACCTTCTTGTAAACATAAGGCCGATTTGCGTTTGGGCAGAAATCCAGTTCCCGGATTGTCTGATTAAACCTTATATTCCAACTACCGGATGCCTGCTTAAGTCCATAAATAGATCTTTGAAGCTTGCATACCTTCGAGCAATTCTGAGATGTAAAGCCCTCAAGTTGTGTCATATACACATCCCGGTCTAAATCCCCATTTAGGAATGCTGTTTTTACATCCATCTGCCATATCTCATAATCATAATGAGCAGCAATGGTGAGGATTATCCTTATAGATTTGAGCATGGTTACCGGTGAGAAGGTTTCATCATAGTCAATACCTTCCCGTTGACTGTAGCCTTTTGCAACCAACCTTGCTTTATAGGTAATTACATTACCGTCCATGTCTGTCCTCTTCTTCAAGACCCATTTGCACCCAATTGGTCTAATCTCTTGCGGTGCATCAACTAAATTCTAAACTTGGTTCTCGTACATGGAATCAATTTCTGATTTTATGGCCTTTTGCCATTTACCAGAATCTAAGATTTTCATTGCCTCATCATATGTCCTTGGTTCATCATCCTCCATAAGATATAGTTCCTTATCATTAGTGATGATAAACCCATATCTATCGGGACCTTTATGAACACGACCCAATCTTCACAATGATTGTGTTTCGATAGGTTATTTTTAGCTCACACTCTCTTGTGTATCTAGAATGGGGTCAATCAGTTGATTGTCTATCTCTTTCTCTTGAACTTCCAGTTCAATATTGGTCCCACTGACTTTTGCAAGTAAGTGTTCCTTTTCCAAAAAGTGAGCATTTCAAGACACAAATACCTTTTATGCTTTGGGTTGGTAAAACAGATATCCAATTGTTTCCTTTGGATATCCAATGAACAGACATTTGTCAGCCTTGGCATTTAGCTTATCTGACGCTATCCTCTTTACCATAGCAGGATAGCCCTATACACTTAAGTGATTTAGAGATGGCTTTTTGTACACCATCTTTCATAAGGTGTAAAATCAACTGATTTGGTGGGCACTCTGTTTAAGAGATAAACCACGCTTTCTAGTGCATATCCCCAAAAGGATTTACTAAGAACTGCATGGCTCAACATGGACCCGACCATATCTAATAAAGTCTGATTCGTCCTTTCTGACACTCCATTGTGTTGGGGTGTATAAGGAGGGGTCCACTAGGGAAGTATCCCGTTTTCCTTTAGATAATCCTGAAACTCCTAAAAGTATTCTCCACCTCGATCCGATCAAAGTGTTTTAATACTTTTCTCAAGCTGTTTTTCCACTTTAGCTCTGAATAGTTTGAATTTTTCAAAACTTTCAGACTTGTTCTTCATCAATTAAGAATAACTATATTGTGAGTAATCATCAATAAAGGTTATGAAGTAGGAGTATCCTCCTACTGTCCGAACACTCATTGGACCACATACATCAGTATGTATAAGTTCCAATGTACTTGTGGCCTACTCACCCTTTGCTTGAAAGGGTAACTTTGTCATTTTTCCTTTCAAACAAGGTTCGCAATCACCATAATACCCTAAGTCTATTGGGCCCAAGACTCCACACTTATGCAACTTGGTTAAGCGATCTTTGTTTATATGGCCTAAATGGTAATGCCATAAGTAGAAGGAATTCTTATTATCTAGTTTAACTTTCTTCACATTGTTTATATTGAAAACTTCTGTTTTAGTATCAAGAACATAAATGCCACTTCTCAACATTCCATAACCATAAAGAATATTATTCAAACGAATCTGACAATTATTATTCGAAAATAAAATTTCAAATCCTTCTGCTGCTAAACATGTAATAGATACAATATTCTTAGAAACACTTGGAATGTAGTAACAATTATTCAAAACTAAAACAAGTCCACTTGGCAAAACAAGACTAAAGCTCCCTACGGCTAATGCAGCAACTCTGGCTCCATTTCTCAAGCATAAGTCCATCTCCCATTTTGCAAGTTTTCTACAGTTCCTTAGTCCCTACACAGAAGTACAAATGCTCAGAAGCACGAGCTTTGCAATCCCTCTTCCAATGTCCCAGTTTCCCATATTGGAAGCAGACATACTTTGATGCCTTCTTTTCATTCTTCTTCTTACTGATTCTTTTCTTGGCACCCAGTGCCTGCTTCTTCTTCATAGAAGCCTTGCCTTTTTCAACCAATAGTAGAGGTTTCTGATCCTTCTTGATCTGAGGTTCTACTATTTTTAGAGTGTTGATTAATTCAGGGATAGTTGAATTAATCTTGTTCATGTAATAGTTAGTCACGAAGCCTGAGTAACTATCTATCAAGGGCATCAACACAAGGTCAATGCTCAATTCATGATTCATCTCAAATGCCAATCGATTTAGCTTCTCAAGGTATCCCAAGAGTTTCAGTACATGCTGAGAGGTAGAGGTGCCAGCCTGCATCTTGGTCCCGAAAAGGAGCTTAGAGGTCTCATACCTCTCTGTCCTCTCCCTCTCCGAAAAGAGTTCTTCAAGATGGAGAACCATATCCTCCAAGGGCATGTTCTCATGTTGTTTCTGAAGCTCAGGATTCATGGACCCTAACATAATACACATGGCAGTCTCACGATCTTTCCTATGCTTTAACCAGGCATCATGTTCCATATGATCCTCAACATTAGGTTCTACAGGGAAAATTTTATCTTAGGACATAGGCAATTCCCTTGGATCTGAGAACTATTCTCACTGCTCGAAATCAATCTGGAAAGTTCAAGCCATTCAATTTGGTGTTAAGTAACATACGGAGATTAAAATTGGAAGCCATTTTCAACCTAAGATATAAGAAAAGAAAAGTGTTTAGATATTAGTTTAAGTACAAGTATTTAATATGAGGACTTTTAATTGAATACATTTTCCTACTATTTTCTTCGAAATTTACAATAGTGAATTCTATTGAATTCATGAATTTTAGCCTACCTAAATTTCCTAGTATGTAGCATCTATAACTCGTCTATTACAACCCCTAATTTTATGAGTCAAGTCATAATAGTAAGTCATAGTTGGAATCCCATTCCATTTGCATCGCATGCAATTGCTAATTCATTCAAGTTCCCTAATCCCAAGGGACGTGTGCTTTTATAGTAGCATCTCCATGAATATGTCTCAGATCTGGGCCTAGCCCCCAATTTTATGCTGGACTACCCCAGCTCTGTTAAGGCAGACCCTATCTCAAACTTTACAACCAATAAATGTGGACTAGAACGAACGCTTTGCGTAGCACTTTGATAGCCCAAAGAGAGAGTATTATAAATTTGAGTAAGGAAGACTATAACTTACCTCAATATATTTACTTTAGGATTTTATTGGTGTTAAATGTCTCACCCAATCTAGGATTTTATCAGATGGACAAAATTATAATAACTTGTATTAATTCAGGGAATTTTATAATTAATTTATAAGGTCTAACATTAGGTGGGTTCAGCTCTTTATTATAGTTATTCCATCAACCTAGATTATATGCAAAATAATTAACACTTTTATTTGTTATATTTATATTGCATTACCTTTAAACTTTTATTCAATAAATTTAATTTTTTACTTTGTTATAGAAACATATATAAGCACCATCTTATATACTAGAAATAAATTAGTACATATTAATCCCCCGGTTGGTCAATTCAAATTGCACCGATATAGGTTCCCAGGTAGGAGAGGTGCCCTATGAGGAGTAGACACCAAGTCCAATCCTTAGCCAGAACAAATATGGGCACAAAGTTGAAGACCAATGGATTCTCTTGAACTAATAAATTTTATTCTTTCAATTTATGTAAATTGGGAGCATCTATAACCCATATAATTTAAATAAATTATTGACACTTGTATAATTTGAGTAAGTTGAGCAGGCTTATTCAAAATTATTCATAACCATTTTCTAACCTTGAAATGAAAGGCCCAAGTTTATATATATTGTTCTAAACAATTAAATAAACAAATCATTTCATTTAGAAAATAATATTTAGTTTGCTTTTAACTTAATTATGAACTAAATAGGCAGGCTCTGAAACCACTGTTGGGAACTGACAGTCAAATTGAACATGCATAAGAGGCATGGCGAAAATTCAAAATTTTGTCCCTGTCCCCAGGAACTCCTATTAGTTACATATAAATTAAATAAAGCCTTAACTAAATAATTCTCTACCTAGGTTAGCATGCTAAAGCACTAGGCATACTATAATTCCAAATTATATTCTAGCATATTTATTTTATACTAAGCATGTTATAACTCTAAGTTATAACCTAAGCATAAAACAAACTAAGCATGGCAAAATAACCTAAGCATAATTATTAAGTCTAAAAACAATTAAAGAAAAAGACTTAATAATGAAAAGGAAAAGAAAAAGAACTTAGCAGTTGAAGCGCGCTTTTGCAGAACCTTTTTGCACAAGCCTCCAATCGTAGGATAGCCTCTATTAGTATCCACACGAACCCCACCAACCAAAACCTCCCTAGGAGGAAGAACTAAGAAGCCTCGAGTAGTTGCTAGACCACTCTAGAAGCCTCACCCAAAAATATAAACTAGCGGTGCCCGAATAAATTTATGCTCCACAAAAATAACTTGCTCAATTACCCGAGAGATTAATTATCTCACTTAGGATTTATGCTTTGAGCTTGATATATTTTGAAAGGGAAAGGGACAGCCTATACATAGGCTTGGGGAGCAAAAATTTGCTCCCCATTAGCGATGTGGGATGGGAGTAAAACTCCCATCCCACACACCTACCACATGCAGCGTGCTGCATGTGGCAAGGCAAGCTCATGTGGGCTTGCCTTGCATTCATGGGCTGCCTTTGTACAACACATGAATATGGGCCTCTGCGAACACTGCCCAACAGTGTTCGCACACCTTTCGGTGTATTCCGTACAATCAAACTTTGTATAAAATATTTCATACTTTTCGGTTTTAACTCGCCAATGCAAAATCCCCTTTAAATCCTTTCGAATAAATATTTATTTTTAACTCTAATAAATTAGTTATCAGTCAAAATAAATTTTTCGGTCCAACCAAAATTGATCTAATCAATTATAATTTATTTATGACTCTAATTAATTAGTTGCCAGTCAAAATAAATTCCTTGGTCTATCGAAAATTGATTTAATCAATTTTAACCAATCAAATAATAATCCAATTATTATTTATGTTATATTTTCGTAATAGAATAAATCTATTAGTTCTTTACTTAGTCTGATGAAGGTCCAATGTGTGTGACCTTATAGGATCCCGAAGTATTGAGTTGTTAAGGCTTAACCAACCCTTGTTCTAATGGAACCATTGTCTCGATGCTCTAGACCGGGAATAGAACTCGATTACCTTAAACGACTGTAGTACGCCTCTAGCAAGGGTCTACCATCCCCCATTACTCGGAACATCATTTATACTTATGACTTAATCCCGGTTAATACAATAGTTATCCAGTGCGATAAATTCCTTCCATTCTTTAATATTAGTACCATCTGGTTTATTGTGTTCGATTAAAGTGTTAACCCACTAATAGCGTGGTTGCTCCAAGCTATCCATGTTATTTACTTTTTACCGTAGTATATTGCCTTTTACCATAGTGTGTTTGACTAGAAACCATTTCTATCAAACACTTACTCTGATCAGAGGTTTGTGGCAATCATCACTTCAACAAGTGGCCAGGTACAACTCCTTAATATATCCAGAGCGATGGATTCTTTCTGACTACTCGGCCAACCAACATGCTATCATCACTATACCCATAATCACACATAGCACCCTAAATTAATGAGTGCATAGTAATGACCTAAAGTATAGCAATAGTACCACATAAGGAAACTAGCATCTCAAGTATGAGGACATTTGCAAAGCTAATGGCACGAAGATATACACTAACACATTAATATTTATACCAAGTGTTTATCTTGCTGCGATCTCCAATATATCTCCCAGATATATCCATGTGTCAAGCTTAAGTCACCACCTTCAGTCTTTAGGAGATTAACTGCTTGGACCCTTTCCAAGAAAGTTGACCACATGCTAGTCTTTCCGTTTCATCAATATCCTTTCTTGATGAAACTGTGACTAGGGATAGTTTAGACATAATCGTAATTGCACATGAAGCAGGTTCCACCAAATATAGTCCAACTATAATTTCTCTGACTTCATGCTATGATATGTCAAGGACTTTTGCATACATACGTTAATGAATATATTTTAACCAACTATAATATATATATATATATATATATATATATATATATATATATAGAAACACATTGATATAAACAAAAGAACAAAAGCCTTTATTGATAAAAAAAATTATTCGTACTATTACATAATTAAGATATATCGCCCTAATTACATTAAGGGCATACATCATATCCAACAATTAAGTATTCAACACCAATTTAGAACTCCGTTGAGATGTAGAATTTCTCAATATCAAAAATCTTGAAGTGGAAGCTTTAGGCCTCCTCTTGTCATGCGATGAGACTTTAGCCATTTTTATCTTCCAATATCACATTTTTAAATGAAGATCTTGTTTCCAATATTTCATATTGAAAGGAATCATTTTGTCTCCTAGACAAAATTCTCAATATTCTTTTTACTTTTCTCTTCACTCTGCTCTATCCTACTTCAATAACTTAGACACCATGTATCCCTTTTACTTCATTGAGATATGAACATTTATATTTCTGACTAATTGGTCCACCAATTTTCCATCAAAAATATTTTGGTTCAAATCTTCTACCATAGAATCCTTTCTCTAAGATGTAAAGACATAGACATTCAAGTCCATGATTTTATAATGCCCCTTGTAGCTAAGGTAACATGGATCCTAAAATCTAAGTCGATGCTTATCCTTGTCTCCTGCCAGCCACTTACAAAAGGTAACAAGGATATGAACAACCTCCAAGGTATTGTATCCTAGTTTCCTTCATGTACTTCATGCATTTCTATTTTAAGCAGAATTACTTGCATCATGTTGTTTAGATTCGAGCTTAAACAATATACATGTCAAGCCAAAGGCTTTGACGACTGTCCTCGCATTTCTAAACAAACCCTTAAAGCTAGAGCCAATCAAAATTCGTCATCAATTTGAACGTTTGTTTTTAAATAAAAATTTCAACCAAGATATAAGAAAAGAAAAACATTATTTAGACTTCAATATATAGTATATGTATTTATTACAAGGACTTTATATTAAATACTTTTATCCTACCATTTTTTGAAATTTACAATATCCCATTCTATTGAATTCAGGTGATTTAGCCAAGCTAAAATTTCCAAGTAGGTAACATCTATAACTAGTCTAATACGACCCCCAATTTTATGAGTCAAGCCATATTAGTAAGTTATATTTGGAATTCCATTCCATTTGCATCGTATGCAATTGCTAATTTATTCAAGTTCCCTTATTCCTAGGGATGTGTGCTCTTACATTAGCATCTCATTGAACGTGTCTCAGTCCTGGGGCTAGCCCCCAATTTTATGGTAGACTACCCACTCGAGTTAAGGCACACCCTATCTCAATTTTTATAACTGATCGATGTAGACGAAAGGATCGCTTTGTGCAACACTTTATAGCTGAAAAAGATCGTATCATAAATTTGAGTAAGAAAGTCTTATAACTTGCCTTAATATATTTACTTTGGGAATCTATTGGTGTTAAACGTCTAACTCAATCTAGGATTTATTAGATGGACATACTTATAATAATAATTTATATTAATTTAGGGAATTTTAGAATTAATTTTTAATGTCTAACTTTAGGTGGGTTCAAGCTCTGTATTATAATTATTCCATCAACCTAGATTATATGCAAAATAATTAACATTTTTATTTCTTATATTTATATTGCATTTCCTTTAAGCTTTTATTCAATAATTTAGTATTTATTTTGTTACAGAAACATATATAAGAACCATCTTATATACTAGAAATAAATTAGTCCATATTTAATCCCCTATTTGTTAACTCAAGTTGCACCGATATATATTCCAAGGTAGGAGAGATGCCCAATCAGGAGCAGACACCTTATCCAATCCTTGCCAGAACATATATGGTCACATGCCTCAAAAAACATGGATTCTCTTGGACTAATAAATTTCGTTCTTTTAATTAATGTAAATTGAAAGCATTTATAACCCACGTAATTTATATAATTTATTGAGTCTTTGATAAGTTAGACTAAGTTGAGCAGGCTTATTCAAAACTATCTATATCCATTTTCTATACTTTGAAACTAAAGTCTAAGTTCATCTATTGTTCCAAACAATTTAATAAACTTTAAATTATTTCATATAGAATACAAAATTTAGTTTGCTTTTAACTTAATTATGCACTAAATAGGTAGGCTCATGATACCACTGTTGGGAACTGACAGTCAATTTGAACATGCATAACAGGCACAACGGATATTCAAAATTTTGTCCCTTGTCCCTTGGAACTCCTATTAGTAGCATATAAATTAATTAAAGCCTTAACTAAATTAATTTCCTACTTAAGTTAGCATGCATAGGCTAGGCGTACCATAATTCTAAATTATATCCTAGCATAAAAATATTTTATTTTAAACATGTTGTAACTCTAAGTTAAAGTCAAGGTATAAAATAAACTAAGCATGTAAAATAACCTAAGCATAATAACTATTAAGTCTTAAAATGCTTAATAAAAGGACTTAATAATTAAAAGATAATTAGAGGACTTACCAGTCGAAGCGTGCTTTAGCAGAACCTTCTTACACAAGCCTCCAATTATAGGATAGCCTCTATGCGTATCCACACAAACCCCACCAACGGAAACCTCCCAATGAGGAGGAACCATAGAGTTTTAAGTAGTTGTTAGACCACTCCAAAACCCACCCAAAATATTAACCAAAGGGACTCCTTAATTTTATCTTTTAAGCTGACATTGAGAAAATGTGTTAGAATCTAAAGTTAGAGCTCATAGAAAGATATGGTGCAAGAAATGAAGAAGAGGGGCTAGCTTTATATAGTGGAAGCAAAGGCTCCCCGAATTGAATGCAGATTTAATGCGGGATTAAATGCGGATTTAATGCGAGATTTAATGCGAGACTAAATGCATATTAAATGCGAATTTAATATGAGATTAATAATAATCCTCCTTTTTTTAATTTATTTCACAACCCTAATAAAATTAGTTACCGGTTAAAATAAATTCTTGGCTTAACCACAAAATGATTTAATCATTTTAATCAACACTTTCATTTATTTATGACCCTAATTAAATTAGTTACTGGTCAAAATAAGTTTCTGGCATAATCATAAAACGATCTATTCATTTTAATCAATACTTTAATTTATTTATGACCCTAATAAAATTAGTTACTGGTTAAAGTAAATTCCTAGCTTAACCATAAAATGATCAAATCATTTTAATCAACATTTTAATTTATTTATGACCCTAATAAAATTAGTTGCTAGTCAATAAATAAAATCTCTGGTCTAACCAGGTAATAGTTCAATCATCCCTTCAATATTTTCGTAATCGATTAAGTCTATTATTTCTTTGCTCAGTCCGATGAAAGTTCAATGTGTGTGACCTTTTAGGATCCCGTGTTATTAAGTTGTTAAGGTTTGACCAATCTTTGTTCTATAGGAACTATTGGCTCGAGGTTCTAGACTATGAATAGAACTCGATTACCTTAAATGACTGTAGTACGCCTCTAGCAAGTGTCCACCATCCCCCATTACTCAAAATGTCATTTGTGCCTATGACTTAATCCAGGTTTATGCAATAGTTTTCCAATGCGATGAACTCCTTCCATTCTTCAATCTTATTACCATCTGGTTTGTTGGGTTTGATTAAAGTGTTAACCCAACAATAGTGAGGTTGCTCCAAGCTATCCCAGTTATTTGCTTGTTACCGAAGTATGTCACTTTTTACAACAATGTGTTTGATTAGAAACTATTTCTATCAATCACATACTCTAATCAGAGGTTTATAGTAATCATCAATTCAACAAAAGGCCACGTAAAAAACTCATTAATATATTCATAGCGAAGGCTTCTTTCCGACTACATAGCTTACCAACATATTGTTATCACTATACCCATAATCACCTGTGGCACCCTAAATTAATGAGTGAATAGATATGACCTAAAGTATAGGAATAGTACCACACAAGGTAACTAATATCTCAAGTATGAGGATATTCGCAAAGCCACTGCATGAAGATAAACACTAACACATTGATATATACCAAGTGTTTATCTTACTGTGGTCTCCAATATATCTTCTAGATATATCCTTGTGTCAAACTCAAGGCACCACCTTCAGTCTTAGGAGGTTAACTGCTTGGACACTTTCCAAGAGAGTTGACCACATGCTAGTCTTACTGTTCCATCAGTATCCTTTCTTGATGAAACTATGACTATAGATAGTTTAGACATAATCATAATTGCACATAAAGCAGGTCCCAATACACGTAATCCCACTATAATGCCTCTCACTTCATGCTATGTGCTATGTCAAGGACCTTTGTGCAAAGATATTAATGAATATATCTTAACCAGTTACAATATATATGAACACATCGATATAAACAAAAGATTAAATGCCTTTATGAATTAAACAAATTTTTTATACCAATACATAATTAAGATATATCACCCTAATTGCCTTTAAGGGCATACATCTTATCTAACAAACTATATCTTAAAGTAGGGAATTTTGTTCTCATATCCTTTCTCAATTAAATTGGACTTAAATTTTGACTTCAACATCACTCTGATAAATATTTTTATCACGCCCTTAAAAACCTATGAAGGGCTTTCCCTTGGCGTGCTTCATCGCGTCCGCCTTTTAATTTTCCACTTCGTGGAAAACGTTTACTAGCTCACAATGTTGTTAGGGATATTTGGATCTTGGAGTCTCAAATTATTTCCTTGACAACATATTTTATTACTTTACCTTTGAGTAAGGAATTTTGGAGTGAATTGCCCATTCTTCATGCAAAAATAGTAGAGAAAAGGAAGAATCTTGAGTCTATTAAACACAAACACTCAAGAATTAAAATGGATTCTTTTTAGAGATATTAACACAACCTTTTTTTCATAGGATTGCATCCACTCATTTTAGGAGTAATCGGATTCTTAAATTAGTTTCAAACTCTGGTCTCGTCATAGATCCAAGGGAAATTAGTAAACTTGTTCATTCCTATTATAAATCACTTTTCTAATCTTCACATGTTGTCCCTTATAACATTGAGGCATTAGGATTTCCTATTTTTGAAGAGGTGGAAAATCTTGCTTTAATTGCCCTTTTCACTAAGAATGAAATTTGGAATGTGGTGTGTTCTTGTGGGATAAAATAAGGCTTTGGGTTTGGATGGATTCAATGTTTTCTTTTACAAGTTGGAGTTTATAAAAGGGGAAATTATGAATGTTTTTTCATATTTTTATGAGAACATCTCATTTCTAGCAGGTCTTAAAACATCGTTCATTGTACTAATCCCTAAGGTTCCTACTAGTTCTAGCTTGAACGACTTTAAACCTAATACTTTAATTAATGGTATTTACAAGATGATATCAAAGCTCCTATCTTTTAGATTAAGTGTTGTTCTTCGTAGAGTGGTATCGGTGTGTCAATTTACTCTCATCAAGGAATGAACTATTCACGATTAGTCCTTCTTAGCATCTGAAATGGTGTATAATATCCATGTTAGTCGAAAGCCAACTTTCATCCTTAAGATTAATTTTCATAAAGCTTTTGATAGTGTTTCATGGTCATATTTGGATAATGTGATGGCATCTATAGGCTTCAATGGCTAATGGACAGATTGGATGAGTAGTGGTCGGATAAATTCCTCAACTTCAATTCATGTTAATGGTACTCCATCTAAGCCTATTTATCTTTTGAAAGTAATCAAGCAAGCAGACCCATTATCTCCATTTCTTTTTGTCCTAGTAATCAATGGTTGAAAATGTTGATTCATAAGGCAATTCAAATGAATTTGATTTTGGGTTTTATGGTTGCAGAAGAGCACCAATTCTTAATATTCTCCAATATGTTGATGATACTGTTTGTTTTTTCCTACCATTGAATCTAAAATTGTTACCTTTATTTAACTACTACATTGCTTTGAACTAATTTCATTTCAGGTCTACGCATTAACTTTTCCAAAAGTTCTTTGATTGGTTTGGCAATGGATAACCTGCTCACCACCCAATGTGCAAATGCATTAAATTGTAAGTTAGCTTCCTTACCAATTCAGTATTTGGGCATTCCTCTCTCTTATAAAAAAATTGCATGTTTATGATTGGGATCCCATAATCAGCAAATTAAAAATGAAACTTGTGTTAGACATGACGTATACCCTAGAGGTAATTAGAGCGATATATCATAGTTATTTTGTACAAACAAATTTTATTAATAAAGGCATTTCTTTTGTTATGTGGATGACTGCAAATATATATTATAACTAGTTGAGAACATATTGATTTATGTGTTTGCAAAAGTCCTCACAAATCATAACTTGGATTGCAAGAGCATAGTGGGACTTTGTAGGGTGAGAACTAGTTCGTGTGCAATTATGATATGTCTAAATATCCCTAGTCATAGTTTCATCAAGACTAGACATTAATGAATATGAACAGACTAGCATGTGTTGTTATACTCTATGGAATAGATCCAAGTAGTATATCTCTCGTGTTGAAGGGTGGTGCCTAGAGTTAACATAAGGATGTATTCAGGGAAATACATTGGAGACCCCTATAAGACAACACTTGGTAATTTATATTATGAGTTGGTGTTTTGTCTTATTGTAGTAGCAGTGCGAGTATCCTTAGACTTGAGATACTAGTTTTCTTGTTCAGGTGTTGATATACTTTGGGTCATGCTTATGTATCTTATAGATTGGGTGTTATAGATGATTACTGGTATAGTTGATGCCTATCTTTTTGTAAGCTTAGTAGTCAAGATGGAATCCATCACTCCGGATGTACCTTGGCCACTTGTTAGAAGTGACACATTCACAAACCTCTTATCAAAGTATGCGTTGATAGGATGGGATCCTAGTCAATACATTAATATGGTTGAGTTGTGTATTTTGGTAGCAAGTCTAAACTACTAGAATACCCTCCAAGGCTACTAATGGGCCAACATTTAACCCGAGCCCAAGAAACCAGATGGTTGTTAACCATTGATGGAAGGAGTGAATTGTATTTATACTATTACATAATCAAAATCAAGACATAGGCACGTGATGTTACAAGTGTCGAGGGGTCATATGCCCGTGCTAGAGAGCTGTCTATGATCATTCAAAGTCATCAGAATCCATTACAGTCTGGTACTCTGAGCTAGTCAATTCCATGGGAGGAAGTTGAGCTAGGTAATACTTTGGCGGCTCGATATTACAGGATCCTATAAGGTCACACACTTTGTGTTATAATCAAGTTATGCAAAGAACTATTAGATGTGATCTAATCTAGAAGAAAATTACTGGTCTAACCATTTTAATTGGTTGGACCAATTTTACTAGTTGGAACACTATACTACAAAAATAATGGATGTATAAAAAGGGACATATGGACTACAAATAAATATAATGAGGTTTGCAAGCACGGATTACTATACAAACCGTCGCAAGTGGGATTATACATATACTATTTTAAAGTACATGCCTAGGACCTGCGCTTCGGCTAAGGCAATACTATGTAAAATAGTGATGCACAAGGCCTATATGCCATATGTAAGTGGGCTGCATAGGTAGCTCGTAGTGTACACTACACGAGCCCAAATGGGTTAAGCAAGCATACACCCCCATTTGGGCTTGTAAAGCAAGCTATGCACGGCTCGCATGTAGTAACTTGTTCGTTATATACTGTACATCCCTCAAGGCTTGCGCTCCTACGTAAGCCCATCGTAGCAAGTGTGAGCTATGGGCCTGCGATCATATGAAGGCCCATGCATGGGTAGCAAGCTCGTGTGTGACACTACTAGCTGCAAGCCAATGGGGTTCTTGTAGAATTGTGAAGCTTGCTCTCCAAGCAAGACCCTCAGTGTTTGAGTTTATTCATATTTTTAATTTAGTTAATTAACTAAATTACCCTTGTTTATTTAATTCACGTTGGATATGGATTGGACTAAATATTCTTTTGTGTTTTCTCTATATGCCTATAAATAGAGAGCTTTTGTTCATTATTTTTCATCCCATTCATTCTCTCCTTCTTTTATTTCTTTGAGATGTTCTTGGGTAATATATCTCCCTAGAATATATATACTCTAAAGAGAATAAAAGATTTAAAGGAAGTTCTTCTAGAAATAATTATTAAGAAGGTCTAACAACTTTCTAATAATTTTCATTTCCTCATTTCTAAAAGGTTTTGGTCAGTGGTGCTCGTGTGGATAATTTATAGAGGGATTCTACTTTGGATCATGTGAACATAAAAGCTAGGGATCACTACACCGATATTGGGACATACATCGACTGGTAAGTGCGCTTATTTATTATCAGGTATTTTTATAAGTGTTTATGACCTATGTATGAATAATAGGGCTAGTATTAAATGTCAATCATGCCATGCTTAGGAGTTTCTTAGTGATAGATTGATTTTTAAAATTCTGCCATGCATGTTATGCATGTTATATCTATCGAAACAAACCAACAACTTGCTCTTCTGATGGGCTCTTGTCTTTCCTATGTACGGAGGTTGTGCCTAATCAAATCGGTTTTGTTTAGTACGCATGTTTATCTCATGTCTCTCTTTAAAATGCCTACTTTTATCTCTAATTGATAGATGAGGAGTTTTTTTTTGTAGAACGGTAGGACTGAAGGTAGAGGCTTACATAAAGTAAGTTGGGGGGTACCATTTAACCTTACATTTCGGGGGGTCTTAACATTTCACACTTAAAACTCAAGAATGCAAGTTTGTTATTCAAGTGGATTAGGAAGGCTTGTTTTTTAGTGGGAATCTTCACTTTGTCTTCACTTGATCATATTGTTTCGGCTTCACCAATTTGGAAAGGTATTATTGCTTTCTATAAAGAGACATATTTGTGGACTCTAGTTTACAGCAACATATTTGTGCCCATACTCTTTTTTGGAATGATAAGTGGACAACTCACAAGGTTCTAAAAAACCACTTTGACAACCTCTTTAATTTAGTTTCTATTCATGAAGCAGGGTATCGATTAGGCCATATTTTTATTTGTTTAGAGTGGTGTAGAAGGCTTAGGGGTACTGAATTTGTCATCATTCAAGAATTGAAGTTGTTGTTATCTGGAACTATCTTTTGGGGTGATTTTGATTGTTTTTCATGGAGTAACTGCAGTTGAGTTGGTTATTCGGCTTTTCAATAAACAACTTATCTTGAATCAACTAATCCCATGAGATTTTGCTTTATGTTGGAAAGTCCCTGTTGTTCCAAAAATCAAGTTTCATATTTGGATTCTCTTACACGATCGATTGCCTACTAAATTTCTCTTTACTAAGTTGAGAATTATTTCTTTCAAAGTTACTATTTGTCCTTTTTGTGAATCACCATAGACATAGGATCATGCAATTGTCCACTGTCAGGCAAGTAGACTTGTTTGGGCTTGACTCTTTCGTTGGATAGGTTTCTGAATCTTTTTATCAACGGAGTGCTCTTTTTATTGATAATCTTGCCAAACATTTTGGAACTTGTATATGGAATATTTTGAGATAGGAGATTTGGAAGCGTCGAAACAAAGCTACTTTTTTGAACACAATAGTGAATGAAGATTTATTGTATAAGCGAATTACTTTAGCTTTGTCTTTTGCTATGAATATGTCATCGAATTTTCATTTTAGTTTCAGTGATGTAATCATGAACCCTCAATGATTTCTCACTTTGTAAGCTCTTTATCCTCCTCTCGGGCACTTTATTGATAAAAAATTTAAGCTTATTGGTCTTTGAGGCTTGAAAAGGGTGCCAACCTAGTTGGAAAGTTTTTCTCCCCTTTCAACTTGTAACCTTCATTACTTATAAAAAAAATATTGTTGGTTTTAATGCTTAATTTAGCGTGTAAATGACACGTTTCTCCTTCAGAACTGATGACATTATCCCATATGGGAAATGATTGAGTAATTACCATTGATTCATAAGACATGACATAACCTACACTGGAATCAATTCTTATACCAATGCCTATGTAGCAAAATAACAAATGCCATAGCTTGTTCTTGAATACTATGTATCTCAGAAATGGATTGTTATACATCTTTATGTTTTCAATTTCTTTCTGCATGGTTATTTAGAGGAACATGTGTTATGCAACAACCACTTGCCTATGTGGATACTACTTTTCAAATTATGTGTGTTGGTTGTGTTAGGCAAATCTCAGCAGAAGATTCTCAACGCCAAGACATCAAAATGAGAAGATAAGTTTTGAAGATAAATAAAAGACTAAAATTGTGAAGCACACTCTGAAGACAAAAAGACAAGCAACTCATAAGCATCCTCATAGAGAAAAAGAAGAATAGATATAGAAGATATTTATTAGATCAACAAAAGTTGAAGGTCTCTCTCATAGATAAAGTGTTGGTCCCTGTGCGTATAAGTTTAGGGTCAAAGGGGGGGTGGATGACCCTTTTGGCTGATTTTATAGACTTTAAAAAGTCTTTATATAGTGTGATGTGAATGATCTGGATGCAAACTAGTGTAGGCTTCGGATAATGCAAGTATTAATGTAAATGTGCTTGAAATGTAAAGTTTAGAGTTAGAGAAATCAAACACATATATTTTTATCCTGGTTCGACGCTGCCTACCTCCAGTGCCCGGAGTTTCCTCCTCTGAGGTTAAAATCCACTAGTGATTAGATTTGTTTCACAAGTAGAAATCAAGCCTTCATAATTTGTCTCCGAAGATTTATTCTTCAACGAATGTAGGATATACCACTAAAGATACCAATCTTCAGCTGAGTCCTTTCACGTTGTCTCCAGAAGATGACCTCTCTTTCGGATGTAGGATATACCACCAAAAGCACCAACTTCTGGTTGAGTACTTTCTCTTTAGTAGGATATACCACTTAAACCACCTAAGTCTAAGCTGAGTCCTACAGGGATATACCACTCAAACTTTCTAGTTTAAGTTGAGTCCCAATCTCACTACTCACACAAGTAGGAGATCTTACACTTTGATTTATGAAAGGATTTGTGGTTTTGGATTCTTCAAGTTTATAATGTCACTTGAGACTCCTTACAAATAGATTTGAGTTTTTGGTTCTTGGAGGGATTAATGTTATTGCTTGAATAGCTTGAATTCCCTATGTAATAGCTTGTGTGAAATCAACCAGCATCTTCCTAACTTGTGAAGTTTCCCTTTTATAGGCTTTGATCATCAATGTAGCCGTTGTGTACCATTGGAATAGTATTGGATCTTCACTGTGATGATTAGATATGAGATGGCTCTTATAAAGCCTTTGATTAGTCTGTTAGACTCATTGATATTCCCGTTTGATATATTGGGATTGCCAAGAAAAAGGTGTCAGTCATCATTTATTTAGCATTTTGTGTAATGCCAAATTTTATATAGCTTTGTCAGTTTTTGAGCTCCACATGCCATACCATTGGTCTAGGTTAAAAAAGTTGTTACCTTTTTCTCTCACCATGTAAGTCCTTTTGTCCTTTTACAATTTCCGTGCAAGCTGTCACTTTTTCTCTTTCCAAGACAAAAAGGTTGTTGACTTCAGACCAATGTTGGAGGGAATTTGAATAATCGAAAATTACTTTTGTCTTAAGAATTGAGTCTTTCGGATGTCTTCATACTCAATCTTATTCCGGATGCTATTAAATGGTAGTCTATTTTGGATGCTGTCTTCAAGGGGTTAGAAGTTTGTTTCCTTTCCAAACTCTAATCTAATTCTCTTCTCTTGAACTTAGGGATTTGTAGTCTTCAATATCTTGTCTGGATCCTTTCTTGGACTTAGCCATTTTGTTTTCTTCAAACATATTTTTCGGATGGTAGGTTTGACCTGACTTCTTCTGGATCATTGTTTCCCAACAATCTCCCCCATTTGATGGAAACAAAAACCTAAGTATAATGGGCATTAAATAGGGAATATGAGCTAAGTATGATTCTTGATACTTAGTCATTTACAGATTAACTCCTCCAAAATATAGCATCCTAGCACCCCCAATATTTTTGCATTATAGCTTCTAAGTTTTTCTAGTACAATTGATGGTTATACTTAGAATCGATTTTTGAATAAGACATTTTTCACTATACCTACTGCTATTAATAATGGTTAACATCAATGACATGCAAGATTAAAAATACAGAAATTATAAGTGAAAATACAATAGCTAGCTATTACATGTGGTTTCAAAAAAAAATTTAACTAGCTATAGCTATTCATCTGTCTTCATGGCCTCTTGCACTGTAGCTTCCTTTTCCGTGACTTCCTTATCTCCCTTTTTGTTTGCATCTTCTAGGGGAGTAATAACCATATAAGTCCTTTTGTTCCATTTTTTTCTCCCAGGCTCTGGAGAGAATGGTATAATCCTCATTCCTAGCCAAGCGCTACTCCATAATTCGATCAACTGTAGCAGGTGCAAGATGGATTAGTTTGATTAGTTTACAGAGCCGATCATAAGATTTGGTTAAGTTTAGACGTATGGACAAAGCATATTCTTGATCTTCTTTGTCAAAGAATGAAAATAACCACCGGAGTAAAGTGAACATTGAAAACCATTGAAGCCTGTGTCCCCAATAGTCTGGACAAGTTGTTGTAAGAGGGGAAGGAGTTGACGTTCAAGTATGGTCGGAGATGAACTCAGAGTAGATGAGGAAGGAGTAGTGAGACTGAGAATATTCATACCGGTATTAAGCAGCTTTATTTTATCTATGACAATTTTTGTTCCCTTATGGATGCTTGAGTTGATGTGTCGGAGCTCAATATCAAAAGTTTCTTTCCAGGTGCTATTGAGGTTTTCATCGGAGGAGACTTGGGTTTGGCAATCACTGCTCATATCATCCCCCACTTTCTCAAGTAGGTTTGGCAACTCTTTCTTTAGAAATTCCTTGAGCTGCTCCTTAAAGGCTCTCTGCTCATGAGTGAGTGATGTTATTCCGGAGGAGATATCCTTTGAGGATTTAGTAATGGTAGTGGGATGAATTTTTGGAAGTTTTCAAACTTGGAATCCACATGCTCCTTTATTTTAGTCTTGAGATCAGTGGATGTTGAGGTCACATGACCTAAGATTGTTTCACAGTGATTTTCTACTCCGATAGCTGAGTGAGTTGTAGATCTATTGGTCATTGTGATGGTAGAGGTGAGCTAGTTTAGTGCTAGGGTGATTTTGGAAAGGGAAGTCTCTGCTACTTGCTCAGCAGTAGGGAATTTGCTAACTCTTTCTTCGATATTTGCAATCTTAATTTTCATATCCTCTAACTCATTCTTCAAATACTAAGAGAGTGATTGACTTTTGACTAGGTTTTCAATAGCAAGGAACCTTTGGCACATTTCCTAGATGAATGGCTGTAGAGTATCAGCTTTTTCCTTTCCTTCCAAACCAGCTTCTTCCAAAAGATTCAAGGCCATTCTCACCTTTTTAGGTCTGGTGATAGAGAAGTTTGGTGGAATTTTGGCTTTAGATACATTCTTCCTTTCCTTACTATAAGTAGAAGATTCTTCCACTGATCCGTAGCTGCTCTTGCTTCCAGACTTTTCTGAGCTGGAGGTTTCATTGCCCTTATCATCCTTCTCTTCTCCCTTCTTTTCTTCCAACCAAACCGTTGGAGTGGCCTCACCTTATGAGCCCACTGCATTAGTGGGCTCAGTGGGTCTCAGAACTTCTCCCTTCTCTAGTGCATTTAGCACCAAGCTAGTCTCAACTACCTTAAATGCACTTAGAGTGGTAGTGACATCCAAGTTGCCTTGACTTTCTGTGGCATCATCATCCACAGTAATAACAATATTGGACTTAAGATTGAGAGTTACCTCAATATGGAGTTGTTCTAAATGCTCTACTTCCTCAATAATTCTCTCTTCCACCTTAACTTTTGGAAGATTGGCAGTGTCCTCAATCTCCCCTACTGGTGCATTTTCAGGACTTTTTGTTCTCACGTCTTCTGCATTTTCAAGACTTACGACTACTAATGTTTCATTCTCCAGATTTAGAAGGGAATCAGCGAGGGGACTAGTGCGGGCTATGAAGTTTAGCCCTATAAGCTCCTTTTCAGTATAATCCTTATGGAGGTGTTGAAGATCGAGATAAGAAACGATAATGGGTTAAGATGGATGAGCCTCTAGGTCCTTTTATTGTGAGATGATTGGCCTTGACGTTGTCTTTAATAGCTGCCATCATCTCATTATATTTCGAATCTTTCGGATGAAGAATTTTGGTTGTTATCTCCACATGCTTCCCTTTCTTTAGCTTGGCCTTAGCCATTATCTCTACCTGAGTGGCTTTAGGTGCAGGCTCCCTGATGGAGATTCTGGATACTAGGTTCTTAGGTTCTAGCTTAGCTCTTTTTCATCTTAGGGCTGAGTGAAAGTTGGCCCCTTTCTTAACAACTGCTTTCTTTTTGGCACAATTTTGTCCTTCTCAGTGCCACTACTCTCAACATTAGCATCCGCCTCAAGGATATCTTCCAAAGTTTGAGCAACACCCCTCTTTCTTCCAGTAAGAATGGAAGCTGCTATTTTCCTTAGTTGGTCCTATATCATTACTTCCGGAGTTTCAATGTTCTTCCCCTTTCTAATAGTAGCTTTCACAAGCCTTCTCCTGATCTTAGGTTGTTCCAAAGCTTGTGTTATGATCTTGGTGAGTGCCATTTTGTCCTCATCCACTTCTACTGTTTCTTCCACTGGATCCAAATTTATCTTCTTATAGCGTTTGGATCTAGTGGTTCTTGACTTCTTAACAACTGGAGCCTTCTCAATAGTGCCTCTGGCCTTACGAGCCCTACTTTTCTCCTATTTCTCTCTTTTCTACCTCAAGGCTTTCTTCTCATCCCAGTGCTTATCATGGGCTAGCTAGAGAAATTTTTTCTCCAAGATAGCCTTCCCTTGTACTAACTCCTCTCCACATAGATCAATCCCATTTGCAATAAGTATCTTGGTGATGAGTGCACCATGGGAGTATTTATGCTGCTTCATTAAGTAAATTATCAAGGCAGGCATGTTTAAGACTCTACTTTCCACCCAATGTTGGAGAATCCAATGTTGGAAGGAGGATGTAGTGGTGAGTGAGCCCTTACGGATGAGAACAATTTTTGCTAGAACAAATTGAAGAAGCCTTGGTGTTTCCAGCTATTGAGGGGAGCACTTATCTCCAAAATATCTCTCCGGAAGCCATAGCTTACGATCATACTTGAATTTTTATTCATTGCTATCATTCCTCACCATTACTCCTTCATTCTTCATATTGAAGTGAGTTACAAAGAACTCAAGAGTGATAGTGATTATTTTCCATTTGACTTTCATCATGAGTGTATCAAAGTAATAGTGAGTCTTGAGATTATCATAGAACTCTTTAACCAGAACTAGATAGGTGGGATTCTTCAACTAAAGGAAGACCTTAAGATGTTGGTCTTTTAAAAGTTGTGAATAGGATTCTTTGCTAAATAGAAAATTATCATCCAGATAGTTAGACGGGATTATTGTATCTGGGCTTTTTAGTTTAAGTGGGGTGAAATACCCATTCTTGAGGTCAGATTCCTTGAGCACATTTCTTGGAGGAGGGGTTATTTTTGTTTGAGTGATGGCCATTTGAGAGATCTTTGAGAAACTTTTAAGAATTTTAGGCTTCAAGGGATTTTTCTACACATTTATAGTAGATTGATTACTTGCATGAAGTAGTAGAGCGATTTTGAAGGCTTTTTATAGATTTTTCAAGGCGAGGGTAAGATGGTAATCCAGATGCAATTATATTAAACTAGATTTATGAGGTGGCAGTTAAAACTTGAGGAGAGAGGTTAGTGACCAATAAACTAGAGAATTGGAATGCTTTATTCATTTACAACTGTTGTATTTTTACCGTGCATGTATCACCTAATAAACGTTTGAAATTCAAAATGTGTACAGTTACCTTTTCATGCTTTTACTGCCATTTGTCCTTTCTTGCCTGCTGAGCTAACAATGTTTCCTTCCGAATTAGAATTTATAATCTCCATTTTTCTTTTTGATTCCTTGACTGATCTTCCAGGACCCTCTTTAAATTGGATTTGACATTCCAATTGCTTCTTTGAGCTTGTTGAATTGATCTTTACTTAGAGGTTTAGTAAAGATATCTGCCATTTGCTCATTTATTGGAATGTAGACCAAAATCAAATCCTTCTTCATCACATGATCCGGATAAAATGATGCCTAATGTTGACATGCTTCATCATGCTATACAGCACTAGATTTTTGGACACATCAATTGCACTCCTATTATCACACATTACATCCACACAACCTGCCTGAACTCCATAATCCTCCAAGTTTTGCTTAATCCATAGGAGTTGAGCAACACAACTTCCAGCAGCCATATATTCTACTTTTGTACTTGAAAGAGACACCGATGTTTACTTCTTATTATTCCATGACACCAAGAAATCTCCAAGAAAGTGGCAGCCTCCAATGTTCTTTTGCTTTCAAGCATATCTCTACCATAATCAGCATATGTATATCCTTGCAATGTAAAATTTCCATTACTAGGATACCGTAGGCCTACTTCTATTGATCCTATAAAGTATCTCAATATCCTCTTGACTGCTTTAAGGTGTGAATCTTTTGGATTGGCTTGATACCTTACACAATAGCACACAACATAATGTATGTCTAGTCTGCTTACAATTAGATATAAGAGTGATCCAATCATTCCCATGCAGAGCTTCCGATCAACCTCTTCTCCATTACAATCCTTTGACAGGACTGTATTTGATCCTATAGGAGTGGACATTGGCTTGCTCTTGTCCATTTCAAAATTCTTTAGTATCTCCTTGGTGCACTTGGACTGGTTTATGCTAATCCCATCTAGACTCTGCTTAATTTGAAGACTTAGGAAAAAGTTGAGTTCTCCCATCATAGACATCCCAAATTCCTTCTTCATTTGTTAGCTTAATTCTTCACACATCTTCTCATTAGTTGTTCCAAACATAATATCATCAATATAGATTTAGACAAGAATGACATCATCCTTCTACTTCCTGATAAAGAGGGTTGTATCTGCTTTGCCTTTGATGCATCCCTTAGATATGAGAAATGATGTGGGTCTCTTATACCAAGTTTTTAGTGCTTGTTTTAACCATAGAGAGCCTTCTTCAGCTCGTAGACATGTTCCGAATTCTTTGAGTCTTCAAATGCCAGTGGTTGCTTGCCATAGACCTCTTCTTGAATGACTCCATTTAGGAAAGAACTTTTGACATCCATTTGGGATGTGGTGAATCCCATATAGGATGCAAAAAACATAAGATCCTTATTTCTTCCAGTCTTGTTACTAGAGCAAAAATTTCTACATAACCTATGCCTTCTTGCTAATTATGCCCTTGAGCAACTAGCCTTGCCTTATTTCTCACCATTACTTTGGATTTATCAAGCTTGTTCTAGAACACCCATTTTGTGCTAATGATGGAATTTCCTTTTAGTGGTGGGACTAGATCCCATACATCATTCCTCGTGAATTGATCTAGCTCTTCTTGTATGGCCATCATCCAGCTTTCATCTCCCTCGGTATCTTGAAATTTATTTGGCTCAATGAGAAAGACAAAGGCAGCATGGCTCATCATCCTATTGAGTTATCCTCTTGTCCTGACTATATTTTGGACATTGTCCAAAATGGCTTCAATTGGATGATCCCTACGAGTTCTGATTTCTTTTTGAAGTTCTTTATGAGGCTGTGGATCCTATTTTTCATTTATATCATCTTCTTCTTCTAGTCCATGTCCACCATTAAAGTTGATCCCTTCAACATAGAGATTTTCTAGAGGTTGATCTTCATTGAAGTTGATTTGATCATCCTCTTCTTTGAACTTGTTCTGCTTCATCCAGAACACTGTCATTTGGATCTTGGCTTTTCTTTCCTATATGGTTAGTCTTATCAAAATCTACATGCATTGACTCTACCATAGTTTGAGTTCTTTTTTCATATACTCTATAAGCTTTGCTATATATTGAGTAGCCAAGGAAAATTGCATCATCAGACTTAGGATCAAATTTTCATAGTTGCTCTCTATCATTAAGGATGTAGCATTTACATCTAAAGGCTTTGAATTACCCAATTTTGGGTTTCCTTGCCTTACATATTTCATATGGGGTTTTGTCTATGGTATTTCTAATGAGATCTCTATTTGATATGTGACATGCCATGTTTACGACCTCACCCCAAAAGTACTTAGGCAGTCTATTCTCATTAAGCATTGTTTGAGCCATTTCAACTATAGTTATGTTTTTCCTTTCTACAACCCCATTTTATTGAGGTGTATGAGGAGCAAAAAAGTTCTGCTCAATGCCCTTCGATTCACAAAATTTAGGAAAATGCTTATTTTTGAATTCTCCTTCATTATCACTCTGGATGCATGCAACACTTATGCCCTATTCCACTTCTGTCTACATAAATATTTTAGAGAAATGGTCATAGGCTTCATCTTTGTAGCAAGCAAAGACACCTAGGTACAGCGAGAATAATCATCCACTATGACCATAGTGTATTCTCTTCTACCTAAATTCATTGGTTTGATTGGGCCAAAGAGGTCAATGTGCAAGAGTTCAAGAACTCTATTCGAATGTTTATAGGAGATGAAAGGGAAACTTTTTCTAGTTTGTTTACCTAATTGACATGCAGTGCAGATATGATCCTTGTCAAAAGTAACCTCAGGCAAACCCACAACCAATTCCTTTTTGGCTAATTTGGACAGGAAGTTCATGCTAACATGTCCCAAACTCCGGTGCCATATCCATGATTCTTCTTCTTTACACACAAATCATATATTCTTTTTCTCACTTTTTATATTGACATAATAGACATTATTTATTTTAGGTGCATAAAGAATGAGTTAATTTGACTTACTATCAATGATTGAGCAGCCTCTGGAGCCAAAGATAATTTTTCTCCCTCTATCATAGAGTTGTGCTACACTAAGCATGTTAAACTTCAGTCCATCAACTAGTGAGACATTATATTTCTTTGATTCATATCCAATGGTTCCATACCAAATTATCTTCCCCTTTTGATTGTCTCTGAAGCTTACTTTTCCACCTTTCTTTCGAATTAAAATGACAAAAGCTTTTTCATCACCAGTCATGTGCCTTGAGCATCCACTATCAATGTACCATGTTCGTTGATCTTCAATGGACCTAACACATATCTGCAATATAGATCAAGTGGGTTTGAGTACCCAATAGAATTTGAGTCCTCTCAAGTTATGAACCATTTCAGGCCAAGGATAAATATCATAATAACCATTTTTAAATCTGCATAGTTCAGTCATATGGTTATTTGCCCCACAAAACCTGCACCTAGCAACTGATGTATTCTGCTTAAGCTTCTCCTCACTCTTCTAAAGATCCTTCTTCCTGTAGCCTCCGGAGTACCCTGCTTTGGATAGATCTGGACTTGATTGTTTATTCTAGATCTGGTAGTTAGCTGGAGGAGCAACTTCTACTTTGTAGTATTTGTTTTGCTTTGTAGGTTGATCATTATAGACTACCACAGCTTTCCCCTTTTGAGCAGTTGTGTATCGTTGAGTTTTCCCACCAGGTTGACCATTGTATCTTTGTGCTTGAGGCTGCTTCCAGGCTTTCCTTTATCTTGAGGGTTTCTGGTTTCTTCTAAAAGCTGGATTTGAATTCCTTCTTTGATCAGAGGGTTCTGGCTTTCTTCCATGGGCTGGCCTGGGGATCCTTTCGGCAGCTTTCTTTAATAAGGTTGGCTCTCTATCTAATCCAAAACATTTGCATTCAAAATTTGGACTTGATTTTTGAGGAATTTCTCTTCCACAATATCCATGTGCTTTGTGCCTCTCATGAGATTGATATCTTTTACCATTGGTTTGGCATCTTCTATCAGCTCTATCACTTGCCTTTGAAGGGATTTTATGGTCTTGGTGTTCTTCCATACATTGTTGATTACAATGCCTAGAGCTCTAGCAAGGTCATCATTAGAAAAATCATGAGAGTGAGAGTTTACCTCAGTATTGGCTAACTTTGACTCTAATTCACATGTTTGCTCAATGATCTTCTCAGTTGTTTCTCTTTCGGATAGTTATGCCTCCTGCTCTATTAGTGCTATGAATGCACAATTAGCAGTTTCCTCTTCTTTTGAAGATGATGAACTACTGCTAACTTCACTATTGCTCCATACGGCCACCATTGCCTTCTTTTTGTGTCCCATCTCCTTTTTGAGCTTAGGACATTTTACTTTGAAATGTCCTTTATCTCTACATTTGAAGCAGCCAAGCTCTTTTTCTTGATCTTTCTTTTCTTCCGGACCCTTTTTGTACTTGTCCTTCTTAGAGATGCTTTCTTTCCATTTTCTGGAGTCAGGCTTTGTGAACCTTCTTCTTGATCTTCTTTCTTCTTTTCTAAGGAATTTATCAAATCTTCTGGCCAACATGGCCATGTCAAGATTTTTGCAGGAAGAAGGTTTTGATTGTTTTTCTAATCTAGAGGACTCTATTCATGATGAGTCTGCCTTTAATGCAATTGCTTTTTTCTTTTCCTCAGACCTCTTCTCTTGTCGGCTGTATCTCTCCAAGGATAGCTCTTGAGTTGGGAGATTACCAATGAGTTCATCATAACTATAAAATTTTGAGTCATGAGCTTCCTCATTGGCAGTCTGCTTGTTATCACATTCCTTAGTGAGACTCCAGAGGATCTTTTTCACCATTTCCTCTTTAGTGATCTCTTTTCCCAGCCTTTTCTTTTCATTAACCAGATTGGTGTGTCTGGTATTCATGCTACTGATTGACTCCTTTGGTTCCATCTTGAATGTTTCAAGTTTTTATTGTAGGATATCAATCCTTGCTTCCTTGACCTTGTTGGTTCCTTTATAGGCCACTTCAAGTTTCTGCCATATCTCTTGTGCAGTTTCACATTCGATATCCTGTTAAATTCTGTTGCACTAAGAGCACAGTGAAGAATATTAATAGCATTTGCATTTTCATACAATTTCTTATAATCATTATCATCCCATTGGTTAGAGGGTTTCCTAGTGGTGATCCCCTCAACTTCATAAGTGGGAGTATATGTAACATGCTGTGGGACCAAGTGAAGTTCTTCATCTAATTTTTCCAGAATGTGTAGTGTTCACCGGTGAAGAGTGGAGGTTGGGTAATGGACATACCCTCTTGAAGAAGCTATGAGTTATTAAAACTCATTTTGATTCTTGAATAAAAATTGGACATTTAGCTCGAGATTCTTAGATCTCTAATTATGAGCAACAACTCTCATACCACATGTTGGTCTCTAATTCAGTTCAGCGTGTCCGACTATGCATCTGGTGGTAGCTCGAATGGATGATTAACACCTAAAAATAAAATTAGTCCTAAATACGCTAAAAATTTAAAATATCCTTACATACCTCCTTTTCAAACCTATGCAGGGTCATGAACCCACCACCGGCTTTAGTGATACCATCGGCGATATCATCCATGCTGCTGGCGGTCTTACTTTGGTAGGCAGACAGCTTTATGCCATGCCTTTGCTCGATACCGTCGAGTAATCGAGAAAAGTTAGCTCTTTCGGATTTTTGCCTATAAAAAGGACGTTTCCAGATGAAACAAAGGGTTCACAACTCATAACTTGAATTAGAGAGAAAATTCTAGTGAGATAAATGAGTTCTAGTGAGAAACTAGGTTTAAAGTCAATCTAATAGGATTTAGAGACTTAAATCTTTAGTTCACTACCCAAATCATCTTTTCAATCTCCTCGGAGGTGTCATTATATCACAAAGAGGTGGATTCACGGACCCGAGGTAAAATCCTGACTCTCATAAGCTCTATGGCATTTATTCTTGTTGTTTGTTGTGATTACTTGGTGTTTTGTGTTTAGTTTTAGGTTTTCAGTCATTATTCGACCGTTAACTGCTGCTACAAGAAAGTGAAACAACCAGCGATATGTGAAGCTATCGGCAGTATCATTCATATCACCAACGACATTAATGATACCTCCAGTGGCTTCATTTGTCACCAATAACTTTATTTTTTTTATGGGGCCCTTTCTTTATGGTACCGAGAATGTCAGTTTGCAAACCTGTATGAGTGAAATCTCCGATGATATGAGTGATATCACCAGCAGGTTCAGCCATGCCACCGACGGCTTGAGATCCTGGACATCAGATTTATTTCCTTTTTATTTTGACCTAGTTTAAGTTCCAAAGTTAGGATGAACAATACAATGACGGGGTAACCCAGATTACCCTAAAAATAGTCCTCACCCCATACCATGCGGCATTTTCACTAACAAACCGGTTAAAATAACAATGAAGTCTAAATGTAAAATGAGATTTTCCATAACGTCACTCAAGAACCATTTTTCGCCATCCAACTGAGCTCCATAATTTATGCCATGATCACACTAGCAATCTAACTCGAATCTTGTTTTTTCTACTAACTATGCATGCCATGTGTGATATATCCCGTATACATGTCGTATTTGTTCTAACCTTACCGTATAGGTAGATTTAGGATAGATGTATGTTAGGCCTTCGGGTATTTTATTTTTCATTTTACACAAATATATAGGATTTGAAAGCCATTTAATTATTCTTTTGATTTCTACACTTTATTTGGGATGACTATAATAATTTATTTATCCCTTTTGAATGCTTGCTAAACAATGTGCTAACACAAGATATAAATTTAAAATACTAAAAAGGGTGGATTAAAACTAGTCTAGAAATATTGATAATTTTAACTTGGCCAATGTAGTATAGAAAGCATCATCCGAGCTCAAAATCTCTACTTAAGGTATAGTCTACCACCCGGTGGGAAAATCGTACCTAAATTTCCCATTTGAGCAGAACCGGGTTGTGACTCTGTCTTAAATATAGGATTCCGGTCTCGTATCTTTTGAGCAATAAAATATGCAAATCCATTTTCTACCATCATTACACTCATATCATTTTTTGAGGTCGGTCCTTCAGCCCACTTCGTAGCCATTTGAAATGTCATCCGCTCACAGTAGTGACTCTGCTGGGGATCAATCTCTTTAAACTTGAAACTTTAAATTTTCAACAAGTTTAAAAGATTTAGATGATGTATTTAAATCATTGGCCAAATTAAAACTTCATGCTTTCTTATAACATTTTATCCTTATGCATGTAGTTTAGATTTGTAAGTTTAGGGTGCCCTATTTACCTGAGAAGCCCGCGAAAGTATCACTCATGCCCTGTTTGAAGTTGAGGATGCCTAGTGGGTGGATCACTCGTTTCAACCAGCATGTAAACTCCCGCAATAGCACTCATTTGAGGAGTGGTTGTGTAACATAGAATCAAGGTAAATGAGAACCTTCTACAATAACAACCCTATACCAAGCCGTGCTAGTAAAGCCATCATAGTTGTTTTCCCTTAGGAACCCAAAACATGTAAATAAAATAAAGGGACGCAATTCTTTACTGACAATTTTGATCAACTTAACCTTACCTATCTCCACTCATGGAGGGAGTTTAGCAACATACATGGGACATCTATCGCATCTCTATTGAGTCATGTCAATTTACCATGTATGATGAAAGGTGCAAACGTCCTCCGTATGTTGGACAGATAAGACTCTACATCATCACATAGGCTCTTTGTATCGTAACTATCATCGCGAGCATATCATGCATCGCTTCCCGTAAACAAAAGGCATTCATACGATCCATAGCATTACACAATCCACACATGACCTAATCCGCTACCCATAATTTTAGCTAGGAGGAGGCAAAGTTATCATTGAACCCCAGTTTGGAGAAGGATCGAGCACCATTTGATCCATCATCCTCTCACCCCGGTAGTCACCATGGAGATTGAAGGGGTTCCTACACCAATTCCAATAAGGAGTCAGATTCAGTTGAGTCAGAATTCATCTCACCTAGCCATGTCTTTCCCAAACATTGAAGAGAACATCCCTCCTCCCGAGGAGCAGTCAGGACCTACTCCCACCTCGGGAGTAGGATCTTAGCCACCCCCTAGTTTCAATTTTGGTAGTGCTATAGCTCAATTCCTTTGATCAGTTTTATTCCGCATCACCATCTAAGAGTAGGTTCAGGCATCTATTTGGTAGGCCCTAGAGGATAAGAACTTGGATAGAGTTTCTGAATCAGCTATGCAAGCTGAGACTCAGAATGGCTGGGCTCAAAACCCTGCAGGCCCTATTGGAGTAAGGCCTATTTAGTCCATCTTCCAGGCAGCCCCATCAACTACTACTCAAACAAAGCAAAACTGGTTCAAATTTGGCGAGGCCTCTACTTTCCCACAAACTTTGGCACCTTTTCTAGTTGTCCCTCTTGTGGATTAGAATCCAATACCAACTTTTCAAAGCTCGGTTCCACCTATTTTTACTCACTAATATCCGACTTCCTCCAGCGGATTAGCCTAACTTCCGCCATCTTTCAGTCTTCCCCAATTCATTGTGATCCCTAGGGGAATAACCTACCCCCGAATCCTTTTAGTAGCTAACTGATTACCCGTCCCCATTTGGGCACACCTCCATCATCTCCACTAGTCCCAAATCATAACCAGGTCATGCAACCTTCTGGCGTGACACCCGAAGTATCAGCTTTTGTAAGTCAAATGATGGCCTCCCGAACTAACTACCAGGTCACACAATCTTCGAGCATGACACTTGAGGCTGAAGCTCTCACCCGCCAATCGATCAATGACTAGGTCATGCAACCTTTGGGCATGACACTTGAGATTCAAGCCTATATCCATAACCTGATGATTGCTAAGGAACCCAAGTGAGGTGGGGATTGGGTCCCCAATAACTTTACCATGCCCAACATGACACATTATGATGCGTTAGGCACCCTTGCCTCCCACATCATCTTGTATGAGCTCGTAATATTAGTTAAGAAGTTAAACGGTAAGATACCCACCGAGAAGTTCCCATGCTCCCTTCGTGGTCCCGCTCTTGAATGGTATCACACCTTCCCTAACCACATCATCACCAATTGGAACCTTCTCTCTGAGGCTCTAATTGAACGTTACGGGTTCAATACGATGATGGAAATGACCCTCCAACACCTTGAGGGAGTCTACTAGTTGCCCACTAAAACTTTCAAACAGTATTTCAATCGATGGATGGCAATCCAAGTTCGAATGAAGTCTATGCTCAACCTCATCAAGCTCTTAGAAGGGGCACTCCCTGTTTTCCGAAAGGAGATGGCAATTGACTCCTTCGTGTCTTATAAGGTCATTTATGAGAAGGCTTAGAAAATCGAGTGCAAAATTGAGCGCGAGTGAGCCAAAAAGGCAGGAAAGCCCTGGTTTAGAAAGAACAGTGATAGTTCGACAGTAGCCCCGACACCTACTAAATCCAATGCCCATACTGCAGTTCAGGCAGTTACTCAAGCCCTTGCTATAGTTTAGGCAGTCACTCAATCCCCTACTATAGTTCAAGCAGTCACTCAAGCCCCGGTTACCGCAGTTCAACCAGCTCGTCCTCCTTTTATCTTAGCCAACCCATATAAATTGCCACTCAAAGTTATCTTCAACCTCTTAAATGAGGTCGTTTATCTCCAATCCTTTTATGAATATAAACCGCCCGAACCTGAGGACAAGGATAATTTTTAGTCATATCACATTCAAGTGGGTCATCGAACCAACAACTATAAAACCCTACTTTCGGCCATCCTAAATTTTATAAGTGAAAGGAAGATTGCTGAACCAAATAAGGCTCCGAGCATCATAAACAATCCCCTACCAAATTTTGGGAATAAGGTGGGCAGGGTCAGTTCTAGCATACCCGAAGCCATAGTCTTTGAGCTAGTCACCCAGGGGCAAGGGAAAAGTGACTCAGTCCTGGTCATAAATTCTAGTCTTCCATCCAACTCGGTCTTTAATTTATTTACCTAGGGTAACCGAGGGGTTAACTCAGTTCAAGGCATCGAAGTAGACCCAACACCACCTAAGAAAGAAAACCGCTAAACCCATCCTATCGTGGTCAAAAGAATGAGAGCCATGAAAGAACCACTTTTCAGTGTCGATACCTTTGTTCTGAAGGGAGATTATTCCGATTAGGATGATGGATTGGTCATAGAGCCAAGGCAGTGTGCACTAATTTATTTGAGGTTGACACTAATGCACCTGTGGTCGGGGAGCCAAGTAAGCTATTTAAAGTCAATTGGGATGAGCCTTTCAATGTGGATAGGTATGAATTATTGGACTCCGCCTGTTTCGATAAGCCTTGAGGTCGATCCCCTTATCACCCAACTCAAGAAAACCCAAGCCTGCTATAGCATCTAGTAGTTGGTTTTTTATTCAGATGGGCATCGCATGGGTCTAATTAAGTTATTGCTTGACCTAGAAGCCACTCTAACCACCTCTATTATAGATATGTGTGCCAAGGTTGGAGAACCTATTCCTCCAAAGAAGGGACCGCAGATTGTCTTTGATCATTTTGATCTCCCACTTGAGGGTAAGGATCATAAAGAAGCTCTATTTATCTGAATCTAGCTGCATCACAAGACCATACCCTATGACATGGTGGATGATGGCTCCGCCTTGAATCTGTGTCCCCTAAAAGTCCTTCCTCATTTAGGCATGTCAAAAGAAATGATGGAGAAATCCAACACTATAATTTGTGCTTATGATGACTCAAAACATAGTGTGAATGGGGTCTTTAAAGGAAAAGTTATTGCCGAAGGGGTTACAAGCAAAGTGCAATTCACTGTGCTTGACATTCTAGTCACCTACTCCTTATTACTTGGTCGACCTTCACTCCTTGCCCTAGGGGCAATACCTCCACCCTCCATCAGAAGGTTAAGTTCATACACAAGAATAGGTAGGTAACAATTTTGGCTGACGCTGCTTCTGTTGTGGCTATCATAGAAGCCAAAGCTAAGTTGGATGAAGGTGTCCATGTTGCTATGATTCACAAGGCTAAGAGATCAACCCCTATCTAGCATGATTATCTTCACCCTGCCACTGGGAAATTAATGAAGTGAGCTAGGTTTAAACCTAAAATAGGTTGTGGAATGCATGAACAAAGGATTATCGAGGCCTTGGAATAAAAGGTGTTGGTCTGCCTCATAGGCTTAGGATACAAACCTAAGAAGACCTATTGTCGTTTCCACGCCAACTACTATCGCATGGTGACTATTTGTGAAACTTAAGGTAGGAGGCCTTACAAGGGGGAACCTGAGCCTATCGATCATAATGGGAATATGTGGCCTGGTTTTGAGATCTTTAAGGATGTTTATGACTTTAAAGCTAGCTGAATGGTCATTTCGGCTGAGCTCAAGATCGTGGCTATGCCTACTGTTGAACCTGTTGCACTTGTGAATGTCATTACTAATAAGGTTAAGGGAAAGGGGAAAATGTACCCTAAAAATGAGGCTGGGGGAAGTGACAAAGAACCCGTGGATCAGGATGTTTAAGACACCGTGGCTACTATGACTAAGGCTATGGCCTTTCCGATGGGAAAAGGCTAGAACTGTCAGAGGACTGAGGAAAAGGACTCTATGACCAAGATCGTGAAAAAGCTTGCCAGGGCCTAACTGGGAAAGCCAATATGTCAAAGGAATCACTGCTCACTACCGAGTAGAAGATAGATCTAAAGTATGACCTAGATGCCATTTTGATGACGACTACAGAGGATGCTCCGCCTGCTGCTCACATTGACACTGAAGTCCCTCCGCCTGATGTAATCTTTAACATTTCTAATGTATTTGATGCAAATAATGTCGCCTATAAGGCTTTCAATTCAATGAATGACTCTAGTTTGACTTACTTGTTTGATGTTTAACCTGATGGATCCATGCATTCACATAACCATACGCATAATGTTTTTGGTATTCATGATACTTCCTTACATGAACTAAATTTAAGTATTGATGAAAACCCCAAAATGTTAACCATTTCCAACAACTTAACTTCCAAAGAAAAAAGTGAGACAATAAAAGTGCTCAAAAGACATGTTAACACCTTTCCCTAGTCGTATGAAGACATGTCATGGGTTGAATGTCACATTGCTGAACATAGAATCCCAATAAATCCTAAGTTCAAACCAGTCAGATAGAAGCTCCGTTGATTAAGGCAAGAATAGGCAGAACTAGTTAAGGCAGGGGTTTCGAAGTTAATCGAGGCTCATTTTGTTAAAGTAGTTGAATACCCGACATGGTTGTCCTACATCATTTCGGTTCCAAAAAGGATGGTAGGGTCCAAGTTTGTGTTGACTTCTGGGATCTCAATAAAGCTTCACCTAAGGATGAATTCTCACTTCCCCGCATCGATGTCCTAATTGACGGTGCCGCTAGGGTAGCCATGTATTCATTCATGGATGGGCTTTCGGGTTAAAATCAAATCTTGATGGATGTTATCGATATGGTTAAGACTGCTTTCATCACCGAATAGGGGGGCTTACTACTACAAAGTTATGCTATTTGGGTTGAAAAATGCTAGGCTACCTACCAACACATTGTGACTGCTCTTTTTCATGACATAACCCATAAAGAGGTAGAAGTATATGTGGATGATATAATCGTGAAGTCTGCTACCCAAGAAGAGCACCCCGCTATTCTCGACAGATTCATGACTCGTATTGACAAGTATAGTCTCCATCTGAATCCGAAGAAATGTGTGTTTTGAGTCACTTCAGGTAAATTACTGGGACACGTGGTTAGCCAGAAAGGAATTAAAATGGATCCCGATAAGGACAAAGCTATCACGGATATGCCTCCGCCGAAAATAGAAAAAGAAGTCCAATTGTTTCTAGGCTCCTTACAGTAAGTTAGTTAGTTCATCGCCTGTCTCACTACCATGTGTGAACCTATCTTCAAACTATTAAGGAAGTAGCAATAAGTTGTGTGGAATGACCAATGCCAAGTGGCGTTTGATAGAATCAAGGCCTACCTGGTCGACCCACCCATTCTGAAACCACCCACCCCTGGGAAACCCTTGATCCTATATTTAGCCATTGAGAAATCTTCCATAAGGGCAATGCTTGTCCAAGAACATGATGATAATCAGGAATACATGGTCTATGACTTAAGTAAGAAGTCAGTGGATTACAAAACATGGTACTCGATTGTAGAGAAAACTTGCACCACCATGGTTTAGCTCATGAGTAAGTTGTGCCACTACTTTCAATCCTGCTGAGTTCAAGTAGTGGCTAAGATAGACCTGATAAAATACCTTTTTTAGTCACCTACCCTAGCTAGCAAGCTCTCTCACTGGTTGTTGCTTCTTTCAAAGTTCGATATTGAATATGTAACGAAGAAGGTTATCAAGGGGTGCATTATTACCGGATTTTTTGCCAATCAAGGTCTTGACTCTGATTATGTCAAGAACTTAGAGTTTCCCGATGAACAACTCACTGCCATCATCATCCCTAAGCATGTGTGGACCATGTACTTTGATGGTCCTGTGAATCAATGAAGAGGAGGCCTTGGAATCATCCTGGTCACATCAAAAATGAAATTATCATGTTTTCCAAACGCTTGGAGTTTATTGTCCCTTATAATGGCACTGAGTATGAAGCTTTCTTGTTTGGTCTCGAAGCTCTCCTCTAGGTTAGAGCCAAAACTGTATCTATAATTATGGATTCAGCCCTTGTCATCCATCAGGATGTTGGTCACTGGGAAATCAAGGAGAAATCTCTTCGCCCTTGCGTAGATGCTTTTTGAAGCTTATCCAAGAAGTTCCAATCTTATTTGTATCACCATGTACCCCGAGATGAGAACTAAATGGCTGAATATCTTGCCACCCTGGCTTCATTATAGGAAGGACCTCAACAATAACCTATTCTTCTATTGATTATGTTGTCCACCAAGCTCCCCTACCACACTCAGCATGTTCAATAGGTCCTCACCCTTTCCATCGAGCCTTATTAGTATTCAACCATTGTCCTTTGCCTCTAACATGGAATAGTATCCTCTAGATTCTTCTGACTCAAACCATACCACTCTATGATAGCTCACCATCCAATTTTGAATAGTGGATAATGATCTCTTCAAGCACACTAATGACGGTTTATTGATTTATTGCTTAATTAAGACAAAGCTTAGTAGTTGATTGATCAGGTCCATATCGGTGACTGTGGCCCTCATATGAATGGTCTTGCTCTCACAAAGAAGATACAATAGTTAGGAAGTTTTTTGCTCACCTTAATGACCAATTTATCACTTAAGTAAAACGATTCCTCCATTGCCAGATTTATGGGAATATGCAACACCTACCACCCATCGAGCTCCATCACTTATCTACTCCTTGGCCATTCTCGGTGTGGAGGATAGACATAATCGGTGAAATTGGCCCTTCATCAACAAATGGGCATAATTTCATTACGGTGGCTATAGACTATTTCTCTAAATGGTTAGAGGCTGAATCATACACCAATGTCACTGCAAGAAGATGGCCAAATTCATAGAAAAGCACATATTCGCTCGGTGTAGACTTCCACATCATATAGTTCCATACACTGGGGTATAGTTCCAAGGGGCAACCACTAAATTGATTGAAAAGTATGGGATTGAACACCATAAATCTTCTCTATACAGACCGCAAGCTAATGGCATTATCAAAGCCATGAATAAATTAGTGAAGAAGATCCTCTCCAAGATGATAGCTGGCTATAGAGATTGGGCTGACAAGTTGGCTTACGCCACTTGGGGTTATTGCAAGAGTATCCAAACCCCTAGGGATCAAACCCCTTTCTCCTTGGTCTACGAAATGGAAGCAGTTTTACCTATTGAGACTTAAGTAAGTTTACTAAGGGATGCACTAGAAGCCAACCTGTAGGAATCCGAATGGACCAGGGCAAGGTTTGAAAAGCTGAACATGATGGAAGAATAGAGGCTAAAGGCTCTAGATAATCTCCAATTATATCAACAATGTATAGCTCAAGGTTAGAACAGTAAGGTTAGACACCAGAAGTTTCCACTAAAAATTGGAGACCTAGTCCTCAAGTAGTTGAAACCTTCCACCACTGATGCAAGGGGAAAGTTCAGACCCAATTGAGAAGGACCATATGTGATTAAAAGGATGTTCAATAAATGGGCAGTCAAGATTATGGACAGGGGTGGGAGTGAGTTTGTGACCCTGTGAACAAAGATAGGATCAAGCATTACCATGTCTAACTGAAAGAAATAAATCATAAAAAGCAACACATAAATATATATATATATAAACCACCCGTCTTTCGGTTCTCTACCAGTAGGGCAAAAATTAGGGTGATACCCGACGGTTAGTATTCTGCAAATTGGCCGAGCAAGAGTTTGGGTGTCATTCATAGTAGCCCTCTAGACTGAAAACTTGAAAAGGGTGGTCTAGGCAAAAGTTAGGGCAGTGAGGAAAGAGAGCATGCCTACTAAAAAACTAGCATAGGCTAGCTGGCACTAGGAGTTGGGTTAAGGGAAATATTTACCAACATCATGTACTTTAATTTGCTTCATCTAATAAAAGTATCTTTTTACTAAATTATAAATGCTTATGTTTATGCGAATGTTTGCATTCATACGGTTGAAACAGCTCAAGTGAATAGAATGCAGAATCACGTTATTTTAGTCAATGCACAACAAAATAAAGAAGAGCTGTGAGCACTGGATTTTAGTGATCGACCTCATGAAACAATGATGAGAGCTATATACTACATTCTTTTATAGGTAGTGTCCATTAGATGTGTTCCTACTACTGTAGAGTAGAGTTTGGCCAATATTAGGAGACCTAATCTGCCCTTAGGGACCCATACGGGTGTTTCCTGGTGGTACAGATCCACTGGTAGTACCCGTACGGGTATCAACTTCCATAGGGCTGAAGGGGACCTATACGGATCCCCAGTACCCATACAGGTGGAGCCCTACCTATATGGGTCCAATTATTGCCTGTTTATGCTCGCTTGAAAGGTGAGCCTTACCTATTTTGAAAATGGTAGGTTATGAATGCTGGTTAATGCATTCAGACCCCATTTTCCCTTAAATAGGGCCTTTCCCCTTCATTTTACAACACACAACTCTTAAGCATAAAAACTATGGAGAAATTATAGTTCTAAAGGTATAGAAAAGGTATAGTGGGGGTATAGGAAGTATAAAATAGGGAGAAAACCCATTCCTTGAGGTTTTTTCCACATTTTATTCATTCCTGACTTCATTTCGTGCACTTTGGCCAAGCTCTCTTAATTGTAAAGGTAATGCTCCTCAAAGTGGATTCACGTCGTAAAGGTAACGCTCCTGAGTTTCAAAGAAACTCACACCTCTTTTATTTCATTATTATTCTCTACTTCTATCATTTCTATTTCTACTGTTATTCTGGGTCTGGTCCTAGCCCTTATAAGTGTTATTCGCACCATACATCCCTAGGGATATTTCATCAGTGCACCAAACTCATAAGGGGGGAAATCCCGCTTGGTTATACTATTATTTCTACTATATGTATTATTACTTGTTATATTTGCCTTAATATTCTTTTGGGTTCAGTCCTGATTAATATAAGCCTTGTTGGTACCTAATATGCCACTTTATTGGTTATCTTGTTACACCATACTCATATAAAGGGAAATCCCATTTCTTCCTCTTTTATCTTGTTTGCTGTTTTTATCTGGCGGCTGATTTTGGCTTTGCCTTCCCAGGCCCGTACTGGTCCCCTATTCCCAAAAGGCTCCCCCTTATACCCATACGGGTACCCCATTGGTCGTACGGGTATAGGCCCCATAGGCAGAATCCAGGTTTTCTTTATTTTCCTTTTTTCATTATAGAATGAACCTGAAATCACCATTTTCCATGCTGTCATTTTCACTACTAATCTGGTAAATCAACTCACATAAATAAATCAAGTTCTTTTCATTCGAATGATTATTTATGGTGTGCTATAAGCTGTGCTAACGTCTATGGATGCAGAGGAATTTATTTTTATTTTGTTTTATAACTTAGAACAAATGTATAGGTTCTCTCCATAATTTCCCCCATTTTTCCCCTGTTGTAATTTGTATCCCCCATTTATTGCTTGTGCTTTATTATAATATGTAAACGCATGTAACGAGTGTGAAAGAGTGTAGAAATAGGACTTCTTTGATAATTCCCTAAATGATGAAAACTATAATGGTTTTACGTGGTGAATGTAATTTTGAATCATCTAAATGAGAAATAAGTGACTCATCCGATGCCCGAATCTCTGATCCAATAGGTATGAGTCTCCCACCCAGAGGGAACCGTACCAAAACTCTTTCCCAAGTAGACAACTTGGGTGGCGACTCTATCAATTATATCGAGATTTGGGTCTCGATTCGTTTATTCATCAAAATTGGCGTATTGAGCAAACTTTAACTAAAAAATGTTTTGTCACGCCTAAATCCAACAAAACCCCCCAATGGGCCCTGCCTCTCTTATAAAGGCGCCAAGGGAGACCTATACATCATCGACACCTCACACCAAGATTCTTAGCAAAATCATAACATGTTAACTGATGAGATTAATTTGAGTACATAGGCAATGGTAACAATTTCCGATGGTTAACCCCTACTGCCTACTAGTCTTTTATAGATTTTCCAAAAAGCAACTGACATTTTTCTCTCTATGCCCTAACTTTTTCCTAAGCCGCCCTTTTCAAGTTTTTAACTTAGCGAGCTTTATTTGCATTGGAGTGCCTTAATTTTTTCCTACCCGATTTGCGGAATACCGATCAGTGAGCTGCACTCTAATTTTTGCCCGAGTAGTAGAGGACCACTTATCGGGTGATTTATTCTTTATTTCTTTTATTCTTTGTGCTGCTTTTTTATGATTTAATTCTTTTGACCCAGACATGATAACGCTTAAGCCTATCTTGATTAACTGGATTGACGAACTCATTCCTATCCATATCTATAAGCTTGATTCCTCCTTTGCCAAGGACTTTCTTAACCATGAATGGCCCTTCCCAATTAGGCCTAAACTTTCCCCTAGCGTCAGTGTTGACTTGGTGTAGCTGCTTGATAACCAGATCACCTACTTTAAGAGGTTGTTTCGGGTATCTAACTCTATTATCGTATGCTTGAGCCATGCGCTATTTGTACATCTATAGATGGTCAAGTGCTTTGAGCCGCTTTTCATCTATTGCATTTAACTGCTCCTACCTAGCCCTCGCCCAATATGACTCTTTTAACTGAGCTTCGAGTGCCACTCTTAGAGATCTTACTTTTTTTACAACCGGTAACATAGCTTCCATTCCATATACCAAGGAGAAAGGTGTCTGATTAGTGGGAGTTCTTATACTAGTTCTATACCCCCAATTTGCTTATCAGCCCAATCTCTATAGGTAGCCACTATCTTTGATAAGATCCACTTGATTGATTTATTGGCATTAACGATCAGCTTCCCTTTAGGGTTTCTGAAGGATTTTGGGCATTTTTTGTGACCCAAGATGTTCTTTCCCATTTTCATAACTAGAACCAGCCTGCGATTGATGCTCTCATGAGTCTTCTTGGTCTTCTTTCTTGATGATGCGTACCTTTGTACCCTTTTCCCCCTTCGTAAATAAAGATGGACTAAGATTCACTTGTTATCGTGTTTGCTAAGCGCTTTTATTATCTCTCTTTTTTCGGTAGGAGTTAAGTCATTTGATATTGTTACCATTTTTGGATTTTCCTTAGTTCCCAAATTAATGTCATGCAATGAAGTATCATGAATGCTAAAAATGTTATGTGTATTGTCAGATGAATGCATGATGCCGTCAGGCAAAACATCAAACAAGTAAGCAAGATCACTATCATTATTATCCTGATGCCCGAAGGATACATCATTTTCATTACATATTATTGCATTATCATCCTCCACGGGCAAAGGGTCTTCTTGGCCGCTCATCAAGATATGAGTCAAGTCGCAATCTAGATCTTGTAAATGCTTCTCTATTAATACATATCCACGGTTTCTCTCGTGACTTAGGCCAAATTCTTCAAGGACTCCTGAATAGGTGTCTTCTTCTTATCCCCCAAGAATAATATGGTGTATATCAAAGTAGTAAGGTTATCTATAGCTTTGACCACTTCAATCTTTGATGGGTCGTTGTCTTTCATTTTCTTGAAACATTTTTCTGCTTCTATGGTGACTTCGTAACTGTCAGCAATGGTCTTGTAAGATTCCACAAATGCCATCTTGCATAGGTGAGGAGATAACCCAAAGATGAATCAATCAGCTAATTCTTTCTCATGAGGTTTCCTTTTAATAGCTACCAAGACTGTCAACCATCTCTTAAAGTAATCATGGACAAGTTCCCCACTCCATTGCTTGATTGCTATAAGGTCAAATATGGATGGTTCTTCACTTGTTTTCTTGGCTTCCCTTATGCGCTTCCATACCTCGTCTTCTTCTAATCCTAAATTCATCATGTCTACTTGCTCTCCCCTTCTCCAGGGTTCACAAACTTTGCCTATGTCATTGAAAACTATGATGGCTTTGAGGATATCATCACATACTTTAGTCGGGTGACCATAGCTAACACGGTACACATAGAAATTGTCCCACTCCTCAGGCTTTAGCTGAACATATGGTTGGAGGTGATCAATCAACTTGTACTTCTTCAGCTTCTTAAAAAGGCTCAGAAGAGGAGTACCCCAAGGTGAGATATCTTCGAGAGTCATAGGATAAACCTTTTGGTCGTGAGTCATACCATAGGTTAAACCCATGAAATAAGGGAGGATTGTTCCCTTTGGCATAACCACAAAGTCGGGTAACTGACTCGGATCATTGCTATGGTGAACTTGCAACATGGCCTCTTGATGAAGCAGATGGGACCCATTACTTGCTATAAGGAGCATTAGGTTCACTGGCTGATTAGACTGACTGAGTTGAGCCATGGATGAGCTTGAGAGGGTGAAACTTGTCAAATCTTGAGCTGATGTGGTAACCAAAAGATGAGTACATGTATAGAATGTGTTATGCATGCACAAATTACAATGACGCATGGTTAGGTTAATTACAGGGTAACGTAGCACAACACATGTGAAGCGATCGATTCTGTCCTTATTTCTCCCGCCAGTTTTGAGGGTATTCTTCCTTAGTCTAATCTCACTCAGAAATGGGTACCTAGAAGGTAAAATTCTAAGGCTTTCGATCAAAATGGCATAGGGACATATCAAAAGTTTGATGTAGAAGGTTCCTATCGCATCAAGCCTCTTATAGAGGGAGATAGCAATGAGTGCTCCACCCACTAAATTGTCCCCAATTCCTGGCGGGCATGGGTGACACTTTTATAAGTTTCACGAAAAAATAAGGCACCCTAACCTAGCACTAGAAGAAGAGAGCATCTAACTAAAGTGAGAAGGAGATGAGAATATAGAGTGTGATAATTTTCCCAAATGATGAAAAAGAAAACTGGTTGAATCAAGTAAATGATTTTCGGTGCTCATCTTAATCTTTTAAACTTTCAAATCAAACCAAAATTTTGCAAGTTAAAAGATTATATATCCCCAGCAGAGTTGCCACTGTGAGGTGTTGATGACATGTAGGTCTCCCTTCGCACTAGTATGAGAGGCGGGGCCCACTGGGGGGGTTGGTTGAATTTAGGCGTGATAAAACCTTTTTAGTTCAAGTTTGCACAAATAACAAATTTTAATGAATAAAAGAATCGAGACCCAAATCTCGATACAAATAATAGAGTTGCCACCCAAGTTGTCTACTTGGGAAAGAGTTTAGGTATGGTTCCCATTGGGTGGGAGACTCATACCTATTGGATCTGAGATTCGGGTATCGGATGAGTCACTTATTTCTCATTTAGTCGATTCAAAATTACATTCACCGCGTAAAATCATTTTTTTCATAATTTGGGGAATTATCATAGATATCCTATTTTTCTACACTCTTTAACACTCCTTACATGCATTTACAAATTACAATAAAGCACAAGCAATAAATGGGGGAATAAAAACTACAACCGGGGGAAAATGGGGGAATTGCAAGAGAACCTATACATTCATTTTAAGTTATAAAACAAAAATGAAAACAAATTCCCCTGCATCCACAATGATTAGTATAGTTTATAGCATGTCATAAGTCAGCATTTCATTAGGAAAAATGTGATTATGTTAGCGCGGCGGTTTTAAGATCGATAGTGCCCGGGCGGCTTCTAGGATCGGGGATAAATAATCAGTCTTCGACATATTTTGTCGTAAAAACAAATTTTAACTTTTGTGGGTTGATTTACCGGACTATTGGTGAAAATGATCGAATGGAAAATGGTGAGTTAGATTAATTAACTAAATTAAGATGAGTTCTTGGTTCTGCCTGGGGGCTAGTACCCGTACGGGTACCAGGGAGGACCTGTACGGGTATGAGGGACCCTTATGGGTCCTGTCTAGTCCAAGGCAAAACTCAGTTTGAGATAGGCAGATTAATTGAGGAGAAATGAAATAAAAATGGGATTTCCTTCTGTATGAGTAAGGTGCAGCGATGTAATATCCCTAAGGACATATGGTGCCAACAAGGCTCATATGGGTTAGGACTAGACCCAAAGCAGAAAATAAATAGAGTAGATATAATAGAAAAGGCAAAAAATAACAATAAAAATAATTGAGATGTAAGGACATTGCTAAACATGGACACCGCCTCTATCGATCCAACCCTGATTAGCGACCACCTTACTTTGCTACAAGTAACATCCTTATGGGCTCAAGCTATATAACAAGGGCCATACTGATTTTCAATCAATTTGCAGGTGTGGCTCATAGAAAAACTTAAGCTAAAGAGGGAACCACGGGGAAATCTGATAAGGTATTTGCCTGTCCACCTTAAAGAGAGAGGGAACGTTCGAGAGGATTTTGATCGGTTGACTACCGATAGCTAGGTATTAGTTATGAGAGGATACGATGCATCATAAATATAGTGGGCCAGCCCATGGTGGAGGATTCGAGAGGATTACATAGGATTACTTTCTATACCCCATATCGGGTTTGCAGTTAGTATGGCCGACGATAGAGGGTTCCATGCAAGCTACCTAAAGAGCACAATAACTTCTTCAATGATGACTGGGTGATTCACATTCGGGCGAAGTGGGCGAGGGAGGCTATCTTCGAGACTCTGGATTATGACCACATGGAGACTGCTGATACTGATTAGTACTACAAAAGATGGCTTGCTGAGACTAGACGCCTGCTGACTCAAGCTAAACAGTCATAGGCCCACTTAGAGGGGGAGTGAGCTGAGTAGGGATTCAAGCCCTTTTCCACAACCACTTTGCAGAGGATTTGGAGGTTTTGTGATGATGGAGGGAGCTCAATGTGAGATGCGCTTTTATCAGTTCTATCTTTTGCAAAGGTCACATGGGGCGGTGGACCTATCGAACTTATTTTTTTACTTTATTTGGCTCTGGCTTTAGCATAGACTGCCCCTAGGGGTTTTTAATCTATCAATCCTTATCTTAACTTTTTCCTAGACTGCCCTTTTTGGGTTTTCAATCCAGTAGATTTATTCTGACTTTTGCATAGATCTTGCTCTATTCAATCTATCAGAATTATTAGTCTTTTATTTATTGCTTTTGTGAGGTGTCGATGACGTATGTGTCTACCTTGGCACCTTTGTGAGAGAGGCGGGGCCCACTGGGGGTTTGGTTGGATTTAGGCGTGATAAAACATTCTTTAGTTAAAGTTTGCACAATAAGCCAATTTTAATGAATAAAAGAATCGAGACCCAAATCTCGATACAATTGATAGAGTCACCACCCAAGTTGTCTACTTGGGAAAGATTTTGGTACGGTTATCTCTGGGTGGGAGACTCATACCTATTGGATCAGAGATTCGGGTATCGGATGAGTCACTTATTTCTCATTTAGTTGACTTAAAATTACATTCACCATGTAAAACCATTTTAGTTTTCATCATTTAGGGAATTATCATGGAAATCCTATTTCTACACTCTTTCACACTCATTACATACGATTACTTATTATAATAAAGCCTAAGCAATATATGGGGGGATAAAAATTACAACCAGGGGAAAAATGGGGGAAATTGCAAAGAGAACCTATACATTTGTTCTGAGTTATAAAACAAAATAAAAATTAATTCCCCTACATCCACAGACATTAGCACAACTTATAGCACACCATAAATAATCATTCTACTGAAAAGAACTTGATTTATTTGTGTGAGTTGATTTACAGGATTATTAGTGAAAATGACAGCATGGCAAATGGTGATTTTAGGTTCATTCTATAACGAAAATAGGAAAATAAAGAAAACCTGGATTCTGCCTCTGAGGCCTACAACCGTATAGCTAATGGGGTACCCGTACAGCTATAGGGGTGATCCGTATAGGCATAGGGGACCCGTATGGGCCTGGGAAGGTCGAGATAGAATCAACCGCCAGACAAAAACAAAAAAAAAAGACACAAGAGGAAGAAATGGGATTTCCCTTTATATGAGTATGGTGTACCAAGATAACCACTAAAGTGGCATATTAGGTACCAACAAGGCTCAAATTAATCGGGGACCGAACCCAAAAGAAAAATAAGGCAAATATAACAAATAATAATACCAATAGTAGAAATAATAGTATAACCAAGAGGGATTTCCCTCCTTATGAGTTTGGCGCACCGATATAATATCCCTAGTGATGTATGGTGCCAACAACACTTATAAGGGCTAGGACCAGACTCAAAATAACAGTAGAAATAGAAATGACAGAAGTAGAGAATAATAATGAAATAAAAGAGGTGTGAGTTTCTTTAAAACTCAGGAGTGTTACCTTTACGGTGTGAATCCACTTTGAGGCAATCCCTTTATTGTTGAGAGAGCTTGGCCAAAGTGCACGGAATCAAGTCAGGAATGAATAAAATGTGGACAAAACCTCAAGGAATGGTTTTCTCCCCATTTTAGACTTGCTATACCCCCACTATACCTTTTCTATACCTTTAGAACTATAATTTCTTTATAGTTTTTATGCTTAAGAGTTGTGTGTTGTGCAATGAAGGGGAAAGGCCTTATTTATAGGGAAAATGGGGTCTGAACACATTAACCAGCATTCATAACCTGCCATTTCCGAAATAGGTAAGGCTTACTTTCCAACTGAGCCTTAATAGGCAATAACTGGACCCATATAGGTGGGGCCCCACCTATACGGGTACTGGGGACCTATATGGGTCCCCTCCAGCCCTATGGAAGTTGATACCCATACAGGTATTGCCAGTGGATCTGTACCACCAGGCAACACTCGGATGGGTCCCTAAGGGTAGACTAGGTCTCCTAATATTGGCCAAACTCTACTCTGCAGCAGTAGGAACACCTCTGATGGACAATACCTATAAAAGAATGCAATTCATAGCTCTTATCGTTGTTTTGTGAGGTGGATCGCTGAAATCCAATGCTCACACTTGGTCTTATGAATGCATGCATGTCTTTAGGTGAAATAATCGCAAGTGTGTGAACATCAATTTTTCTCTACATGTTATGTATCATTGTATTCCTTTCACTATACATGTAATCCAACAGAGATAAAAGTACCAAAGAAATCAGGCATATTCTAAGTTTAGGCAAAACTTCAGACAGTCTGCTGGATTGAAAACCCAAAAGGGCAGTCTAGGCAAAAGTCAATACAAATCAAAGTGAAGACAAAAAACCTACCAGGTCGAAAACCTGAAAGGGCAGTCTCGGCAAAAATTAAGGCAAAGAAAAAAGAAAGAAAAGCCTACTAGATTGAAAACCTGAAAGGGCGGTCCAAGCAAAATTTAGGGCAGTAAATAAAGAAAAAGCTTGCTAGATTGAAAACCCAAAAGGGCGGTCTAGGAAAAAGTTAAAGCTAAAAAGAAAAACTCAGCTGGACTGAGCCGTCAAGGATAGTTCAGGAAAAAATTAGGACAAAAAGAAAGAAAAATAAATGTTCTATAGGTCATCTCACATCGAAGGGCCTATAAAAAGTTAGAACATCACTTGGTTCCCTCGCTATAAAATCACTGGATGGAAATAATATGGGTTTGCAAAGCAGCAATACTCAGCCATCTCAGTGCAGAAAAAGAAAAATTAGCATGCAGAAAAGTTAAATTTCAAAAGTACCAATCCAAGTTTACATTCAAAACAAACCACGCATGGCCCAAAGGGCTAAAAATTTAGAAAGTAATCATAATCTAAGCTGCCAAGGGATCCGGTCCCTAGCGACCCTCTGGAGCCAGATCTTGTGTATCTGCCAGTAAATAATCCACATCTATCATCATATGATCCTCGACCTCACCAGTACCAGCAGCTGAATGGGTAGGGGCCTTAGTCTCTGATGTCCCTGTGACATTCCTATCAGCATCAGCTCCCTCAGCATGCTAATCTCCACCCCCCTAGTCACTCAATATGTAGAAAGATCATCCTCAGACTCAAAATTAGATGGATCTAGCATACTCGCCATTTAGCCCCTCAGCATCTCAATCTCGGCCCTTGCTCGAGCAGTCTCAGCCCTAGCCTAGTCAGCCTTAGTAGTGGCTGCCTGTAGGTGCTCCTCCAAGAATTTGGCTCTCTCCTTAGAAGCATCCAAGTCCTGCGTAGACTTGTTACGCTCTTTGGCTAGCAGAATCTAAAATTGAACCAAAAAGATCAATATACATACATGAATTTTATGGCATGCATCATGCATAATTGTTAAATTTTACAGGTAAAACTTACTGAGGCTAGCGCATCCTAGGCCAGTAGCAGATCCCGCATGGAGAAGTAGCCCCTGCAATCCTCTCAACCTTAAAAATGGTCACCTAAAAGAAAAAGTCCACATCAGGATAGGACATTCTAAGCAATCACTGTAATGGATAAAGATTAAAGCAAACAATTCCTTACGTGGGTAGAACTGGAAGGAGTGAAACCGATGGACTGGATCGACTCCTTGAGCTCCTTGACAGCTTGTTTCCCCTAATGATCGAGGATCCAAAAGAAAGTATCTAGCTCTTCTCGGAGGACTCCCTCTCTCACGGACCTAGAAGCACGAGACCGATTCACTGGCGGATCAGGGGTAGTAGCAGCAGCTGCTGCGGCAGGCCTCTTCCACATAAAAGCGGAAGGCTGTAAGAATAAAGGATCATACTCAGGATCATAATAAATTTCAGGAAATAGCAAAGTATTCACAAAGGTTAAGCTAAGAAAATACCTGAGAGGAAGGGGTAGCGGACCTGGTCGAGCCCTCGGTGCCCTGAACTATGGATGGACCCCCATGGTCGCCCCTCAGTCCACCTTCATCATCATCATCGTCATCATCCGCACTATTGCTCTAGTGGAACTCAAGAGGGACATCCTCGTGGTGGATCCTCTCACAAGGAGGAAGAAGTGAGGAATCGATGAACTCTGTGTAAGAGCCCTCTACAGATAGCACGCGAGCCCCCTCTCCCATTAGGTACAATCCCCGATCAGCACCCGGCAAAAGATGCAGCTAGAAGATGCCCGCTGGGATCGGGGGAGGGATTGGTCTCTCTATCATAACATTGGTCCTCCACCCTCGGACCCGCTCACAAAAATACCACTCAAAGGAGAGTGGCGACTCCAGGACAAAGTGGCGGTCATCCACGCCGACCAGCATCTACTCAATAGCCCCATGTATATCCAATCTCTCCCACGGGTCTCGGATAACCTGCATAAAATAAATGCACTATAAGTATCATAACCTCATAAACACAGTTTCTACTAATGGTTTGTTGAATGTAAAATGCAGGTTTAGTAGGGAAGAAGTTTACCCGATCTAAGGTAGCTGGCGAAGGAACTCTCTATACTCCGTTGTGGTCAAGGGTTGACTCTGCCAAATCCCCATCCACCTGGATATAATATATGGCATCTAGAGATGCATATTCAAAATCGGCCTAGGGATAAACCGATGCTTAAAGGCCCAAATCTGCAAGATAAAATAAGGATTAGAAATAGTATAAGTTGAATGAATGGTTAAAGCACAAAAAGATCAGTCTGGGATTTACCAGTAGTATCAAGTGGTAGATCTTGAGCTCATACTACTCACCCCACACTCCTACATCCAATCCATAATATAACTACACCAGGATGGCCAGACACCAGTTCTTGCCTGGCACAGCAGCAAGATCCTCCACAGTGGAAAGCAAACCATAGTTCAGGTTGCTCAAATAGACCAGAAAGAAGATGGTGGTAAGGAATGTTGGCAGGAAAGATCAGGCATACTGATCCCTCCTATCCGCAGCAACTAGACTCGACTGCCCAATCCAGTAAGTATACAGGTCCCCATACTCGGGCTTGTTCGTCCCACCTAGACGGAGCCCAAGTAATCTCTTAATATAGGCCTTCACCTCAGGCTAAATATACCACCTATTGGTATAAACATTGAAGTGAATGATATCCCCGCTCCAGTCCAACCCCGTCGTGGGGCACACAGCTGAAGGACTGATAGTGACCTCCCCGATCAATAGATGGAAAGTACTCTAACCATCTCTCTACCAAGGCTGAAATGGCTCCTTGGGCCAGCATCTTCGAAGCTAGAGGGATGGCCCCGATAATGTTGCTAAAGCCAAAAGAAACAATGCGGGCTAGTAACTCAGTGTCCCCCACAATACATATCTCCTCGTACCACTTCTTGCAGAAGCTCAGGGCTCCCATGGTCTTGTACTAAAACTGCAAAGACAAAATTATAGCTTAACAGGGTTAGGATACAGCAGATAAGTCAGAATTTAAAAAGGAATTACATAAATAAGAAAACTTAGCATGCTGTCCCTGAGGACAAGACCCGTATGGCCCCACCCGTACGGGTCCTCTAGAGGCTCCCATATAAAAAAATGGGACTCGTATAGGCCCACCTCACCCATATGGATCCCTTGCAAATAGTAGAATCACAAAAACTTCCCAAAAAATCGAAAATCATCCAAACACAACCAAAGCTCATCTAAAACAATCTTAAAAGCATCATAGACTAAAGTTACATGGATCAGGCTCTATTCCAAGGTTTAAAACACCTTAAATCATGCCAAAATTTGAGAAATTCTCAAAGAATTTAATAATGGAAATGGAGAATCAAGCAAAATTACCTGAGCTTTGGAAGCATGAGTATCAGGAGAAGGGATTAGAGGCACTATAGAAGTGAGAGTGAGTCCCAGAAATGATTCCCCCTCATGAAAAGCATACCCGACTGAAACCCGGCATTCTTGAAGCCCTGAATCGCCCACCAGGGGTAAATCCTCGAGTCTAACAGAGAAATGGCAAGTCTTTGGGATCTATTTATATATTTTGATCGATTCTAGGAAGAAAATTGCCGGAAAATGCAAAATGGGAAGATTTTGTATAAGGCGGGATTGGAGGAGTCTGATCAGCCTTTTGAAACCCCCAACAGTGACCCGTACAGGTCCCAACTCTCAAGGACTCCACCCGTACAGGTCTTGGCCCACCTGTATAGGCCTTCTCTTGCCATCTAGGGGTAGATTTTAAAATAGTATTTTAGAAAGCACCAGGAATTCATCCAGTCCAAGTTTGGGGTCAACCCCACTTCTCCTTAACCTTACGTTTTAGTTATACTCGGGACAATCCCCCTAGCTCACCTTGATCCTTGATTGAAGGGGCAAAAATATTTTTTTTCCATAAAAGTCAATCAAGAATCAAGGTAAGCCATTTTTAAATTGGTCAAACAAAGATGATTTTTGTGTACAGGTCCATCCTAGCACACAAATTCTTCCCCAGCAAACAAATCTTACCATGAAAGACTTCACCGGCAAAACAGGTTTTACCAAAGGATGTTACTTTACTCCCTAGTAGTGGACTCAAGCAAGGGGCATCCCCCCATCTCCCAGCAATGGAGTCAACCAAGGGGCATACCCCCCATCTCCCAGCAACGGAGTCAACTAAGGGGCATCCCCCCATCTCCCAGCAATGGAGTCAACCAAGGGGCATCCCCCCATCTCCCAATAGTGGAATCAGTCAGGGGCATCCCCCCATTCCCTAATAGTGGAATCAGCAAGGGGCATATCCCCATAATCAAAAACCCTAGGGGCACCCACCCTAGGGCATCCTTAATAATAGAATCAATCTAGGGGCATTCCATCCCTAAAACAATCGGCCAAACCCGACATTCCTCGCACTTAGTTTTCAGTTTATTTCAGGGGCTAACCCTCATCCATGCATATTTATTCTTAATTGAAGGGGAAAAAATATTTTTGTTTTCACAAAAGTCAATTAAGAATAAAGATGTATCTGCTTAGACAATGACTAACTCAGTCTTTGATTGTTGTCTCTTTTTAGGTTATTCAAATTCCCCAGTAGGGGAGTCATCCGCCTTAGGAAAGGGATACACCATTAGTCAGGAAAGTCAATCTACCTCAAGAAAGGGATACATCAGCCAGGAGAGTCATCCGCCTTAGGAAATGGATACACCATCAGTCAGGAAAGGCGATCCACCTTAAGAAAGGGATACACCAGCCAGGAGAGTCATCTGCCTAGGGATACATCACTAGTTAAGAAGGTCGATTCGCCTTAAGAAAGGGATACATCAGCCAGGAAAGTTAATCTACCTTAGGAAAGGGATACATCACCGACAAGAAAGTTGATCCACCTCAAGAAAGGGATACATCAGTCAGGAGAGTCAATCCACCTTAAGAAAGAGATACATACACCTTCCCCAGTAGAGTCACTAAGGATACTCATTGGCAAGGAAATTCATCCACCTCAAGAAAGGGATAGGCATTGGTAAGGAAAGTCATCCGCCTCAGGAAAGGGACACGCATTGGCAAGGAAAGTCATCCACCTTAAGAAAGGGATACGCATTAGCAAGGAAAGTCATCCGCCTCAAGAAAGAGATACGCATTTACAAGGAAAGTTATCGGCCTTAGGAAAGGGATACGCATTGGTAAGGAAAGTCATCTGCCTTAGGAAAGGGATATGCATTAGCAAAGGAAAGTTGTCCACCTTGGGAAAGGGACACCCAGGAAATAAGTTCGCCTCAAGAGAGGAACTCGTCCATATCATCACCTCAGGTACGATTTCTAAACCCTCACTCACATCATGAGATCATACATTTCCGTATCTGTAGTGATCCCACGAGGGGCAATCTGTGAGCCCTGGATTTTAATGATCCTTCTCATAAAACGGTGATGAGAGCTATATGATGCCTTCTCTTGTAGGTGTTATCCATTAGAGGTGTTCCTACTACTGCAAAGTTGAGTTTTGCCAAAGTTTAGAGACCTAGTCTGCCCTTAGGGACTCGTACGGGTGCTGCCTGGTGGTACGATCCACTGGCAGACTCGTATAGGTCATTCCTTCCATACTCCTAGAGGGGACCGATACAGGTCCACTAGGACCCTTATGGGTGGGGCCCCACCTGTACGGGTCCTCTTATTGCATGAATAGGCTCTTTTGGAAGGGAATTCTTTCCTATTTTTGGAAAAGGCAGGTCATGAACGGGATTTATTGCGTTCAGACCTCCTTTCCCCTATAAATAGGGCCCTTTTCTTCACATTTAAACACACACAATATAATATAAGTAGTAAGTATACTATACACAAATTCTAGCAGTTTCTATAGGGATAGAAAGGTTATAGTTGAGGCATATGAGGTATTAAATAGAGAGAAAACCCATCTTTTCAGGTTTCAACCACGTTTTATTCATTCCTAGCTTTGTTAATTAGGATTTAGGGGAGGTTCTGTCTATACAAATACTCGCCTAAATAGTCCTATTTCATCTGCTTTGGCTAGACTCTCTCAACAGCAAATGGATTGGCTCAAAGTGGATTCTCGCCCTAAGGGTAATGCTCTTGAGTTTTAAAGAGACGCATATCTCAGTTATTTTTATTGTTAGTCTCTTCCTTCTCTATTATATCTGCTCTATTTATTTTCTGCTTTGGGTGTTGTCCTAACCCATATGAGCCTTGTTGGCACCATATGTCCTTAGGGATATTAAATCGTTGCGCCATACTCATACGGAAGGAAATCCCATTTTTATTTCATTTGTCCTCCATTAATCTTCCTATCTCAAACTGAGTTTCTGCCTGGGACCAAAAAGGACCCGTACGGGTCCCCCATACCCGTACTAGTCCTCCTTGGTACCCGTATGGGTCCCACCCACCCGTACGGGTACCAGCCTCCAGGTATATTCTAGAATTTATTTTAATTTGGTTAAAAATCAATCCAACTCACCAGTTTCCATCCAATCATTTTCACTAATAATCTGGTAAATCAACCCATAAAAGTGAAAATGTGTTTTTAAGACAAAATACGTTAGAGACTTGTTATTTCCCTTTGATCCTAGAAACCGTTGGGGCACTATTGTTCGTTAAACCGCCGCACTAACTTAATCACATTTTTCTTAATGAAATGCTGACTTATGACATGCTATGAACTGTGCTAATCTTTGTGGATGATGGGGAATTTATTTCCATTTTTATTTATTAACTTAGAACGAATGTGTAGGTTCGCTTGCAATTCCCCCCATTTTCCCCTAGTTGTAATTTTTATTCCCCCATTTATTGCTTGTGCTTTATTGTAATCTGTAAACGGATGTAACGAGTGTGAAAGAGAGTAGAAAAATAGGATATCTGTGATAATTCCCCAAATGATGAAAACAAGAATGGTTTTACACAGTGAATGTAATTTTAAATCAACTAAATGAGAAATAAGTGACTCATCTGATACCCGAATATCTGATCTAATAGGTATGAGTCTCCCACCCAATGAGAACCGTACCAAAACACTTTCCCATGTAGATAACTTGGGTGGCGACTCTAACATTTGTATCGAGATTTGCTTCTTGATTCTTTTATTCATTAAAATTGGTTATTTGAGCAAACTTGAACTAAAAAGGCTTTGTCACGCCTAAATTCAACCAACCCCCAGTGGGCCCTACCTCTCAGATAGGCGCCAAGGGAGACCCACACGTCATCGACACCTCACAAATGAGAACCAGAATATGTGGTCTATGTGGTCCCAAAAAGTTAATGCCGCGCTTAAGAACTCGGTGTTATCCGGCCATGAAGTCACATAGCAAAATCCCCAAAGCTTGAATTTCTGTAACTTCTGCCAATCTTCATTTCCTAGGGTTTTTAGTAAACTCCATAGCTGCTGGTTGTGGGTTTCCATGGCTGAATCTAGAAAAATGGTCCAAATCTACAATTCTAGAAGTGAAGCTGCCGGTGATATTGCTAAAGCCGTCGGTGGTATCAGTGAAGTCAGTGGCGGTATCAGACGAAGCCACTGGCTGTATCAATCGCATGTAATGTTGTCTGTATTATTTAGCAAATCAAAGTTTTCATGTGTGTGGTGACATCATTGATGCTACTGGCGGTATGATAGTATTTCCAGCAATTTCCACACCATTTTTAATCAATTCGAGCTTGCTTACAACCTGTAAAAAAACCTACAATCTATCCCTAAACACAATTCAAGCCAAAAATCCATTAATTCCAAATCTGAAAGCCCGAAGGTACAAATGTATCGAATCCTAAGCCTAATCAATCCATAAACCAAACCAAATATCACAAACCCCAATGTATTAGAGGAATAAACCACAAATCCAAAATAAAAAAATCAGCAATAAATTGATCTAATATTGATTGTCGCCGCCAGTCAGGTGAGATGAGATCTTTGTGTCATCCAAAAAATACCGGCTTATGTCCTTATCCTCGGTTCTCCCCTTAGTCATCGGAATACTCCATGAATCTTCAGGCTCAAGGGTAGGACATCGGCCAACTACCACCTTCTTCCCCTGACGGCTGGTCTCAACTTGAGGTAGGCAATCCATGTTGTGCTTGCTCCTCCTCTCGTGGAACGTGGCATCCATGTATTGGTCTAGCTCACACACTTGGCACTAAAGTTCTTGATTTGTAGCCACCTGCTCCTGGTATCTCGCTTGGGTCTAGTTAGCATCAAAGAGTGACAGTGTCATGAACTCCTACAAAATAAGAAACAAAACAAATGACAATCCATGTTATTCATAACATTCATGCATCATCTATCTTTAAGTTTTAGTATTTCATACAAGAAATATACCTGAGCAAATAAATTTTAGGAGATGAGGGTGTCCCTAAGAGCAAAGGCATTTCCTGCCAATCGCTATGCCTCCCCACTCGAAACCTAAAAAATCCAAAAGGACAATCAAAGGGTGATCCCAAAAGAGAGATTGCACGCATAAAAGGAATAAATGCTTATTTCCCCAAGACTTACATGGGTAGTATTCGATGGCGTGAAATTCATTGAGTGGCTGCTCGGGGCTATATCTCTTATCTAAAAGTCACCTCTCGGACCCAAAAGCATAAAGGAATTCTCCAAAGTTGTAGAGAGGCACCCCTACACTATGCCAATGTCCTCGGGTCTACCCCGGCCATGCACTCCACTTATCTCGGGCTTAGTCCTCTTCCTAGCAGGTACCTGACAAACACAAATGCAAAAGAAGCATAAAAAGTCAAGTATGAGCAACCATCTCGAATAAAAGAAGATGAGATATGTGAATGAGCATAACCTTACATCAGAAGAATAAAGCTCCTTATGGACCATCGGCACCCCCCCACCTACCTCATTCCCCCCCTCATCATCACTCTCACCATCACCCTCTTCATCTGCTTTATCTTTGCTATTGTCAGCTTCGCCAGCTTGTCTTTTTAGCTTCTTCCTCTTCTTTTTCGTATAGAAGGAGATTGTGTCACTAGAATGAATGCGAGGGCACGTAGGGAGAAGGCACAACATGTGGTTGTTATATGGGTCGGGGACACTCTCCTCTATGTAACCATTCCCCTCTAGAAAATTGACCTTATCAGCCTCATTAGTAATAGTTAAATAGGGCCACCAGAGGTCTGTAGTAGGCACCAGGGGCACTGGTCTTATGGGAGGCATGACATCTCTCCAACTACGCACTCTCTACCCCAAGTACCACTCCAAAGAAATGGGGAACTCCATCACAAACCTACAGTCATCCATGTCCTCTTGGACCATAAGGACTTCTGCATGATTGGGCACCTTATCGAAAGGATCCCCGACAACCTGACCAAACAGTCAAACAGAAAGCCAATGTAAGTACAACTTAAATTCATAAATATGTTTTTGACTAATAGTTTGTTGAGTATAAAACAGGGGTAAGAGACAAAGTTACATATCAAGACGATCTGCAAGCCCCATAATGCCTCTTTATAAGTAGTGGGGTATCTATCGAATCCCCTAACACTCCAATAGCATCGAGCCAGAAAATGCAAATTTGCTTGCACTTTCATCTTGAACTTCACTGGAGAAAGAATCTAGTGCTCAAAAGCTCAAGCCTACATAATTGAAAGCCAATCAATCTAAAAGAAAATGAAATCAAAAGCAAAAGACAAAAAGCAAACATAAAGTAACAAAGCGCTCTTTAAAAGGCGTACCTGAAGAAGCAAATGACTCAATCGGAGGACCTTTTCCTTTTTCCTAGCCCCATGTCCAATCCATAGTACATCTAGGCAACAATAGCCCTAGGCGAATTTTTCTCCTCGATCTTCTTAACATCCTCAAGGGGGGTAATCAGCCTGTAGTTGATCTTACTGCCAGAAACTTGAAAAAAACAGAACAGACATCAGAGAAATTACAAAAGAGTGTACACAAGCATTCCTTTGAGCTTCAGGAACCACCCCAGCTTCCATCCAGTGCTCTTGAAGCTCCCTATAAGACAACTGCCCTGTAATGGGCTTCAAACCAAAAAGCTCTATAACTCTCCTTGCCACCGACCCCTTGATGCAGTACTTCTCCATGTAGAAATCAAAGGGGATGACCTTGTTAGTCCGTGAAAGCCCAGTCATCGTCACCACATCCAAGGGAGTAATGGTCACCTCACCGATCGAAAGGTGAAAAGTATGAGTAGTCTCTAACCACTTTTCAGTTAGGGTAGTCAAAGCCGAATGAGATAGCTTCGGCACCCTCATAGGCAAAAGTCTAGCAAAGTCCTCAAAACTTATGGCATTGATAGTCGCTTGAAGCTTGGGATCTTTTGCATTGATATGCTTCCACCACTCGCCAATTATCCCTACTCCCCTTGTACAAGTGACCTGGTGCGGCTGCAAAAAGAAAATCAAGAAGAAAGTAAACCAGATAATTAATCTACATTATTTCCATGTCTTAAAGCTGTTAGAACCTTACTAATTTCGCTGCTTAAGCAATGATGTCACCGGTGTCATCAGCCATATTGCTGGCGATATGAATGATATCGCTGGGGACATTGCTGATATCAACAATGCTATGGCAAGGTTTGGGCTCTTTTATGAAGGCCTAAAGTTGCTGGCGACATGGATGATGTTGCCGATGACATCATATTCTGCAAACAAAATCATAGATTTGCCCAAAATCAAACCAAAATCAAAAAACAAAATAAATCAATGCCAGTACATTTAATTTAGGAAAAATGACCTTATAATATTCAATTTCAGTTTATATGTCCTATTATTGATCTCTATCATTGCATATTTTGAGTCTATAACCAAAGTTTCAATAAACAAAATGAATAAAATCGAGTTTTAGAGGATTACCTAGATAAAAGAGCTATGCTCGTCCTTTTTTGGGGTCAGATTGTCAATGGGGCCGCAATCCCATACCCGAACATGATTTTAGAATCCTTTAAGCCATAGGCCACATGAACTAGGCAAATTTTCAACCCTTTGGATGGCGGATTTAGGCAAATTGCTAGGTTTCACACCGATTGGTTTGTGTTTGAACACCTTCTTCAACATTGGAAATCAAAGAGGAAGGAAATAGATGAAGTTTGGTGGATAGAGAGAGTTATTTCGGCTACTGCCGTTCAAATGGGAAGAAAAGGAGTTTTAATTCGTATTAAACACTTGTGCGAATATGGAGGAGTTTGATTAAATTAGAAACTATCACTTGATACTTTCGGTGGTATCAGCTAAGACGCCGGTGGTATCACTCAAATCGGCGGCGATATTAACGTTTATAGGAGCAATTTTTTGAATTTCTTTTACTAGTCAAAGATGCCACATGGCACCTCATATCGCCAGCGGTTTTAGTCAAGCCGTCGACGGTATCAAGTCTTCTAAAATAGCTTTAGAAGCCTTTTCAATGATTCAACAGGATCTCAACACATGCCCTCGACACTCTAGGACTTTTAAGACCTTTATATCTTTAATTATCACATTTTTACTATTGATCAAAGGGGCAAAAATATTTTTTTTCACAAAATCGATTAAGCAGTAAAAATTTTATTTAAAAGCTTATCCAATCCCATCTTACTCATCGCTCATTGTAGGTACGACCAGAAGGGGCAAGCAGAACATCCTAATCCTTTAGGTCATAACCCGTTGAAAATTAACTAGAAAGCCATGATATAGTCAGTGTACCCGTCATCCTTTTTGGGAAGCACCCATTGAAAGTCAATTAGAGGTCATGATGGAGTTAGTGTACACAGCATCCTTTAGGTCAATGCCCATTCAGAATCAACTAAAAGGTCGTGATGTAAACAGCATACACATCATCCTTTGGGCCATCGTTCATTAAAAGTCAACAGAAATTTATGATGGAGTCAGTGTACCCGTCATCCTTTTGGTCCCCACCTGCTAGCAAAAGTTTGTGATGTAGTCAGCGTATGCTTCACCCTTTGGGTCAGCACTCATTGAATGTAAACAAAAGGTTGTGATGTAGTCAATGTATAAGTCAACCTTTCGGTCATCAACCGTTGAAAGTCAATTAGAGGTCATGATGGAGTTAGTGTACATGTCATCCTTTTTGTCAGTGCCCATTCAGAATCAACTACAAGGTCATAATGTAGTCAGCATACACATCATCCTTTAGGTCATCGCCCATTGAAAGTCAATAGAAGGTCGTGATGGAGTCAATATATCTATCATCCTTTGGGTCCCCACCTACTAGCAAACATTTGTGATGTTGTTAGTGCATGTGTCACCTTTTGGGTTAGCACCTGTTGAATGTCAATAGAAGGTCCTGATGTATTTAGTGTACACATCATCCTTTAGGTCATTGCCCTTTGAAAGTCAGCAAAAGATCGTGATGGAGTTAGTGTACCCGTCATCCTTTGGGTCTCCACCTGCCGAACTTCAATATAAGATCGTGATAGAGTTACCCATCATCCTTTGAGTCAAACGTACTATCTATCAAGTACGATTTATAAACCCTTGCTCTTTTCATGGGGCCATACTGACTTGTGTCAATCGTGACCCCCCGAGGGGCAGCTAGTGAGCACGGGATTTTGCAGTCCCTCACGCGAGACGATGATGAGGAACATTCATATTTTTAATCCTCTTTAAAAATTCTTTTCTAATTTTTATTTCTAGAAAAAATCAGTTTAGTGTTTCCGACTACGCGTCCGGTGGAAGCTCGAACCGATGATTTACACCTAAAACTAAAATTAATCCTAAATACCCTAAAAATTTCAAAATATCCCTAATTACTTCAAAAATCCCACTTAAAGATCTTTTTGGGCGGATTTGACCCTTAATCCACTTTTTAGGCTAGGCCATACCTCCTTTCAAACCTATGTAGGGTCATGAAGCCGCCACCGGCTTTAGTGATACCATCGGCGGTATCATCCATATCGCTGGCTGTGTGACTTTGGCAGGCGGATAGCTTTTTGCCATGCCTTTGCTCGATACCCACCGGATAATCGATAAAAGTCATCTCTTTCAGATTTTTTCCTATATAAAAGGGCGTTTCTAGATGAAACGAAGGGTTGGCAACTCATAACTTGAATTAGATAGAAAATTCTAGTGAGATAAATGAGTTTTAGTGAGATGAGGTGAAGAAAAGGTAAGAAATGAGGAATCATTCCATCTTTTCTTGGTTTTTCTTTATTGATTCTCGTAAAAATTAACTTAAAATGAGTAGAACTTAGGTTTAAAATCAATCTAATAGGATTTAGAGACTTAAATCTTTAGTTCACTACCCTAAATTGTCATTTCGAGCTCCCTGAAGGAGTCATTGGATCACGAAGAGGTGGATTCACAGCCTTGAGGTAAAATCCTAAGTCTCATAAGCTCTATGGCATTTATTCTTGCTGTTTGTTAGGATTACTTGGTGTTTTGTGCTTAGTTTTAGGTTTTCGGTCATTATTTGACCATTAACTGCTACTGCTGCAAGAAATTGAAACGGTCAGCGGTATCATTCATGTCGCCAATGACATCAATGATACCGACATTGGCTTCTCTTATCACCAACGACTTTATTTTCTTATGGGACCCTTTCTTTATGGTACCTAGAATTTCTGTTTCCAGGCTTGTATGAGTGAAATCGCTAGTGATATGAGTGATATAGCTAGCGGCTTTAGCCATGCCACTGGCGGCTTGACATTCTAGACACCTGATTTATTTCCTTTTTATTCCTACCTAGTTTAAATTCTGAAGTTATGATGAATAGTACAATGACAGCTAACCCAGATTTCCCAAAAATAGTCCTCACCCCATAACATGCGGCATTTTCACTAATAAACTGATTAAAATAATAATCGAGTCCAAATGTAAAATGAGATTTTCCATAAAGCCGCTTAAGAACCATTTTTCTTCATCCAACTGGGCTCCACAATTTATGCCATAATCACGCTAACAATCTAACCCGAGTATAGATGTATGTTAGGCCTTCAGGTATTTTATTTTTCGTTTAAGACAAATCTATAGTATTTGAAAGCCATGTAAATATTCTTTTAACTTTTGCACTTTATTTGGGATGACTGTAATAATTTATTTATCGCTTTTGAATGCTTGCTAAATAACGTGCTAACACAAGATATACATTGAAAATACTAAATAGGGTGGATTAAAACCGAATAAGAAAGATTGATAATTTTAACTTGGCCAATAAAGAATAGATAGCATCATCCGAGCTCAGAATCTCTACTTAAGGTATGGTCTACCACCCAGTGGGAAAATTGTACCTAAATTTCCTGGTTAAGCTGAATTGGGTGGAGACTTTGTCTTAAATATAGAATTTTAGGCTCGTATCTTTTAGGCATTAAAATATGCAAACCCATTTTCTACCATCATCACACTTGTATCATTTTTTAGGGACGGTCCTCTGGCCTACTTCGCAGCCGTCCGAAATGTCAGCTTTATGGATTTTATAGACTTTAATAAAAAGTCTTTGTGTAGCGTGATGTGAATGATCTGGATGCAAATTAGTGTAAGCTCAGGATAATGCAAGTATTAATGTAAATGTGCTTGAAATGTGAAGTTTAGAGTTAGAGAAATCAAACACATATATTTTTATCCTGGTTCAGCCCTGCCTACCTCTAGTCCAAGGAGTTTCCTCCTCCAAGCTTAAAATCCACTAGTGATTAGCTTTCTTTCGTGGAAAGACATCGAGCCTTTACAATTTGTCTCAAGAGATTTATTCTCCTTCGGATGTAGGATATACCATTAAAGACACCAATCTTCAGTTGAGTCCTTTCACGTTTTCTCTGGAAAATGACCTCTCTTACGGATGTAGGATATACCACCGAAAATACCAATTTATGGCTGAGTCCTTTCTCTTTAGTAGGATATACCACTTAAAGTACCCAAGTCTAAGCTGAGTCCTACAGGGATATACCACTCAAACTTTCTAGTTCAAGCTGAGTTCCAATCTCACTACTCACCCAAGTAGGAGATCTTACATTTTGTTTTATCAAATGATTTGGGGTTTTGGATTCTTCAAGTTTATAATATCACTTGAGAATCTATACAAATAGATTTGAGTTTTTGGTTCTTGGAGGGATTAAAGTTACTGATTGAATAGCTTGATTTCTCAATGTAATAGCTTGTGCAAAATCAACCAGCATTTTCTCAACTTGTGAAGTTTCCCTTTTATAGGCTTTGATCATAAATGTAGTCATGGTGTACAGTTGGAATAGTATTGGATCTTCACTATTGATCAGATTTGAGATGGCCCTTCTGGAGCTATTGATTAGTCTGTTAAACTCAGTGATTGGCCTGTTTGAAATATTAGGGTTACCGATACAAAGGTGGCAGTCGTCATTTATTTGGCATTTTGTGTACTGACAAATTTTATATAGCTTTATCAGTTTTTTAGCTTCATGTGCCATACCATTGTCTAGTTTAAAAAGGTGTTTCCTTTTTCTCTCTACATGTCAATCCTTTTGTCCTTTTATAACTTGCGTGCAAGCTGTCACTTTTTCTCTTTCCCAGATAAAAAGTTTGTTGACTTCAAACTAATGTGGGAGGGAATTTGAATATTTGAAAATTCCCTTTTGTCTTGAGAAATGAGTCTTTTGGATGTCTTAAGACTCAATCTTTTTCTAGATTCTATTCGATCGTAATCTATTTCGGATGCCGTCTTCAAGGGATTAGAAGTTGTTTCCTTTCCAAACTTTAACCGGATGCTCTTTTCTTGAACTTAGGGATTTGTAGTCTTCAATATCTTGTCCAAATCCTTTCTTGGACTTAGGCATTTTGTTTTCTTCAAACATATTATCCGAATGGTAGGTTTGAGTTGACTTCTTCTGAATCACTATTTCCCAACATCAAAATCGCATCGAGATAATCAAGAGCACCATTCCGGAGATAGATTCTTGAGAGATAAGAAAGCATGATTAATAAGACGCTCAGAGGATAAAAGCTTTATAAATCACTTTGTCAGAAGAGGAGAATCAGAAGATAGGAATTTTAAACAAATATTTCCCTGAAGATTCCAAGCTTTAAAGAGTAATCAAATCTTCTATCCAAAATGCAAAACCCTGATGATAGGATAATCAGGCTAGTCTCAAAAGAACCAACCTAGCACTCCTAGTCAAAACTACAATCTGGTTAATAGAAGTCAAAAGCATAAAGGAAACTTCAAAGTTAAGATCATCAAATCTCTTAACCCTTAACACCAAGGATAAATACAAAGTTCAAACAAAGATGTAAAAAAGGGAAACCCCAGAAGAAGTACATAAATCTAACTCAAAAGAGAAACAAGATTCTCTTAGAGTCTGATATGCCAGAAGGAGCGAATCAAACTAGCAAATAATTTCACAAGCTATCTCTCACAATCAAAGAGTAGCCTATCTAAGAAGCACATCGCTTAGAGATTGGAAAGAATTTAGGCATGAAGTTTCTCAGAAGCAATAAAAAAACTCTAAAAACTTGAGGATCCCTAGGCAACTCATGTGATTCTTCTTTTCCAAGAGTAATTGTCTCATTCTCTGACGTCCTAAAAAGTTGGATGTTTGACTTTAACTAAAAGAGACAAGACACCACCAAGAAAGTGAGTTGACAAGCAAGGCAAAAAGGTTACTTTTAGCCACTTGACACATGACACGCAAAAAGCAAAAGTACCAAAAAGGTGTAACTACTGAAAGTCAAACAATAGAAGATAGAGATGACCAATCTAGGATTTATCGAATAGGAAGAATAACTATAGTCTATCAATAAATCCAATGATCATAAGAATTGAATCTGTTTAAATATAATGAAAGAAGTATGTCAGAATGAAACCGTTCTAAAAAATGTACTATTCTCAAAGCAACGGTTAAAAAGGAGATTGTCTCACAAGGTGCGTAACAACGATCATCTTCAACATACGAGTTTAAATAAGACACTATCTACCACAAGCAAAATGGGATGAGGTAATCACAAAAACATTAATTCCAGCAATCTCAAAGTGCAATCCAAAAAGCAAATAATTCTCTCTTATATCAGTTTGTAATAGAAAGCTCGCTAGAACACAAAAATCCATAACTGTTGTACAGAGTGTATCTTGAAACAAAAAGGATCCAAGAACACTAATCTCTTTTCATATCCACTGCAAAGTGATCAAGACTAGGCAAGTGTAACTGTGTGAGGTCTTCGATTCACAATAGGTTAGGTGTGGGTGTTGATGTCTTCAATCTTAAACACAACTTGGAGAAGTTGGGGTTCATAAGAATCTAAGAGGAAGGTACTCTTATATTGGGGAATTAGAAGCAGTAAGAGAAGGGTACTCTATTCGGGCAAAGGATTCCAGATTGTAAAGGCTTCTCTACCTTAGAAGGAGTGGTTAATAGTGGATTTAAGATCAAAGGAGGAAACTCCAAGGACTAGATGTAGGCAGGGCTGAACTAGTATAAAAAACTCTCTATTTGATTTCTTTACTATGTATTTATTTACATTAAGATTTTAACATTGTTTATGTTCTGCTAAGTAAAATCAAAAATAATTCATCAGTAGACTCCGAATCAATCATTAAACTAAAATACACTTGATTAAAAGTATATTATTTCACATCTATATGAAAAGTAGTTAATCACCCTCGCTCTCTAACTCATATATCACCCCTTCACCAGGACCAACAAGTGATATCAGAGTTAAGCTCGTTAAATTCAAGACGTAACATTCTCTAGTTTAAAGATCACGATAGGTTATAGATATGAAAGACTCCTACCTAGATTGATGAATCAAAATACTCATGTCCTGCCAGAAGAATTGAGTATAAATAAGCCTCCTGTGTTCTTTGGCCAGAACTATGCCTTTTTGAAAAATCGTATAATGCATTTCATACAATCCAAAGACATATATGCATGGTTAGAAATTGCTAACATGCCCTATAGAGCAACTATAGTAAAAAAAGAGGAGAACACTTCCTAAACCTATAGATAAATGGAATGAAATGGATATTAAAAGATATCAAAGTAATGATGATGCTATTAGCATGTTACACTATGCTTTACATACTGTAGAATTCAATAAGATTTTTGTTGCGAGACAGCACAAGAAATTTGGAGGAAACCTGAAGCCACCTATTAGGGAAATAACAAGGTGAAAGAAGCCATAATTAATTAGGAGCTGAGGGATTATGAGCTATTTGAAATGGATGAAGGTGAATCAGTATCCAACATGAGCTCAAGATTCACAAAACATCACAAATAAACTGAAGAGGCTGGGGAAAGGATTCACAGAATAGGAGATGGTGAAGAAAATCCTGAGAAGTCTCATTAGATAATGAGAGACAAAGAAGACAACGATAAAAGGAGCTTAGGATCTCTCCAAGCTAATCTATAATGATCTATTGTGATCCCTAATCACACATGAGATGTCATTACAGGCTCATGAAGTAAAAAGGATTCCCAAAAGAAAAGGAAAGGAGATAATCACTCTCTAAGGAGAATCCTCGAAAGAGGACTCAAAAGAAGAGGTAATAAGAAATCTGACTCAGTGTTTCAAAAGGGAAATGCTAAAGAATGAAGAATCCTCAGAAGAAGACTCAAAGGATGAAGAAATGAGAAACCTCGTCCAAATCTTCAACAAAAAATTTTCAAGGAATGAAGAAACATATGATGGAACAAACTCCAGAAGAATAAAATCAAAGAAAGATCAGTTTAAGAAGAAATTTCATGATAAAATGAAATCTGCTTTTATTTGGAGTGATGAGGATAGAGATTATGATGCAGACATCTCAAAAGATAAAGCATAACCGTGTCTTATAGCCAAGGACACATCCACTTTAGAAGAAGAAGATTGCTCATAAGTGAAGACATATGATTTGCTGTAAGCTGACAATATTTTACAAGCCTTGAAAGAGATAAAAGCTATCGAGCAAGGAAATGTAAAGGAGATTCTAAGGCTACAGAGAAGGGAAAAAGATCTTGAATAAGATGCTGATACCATTGAAAAAAAAATTGATATCCTTGCAAGAAATTATCAAGAGAAAGACGATTTACTGGAAGGATTCAAGAAATATATCCTGAAGCTTGTTTAGGAAGAAAGAGCTCTGAGAGAAATTGTTAAAATGTCTTAGAACCAAGAGCATAAGACAATAGTGTCTCCAAGAAAGAATAGTGGATCATCTCAGAAGAAGCTCTAGAAGCATTGGAAGATGACCAAGGAAGTTTGGGTACCAAAGAGTCCATAGCCCAACCATAGAGTACGGCCTAGGATATGTGAGGGCATCACACAAATTTTCAAGGCAGCAAATGTGATGGTTGACTAAAAGCATCACAAAGATAGAAGAAAGCTTGAAAGGTGATAGTAAGATAAAAGTTATCTCAGAGGAAAGATGCAAGAAAGAGCCATCACTTAATACATGTCAAACTGTTCAAGTCATTACCTGCCACATCAGTTTGAATTTCAAAAATTCGCGGTCAAAATAAAAGGTGAGCTATGATAGTGATAAAAATCAAAAAATGGTTCATATAACTTGCATTAATCATGCCATGAATTCACTCATAGATAAAAAAAATGATTAATTCAAAAACCGTAACAGTTATAAAGTAAGATGACAAAAAATCCCTTATAACTGCTCAAATTCATCATCTTCAAACTTACACAAACAAAACCTTGCCTAAACCTCTACAACTACTCTATCAAAAGATTAGTCATGGAAAACTCCAAAAACTCTCAAGTTCAAATCAAATAGGTCACATTCAAAAAGGATCCTTCAAGGATTTATCCTCAACCCTCTTTCTCAGATAGATTTTTAATAACTACATCCACTACTCAGAAATCATTCAAACCCAAATAATGTAGAGATGAATCCAAATGGATGAACCAACCTATTCAGGATTGGTGGTGGAATATTATGAAAACGTGCTGGAATCAACTCTAAATCCAGATGTTATCATTTCTAAGGTTAAAGGAAAATCCATCAACATAACACTAGAATTGCTCTTAAATCTTCTTGGACTACCCAACTCTGGGATAGTTATTAGAGAAATGAAAAATGATGCTAAACCTCACTCAAAGTATTACTTAGAGTATGGACTGCTTAAGGGGTGGATTAGGAAGAAATTAGCCTACTACATAGGAGAATTGGATAAATATGTACAAAGCTACTACTTCAAAAACTTCATTATCAGCAAATTATGACAACCACAAAACATTGTGCTTTTCACTTCCTGGTTTATAAGAAGAAAATTAATCTACCAATTCTCATCCTCCATCACATGAAGAGGAATACATATAACATGAGAGGACTAATTACCAAGATCCTAAGGAAGGCTGAAGTGGAATTTGGATTCGAGGAAAAGAAGTATGGAGCTAATATAGCCAAGTCAAATTTTATTATGCTAAACATAAATAAGGAATGAAACAGGGCTAAGGTGATTATTGCCTCTGTGGGCAGACTTCTCAAAATTTTGACTCAAGTACCCATGCCAGAATAACAAACCAAACTCAAAAGTAGGAGCAACCAAAATAGAGGAGTTACGAATGTGGTTAGTTTAATCTAAAGGCTGGAAAGAACTCAGCGAGATACTCCTAAGAAAGTAGCAAAGATAAAGGAGGATCCCACTGAATTGTCTCAAGAAGGAGCTAAAGAGCTTTGAGAAGAAAGTTCTTAAAAGAATGCCTAGATAGAAAATTGTCAGATCCTCCAGCAGCGACTCTGAGGAAGAAGGTGATAAAATGACCCTTATTCCTCTAAGGAAAGACTACACAGTAGAAGCACCCAAAAAGAAAGAATATGAGAACAAGGAGAAAGCTCAAAAGGGGCAAAAAAGAACAAAGGGGAGAAAGAAAGAAGCCATTACCAATTGGAGAGAAGGGGAACTTCAAGATGAAACTGAGGAAGAACATTAGCTAAAACTAGCTATTGAGATCAGCAAAGTAGAGGTAAGGAAAAAGGGGATTCACATGTATGAAGAGCTCCTATGGGAAAGAAAATAATCAGTAATAAGAATCCTAGTAGAAAAAAGTGAAGCTGAAGTGCTTAAGAAGAAGCTTCCTACAAATGAGGAAATTTCTCAGAAGCTTAAAGCAATAGCTAGGGAGGAATCCTCAGAAGATGAATCAGAAGATAATGAAATATCCCCCAAGAGCCCATTGAGACAGCTAGTCTTGGGAATAGAGAAGAATGTCATAGGCTGAGACTTGAGAAGGATCTCAGAGACTAAAGAAGAAGAGATTTCTTCATGAGGAGAAAAGGAAACCCACAGCCAGAGATAGGAGACTACTCTTACTCTAAGCCATCAAGTAAATTCTTAAGCATAAAGAGAACCTTGGTCTCCTACCTTCCTCACCATAGCTTCATACACCAAATCACTCACCACCAAAACCACTTTCTCCACCATCTTCTCCTAACCATCTAAAATAAGTTGCCAACATTGCCAAACAAGTCATGGATGAAGTTAATGCTAAAGATGAACAACCAATATCCGAGGAAGCAACTACTAAAGTTGAAAAACCTCGGCATGAAGCCAGTGAAGCCTGTGAGGGAGCTAAGGCTGCTCAGCCATAGAAGGTCAATGAAGCTAGCACACCTGAGACAACAGTTGGTAATGATACTTATGATTCAATAGTGCTAATTATTGATGAAGTTTTAGTTGTTCAATACCAATGCAACTTGGAGATGATTACTATCAGATCCAAGGGGGTGAACGGGGAAGAACAACCAACTCAACGGTGCACTACAAATACTATTGAGGATGTAGACGTTGTGAAAATGATAGATCATGTGAATCCCTATGAAGATGAATTGCAAAATTTATTCAAGGGTAACATGAATACAATGCTAGAAGGAGATCCCAACTAAATTGGAATTTCTTAGAGCTTGTTAAGCTCTTTATCAGGAAAAAAAGGGAAAGAAAAATGGCTCAGAGGCCTAGAAAGAAAGCTGTCTCAGAAGATAACTCAAAGGATAAAGAGAAATAAAACTTTGAGGGAGAAGATTTGTCTATCCATTTTGTTGTAGTAATGCAATACAGTGAAATCATTAGCCTAATTCTGATATTACAAGATAACATTCTGAAATCTCAACAAAACAAGATAAATCTTGATTTAATCTCTCTATCCATAAAGCTGAGAAACCCAGGGACAAATATAGATGAGAAGATGAAAGAGGTTCCACTAGTGCGAAGAATGGCAACAAGTCTAATTCATGACATGCTACCTACTTGGATGGAGTATCTGGAATCTACGGTGAAAATTGTAGCCAAATCTGTTATATCTACTGAAAGAGCTAATCAATCAAACAAGCTTCTCCATGCCCAACAGTGAGAATTGGATTTTAACGATCCTTCTCACAAAACAATGATGAGAGCTAGATAATGCAATGTTATATAGGTGTTATGCGTCAGAGGTGTTCTTACTGCTGCAGAGCTGAGTTTGGCCAAATTTGGAGACCTAATCTTCCCTTAGGGACTCGTACGAGTCATACTTGGTGGTATAGATCCATTAGTAGACCCGTACAGGTCAAGTCCCTCATACGCTTGGGAGGGTCCCATACGGGTCCTATTTCTGGCTAAACAGATTTTATGGTGGGTGATCTATACTATTTTCGAGAGAAATCAGTCATGAATGCAATTTATTGAGTTCAGACTCAATTTCCCCCTATAAATATAGGTTTTTTTTACCTTATTTCGAGAGAAGGGAGAGGATATACAAGAAAGAGCCAATTAGAAAAGAAATTAAAGCATATAGTTCATGAAAATTCAGCAGTTTTCATAGGTATAGAAAGGGTATAGTTGAGGAATATAAGGTATAAAATAGGGAGAAAACCCATTCCTTGAGGTTTTATCCATATTTTATTCATTTCGAACTTTGTTTATTAGAACTTGAGGGAGGTTCTTTCCACACAAAGACTCACCTAAACAGTCCTAAAATCACCATTTCATCATCTACTCTGGCTAGGCTCTCTCTCACCACAGGGATCACTTCAAAGTGGATTCACGTCGCAAAGGTACGCTCCTGAGTTTCAAAGACTCTCACATCACATTTATTTTATCGTTAGTTCTCATACTCTTCTCCATCTATATAAATTTTCTGCCTTTGGTTGAACTGAGGTTCTATCCAAGACCAGACAAGACCCATACGGGTCCCCACCAACACTAGTACGGGTCCCACCCACTCGTATGGGTACTGGTCCCCATGCAGAACCCAAAGTTCCCCTTTTCAACCTGTAAAATCAACCTAACACCACCAATTTCCATGTGATCATTTTCACTAAAAATCCGATAAATCAACCCATGAAAGTTAAAATGTGTTTTCATAACAAAATACGTTGAATACCCATTATTTCACTCTGATCCTAGAAGTAGCCCGGGCACAATCGATTGCAAAAATGCCACGCTAACATAATCACATTTTTCCTAAAAAATGTTGACTTATGATGTGCCATAACTGTGCTAATCTTTATGGATTCAGGCGAATTCATTTATTTTGTTTTATAACTTAGAACAAATGTATAGGTTCCCTTGCAATTCCGCCATTTTCTCCCGATTGCAATTTTTATTCCCATAGTTATTGCTTGTACTTTATTGTAAATTATAAACGCATGAATCGAGTGTGAAAGAGTGTAGAAAAATAGGATTTCCATAATTATTCCCCAAATGATGAAAATAAAATGATTTTACATGGCAAATGTAATTTTGAATTAACTATATAAGAATTAAGTGACTCAATCGATACCCCGAATCTCTGATCCAAAAGGTATGAGTCTCCTGCCCAACGGGAACTGTACCAAAATTATTTCCCAAGTAGACAACTTGGGTGGCGACTCTATTATTTATATCGAGATTTTAGTCTCAATTCTTTTATTCATAAAATTGGTTAAAATGTGCAAACTTGAACTAAATGATTTCATCACGCCAAACTTAATCAACCAATCACCCCAGTGGGCCCCACCGTAAGTTGCCAAAGAAGACCCACACGTCATCGACACCTTACAGTGGCAACTCTGCTGGGGACTTATAATCTTTTAACTTGCAAATTTTTGGTTTGTTTTAAAAAGCATAAAAGATTAATATAAGCACCAAAAATTATTTACTTAATTCAACCTATTTTCTTTTTCATCATTTGGGAAAATTATTACATTCTATATTCTCATCTCATTCTCTCTAGCTAGATGCGCTCTTCTTCTAGCGCTAGGTTAAGGTGCCCTACTTTTTCCATGAAACTTACGAAAGTGTCACTATGCCCAACAGGAATTAAAGACACTCTAGTGAGTGGAGCACTCACTGTCATCTCCCTCCAAAAGAGGCTTGGTGCGATGGGAACCTACTACATCAACTTTCATTATGTCCCTAAGCCATTATTATTGAAACCCATAGAATTTCACCCTCTAGGTACCTTTTTCCGATGAGATTAGACTAGGTCGCCCTTTATTATCCTCGTGGTAATCAAAGGAAAATACCTTCAGAATCGGTGGGAGGAATAAGGTTGGAAGATACGCTTCGCATATGTTGTGTTAAATTTTCCCTTATAATTAACCCACCATGCATTGTTGTATTTTGTGAATGCATACCACATCCAATGCATGTACTGATCTTTTGGTTACTACCTTAGTTCAAGGCAAGGACTGGCACTCTCATCTAGTCCTCATCCAAGTCCACCCAATGGCTCAATTTAGTCAACCTGTCTAGCCAGCGAACCCAACTATCCTCACAGCTAGTAGTAGGTCTCACACACTTCATCAAGAAGCCATTTCACAAGTTCACCGTAGCAAGGATCCGAGTCAGTTTCCCAATTTTGTGTTTATGCCAAAGGGGACGACCCTCCCTTATTTCATGGGTTTACCCTATGGTATGACCCACAACCAAAATACTCATCCTATGACTCTCGATGACATCTCACCTTGGGAAACTCCTCTATCAAAGCTCTTCAAGAAGCTAAAGAAGTATGGGTTAATTGATCATCTTCGGCCATATGTTCAGCCAAAGCCTAAAGAAAGGGGCAACTTCTATGTGTACCATTTAAGCTTTGGTCACCCGACTGAAGTATGTGAAGGTCTCCTCAAAGCTATCATAGTACTAATTGACAAAAGGAAGATTTGTGAACCTAAGAGAAGAGGGAAGGAAACATCCATGATCAACTCAGGTTTAGAAGAAGAAGAGGTATGGAAGCGCATCAAAGAAACCAAGAAAGTAGGGGAAGAACCCTCCATATTTGATCTTATAGCTATCAGGTAGTGGAGTGGGGAACCTGTCCATGATTATATCCAGAGGTGGTTAACAGTCTTGGTAGCTCTTAAAAGGAATCCTCATGAGAAAGAATTAGCTGATCGATTCATCTTTGGGTTATCTCCTCACCACTACAAGATAGCATTTGTGAAAGCATACAAGACCATTCTTAAGAGTTATAAAGCAGTCATAGAAGCGGAAAAGTGTTCCAAGAAAATGGAGGACAGTGACCCATCAAAAATTGAAGTAGATAAGGCCATCGATACCCTCACTACTTCAATATATACCATATTATGCTTAGGGGATAAGAAAAAGACACCTATTTAAGAAGCCTTGAAGAACCTAGCCTAAATCACAAGAGAAACCATGGATGATGTGTTAACCAAGAAACAGTTACAAGATCTGTACTGCAACCTAACTCACATGCTGATGAGTGACTAGGAAGACCCTCCACCTGTGGAGGATGACAATACACTCATTTGTAATAAAAAATGATGTAGCCGTCGGGCATCCCAATGGTAATGATAGTAATTTTGCTTACTTGTTCGATGCTTCGCCTGACAGCACCATGCATTCATCAAACCACACACATAACATTTTTAGTAGTCATGACATTTCATTGCATGACATTAATTTGGGTACAAAGGAAACTCCAAAAATGGGAACAATATCTATTGAATTTACCCCAATGGAAAAAAGAGAGATGATAAAAGTGCTTAGAAAACATGTTAATGCTTTTGCTTGGTCTTACGAAGACATGCCTGGGGTAGATTGTCGAATTTTTGAGCATCGTATCCTAACCGATCCTAAGTTCAAGCCAGTTAAAAAAAAGTTGAGAATTTTACATCCATATTGGGCTGACAAAATCAAAGCTGAAGTTGCTAGATTACTAGAGGCTAAGTTCATTGAGGTAATTGAGTATCTGACATGGTTAGCAAATGTGGTTCTTGTTCCAATGAAGGATGGAAAAGTTAGAATGTACATTGACTTCAGTGACATGAATAAAGCATCTCCAAAAGATGATTTCCCATTTCATCATATCGATGTACTAATAGACAGTGCCGCTAGAGCTGCGATGTACTCATTTTTAGATGGGTTCTCCGGATACAATCAGATCCTAATGGACATTATCGACAAGGTCAAGAAAACTTTCAGTATGGAATGAGGGGTATATTGTTATAAGGTAATGTCATTTGGGTTGAAGAATGCAGGGGCAACTTATCAAAGAGCTATGATAGCCTTACTACATGACATGATCCATAAAGAGGTTGAGATTTATGTAGATGACATGTTGGTAAAGTATAAGACAAGGGAAGAGAATCCTGAGATTAGAGACAGATTCTTGATGAGGATTGAGAAGTACAACTTGTGGTTGAATCCGAAGAAGTGTGTGTTTTGGTTGACTTCCAAAAAACTCTTGGACCACATCGTCAGTAAGAGTGGAATTGAGGTTGACCCCAACAAGGTTTAATCTATTAAAAAAATGCCTATTCCTAGAACCAAAAGGGAAGTCAGGTCATTTCATGGATCGCTTTAGTAAGTGAGTCATTTTATTACAGAGTTAACAACAGTTTGTGAACCAATCTTCAAGTTGTTGAGAAAGAAGCAGTCAATAGAATGGAACGAGCAATGCCAAATAGCCGTTGATAAGATAAAAGCTCAGCTTTTTAATCCCCTAGTCCTGAAACCTCTGATGCCCGACAAACCATTAGTTCTCTATTTGTCCATAGAGGAGTCGTCTGTGGATGTGATGTTAGTCCAAGAACAAGAAGATAAGAGCGAGCACGCCGTCTACTACTTGAGTAAGAAGTTGTTAGAATACGAGACAAAATACACGGTAGTGGAAAAGAAGTGTACTACAATGGTATGGTTAACCAAAAAGCTGAGGTATTACTTCCAATATTACAAAATTCAAGCAGTTGCTAAGGTAGACCCAATGAAGTATCTTTGTCAATCCCCCACATTGGTAGGGAAAATTTCTTGTAAGCTTTTGTTACCATCCAAAGGTCATCAAGGGGAGAGCAGTGGCTGAATTTTTAGCAAGCCAACCCATAGAGTCTGATTATGTTGAAAACCTAGATTTTCCCGATGAGTAGTTAGAAGCAGTAGAAGTAGAGAAGGCTAAATAGATCATGTATTTTGAAGGGGCTATAAATTCAAAGGGTGTTGGTCTTAGGGTAATCATCATTACACCTCAAGGTGAGGTTATCCCACTAAGCAAATGATTAGAATTCCCAGTCACCAATAATGGAGCAGAATATAAAGCTTGCCTTTTTGGTCTTGATGCTCTATCAAAAGTAGAAGCAAAGGAAGCAAGGGTAATGAGAGATTATGCACTAGTGATAAAGCATGTTATAGGGGAATGGGAACTCATAGAAGAGTTGCCCAGGCCTTACGCGGAAGCAGTTTAGGCTTTGTTAGTACAGTTCAGTCAGTGCTTCTTCAAATATATATCGAGCGATGAGAATCATATGGCTGACTCTTTGGCTACCTTGGCCTCATTGTGGGAGGGAGAATAGATTCAACCCATCTGTCCGCTGGTAATAGAAATAGCTCGCTTCCCATTTCGTGAAAAGATTCGAGTTATGACTGTAGAGAAGAAAAGGCTTGTTGGTACAACAACATTAAGAAGTTTCTGAAAGAAGGTGAATGTCCCGAAGAGTTATCAAGTTCACATCGTGTGACCCTTAATAGATTGGTGACATAGTTTAGACTAGTTAATGAGGATATCTTTAAAAGGATAGCTGAAGGTTTATTATTGAGATGTTTAAGAGAAGAAGAGACAGAAAAGGTAAAGACCTATATGCACTTAGGGGACTGCGGGCCATATATGAATAGAATGGCTTTTGCTAGAAAGATTCAGAGAATTGGGTACTTCTAGACCACAATGAATGCTGACTGTGTTGATAAAGTCAGGAAATGTCATAAATGCCAGATTCGTGGGAACATACAGTATTTACCCCCGTCCGAACTTCACAATTTATCTACTCCTTAGCCTTTCTCGGCGTGGGGAATAGACATAATCGGTGAAATTTGGCCATCATCAACAAACAGAAATCAATTCATCATAGTCGCGATTGATTATTTTTCAAAAAGGTAGAGGTCAAATCTTACACCAGTGTCACCACCAAGCAAATGGCCAAGTTCATATAGAAGCATATATTTGCTTGATATGGGGTTCTGCACCATGTGGTATCTAATAATGAGGTTCAATTTCAAGGGGCCATGACTGAATTATTTGAGAAGTTCAACGTCAAGCATCACAGATTGTCTCCATATAGACCACAAGCTAATAGGGCAATTGAGGCTGCCAATAACTAGGTCAAGAGGGTTTTGTCTAAGACAGTGACTACCTATAGGGATTGGGTTGATAAACTTCCATTTGCAGTTTGGGGATATAAAACCAGTATAAGGATACCCACTGATCTGACACCTTACTCCTTGGTATATGGAATGGAAGCTATGTTGCCTATTGAAATAGAAGTAAGATCTCTACAAGCGGTACATGAACCTCGGTTGAAAGAGTCAGATTGGGCAAAGGCTAGGTATGAAAAATTGAACGTAATAGATAAGAAGCGGCTCAAGGCACTTGATCACCTACAGATGTACCAGCAGCGCATGGCTCGAGCTTCCAACAATAGAGTCAAATACCCAAAGCAAACTCTCAAGGCAGGTGATCTAGTTTTCAAGCAGCTACACCAAGTTAACACTAACTCTAGGGGCAAGTTCACGCCTAATTGGGAAGGACCATTCATTGTTAAGAAAGTCCTTGGCAAGGGAGGAATCAAGCTCATGGTCATGGATGGAAATGAATTCGTGAATCGAGTGAATGAAGATAGGCTTAAGCATTATCATGTCTAGGTTAAAAGAACTAAATCACAAAAAAGCAGCACAAAGAATAAAAAGAAATAAAAGAATAAATCACCCGACGAGTGGTCCTTTAATGCTCGGGTAAAAATTAGGGTGCAACCCACTGATCGGTATCCCACAAGCCTGTCAGGCAAAAGTTAGGGTACCCCAACACAAATAAAGCCCGCTAAGTTAAAAACCTAAAAAGGGCGGCTTAGATAAAAGTTAGGGCATTGAGAGTAAAACGTTAGTTACTTTCTGGAAAACCTGCAAAAAGACCAGTAGGCAGTAGGAGTTAACCATAGGAAATTGCTACCATTGCATATGTGCTTAAATTAATCTCATCAATTAACCTGTTATGATTTGCTAAGAATTTTGGTCTTATGAATGCATGCATGTCTTTAGGTGAAATAATAGCAGGTATGTGAACATCAGTTCTTCTCTACATTTTGTGCATCTTTGTTGTTATCTTTACTGCACGTACATTATTCAACAAAAGATAAAAATACTGATAAGTTACAGAAAAATAAGGTTTACGATAAATTCGGAAAACACCTACTTGATTAAAAACCAAAAAGGGCGGTCTAGGCAAAAGCTAAGACGAAAAGAAAAGAAAGAAAAAGCCTACTGGATTGAAAACCCAAAAGGGCGGTCCAGGCAAAAGTTAAGGTAAACATGACCCATACGGGTCCCTACCAGCACCCGTACGGGTCCCACCCACTTGTAAGGGTACTGGTCCCCAGGCTGTTCCCAAAGTTCCCATTTTTAACTTGTAAAATCAACCTAACACCACCATTTGCCATGCGATTATTTTGACTAAAAATCCTGTGAATCAATCCACGAAAATTAAAATGTGTTTTAATAACAAAACACGCTGAAAACCAATAATTTCACTCCGATCCTAGAAGCCACCCGAGCACTATCAACCGCAAAACCGCCATGCTAATATAATCACATTTTTCCTATCAAAATGCTAACTTATGATGTGCCATAAACTGTGCTAATCTTTGTGGATGCAGGCGAATTTATTTATTTTGTTGTGTAACTTATAACAAATGTATAGGTTCCCTTGCAACTCCCCCATTTTCCCTCGGTTGTAAGTTTTATTCCCCTAGTTATTGCTTGTGCTTTATTGTAAATTGTAAATGCATGAATTGAGTGTGAAAGAGTGTAGAAAAATAGGATTTCCATAATAATTCTCCAAATGATGATTAAAACGGTTTTACGAGGCAAATGTAATTTTGAATTAACTAAATGAGAAACAAGTGACTCAACCGATACCCAAATCTCTGATCCAAAACATATGAGTCTCCCGCCCAATAGGAATCGTACCAAAACTCTTTCCCAAGTAGACAACTTGGGTGGCAACTCTATCATTTGTATCAAGATTTCGGTCTCGATTCTTTTATTCATAAAATTGGTTAAAATGCATAAACTTGAAGTAAAATGATTTTATCACCCCTAAATTAATCAACCAATCTCCCCAGTGGGCCCCACCATAAGGTGCCAAGGGAGGCCCACACGTCATCGACACCTCACACTTGTATAAGGAAATTAGGAAGGAGATGAGAAGACTGAAAACCAAAAAGCTGACATTATACAGACTTTTGGAGCAAATCTTGAGTATAATGTAGCTCTAGTAAGGGACGAAGCGAAGGATGCTGCTCATAGAGCCCTTGAATCCATTAACTCTGGGTTCAAACAACTGAAGTTGGAAAAATGGGTTGACAAGAGAAATGTAGACAAAGTCAAAAGGAGTATCACTTCCTCTAAGAAATCCAAACAGGTTAAAAAAATCGCTTCTCGTCTTCTGAAAGAACCTCAACAATTACTTATCAAAGCATTGCTCAGGGTCTAATTAAGCATCACAAAGAAATCATTCAAAATGATAAGGGAGGTCTTGCTAAAGTTATAGAAAAGTCTCTCCTTAATAAAGAAAAGGCCATTGCCTCGTTAGAAACAAAAATCAATGTCGGGATTGATGACATTCAGCAGAAGATGAAGCAGTTGTCCATGAAGTCAAAACCAAGGATCATAACCTCTCTTGAAGAGTTCAATATATCTTAGAAGGAGGTATTTGGAGGCAGCAAGGGATCTACACAATCTACAGAGGATTAAATAAGTATATCAATGAGAGTGGAAGAGAGCAATTTAAGAGCATCATATAATTAAGGAACATCAACTCAAATGGTTTCCACATCCATGTACATCACCTCAAAGGAGCTCCCAATATTGTTAGAAAGCATTGTATCTCAAAGAAGTTCGGTCTTCCAAAATTCACTAGGCACAAGAAGAACTGGGAGAAAAACATGATTCAAACAACTGCCACCCCCATGCTTATCAATTATCCTTTTGATGATATCAAAAAAGGGGAGAAGAGCACAACAAAGAGAAAAGCTTAAGAAGCATTTATGAAGATGCCAGAAGATGATAAGAAGCACTAGAGTAAGATTCAGCTATTTTAGAATAGTTGTCATTCTTTAATAGATTTAGATCTTGTATGTAACTTGTAATGAACAATTGAGTTAGCACATTGTTGGCTCCACAATGAGAAAAGATATAAATTGCTTCCTAGTACAATCGCTAATTATACTTCTTAAAATCGATATAAATTATGGGGGAGCTAACATTCTCTATGTCAAGCTTATCCTTATTTTTATAGGTTTTTGTTATCATCAAGATGGGGGAGATTGTGGGACCTAGCTCAGAAGAAGATTCTCAGAGACAAGACATAAAAGGTAGATGATAAGTTTTAAAGATATCAAAAAGATAAAAAAAATTGTGAGGCATGCTTAGACGACAAAAAGATAAAGCCACTCAGAAGTGTCCTCAAAGAGAAAAAGAAGAATAGATATAGAAGATATCTATTAGATCAACAAAAGTTGAAGCTCTCTCTCATAGACAAGATCACATCAAGATAATCAAGCGCATCATTTCAGAGACAGATTCTCGAAAGATAAGAAAGAAGGATTAATAAAACACTCAGAGGATAAAAGCTTTATAAATCACTTTCTTAGAAGAGCAGAATCAGGAGACATGAATTTCAAGCAAAAACTCCTTGAAGATTCCAATCATTCAAGAGTAATCAAATCTTCTATCCATAATGCAAGAACCAGATGATAGGATAATCAGGCTAGACTCAAAAGAACCATCCCAACACTCTTAGTCAAAACTACAATCTAGTTAACAGAAGTCAGAAGCATAAAGGAATCTTCACCATGAAGATCATCAAATGTCTTAACCCTTTAAGTATCACACCAAGGACAAATACCAAGGTCGAAGAAAGCTGTGAAAAAAGGAAACCTCGGAAGAAGTACAGAAATCTAACTCTAAAGAGAAACAAGATTTTCTCAGAGTCTAATATGCCAGAAGAAGTGAAGAAAATTAACACATTGTCTCAAAGGCTATCTGTCACAATCAAAGAGTAGCCTAGCTAAGAAAGACGTCGCTTAGAAACTAGAAAGAGTTTAGGCATCAAGTTTCTCAAAAGTAACAAACAACTCTGAAAACTTGTGGAATCCTAGGAAACTCATGTGATACCACTTTTCAAAGAGTAGTTGTCTCAATCTCTACAATAATAAAAAGCTAGATGTTTGACTTTCACTGAAAGAGACAAGACACAAGCAAGAAAGTCAGTTGACAAGCAAGGCAAAAAGGTTACTTTCAGCCACCTAATACTTGACAAGCAAAAAGCAAAAGTACCAAAAAGGTGTAACAACTGAAAGTCAAACAACAGAAGATAAAGTTGGCCAATCTTGGATTTATCTAACGGGAATATTAACTACAATCTATCAACAAATCCAACAGTCATATAGAATTGGAGATGTTTAGAGATAACGGAAAATTTCTTCTCAAAATAAAACAGTTATGTGAAATGTACTTATCTCACAGCAATAGTAAAAAAGGATACTCTCTCACAAGGCGCCCAACAACGGTCATCTTCAAGACAAGAGAGTGTAAATAAGACTTGATCTTCCACAAGAAAAATGGGACGAGCTAATCCTAAAAACATCAATCCAAGCAATCTCGAAGTGCTATCCAAAAAGCAAACAGTTCTCTATTATATTAGTTTGTAATAGAAATCTCGTTGGAACACAAAAAACTGTATAAGTTGTAAAGAGTGTTTGAAGAACACTAAACTCTTTACATGTCCACTAGAAAAGTGATAACTTTGAGAAGTTGGGGTTTAGAAAAATCTAAGAGAAAAATACTCTTAGATTGGGAAGTCAGAAGCAGCAACAGAAGGGTACTCTGTGCGGGCAAAGGATTCCAGATTGTAAAGGCTTTTGCACATCACAAGGAGTGATTACTAATGGATTTAAGCTTGGAGGGGGAAACTTCGGGGATTGGATGTAGGCAAGGCCGAATCGGTATTAAAACTATTTGTTTGATTTTATTACTCTGTCTTTATTTACTTCAAGCTTTTAAATCTGTTCATATTCCACTTTAATAAAATCAAACAACATTCATCAATAGACTCTGGATCAATCATCAAACTAAAATACACTTATCAAAAATATATTACTTCACATCCATTCGAAAATGAGTCAATCACCCCCTCTGACTTCTATATCACCCATTCACAAAGACCAACAGGTTGAAATGGTCCTTCTATAGGGTAAATAAACTCCTTCTGGTTAGCATAAATGTTCATCGATGCCCTTTTGTGGCCTAATTTTACTACTTCCAAGGAGGATACCTTATTATAATTCGATGTTCCCTAGCATTCAAAATTTTTTATCTTATTTATGTGGCGATATCTTGTTCATGGGGATAATAATGCTTCATTTGGGATAAGTTTTTCAAGTTTATTTCATCTTAATATTATCTTAAGGACTTGAGACATTCATTTATGTTACTAATTTATTTACTTGTAAATATTACTTTGATTAGGGATACTCTAGTATTTATAAGTATTTGTAAATCAAAGATTCATGGATATTAAATTATACAAGTTCTTTCATGGTTGATCCAACACTTTATTACTTGAGTAATGAAAGCCGTTGATTTAAAAAAAGTAATGTAAAACACAAATAGGTTTTGTTTGTTACGATTAATATATGAAATACTTTAAATACAATCAGATCCAAATATGAAAAATACAAAACAGGAGAAGAAAGTGGGTTTGAAATGACAAGTCAAACGTCAAATCGTTTGTGTTGAAATCATATGACAGTCAAGTTGTCAAATCAAATCCATTTTTTCCCATTTTCACCTTTTTTTTCATTCCTAATTCCCACTGGCTAAAACTACAGCATTTTCAATTCATTTTACAATTATTCAATTTATTAGAGTCAAACAATATTGAGTGTGATATATCAATATTTTAGGGTCCGTATTACTTTTTGAGTTAATATATTATTCTCAGTTTAAATAGATGATATATTTTGATTTTTAATAATATATTTTAATTTTATAAATTAATTAATTAGAAATTTTTTAATTTATTTTTTTAAATATAATCTTTTACTATTAGAATAAAGAGCTTTTAAAAAAAGTTATTGAAAAAAATTTAGCTCAACTAGTTTTTAGCGTGAGTTTTTATTTTGGGAAATTGTTAAAAATATACATGTTTCACTAAAATATTTATAAAATTGATTATTAAGTTAAATTATTTACATATTTACTGTTCAACCATAAATAATTTACAAATTAACAAAAATAAGAGAAAATAATTATATTAATACGGTCTAACCAGATAACTACTAGATGATTACAAGATATTTATCAGATAAATATCAGACGATTACTAGATGATTACCAGATATTTACCAGATAAAAATCAAACTTTATTTTTGTAATTATTTACCCATATTTTTATAAACTTATAAATTATTTATCACATCATCAAATTTTTTTGATTTTTTATAAAATTTAATAAGAACTTTACTTTTTATACATTAAAGTACCACGTAACGTTTAGGCCAAATCACATATTTAAACTCAACTTTATTCGATTTTCTATTCGTTTATGAATATTTTTTAATTGCTTTTGAGAAATGTTTGTGTGACATAAAATTTGTCTTTTAATATTTTCTCATAGGCTAATCCGAAGCACTGTTGTATTTATTTTTCTTCCAAATCCTTAGTTCTTTGCGATTATATTTGGAATTCGGTCGCAATTAAAATTAATCACTTTTGCATATAAATATATTTAGTATAAGTCCAATCTAAATCATCTTTTGTAAACTCAGCCTACATCATTAACTAAAGTACACCTAGTAGGTGTAACATTACATACCAATTTACATATCTTCGAAATTGATTACATTATTTCATCAAACATAGAAGAGACATATATTTCTATCTCTTTGGTTCATATCTTATCATTTCTTTTTTAGGATGTTTGATAAATTTGAACCCAATCAGTTACTTAATTAACCTCTCTTTTACTTTAACATTTCAATTCAAATCTATTGACCTCTACCTGTTCGTAATTAAAAATACCACATTCCCTTAGCAATTGGGTCTCAATCAGTCCAATGACAATCCAGTAGAGTCAATTCACTTTTCCACTCGGTCGAATTTATGACGTTCTGATCTAATAGGCATTGTAAAACAAACCCCTATTACTTCATCAAAGTAAACCGAACGTGCAATAGAGTGTACTAAAACATTAGAGAGTCTCGACACAATGCTAAACAAATAAGATAAGAATTGGTGAGATAATTCCCTACAATCCAAAACAATAGAAGATAAATAAGAGGGACACATCTCATAGTTACTAAAGCATCAAATAAAATTGAATTGCCCATCTCAATGATCACATGAGAGTATCCCAAGTTCTTCTAGCTAAGAAAGAGCTTCCCAAACTGCTATGTCCTACGCTTCAAGTACCCAAACATGAGCTGGGAGTCTACTGGATTTGGCACAAATGAAATTGCCACCCGCATTAAGAACAATCATCCCATAACATTATAATTTCGGCAAAGCAAAACTGGGATTCGCCGCGTGGTGGGGCGCACGCTCGAGGCGCAGATGAGGAGAGTGTTAGATATGATGTATGCCCTTAAGGCAATTAGGGCGACGTATCCACTACAAGAAATTTGCATTTTATGACGATTTTTTTCGCTACGGACATTTTTTCGTCATATTTAGTAGTCTTATTGTGACAAAATTAATAATTTGTCATTATTTTTATTTTTTTTATGACAAATTTAATGTGTCCCTATTAAGTAGCATTTTTGTCACTAATTATATCATTTTGTGACGATAAAAGGAGTATCGTCACATATAAATTTGGAGGCAAAAAATGAAAAAAAAAATTTGGAGGGAATATTTTATCATGACGGAATGAAGATAATTAGTGACAACTTTATCATCATGGTAATAATATTTTTAATGACATCTCATATTCGCCACTATTTGATAAACATCAAAATGACAATATGAATCTTGTCATATAATATATTTTATGGTGACGCTATTGAGCTTTTGTCATATATATTAGTATATTATTATGACGTTATATAAAAGTTGTCACAATTATACTAATTAATGATGATTTGATATCGTCACCGTATATAATACTATTATGATGATTTTTTACATCACAATTCAATAAAGGAGCATGACGATATAGATTTCGTCATATACTTTTATCTTAGAAGTGACGATATTTCGATATTGTCAGGGACAATTGTTAACATATGTCACCATAATATTGTTTGTGGTGGTTGTGTATTGTCATTATATAGTTTTTTTTACATATATCTTGATTTGATAAGAAATAACATGACACCGTTTCCAATATATTTTATTTGGAATTGAGAATTAATTGATTTTAAATTTTACCGCAAATACAATAACATTTCTTAAAATAATGGTATAAGTCAAGTAATTAATATTTTCTTAATTAATTATTTATTTATCAGTCCAGTAGTTTATCATATTATATAGGTTTAGGGCTGTAAACGAGTCGAACTACTCGTGAACTATTCGGCATTTGGCTCGATTAAAGCTCGTTTGAGCTCGGTTCATTAATAAATGAGCTTGTTTGTGAACAAAATTTCAAGCTCGTTATTATAAACGAACCAAGCTTGAACAAGGGGATACTCGGCTCGAAAGCTCGAGAACATGCTCAATAAGAGGCTCGCGAACTAGTTCGCCAACAGGCTCGTTAACATAATTGAAAATTTTAAAAATTATTATATTTATGAAATAGATAGATTTTGAAAAATATATATTGTACTAGTAAAAATGGGTATAAAAATGTATATATAAAAATATAAATATAAGATAAACAGTAAAGGAAATATAAGTATAAAATGATAAATATAGGTAAAAATAAGTAAAAATAAAAAAAAATGGATATAAAGCCTAATAAAGGCATCTGGATCTAATTCAATCCCTAACATATATATTCATCAATCTTCATGCTCTCTAAAACCTTATTCTCATTTTCCTTTAAAAAATCCAGCCGCCAACACAACACTCCTCCTCTTCCTCTTTTTTCGTACAGTAAAAATCATTTGCGGTGCTTAGACCCTTCATATCTAATTCTTCAACTTACGAATTTTATCTCTTGTACAGGCCCGAGCTGTCAATTCAAACAAAGCTCGAGATAGGTTCGAGCTCAGCTCGGGCTCAGTTTGACGAAGCTCGAGCTCTGTCCGGGCTCGGTTTGACCAAGTTCGAGCCAGAGGTAGTTTAAATTTAAACGAACAGGGCTTGAATAGTCAGTGTTCGAGCCCGGCTCGGTTCATTTACAGCCATATATAGGTTATATTTTTTCCTGATATATATATTTTTTACTTTTTTAAACTTATTATAACTTTTTGATTATTAAAAAAAATTAAAGCTTCAAAAGATTTCAAATTTTATTATTGAGATATATTTTATCTTTGTTGTTAATCAGTATGAAATTTTTTTGTAGAGAAACATTAGTTATTTTCTTTTCGCTAACTTTTTAGATCATAATCCTTACTTTTGAAGGTATTCTATCCTTACTTTATTTTTCGAAGTAAATCTTACTTTAGCCATTATTACTACTGAATTAATGGTGTGAAAAAAAATTCAGACTGGGGAAAGTACCATTTACTTTGAGAAAAACATAGTAAGGATATATTGCACATGCTTTTAAAAGAAAAATTTGGTTCTGTGAAATTAAAATGCACCTTCTTTTTGTTTTCTGTGAAAAAAATAATTATTTAATTATTTATTATGTATATAATTTCTTGAATTTTGTATTTACATTACACATTTAAAAAACTATCAATCTCCCCAAAAGTAACAGGTTAAAAAAGGACAAAGAGTTTTTATAAATAAAGGACAAAAGTATATTTTAATTAAAATGAAATAAAACGTAAAATGTTAGGTTGGCAAGAAAACAAAAAAAAAACATGTAAAAAAGCCTTTCATGTCTTAGATAAAAGGGAAATTATTAAAAATATATATATCCCAATAAAATATTTATAAAATTAACCATTAAATTAAATTATTTACATATTTACTGTGTAACCATGAAGGATTTACAAATTAACAAAAATAAGAGAAAATAATTACATGAATATGGTCTGACCAGGTAACTGCTAGACGATTACTAGATATTTATTAGATAAATATTAGACGATTACCAGATATTTATCATATAAAATCAGACCATATTTTTGTAATTATTTACCCCAGTTTTTGTAAAGTTGTAAATTATTTATGGTATTATCAAATTATTTTGATTTTTTGTGGGATTTTTGTAAGAACCCCTAGATACAATAATCTAAGGAAAATTGTCAAAAATATACATGTCCCACTAAAATATTTACAAAATTGATCATTAAGTTAAACTAATTACATATCTACTATCAAACCATAAATAATTTACAAATTAACAAAAACAAGAGAAAATAATTACATGAATACGGTCTGGTATTTATTTGGTAAATATCTAATATTCGTCTGGTATTTATCTGGTAAATATCTAGTATTCGTCTAATAATTATATATATATATATATATATATATATATATATATATATATATATATATATATATATATATCATTAGATCCATAAAAAAACTGTCAAAATTATGTTATGTATATTTTAGAAAAATACTTGAAGTTATGATTTACCAGATAATTACTATACGATTGCTGGATATTTACTAGATAACTACTAGACGATTACCAGATAAATATCAGACCATATTTTTGTAATTATTTACCCCTGTTTTTGTAAACTTGTAAATTATTTTAGTTTTTTGTGGGATTTTTGGAAGAACCCCATAATCTAAATCCAGCCCATTGAAATAAGGGGTTCTTACAAAAATCCCACTAAAAACTAAAATAATTTGATGATACCATAAATAATTTACAAGTTTACAAAAACAGGGGTAAATAATTGCAAAAATACGGTCTGGTATTTATCTGGTAAATATCTAGTAATCGTCTAGTAGTTATCTGGTAAACCATAACTTCAAATATTTTTTCAAAATATACATAACATAATTCTGATATTTTTTTTATGGATCTAATGGCACATAACATATATATCATAGATGTGCATATGACAATTTCATAACAATATTTACTAGATAACTACCACACAATTACTGGACGAATACTAGATATTTACCAGATAAATGCCAGACGAATACTAAATATTTACCAGATAAATACCAGACCGTATTCATGTAATTATTTTCTCTTGTTTTTGTTAATTTGTAAATTGTTTATGGTTGAACAATAGATATGTAATTAGTTTAACTTAATAGTTAATTTTGTAAATATTTTAGTAGGACATGTATATTTTTAACAATTTCCCTTCAAATAATGTAAACCCTAAATTATCCCTATATAAAATGAATTATTGTTGACTATCGCTTTTCTTTTATTTTTGCCTTTGTAACCGTTCATCTCCTTAATGGCTCCTCTTATTTCTCTCCTATATTTTGGCCACTAGTGATTTTAATCATCGCTACCACCTCTCCTACTTAATCTACACCCTTGTATCATCTTTCGTCTATCTATCACGCAACCTGAGGAGAGGTTGCAGAAGTGGAATTTTGAGTCGGTGTTGCATTTGAACGACGAATTTTGAAGCTATTCATTGGTGAAAGTTGCAAAGTTACAAATAATTTATATTACTGGTATGTGAAAATTGGGGTTTTAAGATATTTATTGGAATTTTAAAGTCTTTATCGTATAATTTTTTACTTTTCATTACCTTAATTTTAATCTCAATACAATTAAATTTGGTTGGCTTTAAACTCAAATGTTTCCAAATAAACTTTTTGTTGAAGTCTTGTAGTTGATTTTGTGTTTTTGCATTCGATATTAGTGCTGATGTTGTTAGATCTGAATTGTATCTCCATATTCAATTAGTTTACTAGGTTGGAATTTAATTGATTGTGTTTTGACGCCCCTCTTAATGTATAATTAATTTTCTTAATTTCTAATTTGTGGTAGCGAGTTTTCCTATTTTGTAATACGGATTCAAATTTTTGTGTTTTATTAGTTTATGCCTATTTCTCATATATGCAGCTAACCGAGTCAGGTTACATTGATAAATATATACATTCATTGAAAAATTGATGTCCAAAGTTGATACGGAAGATCACCTTTGGTTTGAATTCAAAACAATATGATTGACGTTTAATTTTTATGATATTTTTTTTTCTTTTTTGAGGATATATTTTATTTTTCCTTTTTCCTGACTTCTACAAAAAAAAAAAAAGATGCATGCCTATGGTCCATTTTATTTACTTAATATATATATTCACCATTGAAATCAAACTCAACACTTGAACAAAACTCCTGAATTTTCAATCTTGATATATATGGTGGAAACATGTTCAATACTTTGTTTTTTTTCCGTCATTTAGCATGTCCATATTTTTTTTTAAAGAAAGCTTTAATTATAGGAGTTAGGATTTTTGATAGATGTACCACTTAGACTACGTCCAATTGGTAGCATGTCCATATTTCAAAACAAAGTTCATGTAGTATTCTAAGTAATGTAGTTTATGTTTGAGTTCAAATGTATTAATTGCAAAGCTAAACCATTCAGTGCAGGGTATTTGATTTACAAGTTGTACGGTAATAGCAATGATGAAGTAAAATGAAGATTGTGTTACTAGTTATAATTAAATTAATATTTTGTTGAATGTTTTAATTTTTTAAGAATTCGGTTGAAAAATTAAGGTAGTTTAGAGTGAGAAGCTCTGTCTTCTCGCTAGAAACTGCCCTCTCTTTCCTTCCTTTTCCCCTAAAATTACACTTTTTTTCCTTATTTGAGGAGGTTGCTTCCTTTTTCCTCGTTTCCTCCAACTTTCTTCTCCATCTTTATGATGTGTGTGAAAGATGGAAGTATTAGACAAATGAGAAAAGGAGAAGCTCTTCCTTCTTTGTTCACGATAAGAAAAGAGAGAAATTTTTAACTTCTTATTCACAATAAGAAAAGAGAGAAATTTTTAACTTCTTATCTTGATATAAAAGCTCGGTATGACTTTCACAGTTAAAAGGGTTCGCCGGTTCCGGTCCCCCAGGTCACACTTCTACTCGTGAGTTCAGATTTGAGGCACCAGACACTTCATCAGAAATGAATGTTGGTCCCTTTAGTTAGTAGTTTCTTTTCCCATATATGTGACTTGTTTTATATTTTTGCTTCTTGTAAGCAATTTCTTATATTAAGCTTCTTGTAAGCTTCTTCTTTTTCTTTTATCTTTTGTATGATTTTTCGTTTCTATCTTAATATATTCGGGCCCGACTTACCGACCCCAACTTTTACTAAAAATTATATTAAATATTTTATTGGAAAGAAATAATTTTTTTAGTTGTTCGGTTACTGATCAATTTGGTCCCCTTTCAAGAACTATAATAAATATATTATTGTTCATTCAGATAAATTATTATTAATCTGTCATCATTGAACAATTAATATTTTGTTATCAAAAAATCTTTATCATGACAATATTATTGTCTTAAGATTTATAAAAAAAATGACATTTATATTGTCTCAAAAATAAATAACTATATTATGAAGATTATATTTAGTTAAATAATTAATGGCGATAAATATTTTGTCATTTAAGTTAATTTTTCATGACAAAAAAATGTGTCAGTAATTATATACTAACATGATAATATTGCACATTTAATGATAAACTAAAACGTTACAATAAGTATTCTGACAATGGCGATTTTATATTGTCACAAGTTTTTATTTTTTAGTGACAAACTAACGTTTCAATGACAAAATTCTGAATTATTTATGACAATTGCAACGTCACTAAATTTCAATATATTCCGTATTCACTTGGAATTCATCACCATAACAAGAATTTTAAATGTCGAAATGCAACATTTGTCATTTAAGTATTCATTTTCTATGACGAAAGGTACTATAAAGTGATAATAAAGTATTAATATAATGACAAAATAGTTGTCACGAAAACTAAAAAATTACAGACACACGTGTAATTTTTGTCACATAAAAACAAAATTTTGATGACGAAGTAAAAAAATTTCATAATGACAAAATAGGACGGACATGCTATGACGAAGCCAGCGACGACGATTTTTCGTCACCTTCACTGACGAAAAAGCTTGTTTTCGTGACAATTTTGATGCGTCATAATATGCTAATTTTATTGTAGTGATCTTAATTATGTATTGGTACGAATAATTTATTTAAATAATAAAGACATTTATTCTTTTGTTTATAACGTTGTGTTCATATATATTATGACAGGTTAAAATATATTCATTCACATCTTTGTACAAAAGTCCTTAACATAAACATAACATGAAGTGAGAGATATCATAGTGGGACTATGTTTGGTGAGACCTGCTTCATATGCAATTATGATTATATCTAAACTATCCTTGGTCATTGTTTCATGAAGAAAGGATATTGATGGAACAACAAGACTAGCATATGGTCAACTCTCTTGAAAAGGGTCTAAGCAGTTAACCTCCTAAGACTGAAGGTGGTGCCTTGAGTTTGACACATGGATATATTTGGAAGATATATTGGAGACCGCAGTAAGATAAACACTTCGCATATATATCAATGTGTTAGTGTTTATCTTCATGCTGTAGCTTTGCGAGTATCCTCATACTTGAGATATTAGTCACCTTGTGTGGTATTATCGCTATACTTTGGGTCATACCTATTCACTCATTAATTTAGCGTGCCACGAGTGGCTACGGGTATAATGATGACATCACGTTGGTAAGCTATGTAGTCGAAAAGAATCCATCGATCCAGATATATTAAGGAGTTTTACCTTGCCGCTTGTTGAAGTGATGATTGCTATAAACCTCTGATCAGAGTATGTGATTGACAGAAATAGTTTCCAGTCAAAACACATGATGGTAAAAAGTAATATGCTTCGATAACAAGTAAATAACTGGGATAGCTTGGAGCAACCTCGCTATTGGTGGGTTAACACTTTAACCGAATTTATTAAACCAGATGGTACTAATATTAAATGGAAGGAGTTCATCGCATTGACAACAATTGCACAAACGAGGATTAAGACATAAGCACAAATGACGTTTCGATTAATGGGGGATGGTGAACCCTTGCAAGAGGCGTATTACAATTATTTAAGGTAATTGAGTTTTATTCACGGTTTAGAACCTCGAGCCAATAGGTCCTATAGAATAAGGATTGGTCAAACCTTAACAGCTCAATACTTCGGGATCCTATAAGGTCACACACATAGAACTTTCATCAGATTGAATAAAAAATTAATAGACTTGATCTATTACAAGAATATTAAATGTGGGATGCATAAACTATTACCTGGTTAGGCTAGAGATTTTATTTATTGATCGGTAACTAATTTATTAGGGTCATAAAATAAAATATTTATTTGAATTAGAGAGAGAGAGAGAGAGCTAAAAATCAGATTGCCAAACAAGGTTTGGAACCTACGCAAGTGGACCCTACAATCTCAAAAGTACTTATGGTGGTATGCATAAAAGGGCCACGTAAGCGCATGGTGCACTCGTGGGCTGTAAGCGGCGCAAGCCTTGTTTGGGCAGGCCTGCTGCTTGGGCTGAGCAAGCACTGTGCAAGAAGCACTTGCACAACCCATTAGGGCCGTCTGTGAGCTGGGCTTGTGGGAGAGCCCGCGAGGCCCAGCTCGTCGGGCAAGGCAGGCTTGCGAGAGCCTACCTTACGCAAGCCAGTTGACCCGGCTTACGGAGCAAGTTAGGTTATGCTTGGGCAGCATACGGATCCATTAGGATCCGTGTGCTTACCCAAGGGCGGGATGGGAATTTTCCCATCCTACATAAAATTTGGGGAGCCCTTGCTCCCCTTATATAAAGCATGCTCCTCCTCCTCCTCATTTCATGCACCATCTCTTCATATGAGCTCTGACTTGAGATTCTAATGCGTTTTCTCAAGTCAACTTAGAAGAATAAAATTAAGGGGCCCCTTTAGTTAATATTTTGGGTGAGTTTTGGAGTGGTCGAGCAGCTAGTCAAAACTCTGCGATTCTTCCTCGGGGGAGGTTTCGGTTGGTGGGGTTCGTGTGGATACTTATGTTGGGAACTGACAGTCACTTTGAACATATATAACAAGCATGTCGAAAATTCAAAATTTTATCCCTTGTCGCTAGGAACTCCTTTTAGTAGCATATTTCTAAATTATATACTAGCATAAATATTTTATATTGAAGTGTTATAACTCTAAGTTATAATTTAAGTATAAAATAAATTAAGCAAGCGTAATAACCAAAACTTAATAATTATTAAGTCTTAAAACGCTTAATAAAAGGACATAATAATTAAAAGAGAATTAGAGGACTTACCGGTTGAAGAGTGGTTTAGCAGAACCTTCTTACACAAGCCTCCAAGTATAGGATAGCCTCTATGAGTATCCACACGAACCCCACCAACCAAAACCTCCCAATGAGGAAGAACCGCAGAGTTTGAGTAGCTGCTAGACCACTCCAAAACCCACCCAAAATATTAACCAAAGGACTCTTTAATTTATCTTTTAAGTTGACATTGAGAAAACGTGTTAGAATCTCAAGTCATAGCTCATAGAAAGGTATATGCAAGAAATGAAGAAGAGGGGCTAGCCTTTTACAGGGGAAGCAAAGGCTCCCCGAATTCAATGCGGATTTAGGCCATATTCTTTTCAACTTATATTCAGTCCAGTCCAGTTCTGTTCAGTACTGTATACATATAAATTTACACTGAAATAAGTTCAGTTCAAACTGCTACTTATAAGTTGAAAAGAACAGGGCCTTAATGCGGATTTAATGCGGGATTTAATGTGACATTAAATGCGAATTTAATATGAGATTAAATTTAATCCTCATTTCTTTTAATTTATTTTATAACCGTAATAAAATTAGTTACCGGTCAAAATAAATTCTTGGCTTAACCATGAAATGATTTAATCATTTTAATCAACACTTTAATTTATTTATGATCTTAATAAAATTAGTTACTAATCAAAATAAATTCCTAGCTTAACCATAAAATGATCTAATCATTTTAATCAACACTTTAATTTATATATGAACGTAATAAAATTAGTTACTCGTCAAAATAAATTCATGGCTTAACCATAAAATGATCTAATCGTTTTAATCAACACTTTAATTTATTTATGACCCTAATAAAATTAGTTACTGGTCAATAAATAAAATCTATGTTCTAACCATGAAATAGTTCAACCATCCCTTTAATATTTTTGTAATAGATCAAGTCTATTGATTCTTTACTCAGTCCGATCAAAATTCAATGTATATGACCTTATAGGATCCCGTAGTATTGAGCTATTGAGATTTGACCAATCTTTGTTCCATAGGAACTATTGGCTCGAGGTTCTAGATCGTGAATAGAAATCGATTACCTTAAACAACTGCAGTACGCCTCTAGCAAGGGTCCACCATCCCCCATTACTCGAAACGTCTTTTATTCTTATGACTTAATCCTGGTTAATGCAATAGTTGCCCAATGCGATGAACTCCTTCTATTCTTTGATATCAGTACCATCTAGTTTGTTGGGTTTGATTAAAGTGTTAACCCACCAATAGCGAGGTTACTCCAAGCTATCCCAGTTATTTGCTTATTACCGAAGTGTATTACTTTTTACCATAATGTGTTTGACTAGAAACTATTTCTACTAATCACATACTCTAATCAGAGGTTTATAGTAGTCATCACTTCAACTATCGGCCAGATAAAAACTCCTTAATATATCTGGAGCAATGGATTCTTTCCGACTACATAGCATACCAACATGTTATCATCACTATACCCGTAATCACCTATGGCACCATAAATTAATGAGTGAATAGGTATGACCCAAAGTATAGCAATAGTACCACACAAGGTAACTAATATCTTAAGTATGAGGATATTCGCAAAGCTACTGTATGAAGATAAACACTAACACATTGATTTATATACCTAGTATTTATTTTACTGTGGTCTCCAATATATCTACCAGATATATCCATGTGTCAAACTCAAGGCACCACCTTCAGTCTTAGGAGGTTAACTTCTTGGACCCTTTCCAAGAGAGTTGCCCACAAGCTAGTCTTTCTGCTCCATCAATATCCTTTGTTGATGAAACTATGACTAGGGATAGTTTAGACATAATCATAATTGCACATGAAGCAGGTCTCACTACACATAGTCCCACTATAATATCTCTCATTTCATGCTATGTATTATGTCAAGGACCTTAGTACAAACATATCAATGAATATATTTTAACCAGTCACAATATATACGAACACATCGATATAAACAAAAGATTAAATACCTTTATTAATTAAACAAATTGTTCATACCAATACATAATTAAGATCTATCAACCTAATTGACTTAAGGGCATGCATCATATCTAAGAACACATAGAGGCTATCCTACACTTGGAGGCTTGTGTAGGAAGGTTCTACCAAAAGGACACTTCAACTGGTAAGTCTTCTATTTCTCCTTTAATTATTAAGTCTTTTTCTATAAATGTTTTTAGACTTAATAATTATTATGCTTTGGTTGTTTTGCATGCTTCGTTTATTTTATGCTTAAATTATAACTTAGAGTTAGAACATGCTTAGTATAAAATATATTTCTGCTAGGATATAATTTAGAACTATGGTACACCTAGCCTATGCATGCTAACCTAAGTAGAGAATTTATTTAGTTAAGGCTTTAATTAATTTATATGCAACTGATAGGAGTTCCTAGGGACAAGGGAAAAAAATTTGAATTACTGCCATGCCTGTTATGCATGTTCAAAGAGACTGTTGGTTCCCAATAGTGGTATTAGAGCCTGCCTATTTAGTGTATAACTAAGTTAAAAGGAAACTAAATTTTATTTTCCATATGAAATGATTTAAAGTTTAATAAATTGTTTGGAACAATAGATGAACTTAGGCTTTCATTTCAAGGTTAGAAAATGGATATGAATAATTTCAAATAAGCCTGCTCAACTCACTCAAAATTATCAAAGACTGAATAAATTATATATGTCACAAGGGTTATAGATGCTTTCAATTTACATGAATCGAAAGAATGAAATTTATTAGTTCAAGAGGATCCAAGGTCTTCAAGTTTGTGCCTGTGTTTGTTCTGGCAAGGATTGGACTTGGTGTCTACTTCTCATAGGGCACCTCTCCTAACTGGGAACTTATATTGGTGCAACTTAAATTGACCAAGAGGGGATTAAATATGGACTGATTTATTTCTAGTATATAAGATGGTGCTTATATATGTTTCTATAACACTAGTAAATAATTAAATTATTGAATAAAAGCTTAATGGAAATGCAATATATATAATAAACAAAGAATGTTAATGATTTTGCATATAATCTAGGTTGATGGAATAATTATAATAAAGAGCTTAAACCACCTAAGGTTAGACCTTACAAATTAATTTTGAAAATCCCTGAATTAATATAAATTATTATAAATATGTCCATCTAATAAATCCTAAATTGGGTGAGCCGTCTAACACCAATAAAATCCTAAATTAAATATATTAAGGCAAGTTATAGTCTTCCTTACTCAAATTTATAATACGGTCTTTTTCGGCTATAAAAGTGTTACGCAAAGCATTCCTTTTCATCTGCATCTATCGGGTATAGATGTTGAGATACGGTCTGCCTTAACAGGAATGGGTAGTCTACCATAAAATTGGGGGCTAGCCGCAGGACTGAGACACGTTCAAGGAGATGCTAATATAAGAGCACACGTCCCTTGGAATTAGGGAACTTGAATAAATTAGCAATTGCATATGATGCAAATGGAATGGGATTCCAACTACAACTTACTAATATAGCTTGACTCATAAAATTGGGGGTTGTATTAGACTAGTTGTAGATGCTACCTACTTGGAAATTTAGCTAGGCTAGACTTCCCGAATTCAATAGAATGGGCTATTGTAAATTTCAAAAAATGTTAGGATAAATGTATTTAATTAAAAGTCCTTATATTAAATACATGTACTATATACTAAAGTATAAACAATTTTTTCTTCTCTTGCATCTTAGGTTGAATATGAACTCCGATATTAAACTCTGTCTTAACCACATCCAAATTTTAACTGCAACTAACTACCATGAATGGATCAAGGAAGTAAGGGATACCCTTACAGATTATGAATTGGCATATGTTCTTAAAAAACCATTAGCAGAGTGTCCTAGCACTGATGCACCGGCTGAACTCTAGGGGGCATGGTTGAAATTTCTAAAGGATTCAGTCTATGAGTCACACTTGCTGTTAGATACAACGAATCCTATGATGCATTCATAGTGCCATCACATGAACCTTAAAACCATGTTGATCCATCTGAAGGGTTTGTCTGAAAAGGCAAGGTATGAAAGGTTCAAGATGACTAATGAACTTTTCAACTCTAAGATGAAGGAAGGGACAAATGTTCTAGCACACATCAATAAGATTAGAGATTTCACGTTGAAATTAGAATCACTAGGATCTATAGTTGATCAATCCTTGGGAGTAGATGTCCTTTTGAATTCTTTACCTAGGCGCTATGCCGACTTCATAAAGGAACATTACTCTATCGGATACGACTGTACATTCTAAAAATTGATTCATGTGTTAAGGAATTTCGATGCCAAGGGAAAAGGAATTTCAAGCAAGTCTACAAACAAATATTCTCTAAATATTGACCCCGAGAATATTGTCACTGAAAGGGTAGTTAAAAGGTCGAAGAAGAAGAAACAAAAGGGTAAAAAGAAGACATCTAAATATGTTTGCATCTAGTGTGGGAAACCGGGACACTGAAAGAGGGATTGGAAAGCTCCCACTTCTGAACATTTGAAGAAGAGGCCTATAGAGGCATCTACTTCAGGTATGTTTATAATTGAAAACTATGCTACTTTTCCTTATAAATCAACTTGGGTATTGGATACTGGTTGTGGTTCTCACATCTGTACTTCTATGTAGGGACTAAGAAATAGTAGGACGCTTGCAAAAGGGGAGATGGACCTGCGTGTGGGAAATGGAGCATGAGTTGCTGCATTAGCCGTAGGAAGCTTTAATCTTATTTTGCCAAGTGGCCTAGTTTTAGTTTTGAATAATTGTTACTATATTCTGAATGTTACTAAGAATATTATGTCGTTTGCGTGTTTAGTAGCAGAGGGATTTGAAGTTTTATTTTTGAATAATAATTGTCAGATTCATTTAAATAATGTTCTTTATGGCTATGGGATGTTGAACGGTGGCATTTATATTCTTGATACTAAAACATAAGTTTTTAATATAAATAATGTCAAGAAAGTTAAATTAGATAAAGAGAAATCTTTCTAATTATGGCATTATTGTTTAGGGCATATAAATAAATATCTCTTAACTAAGTTATACAAGCACTAAGACTTAGGCGTAACAGACATAGAGTCTTATGGTGATTGCGAGCCTTATTTAAAAGGAAAAATGATGAAGTTACCCTTTAAACAAAAGGGTGAATGAGCCACGCGTACATTGGAACTTATACATACAGATGTATGTGGTCCAATAAGTGTTAAGGCACTAGGGGGATACTCCTAATTCACAACCTTTATTGATGATTATTCACGATATGGCTATCTGTACATAATGTAGCACAAGTATAAAAGTTTTGAGAAGTTCAAAATATTCAGAATTGAAGTAGAGAAATAACTTGAGAAAAGTATGAAAGCAGTTCAATCTGATCGAGGTGGAGAATACTTAAGTCAAGAATTTTAGGATTATCTAAAGGAAAATATGATAGTTCCTCAGTGGACCCATCCTTATACACCCCAACATAATGGAGTGTCAAAAAGGAGGAATCAAACTTTATTAGATATGGTTCGATCCATGATGAGCCAAGCAGATCTCAGTAAATCCTTTTGGAGATATGCACTAGAGAACGCAGTTTATGTATTAAACAGAGTGCCCTCTAAGTTAGTTGATTTTACGCCTTACGAAAGATGGTCTCATAAATGACAATCTCTAAGTCATCTAAGAGTATGGGGCTATCCTGCTATGGTAAAGAGGATAACATTAGACAAGCTAGACTCTAAATCTGACAAGAGTCTGTTCATTGGATATCCAAAGGAAATTGTTGGATATTTATTTTACCAGCCAGAAGCACAAAAGGTATTTAGGTCATTGAGTGCTCACTTTTTAGAAAAGGAACACTTACTTGCAAAAGTTAGTGGGAGCAATCTTGAACTAGAAGCTCAAGAGGAAGAAACAGGTAATCATCTGATTGACCCCATTCTAGATAAATAAGAAGGCGTGATCCAAGAATAGCATGTCAAAACACAATCATTGCGAAGATCAGGTCGTCTTCATAGAGGTCCCAAAAGATATGGTTTTATCATCACGGATGATAGGGAACTATATCTCATAGAGGATGATGAACCATGAACCTTTGATGAAGTAATAAAAAGCTCAGAATCTGAAAAATGGCTTAAAGCCATGAAATAAAAAATGGATTCCATGAATGAAAACTAAGTCTCGATTTTTGGCAAGATTTAGGGTGTTTTAGATCCTGAAATAGAGCCTGATGCATGTAACTTTAGTCTAGAATGTTTTTGGGACTAATTTAAATGAGCCTTGGTTGAATTTGGTTGAATTTGGATTTTTGGGAATTCTTCTCGCATAGGGACTGTTCGCGGGGGACCCGTATGGGTAGGATAGGACCCGTATGGGTCTCTTTTTTCACACAAGTGCAAGAATGACACCCATATGGGTCTAGGGCACCCGTATGGGTCCTTACTCCTAGAACAAAATGTCCAGAAATCCTATTTCAGCAACTTTTTACTGGTTTTCATCCTTTCCACTATATTATAACCCTATTGTATTGCTGTTTTATTTTTGTAATTCTAGTATAACACTGTGGTAGCCTTGAGCTTCTGTAAAAAGTGGTATGAGGAGGTCTGTACAGCTGGGGATACTAGCTACTAGCCCATATAGACTCATTCGAGTTTAGTGACATCATTAGGGCCATGCCTCAGGCTTCGAAGACACTAGCCCTGGGTGTTATTTTAGCTCTAGTGGAGAGGTGGTCGAAGATGATCCATACTTTCCATCTGTCAATCGGGGAGGTCACCGTCACTCCCTCAGACGTGCGCACACTGACGGGACTAGATTGGAGTGGCGACATGATTCACTTTGATGTCTATGCAAACCGATGGCATTCAGACTTGGAAGGTGCCCTTTGGGGGAATGCCTCTTAGGGGGAGATGCCCCTTTACTAGCTTCATTGCTGGGGAGTGCCCCTAGGATGAATGCCCTTTGAGTTCTTGATGATGGGGGGACGCCCCTAGATTGACTGATTCCGCTGTTGGGGAATGTGGTGAATGCCCCTAGATTGACTAATTCCGCTGCTGGGGAATGGAGTAACGTCCTTTGGTGAACTCTTTTCTGCTGGGGAAGTGTTTCCTTGCAAGACTCAATTGTTGGGGAAAATTTCCCATATTTGGGTTGACCCGTACACAAAAATTATCCTTGTTAGTGATCAATTCAAAAATGGCTTACCTTGATTCTTGATTGACTTTTGTGAAAACAAAAATTTTTCCCCTTCAATCAAGGTGAGCTAAGGGTTTTGCCCCATATTGTTCCTATAGAACAAGAATTGGTTAAGCCTTAACATCTCAATACTCCAGGATCCTATAAGATCACACACATTAGACCTTCATCGGACTGAGTAAAAAAATTAATAGATTTATTCTAATACAAAAATATAACATAATAATAATTGGATTATTATTTGGTTAGACCAAGAATTTATTTTGGCAGGTAACTAATTTTATTAGGGTCATAAATAAATTAAAGTGTTGATTAAAATGATTAGATCAATTTCTGGTTAAGACAGATATTTATTTTGACCGGTAACTAATTTATTAGGGTCACAAAATAAATATTTATTTGAAAAGGATTAAAAGGGGAATTTTGCCTTGGCGAGTTAAATTAGACCGAGAGTACAAAATCTATTTTATACAGGCTTGGGTGCGCGAGAGTGCAAAGAAAGGTGCGCGAGCACTTCTGGGTAGTACTCACGGCAAGGTATGAAAATGGGCCGCCCAAGGCGCAGCTGAATGGCACACTGCAAGCTGGGCTTGCGGAATGGGTCACGAGGCCCAACTCATGGACAAGGTAAGCCCATGAAGGGCTTCCCTTATGCACATAGCGTGTGAAGCACACTGTGTTTGCGGGCCAACCCTGCTGATCATTGTGATTCGTGGGCATGACCCGTAAGTGGGATGTGCAAATTCACATCCCACATCGGAAATGGGGAAGCAAATTTGCTCCCCTAAGCCTATAAATAGGCTTCACCTCCCCCCCTTTTCAAATGCACCACAGGCTCATTTGAGTCTTGACTTGAGATTCCAACGTGCTATCTCTTGAGTTAACTTAAGAGCAAGTTCTTTTCTAGGAGTCTCTAATAGTTTGAGGCACCTCTAGTTAATATTTTCTGGTGGGCTTTGGGAGTGGTCTAGCTGCTACTCAAAGCTCTACAGTTCTTTCTAATTGGGAGGTTTAGGTTAGTGGGGTTTGTGTGGATACTTATAGAGGCCATCCTACACTTAGAGGCTTGTGCAAGGAGGTTCTACTAAAGCACGCTTGAACTGGTAAGTTTCGTTTCTGTCTCTTTTAATTATTACGTCTTTTTCTTTATACGTTTTTAGACTTAATAATTATTATGCTTAGGTTGTTTTGCATGCTTAGTTTATTTTATGCTTAGGTTATAGCTTAGAGTTACAACATGCTTTGTATAAAATATTTATGCTAGGATATAATTTAAAATTATGGCATGCCTAGCCTATGCATGTTAACCTAGGTAGAGACTATATTTAGTTAAGGCTTTAATTAATTTATACGAAACTAATAGGAGTTCCTAGGAACAAGGGAAAAAATTTTGAATTTCTGCCATGCCTGTTGTGAGCACTGGATTTTAATAGTCATTCTCACGAAACAATGATGGTAGCTAGATAATGTAATTCCTTATAGGTGTTATCCATTAGAGGTGTTCCTACTTCTGCAGACTTGAGTTTGGCCGAGTTCAGGAGACCTAGACTGTCTTAAAGGACCAGTACGGAGTCACACCTTGGGGGTACGGGTCCATGGGTTGACCCGTACGGCTCCATGGCCCCATATGGGTAGGAGGGACCTATACAGGTCCCGCCAGGATTCGTACGGGTCCTCCTCACCCATACGGGTGCCATTATTGCCCAAACAGGCAAAATGGTAGGTAAATCATACTTATTCGGAAGAAATCAGTCATGAATGCAATTTATTGCATTCAGACCCTATTTCCTCCTATAAATAGGGGCTCTTTGCCTCATTTCAAAAGGGAGAGCAAATTAGAAAAGAAATTAGATCATATAGTTTATGAAATTCCAGCAATACTTCAAGTAATAGCAATGGTATAGTTGAGGTATAGGAGGTATAAAATAGGGAGAAAAACCATTCCTTGAGGTTTTGTCCACATTTTATTCATTCCTACCATCGTTTATTATGATTTAGGGGAGGTTCCATCCACACAAATACTTGCCTAAACAGTCCTAGAACCACTATTTCATCACCCACTTTGGCTAGACTCTCTCTTAGTTTTATCCTTCATTTCTACTTTTTTTGCAAATCTTCTATGTTCTAAACTAAAATGAGGTTCTGTTTGGGTCTAAATAGGATCTATACCCAAACCCCGTACGGGTTCCACTTGTAGCTGTACGGGTGCCCCTCACCCGTACGCGTATTGGCTTCTAGGCTGAATCCCTACTTCTCTTTTAAACCTGTAAAATCAATCAACATACCCATTTGCCATGCAATCATTTTCACTAGTAATCCTATAAATCAACCTATAGAAAGTTAAAATGTGTTTTCATAACAAAATACGTTTAAGACCCATTATTTCCTTTTGATCCTAGAAGCCGCTTGGGCACTATCGATCGCAAAACCGCCACGCTAACATAATCACATTTTTCCTAACAAAGTGCTGCTTATGATGTGCCATAAACTGTGCTAATCTTTGTGGATGCAGTCGAATTTATTTATTTTGCTTTATAACATAGAACAAATGTATAGGTTCCCTTGCAATTCCCCTATTTTCCCTAGTTTTAATTTTTATCCCCCATTTATTACCTGTACTTTTATTATGAACTGTTAAATGCATGAATCTAGTGTGGAAGAGTGTAGAAAAATAGGATTTCTGTAATAATTCCCTAAATGATGAAAATAAAACAGTTTTACGTAGTGAATGTAATTTTAAATTAACTAAATGAGAAATAAGTGACTCATCCGATACCCAAATCTCTGATCCAAAAGGTATGAGTCTCCCGCCCAATGGGAACCATACCAGAACTTTCCTAAGTAGACAACTTGGGTGGCGACTCTATCATTTGTATCGAGATTTGGGTCTCGATTCTTTTATTCATTATAATTGGTTAAAATGTACAAACTTAAACTAAATGGTTCCATCACGCCTAAATCAACCAACCACCAATGGACCCCGCCATAAGGCACCAAGGGAGATCCACATATCTTTAACCACCGAGAGTTCGCAGCGGTGTCTCTGCTGGGGATATAATCTTTTAATTTGCAAAATTTTGGTTCATTTTAAAAGCTTAAAAGATTAAGAAGAGCACCAAAAATATTTTACTTAATTCAACCTGTTTTCTTTTTCATCATTTGGGAAAATTATTACACTCTATCTTCTCACCTTCTACTCTCTAGAATTAAATGCACACTTCTTCTTGTGCTAGGTTAGGGTTCCCTATTTTTCTATGAAACTCAAGAAAGTGCCACTCATGCCTGCTAGGAATTGGGGACACTCTAGTAGGTGGACCACTCATTGTCATCTCCCTTCAAAAGAGGCTTGATGCGACAGGAACCAACTACATCAACTTCTGTTATGTCTCTACACCATTCTTATCAAAAGCCATAGATTTTTATCCTCTAGGTACCTTTTTCTAGTGAGATTAGACTAGGTTTCCCTTTGTTATCCTCATGGTAATCAAAGGAAAATACCTTTAGAATCAGCAGGAGGGATAAGGTTGGAGGACATGTTTCACATGTGTTTTGCTGTATTCCCTTGTAATTAACAATGAAATGCATTGTTGCAAATAGAGCATGCATACCCCATTCCATGCATGTACTGATCTTTTGGTTACTACCTCAATTCAAGGCAAGAATCAACAACTTCATTTAGGCCCTATCTCACCTTACCACATGGCTCAACTTAGTCGGTCTGTTTAGCCAGCAAACCCGACACTCCTTATAGCTAGTAGTGGGACTTACTTGTTCCATCAAGAGGCCATTTCCCTAGTTTTTTTGGACTTTGTGGTTATGCTAAATGGGATAATCCTCCCTTATTTTGAGGGTTTACCCGTCGACATAAGCCACGACTAGAAGATATACCCCTCGACTCTTATCGACATCTTACCTAGGAAAATCCTTCTTATGAAGATTTTCAGGAAGTTCAGAAAGTATAAGTTGACTGAGCACCTCCAGCCATTTTTCTTACCAAATTATGAAGAGAGAGGACATTTCTATATATACCATGTTAGCTCTAATCATCCAACAGAAGTCTGTAAAGACCTCCTCAAAGTCATCTCCACCTTGATTGACGTAGGAAAGATATGTGAACCCAGGATGAGAGGAGAGAAAGTGGCCACAATCAACTCAGGATTATAGGAAGATGTAGTATGGAAGCGTATTTTGGAAATTAAGAAAGTTAAGGAAGAACCGTCAATAAGGGATTTGATGGCTATCAAACAATGGAATGGGGAACCTATCCACGATTATTTTTAGAGTTGGTTGACTGTTTTGATAACTCTTAAAAGGAGACCTTATGAGGAGGAGCTGGCTGACCAATTCATCCTTGGCTTACGTCCTCACCTCCGTAAGATAGCATTTATGGAAACATACAAGACCATTCCTGAATGTTATGAAGCAGCTATAGAAGCAAAAAGATGCTCCAAGCAGATGGAAGCCAATAACCCATCAAGGATCGAAGTGGACAAATCCATCAACACTCTCACTACTTCAATGCACACAATCTCTACTTGGGGGATAAGAAGAAGAAACCCATCTAGGAATCTTTGAAGAACCTTGCCTAAGCCACTAGAGACACTGTGGATGATTTGTTGACTGGAGAACAATTACAAGATCTAGACTGTGACATGACTCATCTCCTGACAAATGAAGGCCCTCCGCCTGTGGAGAATGACAATGAAATTGTATGTAATGAAAATGCTGTAGCCTTTGGGAACCCTAATGATAATAATGATAGTGATTTTACTTACTTGTTTGATGTTTCGCCTGACAGAACCATGCATTCATCTGACCATACATATAACATTTTACCATTCATGATGTTTTATTGGATGACATTAGTTTAGGTACCATGGAAAATCCAAAAATGGTGATAATATCTAAGGACCTAAGCCCTATCAAAGAAAGAGAGATGATAAAAGTGCTTAGAAAACATGTTAATGCTTTCACTTTGTCATACGAAGACATGCCTGGGGTAGACCAAGAAATTGCTGAGGATCGTATCCCTATCAATCCAAAGTTTAAACCAATAAAGCAAAAGTTTAGGAGGTTACACCCGAAATGGCCTGACAAGGTTAAGGCCAAAGTTTCTAAGTTACTGGAAGATAAGTTCATTGAAGTGATTGAGTATCCAATATGGTAAGCAAATGTAGCCCCGGTCCCTAAAAAGGACGGAAGGGTCAGGATGTGCATCGACTTTCATGATTTGAATAGGGCATCTCCAAAAGATGATTTCCCATTGCCACGTATTGATGTACTAATAGACAGTGACAATAGAGCCGCAATGTACTCATTCTTAGATGGCTTCTTTGGGTATAATCAGATCCTAATGGACATTATCGACAAAGTCAAGACAACTTTTACTATGGAATGGGGAGTATACTATTATAAGGTGATGCCTTTTGGATTGAATTACTCAGGGGCAACTTATCAGAGAGTTGTGAATGCTTTATTACATGACATGATCCACAAAGAGGTTGAGGTTTATGTAGATGACATGTTGGTAAAGTCTTACACAAGGGAAGAGCATCCTAAGATCCTGGATAGGTCCTTAACAAGAATAGAGAAATACAACCTCCATTTGAACTCAAAAAAGTGTGTGTTTGGGGTTACATAAGGGACATTGTTGGGCCACATAATTAGTTAGAGAGGAATCAAACTTAGCCCCAACAAGGTTAGAGCTATTCAAGAAAGGCCTATTCCTAGAACTGAAAGGTAAGTCAGGTCGCTTCTTAGATCAATCCAATATATGAGTCGATTCTTTGCCAAGCTAACAACGGTTTGTGAGATAATCTTTAAGTTGTTAAGAAAGAAGCAGCCTATAGAGTGGGATGAGTAGTGCCAGATAACATTTGATAAGATAAAGGCTTACCTCATGAGTGCCCCATTCTTGAGGCCTTTGATGGCCGGTAAATCGCTAATTCTCTATTTGGCCATAGAGGAGTAATCTGTGGGTGCGATGTTAGTTCAGGAACAAGATGATAAGAGTTAACATGCTATCTACTACTTGAGTGAGAAGTTGTTGGAATATGCGACGCAATAAACAGTTGTAGAAAAGACATGCACTACAATGGTAAGGTTGACAAAAAAATTTGATGCATTACTTCCAGTCTTACAGGATACAAGCAGTTGCCAAGGTAGACCCAATGAAGTATCTTTTCCAATCCCCCACCTTGGCAGGGAAACTCTCTCGTTAGCTTCCTTTACTAGTCAGAGTTTTATATTGAGTATGTCACCAAGGAAGTAATTAAGGGGGGAGCAGTGGCTAAATTCCTGGCAAGCCAACCTATAGAATCTGATTACATGGAGAATTTGGAGTTTCCTGAGGAGCAGTTGGCAACATTGGAAGTAGAGAAGGCCAAATGGATTACGTCCTTTGATGGGGTTATAAATCAAAAGGGTGCAGGTCATGGGGTGATTATCATTGCACCTTAAGAAGAGGTTATCCCATTAAGTAAATGCCTAGAGTTCCCAGTCACTAATAATGGAGCTGAATATAAAACTTGTCTCTTTGGCCTTGACACTCTATTGAATGTAGGGGGAAAAGAAGCAATGGTGATTGGTGATTCCCCGCTGGTGATAAAATAAGCAGTCTGGGAGTGGGAAATAAAAGAAGAATCACTCAGGCCATACTTAGAGGTAGTTTGGAATTTATAATGTAGTTTGGAATTTACAAGTACAATTTGGTGAATGCTTCTTGCAATGTGTACCAAGAGCTGAGAATCATATGGGTTACTCACTAGCTACCTTGCCCTCTATCTGGGAAGGAGAAGAGACCCAACCCATTCGCCCTTTGGTAATGGAAACTTCTCGTTCCCCGTTTTATGAGAAAATTTGAGTTATGATTGTTGAAGTGCAAAAGGCTTGCTTGTATGGCGACATTAAGGAGTTTTTAAGAAAAGTAAGATGCCTTGAAGGGCCATCTAGTTTAGATCATATGACTATAAGAAGGTTAGCCACGCAGTTCAAGCTCATAGATGAAGATCTCTTCAAGAGGACCGCAGAGGGGTTATTGTTGAGATGTTTGACTGAGGAAGAGGCGGAAACGGTCATGACCCAGGCTCACCTAGGGGATTGTGGCCCACATATGAATGGAATGGCTCTGGCTAGGAAGATTTAGAGAATGGGGTACTTTTGGACCACAATGAACGCCAACTACATCAACAAAGTCAGAAAATGTCACGAATCCCAGATTCACGGGGATATACAAGATTTACCCCCTACCAAACTTCATAATTTATCTACTCCTTTGCCTTTCTCGGCGTGGGGGAGAGATATAATTGGTGAAATTCGACCATTATAATAGACACTGATTTATCATAGTTGAAGTTGATTATTTCCCAAAATGGGTAGAGGTCGAATCCTACACCAGTATCATCGCCAAGAAGATGACCAAGTTCATAAAGAGGCATATTTTCACTCGATATAGGATCCTGCATCATGTGGTCTCTGATAATGGGGTACAGTTTGAAGGGGCTACATCTGAGCTGTTGGAAAAATTCAACATTGAACATTATAGATCTTTGCCAAACAAGCCGCAGGCCAATGGGGTAGTTGAAGCTGCCAACAAGTCAATCAAGAGAATTCTATCCAAGACAGTGGTTACCTATAGGGATTGAGCAGATAAACTTCCATTTACAATTTCAGGGTATAGATCAGCATAAGTAACACCCACAGATTAGATGCCTATTTCCTTGGTATATGGAATAAAAGCCATTTTGCCTGTTGAGACCAAAGTAAGATCTTTATGAGTGGCACTTGAAGCTCAGTTGAAAGAGTCATATTAGGCAAGGGCTAGGTATGGGAAGTTCAATGTGATAGACGAGAAGTGTCTTAAGGCACCTTACCGCCTACAGATGTATCAGTAGAGCATGGCCTAATCCTACAATAATTGAGTCAGATACTCGAAGCAACCTCTCAAGGCTGGTGATCTGGTTCTCAAACAACTGCACCAAGTCAACATAGATGCTAGAGGCAAGTTCATGCATATTTGGGAAGGACCGTTCATGGTCAAGAAGGTCCTTGGCAAGGGAGGAATCAAACTCATGGACATGGATGGAAATGAATTTATTAATCTAGTAAATCAAGATAGACTTAAGCATTATCACATATAGGTTAAAAGAGCTAAATCACAGAAAAGTAGCACAAAGAATAAAAGAAATAAAGAATAAATCACCCGACAAGTGGTCCTCTACTACTCGGGAAAAAATTAGGGCGCAACTCGCTGATCGATATCCCAAAAACCGGTCAGGCAAAAGTTAGGGTACTCCAGTAAAAATAAAGCCCGCTAAGTGGAAAACCCAAAAAGGGTGGCTTAGGCAAAAGTTAGGACATCGAGAGAAATATGTCAATTGCTTTTAGAAAATGTGTAAAAGGACCAGTAGGCAGTAGGGGTTAACCATTGGAAATTGTTACCATTGCCTATGTTCTCAAATTAATCTCATCAATGAACATGTTATGTGTGAGCATGGGATTTCGCAGCCCTCTTGTGAGACCATGATGACGTATATTCAATTTTAATCCTTAATATAAAAATTCTTTATGAATTTTTATTACCGATAAAAAATTATTTATGAATTTTATTGTCGGAAGAATTCAATTTGGCGTATCCAATAATGCATCCGGTGGGAGCTCGAACCAATGATTTGCATCCAAAAATTAATTTAGTCCTAAATACCCTAAAAAATTCAAAAATAACCCTAATCATCCAAAAATCCTGCTAAAGAACCTTTTTGGGCGGATTGACCACCTTTTTCACCTTTTTAGGCTAGGCCATGCCTTGCTTTTCAGACCTGGCAGAGGTTGAAGCCGCCCGCAGCTTCATCGATACTGCCGGTGGTATCATCCATGCCGCCAGCAGTTTGACTTTTATAGGTAGATGGCTTTTAGCCATGCCCTGCTCGATACCCGTTGGATAATTGAGAAAAGTCAATTTCCTCAAGATTTTAGCATATATAAGGCCTCTTTCCAGACATTTTCAGAGATAGCAAGTAAGAACTTGAATTTTTAGAGAGAATTTGGGGGAAGTTTAGTGAGATAAGGTGAAGAAAAGGTAAGAAAAGAGGAATTACTCCATCTTTTCTTGGTTTTTCTTTGTTGAACTCTCTTAGAATTAACTTAAAATCAGTAGAACTTAAGTTTAAAATCAATCTTAATAGGATTTAGAGACTTAAATCTTAGGTTCACTACCCAAATCATCATTTTGAGCTCCGTAGAGGTGTCATTTGGATCACGAAGAGGTGGATTCACGGCTCTGAGGTAAAAATTCTAAGTCTCATAGCTCTTTGGCATCTATTGTTGTATTTATTTGTTGTTTTGTGATGATTTTTGGGTTTTCGGTCATTTTTCGATCGTTAACTGCTACTGCTGCAAGAAGCTAAAACCGCTGGTGATAAGTGAAGCTACCGGCGGTATCATTCATGTTGCCAGCGACATCAATGATACCGCTAGAGGCTTCCTTTGTCACCAAAAACTTTATTTTCTTTTGGGACCCTTTCTTTATGGTATCCGAAATGTTATTTTGAAGGCCTGTGTAAGTGAAATTGCCAGCGGCATGAATGATGCCACCGATGGCTTCACTCATACCACCGGCATTATGGCATTCTGGACAATAGATTTATTATCATTTTATTTTTAACCTCGTTTAATTTCCAAAGCTAGGATGTACAGTGCAACGACGGGAGTCCAAAACTCCCTAAAAACATTCCTCACCCCATAACATGTGGTATTTTCACTAATAATCTGGTTAAAACAACAAATTGAGTCTAAAATGTAAAAAAGAGATTTTATCACAAACGCCGTTCAAACACTATTTTCAGCCATCCAACCAGGATCCAGAAATTGTATAATAAATATATCATGCTCACGCTAACTTGAGTCTTGTTTGGTTCACTAATTATGCATGGTACATGATATACCTCATATAACGTATCGTATCTGTGGTAACCATTTCGTGCAGGTAGATTTAGGATAGATGTATGTTAGGCCTTCATGTATTTTATTTATTGTTTAGAAAAATGTATAGGATTTCGAAAGCCATGTAATTATTCTTCTAATTTCCGCATTTATTTTGGATGACTGTAATAATTTATTTATCGCTTTTGAATGCTTGCTAAATAGTGCGCTAACATAACATAATCAAAAACACAATAAATAGGGTGGATTAAAATCGATTAAGAAAGAAAGAAACTTTTAACTTGGCCAATGTAAAATAGATAACATCATCTGAACTCAGAATCTTTACTTGAGGTATGGTCTACCACCCCGTGGGAAAATAGTACCTAAATTTATTGGTTGAGCTGAACCGGGTAGTGACTCTATTTTAAGCACGAGATTTTGATCTCGTATCTTTTTAATATTAGAATATGCAAAATCATTTTCTACCATTATGCACCTCATGTATATTTAAGAGGTCGGTCCTTCGGCCCAGCTTCGCAGCCCGTCCGAAATGTCGTCCCCTCACATTATGATTTGCTAAGAATCTTGGTCTTATGAATGCATGCATGTCTTTAGGTGAAATAATCGCAAGTATGTGAACACCAGTTTTTCCCTACATTTTGTGCTCTTTGTTGTTATTGTTACTACGCGTATATCATCCAACAAAAGATGAAAATGCCGATAAGCCACAAAAGAAATAAGGTTTATGCAAAAGTAGGAAAACTCCGCTGAGTTAAGCAGCCAAGGAAAATTAAGGCAATAATTAGGACAAAAGAAGCAAAAATAAATGTTTGATAGGTCATTTCGCACCGAATGGCCTATGCAAGAATTAGAACTCAATTCAAAAGCGCTAGTTTTGTTATTACACTTGCTTTTATTGGTCCAAACAATGTCACATAGCTGGGATCTTTTGAACTCAGTTCTCCCACTATAAAATCACACGATAGGATGTATCCCCAGAAGTGCTAATATAAAACAGCCTTGGTAATACTTGTTTGTCTATATTGGGTCAGTTCATCGCGATCAGGAACTTCGAGTGTTCGACGGTTAACTCACTTGCTCATGGTATACTTTAAATGGGCTTCATCATTAGTTATGTCAAGGGGCAGTATGGGTTTGCAGACGATAATATTCAATGGATTTAGTTCAGAATGAAGAAAAAGTTCAGCATGCATAAAGTTAAACAGCAAATGTATCAATGTAAATGACATCCGGGTTTATAGCAAAATAAGCCACGCAGGGCTAAAAATGTCAAGCATCCAAATAAAATGAAAGATCCTAATCTAAGTTGTAGGTGGATCTTGTTCCTTTCCCCCATACTGGGTCTCATCAGCCAGCAGGTCCTCCTTGTCGATCATCACGTGGTCCCCTATACCATCTCTAGCCACAATAGTAGTCATCTCAACTAGCTACTCCACCTCTTACTCAGCTTCACCTCCCCGGGTCACTACAGGTGCCACCCAATAGGCAAAGTGATCATCCTCTAAAGATGTGTCAGATGGCTCAAGCATTCACTTACCCTCAGTCATCCTAACCACATGTGCTCACAGTGTCTCTACCTCCGCTATAGCCTGAGCTGTCTCCTCCCTAGCCCTCTCTAGGTCTGCCTCTAGTTATGGGATCCTATCCAGCTCTACAGTGGCCGCCTGTAACCACTCCTCCATGAAGCTATCCCAATCATCAGTAGTATCCAGGTCTTTGGAAGACCCGTCATGCTCCATAGCCAGCAAAGTCTATAGGGAAATAAGAGATCAGTACACATATATAAATATCATAGCATGCATGCATAGTTTGTATATTTTGCAGGAAAAAGAAGCTTACCATAGCAAGGGCATCCTGTGCCAACATTAGATCTTGGGTCAAGAGGCATCTCCAAGCGATCCTCTTTGCCTCAGCCAAAGACAACTATAAAGATCCAATCAAGTTAGTTCAGAATGTAACTCATGTGTATAACAAAGATGTAAGTCGAAAGTCAAGTGTGAGAAGACTTATGTGGGTCATGCTAGAAGGAGTGAAGTGGATAGTATGTACTGACTCCTTAAGCCCGCAAGCAACACGTTTCCCCAAGTGGTCAAGAAGGTGGAAGGTAGAGTCTAGATTAGTCTGGAGGACACCCTCCCTGAAACCCCCGACAGCCTTGGCCTGCTTCACCGATGACTCGGGATCAACTGGCTCAATAGGGGTAGGTGCAATTGGCCTAGCAGAAGTGGTGACAATAGCGATCTTTTTCCTCTTGGAGGTGGAAGATTGAATCACAATTCATAGATTATCAGGTCCTCAGTTCATGCAAGTAAATGTAAAAGAATAGAAATTTACAAAGTTGAGTCAAAAGGGTTACCTGGGTGGAAGAAACAGCAGGCCTGGGAAGACCCTTAGTCTAGCGAATGAAGGGGCCCCTACGATCACCCCCAGGTCCATCACTGTCCTCCTCATCATCATCATTGTCCTATTCATAGTGGAACTTGAGAAATTGGTCACCTATATGACTCTTGGGGCATGGCTGGATGAGCAAATCTTGGATGAAATGTGGGTAGGAACCTCAACCGATAACACATGGGCCCCCTCGCCCAGAAGATACAGCCTATAGTCTGTCTGAGGCATCAGGTGAGGCCAGTACACACCCTTGGGCATGGATGGAGGGATGGGACTCTTAACTATTGACCTAGTCTGCCATCTATGAACCAGATCATCAAAGTATAACTTTAATGATTGCGGTGACTCCAGCACGAACTGACGGTCATCCAACCCCCGCCGCATCTCCTAAATCTCATCATGGATGACCAGATAAGACTAGGGGTCATGAACAACCTACATATGGCTGAAATGCACTGTAAGAACCCTAAATTTGTACACACAATTTGCTATTAATGGTTTGTGGAATTGTAAATATAGGATCATGTTTGAAAATTTACCCAGTTAAAGCGCAGCTGGCGGATATAATCCTGGCAATCAGATATGGTCCTAGCTTTTTGCTACCAGGGACCCATCCACTTTGAGAAAATATGGGCCATCTCAAGCTGCCCAGACAGGGTAGGCCTGGGGATGAAGCGATGCTCAAATGCCCACTTCTGTAAAAAGAAACCAAAGTTAATGACTAGATAGTTAAAATCAGAGTAAAAGCATACATCAGTTAAGAATTTACCAATAGAAGTAAGTGGTTGATCTTTAACTTAGCCTGCTGACCTCAAATGCTAACATCCAGATCTTAGTATAGCTGAGCCAGAATATCCTAACACCAGTTCTTACCAGGCATGCTAGCAAGATCCTTCACGGTAGAGAGTAGCCCATAGTTGAAACCTCTCAAGTAGGTGGGGAAGAAAATAGTTGACAAGAGTGTCAGAAGAAAGGACTTTACACACTGGTCCCTCCTATCCTTAGCGATCGGGCTCACTTGTGACTTCTAGTAGGCATCAAGATCTCCATACTTGAGCTTTTCCTTCCCGCCACGATGAAGCCCAAGAAGCAGCTCCACATAGTCCTTCACCTCAGCCCGTGAATACCAGCTATAGGTATACATGTCAAAGTGAATGATCTCTCAACTCTAGGCCAGTTTCGTTAGTGCACACACATCTGAAGGAGTGATGGTAACCTCCCCGATAGCGAAGTGAAAGGTATGGGTCGTCTCCGACCAGCGCTCGGCTAGATCAGAAATGGCAGCTGAGACAAGCGTCTTTAGGCCCACGGGAATGGCCCGAATAATATCAGGGAACCCTAAAGCATCAATGCAGGCTAGCAGCTCCGTATCCCCCACTAAACATATCTCCTTGTTCCATTTCTTACAGAAGCTCAGAGCTCTGATGGTCTTAAATGGGAATTACAAAGATAAAAAGCAGTACAATAGGGTTAGAATGTAGTGGTTAAGTTAGAAATCAAAAAAGAATTGTAGGTAATAGAGATGTAGGCATTCTTTCCTAGAAGATAGGACCTGTACAGATCCACTTCACCCATACGGGGTCCACAAGGATCACCTGCATGAAAAATGAGACCCCCTATAAACAGTCCCCATTGCTAAAAATTCCCAAACAATCCAAAACCATCCAAGATCAATCAAAACTACTGTAGAGGTTTCCCAGACTAAAGTTGCATGCATTAGGCTCAATTTAAGGCTCTAAAACACCCAAATTCAATACCAAATCGAAGAAATTTCAAAATTGGCAAAAATGGAAAAAAAAAGAAATCAAGAGACTTACCTAGAGTTCAGAAGCTTGAGTAGTAGGAAAAGGGACCAAAGGGAATTCAAAAGAGGGTGTGAAACCCAAGAAATCATCCTCCTCGCGGAATGCATATCCCATGGCCACCGAACATTGTTGGAGCTCTGAATTTCCAATTCGAAGCAATTCCTCGTGCTTGATATTGAAACGGTCGGCACCGGGAATTTTCTTGCACATTTTCAGTTAAGTTTTAAAGAATTTCACAAATGGTTTAGTGAAATTGGAAGTTTTGTGAAAGGAGAGAAGAGAGGGACTCTTCGGTTTTTAAAACCTATCCCAATGCTCCTGTACAGCTCCATAGGACCTGTACATGTCCTCTAAGGGTACAAGCTCACCTGTAAGAGTCGTCCCTACCCGTACGGGTCCCAACCTTCGGGGAAAAACCAGCTTTTCAAAGGAATTACTTCCCCCACCAGCAGGGACACATTAAATCAAAACTTAGGGCCAATTTAATTAATTCAAGGGTAAAACCCCTAGCTCACCTTAATCCTTAATTGAAGGGCCAAAAAAATTTTTGTTCACTACAAAGTCAATCAAGAATCAAGGTAAGCTATTTTAGATCCATTACTGACATAAACAATTTCTCATGTGCAGGTCCATTCAAGGGAAAGATTCCCAAGCGATCAAAACATCAAGGGGCAACAATCCCCAAAGAACAAGAGTTTCTGGCCTAAACCAAGGAAGATTAGACAAATCATCTAAGAAGACACCTCCTCAGCAAGGAAGTCAATCGAGGGGCATCCCCCCACTCCTTAGCAATGGAGCCAGTCAATGGGCATCCCCCCGTCATCAAATACCCTAAGGGTACCCACCCTAGGGGCATTCTATAGCACCAGAATAGGCTAAGGGGCATCCTCCATCATCAAATACCCTAGGTCACCCACCCTAGGGGCATTCCCCAACAACAGAACCGGTGAATGGGCATCCCTCCATCATCAAGTACCCTAGGGGCACCCACCTTAGGGGCATTCCCTAGTAGTGGAGCTAGTCAAGGGGCATCCCCCTATCACCAAATACCCAAGGGTATCCACCCTAGGTGCATTCCCTAGAAATAAAACCAATCAAAGGGCATCTCTACCCAAAGGGAATTCACCTAGAAGGCACCCTCCAAAGGGCATTCCATCCATAAGCAATCAGGCCAAACCTGATACTTCTCACACTCAGTTTATAGCTTATTCAGGTGCTAACCTCCATCCATACATCTTTATTCTTGATTAAAGGGGAATAAATTTTTTTATTCACCACAAAGTCAATCAAGAATGAAGACTTGTCATCTCAGGCGGTAGCTAACTCAACATTTTTTATTGTCTATTAACAGGTTATTCAAGTTACCTAGTAGGAGAGTCATCCGCCTTAGGAAATGGATACACCAACAGAAGGGTCATCTACCTTAAGAAATGGATACACCACCATATGAGGAGACTCATCCACCTTAGGAAAGGGATAGACCATCATCAGTAAGGAAAGTTGATCTGCATTAAGAAAGGGATACGAGGAGAGTCATCCACCTTAGGAAAAGGATGCGCATACCTTCCCCAGTAAAGTCGCCAGGGATACATGATTAGTTAGGAAAGTCATCTGCCAGAGGAAAGGGATACACATTGGCAAAGGAAAGTCATCCACCTCAAGAATTTGCCTCAAGAAAAGGATACACATTGGTAAAGGAAAGTTATTCACCTTAAGAAAGTGATACACATTGGTAAAGGAAAGTCATCCGCCTCAAGAAAGGGATACACATTGGCAAAGGAAAGTCATCCGCCTCAAGGAAGGGATACGTAATAGCAAAGGAAAGTCGTCTGCCTCAAGAAAGGAACACCCGGGAAAAGAATTTGCCTCAAGAAAGGAACCCACCCATATCATCACCTTAGGTATGATTCCTAAACCCTCGTTCATATCATGAGATCATAAGGATCCGTATCTGTAGTGATCCCACGAGAGGCAATCTGTGAGCACTAGATTTTAACGTCCTTCTCATGAAACAATGATGAGAGCTAGATAATCTAATTCCTTACATGTATTATCCATTAGAGGTGTTCCTACTACTACAGAGTTGAGTTTGGTCGAGTTCAGGCTACCTAGACTGCCTTTAGTGACCCATACGGGTCACACCTTGGGGGTACGGGTCCATGGGTTGACCTGTATGGATCCACGCCCCATACGAGTAGGAGGGACCCATATAAGTCTTACCATCACCCGTACAGGTCCTCCTCACCTATACGGGTTCCATTGTTGCCCAAACAGGTAGAATGGCAGGAAAATCATACCTTATTCAAGAGAAATCAGTCATCACTGCAATTTATTGCATTCAGACCCGACTTTATCCTATAAATAGGGGCTTCTTTCCTCATTTCAAAAGGGAAAGGAAAGTAGAAAAGAAATTGGATCATATAGTTTATGAAATTCCAGCAATACTTCAAGTAATAGCAAGGGTATAGTTGAGGTATAGGAGGTATAGAATAGGTAGAAAAGCCATTCCTTGAGGTTTTGTCCACATTTTATTCCTTCCTATTTTCATTTATTAGGATTTGAGGCTTTGTCTACACAAATACTCACTATATATATATATATATATGTGTGTGTGTGTGTGTGTGTGTGTGTGTGTGTGTGTTATATTTCTATACTAAAGTAAAAAATTAAATTATTGAATAAAAGTTTAAAGGAAATGCAACACACAGACACATAGACACACACACACACACACAGACACAGACACACACACACACACACACATACACACACACACACACATATATATATATATATATATATATATATATATATATATATTTGCGTATAATGTTGGTTGATGGAATAATTATAGTATAGAGCTTGAACTCACTAAAGGTTAGACCTTTTAATTAATTCAAAAATTCCTTGAATTAATATAAATTGTTATAAATATATCCATCTAATAAATCCTAGATTGAGTGAGACGTGTAACACCAATAAAATCCCAAAGTAAATATATTAAGGCAAGTTATAGTCTTCCTCACTCAAATTTATAATACGGTCTTTTTCGGCTATAAAAGTGCTGCGCAAAGTGTTGGTTTTCACCTATATCGATCGGCTATAGATATAGAGATAGGGTTTGGCTTAACAGGACTAGGTAGTCCACCGTAAAATTGGGTTCTAGCCGCAGAACTGAGATACATTCAAGGAGATGCTAATATAAGAGCACACATCCCTTAGAATTAGGGAGCTTGAATAAATCAGCTATTGCATGCAATGCAACTGGAATGGGATTCTAACTACAACTTACTAATATGGTTTGACTTATAAAATTATGGGTCATGTTAGATGCTGCCTACTTAGAAATTTAGCTAGGCTCCATTTCCTGAATTCAATAGAATGAGCTATTTTAAATTTCGAAAAATGGTAGGATAAATGTATTTAACTAAAAGTCCTAATATTAAATACATGTACTATAAACTAAAGTCTAAACAATTTTTCTTTTCTTATATCTTAAGTTGAAAATGACTTCCAACATTAATCTCCGTCTGTTACTTAACACCAAACTGAATGTCTAGAACTTTTCTAATTGGTTTTAAGTTATGAGAATAGTTCTCATATCCGATGGAATTATCTGTACTCTAGATGAGATTTTCCCCATAGAACCTGATATTGGGGATCAAGTGGAACATGATGCCTAGTTGAAGCACAAGAAAGATCATGAGACTACACCATGCATAATGTTGGGGTCCATGAATCCTGAGCTTCAGAAATACCATAAGAACATGGACTTAGAGACCATTGTTCTCCATCTTGAGGAGCTCTTTTCTAAGCGAGAAAGGACAGAGAGGTATGAGACCTCAAGACTCCTTTTTGGAACCAAGATGCAGGTCGACGCCTCTGCCTCTCAGCATGTGCTAAAACTCTTAGGACGCCTTGAGAAGATGAATCGATTGGGATTCAAAATGAATCATGAGTTTAGTATCGACCTTGTGTTAATGTCCTTAATAGATAATTAATCAAATTTTTTCACTAACTATTACATGAACAAGATTGATTCTACGATTCTAGAATAATCAACATGCTAAAGATAGTAGAACCTCAGATCAAAAAAGATCAAAAGACTCTACTGTTGTTTGAGAAGGGCAAAACTTCTAAAAAGAAGAAGGCATTAGGGGCCAAGAAAAGAATCAGTAAGAAGAAGAAAGAAAAGAAGACATCTAAATATGTCTGCTTCCAGTGCGAGAAATTAGGACACTGGAAGAGGGATTGCAAAGATCCCACTTCTGAACATTTGAAGAAGAAGCCAGCAGAGGCATCTACTTAAGGTATGTTTATAATTGAAAACTATGCTACTTTTCATTATGAATCAACTTAGGTATTGGATACTGGTTGTGGTTCTCACCTTTGTACTTCTGTGTAGGGACTAAGGAACAGCAAGAGGCTTGCAAAAGGGGAGATGGATCTGCGAGTGGGAAATGGAGCATGAGTTGCTGCATTAGCCGTATGAAGCTTTAATCTTATTTTATCGAGTGGCCTAGTTTTAGTTTTGAATAATTGTCACTATATTCCGAATGTTACTAAGAATATTATCTCTGTTGAGCATTTAGTAGCGGAGGGATTGGAAGTTTTATTTTTGAATAATCATTGTCAGATTCGTTTAAATAATGTTCTTTATGGCTATAGGATGTTGAATGGCAGCATTTATGTTCTTGAAACTAAAACAAGAGTTTTTAGCATAAATAATATGAAACCAAGTTGCATAAGCGTGGAGACTTGGGCCTAATAGCCTTGGAGTCTTATGGTGATTGCGAACTTTGTTTAAAAGCAAAAATGATGAAGTTACCCTTTAAAGGTAAGGGTAAACCGCCACGAATACATTGGAACTTATACATACTAATGTGTGTGGTCCAATGAGATGAATATTCATGATATGGTTATCTGCACTTGATGAAGTACAAGTCTGAAAGTTTTGAAAAGTTCAAAATATTCAGAAATGAAGTAGGGAAACAACTTGAGAAAAGTATTAAAACACTATGATCTGATTGAGGTGGTGAATACTTAAGTCAAGAGTTTCAGGATTATCTAAAAGAAAAAGGGATAGACCCCCAATGGGCCTCTCCTTATACACCCCAACACAATAGAGTGTTTGAAAGGAGGAATAAAACTTTATTAGATATGGTTCGGTCCATAATGAGCCAAGAACACCTCAGTAAATCCTTTTGTGGATATGCACTAGAGAGCGCAGTTTATATATTAAATAGAATGCCCTCTAAATCAATTGATTTTATGCCTTACAAAATATGATGTAACAAAAGGCCATATCTAAGTCACCTATGAGTATGGGGCTGTCCTGCCATGGTAAAGAGGATAACATCAGATAAGCTAGACGCTAAATCTGACAAGTGTCTGTTCATTGGATATCCAAAGGAAACTATTGGATATTTATTTAGTTGGGAACTGACAGTCAGATTGAACATGCATAATAGGCATGGCAAAAATTCAAAATTTTGTCCCTGTCCCCAAGAACTCCTATTAGTTGCATATAAATTAAATAACGCCTTCACTAAATAATTCTCTACCTAGGTTAGCATGCAAAAGGGCTAGGCATACCAGAATTCCAAATTATATCCTAGCATGTATATTTTATGCTAAGGATGTCATAACTCTATGGTATAACCTAAGCATGTTACAACTTTAAGCTATAACCTAAGCATAAAATAAACTAAGCATGCAAAACAACCTACGCATATTATTAAGTCTAAAAACGCTTAAAGAAAAAGACCTAATAATAAAAGAGAAAGAAAAGGAACTTACCAGTTGAAGCTTGCTTTAGCAGTACCCTCTTGCACAAGCCTCCAAGTATAGGATAGCCCTTATGAGTATCAACATGAACCCCACCAACCAAAACCTCCCCGAGAGGAAGAACTAAGAAGCCTTGAGTAGTTGCTAGACCACTCTAGAAGCCTCACCCGAAAATATAAACTAGAGGTGCCCGAATAAATTCAGGCTCCTTAAAAATAACTTACTTAATTACCCGAGAGATTATTCTTTTCGAATCTCACTTAGGATTTATGCTCTAAGCTATGGTGCACTAAGAAAGGGAGGACTAGGTGCCTATTTATTGGCTTGGGGAAGCAAAAGTACTTCCCCACTTCCAATGTGGGATTGGGCAAAAATGGGTTAACACACGGACCCCCATGGGTCCACGGGTTGACCTATGTATAGCGTGCTTAGCATGCTGCATGGTTGGCAGCCAAGGCAGGCTATAATGGCCTGCCTTGTCCCTCAAGCCAGGATTGGAGGCCTTTTTCCCATAAGCCCAACTTGTGGGTTGGGTTGCGCTGGTCACACCCAGCACTGCCCAGCAGCGCTGGTGTGACCAGCGTGTGGGCTTGGCCAAGTGCCAAGCCCATAACCCCTTTTACCACCACTTAGGGCCCCAAAGCTTTGAGCCCAAATCCCGTAGGGTCCTACCCTATTGTACCGATTGGAAAATTCCTTTTAGTCCCCTTTTTCAATTATTTATTTTTCGACCCTAATGATTAGTTACCAGTCAAAATAAATTTCTTGGTCCAACCAAAATTGATCTAATCAATTACAATTTATTTTATGACTCTAATTAATTAGTTATCGGTCAAAATAAATTCCTTGGTCTATCCAAAATTGATCTAATCAATTTTAACCAATTATATAATAATCCAAATATTATTTATATTATATTTTTGTAATAGAATAAATCTATTAGTTCTTTACTTAGTTCGATGAAGGTCCAATGTGTGTGACCTTATAAGATCCCGAAGTATTGAGCTGATAAGGCTTAACCAACCCTTGTTCTAATAGAACCATTGGCTCGAGGTTCTAGACCGTTAATAGAACCTGATTTCCTTAAACGACTATAGTACGCCTATAGCGAGGGTATACCATCCCCCATTACTCGGAACATCATTTATGCTTATGACTTAATCCCGGTTAATGCAATAGCTATCCAATGCGATGAACTCCTTCCAGTCTTTAATAGTAGTGCCATCTTGTTTATTGGGTTCGGTTAAAGTGTTAACCCACTTATAGCAAGGTTACTCCAAGCTATCCCAGTTATTTACTTGTTACAGAAGTATATTGCCTTTTACCATAGTGTGTTTGACTAGAAACCATTTCTATCAAACTCATACTCTGATAAGAGGTTTATGACAAATATCACTTCAACAAGTGGCCAAGTACAACTCCTACATATATCCGGAGCGATGGATTCTTTCCGACTACTTAGCTTACCAATGTGCTATCATCACTGTACCCGTAATAACCTGTAACACCCTAAATTAATGAGCATGTAGAAATGACCCAAAGTCTAGCAATAGTACCACACAAGGTAACTAGTATCTCAAGTATGAGGATATTCACAAAGCTTATTGCATGAAGATAAACACTAACACATTGGTATATACACCAAGTGTATATCTTACTACGGTCTCCAATATATCTTCCAGATATATCCATGTGTCAAACTTAAGGCACCACTTTCAGTCCATAGGAGATTGACTACTTGGACCCTTTCTAAGAAAGTTGACCACATGTTAGTCTTTCCACTTCACCAATATCCTTTCTTGTTGAAACTAGGACTAGGGATAGTTTAGACATAATCATAATTGCACATAAAGCAAGTTCCACCAGATAATGTCCAACTATAATTTCTCTGACTTTATGCTATGATATGTCAAGGACTTTTCTATACATACATTAATGAATATATTTAACCAGCTAAAATATATATACACAGAAACACATTGTTATAAACAAAAGAATAAATACCTTTATTGATTAAAAAATATTTGTATTTATTACATAATTAATATATATCGCCCTAATTGCCTTAAGGACATACATCATAGAAGGTATTTATGTCTTGGAGTGCGCACTTTTTGGAAAAGGAACACTTAGTTGCAAAAGTCAGTGGGAGCAATCTTGAGCTGGAAGTTAAAGTGGAAGAAATAGACAATCAACTGATTGACCCCATTCTAGATACACAATGTGTGATCCAAGAACAACCTATAGGAACACAATCATTGTTAAGATCAAGTCATGTTCATAAAGGTCCCAAAAGATATGGTTTTATCATCACAGATGATTAGGAACTATATCTCATGGAGGATGATGAACTAAGAACCTATGATGAAGCAATGAAGAGCTCAAATTTTGATAAATGGCTTGAAGCCACGAAATAAAAAATGGATGCCATATACAAAGACAAAGTTTGGAATTCAGTCGATGCACTGGAAGAGGTTAGACCTATCAGGTGCAAATGGGTCTTCAAGAAGAAGACTTACATGGACGATAATGTGATTACCTATAAGGTAAGGTTGGTTTGAAAGGTTATAGTCAATGTGCATGTATTGATTAAGATGAAACTTTCTCACAGGTAGCCATGCTTAAATCCATAAGAATACTCCTTGCCATTATTGCTCATTATGATTATGAGATATGGTAGATGGATGTTGAAATAGAATTCTTGAATGGGGGTTTAGACCGAGATGTGCATGTGACACAACTCGAGGGTTTTATGTCTCCAAATGGCTCAAAGGTATTCAAACTGCATAGGTCTATTTATGGACTTAAGCAAGTATCTAGGAGTTGGTATATTAGATTTGATAAGACAATCTATGAACTAGATTTCTATCCTAACATTAATGAGCCTTGTGTTTACAAGGTATTAAAATAAGGTTGTCAAAAAAAGTTCTCCATGAAAGACCTTGGAGAAGTAGCATTTATACTAGGTATAAATATCTACAGATATAGATATAAGAAGCTATTAAGTCTTTCTCAAAGTACATATATAGACAAGGTTCTGAATAGGTTCAACCTTGAGCATTCTAAGAAAGGTTATCTCCTGATGACAAAGGGGATTAAGCTATCTAAGGCTGAGTGTCTGAAGATAGCTTAGGAGAGAATGCGCATGAAGGATATACCCTAGGCATCCAAAATAGGATCCATCATGTAAGCTATGATATGTACTAGGCTGGATGTCTCTGAAGCTTTGAGCTTTACCAGTATATATCAATTAGATCTAGTTGAAAAGCACTAGATGGGTGTCAAGGTAATTCTTAAGTACTTGAGAAGGACTAAAGATTAGTTCTTAATATATGGAGATGGTGACCTCACAATTAGAGGTTACACTAATGCGATTTTTTAATCTAACAAGGGTGACTATAAGTCTTAGTCAAGTTTTATGTGTGTATTAAATGGAGAGGTAGTATGATGGAAGAGTTCTAAGCAAGAAACTACTATTGATTCAACCACAGAATCTGAATACATTGCTACATATGAAGCATCAAAAGAAACTTTCTAGTTAAAGGGATTTGTTGGTGATCTCAGTGTGGCGCCTAAGATTATTGATCCAATTACTTTGTATTGTGATCACTATGGTGCTATAGCTCAGGCAAAAGAACCATGGTCTCACCAGAAAAATAGACATGTATCCAGAAAGTACCATATAATAAGGGAGATTATTGATACTAAGATGATAAGATTAGGATATGTCCCCACTGATCAAAACCTCGCGGATGGTCTAACAAAGCCATTGACACAAATTAGACATAACCAGCATATGAAAGCATATGGATTAAGACATATGGCTAGTCGGCCTTAGTACAAATGGGAGTTTGTTAGATATGATGTACGCCCTTAAGGCAATTAGGGAAATATATCTTAATTAAGTAATGGTATGAATAATTCATTTTATTAATAAAGGCATTTAATCTTTTGTTTATATTAGTTTATTAGTATATATTACGACTGGTTAAAATATATTCATCGATATCTGTATACAAAAGTCCTTGACATATATCATAGCATGAAGTGAGAGATCATAGTTGGACTATGCTTAGAGAGATCTGCTTCATCTGCAATTATGATTATGTCTCAACTATCCCTAGTCATAGTTTCATCAAGAAAAGTTATTGATGAAGTAGTAAGACTAGCATATGGTCAACTCTCTTGGAATGGGTCCAAGCAATTAATCTCCTATAAGTGAAGGTAGTGCCTTAAGATTGACACATGGATATATCTGGTGGATATATTGGATACCGCAATAAGGTAAACACTTGTTATATATATCAAGGTGTTAGTGTTTATCTTTATGTAGTAGCTTTGCAAATATTTTCATACTTGAGATACAAGTTACCTTGTGTGGTACTATTGTTATACTTTGGGTCATTCCTATCCACTCATTAATTTAGGGTGTCACGAGTGGTTAAGGGTATAGTGATGACATCACGTTGGTAAGCTATGTAGTCGGAAAGAATCCATCGCTCTGGATATATTAAGGAGTTGTACCTGGCCACTTATTTAAGTGATGATTGCTATAAACCTCTGATCAGAGTATGCGATTGATATAAATATTTTCTAGTCAAACACATTGGTAAAAAGCAATATACTTCGATAATTAGTAAATAACTAGGATAGCTTGGAGCAACCTCGCTATTAGTGGGTTAACACTTTAACCGAGCCCAACAAATTGGATGGTACTAATATTAAAGAATGGAAGGAGTTCATTGCATTGGGAAACTATTACATTAACTAGGATTAAGTCACAAGCACAAATGACATTTCGAGTAATGGGGGATGGTGGACCGTTGCTAGAGTGTGCTACAGTCGTTTAAGGTCTAGAACCTCAATCAATTACTTCCTATAGAACAAGGATTGGTTAAGCCTTAACAGCTCAATACTTTAGGATCCTCTAAGGTCACACACATTAGACCCTCATCGGACTGAGTAAAGAATTAATAGATTTATTCTATTATGAAAATATAACATAATAATAATTGGATTATTATTTGGTTAGACCAAGAATTAATGTTCACATGTAACTAATTTTATTAGGGTCATAAAAAAATTAAAGTGTTGATTAAACTTATTAGATCATATACTGGTTAAGCTAGATATTTATTTTGATCGGTAACTAATTTATTAGGGTCATAACATAAATATTATTTGAAAATGATTAAAACAGGGATTCTTCCTAGCGAGTTAAATTGGACCGAGAGTGCAAAATATATTTTGTACAGGCTCGGGTGCGTGAGAGTGCACCGAAAGGTGCGTGGGCACTGCTAGGCAGTGCTTGTGGCAGCCCATGAAAATGGGGTGCCCAAGGCGCAGTCCAATGGTGCGCCTTGAGATGGGCTCATGGCATGGGCCACGAGGCCCATCTTGCAGACAAAAGGGCTTGCCTTGTGCACACAGCTTGCAGAGCATGCTATGTGTGTAGGTTAAGCCCGTGGATCATTGTGATATATGGGCTTGACCCGCTTGTGGGATGTTCAAATGCACATCCCACATCGGAAATGGGGGAGAAAATTTGCTCCCCAAAGCCTATAAATAGGCTTCACCTCCCCCCTTTTCAAATGAACCACAAGCTCATTTGAGTCTTAACTTGAGATTCCAATGTGCTATCTCTTGAGTTGACTTAAGATCAAGTTCTTTTTGAGAAGCCTCAAATATTTTGAGGCACCCCTGGTTAATATTTTTTGGTGGGCTTTTGGAGTGGTCTAGTAGCTACTCAAAGCTCTACAGTTCTTCCTCATTGGTAGGTTTTAGTTGGTGGGGTTCATGTGTATACTCATAGAGGCTATCCTACACTTTGAGGCTTGAGTAAGGAGGTTCTCCTAAAGCATGCTTCAACTAGTAAGTTTCCTTTCTCTCTCTTTTAATTATTAGGTCTTTTTTTAAGTGTTTTTAGACTTAATAATTATTATGCATAGGCTGTTTTGCATGCTTAGTATATTTTATGCTTACCTTATATCTTAGAGTTATAACATACTTAATATAAAATATTTATTATAGGATATAATTTAGAATTATGGTATGCCTAGCGAATGCATGCTAACCAAGGTAGAGAATTTATTTAGTTCAGGCTTTAATTAATTTATATGCAACTAATAGGATTTCCTAGGGACAAGGGGCAAAATTTTGAATTTCCGCCATGCCTGTTATGCATGTTCAAAGTGACTGTCAGTTTCCAACAACAATAGGCCGACGCTTCTTCGGTAGCTTGAAAATAGGTTTGCACACTGTCGGGACGCCTTCGATGAACCAATTGACATATTGAACCTATCCAAGGAAGAACTAAACTTCTTTCTCTATTTCAAGCGCAAAGATGCGATGCTCAACAATCTGATGATCAACCCTAAGCATGAGGAATAACCAGGCTATAGCGTTATCATGATCTTTAATCATTTTTATTATCTATCCTTTTCTTTCAGAGGTTAGGTCATTAGAAATGGTTACCATTTTAGGTTATCATATGTACTCAAATTTATTTTAGCTAAAGAAACATCATGAATACTGAACACATTATACTTAAGATAAAATTAATGCATGGACCTATCGGGCAAAACATCAAGCAAATAAGCAAAAGCAAAGTCTTTCATAAAATTAAATGCCTCAAAGGCAGAATTGTTCACACCTAAGCACTAGAAAAAGAAAATTACAACATAGATAGTCATCCTCCATAGACGGAGGGTCTTGAGTTGTAGGGCTGGTAGATTAGGCATCCTCGATAGCTTTCACAGGTGTGTCATCCAGGTTGAGACCCAAAACTTTCCCTTGCTCGATTGGAAACTTGTCTCCTTCATCTGCTAGAGAACTCGCGAGTTTATTGTTGGCTTTGGCGATAAGATTGAATTCATCATAAGCCCAAGAAAGATCTTTAACCTTATAACCATCTATATTGAAGGGTTCACATTTATCATCACAGTACTCCCCCTTTAGCTCATAGTTGTCGATATTAAAAGGAGCGTAGTCCAAAAGGTCATTAGTTTCTCAAAGAAACTTGCCCGGGCTTATCCTCAAAATAGCCAATCAAAGCCTCAATGGTCTCCGCATTAAAGCTATCACAAGTGAATCAGACATTGAAATGAATCATGTTACCATGGAAGGGAAGACCTGTGATGGCGCATTAATCCAGCGAAGTGATAGTGTACTCCCCACAACGGAAATGAAAAGTATGGGTAGTATCAGTCCATCTGCTCAAGATGCGGGTGGAAGTACCAGCTAGGATGCACGGGTGCCTGTGGGATCTCACGTACTTACAATTCCTCACCATCCTCCCCAAAGACGTCCCATCAACAATGGTTTTTGCACCGGGGGATAATACGTTGTACCACTTGTAAAAGTGGGAAATACTGCCACCCTTATGGCCAGTGACCTCTAAAAATAATGCATGCACACTAATCATACACTAGTTTTTGATAAATCACAAGATTATCGAAAAGTCATTGCATTTAAGAAATTCATGCCAAAATTAAAAAGCAATAAAATAAATAATGGCAAATAAATGAATAAATGACAAATAAAGGCATGATAAAAATAAAAATAATGAAAAATAATTAAAAAAATAGGAAAAATGGCAATAAGGCTTATCAAAATCCGAGAAAGATGATCAGAAGGCTTCAAAGCAGGCGGAATAAAATCCCCATGAGCGATCCCGTGATACATCAAGGTCAAGGGAAGCTCGTACAATGCCTCGGCTGGAACCTCAGAAAGTTCTACTTGTTAGCCATCGATAACCACATTGCAAGTAGTCACTTGGATGAACATTAAATCTAAGCGGACATTGTAAAGCTTGTACCACATGGAGACCCTGCAAAATCAGAATAAAAGGGAAAGAAAAGGGAAGAAGATGAAAGAAATCATCATCAAGAATAGCTAGAAAGTGAAAATTTCAGAAACAAGGAAGAAATGATCACAAGAGAGGAAGAAGAGAAATCTTGGTGTGGAGAAAATGAGGTTCAAGTTGCTGTTTTTATAGCCTGCAAGTAATTACCTAGCCAGCTTTCACTCGTAATGGCTATAAAAGTTCCCGTTACATAGGTAATTAGCCCACCGACTAATTACGTGCATTTTGAAAAATTTGCAATTTTGCATATTTCATCCATTTTCTGCATTGTTTATAAAACGAGCGGACCAAAAAGCTGTTTTTACACAGTCATTCATGCATTAAGCACCCGAAATATTTATTTCGACCCTCGGTCAATTTTAATCTCATGCAACTTATTAGTACACTTTCAATCAAAGGGGCAAAATATATTTTGTTTCAAAATTTATTGATTAAAAATATTTTAACTCATTGAATTCCACACATACACACTGTTTTAACTCATGAAATTTATGTATGGGATGGGCAAATTATTAGCACAAGTATGTTTCGGCCCGATGATGAATTATGCCTATTTCGTTTAGTGATCAGACAAAAGAGCCAAAAAGCATCGAATCGTCATCCAAAATCAGAAATTCAAAAATCCACATTCCAGGGAAGCTTTGATTTAGCATTTTCTATTGAAAAATCAAAAAGTCAAATTTTGGTCAAACATAGGTAATCATCCCGCCAGTTAATTACCTATCTATAGTAAAAAAATCAAATCTTACTGAGATCTAGCAAGGGTTTACGGGATTAAAGTAAGATCTTGTCATACAGGTAATTAGCCCGCCAGCTAATTACCAAAGGGTTTACGGGATTAAAGTAAGATCTTGTCATACAGGTAATTAGCCCGCCAGCTAATTACCACCCCTCTATAAATAGAGGACTTCGCCTCTCATTTGAAAACAGACGGAAAAAGGTAAGAAAAATCCATTCGTCCCCTTTTGTGTCGGGAGTCCTAAAAGTCCTGAAACTCTGTCAAAACACTCCCAAACTCGAGCTTTAGCATCGACATTCGGTATAAACTCTTCTTTTGATCTTTTTAGATAAATATCTCACAACGATCTTCGATCTAAAAACGACTTAACGACTCAACAATCCAACATTTCCCTTTAGGAAGAATCCAAGATTATAGCCATAACTTGGGTTAGACCTATTTTCTAATCAAACGTGTAAATAAGCTCATCCTGCACCGGCTCTCAAGTCATCTTGGATAGATGAAATAGGTAAACTGAGGATAATTGGCTCTAAGCCCAACTTTAAAACTCATTTTTATTACTTTTATTATTGCACATTGCATTTCATATCCCTGGTTAAGTGAGCCACTGGTGCCACTTAAACTATAATACGTGTATATAAGCTCGTAGGTATGGAAAAACTTCCAGAATGTGAGGAAACACTATCCGAGTTTTCGGTCCAAAACCCAATTGCTGCTGTCACTCTACCAAAATTTTGGTAGCGAATATCGATTTACTAAGCCATTATAATGCGTGTTTTATTTCTTGAATTTATTTCTTAAATAAAGCCATTGTAATGCAGAAATTACCACAAATCCCAAAATACCAAAATTGATCTAATTGATTTGAATAATATGAGTACCTATCATGTTCGAACTCAGAATCTCACTTTCTTTTTGGTATAAAAATCCCATTTTGGATTAGTATACCGCAATTCCGGTGAAGTTGAACCAGGTGGTGACTCTATTTTATTTTTAAATAAAGTAAAATGCTTTATTTTAAAAGTATTTTCTTAATAAAATGTGTGTATATATATTTCTCAATATAACCACATTTTTGGCTTATAAAAAGCCGCTTTTTTTCACACCCAACAAGTTTACGTGAAAAATATTAAAATAATTTTCTCTTTAATAAAATCCAATACTTTATTATAAAAGAGGCACACACATATTAAATGCAGCGCCGCAATTTCCTCAAACTGCACCAAATCAAATGCACCCCGTGCACCGTACCCCGCGTGCTTTCCCATTAAATTTCACTCGCTCACACCGCGAAACAATGATCGAAATTGTTCTAACCTTTTACAGACCTATCATTCTATTTCTCTGGTTCAAATCACGTTTAGAAAGCTTCTCTTTGACGATTTTAGGCCTGTGTTGACCCTGAAAGTCACCAAAATAAATAAATAAATATAATTTGATTAAAAATTTAATGAAAAATAAAAAAAATATAATAAAATTTAAAAATATAATAAAAAAAATAAAATATTGAGCCTTGCTGGAGCCGCCATCAGTGGCTGGCCACGCCATATGACGCGGTCTAGCCTTGGCCTCCGCCTGGCGCAGCCTCCACCTGGAGTGTGCCTTGCACCACATGGCGCAAGGCCATGCCATTTTGCCTTTGGCCATGCCATGTGGCATGACCTGTACCTTTGGCCACGCTGCTTGTGCAGCCTAGCCTCGGGGTCTGTCCTTACGCGTTTCTGGCCCTTTTTCTGTCTAAAAATTTCAAATTTTTACCCATTTTTCTTTAAAATTCATGTTTTTAAGGGACTAAATGGATTATTTTCACTAAATTGAGTCTCTATAAACCCCCAAAATCAAAATATTTAGGACTTTAGCCAATTTGAACATTTAAATCAAAATTTTTAGTTCTTTGGTTTTCTAGAGAGAGAAAGCCTAATAATCTGAATCAATACACATTGTTTTGGATTTTTAAACATTATCAAGCAGAATCTTTTAGGTTTAAACACTTAAAATAGATCTAGACTTAGGCTTAAAATGAATTTAAATAGGATTTAGGGACGTTTCTTAAAAAATCACTAAAATACCTTGCTAAGTTCATTGCTATTTCTGTTAGCATTCATCGTTGTTCGTCATAAAATCGTCAAAAAGAACTTGCCAAAGCTTGATTCGAGTCTCGAGGATAGATTCACGGCCTAAAGGTATAATTTTTGAGTTCCAATATATTTATTTCATTTATTTCTTGCTTTTATTTGATTTTGTTTGTGTTTTTGCTTGGTATTGGGGCATTTGGCCCTTGTTTTGGTTCTTGTTTTACATTTTTCAGGCGAGATTCCAGCTGGCTACTCCGGCGACCCGCTGCCGCCCAAGTGACATTCAGGTTGCGCCACATGGTGCGGCTAGCCGCGTAACTCGAGCGGCCTACTCATCACCCTAGGGGTCAGTCGCCTTTTTGCTGGAATTTTCGGGACTTTTTTCCCTTGAGTTAAAAAAATCAATGTCATTGTGCCATTTTAAGTCCAATTCCACTGAAATAATGTGGGAAACAAGTTAAGATGCAGATAATCTTGAGTTTTAGGCACAAAAAAGCCAAAATTCCCTCATTCGGAAAGTTTTTTTTGGTTGGCCACTCCGGTGGACAGCTGGCCACCTGACCGACACACTGGCCGCACCAACAGGGGTGGCCAGCCGATAAAAGAAATGTCTAATTGGTCCTTGTGTGTTTTATTTTATATTTTTGGCCCTGTTTTATTGCTTTTTTAACCCTCTTTAAAATCCGAAAAATTTCTTAAAAATTATAAATAATCTGGTGTAACTTTATTTAATTTTTAATTTGTTTTAATTAATTTGCTAATTATTTAACTAGTTAAATGACTATTAAATGCCTTAAAAATATGTTTTAACTCTAAAAATACAAAACAAATCATTTTCTTCCAAATAAAAATCCAATAATTAACCGAAAATTGTTTATGCATGATTTTGCATGTTAATGGGTGTTTTTCCATGCTATTTATCGTATATGTGCTAACAGTTTCTCGTGCAGGTAGATTTAGGTTAGATGTATGCTAGGCCTTCAGGTATTATTTATTTTATTGAATAGATGTATAAGATTTGTAAAGCCCTGTAATTATTAATTTATTTCCTGCTTTTATTTATTTACATCTTTCTGCATGACACGCTGTGTGATGGATAATTATTAACCAAAATTTCCAAATTAGGGGATATAAATTGCATAAGAATGGATTGGCACTTTTATTTAAAAATAAATGATTTGATTCGATTAGTAATAAAGAGTAGGCAACATCATCCAAACTCGAAATTTCTATTTTAAGGTATGGTCCAATAACCAGTGGGAATATCATACCCAAATTTCCGGTAAAGCTAAACCAGGTGCGACTCTATCTTAAAATACGGGATTCTAATCTCATATCTTTTTAACAATTAAATTGGGCTTAAATATCAGCATCAAAATGAATTTAATTAACTTTTATCATGCCCCCTAAAATGAGAATCATTCTTTCGGCTCGCTTCACCACGCTTTATTTTTTGCCTTCTCGGAAAAAGTTGCCCGCTCACACTGGGAGTATGGCGTTTCAGGATATATCCTTGAATCCAAGGATCCCAGTGAGTCTCTGGCTATTTTCTTGATCCTTCATCGATTGGGGCTGTGGTAAATCCATTCATCTGGCTTTTGTCCATTTTAAAAGCAGCCACAACATACGCTTCATCAGATTCTAGAGTAATGACTTTCCCTTGGAATGGAATCTTGACCTTTTGATGTAGAGTAGAAGAGACTCCTTTGAGGGCATGGAACCATGGTCACCCCAGCAGCAAAGAGAACGTTATCGGAATGTGAAAAGTACTGTTAATGATATCTCCCCAATAGTGACTTCAGCCTCAAAGGTTCTCGTGATAGTTCTTTTGGAGTTATCGTAGGCTTTTATAATCGTTGTTGACTTCTTTAGATCTTTTTCAATCAATCCCAGGATTGGAAAAATATGCTTGGGACAGAAGTTCAGGGCTGAGCCATTGTACACCATTACACATGGCATGATACGTCCAAAGACAATTGCCTTTAGATAGAGGGCTTTCTTATGTTGAATCCCCTCATTAGGCAGGTTTGAGCTAGAGAAAATAATATCAGGGATAACTGTGCTGCTTTTAGAATTTAGCAAAGCATAAACTTGTTCTGGCAATGAAAAAGGAGACATTTCAATTTCCATGATTTTCTTAACAATGGCAAGTCAATGATCTTGAGAGCCGAGAGGAAATCCCATATGCTTATTTTTATAGTGGTGGCCTTTAGCTTGTCCTCAATTGGGCTTTCTATCTATTTTGGGGACTTGATAAAAGGTGGGGGTGCCGGTGGTCCCATTCTTAGCATCACAGGGGCTACTGATCCAATAATCTTCCCACCTCTAGTGACTGGACTGATAGTCTAGGGAGGTGAGTTTGTTGTTTTGAAGACCTCAAACTCATCGAATTTTTTGTCAAAAGGAAATTCTCCCAGGTCAATCGGCTTATTCACTACGGCTGGTTTCTTGGCAGTGAAAGGCCATTGCATAAAAGGTTCCTTTTCGCATTACCCTCCTATGATAATGAGGTTTGCCTATATGATTAGGCATAAGAAAGGATTAGAGTCTTGTCTAATCGTATAAATGGATAAAGAGGCTACATAAGTTAGCAAGGTGTTACTGTAAATAGGTGATGCTTCTGTTTTGTCATCACACTTCATAGTATACCAATGGTATTCTTTATTGACCTCCCATTACCAGTATGGTAGGGGTTGCTCATCTCTTTCTCTTTGAGGAGTTGGGTCTCTTGGCGGGTCTTCCCAAGTGTAATGTTTGATGAATTTCTTGCCGAGAACATTCCGGAATGACTTTTGGTAGAGTGTGACTCCCTTGAACTAGATTACAGCCTTCCCTTTAAGAATCACTGTAAACCTTTCTAGCCAATGAGCATAATAGACATGATGCTTATTCATCATATTAACAAAATCATAGATGTGAGCATAGGGTCTCCTAGTTCCATCATAGTATGTGGGATGGATCTCGCATAAGTTAAGGTTCTGGATAAGGTAACTGGCCCAGGCTAGCTCAATTTCTGCTCTAATTCTTTCTATGATATATTCTCAAGAAGGTTCTTGCCCCTCAGCATGGATCATGTTAATAAAGTGCTTATTAACTGAGTCAACATCTATAAAGTCTCCTGAGTCATCTCTGGTTGTCGTGCCTCAAATGTCAGGTGAATTGGGCATAGGAAGATGTTTAACCTTTTGAATCTGAATGATCAAACATCATACCATTTAGAAAAGGAGCTTCATATTCAAAGTCTCCAAGCTAATTGAGCATCATTCCGAAGTTGAATTCCTCGGACTCATATCCCAAATTATCTACCTCACTGGCCATCTCTTCTCCCTCTTCAGAATCTTTTGCTTTGGACTCGTCTGAGTTCTCAAATTCTTTGATTTCTTCATCCGAGTCCTTAAATAGCTCTTGCTCATTCATCGATTCAAAAACCCAGATTGGTGCTTGTTGGACAGGCACATCATCATTAGTTTCTCCCTTCCATTGGCATTGAATTATACCAATCCATAGCTGGCCCTTCCAAGAAATGAGTGAATTATGGGGTAAAACCCATTATTACGATCCCTTGTTCATGCATAAATTGGAGGAATACTTCCATGTGCTCATTCGGGTTAGAGTCTTCTAAAAAATGAGATGTGGCGGTATCTAATAATGGTCAAGCCCCTCTCTCCTCATCATAATGACATATTGGTCGACCATGTAAATGATTTCCATGTTATCGAAGACCATGTTATCTCCCTATCCTGGGTCATGGAGGAAGTTATCCATCACATCAATATACTAGTCATCACTTTCTACCTGGATGTTTATCACATTCACCGTAGCCTCAAAGTTAGGCAAAGGATTGGTCTACATGCTGGGCTTCTTCTCAGGTTCCTTCACTCTCCCATCGGCTATTATTTGCTGTAAGTATTTCAATAGCTGGGTACATTCATTAGTTCAATGCCCCTTGGTCATATGATAGGCACAGAAATTATCCCTATTAAGTATGGAAGGTAGGACAAATGGCTTGATACTCTAAAGTCGATTAGACTTCCTTAAATTGGTGAATATTTTAGACAAAGATTCTACCCATGGGGAGATAGACTGATGATTCTGCACTTGAGTGATGGCAACGAACCTTGATCGAGCTTTTAGTGGATGTACAGTTGCTCTATTTATAAGATCCTCTTTTTTCCCAATACCTACGCTTAGTGTAAGCCTATCACTTCTATTTCTTTAATCGGTCTTCTTCATCATACTTCTCTAGCTTCTTCGCATATTCAACTAAATCATTGAAAGCATTGAACCTTTTCATCTTCATTTCATCTCGGTACCTTTGACTGGACCCCTCAACAAGCTTGACTATTATAGATTCCTAGTTAGATGTCCTGGTTACCAATACACAAATGACCATCCATCTTAGATAATAATCCTTAAAAGACTCGTTCAGGCATTGTTTGACCCTTTTGAGATCTTGTAGAGTGGTTTTGACTTTAAAGTTAAAGGCATAATTCTCCAAGAATGCTGAGCATAGTTACTTCCCATCAGACTTCACATCTGTCGGCATTCTTATATACCATTCAGTAGTTAGATCATGGAGGATGGCTTAAAACAAATTAACTATGTGGACTTTAGGGATTGCCATGCTTTTCATAATACGAAGACAGCTCTCCACAGGTGCATGAGGAGACCTAGTGCCAGTATACGGAGCCATGTAAGGCATCACAAAGTTAGCCGGGAGGGCTTTAGATTCCTTAGGTGAGAATTTATCAATATCCACATATTGCTCAATAGCAGGAGCAATTGATTTGTCCTTTATCGGGGATAGCTTCTCTATGACCTCTATTTGTGCCTTCAGTACTACTATTTTTACTTCCTGCTCCTGAACTCCGAGTGAGCTAGGTGCGCTTAATCTTTCCTAAACATCACAGAATTATGAGGCATCCAGCATCCTCTTGAGGGATTGACCAACTGCGTCATCATTCGCCAGTGCTATGGCGGGTCTGGGTCGGAATAAAATTCACCTAGTGATTTAACTAGTGGCATAGGCCTAACTCTAGGGCTACCTATGATGCATCTTAACCTTCTTCTCTCTCTCTTCTAACCTGATATGCAAGAGATCAAGTGTTAGTACATTTGTAGGGTGAGGCTTTGAGCCTCACCTTCCTTCATTTATCAAAATGAATGTATGAATGGATGAATGAATGAATGAATAAAGGAAGGAATGAGCATATGGTTATATACAGGTTTTGGGAACATTGGGTGTGTGTTAATTGCTCATGGAATAATTAGCTAGGGTTATTTATAATATTTATAGAATGTTACTCACATATGGTCTAAGGATCAGAGCTTTGAATCAAATCAGGTTTGACTTGATGGTTAGTTGAATTTAGAATGACTTTAATAGTTAGGTGGCTCACTAGCCAGGCTTGGATCGATTTTATGATCAATCGAGTTGACTCGCTGGTCATTCGGGGTTGACTCTATGGTCTAAGGTGAGTTGATTCACTGGTGACTCAACGGTTGACTCTATGGTCTAAGGCGAGTTGACTCGCTGGTCACCCAATGGTTGACTTTATGGCCAAAGATGAGTTGACTCATTGGTTGACTCGGTGGTCTAAGGTAAGTTGACTCGCTGGTCACTTGAAGGTTGACTCTATGGTCAAATGTAAGTTGACTCGTTGGTCACTCGATGGTTGACTTGGTGGTCTAAGGTGAGTTGACTGGCTGGTCACTCGAAGGCTGACTCTATGTAAAAGGTGAGTTGACTCGTCTATCACTCGATGGTTGACTCAATGGTCTAAGGTGAGTTGAATCATTAGCCACTCGAAGGCTGACTCTATAGCCAAAGGTGAGTTAACTCAATGGTCACTCAGTGGTTGACTGTATGGTCAAAGGTGGGTTGACTCGCTGGTCACTTGAAGGCTGACTCTATGGTCAAAGGTGAGTTGACTCGCTGGTCACTCGATGGGGTTTGTATGTTTTGGCTTGCATGTAAAGCCTTGGTGGACTCAATGATCTAGGTTACATTAGATTCCTACGACTAAGGAAGCAAAATGGTATGTCACAAATCAATGTGATAGCTGAATCAAGAGTGATGCTTATGATGTTTTTAGGTTTATTTATATTTAATAAACCTGCACATGTAGGAAATGGTTAGATCGTGCCTACCACCCTTTTAACTCCTTTTGGTTACTTCACTTTAAAGCCAATAGGGAGCTTAGCGGAGTCTGCTCGCGTGTGTGTTCATGAGTTTTGGGTAAACCTATGGGGGAGTGTGTATGGTTCATCTATATGTGGGTTTTGGTCTCAAGACTGGGTGCGATTGTGTACCCTGCGCCTCTGAGATCCAGTGGCCCTAAGCAAACCAAAGGAACCTTTTCCACATATAATATACTAGGGTAGTCTTGCCCTTAAGCGAACAAGACGTTACACAAAGGTTGTGATTAGATCCGTACCCCTCAAGCCCTAAACCAAAATTGGAGATACTTCACCGAAGGACACCTAAATTAGTTTTTGGGTAATAGAATGCATATGTTGATGCAATCCTACAATTCGTTTAATGACGAAAATTACCACATAAAACATAATTCTAAAATTTAATTTAAACAATATTTAATTATTATGTCAAAAAGAAATTTTTATACAAATAGGTTTTTATAAAAATAATTAAGATCCACAATGGAGTCGCCACTATGAGCGGGAAAAATTTATGGAGCACAAGGGGTGCGGTGCACGGGGCTTGTCCGGTGCAGTTTGAAGAAACCGCAATATTGATTTCTGAAGGTGTGTACCCTTTTCATAACAAAATGGTTGATTTTATTAAGGAGAAAATTATTTTATTATTTTTCACGTAAACTTATTGAGTGAGAAAAATGTGGCTTTTTGTAATCAAAAAATGTGATTATATTGAGTAGTATATATACATTTTTAATTAAGAAAAGATATTTTCAAAATAAAGCATTTTACTTTATTTTAAAATCAAATAAAGTCGCCACCTAGTTCAGCTTCGACGAGAATTGTGGTATATCGATCCATGATGGGATTTTTATATCGAAAAGAAAATGAGATTTTGTCTCCGGACATAATAGTCATATTGTTCAGATTATTTGGATTAATTTTGGAATTACATTTTATGTGCTAATTTTTGCTTTATAATGGCTTTATTTAAGAAATAAATTCAAGAAATAAAATGGGCATTATAACAACATAATAAATTGATATTTTCTACCAAAATTTTGGTAGAGTAATGGCAGTATGATGTGTTTGTTAGATATGGTGTATGCCCTTAAGGCAATCACGGCGATGTGTCTTAATTATGTATTGGTACGAATAATTTATTTAATTAATAAATGGATTTTTTCTTTTGTTTATATCAATGTGTTCATATATATTATGACTAGTTAAAATATATTCATTGATATCTTTGTAAAAATGTCTTTGACATAAACATATCATGAAGTGAGAGATATCATAGTGGGACTATGTTTAGTGAGACCTGCTTCATGTGCAATTATGATTATGTCTGAACTACCCTAGTTATAGTTTCATCAAGAAAGGATATTGATGGAACAGTAAGACTAGCATGTGGTCAACTTTCTTGGAAAGGGTCCAAGAAGTTAACCTCCTAAAGATTGAAGGTGGTGCCTTGAGTTTGACACATGGATATATCTGGAAGATATATTGGAGACCGCAGTAAGATAAACACTTGGTATATATATCAATATGTTAGTGTTTATCTTCATGCAATAGCTTTGCGAATATCCTCATACTTTCGATGCTAGTTACCTTGTGTGGTATTATTGCTATACTTTGGGACATACCTATTCACTCATTAATTTAGGGTGCCATGGAAGATTATGGGTATAGCGATGACAACACATTGGTAAGCTATGTAGTCGGAAAGAATCCATCGCTCTGGATATATTAAGGAGTTGTACCTGGCCGCTTGTTGAAGTGATGATTACTATAAACCTCTGATCATAGTATGTGATTGATAGAAATAGTTTCTAGTCAAAAACCATTATGGTAAAAAGTAATATACTTCGATAACAAGTGAATAACTAGGATAGCTTGGAGCAACCTCGCTATTGGTGGGTTAAGACTTTAATTAAACCCAATAAACCAGATGGTACTAATATTAAAGAATGGAAGGAGTTCATCGCATTGGACAACTATTGCATAAACCAGGATTAAGCCATAAGCACAAACAATGTTTCGAGTAATGGGGGTTAGTGGACCCTTGCTAGAGCTGTATTACAGTAGTTATAGGTAATCAAGTTCTATTTACAGTCTAGTACCTCGAGCTAAGGGTTTCTATAGAGTAAGGATTGGTTATGCCTTAACAACTCAATACTACGGGATCCTATTAGGTCATGCACATTGGACTTTCATTGGATTGAGTAATGAATTAATAGACTTGATCTATTACGAACATTAAATATAGGATGGACAAACTATTACCTGGTTAGACTGGAGAATTTGTTTTGATCGGTAACTAATTTTGTTAGGTTTATAATAAATTAAAGTATTGATTAAAATGATTAGATCATTTTTGGTTAAGCTAGATATTTATTTTGACTGGTAGCTAATTTATTAGGGTAAAAAATAAATAAATACTGAATGAAGAGGAACTAAAAATTGTTGGACTGGATTGCGAGGGTGGCACCCTGCGCATTTGGGCCATGTATTCATTAGATGCCTACATGGGCTGCCTAAGCTGTGTGAGCGATTGGGATCGTGAGCTATAGGCTGCTTGTATTGCATGTCCAGTGCACGAGGGCATATAAGGCCAGCCCAAACAAGGGCTGCCCAAAGGCAGCACTTGTGGCCCAATGTCACCCGCGAGGCCCAGCCCGCGGGACAAGGCAGGCTTGTGAGAGCCAGCTTTGTATGGTGGCAACCCAGCTTCCGGAGCAAACTAGGATGGCTTGGGCAGCATGTAGATCCCTTGGGATCCGCATATTTGTCTGAGGGTGAGATGGGAATTTTCCCATCCTACATTACATTTGGGGAGCCCTTGCTTACCCTATAAAATTCATGCCCGTCCTCATTGTTCATACGTACCACTTCTTCCTATGAGCTCTGAGTTGAGATTCTATCTTGGGTGGGTTTTTGAGTGGTCTAGCAGCTACTCAAAACTCTGTGGTTCTTCTTGGAGGGAGGTTTTGGCTGGTGGGGTTCGTGTGGATACTCATAGAAGCTATCCTATACTTGGAGGCTTGTGTGAGAAGGTTTTACTAAAGCATGCTTCAACTGGTAAGTCTTCTACATCTCTTTTAATTATTAAGTCATTTTCTTTAAGCATTTTTAGACTTAATAATTATTATGCATAGGTTGTTTTGCATATTTAATTTATTTTATGCTTAGACTATAAATTAGAGTTATAACATGCTTATAAAATATATTCATGCTAGGATATAATTTAGAATTATGGTACGTCTAGCTTTTACATGCTAACCTTAGTAGAGAATTAATTTAGTTAAGCCTTTAATTAATTTATATGAAACTAATAGGAGTTCCTAGGGACAAGGGACAAAATTTCAAATTTCTATTGAGCCAGTTATGCATGTTCAAAGTGACTGTCAGTTCCTAATACTAGTATTAGAGCCTGCCTATTTAGTGCATAATTAAGTTAGAAGCAAACTGAATGTTATTTTCTATGCAAAATGATTTAAAGTTTATTAAATTGTTTGGAACAATAGATGAACTTAGGTTTCATTTCAAGGTTAGAAAAAGGATATGGATAATTATGAATAAGCCTGCTCAACTTACTCAAAAATTATCAAAGACTCATTAACTTATATAAATTACAAGGGTTATAGATACTTTCAATTTATATGAATTGAAAGACCAAAATTTATTAGTTCAAGAGGATCCATGGTCTTCAAGTTTGTCCCCATGTTTGTTCTGACAAGGATTTCACTTGGTATCTACTTCTCATGTAGCACCTCTCCTACCTGGGAACCTATATCAGTGCAGGTTGAATTGACCAAGAGGGGATTAAATATGAACTGATTTATTTTTAGTATATAATATGGTGATTTTATATACTTCTATAACAAAGTAAAAATATTAAATTATTGAATAAAAGCTTAATGGAAATGCAACATATATAACAAATAAAGAATGTAAATAATTTTGCTCATAATCTAGACTGATGGAATAATTATAATAAAGAGCTTGAACCCACCTAAGGTTAGACCCTATAAATTAATTCTAAAATTCCCTGAATTGATATAAATTATTATAAATATGTCCATCTAATAAATCCTAGATTGGGTGAGATGTCTAAAACCAACAAAATCCCAAATATAGAGTCTTCCGTACTCAAATTTATAATATGGTCTTTTTCGGCCATAAAAGTGTTGCGCAAAGCATTCCTTTTTGTCTACATCGACCGGTTATAAAAATTGAGATAGGGTTTGCCTTAACAGGACTGGGTGGTCCACCTTAAAATTGTGGGCTAGCCGTAGAACTGAGACACGTTCAAGGAGATGCTAATATAAGAGCACACGTCCCTTAGAGTTAGGGAACTTGAACAAATCAGCAATCGCATGCGATGCAAATGAAACGGGATTTCAACTACAAATTACTAATGTGGCTGGATTCATAAAATTAGGGGTCAGGTTAGACTAGTTGTAGATGTTGCTTACTTGGTAATTTAGCTAGACTAGACTTCCCGAATTCAATAGAATGAGTTATTGTAAATTTCAAAAAAAATGGTAGGATAAATGTATTTAATTTATAGTCCTAATACTAAATACATGTACTATAGACTAAAGTCTGAACAAATTTTTCTTTCTTACATATTGGTTGAAATCTTTATTTAAATACAAACGTTTGCATTGATGACTAATTTTGATTGACTCAAGCTTCAAGGGTTTGTTTAGAAATGTGTGGATAGTCCTCAAAGCCTCGGGCTTGGCATGCACATTGTATAAGCCCGAATCTAAACAACGTGTTGCAAGAAATTTTGCTTAAAATAGATATGCATGAAATACATGAAGGAAACTAGGATACAACACCTTGGAGGTTGTTAACATCCCTGTTACCTTATGTAAGTAGTTGGTAGGAGACAAGGATAAATATCAAGTTAGATGTTAGGATCCATGTTACCTTAGCTACAAGGGCATCATAAAAACATGGACTTGAAAGTCTATGTCTTTACATCATAGAGAGGATTTTCCATGGTGGAAAATTTGAATCAAAATATTTTGATAAAAACTGGTAGGATCAATTAGTCATAAATTTAAATGGTTCATATCTCAAAGAAGTAAAGAATACATGGTGTCTAGTTTTGAAGCAGGATAGAGCAGAGTGAAGAGAAAAGTAAAAAGAATACGAAGAATTTTGTCTAGGAGCAAAATGATTGTTTTCAATATGAAATATTGGAAACAAGATCTTCATTTCAATATGGGATATTGGAAATAAGATCAAAATGGCTAAAGTCTCAGAGCATGAGAAGAAGGGGCCTGCAACTTCCACTTTAAGATGTTTGATATTGAGAAATTATACATCTCAAAGGAATTCTAAATTGGTATGGAATACCTAATGAGAATCACATATCCATACGAAGGTATAAATATTAATGAGAAGTAGAGGTTTGACAAAAGGAGAGTTGTACCTACAGAAAATCATTAAAGCTTGTTGGCTTCTATTGATATAGGAATTTAAAATCTCCATTTGACTAAATATATAAAAGGACGAAATTCAATTGTCATTATAAAATATTATTTCCTGCTTCATAGCAGATGGAATTTTATTCCAATTTGATAAAAAGTGTTATCAAAGTTATGAATGATATTTTATTGTAATATGACAAATGATATTTCGTAATTACAAAATCATATTCTCAATTATAAACATTGTAAGAGAAAATTAGATAGTGAGAAATTTTTATACTTATGGCATTGTCATTTAGGCCATATAAACAAAGATCGCTTAACTAAGTTATACAAGTGTGGAGACTTAGGCCCAATAGACGTAGAGTCTTATGGTGATTGCGAGCCTTGTTTAAAAGGAAAAATGATAAAGTTACCCTTTAAAGGAATAGGTGAACAAACCATGAGTAAATTGGAACTTATACATATAGATGTATGTGGTCTAATTAATGTTAAGAAACTAGGAGGATACTCCTACTTCATAAGCCTTTATTGATGATTATTCATGACATGGTTATCTATACTTAATGAAGCACTAGTCTAAAAGTTTTGAGAAGTTCAAAATATTCAGAAATGAAGTAGATAAACAACTTAAGAAAAGTATTAAAGCACTATGATCTGATTAAGGTGGTGAATACTTAAGTCAAGAGTTTCAGGATTATCTAAAAGAAAAAGGGATAGACCCCCAGTGGACCCCTCCTAATACACCCCAACACAATAGAGTGTTTGAAAGGAGGAATCAAACTTTATTAGATATGGTTTGGTCCATGATGAGCCAAGCAAATATTAGTAAATCCTTTTGGTGATATGGACTAGAGAACACGGTTTATATATTCAATAGAGTGCCCTCTAAATAAGTTGATTTTGCACCTTATGAAAGATGGTGTAATAAAAGGCCATCTCTAAGTCAGCTAAGTGTATGGGGTTGTCTTGCCATGGTAAAGAGGATAGCATAAGATAAGCTAGATGCTCAATCTAACAAGTGTCTATTCATTGGATATCCAAAGGAAACTATTGGATATTTATTTTACCAACTCGAAGCACAAAAGGTAATTGTGTCATGGAGTGCTCACTTTTTTTGAAAAGGAACACTTACTTGTAAAAGTCAGTGGGAGCAATCTTGAACTGGCAGTCGAAAAGGAAGAAACAGACGACCAGCTGATTGACCCTATTCCAGATACACAAGAAATTGTGATCCAAGAACAACATGTCGAAATACAATCATTGCGAAGATTAGGTCATGTTTAGAATGGTCCAGAAAGATATGGCTTTATCATCATGGATGATAGGGAACTATATCTCATGTATAATAATGAACCAAGAACCTTTGATGAAGTAATGAAAAGCTCAGATTCTGATAACTGGCTTAAAGCCATGAAATCAGAAATGGATTCCATGTATGAAAACCAAGTTTGGAATTTGGTCGATACACCAGAAGCGATTAGACCCATTGGGGGCAATGGGTCTTCAAGAAAAAGATAGACATGGACTGTAATGTAATTACATATAAGGCAAGGTTAGCTGTGAAAGATTATAGTCAACTTGAAGGTATTGACTATGATGAAACTTTCTCATCGGTAGCCATGATTAAATCCATCAAAATGCTCTTCGCCATTGCTACTCATTATGATTATGAGATCTAGCTGATGGATGTTAAAACAACATTCCTAAATGGGGATTTGGATCCGGATGTGTATATGACACAACTTGAGGGTTTTACATCTTAGAATGGCTCAAAGGTTTGCAAAATGCAAAGGTCCATTTATGGAGTTAAGCTAGCCTTCAGAAGTTGGAATATTAAATTTGATCACGCATTCATTAAACTAGAGTTCTCTACAAAGATTAATGAGCCTTGTGTTTACAAGAAGGTTATTGAGAGTGCAGTCATTTTCTTAGTATTGTATGTTAATGACATTCTACTACTAGGAAACATCATTTCTCTTCTTCAAAGTTATAAAATATGTTGTCAAGAAAGTTCTCCATGAATGACCTTGGAGAAGCAGCATTTATACTGGTATAAATATCTATAGAGATAGATCTAAGAGGCTATTAGGTCTTTCTCAAAGCCCATATATAGACAAGGTACTGAATAGGTTCAACCTTGAGCATCCGAAGAAAGGATATCTACCGATGTCAAAGGGAGTAGACCTGTCTAAGACTGAGTGCCCGAAGACAACTCAAGAAAGAATACACATGAAAGATATACCCTACGCATCCACGATAGGATCCATCATGTATCCTATGTTATGTACTAGGACAGATGTCTCTCAAGCTTTAAGCATTATGAGCAGATATCAATCAGATCTAGGTGAAAAGCATTGGATGGCCGTCAAGGCAATTCTTAACTAGTTGAGAAGGACTAAAGATGAGTTCTTGATATATGGAGATGGTGACCTCACAATTATGGGTTACAATATTGCGAGTTTCCAATCTGACAAGGATGACTTTAAGTCTCGGTCAGGTTATGTGTATGTATTAAATGGAGGGGCAATATGTTGGAAGAGTTCCAAGCAAGAAACTACTGCTGATTCAACCACAGAATCTGAATACATTGCTGCCTGTGAAGCAGTAAAAGAAGCTATCTAGTTAAAGGGATTAAATTGTGATCTCGGTGTGGTACTTGAGATTGTTGATCTAATTACTTTGTATTGTGATAACATTGGCACTATAGCTCAAGCAAAAGAACCACGGTCTCACTAGAAAATATCATATAATCAGGGAAATTGTTGATATTAAGATGATAAGATTGTAATATGTCCCCACTCATCAGATTCTTACGGATGGTCTAACAAAGCCATTGACGCAAATAAAACATGACCAGCATGAAAGCATATGGATTAAGACATATGGCTAATCGGCCTTATTGCAAGTGGGATTTATTAGATATGATGTATGCCCTTAAGTAAATTAGGACTATGTGTCTTAATTATGTATTGGCATGATTAATATATTTAATTAATAAAAGCATTTATTCTTTTGTTTATATCGATGTATTCATATATATTCTGACTGGTTCAAATATATTCATTGATATCTTTTTACAAAAGTCCTTGATATAAACATAGCATGAAGTGAGAGATATCATAGTGGGACTATGTTTAGTGAGACCTGCTTCATGTGCAATTATGGTTACGTCTAAACTATCCCTAATCATAGTTTCATCAAGAAAGGATATTGATGGAACAATAAGACTAGCATGTGATCAACTTTTTTGGAAAGGGTCCAAGTAGTTAACCTCCTAACGAATCAAGGTGGTGCCTTGAGTTTGATACATGGATATATCTGGAAGATATATTGGAGACCACAGTAGGATAAAGACTTGGTGTGTGCGTATATATATATATATATATATATATATATATATCAATGTGTTAGTGTTTATCTTCATGTAGTAGCTTTGTGAATATCCTAATACTTGAGATGCTAGTTACCTTGAGTGGTATTGCTGCTATACTTTGGGTCAGGCCTATTCATTCATTAATTTAGGGTGCCATGGGTGATTATGGGTACAGTGATGACATCACGTTGGTAAGCTATGTAGTCGGAAAGAATCCATTGCTCCGGATATATAAAGGAGTTATACCTGGCCGCTTGTTGAAGTGATGATTACTATAAACCTCTGATCAGAGTATGTTATTGATAGAAATGGTTTCTAGTCAAAACACATTATGGTAAAAAGTAATATAATTTGGTAAAAAGTAAATAATTGGGATAGCTTGGAGCAACCGCGCTATTGGTGGGTTTACACTTTAATCAAACCCAATAAACCAGATGGTACTAATATTGAAGAATGGAAGGAGTTCATCGCATTGAACAACTATTGCATAAACAAGGATTAAGTCATAAGCATAAATGACGTTCCGAGTAATGGGGGATGGTGGACCCTAGCTAGAGCCGTACTACAGTCGTTTAAGGTAATTGAGTTCTATTCACGGTCTAGTACCTTGAGCCAACGATTCCCATAGAACAAGGATTGGCTAAGCCTTAACAACTCAATACTACGGGATCCTATAAGGTCACACACATTGGACTTTAATCGGATTGAGTAAAGAATTAATAGACTTGATCCATTATGAATATTAAATATGGGATGGATAAACTATTACCTGGTTAGTCCAAAGAATTTATGTTGACCAATAACTAATTTCATTAGGGTCATAATAAATTAAAGTATTGAATAAAATGATTAGATCATTTTTGGTTAAGTTAGATACTTATTTTTGACCAGTAAATAATTTATCAGGGTCATAAATAAATAAATACTGAATGAAAAGGAATCATTGCCAGACTAGATTGTGAGGGTGGGACCCTGGGCATTTAGGCCACGTAGGCATTAGATCCCTAAGTGGGCTGCCTATGCCATGTGAGCTATTGGGCTTGCGAGCTATAGGTTGTGTGCGATGCATGTGCAGCACACACGGGCGAATAAGGCCAGCCCAAACAAGTGCTTAGTATAAAATGTATTTATGCTAGGATATAATTTAGAATTATGGTACGCCTAGCCCATGCATGCTAACCTAAGTAGAGAATTAATTTAGTTAAGGCTTTAATTAATTTATATGCAACTAATAGGAGTTCCTAGGGACAAGAGACAAAATTTTGAATTACAACCATGCCTATTATGCATGTTCAAAGTGACTGTCAATTTTCAACAGTGTCGTGGTAAAAAATATGTGAATTTCACTTGGCGCCTTTCGGCGGGGTCCACTGGGGGTTTGTTTTATTTAGGCGTGATGGAACTATTTTAGTCCAAGTTTGCATATTTAAACCAATTTTATGAATAAAAGAATTGAGACCCAAGTCTCGATACAAATGATAGTGTCGCCACCCAAGTTGTTCATTTGGGAAAGAGTTTTGGTATAGTTCCCATTGGGAGGGAGACTCATACCTTTTGGATCAGAGATTCGGGTATCGGATGAGTCACTTATTTCTTATTTAGTTAATTCAAAATTATATTCGCCGCGTGAAACCATTTTCTTTTCATCATTAGGGGAACTATCACGAAAATCCTATTTTTCTATATTCTTTCACACACGATTCATGCTTTCAATAATTTATAATAAAGCACATGAAATAAAGGGGGAATAAAAATTACAATCGGGGAAAATTGGGGGAATTTTAAGGGAAGCTATACATTTGTTCTAAGTTATAAGACAAAATAAATGAATGCACATGTATCCATAAAGATTAACACAGTTTATGACACATGATAAGTCACCATTTAATTAGGAAAAAATGTGATTATGCTAGCATGGCGGTTTTGCAATTGATAGTGCCCGGGCGGCTTCTAGGATCAAAAAGAAATAATGGGCCTTCAACACATTTTGTAATGAAAACACATTTTTATCTTTTCATGGGTTGATTTACCGGATTATTAGTGAAATTGATCGCATGACAAATGGTTATGTTAGGTTCATTTTACAGCTCAATGGAGAAAATAACATTCTACCTAAGGGGCCAGTACCCGTACAAATAAGGGACACTCGTACAGCTACAAGGGGGACCTATACGGGGTCCTGTTTGGACCCAATTAGAACAACATTTTAGCCTCAATTAAAATTGATTCATAGAAAAAGAACATATTAAAATGGGTTTTCCTTCTATATGGGTATGGCGCACTAGGATAACCACCATAGGGGCATATGTGTGCCAACAAGGCCCACATGGGTTAGGACCAGACCCAAAACAGATCAAGGGATAGATCAAATCAAATAAATGAAAATGACAATAAAATAAATAGTGTGAGTCTCTTTGAAACTCAAGAGCGTACCTTTACGCTGTGAATCCACTTTGAAGAGATCCCAATGCCGAGAGAGTCTAGATAAAGTAGATGATTGAATGATGGATTTAGGACTATTTTGGGGGGTGTTTGTATGGACAGAAACTAGCTCAATCCTAGTATGAAGCTAGAATGAAATAAAATGTGGACAAAACCAAAGGGGAATGGTTTTCTCCCTATTTTTATCACTTCTACTTACTTAGAAAAATGTTGGAAAATTATAAAATATAGTGTATGTAATGTTCTTGAATTTACTCCCCTTAAAAGTGAGTTTTAATGCCTTTATTTATAGGAAAATTACGTCTCTAAACGCAATAAATCTAATTTATGGCCGATTTTAATCACTTATGGTATGATTACAATAAGCCTAGCCTAATTGGCTGGAGGTGGCACCTGTATAGGTGGGGAGGACCCGTACGGGTCCCTTAGAGGCGTATGAAGATGTGGGGCCATATAGGTCAATCCATGGACACTTACTCCTAGGTTTGACCCATACGGGTCCCTAAAGGCAGTCTAGGTCTCTAAACTCTACCTAAACTTATCTTTGCTGCAGTAGGAACACCTCTAATGAATAACACCTGTAAAAGATTGCATTATCTAGCTCTCATCATTTTTTTAAGAGAAGGACCATTAAAATCCAGTGCTCAAAGACTGCCACTCATAGGATCACTGCATATACATCTGTATAATCTCACGATATGAGCGGGGGTTTAGAAATCATAACTGAGGTGATGATATGGGTGGGTTTCTTTCTTGAGGCAAACTCTTTTCCTTTACTGTGTTAGACATGATGTATGCCCTAGAGGCAATTAGGGCAATATGTCTTAGTTAGTTTTATTTGTACGAACAAAGTTACATTAATAAAGGCATTCTATTGCTATATCAATGACTATGAAAATACATTATGACTAGTTTAGAATATATTCATTGACGTGTTTATGAAAGTTCATGACATAATTATAGCACAAATTACAATGGCATAGTGAGACTATGTGGGTGAGAACTGGTTCATGTACAATTATGATTTGTCTAAATATACCTAGTTGTAGTATCATTTAGACTGGACATTGATGAATACAGATAGACTAGCATGTGTCGTTTCTTGAATTTGATTCAGAGTAGCATATCTCTAGTGATAGAGGGTGGTACCTTTGGTTAACACATGAATGTATTCAGGAAGACACATTGGAGACTGCTATAAGACAACACTCGGTAATATATACTATGTGTTGGTGTTTTAATCATCTCACTACAGTAGTAATACAAATATCCTTAGACCTGAGATACTAGTTACCTTGTTCAGATGTTGCTATACTTTGGATTATACCTATACATTCTATAGATTGGATGATACAGATAATTACGGGTATAGTTGATGTTTGTCCGTTGGTAAGCTGAGTAGTCAAGATGGAATCTATCATTCCACTATAGCAATACAAGGGAGATGTACCTTGGCCACTTGTTAGAAGTGACACACTCGTAAACCTCTGATCAAAGTATGAGTTAATAGGATGGGATCCTGATCAACATATTAAATGGTTGAGTGGTGCACTTTGGTAGTAAGACTAAACTACTGAGGTAGCTATGATAGCTACTAGTGGCCTAACACTTAATCGAGTCCTAGAAACCAGATGGTACTTAATAGTTGATAGAAGGAGTGAATTGTATTGATACTATTGCAGAACCGAGATTAAGTCACAATACACGTGACGTTCCGAATATTGAGGGGTCATATGCCTTTCCTAGAGTGCCACTATGACCGATCAAAGTAATTGGAGTCTATAATGGTCTAGAGCTTCGAGTCGGTCAATTCCTAAAAGGGATTGAGCCAGGTTAAACTTTTAACAGCTCGATATTATGAAATCCTATAAGGTCACACACTTTGAGTTACGGCCGAGCTATATAAAGAACCGTTAGACTATGTCTAATCTAGGAGAGCAAGGAAATATAGTTAGACCATAATATATTGGTTAGACCAATATTCATTGGTTGGACCAATGAACCTGACAAATAATAAGGAGGATAAAATAAATAAAGGGGAGACTAGACTGAACTTAGTGGGATTTATTAATATTAGATGAATAAATCTCCGCAAGTGGGTCTATAAATGTACTACAGGATAGTACATAAAAGATCTATGCATGGGCCACATGGTAGAACTGTTTGGAACAATGCTATATGTGCCCCATGGGGCATGCAAAAGCTATCTGTAAGATTTAGCCCACTTGCGTGCTGTGCAAGCCTAAAGGGCTGCACAAGATCACAGCCCTTATAGGCTTGCACTGCGGGCCGTAGCATAATGGATTACGCACTAGATGGGGGACAGTCCATGATGGGCTCTGCTACCATTGGGCCTGCACACCAGTACATGCCCATGTGCAGCTATGCAATCCTTGTGGGCTTGTGCTCTGACAAAAGCCCACAAGGGACTACTGGCCGAATGGCCAGTAGTCTCCCAGCAAACTAGGAGCTTGCTCCCTAAGCAAACTTTTGGTATTTGAGTTGGTTTCCAACTCTTCCAGGGTTCAATTAAAATACATGTATGCCCTTTTTATTTTATTTCTGATTGGTAAAGGTTAGGGACTTTATTATCCTTCGAATAATTCCTAACCACTATAAATAGGAGCCTCCTCCTTCATTATTTTACGTCCTAAATTTCATAATCCCTCTCTTGTTCTCTTATTCTCTTAGTTGTTCTAATTCCTAAAAGTAATCCGTTGAAAGACGTATTTACTTATAATAAAAAGCTAAGGGAATTTCTTCTAAAATAAATTAGTAGGGAAGATCTAGGTATCTTCCACTTATTTATCGGTTCTTCCTTTCAAGAAGGTTTTGGTCGGTGGTGCTCGTGTGGACTATTCATAGAGGGCTTCTACTTTGGAGTCTGTGCATATAGCTGAGGGGTTTTTCTACCGACTATAGGATTCACGCTTTAACTACTAAGTGGTTAAATTATTATTAGGTCCTTTTAATAAGTGTTTATGACCTAGAATAATTTAAGACTAGCACTAGTATCAATCATGCCATGCTTAAGAGATCCAGGAAACTAGACTAAATTTTTAAAATTCCGCTGCAATTGTTTTACTTGCTAAAACCCTTAATCTAGACCAACAGTGGTATCAGAGCCTACCTAATGCGATTGTATGATTGACTAGAAATATGATAGGTCTAATTTTCTATGAAATATTTTCAAGTGCGCTATGCCATGCCTAGGAATTTATTTATTGCAATAGACAATGTTGTGATAACTAGATTAAGTGTTGCTGAAACTTAGTCAGGGTAGTTATCTAAAAGTTATCAATGTTTTACTCAAAATTGTAAATGCTTTAATTTTTGAATTATATGGAATAATTCTTAAATTAGAAAAGAATGAAATCTTTAATTTAATTAGTCTATGGTTAACTGAGTCAGAAGGGCCCCGTGTTTATTCTAGCAAGGATTGGACTTGGCTGCTCATTCACTTAAAGGGGGCCTCTCATACCTAGGAATTATCAGCGGTTCTAGATTCTAATTATCAAACGGACTTTTTGAATTAGGTTATTTATAGTATAATGAATTGGATTCATTATATGGTTTTACAAATGAAAGTTTAAATTGTTAAATTAAAACTTATAGACATAGGTGCAAGAACTTGAACAATGAATCCCCTTATTTGTTTTGCATGCTATGTGGAGTCTTGGCTTCATGGAATGATTATGAATTACCAGTTGAGCATGACCCCTTGGTTGGACCTACTAATTCCTTTTAGCTTGAAATTAGTTATAGTTTTAAAATCATGTCCATGTATAAGTCCTAGATTAGGCGAGATCGGTTGCACCAATAAATCCCATGTGAGCACGTATATCCGATTAACGATATAAAATGCTCTACAAATTTTATTTTCAAAAAAATGAAGTTCGGCATGTCCGATAATGCGTCCGGTGGTAGCTTGAACCGATGATTTGCACCTAAAAATTAATTTAGTCCTTAATACCCAGAAAAAGTCAAGTAAACCCTAGTTATTCAAATTAATCCCGCTAAAACACCTTTTTAGGCCGATTTAACCCACTGTTTCACCTTTTTAGGCTATGGCATTATTACTTTTCAGACCTGGCAGAAGTTGATGCCACTGGTGGTATCATCCATGCCACCACTGACCTAATTTCTGCAGGCAGACAACTTTTTGCAGAAATTGGCTCAATACCCTCCACCAGATTTTAGCCTATATAAGCAGCCATTTTCAGCTGAAATAAGGGTTACACATTCACCACTTGAAATCTTAAGGAGATTTTGGGCATTCTTAGTTAGTTCTAGTGGGATAAGGTATAGAAAAGGCATGAAAAGAGAATTTAATCCATCTTTTCAAGGTTTTTCTTAACTAAACTCTTTGATATTTAGGTGAATTTTAGGCTTAAAAAGCACTACAATAGGATTTAAAGCCTGAAATCACCCAACTACTACCCAAATCATCATTTGAGCTCCCCAGAGGTGTCATTTGGATCACGAAGAGGTGGATTCACGGCCTTGAGGTAAAAATTCTGAGTCTCATAGCTCTCTTACTTTCATTTTACTTGTTTGTTGTGTTTATTTGTTGTTTTGGGCTTAGTTTTGGGTTTTCGACCACTTTTAGACCGTTAACTACTGCTACTGCAAGAAAGTGAAGCTTTCAGAGACACTTGAAGCCGCTGATGGTATCATTCATGTCGCCAGCGACATCATTGATACCACTAGGGGCTGCGCTTATCCCCAATGGCTATATTTTCTTGTAGGACCCTTTCTTTATGGTATCTAGAATGTGTTGTAGCCTGCTTGTGTAAATGAAATCGCCAGCGGCATCATTGATGCCGCCGACCGTATCAAGTTTTGGACAACTTGTTTATTTTTATTTTCATTTCTGACTTAGTTTAATTTCCAAAGCTAGGATGTATAGTTCAATGACAGGGGTCTAGAACCTCCTGAAAATACACCTTACCCTATAACATGTGGCATTTTCACTAATAACCCGGTTAAAATAACAATCGAGTCTAAAATATTGACAAAATGTAATTTTCCCGCAAACGCAACTCAAACACCATTTTCAGCCATCCAACTAGGCTCCATAAATTTTAAAATGAATATGCCATGTTCATGCTAACTCGGGTCTTGTTTGGTCCATAAACTATGCATGTTACGTGTTATACCTCGTACAATGTGTAGTATTCGTGCTAACCGTTTCGTGTAGGTAGATTTAGGATAGATGAATGTTAGGCCTTCGGGTATTTTATTTATTGTATAGACAAATGTACAGGATTTGAAAACCTTGTAATAATTTTAGTTTTTGCATTTATTTTTTGATGACTATAATAATTTATTTATCGCTTTGATTGCTTTGCTAAAACTCGCGAAGATAACATATAAATCGAAAACACAATAAATAGGGTGGATTAAACCGATTAAGAAAAAATGAAAATTTTAACTTGGTCAATGTAAAATAGATAACATCATTTGAACTCGGAATCTCTACTTAAGGTATGGTCTACTACTCGGTGGAAAAATCGTACCAAAATTTCCCAGTCGAGTTAAACTAGTTGGTGACTCTATTTTAAGTACGGGACTTCGATCTCGTATCTTTTGAACATTAAAATATACAAAACCATTTTCAAAATAACCATCACACCATTACTTCCAGGAGACTGGTCCTCTGGACCTGCTTCGCAGCCAGTCCAAAATGTCACCCGTTCACAGTGGTGACTCTACTAGGGATCGATCTCTTTAAACTTGAACTTAAAATTTTCAATAAGTTTACAGGATTTAGATGATGTATTGAAATCATTGGCCAAGTTAAAACTTCATTCTTTTTAATTACATTTTATCCTTAAGCGTGGAGATAGTTCGGTAATATTAGGATGCCCCTTTTACCCAAGAAGCTCATGAAAGTATCACTCATGCCCTGTTTGGAATTGAGGATGCCTTATTGGGTTGATCACTCATTTCAACAAACACATGAACTCTTGCAATTGCACCTACTTGGGGAGTGGTTGAGTAATATGGAATAAAGGTAACGAGAACCTTCTACATCAACAACCCTATACCAAAGCTACGCTAGAAAAGCCTTAGCACTTCATTCCCTTAGGACTACCAAAACAATAAAAATAACTGGTACACGCTTCCTTGCCATTTCCAGCGAAGAAGTTAAACTCCATCCTTTTTAAAGAGGCATTACGGGGAAGTCATAAGGTTGGAAGAGGGACGTATTGTGTGCTCTGTCCTACGTGCTAATGTACCAACCATTTATCGTCTTCAAGAGCCAAAACAAAATCAACTTGCCCTTACCAATCTCCATCCAAGGAAGAGGTTTAGCAACATGCGTAGGACTTCTTTTGTAACTCCATTGCATCACAACATATCATAATGCATTATGTAAGATACAAATGTCCCATGTATGTTGGAGGGATAAGACAGTGAATCATGAAATTACCCCTATATCGAACCATCCTCGTGAGCATATCATGGATCACTTCGCAAGGACAAAAGTCATTCATACCATCCATGGCATTACACAATCCATGCATCATCTAATCCACTACTTGACATCCATCAGGTAGGAGGAGGTGAAGTTATCATTGCACCCCAGTTTGGAGAAGGCTAAAACACTGTTCGATTCATCGTTCTCTCACCCAGGTTGTCACCACAGAAGTCGAAGGGGTTTCGCATATTGATTCCAGTGGAGAGCCAGATTTGGATCATATTCAGTTGGGTCAAAATTCCTCTTAGCTAGCCATGTCCTTTCCGAATAATGAAGGAAACCTCCCTCCACCTAAATATCCATTAGGCACTACTACTACCACGGGAGCAGCATCTCAGCCACCCCCTAGTTTTGACTTTGCCAGTGTTATGGCTCAATTTCTGAACTCGGATGCATTCCAAGCCTCTAAACAAACCACTGTCCTATTAGATACGATGTATGCCTTTAAGGTAATTAGTGCGATATATCTTAATTATGTAATAGTACGAATATTTTGTTTAATTAATAAAGGCATTTAATCTTTTATTTATATCGATGTGCTTGTAAATATATTATGGCTGGTTAAAATATATTAATTGATGTATGTATACAAAAGTTTATCATAGCATGAAGTCAGAAAAATTATAGCTTGACTATATTTAGTGAGACCTCTTTCATGTGCAATTATGATTAGGTCTAAACTATCTCTGGTCATAGTTTCATCAAGAAAGGATATTGATGAAGTGGAAAGACTAGCATGTGGTCAAGTTTCTTAGAAAGGGTCTAAGCAGTCAATCTCCATAGGATTGAAGGTGGTGCCTTAAGTCAGACACATGAATATACCTAGGAGATGTATTGGAGACTATAGTGAGATAAACACTTGGTGTATATATCAATGTGTTAGTGTTTATCTTCAACCAATAAGCTTTGCGAATATCCTCACACTGGAGATACTAGTTACCTTGTGTGGCACCATTGCTATACTTTGTGTCATTCCTATACACTCATTTATTAAGGGTGTCCCGGGTGATTACGGGTATAGTGATGACAACACATTGGTAAGCTATGTAGTCGGAAAGAATCCATCTCCAGATATATTAAGGAGTTATGCTTGGTCGCTTATTAAAGTGATGATTGCTGTAAATCTCTGATCAGGGTATGTGTTTGATATAAATAGTTTCTAGTCAAACACACTATGGTAAAAGGCAATATACTTCGGTAACAAGTCAATGACTGGGATAGCTTGGAGCAACCTTGCTATTAGTGGGTTAACACTTTAACCAAGCCCTATAAACCAGATGGTATAGATATTAAAGAATTGAAGGAGTTCATGGCATTAGACAACTATTGCATTGACCGGGATTAAGTCATAAGCATAAATGACATTCCGAGTAATGGGGTATGGTAGACCCTTGCTAGAGGCATGGTACAGTCACTTAAGGTAATCGAGTTCTATTCACGGTCTAGAACATCAAGCCAATGGTTCCATTAGAACAAAGGTTGGTTAAGCCTTAATATCTCAATACTTTGGGATCCTATAAGGTCACACACGTTGGACCTTCATCGGACTAAGTAAAGAATTAATAGAATTATTCTATTACGAAAATATAATGTGATAATAATTAGATTATTATTTGGTTGGACCAAGGATTTATTTTTGAATGGTAACTAATTTATTATGGTCATGAAATAAATATTTATTTGAAAAGAGATTCAAAGGGAATTTTTCCTTGGCGACTTAAATTGGACCAAGAATACAAAATGTATTTTGTATAGTCTCGGGTGTGTGAGCAATGCTGTCCGCAAGCTAGGCTCGTGGCATGGATCACGAGTGTCCTGCGGGCGTAACCTGCGTGGGATGTCCTATTTTGCACATCCCATATTGGAAGAGGGGGAGCATTTTTGCTCCCCCGAGCCTATAAATAGGCACTCGATTCCCCCCTTTCAAATTGCACCATAGCTCAATAGCTTAAATCCTAAGCAAGATTCGAAAAGAAAAATCTCTCTAATCAATTGAGCAAGTACTTTTTAAGGAGCTTGAATTTATTCGAGCACCTCTAGTTTATATTTTTGGTGAGGCTTATGGAGTGGTCTAGAAACTACTCAAGGCTCCCTAGTTCTTCCTCTCAGGGAGGTTTTGGTTGGTGGGGTTCGTGTGGATACTCATAAAGGCTATACTAGGCTTGGAGGCTTGTGCAAGGAGGTTCTACTAAAGCATGCTTCAACTGGTAAGTTTTCTTTCTTTCTCTTTTAATTATTAGGTCTTTTTCATTAAGCATTTTTAGACTTAATAATTATGGTTGGGTTGTTTTTGCATGCTTAGTTTATTTTATGCTTAGATTATAGCTTAGAGTTATAACATGCTTAGGCTATAGTTTAGAGTGTACTATAGTTGTTTAAGATCTAGAACCTCAAGCAATTAGTTCCTATAGAATAAGGATTGGTTAAATAGATTTATTCTATTACGAAAATATAACATAATAATAATTGGATTATTATTTGGTTAGACCAAGAATTAATTTTTACCAGTAACTAATTTTATTAGGGTCATAAAACAATTAAAGTGTTGATTTAAATGATTAGATCATATATTAGTTAAGCCAGATATATTTTTGACCGGTAACTAATTTATTAGGGTCATAACATAAATATTTATTTGAAAATGATTAAAACTAGGATTTTTCCTAGCGAGTTAAATTGGAACGATAGTACAAAATATATTTTGGACAGGCTCAGATGTGTGAGAGTGCACCAAAAGGTGCTCGAGCACTAATAGGTAGTGCTCACGGTAGCCCAGGAAAATGGGGTGCCCAAGGTGGCGTCCAATGGCTCGCCTTGAGCTGGGCTCATGCCATGGGCCATGAGGCCCCTCTTGCGGACAAGGCAAGCCCATGAAGGGCTTGCCTTGTGCACACAGCGTATGGAGCGTGAAGCCCGCAGATCATTGTGATATATTAGCATGACCCGCATGTGGGATGTACAAACATCGGAAATGGGGGAGAAAATTTACTCCACCAAGCCTATAAATAGGCTTCACCTCCCCCTTTTTCAAATGCACCACAAGCTCATTTGAGTCTTAACTGTAGATTCAAACGTGCTATCTCTCGAGTAGACTTAAGAGCAAGTTCTTTTTGAGGAGCCTTGAATATTTTAAGGCACCTCTAGTTAATTTTTTTGGGTTGGCTTTTGGAGTGGTCTAGTAGCTATTCAAAGCTCTGTAGTTCTTCCTCATTTGGAGGTTTCAGTTGGTGGGGTTCATGTAGATACTCATAGAGGCTATCCTACAATTTGAGGCTTGAGCAAGGAGGTTCTCCTAAAGCATGCTTCAACTAGTAAGTTTCCTTTCTCTCTCTTTTAATTATTAGGTCTTTTTCTTTACGAGTTTTTAGACTTAATAATTATTATGCTTAGGTTGTTTTGCATGCTTAGTAGATTTTATGCTTAGCTTATATCTTAGAGTTATAACATGCTAAATATAAAATATTTATGATAGGATATAATTTAGAATTATGGTATGCCTAGCCTATGCATGCTAACCGAGGTAGAGAATTTATTTACTCAGGCTTTAATTAATTTATATGCAACTAATAGGAGTTCTTAGGGACAAGGGGCAAAATTTTGAATTTTCGCCATGCCTATTATGCATGTTCAAAGTGACTATCAGTCCCCAACAACAATAGGCCGATGCTTCTTCATTGGCTTGAAAATAGGTTTGCACACTATCGCGATGCCTTCGATGAACTAATTGACGTATTGAAATTATCCAAGGAAGAACTGAACTTCTTTCTCTATTTCAGGTGCAAAGATGCAATGCTCGGCAATCTGACAATCAACCTTAAGTGTGAGGAATGACCAGGCGGTAGCGTTATCATGATCTTTAAGCACTTCTATTATCTTTCTTTTTCTTTCAGAGGTTAGGCCATTAGAAATGGTTGCCATTTTAGGTTATCATATGTGCTCAAATTTATTTTAGCTAAAGAAACATCATGAATACTAAACACATTATGCTTATGATAAAATTAATGCATGGACCTATCGGCAAAACATCAAGCAAATAAGCAAAAGCAAAGTCTTTCATAAAATTAAATGCCTCAAAGGTAGAATTGTTCACACCTAAGCACTAGAAAAGGAAAATTACAACATAGATAGTCATCCTCCATTGACGGAGGGTCTTGAGTTGCGGGGCTGGTAGATTAGGCATCCTCAATAGCTTTCACTAGTGTGTTGCCCTGGTCGAGACCTAGAACTTTCCCTTGGTCGGCTGGTAACTTGTCTCCTTCATCCGCTAGAGAACTCTCGGGTTTATTGTTAGCTTCAGCGATAAGATTGGATTCGTCATAAGTCCAAGAAAGATCCTTAAGCTCATAATCATCTATATTGAAGGGTTCATATTTATCATTAGAGTACTCCCCCTTTAGCCCATAGCTGTCGATATGAAAAGGAGCGTAGTCTAAAAGGTCATTAGCTTCTCAAAAGAAACTCGCCCGGGCTTATCCTCAGAATAGCCAATCAAAGCCTTAATGGTCTCTACTTTAAAGCTATCAAAAGTGAAGCAGGCATTGAAATGAATCATATTACCGTGGAAGGGAAGACCTGTGATGGCACAGTAATCCAGTGGAGTGATAGTGAACTCCCCACAACAGAAATGAAAAGTATGGGTAGTATCAGACCATCTACTCAAGATGTGGGTGGAAGTACCAGCTAGGATGTACGGGTACCTACGAGATCTCACGTACTTGCAATTCCTCACCATCCTCCCCAAAGGCGTCCCGTCAACAATGGTTTTTGCATCAGGGGATAATACCTTGTACCACTTGTAAAAGTGGGAAATACTGCCACCCTCATGGCCAGTGACCTCTAAAAATAATGCATGCACACTAATCACACACCAGTTTTCGATAAATCACATGATTATCGAAAAGTCATTGCATTTAATGAATTGATCCCATAATTAAAAAGCAATAAGATAAATAATGGCAAATAAATGAATAAATGACAAATAAAGGCATGATAAAAATAAAAAACTAATGAAACAAAATAAAAAAATAAGAAAAATGGCAATAAGGCTTATCAAAATCCGAGAAAGATGATCAGAAGGCTTCAAAGCAGGAAGAATAAAATCCCCATGAGCGATACCGTGAAACATCCAGGTCAAGGGAAGCTTGTATAGTGCCTCGGCCAGAACCTCAGAAAGTTCTACTTGTTGGCCATCGATAACCACGTTGTGAGTAGTCACTTGGATGACCATCAAATCTAAGCGGACATTATAAAGCTTGTACCATATGGAGACCCCACAAAATCCGAATAAAAGAGGAAGAAAAGGGAAGACAATGAAACAAATCATCATTGAGAATAGCTAGAAAGCGAAAATTTCCGAAACAAGGAAGAAATGCTCACAAGAGAGGAAGAAGAGAAATCTTGGTGTGGAGAAAATGAGGTTCAAGCTGCTATTTTTAGAGCCTGCAGGTAATTACCTAGCCAGCTTTCACGTGTAATGGCTATAAAAGTTCCTGTTACATAGGCAATCAGCCCACCGACTAATTACGTGTATTTTGAAAAATATGCGATTTTGCATATTTCATCCATTTTCTGCATTATTTATGAAACGAGTGGACCTAAAAGTTGTTTTTACACAGTCATTCATGCATTAAGCACCCAAAATTTTTTATTTTGACCCTCGGTCAATTTTTAACTCATGCAACTCATTAGTACATTTTTAATCGAAGGGGCAAAATATATTTTGTTTCAAAATTTGTTCATTAAAAATATTTTAATTCATTGAATTCCACACACACACACACACACACACACACACACACACACACACACTGTTTTAACTCATGAAATTTATGTATGAGTTGGGCAAATCGTTATCACAGGTATGTTCCGGCCCGATGATGAATTATGCCTATTTTGTTCAATGATCAGACAAAAGAGCCAAAAAGGACCGAATCATCATCCAAAATTAAAATTCAAAAATCCACATTTCAAGGAAGCTTCGATTTAGCATTTTCTGTTGAAAAATTGAAAAGTCAAATTTTGGTCAAACATAGGTAACCATCCCGCTAGGTAATTACCTATCTATAGTAAAAAAATCAAATCTTATTGAGACCTAGCAAGGGTTTACAGGATTAAAGTAAGATCTTGTCATATAGGTAATTAGTCCGTCGGCTAATTACTAGCCCTCTATAAATAGAGGACTTTGCCTCTTATTTGAAATCAGACAGAAAAAGGTAAGAAAAATCCATTGGTCCCCTTTTGTGCCAGGAGTCCTAAAAGCCTCTGTCAAAACACTCCCAAACTCGAGCTTTATCACTGACATTCAGTATAAACTCTTTTTTTGGTCTTTTTAGATAAATATCTCATAGTGATCTTCAGTCTAAAGATGACTTAACGACTCAACAATCCAACATTTCCCTTTAGGAATAATCCAAGCTTATAGCCATAACTTGGGTAAGACCTATTTTCCAATCAAACGTGTAAATAAGCTCATCCTGCACCGGCTCTTAAGTCATCTTGGATAGATGAAAAAGGTAAACTGAGGATAATTGGCTCTAATCCTAACTTTAAAACTCATTTTTATTACTTTTATCATTGCACATTTCATTGCATATCCCTAGTTAAGTGAGCCACTGGTGCCACTTAAACTATAATACGTGTAAATAAGCTCGCAGGTATAGAAAAACTTCCAGCATGTGAGGAAACTCTATCCGAGTTTCTGGTCCAAAACCTAACTGCTGCCGTCACTCTGCCGAAATTTTGGTAGCGAATATCAATTTACTAAGCTGTTATAATGCATGTTTTATTTCTTGAATTTATTTATTAAATAAAGCCATTGTAATGCAGAAATTACCACAAATCCCAAAATTACAAAATTAATCTAATTGATTTGAACAATATGAGTACCTGTCATGTCCGAACCCAGAATCTCGCTTTCTTTTTGGTATAAAAATCCCATTTTGGATTTGTATACCACAATCCCGGTGGAGCTGAACTAGGTGGCGACTCTATTTTTTTTAAATAAAGTAAAATGCTTTATTTTTAAAATATTTCTTAATAAAATGTGTGTAGATATATTTCTCAATATAATCACATTTTTTGCTTATAAAAAGCCACTTTTTTTCACACTCAACAAGTTTACGTGAAAAATATTAAAATAATTTTTCCTTTAATAAAATCCAATATTTTATTATAACAGAGGCACATGCATATTAAATGCAGCACCGCGGTTTCCTCATACTGCATTAAATGAAATGCACCCCGCACCTTGCGTGCTTTCCCATCAAATTTCGCCCGCTCACACCACAAAACAATGATCAAAATTGTTCTAACCTTTTACAGACCTATCATTCTATTTCTCCGGTTCGAATCACATTTGGAAAGCGTCTCTTTGATGATTTTAGGCCTGTGTTGACCCTGAAAGTCACCAAAATAAATAAATAAATATAATTTAATTAAAAAGTTAATAAAAACTAAAAAATAATAAAATTTAAAAATAAAATAAAAAATAAAAAATATATTGAGCCTCGCTGGCGCCGTCGCCGATGGCTGGCCACGCCATATGACGCGGCCTAGCCTTGGCCTCCACTTGGCGCATCCTCCACCTGGGGTGTGCCTTGCACCACATGGCGCAAGCCCATTCCATTTTACTTTTGGCCGTGCCATGTGGCACGGCCCGTACCTTTGGCCAAGCTGCTCACGCAGCCTAGCCTCGGGGTCTGTCCTTACGCATTTCTGGCCCTTTTTCTGTCAAAAAACTTCAAATTTTTACCCATTTTTCCTAAAAATTCATGTTTTTAAGGGACTAAATGGATTATTTTCACTAAATTGAGTCTATATAAACCCCCAAAATCATAATATTTAGGACTTTTGCCAATTTTAACATTTAAATTAAAATTTTTAGTTCTTTGGTTTTCTAGAGAGAGAAAGCCTAATAATCTGAATCAATACACATTGTTTTGGATTTTTAAAAATTATCAAGCCGGATCTTTTAGGTTTAAACACTTAAAATTGATCTAGACTTAGGCTTAAAATGAATTTAAATAGGATATAGGGACATTTCTCACAAAATCACTAAAATCCCTTGCTAAGTTCGTCGCTATTTCTGTTAGTGTTCATCGCTGTTCGTCACAAAATCGTCAAAAAGAACTTGCCAAAGGTTGATTCGAGTCTCAAGGATAGATTCACGGCCTAAAGCTATAATTTTTAAGTTCCAATATCTTTATTTCATTTATTTCTTGCTTTTATTTGATTTTGTTTGTGTTTTTGCTTGGTTTTAGGGCATTTGGCCCTTGTTTTGGTTCTTGTTTTGCATTTTTCGGGCGAGATTCCGGCTGGCTGCTCTGGCGACCCGCTGGCCGCTAGAGTGACACTCAGGTCGTGCCACATGGTGTGGCTAGCCGTATAACTTGAGCGGCCTACTCGTCGCCCGAGTGGTCAGTCATCTTTTCGCCAGAATTTTTAGGACTTTTTCCCCTCGAGTCAAAAAATCAACGTCATTGTGCCATTTTAATTCCAAATCCACTGAAATAATGTGGGAAACAAGTTAAGATGCAGATAATCTTGAGTTTTAGGAGCAAAAATGCTAAAATTCCCTTGTTTGGAAAGTTTTATTTGGTTGGCAACTCCGGTGGACACCTGTCCGCCCGGCTGACACAGGCCACGCCAACTGAGGCGACCAGCCACGCCACTCGAGTTGCCTGCCGATAAAAGAAATGTCCAAATGGTCCATGTGTGTTTTATTTTGTATTTTTGGGGTTGTTTTATCGATTTATTGCTTTTTTAACCCTCTTTAAAATCCGAAAAATTTCTTAAAAATTATAAATAATCTGGAGTAACTTTATTTAATTTTTAATTTGTTTTAATTAATTTGTTAATTATTTAACTGGTTAAATGACTATTAAATGCCTAAAAATATGTTTTAACTCTAAAAATTCATAACAAATCATTTTCTTCCAAATAAAAATCCAATAATTAACCGAAAATTGTTTATGCATGATTTTGCACGTTAATGGGTGTTTTTCCAGGCTATTTGCCGTATATGTGCTAACGATTTCTCGTGCAGGTAGATTTAGGTTAGATGTATGTTAGGCCTTCGGGTATTATTTATTTTATTGAATAGATGTATAGAATTTGTAAAGCCCTGTAATAATTAATTTATTTCCTGCTTTTATTTATTTACCGCTTTCTGAATGTCACGCTATGTGATGGATAATTATTAACCAAAAATTCTAAACTAGGGGATTTAAATCGCATAAGAATGGATTGACACTTTTAATTAAAAATATATGATTCGATTAGTAATAAAGAGTAGGTAACATCATCCAAACTCGAAATCTCTATTTTAAGGTACGGTCCAACCACCCAGTGGGAATATCTTGCCTAAATTTTCGGTAAAGCTAAACCAGGTGGCGACTCTATCTTAAAATACGGGATCCCGATCTCGTATCTTTATTTTTTGCCTTCGCGAAAAAGGTCGCCCACCCACACCAGGAGTATGGCATTTCTGGATATATCCTTAAATCCAAGGACCCCAGTGAGTCTCTAGCTATTTGCTTGATCCTTCACCAATTGGGGCCGTGGTAAATCCATTCATATGGCTTTCGTCCATTTTTAAAGCAGCCACAACATATGCTTTATTAGATTCCAGAGTAATGACTTTCCCTTGGAATAGAATCTTGACCTTTTGATGTAGAGTAGAAGAGACTCCTTCGAGGGCATGGAACCATGATCACCCCAGCAGCAAAGAGAACATTACCGGAATGTGAAAAGTGTTGTTAAGGAGATCACCCCAATAATTACTTCAGCCTCAAAGGTTCTTATGACAGTTCTTTTGGAGTTATCGTAGGCTTTTATAACCATTGTAGACTTCTTTAGATCTTTTTCAATTAATCCCAGGATTGGAAAAATATCCTTAGGACAGACGTTCAGGGCTGAGCCATCGTCCACCATTACACATGGCATGATATGTCCAAAGACACTTACCTTTAGATAGAGGGATTTCTTGTGTCGAATCCCCTTATTAGGCAGGTCTGAGCCAGAGAAAATAATATCAGGGATAACCGTGCTGCTTTTAAAATTTAGCAAAGCATAAAATTATTCCGGCGATGACAAAGGAGACATTTCAATTTCTATGAGTTTCTTAACAATAGCAAGTCGATGATCTTGAGAGCCAAGATGAGATTTTATATGCTCATTTTTGTAGTGGTGGCCTTTAGCTAGTCCACACTCGAGCTTTCTATCTATTTTAGGGACTAGACAAAAGGTGGGGGAGTCGAAGGTCCCATCCTTAGCATCACAGGGGCTACTGATTGAATAATCTTCCCGCCTCTAGTGACTGGACTGATAGTCTAGAGAGGTAAGTTTGTTGTTTTGAAGACCATGAACTCATCAAAATTTTTGTCAAGGGGTAATTCTCTCAGGTCGATCGGCTTGTACACTACGGCTGGTTTCTTAGTAGTGAAAGGCCATTGCATAAAAGGTTCCTTTCCGCATTGCTCTCCTATGACAATGAGGTTCACCTGGACAATTATGCATAAGACAGGATTGAAGTCTTGCCTAATCGTATAAATGGATAAGGAGGCTACATAAGTTAGCAAGGTGTTATTGTAAACAAGTGATGCTTCTGATTTGTCATCACAATTTATCGTATACCAATGGTATTCTTTGTTGACCTCCCATTACCAGTATGGCAGGGGTTGCTCATCTCTTTCTCTTTGAGGAGTTGGGTCTCTTGGCGGGTCTACCCAAGTGTAATGTTTGATGAATTTCTTGCCGAGAAAATTTCGGAATGACTTTTGGTAGAGTGTGACTCCCTCGAACCAGATTCTAGCCTTCCCTCTAACCATCACCGTAAACCTTTCCAACCAATGAGCATAATGGACGTGACCCTTATTCATCATATTAAAAAATTCATAGATTTGAGCACAGGGTCTCCTAGTTCTGACATAATATATGGGATGGATCTCGCATAAGTCAAGGTTTTGGATACGGTAACTGGCCCAGGCTAGCTCAATTTCTACTCTAATTCTTTCCATGATATATTCTCAAGCAGGTTCTTGGCCCTCATCATGGATCATTTTAATAAAGTGATCATTACCTGAGTCAACATTTGTAAAGTCTCCTAAGTCATCGCTTGTTGTCATGCCTCAAATGTCAGATGAATTGGGCGTTGGGAAGATGCATAACCTTTTAAATCTAAATGATCAAACATCATTTCGTTTGGAAAAGGGGCTTCCTATTCAAAGTCTCCAAGCTAATCGAGCATCATTCCGAAGGTGAATTCCTTGGACTCATATCCCAAATTATCCGCCTCATTGGCTATCTCTTCTCCCTCTTCAAAATCTTCTGCTTTGGATTCATATGGGTTCTCAAATTCTTTGATTTCTTCATCCGAGTCCTTAAAAAGCTCTTGCTCATTCATTGATTCAAAAACCTAGATTGGTGTTTGTTGGACAGGCACATCATCATCAGTTTCTCCCTTCTATTGACATTGAATTGTACCAATCCATAGCTGATCCTTCCAAGAAATGAGTAAATTAGGGTGTAAAACCCATCATTACGATCCCTCGCTCGTGCATAAATTGGAGGAATCCTTCTATCTGCTCATTCGGGTTAGAGTCTGCTCGAAATATGAGATGTGGGGGTATCTAATACTAGTCAAGCCCCTCTCTTCGCATCATAATGACGTATTGGTCGACCATGTAAATGATTTCCATATTATCAAAGACCATATTAACTCCCTATCCTGGGTCATGGCGGAAGTTATCCATCACATCAATGTACTAGTTGTCACTTTCCACTTGGATGTTTATTGCATTCACCGTAGCCTCGAAGTTAGGCAAAGGATTGGTTTGCATGCTGGGCTTTTTCTGAGGTTCCTTCACTCTCCCATCAACTATCATCTGCTTTAAGTATTTTAATAGTCAGGGACACTCATTAGTTCAATGCCCCTTGGTCACGTGATAGGCACAAAAATTATCCCTTTTAGGTACGGAAGGTGGGACAGACGTCTTGATACTCTAAAGTTAATTAGACTTCCTCAAATATATGAATATTTGAGACAAAGATTCTACCCATGGGGAGATGGAATGATGATTCTGCACTTAAGTGCTGGCAACGACCTTAACCGAGCTTTTAGTGGATGTGGAGTTACTCTATTTAGAAGATCCTCTTTTTTCCCAATACATAGGCTTAGTGTAAGCCTGCCACTTCTGTTTCTTTAATCGATCTTCTTCATCATACTTCTCCTGCTTCTTCGCGTATTCAACTACATCATTGAAAGCATTGAATCTTTTCATCTTAATTTCATCTCGGTACCTTTGACTGGACCCCTCAATAAGCTTGTCTATTATAGCTTCCTAGTTAGATGCCCTGGTTACCAATACACAAACGACCATCCATCTTAGATAATAATCCTTAAAAGACTCATTCGGGCATTGTTTGACCCTTTCGAAATCTTGTAGAGTGGTTTTAACTTTCGAGTTAAAGGCATAATTCTCCAGGACTGCTGAGCATAGTTACTACCCATCAGACTTTACATCTATTGGCATTCTCATATACCATTCAGTAGTTGGATAATGGAGGGTGGCTTGAAATAAATTGACTATGTGGACTTTAGGGTTTGCCATGCTTTTCATAATACGAGGTAGGAGCACTTAATCTTTCCCAAATATCATAGAATTATGAGGCATCCAAGATCCACTTAAGGGATTGACCAACTGCATCATCATCCGCCAGTGCTACGACGGGTTTTGGGTTAGAGAAAAATCCGGCTAGTGATTCGACTGGTGGTAGAGGCCTAACTCTTAGGCTACCCATGATGCGTCTTAACCTTCTTCTCTCTCACTTCTAACTTCATATGCAAGAGATCAAGTGTTAGTACATTTCTAGGGTGTGGCTTTGAGCCTTACCTTCCTCCGTTTGTCAAATTGAATGTATGAATGGATGAATGAATGAATGAATGAATGCATAAAGGAAAGAATGAGCATATAATTATATACAGGTTTTGGGAACATTGGGTGTGTGTTAATTGCTCGTGGAACAATAAGCTAGGGTTGTTTATGATATTCATGGAATGTTACTCACATATGGTCTAAGGATCAGAGATTTGAATCAAATTAGGTTTGACTCGATGGTTAGTTGAATTTAGAATGACTATAATAGTTGGGTGGCTCACTAGCCGAGCTTGGATTGATTTTATGATCAAATGGGTTGACTCGCTGGTCATCCGAGGTTGACTCTATGGTCTAAGGTGAGTTGACTCACTCGTCACTCAATGATTGACTCTATAGTTTAAGGTAAGTTGACTAAATGGTTGACTCTTTGGCTAAAGGTGAGTTGACTCGCTGGTTGACTCGGTGGTCTAAGGTCAATTGACTCACTGGTCACTCGAAGGCTGATTCTATGGTCCAATGTGAGTTGACTCATTGGTCACTCAATGGTTGACTTGGTGGTCTAAGATGAGTTGACTTGCTGGTCACTCGAAGGCTAACTCTAAATCAAAGGTGAGTTGATTCATCTATCACTCGATGGTTGACTCGATGGTCTAAGGTGAGTTGACTCGTTAGCCACTCGAAGGCTGACTCTATGGCCATAGGTGAGTTAACTCGATGGTCACTCGGTGGTTGACTGTATGGTCAAAGGTGGGTTGACTCACTGGTCACTCGAAGGCTGACTCTATGGTCAAAGGTGAGTTGACTCGTTGGTCATTAGATGGGGTTTGTATGTTTTGGCTTACGTGTAAAGCCTTGGTGGACTAAATGATCTGGGTTACATTAGATTCCTATGACTAAGGAAGCAAAATGGTATGTCACAAATCAATGTCATAGCTGTATCAAGATGTGGTTAGTTTTCAGACAATCGTGATGTTTACGATGTTTTTAGGTTTATTTACATTTAATAAACCTGCACATGCAGGAAATGGTTAGATCGTGCCTACCAACCTTATAACTAGTTCTGGTTACTTCACTTTAAAGCCAATAGGGAGCTTAGCGGAGTCTGTTCACGTGCGTTCATGATTTTCGGGTAAACGTATGGGGGAGTGTCTATGGTTCATCTATATGCGGGTTTTGGTCTCAAGACTAGGTGCGATTGTGTACCCTACGCCTCTGAAATCCAGTGGCCCTAAGCGAACCAAAGGAACCTTTTCCACATATAATATACTCGGGTAGTCTTGCCCTTAAACGAAAGCCCTTTGTACGTTACGCAAAGGGTGGGATCAGATCCGTACCCCTGAAGCCCTAAAGCGAAATTGGAGATACTTCACCCAAGGACGCCTAAGTTGGTTTTTGGGTAATAGAATGCATACGTTGACGCAATCCTACAATTCGTTTAATGACATAATTTACCACATAAAACATAATTCCAAAATTTAATTTGAACAATATTTTAATTATTATGTCAAAAAGAAATTTTTATATAAATAGGTTTTTATAAAAATAATTAAGATCCACAACGGAGTTGCCACTATGAGCGAGCGAAATTTTGGGAGCACACAGGGTGCGATGCGTGGGGCTCGTCCGGTGCAGTTTGAAGAAACCGCAATATTGATTTTTGTAGGTGTGTACCTTTTTTATAATAAAACGGTTGATTATATTAAGGAGAAAAATGTGGCTTTTAATAAGCAAAAAATGTGATTATATTCAGTAGTATATATACACATTTAATTAAGAAAAGATATTTTCAAAATAAAGCATTTTACTTCATTTTAAAATCTAATAGAGTAGCCATCCAGTTCAGCTCCAATGAGAATTGTTGTATATTGATCCATGATGGGATTTTTATATCGAAAAGAAAATGAGATTTTGTCTCCGGACATAATAGGTACTCATATTGTTCAAATTATTTGGATTAATTTTGGAATTACATTTTATGTGCTAATTTTTGCTTTATAATGGCTTTATTTAATAAATAATTCAAGAATTAAAACGGGCATTATAATAGCATAATAAATTGATATTTTCAACCGAAATATTGGTAGAGTAATGGTAGTGTGATGTGTCTATTAGATACGATGTATGCCCTTAAGGCAATCACGGCGATGTGTCTTAATTATGTATTGGTACGAATAATTTATTTAATTAATAAATGCATTTATTCTTTTGTTTATATCAATGTGTTCATATATATTTTGACTGATTAAAATATATTCATTGACATCTTTGTAAAAATGTCTTTTACATAAACATATCATGAAGTGAGAGATATCATAGTGGGACTATGTTTAGTGAGACCTGCTTTATATGCAATTATGATTATGTCTAAACTACCCTAGTCATAGTTTCATCAAGGAAGGATATTGATGGAACAGTAAGACTAGCATGTGGTCAACTTTCTTGGAAAGGGTCTAAGAAGTTAACCTCCTAAAGACTGAAGGTAGTGCCTTGAGTTTGACACATGGATATATCTGGAAGATATATTGGAGACCGCAGTAAGATAAACACTTGGTATATATATATATATATATATATATATATATATATATATATATATATATATATATATATATATATATATATATATATATGTATTAGTATTTATCTTTATGCAATACCTTTGAGAATGTCCTCATACTTGCGATGCTAGTTACCTTGTGTGGTATTGTTGCTATACTTTGGGATATACCTATTCACTCATTAATTTAGGGTGCCACGTAAGATTATGGGTATAGTGATGACTACACGTTGGTAAGCTATGTAGTCAGAAAGAATCCATCGCTTTGTATATATTAAGGAGTTGTACCTGGCCACTTGTTGAAGTGATGATTACTATAAACCTCTAATCATAGTATGTGATTGATAGAAATAGTTTCTAGTCAAAACACATTATGGTAAAAAGTAATATACTTTGGTAACAAGTAAATAATTGGGATAGCTTGGAGCAATATCGCTATTGGTGGGTTAACACTTTAATTAAACCCAATAAACCAGATGGTACTAATATTAAAGAATGGAAGGAGTTCATCGCATTGGACAACTATTGCATAAACCATGATTAAGTCATAAGCACACACGATGTTCCGAGTAATGGGGGATGGTGGACCCTTGCTAGAAGTGTATTACAGTAGTTAAAGGTAATCAAGTTCTATTCACAGTCTAGTACCTCGAGCCAATGGTTTCAATAAAGCAAGGATTGGTTAAGCCTTAACAACTCAATACTATAGGATCCTATAAGGTTATACACATTGGACTTTCATCAAACTGAGTAATGAATTAATAGACTTGATCTACTACGAACATTAAATATGGGATGGATAAACTATTACCTAGTTAGACCAGAGAATTTATTTTGATCCGTAACTAATTTTATTAGGGTCATAATAAATTAAAGTATTGATTAAAATTATTAGATCATTTTTGGTTAAGCTAGATATTTATTTTGACCGGTAACTAATTTATTAGGGTCAAAAATAAATAAATATTGAATGAAGAGGAACTAAAAATTGTCTGTCTGGATTGCGAGGGTGGTACCCTGCATATTTGGGCCATGTATTAGTTAGATGCCGAGCCATTGGGATCACGGGCTATAGGCTGCATGGGATGCATGTGCTGTGGATAAGGGCATATAAGGCCAGCCCAAACAAGCGCTGCCCAAAGGCAGCACTTGTGGCCCAATGCCACCCGCGAGGCCCAACCCGCAGGACAAGGCAGGCTTGGAGAGCCTGCCTTATATGGCAGCAACCCAGCTTGCACAACAAACTAGGTTGGCTTGGGTAGCACGTAGATCCCTTGGGATCCGCGTATTTGTCTGAGGGCGAGATGGGAATTTTCCCATCCTGCATTATATTTGGGGAGCCCTTGTTCACCCTATAAAATTTTTGCCCCTCCTCATTCTTCATATGTACCACTTCTTCCTATGAGCTCTCAGTTTAGATTCTAAAGCATTTTCTCAAGTCAACTTATAAGAATAAAATTAAGGAGTCCCTTTAGTCAATATCTCGGGTGGGTTTTTTAAGTGGTCTAGTAGCTACTCAAAACTCTGTGGTCCTTCTTTGAGGGAGGTTTCGGCTGGTGGGGTTCCTGTGGATACTCATAGAAGCTATCCTATACTTGGAGGCTTGTGTGAGAAGGTTCTGCTAAAGCACGCTTCAACTGGTAAGTCTTCTACATCTCTTTTAGTTATTAAGTCATTTTCTTTAAGCTTTTTTAGACTTAATAATTATTATGCTTAGGTTGTTTTGCATATTTAATTTATTTTATGCTTAGACTTTAAATTAGAGTTATAACATGCTTAGTCTAAAATATATTCAAGCCAGGATGTAATTTAGAATTATGGTACGCCTAGCTTTTGCATGCAAACCTCAGTAGGGAATTAATTTAGTTAAGGCTTTAATTAATCTATATGAAACTAATAGGAGTTCCTAGGGACAAGGGACAAAATTTCAAATTTCTGTTGAGCCAGTTATGGATGTTCAAAGTGACTGTCAGTTCCTCACACTAGTATCAGAGCCTGCCAATTTAGTGTATAATTAAGTTAGAAGAAAACTGAATTTTATTTTCTATACGAAATGATTTAAAGTTTATTAAATTATTTGGAACAATAGATGAACTTAGGGTTTCATTTCAAGGTTAGAAAAAGGATATGGATAATTACGAATAAGCCTGCTCAACTTTCTCAAAAATTATCAAACACTCAATAACTTATATAAATTCCAAGGGTTATAGATGCTTTCAATTTACATGAATTGAAAGACCGAAATTTATTAGTTCAAGAGGATCCATGGTCTTCAAGTTTTTCCCCATGTTTGTTCTGACAAGGATTGGACTTGGTGTCTACTTCTCATACGCACCTCTCCTACCTGGGAACCTATATCGGTGCAGGTTGAATTGACCAAGAGGGGATTAAATATGAACTGATTTATTTTCAGTATATAATATGGTGATTTTATATACTCTATAATAAAGTAAAAATATTAAATTATTGAATAAAAGTTTACAGGAAATGCAACATATATAACAAATAAAGAATGTTAATAATTTTGCACATAAATTAATTTTAAAATTCCCTATAAATTAACTCTAAAATTCCCTGAATTGATATAAATTATTATAAATATATCCATCTAATAAATCCTAGATTGGGTGAGATGTCTAACACCAATAAAATCCCAAAAATATAGTCTTCCTTACACAAATTTATAGTATGGCCTTTTTCGGCCATAAAAGTGTTACGCAAAGGATTCCTTTTTGTCTACATCTACCGGTTATAAAAATTGAGATAGGATCTACCTTAACAGGACTGGGTAGTCCACCATAAAATTAGGGCTACCCGCATAGCTGAGACATGTTCAAGGAGATGCTAATATAGGAGCACACGTCCCTTGGAGTTAGGAAACTTGAGCAAATCAGCAATTACATGCGATGCAAATGAAACGGGATTTCAACTACAACTTACTAATGTGGCTGGAGTCATAAAATTTGGGGTCATGTTAGACTAGTTGTAGATGTTGCCTACTTTGAAATTTAGCTAGACTAGACTTCCCGAATTCAATAGAATGAGCTATTGTAAATTTCAAAAAATATGGTAGGATAAATGTATTTAATTGAAAGTCCTTATATTAAATACATGTACTATAGACTAAAGTCTGAACAAATTTTTCTTTCTTACATCTTGGTTGAAATCTTTATTTAAATACAAACGTTCACATTGAAGACTAATTTTGATTGACTCAAGCTTCAAGGGTTTGTTTAGAAATGTGTGGATAGTCCTCAAAGCCTCGGGCTTGGCATGTACATTGTATAAGCCCAAATCTAAACAACATGATGCAAGAAATTTTGCTTAAAATAGATATGCATGAAATACATGAGGGAAACTAGGATACAACACCTTGGAGGTTGTTAACATCCCTGTTACCTTATGTAAGTAGTTGGTAGGAGACACAGATAAACATCAAGTCAGATGTTAGGATCCATGTTACCTTAGCTAAAAGGGCATCATAAAAACATGGACTTCAAAGTCTATATATTTACATCATAGAGAAAGGATTTTCTAGGGTGGAAATCTTGAACCAAAATATTTTCATAAAAATTGGTAGGATCAATTAGTAATAAATTTAAATGGTTCATATCTTAAAGAAGTAAAGAACACATGGTGTCTGGTTTTGAAGTAGGATAGAGCAGAGTGAAGAGAAAAGTAAAAAGAATACTAAGAGATTTGTCTAGGAGACAAAATGATTGTTTTCAATATGAAATATTGGAAGCAAGATCTTCATTTCAATATGGGATACTGGAAATAAGATGACAATGGCTAAAGTCTCATAGCATGAGAAGAGGAGGCCTGAAACTTCCACTTTAAGATGTTTAATATTGAGAAATTATGCATCTTAACAGAATTCCAAATTGGTATGGAATACCTAATGAGATTCACATATCCATATGAAGGTATAAATATTAATGAGAAGTAGAGGTTTGGCAAAAGGAGAGTTGTACCTATGGAAAGTGTGATCCAAGAGTAGCATGTCGAAATACAATAATTTCAAAGATTAGATCATGTTAAGAAAGGTCCCGAAAGATATGGCTTTATCATCATGGATGATAGGGAACTATATCTCATGTATAATAATGAACCAAAAACCTTTGATGAATCAATGAAAAGCTCAGATTCTGATGACTGGCTTAAAGCCATGAAATCCGAAATGATTCAATGTATGAAAACCAAGTTTGGAATTTGGTCGTTGCACTGGAAGAGATTAGACCCATTGGGTGCAAATTGGTCTTCAAGAAAAAGACCGACAAGGAATGTAATGTTATTACCTATAAGGCAAGGTTGGTTGCAAAAGATTATAGTCAACTTGAAGGTATTGACTATGATGAAACTTTCTCACCGGTAGCCATGATTAAATCCATCAAAATACTCTTCGCCATTGCTACTCATTATGATTATGAGATCTGGCTGATGGATGTTAAAACAATATTCCTGAATAGGGATTTGGATCCAGATGTGTATATGACACAACCTGAGGGTTTTACATCTCAGCATGGCTCAATGGTTTGCAAAATGCAAAGGTCCATTTATGGAATTAAGTAAGCCTTCAGAAGTCGGAATATTAAATTTGATCAAACATTCCTTAAATTGGATTTCTCTCCAAACAGTAATGAGCCTTGTGTTTATAAGAAGGTTATTGGGAGTGCAGTCATTTTCTAAGTATTGTATGTTGATGACATTCTACTAATAGGAAACATCATTTCTCTTCTTCAAAGTTATAAAATATGGTTGTCAAGAAAGTTCTCCATGAATGACCTTAGAGAAGCAGCATTTATACTAGGTATATAGATCTATAGAGATAGAGCTAAGAGGCTGTTAGGTCTTTCTCAAAGCACATATATAGATAAGGTATTGAATAGGTTCAACCTTGAGCATTCGAAGAAAGGATATATCCCGATATCAAAGGGAGTAAACCTGTCTAAGATTGAGTGCCCGAAGACAACTCAAGAAAGAATGTGCATGAAGGATATACCCTATGCATCCGCAATAGGATCCATCATGTATGCTATGTTATGTACTAGGCTAGATGTCTCTCAAGCTTTGAGCATTATGAGCAGATATCAATAAGATCTAGGTGAAAAGCATTGGATGGCCATCAAGGCAATTCTTAACTAGTTGAGAAGGACTAAAGATAAGGTCTTGATATATGGAGATGGTGACCTCACAATTGCAGGTTACACTATTGCGAGTTTCCAATCTGACAAGGATGACTTTAAGTCTCGGTCAGGTTATGTGTATGTATTGAATGGAGGGGCAGTATGTTGGAAGGGTTCTAAGTAAGAAAATACTGCTGATTCAACCATAGAATCTGAATACATTGCTGCCTGTGAAGTAGTAAAAGAAGCTGTGTAGTTAAAGGGATTAAATTGTGATCTCGGTGTGGTGCTTGAGATTGTTGATCTAATTACTTTGCATTGTGATAACAATAGTGCTATAGCTCAAACAAAAGACCCACAGTCTCACTAGAAAAAAACATGTATCTAGAAAGTATAATATAATCAGGGAAATTGATGATACTAAGATGATAAGATTGTAATATGTCCCCACTGATCAGATTCTTGCGGATGGTCTGACAAACCCATTGATGCAAATAAAACATGGCCAGCATGTGAAAGCATATAGATTAAGATATATGGCTAATCGACCTTATTGCAAGTGGGAGTTTGTTAGATATGATATATGCCCTTAAGTAAATTAGGACTATGTGTCTTAATTATGTATTGGTATGATTAATATATTTCATTAATAAAGGCATTTATTCTTTTATTTATATCGATGTATTCATATATATTATGACTGGTTAAAATATATTCATTCATATTCATTGATATCTTTGTACAAAAGTCCTTGACATAAACATAGCATAAAGTGAGAGATATCATAGTGGGACTATGTTTAGTGAGACATGCTTCATGTGCAATTATGGTTACGTCTAAACTATCCCTAGTTATAGTTTCATCAAGAAAGGATATTGATGGAACAATAACACTAGCATTTGATCAACTTTATTGGAAAGGGTCCAAGTAGTTAACCTCTTAAAGACTGAAGGTGGTGCCTTGAGTTTTACACATGGATATATCTGGAAGATATATTGGAGACCATAGTAAGATAAACACTTGGTATATATATATATATATATATATATATATATATATATATATATATATATATATATATATATATATATATATATATATATATATATATATATATATATATATCAATGTGTTAGTGTTTGTCTTCATGCAGTAGCTTTGTGAATATCCTCATACTTGAGATGCTAGTTACCTTGTGTGGTATTGTCACTATACTTTGGGTTAGACCTATTCATTCATTAATTTAGGGTGCTATGGGTGATTATGGGTACAGTGATGACATCATGTTGGTAAGCTAAGTAGTCGGAAAGAATCCATTGCTCCAGATATATAAAGGAGTTGGACCTGGCCGCTTGTTGAAGTGATGATTACTATAAACCTCTGATCAGAGTATGTTATTGATAGAAATGGTTTCTAGTCAAAACACATTATGGTAAAAAGTAATATAATTTGGTAACAAGTAAATAACTGGGATAGCTTGGAGCAACCTCGCTATTGGTGGGTTAACACTTTAATCAAACCCAATAAACTAGATGGTACTAATATTAAGGAATGGAGGAGTTCATCACATTGGACAACTATTGCATGGGGATGGTGGACCCTTGCTAGAGCCATACTAAAATGGTTTAAGGTAATTGAGTTCTATTCACGGTCTAGTACCCCGAGCCAATGGTTCCTATAGAACAATGATTGGCTAAGCCTTAACAACTCAATACTATAGGATCCTACAAGGCCACACACATTGGACTCTCATCAGACCGAGTAAAGATTTAATAGACTTGATCTATTATGAATATTAAATATAGGATAGATAAACTACTACCTGGTTAGACCAAAGTGTTTATTTTTACCGATAACTAATTTTATTAGGGTTATAATAAATTAAAGTATTGAATAAAATGATTAGATCATTTTTGGTTAAGCTAGATATTTATTTTGACCAGCAAATAATATGTCAGGGTCATAAATAAATAAATACTGAATGAAGAGGAACCATTGCCGGACTAGAATGCGAGGGTGGGACCCTCGGCATTTGGGCCACGTAGGCATTAGAAGCCTAAAGCCTAAGTGGGCTGCCTATGCCATGTGAGCTATTGGGCTTGCGGGTTATAGGTTGTGTGCGATGCATGTGCAGCGCACACGGGTGAACAAGGCCAGCCCAAACAAGCACTGCCCAAAGGCAGCGCTTATAGCCCAATGCCACTTGAAAGCTGGGCTCATGGAAAGTCTCGCAAGGGCTAGCCCATGGGACAAGGTAGGCTCATAAGCCTGCCTTGTATAACAAAAACCCAGCTTGTGGAGGAAGCCAGGTTGGCTTGGGTAGCATGCGAATCCCTTAGGATCCCCATGTTTATCCAAGGGAGGGATGGGAATTTTCCCATCCCGCATTATATTCGGGGAGCCCTTGCTCCCCCTATAAAATGCATGCTCCTCCTCATTGTTCATACACACCACTTCTTCCTATAAGCTCTCACTTGAGATTCTAACGCATTTTCTCAAGTCAACTTAGAAGAATAAAATTAAGGAGTCCGTTTAGTTAATATCTATGGTAGGTTTTAGAGTGGTCGAGCTGCTACTAAAAACTTTGTCGTTCTTTATTGAGGGAGGTTTTGGTTGGTTGGGTTCGTGTGGATACTCATATAGTCTATCCTGTACTTGGAGGCTTGTGCGAGAAGGTTCTGCTAAAGCACGCTTCAAATGGTAACTCTTCTACTTCTCTTTTAATTATGAAGTCCTTTTCTTTAAGCATTTTTACACTTAATAATTATTATGCTTAGGTTGTTTTGCGTACTTGATTTATTTTATGCTTAGACTATAACTTAGAGTTATAAAGTGCTTAGTATAAAATGTATTTATGCTAGGATATAATTTAGAATTATAGTACGCCTAGCCTATACATGCTAACCTAAGTAGAGAATTAATTCAGTTAAGGCTTTAATTAATTTATATGCAACTAATAGGAGTTCCTATGGATAAGAGACAAAATTTTGAATTTCCACCGTGCCTGTTATGCATGTTCAAAGTGACTGTCAGTTTCAAATAGTGTGGTGGTTGAAAATATGCGAATTTCACTTGGTGCCTTACGGCGGGGTCCACTGGGGGTTTGTTTGATTTAGGCGTGATGGAACTATTGTAGTTCAAGTTTGCATATTTAGACCAATTTTATGAATAAAAGAATCGAGACCCAAGTTGTCCATTTGGGAAAGAGTTTTAGTATTGTTCCCATTGGGCGGGAGACTCATACCTTTTGGATCAGAGATTCGGGTATCGGATGAGTCACTTATTTCTCATTTGGTTAATTCAAAATTACATTCGCTGCGTGAAACCATTTTCTTTTCCTCATTAAGGGAACTATTACGGAAATCCTATTTTTCTAAACTCTTTCATGCACGATTCATGCTTTCAACAGTTTATAATAAAGCACAAGAAATAAAGGGGGAATAAAAATTGCAATTGAGGAAAAATGGGGTAATTTAAAGGGAAGCTATACATTTGTTCTAAGTTATAAGACAAAATAAATGAATTCGCATGCATCCACAAAGATTAACATAGTTTATGGCACATCATAAGTTAGCATTTTATTAGGAAAAAAATGTGATTATGCTAGCATGGTGGTTTTGCGATCGATAGTGCCCGGGCGGCTTCTAGGATCAAAAAGAAATAATGGGTCTTCAACACATTTTGTTATGAAAACACATTTTTAACTTTTTATGGGTCGATTTACCAGATTATTAGTGAAATCGATTGCATGGCAAATGGCGATGTTAGGTTCATTTTACAGCTCAATGGAGAAAATGACATTCTACCTAAGGGGACAGTACCCATACGAATGAGGGACACCCGTACGGCTACAAGAGGGACCCGTATGGGTATGGGCGCCCCTAACGAGTCTTGTTTGGACCTAAATAGAACCGCATTTTAGCCTCGATTAAAATTGATTTATAGAAGAAGAACAAATTAAAATGGGATTTCCTTTTATATGGGTATGGCGCATCGGGATAACCACCATAGGAGCATAGAGTCCAGGTAAAGTAGATGATTGAATGATGGATTTAGGACTTTTTTGGGGGGTGTTTGTGTGGATGGAAACTAGCTCAATCCTAGTATGAAGCTAGAAAGAAATAAAATGTGGACAAAACCAAAGGGGAATGGTTTTCTCCTCATTTTTATCACTTCTACACCCCTTCTAAACCCTTTCTATTACTTAGAAAAATGCTGGTAAATTATAAAATAGTGTATGTAATGTTCTTGAATTGGCTCCCCTTGAAAGTGAGTCAAAATGCCCCTATTTACAGGAAAATCCCGTCTCTAAATGCAATAAATCTAATTTGTGGCCAATTTTGATCACTTATGGTATGATTACAATAAGTCTAGCCTAATTGGCCGGAGGTGGCACCTATATAGGTGGGGAGGACCCGTACGGGTCCCTCGGAGGTGTATGAAGATGTGGGGCCATATGGGTTAACCCATGGACACGTACTCCTAGGTTTGACCCATACGGGTCCCCAAAGGTAGTCTAGGTCTCCAAACTCTAGCTAAACTCATCTTTGTTGTAGTAGGAACACCTCTAATGGATAACACCTGTAAAAGATTGCATTATCTAGCTCTCATCAATGTTTTATGAGAAGGACTGTTAAAATCTACTGCTCACAGACTGCCACACGTGGGATCACTGCATATACATCTGTATGATCTCACGCTCTGAGCAGGGGTTTAGAAATCATACGTGAGGTGATGATGTGGGTGGGTTTCTTTCTTGGGGCAAACTCTTTTCCTTTGCTGTGTTAGGCTTGTTGTATGCCCTAGAGTCAATTAGGGCGATATGTCTTAGTTAGTTTTATTTGTACGAACAAAGTTATATTGATAAAGGCATTCTTTTGCTATATCAATGACTATGAAAATATATTTTAACTGGTTTAGAATATATTCATTGATGTGTTTATGAAAGTTCATGACATAATCATAGCATGAATTACAAGGGCATAGTGAGACTATGTTGGTGAGAACTGGACATTGATGAATATGGATAGACTAGCATGTGTTGTTTCTTGAATTTGATTCTGAGTAGCATATCTCCAGTGATTGAGGGTGGTACCTTAGGTTAACACATGAATGTATTCAGGGAGACACATTGGAGATCGCTATAAGACAACACTCGGTTTTATTTCTTTTATTCTTTATGCTACTTTTTTATGATTTAGTTCTTTTAACCTAGACATGATAACACTTAATCCTGTCTTGATTCACTGGATTCACATATTTATTTCCATCCATGTCCATGAGCTTGATTCCTCCCTTGCCAAGGGTCTTCTTGATCACAAATGGTCCTTCCCAATTAGGCCTAAACTTGCCCCTATCATTTATGTTGACTTGGCGCAGTTGTTTGAGAACTAGATCACCCACCTTGAGGGGTTGCTTTGGGCATCTGACTCTATTGTTGTAGGCTCAAGCCATATGCTATTGGTACATCTGTAGGTGGTTAAATGCCTTAAGTCACTTCTCATCTATTGCGTTCAACTGCTCATACCTAGTCCTTTCCCAATCTGACTCTTTCAACTGAGCTTCAAATGCCACTCGTACAGATCTTACTTCGGTCACAAAAGGCAAAATGGCTTCCATTCCACATCCTAGAGAAAAAGGCGTCTGATCTATGGGTGTTCTTATGCTGGTTCTATACCCCCAAACTGCAAATGGAAGTTTATCTGCCAAATCCCTATAGGTAGCCACCATCTTGGACAAAATTCTCCTGGTTGACTTGTTGGTAGCTTGAACTGCCCTATTAGCCTGTGGCCTGTATGGCGAAGATCTATGATGTTTGATGTTGAATTTTTCTAATAGCTCAGCTGTAGCCCCTTAAAATTGTACCCCATTGTTAGAGACCACATGATGCAGAATCCCATATCGAGTGAAAATGTGCCTCTCTATGTACTTGGCCATCTTCTTGGCGGTGATATTGGTCTAGGATTTGGCCCCCTCCCATTTTGAGAAATAATCAATTGCAACTACGATGAATTTGTGTCCATTGGTCGATGATGGCCAAATTTCACCAATTATATCTATCCCCCATGCCGAGAAAGGTAAAGTAATAGACAAATTGTGAAGTTTGATCGGGGGGTAAATGCCGTATATCCCCTTGAATCCGGCATTCATGATATTTTCTGACTTTGTCAAAGCAGTCGGCGTTCGTTGTGGTCCAAAAGTACCCCATTCTCTCAATCTTCCTAGCCAGAGCCATTCCATTCATGTATGGTCCAAAATCCCCTGCGTGAACCTAGGTCATGACCTTTTCTACCTCTTCCTCTGTCAAACATCTCAACCGTAACCCCTCTTCAGTCCTCTTGAAGAGATCTTCATCTATAAGCCTGAACTGTGGTGCTATCCTTCTTATAGCCATACGATCTAAACTGGATGCCCCTTCAGGGCATCTTCCTTTTCTTAGGAATTCTTTAATGTCGTCATACCAGCAAGCCCTTTGCTCTTCAACAATCATAACTCAAATTTTCTCATGAAACAGGGAACGAGAGGTTTCCATTACCAGAGGGCGAATGGGTTGAGTTTCTTCTCCTTCCCACATAGAGGCCAAGGTAGCTAGTGAGTCATCCATTTGATTCTCATCTCTTGGTACGTATTATAAGAAGCATTGACAGAATTGTACTAATAAACTCCAAACTGCCTCCACATATGGCCTAAGCGATTCTTCATTGATTTCCCACTCTCTAATTACTTGTTTTATCACTAGCGTAGAATCACCAATGACCTTCACTTCTTTTGCCCATTTTTCAGTAGAGCATCAAGGATAAAGAGATAAGCTTCATCTTCGGCTCCATCATTGGTGACAGGAACTCAAGGCATTTACTTAATGGGATAACCTCACCTTGAGGTGTAATGATAATCACCCTAAGGCCAGAACCCCTTTGATTCATGGCCCTGACGTAGTACATAATCCATTCAGCCTTCTTTACTTCCACTGTTGGAAACTACTCATTAGGAAACTTTAGATTCTCCACGTATTTAGATTCTATAGGTTGGCTTGCAAAGAATTCAGCCACTGCTCTCCCCTTGATTACTTTCTTCATGACATACTCAATATCAAACTCAGACAATAAAAGAAGCCAATGGGAGAGTTTCCCCCACCAAGGTGGGGGATTGGCAAAGATACTTCATTGGGTCTACCTTGGCACTCGCTTGGATTCTATAAGATTGGAAGTAATGCTCAACTTTTTGGGTAACCATACAATTGTCGTGCACGTCTTCTCTGTAATTGTGTACCGCATTTCATACTCCAATACCTTCTTACTCAACTAGTAGATAGCATGCTTCCTCTTATCATTTTAATGAAGGCCTAATGTGTGTGACCTTATAGGATCCTGAAGTATTGAGCTGTTAAGTCTTAACCAACCCATGTTCTATTGGAACCATTGGCTCGAGGTTCTAGACCATGAATAGAACTCGATTAACTTAAACAACTGTAGTACGCCTCTAGCAATTGTCTACCATCCCCCATTACTTGGAATGTCATTTGTGCTTATGACTTAATCTAGGTTAATGCAATAGTTATCCAGTGCGATGAACTCCTTCCATTGTTAAATATTAGTACCATCTGGTTTATAGGGTTTGGTTAAAGTGTTAACCCACTAATAGCAAGGTTGCTCCAAGCTATCCCAGTTATTAACTTATTACCGAAGTATATTACCTTTTACCATAGTGTGTTTGACTAGAAACTATTTCTATCAAACACATACTCTGATCAGAGGTTTATGGCATTCATCACTTCAACAAGTGGCCATATATAACTCCTTAATAAATCCACAGCGATGGATTCTTTCCGACTACATAGCTTACCAACGAGCAGCCATCACTATACCCGTAATCACCCCTGACACCCTAAATTGATGAGTGTATAGGAATGACCCAAAGTACATCAATGGACCCACACAAGGTAACTAGCATCTCAAGTATGAAGATATTCGCAAATCTTATTGCATGAAGATAAACACTAACACATTGATATATAAACCAGTGTTTACCTTAGTGCAGTCTCCAATATATCTCCAAGATATATCCATGTATCAAACTTAAGGCACCACCTTCTATTCTTAGGAGATTGACTGCTTGGACCCTTTCTAAGAAAGTTGACCACGCACTAGTCTTTCCGATTCATCAATATCCTTTCTTGATGAAACTATGACAAGGGATGGTTTAGACATAATCATAATTGCATATGAAGCTAGTCTCACTAAACATAATCCAACTGTAATTTCTCTGACTTCATGCTATGATACATCAAGGACTTTTGTATACATATATCAATGAATATATTTTAACCAGCCATAATATATTTACAAGCACATTAATATAAACAAAAGATTAAATGCCTTTATTAATTAAACAGATTATTCGTACCATTGCATAATTAAGATATATCTCCCTAATTACCTTAAGGGCATACATCATATCTAACAAAATCCCACTTGCATTAAGGCCAATTAGCCATATGTCTTAATCCATATTCTTTAACCTACTATTCATATTTGACTTGAGTCAATGGCTTCGTCAGACCATCCGCGAGGTTTTGATCAATGGGTACATATTCTAGTCTTATTATCTTAGTATCAATAATCTCCTTGATTATATGATACTTTCTGGATACATGTCTGTCTTTCTGGTGAGATCGTGGTTCCTTTGCCTGAACTATAGCACCATTGCTATCACAATACAAAGTGATTGGATCAACAACTTTAGGCACCACACCGAGATCACCAATAAATCCCTTTAACTAGACAACTTCTTTTGCTGCTTCACATGCAGCAATGTATTCAGATTCTATGGTTGAATCAGCAATAGTTTCTTGCTTGGAACTCTTCCAGCATACCACCCCTCCATTTAACACATACATAAAACCTGACTGAGACTTGAAGTCATCCTTGTCAGATCAAGAACTCATCCTTAGTCCTTCTTAAGTACTTAAGAATTGCCTTGATGGCTATCCAGTGCTTTTCAATTGGATCTGACTGATATCTACTTGTAAAGCTAAAAGCTTGAGAGACATCTGGCCTAGTACATATCATATCATACATGACGGATCCTATCACGGATGCATAGGGAATATCCTTCATGTGCATTCTTTCTTGAGCTGTCTTCAGACATTCAGCCTTAGATAGGTTAATCCCCTTTGTTATTGGGAGATAACCTTTCTTCCAATGTTTAAGGTTGAACCTATTCAACGCCTTGTCTGTATATGTACTTTGAGAAAGACCTAACGGCCTCTTGGATCTATCCCTATAAATCTTTGTACCTAGTATAAATGCTGCTTCACGAAGGTCTTTTATGGAGAATTTTCCTTACAACCATACTTAAACATTTTGAAGAAGAGAAATAAAATTTCCTATTAGTAGAATGTCATCGATATACAATCCTAAGAAAACGACTGCACTCCCACTAATGTAAACATAAGGCTCATTAATCTTTGGAAATAAATCCAATTCACAAATTATCTGGTCAAACCTTATATTCCAACTCTTGGATGCCTGGTTAAGTCCATAAATGGATCTTTGTAGCTTGCATACCTTTGAGCCATTCTGAGATGTAAAACCCTTAGGCTGTGTCGTATACACATCCCAGTCTAAACCCCATTTAGGAATGATGTTTTAACATCCATCTGCCAGATCTCATAATCATAATGAGCAGCAATGGTGAGGAGTATACTTATGGATTTAAGCATGGCTACCGGTGAGAAAGTTTCATCATAGTCGATACCCTCACGTTGACTATAACCTTTCACAACCAACCTTGATTTATAGTTAATTACATTACCGTCCATGTCAGTCTTCTTCTTGAAGACCCATTTGCACCCGATCGGTCTAACCTCTTGCGGTACATCAACCAAATTCCAAACTTAGTTCTCATACATAGAATCCAGTTTCGATTTCATGGCTTTTAGCCATTTATCAGAATCTGAGCTTTTCATTGCTTCATCATAGGTCCTTGGTTCATCATTCTCCATAAGATATAGTTCTCTATCATCAGTGATGATAAAACCATATCTATCAAAACCTTTATGAACACAACCTGATCTTTGCAATGATTGTGTTTCGACAGGTTGTTCTTAGATCACACTTTCCTGTGTATCTAAAATGGGATCAATCAGCTGATTATCTATTTCTTCCAATTAAACTTCTAGTTCAATATTGGTCCTACCGACTTTTGCAAGTAAGTGTTCCTTTTCCAAAAAGTGAGCACTCCTAGACATAAAAACCTTTTCTGCTTCGGGTGGGTAAAATAAATATCCAATTATTTCCTTCGGATATCCAAGGAATAGACTCTTGTAAGATTTAGCGCTTAGTTTATCTGACGCTATCCTCTTTACCATAGTAGGACAACACCTTACTCTCAAGTGACTTAAAGATGGCCTTTCATAAGGTGTAGAATCAACTGATTTAGAGGGCGCTCTATTTAATACATAAACTGCGCTCTCTAGTGCATATCCCCAAAAGGATTTACTAAGATCTGTATAGCTCATCATGGACCAAACCATATCTAATAAAGTCTGATTACTCCTTTCAGACACTCCATTATGCTAGGGCTTATAAAGAGGGGTCCACTGGGGAACTATCATAATCCTGAAACTCTTGACTTAAGTACTCTCCACCTCAATCAGATTAAAGTGCTTTAATACTCTTCTCAAGCTGTTTCTCTACTTCAGTTCCAAATATTTTGAACTTTTCAAAACTTTCAGATTTGTGTTTCATTAAGTACAGCTAACCGTATCATTAATAATCATCAATAAAGGTTATGAAGTAGGAGTATCCTTCTAGTGCCTGAACTCTCATTGGACCACACACATCAGTATGTATAAGTTCCAGTGTACTTGTGGCTCGTTCACCCTTTCCTTTAAAGGGCAACTTTGTCATTTTTCCTCTTAATCAAGGTTCACAATCACCATAAGACTCCAAGTATATTGGACCCAAGTCACCTCACTTATGCAGCTTGGTTAATCGATCCTTGTTTATGTGGCCTAAACGACAATACCATAAGTACAAGGAATTCTCCTTATCTAATTTTCTCTTAGCATCGTTTATATTGAGAATATGATTTTGTAATGATGAAATATCATTTGTCATATTACAATAAAATTTCATTCATAACTTTGATAATACCTTTTATCAAATTGGAATAAAATTCCATCCCCTATGAAGCAGGAAACAATATTTTATAATGATAATTGAATTTCACTTTTACAAATTTTAGCAAAATGGAAGTTTCAAGTTCCTACATCAATAGCAGCCATCAAGCTCTAATGATTTTCCGCAGGTACAACTCTCCTTTTGCCAAAACTCTACTTCTCAACAATATCTAAACTATCGTATGGATATACGATTCTAATTAGGTATTCCATACCAATTTGGAATTTCCTTGAGATGTAAGAATTCTCAATATTAAACATCTTAAAGTGGAAGCTCTAAGCCTCCTCTTCTCATGCTATGAGACTTTAGCCATTTTGATCTTATTTCCAATATCCTATATTTAAATGAAGATCTTTTTCCGATATTCCATATCGAAAATAATCATTTTGTCTCATAGACAAAATTTTCAGTATTCCTTTTACTTTTCTCTTCTTTCTACTATATCCTGCTTCAAAACTAGACACTATCTGTGTCCCTATACTTCTTTGAGATATGAACCATTTAAATTTCTGACTAATTGGTCCCACCAATTTCTATCAAAATATTTTGGTTCAAATTTTTCACCATGGAAAATCCTTTCTCTAAGATGTAAAGACATAGACTTTCAAGTCCGTGATTTTATGATGCCCTTGTAGCTAAGGAAACATGGATCCTAACATCTGACTTGATGTTTAACCTTGTCTCTGACTAGTTACTTACATAAGGTAATAGGGATGTTAACAACCTCAAAGGTGTTGTATCCTAGTTTCCTTCATGTATTTCATGCATATCTGTTGTAAGCAGAATTGCTTGCATCATGTTGTTTAGATTCGGGCTTATACAATGTACATGCCAAACTCAAGGCCCTGAGGACTATCCTCACATATCTAAACAAACCCTTTGAAGCTAGAGCCAATCAAAATTAGTTATCAATGCGAACATTTGTATTTAAATAAAGATTTCAACGGAGATAGAAGAAAAGAATTATTGTTCAGATATTAGTTTTAGTATATGTATTTAATATAAGGTCTTTTAATTAAATACATTTGTCCTACTATTTTCTTCGAAATTTACAATAGTCCATTCTATTAAATTCGGGAATTTTAGCCCACCTAAATTTCCTAGTAGGTAGCATCTATAACTAGTTTATTATGACCCCCAATTTTATGAGTCAAGTCATATTAGTAAGTAATAGTTGGAATACCATTCCGTTTGCATCGTATGCAGTTGCTAATTCATTCAAGTTCCCTAATCCCAAGGGACGTGTGCTCTTATTTTAGCATCTCCTTGAATATGTCTTAGTCCTACGGCTAGCCCCCAATTTTATGGTGGAGTACCCAATCCTGCTTAGGCAGACCCTATCTATATTTTTATAACCGATCAATGTGGACTAAAAGGAACGCTTTGCGCGACACTTTGATAACCCAAAGAGACCGTATTATAAATTTGAGTAATGAAGACTATAACTTGCCTTAACATATTTACTTTGAGATTTTATTGGTGTTAAACGTCTCACCCAATCTAGGATTTTATCAGATGAACATATTTATAATAATTTATATTAATTCACTGAATTTTAGAATTAATTTATAAGTTCCAACCTTAGGTGGGTTCAAGCTTTTTATTATAATTATTCCATCAACCTAGATTATATGCAAAATAATTAACACTTTTATTTATTATATTTATATTGCATTTCCTTCAAGCTATTATTCAATAAATTTAATTTTTACTTTGTTATAGAAACATGTATAAGCACCATCTTATATACTAGAAATAAATTAGTCCATTTCAATCTCTCAAGTTAATTCGAGTTGCACCTATATAGGTTCCCAGGTAGGAGAGGTGCCCTTGAAGTGAGTAGACACCAAGTCCAATCCCTAGCCAGAACAAATACGGGCACAAAATCGAAGACCAATGGATCCCTTTGAACTAATAAATTTCGTTCTTTCAATTCATGTAAATTGGAAGCATCTATAACCCATGTAACTTATATAATTTATTGAGTCTTATATAACTTGAGTAAGTTGAGTAGGCTTATTCAAAATTATGCATAACTATTTTCTAACCGTGAAAAGAAAACCCAAGTTCATAGATGTTGTACCAAACAATTAAATAAATAAATCATTTCATATAGAAAATAAAATTCAGTTCGCTTCTAACTTAATTATGTTCTAATTAGGCAGGCTCATGATACCATTGTTGGGAACTGACATTCAATTTGAACATGCATAACAGGCACGGCGGAAATTCGAAATTTTGTCCCTGTCCCCAATAACTCCTATTAGTTGCATATAAATTAAATAAAGCCTTAACTAAATAATTCTCTACCTAGGTTAGTATGCATAGGCTAGGCGTACCATATTTCTAAATTATATCCTAGCATAAATATTTTATATTAAACATGTTATAACTCTAAGTTATAATTTAAATATAAAATAAATTAAGCATGCATTATAACCTAAGCATAATAATTATTAAGTCTAAAACGCTTAAAGAAAAAGAGCTAATAATTAAAATAAAACATACCAGTTGAAGCGTGCTTTGGCAGAACCTCCTTGCACAAGTCAAAGTATAGGATAGCCTCTATGGGTATCCACACGAACCCCACCAAGGAGCATTGAGTAGTTTCTAGACCACTCCAAAACCACACCCGAAAATATAAACTAGAGATGTTCAAGTTATTCTTGAACTTGGTGAAATTTAGAAAGGAGAAATGAAGCTCTATTTATAGGGGAAGCAAAGGCTCCCCGGATTTAATGCGGAATTAATGCTGATTTAATGGGAGATTAAATGCGTGAGTAATTGCCAATTTAAACACAAGATTTAAGATCTGAATTAAATCCAATTTAAATATATATATTAAATCCAATTTAAATACATAATTTAACTGCTGCATTATATCCATTTTAAATATATGTATTAAATCTAATTTAAATACATAATTTAACTGCTGCATTATATCCAATTTAAATATATGTATTAAATCTAATTTAAATACGTAATTTAACTACCGCATTATATATAATTTAAATATATGTATTAAATATAATTTTCACACATAATTTAGCCGCTGCATTATATCCAATTTAAATATATGTATTAAATCAAATTTAAATACATAATTTAATTAATTCTCCTCTCTTTTATTTTATTACCCTAATAAAATTAGTTACCGGTCAAAATAAATTATTGTTCTAACAAAATAATAATCCAATTATCATTATGTCAAATTTTTGAAATAGAATAAATCTATTAATTCTTTACTCAATCCGATGAAGGCCCAATGTGTGTGACCTTATAGGATCCCTAAGTATTGAGCTGTTAAGACTTAACCAACCCTTGTTCTATTAGAACCATTAGCTCGAGGTTCTAGATCGTGAATAGAACTCAATTACCTGAAATGATTGTAGTACGCCTCTAGCAAGGGTCTACCATCCCTCATTACTCGGAACGTCATTTGTGCGTATAACTTAATCCCGGTTAATGCAATAGTTATCCAGTGCGATGAACTCCTTCCATTCTTTAATATTAGTACCATCTGATTTGTAGGGTTCGTTAAAGTGTTAACCCACAAATAGCAAGGTTGTTCTAAGCTATCCCAATTATTAATTTGTTACCGAAGTATGTTGTCTTTTTCCATAGTGTGTTTGACTAGAAACTATTTCTATCAAACACGCACTCTGATTAGAGGTTTACAACAATCATCACTTCAACAAGTGGCCAGGTACAACTCCTTAATTTATCCGGAGCGATGGATTCTTTCCGACCACATTGATTACCAACGAGCAGTCATCACTATACCCGTAATCACCCGTGACACCCTAAATTAATGAGTGTATAGAAATGACCCAAAGTACAACGATGGACCCACACAAGGTAACTAGCATCTCAAGTATGAGGATATTCGCAAAGCTTATTGCATGAAGATAAACACTAACACATTCATATATACACCAAGTGTTTACCTTACTGCGGTCTCCAATATATCTCCTAGATATATCCATGTGTCAAATTTGAGGCACCACCTTCAGTCCTTAGGAGATTGACTGCTTGGACCCTTTCCAAGAAAGTTGACCACATGCTAGTCTTTCCGCTTCATCAATATCCTTTCTTGACGAAGCTATGACTAGGAATAGTTTAGGCATAATCGTAATTGCACATGAAGCAGGTCTTACTAAACAGAGTCCAGCTATAATTTCCCCGAATTCAAGCCATGATACGTCAAGGACTTTTGTATACATATATCAATGAATATATTTTAACCAGCCATAATATATTTACAAGCACATCGATATAAAAAAATATTAAACGCCTTAATTAATTAAACAAATTATTCATACCATTGTATAATTTAGATATATCGCCCTAATTGCCTTAAAGGCATACATAATATCTAACATGGTATGGCGTATGCATCCTCAAATTACAACAATGCATGATGAAGTTAATTACAAGGGAATACAACACAACACATGCAAAACATGTCCTCTAACCTTATTCATCCCGTTGATTCTGAAGGTATTTTCCTTTGATTACCACGAGGATAACAAAGGGTGACCTAGTCTAATCTAACTGGAAAAAGGTACTTAGAGGATAAAATTCTATGGCTTTCGATAAGAATGATGTAGGGACATGTTGGATGTTGATGTAGAAGGTTTCCATCGCATCAGGCCTCTTTTGGAGGGAGATGACAATGAGTGCTCCACCCACTAGAGTGTCCCCAATTCCTGGTGGGCATGAGTGACACTTTCATGAGTTTTGTGTAAAAGTAGGTCACCCTAACCTAGCGCTAGAAGAAGAGAACATTTATTTCTAGAAAGAAGGAGGTGAGAAGATAAAGTGTAATAATTTTTCCAAATGATGAAGAAGGAAGCAGGTTGAATTAAGTAAATTATTTTCGGTGCTCATCTTAATCTTTTAAGCTTTTAAAACAAACCAAAATTTTGCAAGTTAAAAGATTATATCCCCAGCAGAGTCACCACTGTGAACTCTTGGTGGTTCAAGACATGTGGATCTCCCTTGGCGCCTTGCAGCAGGGTCCACTGGGGCGTTGGTTAGTTTAGTCGTGATAGAACCTTTTAGTTTAAGTTTGCACATTTTAACCACTTTTAATGAATAAAAGAATTGAGACCCAAATCTTGATACAAATGATGGAGTTGCCACACAAGTTGTCTCCTTGGGAAAGAGTTTGGTACGGTTCCCATTGGGCGGGAGACTCATACCTTTTGGATCAGAGATTCGGGTACTGGATGAGTCATTTATTTCTCATTTAGTTAATTCAAAATTACATTCACCATGTAAAACAGTTTTCTTTTCATCATTTGGTGAATTATTACAGAAATCCTATTTCTTTACACTCTTTCACACTCGATTCATGCATTCAACAGTTCATAATAAAGCACAAGTAATAAATGGGGGATTAAAATTACAACCGGGGGGAAAATGGTGCAATTGTAAGGGAACCTATACATTTGTTCTAAGTTATAAAACAAAATAAATAAATTTGCCTGCATCCACAAAGATTAGCACAGTTTACAGCACATCAAAAGTCAACATTTTGTTAGGAAAATTGTGATTATGTTACGTGGTAGTTTTACGATCGATAGTGCTTGGGCGGCTTCTAGGATCGGGAAGAAATAATGGGTCTTCAAAGCATTTTGTTGTAAAAATACATTTTAGCTTTTCGTGGGTTGATTTACCGGATTATTAGTGAAAATGATTGCATGGAAAATAGTGATGTCAGATTGATTTTGTAGGTAAAAAGGGAACATTGGGTTCTGCCTGGGGGCTAGTACCCATATGGGGTGGGTTGGGACCCGTACGACTACTGGTGAGGACTCGTACGGGTCCTGTCTGGTGCCAAGAAGAACTTTAATTGATTTAAGATGAAGAACAAGTACTAAAAAGTAGAAATGAACAATAAAATTGATAAGATGTGAGTCTTTTTGAAACTAAGGAGTGTACCTTTACGTCGTGAATCCACTTTAAAGTGATCCTTATATCGAGGGAGAGTCTGACCAAAGTAGATGATGAAATGATGATATTAAGACTCTTTTGGCGAGTATTTGTGTAGATAGAACCTCCCCCAAATCCTAATAATCAAAGCTAGAAATGAATAAAATGTGGACAAAACCTCAAGGAATGGGTTCTCTCCCTATTTTCTCCCTTCCATACCTCAACTATACCCATAAAAACTGCAGGAATTTTTTATGAATTGTTTTACTCTGAATTCTATTTCACTCCCCCTGAAAATGAGGTTAAAAGTCTTTATTTATAGGGGGAAATTGAGTCTGAAGGCAATAAATTGCATTCATGACTGATTTCCTCCGAAAATGGAAGGGATTACATGCCCGTGAGCACGAGATTTTACAGTCCCTCTTGTGAGACAATGATGACGTATATTCAAATTTTAATCCTCATTAAAAATTCATTTTGAATTTCTATTAACGTTTGAATTCCATTCAACTTGTCCAACTATGCTTCCGTGGAAGCTCAAACCGATGACTCTCACCCAAAGTGTCTCATCATACATTAAAATATCTCAAAATATCCCAAAATATATTAAAATACCCTAAATTTTTTTTAAAAACCAGCTTTTGACCCGCTTTCCCCCCTTTTCACCTTTTTCAAACTATGGGACTCGTTTGGCAGTCTGCCAGCAGGGGCTTGAAGCCTCCATGCTGTCGGCGATATCACTCATGCCGCTGGCCACCTGAACCATGCCGGCGGCGGTACGAGCCCCTGCAAGAAGACTGCACTTTTTGCTTTTTCTCGAAACCTGTTAGATAATTGCCAAAAGTGGTTTTTAGCTCCTTTTTTAGTCTTAAAACACCAGGAAGAGGGGGTTTGAAAGGGGGAAGATCAGTAGGGAAACTTGAGAGGTTTTAGAGTGAGAAAGAGTGATTTCAAAGAGAGAAAGGTTAGAAAAGGTAAGAAAATAGATTAAATCCGTGTTTTCATGGTTTTTCTTCATCTAATCTCTTAGGATAAACTTAAAATCTATAGAAATCCTAGGTTAAAATTAATCTAATGGGATTTTTAGAGACAAATATTGTTCAATCTTTAAATCACTACCCAAATCATCATTTTGAGCTTTCCGGAGGCGTCTTTGGAACACGAAGAGGTGGATTCATGACCCTGAGGTAAATTCTTGAGTCTTAAGAGCTCTTTGGCATTTACTCTTGCTGTTTGTTATGCTATTTGTTGTTTCGGGTTCATTTTTAGAGTTTTTTTTTGTCATTTTTGATCTTCTAAATATGTTTCTGCAGATTTTAAAACCACTGGTGGTATCGTTCATGCTGTCGCCGACTCCATTGAAACCATCGGCATGTGAAGGTGCCGGTGGCCTAACTCAGGCCACCGGGGACATCACCCATGTCGTTGATGACATCACCCATGCCGTCAGCAACATCACCCATGCTGTCAGCGACATCACCCATGCCACAGGAGGTATCACCCATGCCGGTGGCGGCATGAGCTTCTGGGTAGCCGCCCCGCATGTTGCCTTTGACCTAGATCTCTTTTTTTTTCACATGTACAGTATCACGATGGAATTCAGAATTCCCCGAAAATGGTCCCAACCCCATAACATGTGGCATTTTCACTAATAATTTGGTTAAAATAACAATCATGTCCAAAATGGACTTTTCCCTAAAATGGACTTTTCCTAGCTGGGGGCTCTGCCCCCAGGCCCCATCCTGGGCGCTGCCCCGGAACCCCGGGAGGGGCTACCACCCCTCAACCCCATCAGGGGCGTTGTCCCTTGACCCTGCTAGGGGTGCTGCCCCTTGAACCCTATAAGGGGTTGTCGCCCCTCAGACCCTGCTATCGGGGGCACCGCTATGTGTGATATATCTCGTACAATGTGCCATTTCTATGGTATCCTTTTCGTGTAGGTAGATTTAGGTTAGATGTATGTCTAGGCCTTCGGGTATTTTATTTATTGTATAGACAAACGTATAGGATTTGAATGCATTGTAATAATTTTTATTTATGCATTTATTTTTGGATGACTGTAATAATTTATTTATAGCTTTGATTGCTTGATAACGCACTAACAATATATAAACTGAAAACGTAATAAATAGGGTAGATTAAAACCGATTGAGAAAGAATGAAATCTTTTAACTTGGCCAATGTAAAATTGATAACATCATCCGAACTCAAAATCTCTACTTAAGGTATGGTCTACCAACCGGTGGGAAAATCATACCAAAATTTCCTGATTGAGCTAAACCGGGTGGCGACTCTATTTTAAGTACGGGGATTTTGATCTCGTATCTTTTGAACACTAAAATATGCAAAACCATTAATCTATCACATCATGCCCATTATATTATGGAGACCAATCCTCCAGCTCAGTTTCATAGCCCGTCCGAAATGTCATCCACTCAAAGTGGCAACTCTGCTAGGGATCAATCTCTTTAAACTTGAAACTTAAAATTTTCAATAAGTTTAAAAGATTTAGATGATGTATTGAATTCATTGGCCAATTTAAAACTTCATTCTTTCTTATAACATTTTATCCTTACGTGTGTAGTTTAGATTTATAAGGTTAGGGTGCCCCCTTTTTCCCGAGAAGCTCACGAAAGTATCACAAATGCCCTGTTTGGAATTGAGGAAACCTAGTGGGTGGATCACTCATTTTAACTGACATGTCAACTCCTATGATAGCACCTATTTAGGGAGTGGTTGAGTAACATGGAATTAAGGTAAATGAGAACCTTCTACATCAACAACCCTATACAAAAGCCACATTAGAAAAGCCTTAGCACTTATTCCCTTAGGACTACCAAAATAATAAAAAATAAATGGGACACAGTTCTTTGCCATTTACTGGCATTGAAGTTAACCTCCATCCTTTTTCAACGGCATTACATGGGAGTCATAAGGTCGAAAGAGGGACGTTTTCGTGTGCTATGTGCTACGTGCTCATGCATTACCCATGCATCGGCTTCAAGGACCTAAATCTCAATCAACTTACCCTTACTAATCTCCATTCATGGAAGAGGTTTAGTAACATCCGTGGGACTTCTTTTATTTCTCCGTTGAGTCAAAACAAATCATCGTGTATAAGAAGAGGTACAAACATCCCCCATATGTTGGAGGGATAAGTCTTCGTACCATCGCTAACCATATATATGTGCAGCCATAAGAATAAGCATGTCACACATCGATTACTAAACAAAAGGCATTCACACCATCCATAGCATTACACAACCCACTCTTGGTCTAACCTATAATTCATGATTCCGAGTAGTCTTCCTTCTAATTCGATTCTTTGCACCAGCCATGTCTCTTCTTTATAACAATGATGATGTTACACCACCCGAGGAGAAAACCAGTCCTACCTCTACCTCGAGAGAGGTTCCTCCACAATCCCTTAGCCATGAAATTCGCTACCATGGCCCAATTTATCAATTAGGATCTCTTCCAAAACACTATTTAGGAATAGATTCAAACAACTATTCAAGCGGCTGTTAGACAAGCCCTGGAGGACAAGAATTCTGATCGGGTTTTAGAAGACTCAGAATCAGAATGGGTTAATTTAGAATGGTTCAGCTCAGCTTCTATCAAACCCGACAGGGGCATAACCAGTCCAATTTGCTTAGCTTCCAATTAAGTCAGCTTCAACCCAATCTCAGCCAAGCATGTTCCAATTCGGTCAAAGTTCAAGCCATCTTCAAACCACAAAAACCAAGGCCTACGGCTTAAAGCTCAATCCTTTCCCTATTTGCCAATGATTTTGCTCACCGATTCTCAGGTTCTCCCAATGGATCGACCTAGCCAATAATACCTCCACTACTTTTCACTCTAAGTCCTCCTTAATGTATCGTAACACCTCAAGGAACAACTTACCCTCAAAACCCTTTTAATACCCAACTGGTATCTAGTCCCTAACTTGGCTTGCCACCTCCTTATCCATATGGCCAGTTTGGAGTCCACAACCAGATCATGCAATCTCCAGGCATGATACCTACAGTTGAGGCTACCTTGCACTAGTTAATAGTTCTCCAATCTAACGACCATGTCATGCAATCTCTGGGCATGACACTTGAAGTGGAAACTCTCATGCAACCGTCTTTATCTACTAACTCTGAATAGAGGAAATAAACCCAAGATTCAGTTCTTCCCTTGTTTTCCACTAGCATGTCCCTGACATTGGTCACTCCATCATAACTTGTGCAACTCGCATCCACAACGACACCCTATTTTGGTGTCGCACCCAAAGAGGCTGCCTACCCCGAAGACCAGTTCATTTCCCAACCAAACTTTTGTGAGAGAGCTAAGTGATCTCAGCCACTTCCAATGCAAGGAAACATTCCCTTCTTACATGACAAGGTCATACAACCTTCGAGCATAACACTTGAGAGTTTTCGATGATGTATGGGTCTCCCTTGGCGCCTGTGTGAGAGGCGGGGCCCACTAGGGTTGGTTAGATTTAGGCGTGACAAAACATTTTTAGTTAAATTTTGCACAATAAGCTAATTTTAATGAATAAAAGAATCAACAATACAAATGAGAGTTGCCACCCAAGTTGTCTACTTAGGAAAGAGTTTTGGTACGGTTCCCTCTATGAGGATTCAGGTATCGGAGGAGTCACTTATTTCTCATTTAGTTGATTCAAAATTACATTCACCGTGTAAAATCGTGTTCATTTTCCTTATTTGGGGATTTATAACATAAATCCTATTTTTCTACACTCTTTCACACTCGTTACATGCATTTACATATTACAGTAAAGCACAAGCAATAAATACGGGAATAAAAATTACAACTGAGGGAAAAATGGGGGAGTTGCAAGAGAACCTATACATTTGTTCTAAGTTATAAAACAAAATAAAAATAAATTCCCATGCATCCACAAAGATTAGCACAGTTTATAGCACATCATAAGTCAGCATTTCATTAGGAAAAATGTGATTATGTTAGCGTGGCGGTTTTGCAATTGATAGTGCCCGGGCGGCTTCTAGGATTGGAATGAAATAACAAGATCTTCAACGTATTTTGTTGTAAAAACACATTTTAACTTTTGTGGGTTGATTTACTGAATTATTAGTGGAAGTGGTTGCATGGAAAATGGTGAGTTGATTGATTTTAATCGATTGAAAATGAATTCTGGATTCTACCTGCAGCTGGTACCCGTATAGGTGGGTGGGACTCATACGACTACTAGAGAGGACCGATATGGATATGGTGTACCCGTATGGGTCTTGTCTGGTCCAGGAAGAAGCTTTGTTCAGTTTAACTTACAGATTAATGGACGAAAAAATGAATTAAAAATGGGATTTCCTTCCGTATGAGTATGGCACACCAATTTAATATCCTGAAGATACGAGGTACCAACAAGGCTAATACGGGTTAGGACTAGACTCGAAACAAGAAAATAAAAGGAGAAGATATAATAGAGGAGGTAGAGAATAACAATAATAAAATAACTAAAATGTGAGTCTGTGTGAAACTCAGGTGAGTTACCTTTGCGGTGTGAATCCACTTTGAGGTGATCCCTTTGCTGTTGAGAGAGTCTGGACAAAGTAGATGGTGAAATAGGACTATTTAGGTGGGTATTTGTATGGACATAACCTCCCCTAAATCCTAAAAATGAAGTTAGGAATGAATAAAATGTGGACAAAACCTCAAGAAATGGGGTTTCTCCCTATTTTATACCTCCTATACCTCCACTATACCTTTTCTATACCTATGAAAATTGCTAGAACATTACTATAATTTCTCTATAGTATATTCTTCAAATGAATTATGTGTGTTGAAATGGTGGGGAAAAGGCCTTGTTTATAGGGTGAAAATCAGGTCTGAATGCAATAAACCGCATTCAAGACATGCCTTTTCCTGAAATAGGTAAGAGATAGCTTTCAAAAGAGCCTGATCAGGCAATAAGAGGACTCGTATAGGTGTGGCCCTACTCATAAGAGTCCCCTTCAGGCATATGAAAGGAATCTACCTGTACAGGTCTACCAGTGGATTCGTACCACTAGATAGCACCCGTAGGGGTCCCTAAGGGCTGACTAGGTCTCCTAACTCCGACCAAACTCAACTCTACAGTAGTCAGAACACCTTTGTTGGACAACACCAGTAAGATGTTGCATTATATTGCTCTCATCATCATTTTGTGAGAATTATCATTAAAATCCAATGCTCACAGACTGTCCCTCATGGGATCACTATAGATATAAATCTATATGATCTCATGATATGAGCGAGGGTTTAGAAATTATACCTGAGGTGATGACATGAGCTAGTTTCTTTCTTTGAGGCGAACTCCCACCTAAGATGCCCCCTTGCTTGAGGCGAATGACTATCCTTTGCCGATGTGTATCCCTTTTCTAATGTGGATGACTTTCCTTTCCAATGCATAACCCTTTCCTGAGGCAGATGACTTTCCTTACCAATGTATATCCCTTTCCTGAGGCAGATGACTTTCCTTGCCAACGCATATCCCTTTCTTGAGGCAGATGACTTTCCTTGCTAATGCATATCCCTTTCCTGAGGTGGATGGCTTTCCTTTGCTATTGTATATCCCTTTCCTGAGGCAGATGACTTTCCTCGCTGATGCGTATCCCTTTCCTAAGGCGGATGACTTTCCTTTGCTACTGTACATCCTTAGTGACTCTACTGAGGAAGGTGTGTATCCTTTCTTAAGGCACATCGACTGTCTTGGCTGACGTATCCCTTTCATAAGGCAGATGACTCCCCTGCCTAGTGTATCCCTTTCCTAAGGTGGATCAATTTTCCTACTGCTAATGGTGTATCCCTTTCCTAAGGCGGATGACTCTCCTGATCGAAGGTGTGTCCCTTTCCTAAGGTGGATGAATCTCCTGCTAGGGGATATGAATAACCTAAAAAAAGAGACAATAATTGAACATTAAGTTACTCGTTATCTAAGCAAACACCTCTTTATTCATAATTGACTTTTTTGGAGACAAAAATATTTTTGCCCCTTCAATTAAGAATAAAGATGTGTGGATGAGATAAACTAAAAACTATGAGTGGGAAATGTCGGTTTAGCCGAATCACTGCTTATTTTTCTGTTGGGGAATGCCCCTAGAGTGGGTGCCCCTAGGGTCTTTGATGATGGGGGTATGCCCCTTGGCATATTCTACTATCGGGAGAGGGAGGTGGATGCCCCTAGATTGGTGGGGGGATGTCCCTATGATCTTACAATTCTGCTACTAGTGAATGGGGCGATACCCTAGGGATCTGATTCCTCTACTGGGAGATAATGGAATGCCCCTAGGTTGGTGGGGGGATGCCTCTAGGATTTGATGATCTCGCTATTGGGAAATAGGCTGATGCCCCTAAGACTTGATTCCTTTACTGGGGAATGGCCTCAAGGTCGGTGCCTCTAGGGTTCTTGATGATGGGGGTATGCCCCTTGACTGATTCCTCAGCTGGGGAGTAAAGTAATATCCTTTGAGTGTAGCTTCTTCTGCTGCAGAAATCTTTCTTGGTAAGATTCATTTGCTAGGGAAGAACGCCTGTGCTAGGATTGACATGTATAAAAATTTTCCCTCTTAGTGATCAATTCAAAAATGGCTTACCTTGATTCTTGATTGACGTTTGTGAAAATAAAAAATATTTTTTTCCCCTTTAGTTCAGGATCAAGGTGAACTAGGGACTTGCCCCGAATATAACTAAAGTATAGGGTTCAGGAGGAGTGGGTTAGCCCCGAACTCGGACTGGATGAATTCTTGGTACTTTTTAAAACACTAGTTTAAAAAATCTACCCCTAGATGGCCAGATGAGGCTCGTACGGGTAGGCCATAACCCATACGGTGGGCTCCTTGAGAGTGGAGACCCATACGGGTCCTCGACGGGGTTTCAATGCTGATCAAAATTTTTTTTCCTAATTTGCAATATCTAATGATTTTCTCCCTAAAACTAATCAAGATGAATAAAAGATCCTAAAGACTGGTCGTTTCTCCCTTAGACTCGAGGAATTGCCCCTGGTGGGTGATTCGGGGCTTCGAGAATGCCCGATTTCCTTCGGGTGGTCCTTTCATGAAGGATACTCAATTCTGGGGCTCACTCCTATCTCCGAAGTGCCTCTGTTCCCTTCCCCTAACACTCATGCCTCTATACTCTAGGTATTTCCCAAAATTCTCCATTTTCCATTTTTGAACCCTTTGAAAATTTCTTGAATTTTGGCATGAATTAGGGTGTTTTAGACTTTGGAATAGAGCTTGATGCATGTAACTTCAGCCAACGATGCTTTTAGGATAGTTTTATATGAACTTTGGTTAAGATTGGATGAATTTGGATTTTTGGGATTTTTTTCGTAGAGGGACTATTTTCAAGGGACCCGTATGGATGAGAGGAGACCTGTACGGGTCCCATTCCGATGCAGGAACCACTTACGAACTCGTATAGGTGGGGCCTACCCATACGAGTCCTATTCTTAGGGATAAAATGCTAATTTCTTTGATTTCTGCCATTCTTTTCTAATTTTTGACATGTTTGTTATATTTTAACCGTGTTAAACTATAATTCTGTCTATCCAATTTCAATACAAGACTGTGGGAGCCCTGACCTTCTACATGAAATGGTATAAGAAGATCCGTACTGCAGGGGACACTAAGTTGTTGGCCTACATTGATTCCTTTGCCTTTAGTGACATTATTGGGGCCATTCCTCAGGCTTCAAAGATGCTTGCATCATGGGCCATTGCAGCCTTAGTAGAGAGATGGTCAGAGATGTCCCACACCTGCCATTTAGTGATTGGGGAGGTCACTATCACTCCCTCAGATGTGCACTACAATGAGATTAGAGTGGAGTGGGGATATTGTCCACTTTGATGTTTAAGCTGACATGTGGCATTCCAGGCCTGAGGTGAAGGCCTATATTACGAGATTACTTGGGCTTCATCTGGACGGGACGAACAAGCTCAAGTACAGAGATCTGCATGCTAATTAGATCGGGCAACCAAGTCCTATTGCAGCTAATAGGAGGGATTAGTATGTTCGGTCCTTCCGGCTGATGTTCCTCACTACCGGCTTTTTCCCGGTCTACTCAAGCAACCTCAACTATGGGTTGCTCTCTGCTATAAAGAATCTTACTACTATGCTAAGCAAGAACTTGTACCGGGCCATTCTAGCATAACTATATTATGGATTGGATGTTGGAGTCCGGGGAGAGCAGTCCAAGATCAAGATATCCCATCTGATACTACTGGTCAACCATAAACCAATCTCTTGTGCTTTAACCTTACATTTAAATTATGTCGTGACTGATCCTTTTTTGTTTTACAGATTTGGGCCTTTGAGTACGGGTTCATCCCTAGGCCAAGTTTGCCTCTACTGTATGAGACACTACATATTATATATAGGTGGATGGGGCTTTGGCAGGGCCGTCCCTTAACTACAGTGCAGTACAGAGAGTTCCTACGCTAGCTGCGCTCAAATCAGGTAAACTTCTCCCCTACTAAACCTGTATTTTACATTTCAACAAACCATTAGTAGTTACTATATTTATGAGGTTTAGATACTCATAGTGCATTTATTTTGTACAGGTTATCTGAGACTTGTGGGAGAGATTGGACATGTTTGGGGCTATTGAGTGGATGCGGGCTGGTGTGGATGACCGCCTCTTCAACTGATAGTTACCACTCTCCTACGAGTGGTATTTCGATGAGCGGGTTTGAGGGTTGAGGACCAGTGCCATGGTAGAGAGTCTGATCCATCCCCTGATCCTAGCGGGCTTTTTCTGTCCTCACCTTATACCGAGGATCGACCAAGGATTATACCTATTGGGTGAGGGGGCTCACGTGCTATCTGTAGAGGGCCAATATGCATAGTTTGTTGATTTCTCACTTCTTCCCCCTTGCGAGAGGATCCACCATAATGATTTCCCTCTAAAGTTCCACTAGAGCGACGGTGAGGATGATGACGATGATGAGGACGGACCAAGGGGCGACCGTGGGTGTCCATCCTTAGTTCGGGGTACTAGGGGTTTGGCTAGGTCCGCTACCCCTTCTTCTTTGGTATTTTCTTTAACTTAACCCATTGTGACTACCTTGATGTTTCCTGAAATTGATTGTGATTTTGAGTATGATTCTTTGTTGCTACAACCATTTCTTTCCACACAGAAGAGACATGTTGCTACTAGTGACCCCCCTGTGAAGCAATCTCGCACTTCTGGGTCCATGAGAGAGGGGGTCCTCCAAGCTGAGCAAGATAATTTCTTCTAGAACCTCGATCACTCAAGGAATTGAGCTATCAAGGAGCTCGAGGAGTTGGTCCAGCCTATCAGTTTTACTCCATCCAGCTCTACACTTTAAGGAATTATTTGCTTTAATCTTCATCCATTACTGTGATTGCTTAGAATTTTTCTATCCTGATGTGACCTTTTCCTTTTAGGTGATCATTTCTGAGGCTGAGAGGATTGCCAGGGGATACTTCTCTATGCGGGATCTACTACTAGCCCAGGATGCGCTAGCCTCGGTAAGTTTTTGTTACCTGTAAAATTTAACAAATAATGCATGATGCATACTATGACATGTATGTATGTGTACTGATCTTATTGCTCTATTGCAGACTCTACTGGCCATAGAGCGCAACAAGTCTACTCGAGACTTGGATGCTTCAGAGGAGATAGCTACGTTCTTGGAGGAGCAGCTGCGGGCAGCTACGCTAATGCTAACCAAGCTAGGGCTGAGATTGCTCAAGCAAGGGTCGAGATGAGATGCTGATGGGCTAGATGGTGAGGATGACTGAGGATAGACAGATGCCCTATCCTTCTTATAATGAGTCCGAGGATGATCTTTTTGCATACCGAGTGACTCAGAGGGGCATAGATTAGCCTGTTGAGTAGGCAGATTTTGCTAGGACTGCAGCAGGGACCTCAGAGACTAGGGCCCTTGTACAGCTAGCTGCAGATACCGGTGAAGCCAAGGATCATATGACTATAGATGTGGATTATCTACTGGTAGATACACATGATCAGATTCCAGAGGGTCGCCAGGGACAAGATGCCCCGACAACTTAGATTATGATTACTCTTTGAACTGTTGATACTTTTGGGCCCTGCACGGCTTGTTTTGGATTTAGACTTTAGATTGATACTTTTGAGATTTAACTTTTATGCATATGAATCCAGCGGACTTTTTTTCTTAGCTTTAACTTTTGCCTAGACCGCCCTTTCAAGTTTTCAACCTAGCAAGCTTTTTCTTTACTTTTCACGTTAATTTTTGCCGCGACTGCCCTTTCAGGTTTTCAATCCTGCATGCTTTTCCTTTTCCTTTTGTTCCATCTTAACTTTTGCCTGGACTGCCCTTTTGGGTTTTCAATGCAGCAGACTATCTTAATTTTTTCCTGAATTATCCTTGACGGCTCAATCCGGCATACTTTTTTTGAATTTACATATGCCTGATTTCTTTGGTACTTTTATCTTTGTTGTATTACATGTATAATGATAGAAAGAATAATGATTCTCAACATGTAGAGAAAAATTGATGTTCACGCACCTACGATTATTTCACCTAAAGACATGCATGCATTCATAAGGCCAAGATTCTTGGTAAAATCGTAACATGTTCATTGATGAGATTAATTTGAGTACATAGGCAATGGTAACAATTTCCAATGGTTAACCCCTACGGTCTACTGGTCTTTTACAAATTTTCTAGAAAGCAACTTACATTTTTCTCTCAATGCCCTAACTTTTGCCTAAGCCTCCCTTTTTCAGTTTTTAGCTTAACTTGCTTTATTTGCATTGGAGTGCCCTAATATTTGCCTGACCAGTTTGTGGAATATCGATCAATAGGTCGCTCCCTAATTTTTTCCCCTAGCAGTAGAGGACCGCTCGGCAGGTGACTTATTCTTTATTTCTGTTATTCATTGTGCTGCTTTTTTATGATTTAATTCTTTTAACTTAGACATGATGGTGCTTAAGCCTATCTTGATTTACTGGATTCACAAACTCAATTCTATCCATATCCACAAGCTTGATTCCTCCTTTTCTAAGGACTTTCTTTATCATGATTGGTCCTTCCCAATTAGCCCTGAACTTGTCCCTAGTGTCAGTGTTGACTTGGCGTAGTTGCCTAAGAACTAGATCACCCGCTTTGAGAGGTTTTTTCGGCCATCTGACTCAGTTGTTGTGAGCTCAAGCCATGCGCTGCTGGTACATTTATAGGTGGTCAAGTGCTTTGAGCTGCTTCTCATCTATTACATTTAACTACTCGTACCAAGCCCTTGCCTAGTCTGACTCTTTTATCTAAGCTTTGAGTGCCACTCTTAGAGATCTTACTTCTGTTTCAACCAGTAACAAAGTGGAGAATGGTGTCTGATCAGTGGGAGTTCTTATGCTGGTTCTATACCCCTAAACTACGATTGGAAGTTTGTTAGCCCAGTCCCTATAAGTAGCCACTGTCTTTGAAAAAATCCTTTTGATTGAATTATTGGTATTAATGATCATCTTCCTTCTAGAGCATTTGAAGGATTTTGGGTATCTTCTCATGACCTAACATGATCTTTTCATTTTTCATAACCAGAGCCAACCTACTATTGATGCTCTTATGAGATTTCTTGGTCTTCTTTCTTGACGATGTGTACTTTTGTACCCTTTCCCCCTTCGTGAAGAAAGATTGGCCAAGACTCGTTATCATGTTTGCTAAGCACTTTTATTATCTCTCTTTTTTTGTGATAGGTTTTAACCATTGGATATTTATACCATTGCGATGTATTTAAGGTCAACTTCATTAATAAATATGATGATATTTTTAAGAATGTTGTTGTTATGCGTGCATAGTGTCATTAGAATGGAATACTTGTGTGAAATGTGAATGAGAGATGCATCAATTTATTCATGACATGCTTTAAGAAGTACTGATGTTACAACTTATCCAAGATATGCCTTATAAGCGGCATTGTTTGCATCAAAAATATTTGCAATATTAAAAATCACATCATTTGAATCATCCTCCATAGGAGGAGGGCCTTGTTGATCGGGTTTAGCAATACTGACAACTAAACTAGTAGCTCTGTTGTGCAGGTTTGCATATGCTTCTTCGGCTATTGCTCTTGCTATATTTTTGATAGCCTTGTTGATGGGATTTGCCTTCCCACTTCCCTACCAATCCTTTCTCATCAGCACTGCTAGTGCCTTTGTGACAGATTAGATTGCTTCTTTCATTTAATCTTCTTCAGCATTCCCATGCACTTCCATAGAAAATGAGGTTTCAATCATGCAGCCTTTCTTGAAATCATATACATTGTTGAAGATCTCAAAATCAGGGACCCTGTTGCCCCTTACTTTGATAGGTTCTTCCTCACCTATGAGTATCTTTTGCTTGATCTCAGCCCCTATCATAAGGCAGGGCTTTTAGATTTCTTAGCACATGGGCGACTCCCCAAACCAAGTCCGAATGGCCATAAAACAGGTAGAAGGGGTTCCAGCATTCCCTACAGATTCTTCCCAAGCCCTTTACCTTTCACATAACCTTGCTCCATCATGATCTTTTCAAGTTTAAGCAATATATACCTCCTAATCAAAAACTTTATACCCCAGTGAGCTACAAGCACCCTAGATTCCTTTTCTTCAACCTTCATGGCTGCTATAACAGATGGTTCATCAGCTTTAATGGTCACTAGCTTGCCATCGTGGATGAGCTTAACTTTCTGATGGACTATAGAAGGGACGAGTTGTAATGCATGGAGCCAAGGTCAAACCAACAGTAATGAGTAGGTGACGGGAATGTCGAGGACAGTGAATAAGACTTTAGACTTCACACCCCTAATTGTAACTTCAACTTCAAACACCCCAATGACACTCCTCTTCATATCATCATATGCCCTTATAACATTATTGGATTTCTCCAACATGGATTCATCTAGCCGTAAGTGAGGACGAATCTTGGCATGACAGAGATTAAGGGCGGAACCATCATCCACCATAACACATGGGATAGAATGATTAAAGATTTGCACCTTAATGAAAATTTCCTTGTTATGCTTGTTCCCTTCGGCCGGGAGGTGTAACAGATAGAACTTAATGGATTCAACTTGATCGGGAGGAGATCCCCCAATAACTGAAAATACTTCAACCAAAGTGGTGGAAGGTGTAGCCTCCATGCTTAATAACTTTTCTATCAGACCCTTACAATGATCTTCAGAGTCAATGAGAAGATGCCAAATGCTATACTTAGCAGGGGTAACTTGTAACTGCTGGATGAGAGGGGTGATCTTTGAATCTTTCTTTTTATTGCCAATTGTGGTTTGGGTTTTAGTAGTAGGCGTGAAGATTGGACCCTGATTGATATTTAGAATGACCTAGATATCTACATTTGTGCCCCTTCATCTTTTGAGGAGAGAATCAGGAGGAATCCTTCCACTTTGGGTAAAATGCAATACCCCATTTTTCTTATAACTTATCCCTTCGGAAGCTTCCACCAATAAGGCTGGTCCTTCAAGCTCATCATTCTCCAATACATAAGCATCAATATCAATTAGTTCTGGTTGAACCAATGTAGCTTCCTCATCATGAATTCCTTCTAACTCGAATGCATCGATGTCAATGGGGATCGGTTCATCAGGTAAAGCCACTACTGAGTGAACCATTGGATTAACTTGTGAGATCATATTAAAGACATGGTAGGAGGGTAACCCTAACTCAACAACTGCAACCTATTTCTCAAAATTCGGCAGGGGATTATTCATGGTGCTAGGCTTAAGCATAGGATCAAGTATCTTCTGTTCCCTAGTCAAACGATGAATATCTCTATAGGCACTAGTACGATGACCCTTACTGACATGATAAGCACAAAATAGATCCGTGTCTTCAGGTTTAGGCGAGACATAAGGCTTGATACTCTAAAGAAGGCCAAGTGCCCTCAACTTAGTGAAGATAGCAGGCAGAGATGCTTTCAAAGGGGAAATGCTGTCTTCAATGGTATGAACTGCATCCACTTCTTCTTGTACTACCACTACTTTAGGATTGGAGCTAGACTTTGACTTAGAAGCCTTGGCTGGGGCTGAAGGGTCATTCTTTTTGAACCAAGGTTTGGCCGGCACACTTGCCTTCTCCAATTCCTTGATTGTTTCCTATTTCTCAGCTTTTTCAAGGACCTCAATATAGCTAGAGAATTTATCCATACCAAGAACCTTATGATAAGTAGGAAGGGCACCATCCATCAACTTTACGATCATCTTAGGGAGACTTAGTCTATCTTTCAATAAAACTTATTGGCCATCCTTCTTTTGAAATAGGGCTTGAATTTCTCATTGGGGGCCTGCTTGATTGCCTCCAAATTTTGTATGGTAGTTTTAATGGTGGCATTGAAACTATACTGCTCAATGAAAGCTTCTGATAAAGCTTTTAAATTTTTGGTCACCTCATCTGATAGAGTTTTGTACCATTCAATAGTAAGACCTTCCAGGGTGTAAGGGAACATTTTGGCTAGGACTTTATAACTTAACTTTTTGATTCACAGAACCCTCTAATAGGTGGTGATGTGAGATTGAGGTGGACCGGTTCTCTTAAACTTTGCTATGCTAGGCATACTAAAGTTTTCAGGGACCCAGTCCTCTTCTATAGTGGTTTTAAATGATAGTGCCGGTGGTTGAGAACTGATAACTTCCCAAGTATTATGAGATAACATTTCCGATCTCCGACCTTAGCTCGGCCCTCGACGCATAGCAACATTTTCAACGTCAAAATCAATCTGGCCTTCTGATACGAGACATTTCCTCAGGGTGATAGATAGAAAGATCAATTGGACTAAACTGATTGCTGGATGAAATACCCGTAGACAGAGGTGAGGCAACCCTTAACTAAGATGGAAGAGGAGGAGGAGGAGCCGAAATTCGAATCAAACGGACTTGAAAATGTCGCTAGGTTTTAACCCTTTGTGCTTTGGCCGAGGTGATAACCAAAAGATCAGTACATGCATGGGATGCATTATGCATGCACAAATTACAATGATGCATGGCTGGGTTAATTACAGGGAATATAACACAACATATGCAAAGTGATTGATTTTGTCCTTATTTCTCCCCCAGGTTTTGATGGTGTTCCTCCTTAGTCTAATGTCACACACAAATTAGGGTACCTAGAAGGTAAAATTCTAAGGCTTGATAAGAATGGCATATGGACATATCGAAAGTTTGATGTAGAAGGTTCCCATCGCATCAAGCCTCTTTTTGAAGGAGATAGCAATGAGTGCTACACCCATTAGAGTGTCCCCAATTCCTAGCGGTTGTGGGTAACACCTTCTCGAGTGTTATGGAAACAATAGGGCACCTTAAGCTAGCAATAGAAGAAGAGCGCATCTAACTAAAGAGAGAAGGAGATGAGAAGATAGAGTGTGATAATTTTCCCAATTGATGAAAAAGAAAACGGGTTGAATCATATAAATGATTTTCGGTGCTCATCTTAATCTTTTAAGCTTTTAAAACAAACAAAATTTTTTCAAGTTAAACGATTATGTCCTCAAATGAGTCACAACTGTGATCTTTCGATGATGTATGGGTCTCCCTTGGTGCCTGTGTGAGAGGCGTGGCCCACTGGAGTTTGGTTGGATTTAGGCGTGGCAAAAAAATTTTAGTTAAAGTTTGCACAAGAAGCCAATTTTAATAAATAAAAGAATTGAGACCCAAATCTCGATACAAATGATAGTGTTACCACCCGAGTTATCTACTTGGGAAATAGTTTTGGTACGATTCCCTCTAGGCGGGAGATTCATACCTATTGGATCAGAGATTTGGGTATCGGATGAGTCACTTATTTCTCTTTTAGTTGATTCAAAATTACATTCACCGCGTAAAACCGTGTTCATTTTCATCATTTGGGGAATTATCACAAAAATCATATATTTCTACACTCTTTCACACTCCTTACATGCGTTTAAGCACCAGCAATAAATGGGGGAAAAAAATTACAACTGGGGGAAAAATAGGGGAAACCTATACGTTTGTTCTAAGTTACAAAGCAAAATAAAACCTATTTATCATAAGTCAGCATTTTATTAAGAAAAATGTGATTATGTTAGCGTGGTGGTTTTGCGATAGATAGTGCCCGGGCGTCTTTTAGGAATGAAAAGAAATAACGGGTCTTCAACGTATTTTGTTGTAAAAACACATTTTAACTTTTGTGGGTTGATTCACCGGATTATTCATGAAAGTGATCATATGTCAAATGGTGAGTTGATTGGTTTTAACCGATTGAAAATGAATTCTAGATTCTGCTTGGGTCTGGTACCCGTATGGCTACCAGGGAGGACTGGTATGGGTATGGAGTCCCTGTACGAGACTGTCTGGACTAGGCAGAAGCTTTGTTTAGTTTAACTTGCAGATTAATGGATGAAAAAATGAATTAAAAATAGGATTTCCTTCTATATGAGTGTGGCGCACCAATTTAATATCCTAAAGATACAAGGTGCCAACAAGGCTCATACGGGTTAGGACCATACCCAAAACAAGAAATAAAAAGAATAGATTTAATAGAGGAGGCTGAAAATAACAATAATAAAATAACTGATATGTGAGTCTCTTTGAAACTCAGAAGGGTTACCTTTGCGGTGTGAATCCACTTTTAGGTGATCCCTTTGTTGTTGAGAAAGTTTGGCCAAAGTAGATGGTGAAATATGACTATTTAGGTGAGTATTTGTGTGGATAGAACCTCCCCTAAATCCTAATAAACGAAGTTAGGAATGTATAAAATGTGGACAAAACCTCAAGGAATAAGTTTTCACCCTATTTTATACCTCCTATACCTCCACTATACCATTTTTATACCTGCAGAAATTGCTAGAACATTACTATAATTTCTCTATAGTATATTTTTCATATGAATTATGTGTTGAAATGGTGAGAAAAGGCCCTATTTATAGGGTGAAAATCAGGTCTGAATGCAATAAACCTCATTCAAGACATGCCTTTTCCCAAAAAAGGTAAGAGATAGCTTCCGAAAGAGCCTGATCAGGCAATAAGAGGACCCATACAGGTGGGACCCCACCCGTACGGGTTCCTTCCAGTCGTATGGAAGGAATCTACCCATACGGGTGTGAGTGGGTGAGGTTTTATGGGGTTTCACACGTGGGGTGCGGCGTGTGGGGCGCGCTTCGGTTCGGTGCAATTTAAGGAAATTGCGGCGTATGGTCTAGTTTGAGAAAATCTAGTTTGCTTAAATGGGGTGGCTTTGTAGGCCAAAAATGTGATCATGTTAAGAAACACGTTTACACATTTAACTGAGAAAAGATATTTTAAAGATAAAGCATTTTTCCTTTATTTAAAAATAAAATAAAGTCGCCACCCGGTTCAGCTCCACCGGGAATGGTGGTATACTGATCCAAAGTGGGATTTTTATACCAAAAAGAAAATGAGAATTCTGAGTTCGAACATAGTAGTTACTCATATTGTTCAAATTATTTGGATTAGTTTTGGAATTTGTGGTGATTTCTGCATTACAACGCCTTTATTTAAGAATTAAATTTAGAAATAAAATGGGCATTATAATGGCTTAATAAATAGACATTTTCTACCAAAATTTTGGCAGAGTAATGGCAACACTCGACTCTGGGCCCAGAAAATCAGATATAGTTTCTTCACATTCGGGATGTTTGTCCTTACCTGCGAGCTTATTTACACATATTATAGTTTAAGTGGCACCAGTGGCTCACTTAACCAGAGAAATGGAATGCAATATGCAATAAAGCAATAAAAATGTGTTTTAATTAATTTAAAAGTCGGGGTTAGAGCTAATTACCCTCAGTTTACCTTTCCATTTGTCTAGGATGACTTAAGAGCTGGTGCAGGACCAAAGTTGCCAAAGATTGTGACTTGGTTGGGAAATAGATTTAACCCGAGTTATGACTATAATCTTGGATTATTTCTATAGGAAATGTGAAATCTAGGTCATTTTTAGACCAAAAATCACTGTGGGATCTTGCTCCAAAAAGATCGTGAAGTGAGTTTTTACCGATTATCGGTCATAGAACTCAAATCTGGGATTATTTTGACAGAATTTTAGGACTTTTGGGATTCCCGGAACTGAAAAAGGACACAAAGGTAATTTTAGAAAATTTTAAAAGTTTTTGTCTCTATTGAAATGAGGGGGTGACCTCGTATTTATAATGGGTTGGTTATTAGCCGGCGGGCTGATTACCACTCTAACAAAATTTGATTTCAGATCCTTTAAATCCTGACCAAATCTCGTTAAGATTTGATTTTTTTTACCATGGATCGGCAAATAGCCGGTGGGCTAGTTACCTGTGTTTGACCAAACTTTGACTTTTTGATTTTTCAGTAGGAAATGCTAAATCAGAGCTTCCCTAGAATGTGGATTTTTAAATTTCAGATTTTGGGTGACAATTTGGTCCTTTTCGACTCATTTGTCTAATTGCTAAATGAAATAGGCATTATTCCTCATTAGGCCGGAAAGGACATGCGCTAACAATCTTCCCCTCGCATATATAAATTTCGTGCTAGAAATTATCGTATACGAAACAAACAAAAACAGTGTGTGTGGAATGCAATGAGTTAAAATATTTTTAATCGACAAATTTTGAAACAAAATGTATTTTGCCCATTTGATTAAAAATTTATTGATGAGTTACGTGAGGTTAAAATTGACCGGGGGTCGAAATAAATATTTTTGGATACTTGATGCATGTGTGATTGTGTGAAAACAGCTTTTAGGTCCGCTCGTTTTGAAAATGATGCATAAAATGAATGAAAAATGCAAAATTGCGAATATTTTTAAAATACACGTAACTAGCCAGCGGGCTAATTACCTATGTAACGATAACTTTTACAGCCGTTACATGTAAAATCATGGGACTTGTAAACACGTGACTACTGGAAAGGTAATTACCTAGCTGGCTAATTACATAGGTAATTAGCCGGCGGGCTAATTACCAGTCGCCTATAAAAGCAGCAGCTTGGCTCCCATTTTCTTCACACCAACAATTCTCTCTTCTACTCCTTTACGAGTTTCTGCTCCCAATCTTTGAAATTTTTTTACTCCAAGCTATTTTTGACGATGATTTCTTTCATTTTCTTCCCTTTTCTACCCCTTCTTTTCAGACATTTCGAGGTCTCGATGTGGTTCAAGCTTTACAATATTGCTTGGATCTGCCAGCCATTCAAGTGACTACTTGGAACGTGCTTATTAATGGCAAACAAGTGGAACTTTTTGAGGTTTCGACCGATGCTTTGTATGGGCTCCCGCCAAATTGGGTGTATCATGGGATTGCTTTGGGGGACTTTATTTCGCCTGCTTTGAAGCCTTCCGACCATCTTTCTCGAATTTTGGTAAGCCTTACTGCTGTTTTTATTTTGCGTAAAGACCTATCCATTTTATTGGGGGATGATTTATTATTTTCGGTAATCATGTGATTTATCAAAAACTGGTGTGTGATATATGTGTATGCATTGTTTAGGTTACCCAACATGATGGAGCTAGCATTACCCACTTTCATAAGCGGTATAAGGTGATATCCCCCGGTGCCAAGGCCATTGTTGACAGGACGTCTTTATGGAGGGTGGTTAGGAATTGCAAGTACATCATGCACTGCAAGTATCCATACATCCTAGCAGGTACTTCTACCTACATCTTGAGCAGGTGGTCTGATACTACCCACACTTTCCACTTTCACTATAGGGAGTATACCATCACTCTATTGCATTACTATTCCATCACAGGTCTACCCTTCCACGGTAATGTGATCCATTTCAATGATTATTTCACTTATGATAACTTCAATGTTGTGATCATTGAAGCTCTGATTGGATACTTCATAGACAAGCTGGGACGAATTTCTTGTGAGAAACTTATGACTTTTTGGACTTTCAGGGATAGAGCGCATTTGACTGCTGCCCGTGAGGCTATAGCTTTCATGGTTGCTACCTTGTCGTGGCTGTGGTTTCCTACCGGGGGTTTGATCATGAATCTCCATATTATACTACTTTGATAGATCCATCCTGCTTCAACGAGTATGCATGGGGCCGAGTTGCATTGGGTCACCTGTACTATACCCTTGACCAGTGCGTGAGAAACGTGATTGAAAAATTCAAGTCTTGTCTCCACATTGTTTATGTAAGGACTAAAGCCTTATCTCTTTTCTTTATGAGTATCTTGTCAATTTCCGGTGTTCTGATCTTTTTCTTGTCTGCTTATAGATTTAATTCTTCAAGATGGGGATTCTTCTAAGCACCAAGCTCGTACCTAGCAGCGGTTTCCCGTTCTTCCCTCAACTGCCACACTATTTTCACGGTTTGAAAATGGAGTCTGGTTATGCTCTTTCTGTCCATCTTCGTGCCCTTTCTTCAGAGCAGGTATGCTTTATGATTACTTGATTTCCTTTAATCGCTATATCTACTACAATCGTTGCACCGATGACTGCTTTCCCTTTTTCAGATTAGGACGCAGCCTTAGGGGCATGCTGTTCACTAGCCATGGGTCATGAGATGAGTTGGGGAGTTTATGGATACCCGACTGATTATAGAGACTCCCTTCTCTTTCGAGTAGTATTTAGGGGATTGCATTTAGGGCTGGCATCTTCCTCCCAGGTCGCATTCTATTCCTCCTGAGGTGCCTCATTGGGTCTTTTGGAACGATTGGCCTCTAAGGGTTTCTCTAGCACCTTCCTAGAGCGAGTTAAGGGGTATAAGGAGTTCTGCAGTCTGTAGCTACTTGGATGGAAGGATACAGATCCTGTTCCTATTACACCTCAGTGGGATACCCATAACCCTCATAAGGATGATGATCCTTTGGCTTCTGTCCCTGTGGCCTCTGCCCCTTCGACTTCTGCCCCTAGTGGCTAGGCCAGATCAAGTTCACTTGAGGCTGTCCAGATGGCAGTACTTCCTCTTTCACTTGCTTAAGTCCTTCTTTCTTCTATGGTTGTCGTTGTTTCAACTATTGCACTTTAGTTAGGCTTACTCCACCTCATGTTGTGGTTTTTGTAGGATCATTAGGGTAGGAAGAGACCTACGACTACTTCTACTTATGCGGGTATCTCTTTGGCATCATCATTCTTGCCTCAGGGTCCGATGATTATGGAGCTGCATTGGGGGTTTGAGTATCAACCTCCTATGATCGTGATGTACTGCCCTGACCTGAGCACTTATGCTCCAGTCATCCCACCTTATCTGGATCCTAAGCATCTGGTGAATTTCCCTCCTGCTGTTGCCACTTATATTAGTCCTATCTGTCATTTATCCTGTTGCCTTTTGATTTTGGATTATGATAGCTCTGACTTCCTTTGATATATCATTCTTGCAGGTGCCTATTACTAATAGTATCTCTGATTGGGGATATATACAAGGGCAGCAGCGCTTCATGATGACGGAAAAGTCGAACATGGCGGTATGTTTGTTATCTTATTATGTTAATGATGATGCATGGCATGTTATGAAATGCATATGAATGATTTAACATATTGCAGCTGGAGATTCGATGGCTTCAAGCTCATTTGGGGATGCTTCAAGTGGATGACCCGCAGTAGCAGCCGTAGTAGGAGCAAGGCGATCCTCCTGGATTCTTCCTGTAGGGCGATTAGATAGGCTTTTTTTTCTTTTTTTTGCTTTCTTTTGGGCCATTTGCAGTGCCTCCTTTTGTATGAATAAACTTTTGCATAAATAAAATTTTCTTTATTCCCTTGCCTATGTGTTTTCTTTTCATTGTTGGTCGAGTTTATCGGGTAATCTGCCAGATATTAGCAGATTGCCCCATAAACTAGATATTAGCAGATTGCCCCATAAACTAAGTATAGCGAACTGTTGCCCTTGTGAATTTTTTCCATGAAGGGCTACATCCATTTTTGTGCTGATCTAAATGTCTATCTGAAGAACTTCAATGGTTGGGAATGTCTCAGGGTTTTTGGTTTAGTGCACATGAAGGAATACTGCAGTATCTTTGTTAAGGACAATGTGATCAAAGCTACTATCAGGTTCTGGGATCATGTTGATAGGCATGTTTTAGTTTGGGGTCCATGAGCTATGCCCCTTATACGAGGAGTTTTGTGGCCATCTCCGGTCCTCTACCATTATGCCTCAGGTTATCTCGGCACCTTGCCTTGAATTTTCCAATTTGTTGATGAATTGTTTTCAGCTACAATAATTTGACTGGCGTCGATTGATTTGTGATGATGTATTGAGGCTGGATATGGCTTTTCACATAGTCAGAGGACTTTGTTCTGACGATGCAAGCTGGTTGCTGCTCATATGTTTGCTTCTATTGGGGGTTTTTCTTTGCGAGGTTCCCTCTATGGTTTACAGTTTTGCCTTTCCAACCATCGTTGACCAGATGCTAAAGGGGAAATCTCCCATTGCGATTAGTTTAGCTGAGACGTTGATCTTCGTGTGTGCTTCTCGGAGTGGGATTGAAGCTACTACTAGGGACAATAGGCTTCTTCTTCAGGTAACCTTTATTTGAGCCTTTGTTTTTGCATGAACCGCCCTTTTGGGTTTTTGATTCATTAGGCTCACCTTAATTTTTGCCTAGACCGCCTTTTCAGGGTTTCAATCCAGTAGGCTATTTTCTTTTTTTTCTTTTTTTTTGTTTTCATTTTTTTTATTGTTTATTGCTTTTACAGCTTTGGCTCTGGGACAAGCTTTCCGTGTTGTCTGTTCCCATAAGTATGGATTATAATTTGAGGGCCTACTGGGCGCGAGGCTCCAAAGTTTGCATTGATAATCGTTCCCACAGAGATTTCACCGTTGAGGAGTGGGTTAGGTTTATGGGGAGTCAAGCTGCTAAGGATATCCGTTGGGTTTGCCCTTGGTGGGGTATCTCGCATGTGATTATTGATGTAGCTAGAGGCGGCGTGGTCCTTATTGGCCTTTCCGAGATCATCACCTACTATCCTAGTTGCTTATGTACATAGTACGATCGATCTTAGAGGTTTCCTGCATCCATGTGCACACTTATTGGCCCAAAGCTTTCCTACGCTCGGGTCTATCGTCATGACATAAGATGGATTAGTCTCACTCAGGTTGAGATGAACTACTCTACCCCCTTTGACGTCTATCCTTCTAGGGCTTATCGCATCTGGGTTATGAGTGTTCATGGATAGGCTACTCTTGAGGAGAGACTCCATGAGACTAGGATGCTTTGAAGCTTCCTTAGGGTTTAGCAAGCTTGCCATTATGTGTATTTTGTTCCTATAGGAGAATAAAGGCATTAGGACTCGTCGTTTGTCTTTGTCGCTTCTATTTTCTATTTGTAATGCACATTTATGTGTAATAAGGATAAAAAGATGTTATTTGAATGCGTGTTTCATTAAACAATTTGCAGTTTCCATTTAATGCACTTATGCAGAATTTTCAACATGAACATGTTACTACAAAAGATATTATTTATCACGGAGGACAAGTGGTATTTATTCCCAAGAAATGCCCACCGTTGCCTAAGACTCCGAAAAGATTTTACCCAAGGCTCCACTCTTTTATTTTGGAGTCTTTATTTTTTCTCAAGAGCCCTTTGCAGCTCTTGACAAACCTTATTATTATTATTATATTTTTTACATGAGATACCGCTTCAGCTTATCACAATTGACCGAATTCACGAATTTGTTGCCGTCCAGATCTGAGATCTTCACTGCCCCTTTACTAAGAGTCTTCTTTATCGCGTATTATCCTTCCTAGTTTGGCTGGAATTTTCCTCGAGCATCCGTGTGTGTTTTATGAGATTGCTCCTAGACTAAACCGCCTATCTTCAAAGGTTGGCTCGACCCCCTGACTTTGCGATTGTAAGCTCTTACCAGGCGCTGTTGGTATAACTATAGATTTTCCAATGCGACTAGTCACTTTTTGTCAATCAAGGTTAGTTCCATTGGATGTCACCCTAAGTTTTTGCCCAATCGATGGAAGACCGAAAGGCGGGTGATTTATTATTAAATTTATTTTTTTTGTTGTGCCATTTTTTTGATTTATTTCTTTTCATTTAGATCTAATAACGCTTAAGCCTATCTTGGTTGATTAGGTTGATGAACTTGTTCCTGTCCATGCTTATAATCTTGGTTGCACCGTTTATCAACCACCATCCCTACTACTCGAGGACTTTTCCAATTTGATCTGAGCTTATCCTTGACATTGGAGTTGGAAAGTTCTACCTGCTTTAGTGCCGGGACTACAACTTTTGGTGAGGATCTTAGGTATCTGACTTGTTGTCGTGCACTCGGTCATGCCTTCATAGATTATCTAAGCCCCCTAGTGTCCTCTCGACTATTACATTGTCCATTTTGACCTCTATAGTGACATCGGGTAATCTCACTTCTGTTTTGGATGGCCACATTGTAAGGAGTTGGGCCTGAGGGAGCTTAAAGGTTTACGTAGAGTTCTAAGTGGTGACCGGCAGGGTTTCAACCGGACCTCTTCAGGCTATTGGGATCTTAAGAAGCATCTCTTCAATCAGCTTGTTTGCCTCTTTGACTGCTCCTTTAGCCTATGGTTCGTATAGAGAGGATTTGTAGCATTTAATCACACATCCTCTAATTAATTCAGAAATTTCCCCTTGAAGTAGAACTTTGTTGTCCGAGGCAATGTGACGAGATAGGTCGTACCGAGCTAAGGAGGTGTTCCCTTATGAGTTCGGTCATTGACTGGTGTTAGATTCAAATCTTGGCTATTTTGAAAAGTACCTCGCGTCCAATTCAATAAACTTGTGTCCATGAGTTGATGATAGTTGAATCTTGTCGATCCTACTGATCCTTTATAATGAGAATGGGCGAAGAGTAGCGAAACTGTGATGCCCAATAAAAGAAAGGTGCCATACATCCCCATGAATCTAATAGTGATGGTGTATTTTCACCTTGGTAATGTATTTGGAAATCTGATTTTTGTAATAAATAGACCACTTGCTTAATCCTGAGGTTTTGGGTGCAGTGGTCGCAAATGGTGAAGCTTTTGTTCGATTGGCTTACACTTGGTACCTTTGGGGATGAGAGGTATGGAAATTCGGTGGCCTATTCTGAGCGTATCTTCATATGACCAAGCGTAAGCATTATCACATCTTAAGCACTTTTACTATCTCACATTTGTTTTAACAGGAGTTTAATTATTGGAAATGGTCACCACTTGAGAGATTCTATTTATACTCGAATTAATTTCATGCAATGAAGTATCTAAAATACTAAAAACGTCATGCTTATGCTCATGTGAATGCGTGGATCAATTGGGTAAAACATGAAACAAGTAGACAAAATGAAGGTTGCTCATGGAGCTGAAAACTTTGACAGTAGGATTGTTCGAAATGAAAGCGTAAAGAAATATAAAGTTTACATATTAAAGTTTTTCATCCTCCATAGGCGGAGGGTCTTCGTTGTTGATGGCGGCAGAGACACCATCCTCAGTAGGTTCCATCGATGTGTCATCCCGGTCAAAAGCTAGAGTCTCATTCTGCTCAGTGGTCGGCGAGATATCCTTCAATTGACTTACCCCCTCGATGAGAACCCCAGTGAGTTGAATAAAGGTTTCGGCCAACAGGGTCTCTAATTCACCTTTTTCGTGTTTCCTCACTTTTTTTGTTAAAACTAGCATGGCCTTAGTCATTGCTGTGATCCCCTCTTTGACCTCATCATCACCTAGTTTCTCACCTTCAGCTTCATTGTTAGAGGGTGCCACCCCTTTGCCCTTGCCTTTGGAGGATATGGCCTTGATGAGATCCTGTGGCCCATTCCCTTATTTAGGTAAGCTAGAACCGGTCATGCCTAACTGGCTGCCGAACTCCAGTAGGGGAAAATTCATACTGGTAGGTGCTCTTTCGGGTTCAATAATTTTCCGTTCCCTCACCAAATGCTAGATGGCGCAAAAAAAAGTCTTACATTCATTGGTGTGATGACCCTGCAGGACATGATATGAATAGAAGTTTTTCTCCTCGTTGTAAGCACGAGGATTTTATAGTCCCTCTCGCAAGACGATTATTACGTATGCCCGATTTTATTTCTCATAATAAAAATATTTTTCGGAATTTTTACTACCGATATAAAATTCCATATGAATTTTATTTTTAGAAAAATTCAATACGACGTGTCCAGTAACGCATCTGGTGGTAGCTCAGACTGATGATTTGTACCCAAAGAATAATTCAGTCGAAAATACCCTTAAAAAGTCAAAAAATACCCCAATAATTCAGTTTTTCCCATTGAATTTGCTTTTGGCCAGATTTTATTGATTTTCCCCAATTTCGGGCTTGAATTGTGCGAGCTTCTTAGACCTGTCAGGAGAGCGAGGCCCCATGCAGCTACATCAATACCGCCTGCGGTATCATCCATGTTGCCGGCGGCATAGTTTTCTGCTGCAGAATGTGCCTTTTTGCTCGATATCCGACGAATAATTGATCCAAGGCAATTTCCAACGGATTTTAGCTTATATAAGGGCCATTTCTCAACCAAAATAGGGGTTCAACACTTCCACCTCTCAAACTCTTAAGGATATTTTGAGCATTTTAGCTAGTTCTAGTGGGATAAAGTTTAGAAAAAGGTAAGTAAAGAGGATTCAATCCATCTTTTCTTGGTTTTTCTTTACTGAACTCTCTGACATTAAGTGGAATTCAAGTTTAGAAATCACTAAAAATGTTATTTAGAGATTAAAATCACCCCTTACTTCCTAAATATTCATTTAAGCTCCCCTAAGGTGTCATACGGATCACGAAGAGGTGGATTCGCGACCTAAGGTAAAAATTACGAGTCTCAAAGCTCTTTGGCTTTCATTTTACTAGTTTGTTGTGTTTTTGTTGCTGGTTGTGCTTAGTTTTTGGTTTTTGGTCGCTTTCCGGCCAAAAACAACTGCTATAAGAAACTAAAGCTGCCAGAGGCATCTGAAGCCGCCGGAGGTATCAACCAATTCGCCAGCGGCATCGTTGATACCGCCTGTGGCCTCATTTGCCCCCAGTGGCCCTATTTTCTTGCAGGACCCTTTCTTTATGGTATCTAGAATGTCATACATCCTGCCTACGTAACTAAGATCACCATCGCCATCAGTGATGTCACCGACGGTATGGAGTTCTGGACAGTAGTTTATTTTTTCATTTTATTTCTAGCCTAGTTTAATTCCTCGAAGCTAGGATGTACAATGCAATGACGAGGGTCCAGAACCTTCTAAAAAAAGACCTCACCCTATACCTTGTGGCATTTTCACTAATAATCCGGTTAAAATAACTATCGAGTCTAAAATATTGATGTAATGAAATTTTCCCGAAAACGCCGTTTAAACCCCATTCTTAGCCATCCAACTGGGCTCCATCAATTGTAAATAAATATGCCATGTTCACGCTAACTCGGGTCTTGTTTTGTTTACTAACTATCCATGCTATGTGATATATCTCGTACAACATCCCATATTTGTGCTAACCATTTTTTATAGGTAGATTTAGGTTAGATGAATGCTAGGCCTTCGGGTATTTTATTTATTGTATAGAAAAATGTATAGGATTTGGAAAGCCATGTAATTATTATTTATTTCGCGCATTTTATTTGTTGGATGACTATAATAATTTATTTATCTCTTTGAATGCTTGCTAAATAATGCGCTAATACTATATAAACCGAAAACACAATAAATAGGGTGGATTAAAACCGATTAAGAAAGAATGAAATCTTTTAATTTGGCCAATGTAAAATAGATAACATCATCCGAACTTGGAATCTCTACTTCAGGTATGGTCTACCACCCAATGGGAAAATCGTACCAAAATTTCCCGATTGAGTTGAACCGGGGGGCGACTCTATTTTAAGTACGGGTTTCGATCTCATATCTTTTGAACATTAAAATATGCAAAACCATTTTCATAATCACACATCATTTTTAGGAGATCGGTTTACCAGGCCGGCTTTATAGCTGTCACGTAAAATGTCGTCCGCTCACAATGGCGACTCTGCTGGGGACTTGTCTGTTAAAACTTGAACTTTAAATTTTTAATAAGTTTAAAGGATTTTTTATGATGTATTGAAATCATTGGCCAAACTAAAACTCCATTCTTTTTCTTGACATTGTATCCTTACGCGTGTAGATAGTTTGGTAATATTAGGTGCCCCATTCTCCCTAAGAAGCTCGCGAAAGTATCACTCTTGCCTTGTTTGGAATTGAGGATGCCTAGTGGGTGGATCACTCATTTTAACCTATACATAAACTCCTGCAGTCGCACCTATTTGGGGAGGGATTGAGTAACGTGGAATCAAGGTAAATGAGAACCTTCTACATCAATAACCTTATGCCAAAGTCGTGCTAGAAAAAGCCTTAGCACTTCACTCCCTTAGGACTACCAAAAGAAAGAAAATAATTTGGCTGCACTTCTTTCGCCATTACCGGTTAAGAAGCTAAACCTTCATCCTTTCTAAAGAGGCGTTATACAGGAGTCATAAGGTTGGAAGAGGGATGCTTCGTGTGCTATGTGCTACGTGCTCAAGCATCACCCGTGCATCGGCCTCAAGGGCCAAAATTCGATAAACCTACCCTAACCAATCTCCATTCGTGGAAGAGGTTTAGAAACATTTGTAGGACTTCTTCTGCAGCCCCTGACTCATGACATATCACTATGCATGACGATGGGCGCGAATGTCCTACTTATGTTAGAGGGATAAGCTACCGCATCGTTGCTAACAACACCTACGTGCAGCCATACATACCACACATCGATTATTAGACAAAGGTCATTCACCCCATCCATAGCATCAAACAGTCCACGCATAATCTGATCCACTACCTACCATTTCAGCTAGAAGGAGGTGAGGTTATCGCCATACCCCTGTTAGGAGGAGGCTTGAACACCGTCTGATTCATCATCCTCTCACCCCGATTGTCAGCATAGAAGTTGAAGGGGTTTTGTATTCTAATTCCAGTAGGGAGTCAGATTTAGATCAGATTTAGTTGGGTCAAAATTTCTCTCAGCCAGCCATGTCTTTCTTGAGAAACGATGGAAACCCTCTTCCGCCTGAGAAGCAAGTCAGCCCTACTCCCACCTTAGGAGCAGGATCTCAGCCACCACCTAATTTTCACTTCGCCGATGATATGGTTTAGTTTTTGAACTCAGATGCAACCCAAGCCTCTATCCAAACCACTGTCCAGGCAGCTGTCAAGAAGGCCCTTGAGGATAGGAATTTTGATCGGGTCATTGAGTCTGATATACAAGCCTAGAATGATTTAGCATAGATGTTGACCGGTCAGTAGGGACAAGACCCGTTGCACTAGTCTTTCACTCAACTCTCTTAACTCAACCTATGGCAAGCTCATTTCAGTTTGGGCAATCCTCTGCTTTCTTGTAAACCTTGACAACCCCGTCGATTATTCCTTACAATCTAAGACCTTTGGTTCACAGTTCAGTCCCTCCATCATTCACTCATCAGTTTTCAGCTTCTTCCAGCGGGCTAATCCAGCCTCTGCCTCAATTTGTTGTAACTTCTCAGGGCACTACCTACGCTAGAATCCTTTTAGTATCTAACTAATTGCTCATTCTTGCTTTGATATTCCTCCACCCATCTCCACCGATCCCGAACCATGGCCATGTCACTCAGCCTCCAGGCATGATACATGAAGAAGCTACTTTTGTTCACCAGATGATGGCCTCTCAAACAAACCATGACCAGGTCACACATTCTCCAGGTGTGACATCCAAAGTCACAGCTCACCCTCACCAGCCGATCAACAACCAGGTCATGCAGCCTCAGGCATGACACCAGAAATTCAAGCTTACATCGACCGTCTTATAGCTGCCATGGAACCTGAGATAGGAGAAGATTGGGTCCCCGACTTCACTATCCCTAATATGGCATCCTATCATGTGTCTGGCACCCCTACTTCTCCCATCATTATGTATGAGAGGGTCATGAAGGTGAACAACCTAAGCAACAAGGTCCTTGCTGAAATGTTTTTGAGCTCTCTATCAGGCCCTGCTCTTGAATGGTATCACACTTTGCCTCAGCACGTTGGCACCAATTGGAAACTCCTTTCTGAGGCTTCAAAAGTGCACTATGGTTTCTACACAATGATGGAGACAACTCTCTAGCACCTTGAAGGGGTCCGCCAGCTACCCAGTGAAACCTTTAAGTAGTATTTTAACCAGTGGATGTCAACTCAGGTCTTGATAAGATCTAAGCTAAGCCTTGAGGAAATGATTGTGAAACTCCTGGAAGAATCTCTTCCTATTTTCTACAAAGACATGGCTACAAACTCGTTCCCTTCATACAAAATGGTATTTTAAAAGGCCGAGAAAATTAAGCGCGAGCGAGCCGAAAGGGCTGGAAAACCATGGTATAGGAAAAACAACAATATCCCTATTATGAGCCCTGCACCTATCGAGCCTAAGGCTCCTACTGTGGTACAGGCAGTCAGTCAGATACCACCAGTAGTCATTGTGGTCCAACCTAGTGCAACTCATTTGTCTAATTGAATCCCTATAAGCTGCCACTTAGAATGATCTTCACTAGGTTGGGGGAGTCTATTTTCTCAAGTCCCTCCATGAGTATAAGCCACCTAAACCTAAGAATGAGAACAACTTTTGTGAGTATCATATTCAGATAGGCTATCACACCTATAACTGTAGAAACCTACTTAATGCTATACAACATCTGGTAAGGGATAGGAAGATTGCTGAACCTGAGAAGGCACCCAGCACCATGAACAACCCCCTACCACAATTTGGTGGCAAGTAGGGATGTCGATTCCAACATGCCCGAAGGTGTGAACTTGCAAGACCCTCCACATGTGGAGGATGACTATTTGAATATGTAACTTTCTTTAGCATTTTAAACAATTCTACTGTTAAAACTTTCAATTTGGTGAACAGTTTTATTTCGTTTACTTATGTTTTGGTTTGCCCAGATGGTCCTCGCATTCATATGAACATACGTATAACGTTTTTAGTGTTCGAGATACTTTATAAGCATGGAATTAATTCGAGTACGAATGGAATCTCCCAAATGGTAACCATTTCCAATAATTTAACTCCTGTTAAAAAATGAGAGATAATAAAAGTACTTAAAGATTGTTATAATGCTTATGCCTAATTATACGAAGATATGTTCAGAATAGGCCACCGAATTTCCAAGCATCCCATCCTCAAGGGTAACAAGTTCAAGCCAATCGAACAGAAGCTTCATCATTTGCGACCATTACACGGACTACCTGAGAAAAGCATATTCAGTGGGTGGTCTATAACTTTCAAAACCCAAGTTACAATTGCATCACTAAGATGAAAAGGCACCATCAATAACAGATACATGGGAATTTTTGACACCTTCCTCCTATCGGGCTTCACAGTCTCTCTACTCTTTGGCCATTCCAGTCATAAAGGATAAATATGATTAATAAGATTTAATCCACACTAACTCATGGATATGAGTTCACCATAATGGTCGTACAGTGCTCCTCAAGATAGCCAAAAGCCAAATCCTACGTCTATCTAAACATCAAGAAGACGATCAAACTCGAGAAGGAGCATGTCTTGGCTCGGCTCGACACATCTTGTCACATTGCCTCGCACATTGAAATCCAATTTTGAGGGGAAAATTTCCAAATTAATCAGGAGATGTACAATTGAGCACAACCCCCTCCACATAAATGACGGTTAAGAAATAGTCAAAATGATGAACAAGCCAATCAAGAAGGCGCTTCATAAGCACCAAAGCTCCCGCGAACCAAACCCTCGCTGTATCACTAATCGAAATCAGAATAAAGCTCCCGTACGATCAAAAAAGTACTCAATAAATGAGGCAATAAACATGAGGAGCATAGACAAAAGCGAGTTCATCGACCTAATCAACCAAGAGAGGCTTAAGCGTTATCAGATCTAAGTGAAAAGAAATAAATCAGAAAAAAAAGTGGCACAATGAAAAATATATATAATAAATCACCCACCTTTCGGTCCTTTACCGATCGGGCAAAAATTTGGGTGACACCTGACGGTTGGTGTTTTGCAAACCAGCCGGGCAAAAATTAGGGAATCTCTTTAAAATAGCGCGCTAAATTGAAAACCCGAAAAGGGCGGTTCAGGCAAGAATTGAGGCGGGAGAGAAAACTAGTAAGATGTTAACTTGAAAATCTATAACGATTGGTTAACACTAGGAGTTTGATTGATGAAAATGGTTTCCAACATCTTGTACTCCGATTAAATTCATCCAATGAAAGTATCTTTTGTACTAAAATCTTTATGCTTATGATTATATGAATGCCTGGCAGACAAATTGTAAAAACATCGCAAGTAAACTTAATGGAGGGTACTCAGAGCTCATCCGTATAAGTGCACAAAAATTCAACACGAAAAAGATGAACAAATCTAGATAGACTGAAAACATACGGGTGTATGCAAAAGTTGGAAATAAGTATGCTGGATTGAAAACCCAAAAACGATGATCCAGGCAAAAATAAAGATAAAATAAAAAAACAAAACAAAAAAAGAGAAGAACAAACAAACAAAAGGAAAAGATAGGTCAAAAATCCGAAAAGGACGGTCTATGCAAGAAACGTGTCTGTTGGATTGAAAACTTGACAGGGTGGTCCAGGAAAAAATTAAGACAAGGTTTGATAGATTAAAAACCCCTAGGGGCAGTCTATGCAATATTTAGAACCAAAAATAATCAAGGAAAATAAAGATACACCGTCACTTGGAAGAAGACAATCATCGTTCGCACTCCCGGCAAATAGATCGAGCCTTAAACGGGACTCAAACTCGGAACCAAGACCTTTGTCGTAATCATGCTTAAGGAATCTCACTCATGTCACACGAACATGCCTACCTTGTCACTACAAAAGCATCATTTGCCCATCCGACATGATTCAACTGAATACCATATAATGTTTCATCATTCATGCATAAAGGTCATGCATATACCCTTGCGTTTTCTATTTCCCAGAATATCCACAGGAAAGTTATCGAGGAATGAAACCTAAGGGCATGGCTCCGAACATGACGAGTAAGCTCAATCAACCATCTGTCCGATGTCCACCAATCAACAAGTGGCATGTTTGCTCCAACCGATTGGGGTCATCTTCTGATCAAAAAGAAACATCGAGGGTCACGCTTAAGATGGCTCAGAGGACTTGTCAAACCTCCACAATGACTCCTCCGAACCCCCTAAAAAATTCCTAACTCAATTTATAATTCATACTTGTTTTTTTGCTGTTGATCGAAGGGGCAAAAATATTTTTTTTTCACAAAATCGTTCAAGCAGTAAAAACATCACTTATCCTTTGGCTAACTCGAGTTTCTCTAATTCTTAATATAGGGGAACCTCATGCAATCTACAAATGACAGTTAATGCAAAATGCAAAATGAGTAACACTTGCTACTTAAATGACACTTGCTGCAAAACTAAAGGTGCTTGCTGCCGATTACTGGGGGCACCCCATGCAAAAAAGACTGACCTAGGTCGTAAGACCCTTTCAGCGAAAGACTAACCTAGCTCTTTGAACCCTTCTTGGCGAAAGACCAACCCAGCTCTTCGAACCCCTTGGAAAACTCTCTCCATAAAAGACCCACCTAGCTCGTAAGACCATTTCGGCGACAGACCAACCTGGCTCTTCAGACCCTTCTTGGCGAAAGACCAATTCGGCTCTGCGGACTCCCTTGGAAAACACTCTCCACCAAAGACCAACCTGGTTTGCAAGACCCTTCTGGCGAAAGACCAACCTGGCTCTTCGGACCCTTCTTGGAGCAAGACCAATCTGGTTCTTCGAACCCTTCTTGGCAATATCTCCTCAAAGCCCAAGCCCGACCAAGGGGCAAACCAATCTCAAAGCTCAAGCCCAACCAAGGGGCAAACCACTCCATAAAGCATAAGCCCGACTAAGGGGCAAACCAATAAACAAAGCTCAAGCCCTACCAAGGGGCAAACCAGTCACCAAATGGAGGCGCAGGAGGAATCAAAACCTTGTCATACATCAGGTATAATTTATAAAAATTGCTCTTCCATGAGATCATATTGACTTGTGGTAGCAGCGATCCCCCGAGGAACAGCCTATGAGAATGGAATTTTACTGTCCCTCTCACAAGACGATGATGACGTATGCCCGATTTTATTCCTCATAATAAAAATTCTTTTTTTGGAATTTTTATTTTCGATATAAAATTCTCTATGAATTTTATTTTCATCAAAATTCATTTCGACGTGTTCGGTAATGCGTCCGGTGGAAGTTCAGATCGATGATTTTCACCCAAAGAATAATTCAGTCCAAAATACCCATAAAAACTCAAAAAATACCCCAATAATTCAGTTTTTCCCATTGAATTTGCTTTTGGCCGGATTTTATTGCTTTTCCCCAATTTTGGGCTTGAATCGTGGTAGCTTTTCAGATCTGTCAGGAGAGCGAGGCCGTCGGTGGACTCATCGATACTGCCAGCGGTATCATCCATGCCACCGGTGGCATGGTTTTCTACTATAGAATAGTTGTGTCACTTTTTGCTAGATATCCAATGGATAATTGATCCAAGGAAATTTCTAACAAATTTTAGCCTATATAAGGGACATTTCATAGCCAAAATAGGGGGTCAACACTTCCACCTCCCAAAATCTTAAGGAGATTTTGAGCATTTTAGCTAGTTCTAGTGGGATAAAGTTTGAAAAGGTAAGAAAAGAAGATTCAATCCATCTTTTCTTAGTTTTTCTTTACTAAACTCTTTGATGTTAGGTGCAATTTAAGTTTAGCAATCACTAAAAATAGGATTTAGAGGTTAAGTCACCCCTTACTTACCAAATCATCATTTGATCACAAAGAGGTGGATTCACGGCCCTGAGGTAAAAATTCTGAGTCTCATAGCTCTTTGGCTTTCATTTTACTTGTTTGTTGTGTTTTTATTGCTGTTTGTGCTTATTTTTGGGTTTTTGGTTGCTTTTCGGACAAAACTAGCTACTGCAAAAAACTAAAGCCGCCGGCGGTATAAACCATGCTGCCAGCAACATCGTTGATACCGCCAGTGGCCTCATTTGCCCCTAGTGGCCCCATTTTCTTGTAGGACCCTTTCTTTATGGTATCCAAAATGCCGTACTGCCTACCTGTGTAACTAAGATTGCCAGTGGCATCAGTGATGCCGCTGGCGGCCTCAGTCATACCGCTGGTGATATGGAGTTTTGGACATCAGTTTAGTTTTTTATTTTATTTTTGACCTAGTTTAATTCCTCAAAGCTAGGATGTACAGTGCAATGATGACGGTCTAGAACCTTCTGAAAAAAGACCTCACCTCATACCATGTGGCATTTTCACTAATAATATGGTTAAAATAACTATCGAGTCTAAAATATGGATGTAATGGAATTTTTTCGCAAATGCCATTTAAACCCCCTTTTTAGCCATCTAATCGAGCTCCGTAAATTGTAAATAAATATGCCATGTTCATACTAACTCGGGTCTTGTTTTATTTACTAACTATGTATGCTATGTGATATATCTCGTACAACGTGCCATACTTGTGCTAACCGTTTTGTGCAGGTAGATTTAGGTTAGATGAATGCTAGGCCTTCAGGTATTTTATTTATTGTATAGAAAAATTTATAGGATTTGGAAAGCCATGTAATTATTATTTATTTCCCACATTTTATTTGTTGGATGACTGTAATAATTTTCTTATCGCTTTGAATGCTTGTTAAATAATGCGCTAATAATATATGAATCGAAAACACAATAAATAGGGTGGATTAAAACGGATTAAGAAATCATGAAATATTTTAGTTTAGCCAATGTAAAATAGATAACATCATTCAAACTTGGAATCTCTACTTAAGGTATGGTCTACCACCCGGTGGGAAAATCGTGCCAAAGTTTCCCGATTGAGCTAAATCGGGTGGCGACTCTATTTTAAGTATAGGGTTTCGATCTCGTATCTTTTGAACATTAAAATATGCAAAACCATTTTCATAATCACACATCATTTTTAAGAGACCGGTCCACCGGTCCGGCTTCGCAGCCATCACGTAAAATGTCGTCCACTCACACTCGTCCTTCGTGGGGGGCCTGTACTCATAAAGGGAGTTGAGAAAGTCGACCTCTCTTAATCTGGCAAAGATTACATTGAGGGGTAGGATCCATGGGTTTATACTACCCATTGGATTGCTGCTCGACTAGATAGTGGTAGCTAAGGTCGGTTTTTGTGAGGCCCTTTCCTTCACCCTGACCCAAGATGGGGATGCGCCTAATTTATTGTAGCCAGCCAATGGACGCGTGCTAGAGTTATGCGGAACCCGACCTTCATTTCTTTGAAGTTCCCCCTCTTTTGGATTATAATTAGCTGCCACCTATGGATGTAAGAAGGTTTCAACATCGGGTGTTGTGAGCACTAGATTTTAACAATCCTTCTCACGAAATGATGATGAGAGCTATATGATACAAAGTCTTATAGGTGCTTTCCATCAGAGGTGTTCCCACTGCTACAGAGTTGAGTTTGGCCCGAGTTAGGTGACCTAGTCTGCCCTTAGGGACTCATACGGGTGTTGTTTGGTGGTATGGATCCACTAGCAAACCTGTTGTTAGCACAGGTCCGTTTCGGCCCGATCGGGAATAATGCCTATTTCGTTCAGTGATCAGACAAATGAGTCGAAAAGGAACGAATTGTCATCCAAAATTCAAAAATCCACATTCTAGGGAAGCTCAAATTTAGCATGCCTACTGAAAAGTCAAAAAGTCAAAGTTTGGTCAAGCACAGGTAATTAGCTCGCTAGCTATTTATCGATCCACAGTAAAAAATCAAATCTTACGGAGATTTGGCTAGGATTTATAGGATCTAAAATCAAATCCTGCCAGAGTGGTAATTAGCCTGCCGGCTAATTACCTATACAATTAGCCCCCCGGCTAATTACAACCCATTATAAATACGGGGCCACCCCCTCATTTCAACAGAGACGAAAACTTTTAAACATTTCCAAAATTACCTTTGTGTCCTTTTTCATTTCTGGGAATCCAAAAAGCCTCAAAACTCTGTCAAAATAATCCCAGATCTGAGTTATATCATCGACATTCGGTATAAACACACTTCACGATCTTTTTGGATCAAGATCCCACAGTGATCTTTGGTCTAAAAATGACCTAGACTTCACATTTCTTATAGAAATAATACAAGATTATAGCCATAAGTAGGGTTAAATCTATTTCCCAACCAAGTCACAATCTTTGGCAACTACGGGCCTGCACCAGCTCTCAAGTCATCCTGGACAGACGGAAAGGTAAACTAAGGGTAATTGGCTCTAAGCCCAACTTTCAAATTCATTAAAACACATTTTATTGCTTTATTATTACATAGTGCATTCCTTTCTCTGGTTAAGTGAGCCACTGGTGCCACTTAAACTATAACATGTGTAAATAAGCTCGCATGTGTGGACAAACATTTAGAACGTGAGGAAACTCTATCCGAGTTTTTGGGCTCAGACCCTAGTGCTGTTGTTACTTAGCCAAAAATTTGGTAGAAAATGTCTATTTTTTAAGCCGTTATAATTCCCGTTTTATTTCTTGAATTTAATTCTTAAATAAAGTCATTATAATGGAGAAATCACCACAAATTCCAAAATTAGTCCAAATAATTTGAACAATATAAGTAACTATTATGTCCGAACTCAGACTCATTTTCTTTTCGGTATGAAAATCCTAATTTGGATCAGTATACAACAATTCCCGGTGGAGCTAAACCGGGTGGCGACTCTATTTTTATTTTTAAACTAAGTAAAAATGCTTTATCTTAAAAATATCTTTTCTCAGTAAAATGTGTAAATGAGTTTCTCAACATAATCACTTCTTTTGCCTACAAAGCCACCGCATTTAAACAAACTGGATTTTATCAAACCAGACCAAATGCCATGGTTTCCTCAAACTGCATCGAACCCAAGTGTGCCCCGCGCACCACACCCTGCATGTGAAACCCGTAAAACCCTCGCCAGCTCACAGGGTCGACTCTGCTGGGGATGAATTATTTTCATAAAAGCCTATTTTTTATAAGAATTCTTTCTTTGATATAATAATTAAAATATTGTTCAAATTAAATTTTTGAAATTACCGAATTTGTGATAATTTTTGCATTACGCAAATTTTATGACTGCATAGCATCTGCATTCTTTACCCCAAACCAATTTAGGTGTCTTTTGGTGAAGTATCTCCAAGTTTGCTTAGGGTTTGAGGGGTATGGATCCTATCACACCCCTTGCGTAATGTACGAGGTCCTTGTTCGCTTAAGGGCAAGACTACCTTCGTATATTATATGTGGAAAAGCTTCCTTTGGTTCGGTTAGGGCCACTGGGACTCGGTACACAAAGGCGCAGGGTACCCTAAATCACACCCAATCCTAAGACCGAAACCCACATATAGATGAACCGTAGACACTTCCTCGTAGGTTTACCAAAAAACCTTGAGTGCACGTGAGCAGATTTTGCTAAGTCCCCCATTGACTTCAAAGTGACTTCAAAGTGAAGTAACCCAATGGAGTTAAAAGGGCAGTAGGCGCGATCTAACCGTTTGCTATATATGCAGGTTTATTAAATATAAATAAACTAAAAACAGACATCATAAACATCATGATTGTGTGAAAACTAACCACATCTTTGTTCAGCCATGACATTGTCGTGTGCTATGCTATTTCATTAACCGAGACCAGTGAGTCCACCTAGGCTCAACACATAAGCCAAAATTAATCGAGACTAGTGAGTCCACCTAGGCTCAACCCATGAGCCGAAATTAGTCAAGACCAGTGAGTCCACCTAGGCTCAGCCCATAAGCCAAAATTAACCAAGACCAGTGAGTCCGCCTAGGCTCAGCCCATGAGCTGAAATTAACCAAGGCCAGTGAGTCCACCTAGGCTCAGCCTATGAGTCGAAATTAACCAAAACTAGTAAGTCCACCGAGGCTCAACCCGCAAGCTGAATGAGTTAAAAACCCTTTAAGTGACCCTAGTGTCCGCTCAACCCTTGGACCAATGAGTCAAAAACCCTTTGAGTGATCCCCGCATCAGCTCAACCCTCGGACCAATGAGTCAACCCCTTTTGAGTGACCCTAGTCTCAGCTTAACCCTTGGGCCAATGAGTCGAAAACCCCTTTTGAGTGACCCTAGTGTCAGCTCAACCCTTGGGCCAATGAGTCAAAAACCCTTTGAGTGACCCTAGTGTCAGCTCAACCCTTAGACCAATAAGTCAAAAACCCTTTTGAGTAACCATAGTGTCAGCTCAACCCTTGGGCCAATGAGTCAAAAACCCTTTGAGTGACCCTAGTGTCAACTCAACCCGTGGACCAATGAGTTAAAAACCCTTTGAGAAATCCCCGCATTAGCTCAACCCTTAGACCGATGAGTCAAAAACCCTTTGAGTGACCCTAGTGTCAACTCAACCCTTGGACCAATGAGTCAAAAACCTTTTGAGTGATCCCCGCGTGAGCTCAGCCCTTGGAGCAATGAGTTAAACCCTTTGAGTGACACCCGCGTCAGCTCAACGCTTGGAACAATGAGTCAAAACCCTTTGAGCGATCCGCACATCAGCTCAATCCTTGAACCAATGAGTCAAAACCCTTTTGAGTGACCCTAGTGTCAGCTAAATCCTTGAACCACTAAGTCAAAATCCCTTGAGTGACCCTAGTGTCATCTCACCCTTTGGACCAATGAGTTGATCCACCTTTGACCAATGAGTCAATTCACCCTTGGGCTTTCGAGTCTGATCTGACTCAGGCCCTTGGTTCTTGATCCATGCGTTTGTAATATTCCATTAATATTGCAAGTTGTTAATTACTCCTCGAGTGATTGGCATATGCCTGAACCTTTTTTGATTTGATTATACATCTCCATCATTCATTCGTGCATTTAATCACTCATGCATTCATTCATCCACCCGCGAACAAGGTGAGAAAGTCCCAGAGCAACACCTAATGCACTTAATAACACTTGATCTCTTACCCTTTCAGGTTGGAAGTGCGAGAGACGCGGGTTGAGATGCATTACGGGCAGTCCAAAAGTCACACCCTCACCATCGGTCGAATCTCTAGTTAGATTTTTCTCTAATCCAGAACCCAAAACCATAATGGCAGATGATGATCCAGTTGGCCAATCCCTTAAGAGGATTCTTGATGCCCCATAATTTCATGATATTTGGGAAATGCTAATCGCTGCTAATGCTCAGAAAACCCAAGAATAAGAAATTGAAATAGCTACACTCAAGGCACAGATGGCAGACATAGAGAAACTATCTCCGACAAAGGATAAATCTATTGCCCCGTCTATCGAGTAGTACGCGGATATTGATCGATTCCTACCTAAGGAGTCAGAAGCCCTTCCGGCCAACTTTGTGATGCATTACATGGCTCCATATGCTGGCACCAGACCTTCCCACATGCACGTGGAAAGTTACCTCCAAATTATGATTAGTAAGAACATCCCTAAGGTTTATATATTCAATTTGTTTCAAGCAACTCTTCGTGGACCCACCTCTGAGTGGTAAATGAGAATGCCAACCGATGTAAAGTCTCATTGGAAGAAGCTGTGCTCGGCATTCCTTGAAAACTATGCCTTCAATCTAAAGGTAAAGACCACTCTACAAGATCTCAAAAGAATTAAAAAATGGCTGAATGAGTCCTTTGAAGAGTTTTATCTAAGGTGGATGGTTGTTTGTGTGCTTGTAACTCGAGCACCTAACCAAGATGCTCTGATAGTGAAGCTTGTCGAAGGCCATAGGCCGAAATATTGAGATGAAATGAAGATGAAAAGATTCAACACCTTTAATGATGTGGTAGACTATACTAAGAGACTTGAAAAATATGAAGAAGAAGATCGAGCAAAGAAGTAAGAATATCAAGCTTACACTAAACCTCCTTATTAGGAGAAGGGTTGTTCATCCAAACAAGGCACCTCTAAATCCTCAAAAGTCGCTCCCAAAGTGGCAGTAGTTTCCCAAGTACAAACCCACCAGTCTATCTCTCCATGGGTGGAATCACTATCCCAGATATTCACCAAGCTAAGGAAGTCAAACCAACTCCAGAGAATTAAGCCGTTCACTCTGCCTATAGCGGCAAACAAAGATAATTTATATGCTTATCATGTGACCAAGGGGCACCGCACTAATGAATGTGCTCAGCTACTAAAAGATCTACAACAAATCATAGCTGATGGTAGAGCGAAAGAGCTTGAGAAGAAGCCAAGCACTCAAACTAATCCGCTGCCAAACTTCCAAGCTACGGTGAACGCCATTGGGATTCATGTAGAGGCTAACGAATATGGTATCAACGTAATAGATAATTTCCGGTATGACCCAAGATAGGGGGACAATATGGTCTTTGACAACATGGATATCATCTACATGGTTGACCAGTATATCCTGAGAATGAAGAGAGAAGGGCTGGACCGATATCTTGTACCACCACATCTCATATATCGCGGAGATTTAGATCCGAATGAAAATCTGGAGGAATTTCTCTAGTTTTTACATGAACAAGGAATAGCCATGATGGGTTTTACACAGCAGTTTCCTCGATTCTTAGGAGGCCCGACCATGGACTGGTATGACGCGATGCCACTGGAAGGACGTGGAAACTGGTAATTTATGGAGAGATATTTCATCCACTACTTCAGGGCATACCATACCTAGATTAGCTTTGCTAGTGGCTGGCACTATAGGTAGATAGACGTAATACCCGCTGGCAAGATATCCCTCCTCCATAACCTCCCATGTACACTCACTTCGATTACATGAGTCTCAATTATGTCGGAACAAATCTGTTTGAATTCGGGAGCTCTTCTAGGATAGCACATCCAAAAATCTAAGAATTATATGATCCTGAATAGGCATGGGGTAACCACATAGATTAATAGAGGTACATCGGCTTGAATCTAGATGGAGGTGCACGAGACCTGTTTGGAGAAATTTGCACTGACATTACAACATATGGCGCTCGTATGGAGGAAACATTTGCGAGTATACAAATCATGGTATTTGAGTTCCGTATAGCCATAGAAGGGGTCAAAGCCGAGCCATATATGGCAGAAGAAAATCCAGAAGAGTAGCCCGAGGAAGATCCTGAGGAAGATCCCCGAAGAACAAAACCCAGAACAGTATCCTAAGGCAGATCCTAAGGAAGATCCCGAGGAAGATCTCGAAGAAGATCTTGAGGAGGACCCCAAAGAGGATCCGGAAGAAGATTCTGATAATGATATCCCAGCTCAACATGCACCAAACTGGATCTTTGAACCATAACCTTTTGAAGATTCGAATGAGGAGGTGGGAGAATTTGTCGACTCTAATGAATAAGATCATGAAGATGAAAGTGAAGTGGATAATTTGGGGTATGAATCGGAGACTTTCTCAAATGACAAGCTAAATCACTTACCGAGAGATTTCGAGTAGTAGGCTCTCTTCCCTAATGGCATGATGGTTGATTATGAAGGCGTCAAGAGCTATGCCACTTCATTAGAGCAAGACTCCCTGGGCGCCTTATAGTCTGTAGCAAGTGACAATTCCGGAGACTCTACTCGGACAGCGAACATGTCATTAACATGATTCCGGGCAAGAACCTTCTCATGAATACATTATGGAGAGAATTTGTGCAAAGAATGAACTAGCTCAAAATAGTTATCGAATCCGGAGCCCAGACTTGAGGGAAGTTTACCCCATATTCTACAACGGAAATACAAGGCTACGCCCTCACATCTGTGAATTCATACAAATGATGAATGACGGGTACATTTACTATACCTATTGGCCCGTAAGGTTCTGCTGGACTCTCTAAGAAAAGGTAGTGGTTTGGTATGAAGGACTGACATTTTAGCAGAAGTCATTCTGGAATGTTCTGGCCAAGCAATTCATTGACTACTTCACATGGGTCGACCCACCAGAAGACACTACCCCCAAAATAGACAGGCATGGGAAGCCCTTGTTATACTGGGAATAGGAAGCCACGAATGTCACCTGCCCAACATCAATAGAATCGGCTAAGGAATACCCATGGTATACAAATAAATATCACAATGCACCAGTCCTTTATAATGACATGCTGGATCTGTTTGGTGGAAGTGAACTAACTGATGGAGCTTCCTCATCCATCTATATGATTAGGCAGGAATCTAATCCTGTCCTATGCCAAATCTTATAAGAGAACCCCATCATTCCAGAAGAGCAGCCTAAAAAGTTTCCATCATGTAGTGGCCCTACGCCGCTAAGGCACCAGTTTCTGTGAACAAGCCAATCAACTTGGGAGAGATAATCCTTGATGAGGATTTCAACGAGTTTGAGGTCTTCAAAACAATAAACTCGCCAATCTAAGTGGTCAGTCCTATCACCAGAGGAGGAAAAGCCGTTGGATCAGTAGCCCCAGCTATATCAAGAACTGGGCCTCCGATACCTCCCACTTTTGTTAAGCCCTCAAAATGGGTAGAAAGCCCGATTGTCGATCAACTGAAGGCCACTACAACTAAAATGAGTATCTAGGACCTAATCCTGGGATCTCAAGATCATAAGCTCGCTATCATTAAAAAGGTAATGGAAATTGAAATGTCTCCTCTGGCATCCCTGGAATAGGTCTGTGCGCTACTCAATAATGAGACCAGCACTATTATCACCGACATTGTCTTCTCAAGCTCATATCTACCTAATGAAGGCATTCACCACAATAAGGCTCTCTACTTGAAGGCTAGTGTCTTTGAGTGCATCATGCCCTACATAATGATCGACGATGGCTCATCACTAAATGTCTGTCCCAAAGATATTCTACCAATTCTAGGACTAACCACGAAGGACCTAAAGAAGTCCACAATAGTCATCAAAGCTTACGACAATTCCAACAGGACCGTCATCGGCACATTCGAGGCTGAAGTCACTATCGATGAAATCTCATCCATAGTACTCTTCACAGTCATAGATATATCAGTGACTTTCTCTATGCAACTTGGGAGACCATGGTTCCATGCTTTGGGAGGAGTCCCATCCACCCTACACCAGAAGATCAAGATCCCATTCTACGGGAAGATTGTTACCCTGGAAGCTGATAAAGCCTCGATGGTAGCAGCACTGAAGATGGAAGAAAGCAACATGAAAGGGTTCACCATAGCCACGATTGGCCAGGAAGCGAATAAGTAATCAGAGGTATACTAGGGCCCATGGATCCAGGGATACATGTAGAACTACCACACTACTAAAAAAGGATTAGGTGCCCATGAACAGGGAATTCCAACCTTTAATATAAGGGCAGGAGAATGGAAGCCCGCGGGACTCGATTTCACAGGCTCTTGAAGAATTGTTCATAAGATAACCTTTCAAAAGAAGTTGTGATAGCCCTACGAAGGAACCCCCGAGCCTATTACACATCAGGGAAATACCATTCTGGGATTCAAGATTTTCTTAGACGTAGTCAGCTACAACAAAAATGGCAAAAGCTTCATAACCTGTGTAAAGAAGGCCAGTCGCCAGCCAGATGTAGGGGTAATCTCGGACTATACCAAGAATGGCAAATAGGTACACCCAAAGAGGGTCAAGAAGCTGAGTAGAGAGGAAGAAATCCTTAACACCCTAACCAAGCACCTTTAGGCATAACTCAAGATAGTAGAGGAGGTGAGGAGCAAGGGAGGTAGCTTGAACCAAACCTTCATGGACATTATCATGACCATGAAAGGCAAAGCAAAGGTACAGGAGGAAGATGATAAGGACATCCTGTTGAAGCCAGCTACCATAGGAGAATCATCCATAATAGAGCCAGACCCTACTGATTAGGATTAGTCTTTTATTTCTATTTCTAACTTATTTGAAACGAATAATGTACTTTACGATGATAATAAGATGAAGAACTATGCTTATTTGGATTATGTTTTTTATTACGATTCCATGCATCCATTCCAGCATTCATCTAGCATTTTTAACATCAATAATGATATTATGAAATAAATTAACTTAAACACGGAAGATGACCCAAAAATGGTATACATTTCCAGTCAATTGCCCATCGAACAAGAGAGAGAATTGATAAAAGTATTAAAAAGTCATGTTTTAGCCTTCGCTTGGTCTCATAAGGATATGCCTGGACTTGACTGACACATTATCGAGCACAAGAACCCCACGTACCCAAAAATTTGGCCGGTAAAGCAAAAAATGAGAAGGATGCATCTAGAATGGGCCGAAAAGGTCAAAGCAGAACTGGCAAAATAGATCAAAGCAAATTTCGTTGAAGTTGAGTATCCCACTTGGCTATCCAATGTAGTTCTCATACCCAAGAAGAACAGTGATGTCTGAGTTTACGTTGACTTTAGGGACTTGAATAAGGTTACCCCCAAGGACGATTTCCCGCTACTACACATCGATATTCTAGTAGATAGTGCAGTAAGAGCAGCCATGTATTCCTTTATGGATGGATTCTCGGGATACCACCAGATCCTCATAAACGTAATAGAAAAATTCAAACCATATTCATCTCAAAGTGGGGAACTTATTATTTCAGAGTAATCCTTTTCGGACTCAAGAATGCAAGGGCAACCTACTAGCAAGCAGTCACAACCTTGCTACATATCTTGATCTATAAGGAAGTTGAGGTCTATGTGGTTGACATCCTTGTGAAATTTATTACACTAGAAGAACACCCGGCAGTGCTAGAACGATTCCTCAGAAGGATTGAGAAATACAACCTCCGTTTGAACCCAAAAAAGTGCATATTCGATGTCATATCAGGCAAATTATTAGGGCACATTGTTAGCCAAAGAGGTATAGAAATGGATCCCGACAAGGCCAATACTATCAGGGAAATGCATGTACCGAAGATCAAGAAAGAAATGAGAGGTTTCTTAGGATCCATACAGTATGTATCTCACTTTATAGCACGGTTGACTACCACATGTGAGCCTATCTTCAAACTCTTGAGGAAACAGCAACCGATAGAGTGGAATGACTAATGCCAGGAAGGCTTTGATAGAATTAAAGCTTACCTGATGAACCCTTCGATACTAAAACCACCAATTCTCGAAAGGCCACTCATTCTCTACTTAGCGATAGAAGAAACGTCTGTGGGGGCCATGCTACTTTAAGAACATGAAGGTAAGAGGGAACACGCGGTTTATTACCTCAGCAAGAAATTGCTAGAGTATGAGACTTGATACACCATCATGGAAAAGACTTTCTCTGCCATGGTTTGGCTCACAGAAAGCACAGACATTACTTCCAATCATACAGAATCCAAGCAGTCGCAAAAGTGGCTCCAATGAAGTACTTATATTAGGCTACCTCATTAATCAAAAAACTGGCAAGGTGGCTCTTGTTGTTGTTAGAATTCGATATTGAGTATGTAATAAAGAAAACCATTAGGGTAGAGTAGTGGCCGAATTCCTAGCAAATCAACCGCTCTTGGAAAGAGAAAAAGAAAACCTAGAATTTCTCGATGAATGTCTCATAGCCACCACAGAGAACCTAAGAAAATGGACCATGTTCTTCGATGGCGCCGACAACAAGCGAGGAGCTGGCTTGGCAGTTATCATCTTTATGCCAGATGGAGCACTCATACCTCTATCAAAACACTTAGAATTTTCCACCACAAATAACGGGGCAGAGTATAAAGCCTGTTTATTTAGAATGTCTTCCCTAATCACTTTTAGAGCAGATAAGGTCAAAATTATCGGTGACTCGACTTTAGTCATCAAGCATGTCATAGGGGACTAGGAACTAAAGGAGGAATCCCTCAGCCCTTACTTAGAATCTGTATGTAGAAAAGCCACGATGCTCAGCGAGTGCGAATTTAGTCACATGCCCTGCGAGGAAAATCAGATGGTAGATGCATTGGCCACTTTATCCTCCATGTGGGAAAGGCCCCAAAAGCAACCAATCAGACCCCTTATTATCAAAATAGCCTGATCTCCTAACTCCGTCTGCACGATAAAAGACACCATAGAAGAAGGAACCCCTGGTATTCCAATATCATCAAGTTCCTGGAAAATGGCAAATTCCCAACTGAGGCTAAGGATTTCGATAGAAATACGCTAAAAAAGTTTGATGTGCGATTCTACCTGGTTAAAGGAGATCTATTCAAGAGGACCTCTGACGGCCTACTACTAAAATGCTTGACACAGTGAGAAGCTAAAAAGATGGTGAAAGAAGTACATTTGGGAGACTGCAGTCCACACATGAGCAGCATCATGATGGCAAAGAAAATTCAAAGAATGGGATACTTTTGGCTGACCATGCTAGCTGATTGTGTGGAAGAAGCAAGGAATTGCCACGCCTGTCAGATATACAGAGATGTGAGCCACTTGACCATTGTCGGCCTGGGGCATAGACATCACTGGTGAAATAAGGCCTTCTTCGACCAACGGTCATCGCTTCATTATAGTGTTGGCCGATGTCTTTCCTAAGTAGGTTGAAGCGGAATCATATACAAGCATCACGGCCAAGAAAATGGCTCAATTTATCCAATGACATATCTTTCCCAGGTATGGCATTCCTCATCATGTGTTGAGTGACAATGGTGTGCAGTTCCAAGTGGAAATGGCTGATCTTATTTAAAAGCGTGGGATTGAGCATCATCGCTCTTCACCTTATTGCCCTTAAGCTAACAGAGCTGTTGAAGTAGCTAATAAGGCAATCAAGAAAATCCTCTCCAAGATGGTTTCCAACTACTAAGATTGGGTCGATCATTTACCCTATGCCTTGTGGGGATATAGAACCAGTGTCAAGACTCCTGCGGGTCAAACTCCTTTTTCCCTTGTCTATGGGATGGAGGCGATACTGCCCGTTGAAATGGAAATCAAGTCTTTAAGCATAGCCCTCAAAGACAGACTTCTTAAAGATAAATGGGCAAAAGCGATGCACGAAAGGATGATCGATAGAAGGTGGGCCTTCATCTACTTGAAAGAAGCGTTCACAGGCAAGGCTAGAGTGGGAATCTGGTGAGGATAGTTTCGAAATCTTCTTGATGTGCATGGGCAGGATGGTGAAAGGGTTCAGCGTGACATGTGCATTTGTCTACCTTATTAGTGGTTCTAGTTTTTGCATAGACCCAATCGGTGTGATGGGCTATCGAACCTTATCTTAACTTTTGCCTGGACCGCCCTTTCAGGTTTTCAATCCAGCAGACATGTTTCTTGCATAGACCGTCCTTTTCGGATTTTCAGCCTATTTTCTCTTTTTTGTATTTTTATTTTTTTTGTCCTTATTTTTGCCTAGACCGCCCTTTTTGGGTTTTCAATCTAGCAGACTTATCTCTGACTTTTGTATAGACCTAGATGTTTTCAGTCTATCCGGATTTGTTTGTCTTTTAGATGTTGAATTGTTGTGCGCTTATACGGATGGGTCTCTAAGTACCCTCCATTATTCATACAATCACAAGCATAAAAATTTCAGTATGAAATATAGTTTCATTAGATGAATTTAATCAGAGTACAAGATGTTGGTAACCTTTTCCATTAATCAAACTCCTTGTGTTAACCGGTCAACCTAACATCTTACTATTTTTTTTTCTCTCAAGCCCCAATTTTTGCCTGAACCGCCCTTTTTGGGTTTTCAGTTCAGTGGGCAATTTTTTGAAGATTTTTGCCCAGTTGGTTTGCAGAATACCAACCATCGGTAGTGGTAGCATCCTCTGTGTTGTAATCTAGGGTCGGAAACGAAGTACCCTATCCTCATCTCTCTTTGACTTGGTTTGGCCAGCAAATGTCGAGCATTAGAACTCAACAACCCAATCTTCTTAGAACTAGACACTGACCATGAGCTAAATTTTGATTAAACCTTGAACTGAACTCAGACTCGGACCCAAGCCCTTCACCGAAGTCCTCTTCAAGGAATTTTGCTTTCGTCACACGAGCCTACCTAGTCACTACAGAAGCATCATTTTCCCACCCAACTTGATCCAACAGAAGACCGAATAATCATGAATGCAGTGCATAAATCTCATGCATATACCCTTACATTTTCTATTCCCAGAATATCCAAAGGAAAATTATTGAGGCATGAAAGCCAGGGGCATAACCCCGAACACATTGATCAGGCTCAACCTCACAATAATCAAAACACCCATTGATCAACAAGAGGCACTTGGAAGGGGCATAATTCTCTCCAACCACTTGGGGGCATCTATCGGTCAAAAAAGAAACATCGAGGGTCATACTCAAGATGGTGCAGACAGCTTGTCAACCCTCCACAATGACTCCTTTGACCCCCCCCGGAAAATCTAAATCAATTTACAATTCATTCTTCTATTTTTGTTGTTAATTGAAGGGTCAAAAATTTTTGCTCTCAACATATTCAATTAAGCAATAAAAACACAATTCACGCTTTGGGCTAACTTATCTACTTCGTCTTAATATAGGTTGAGGATAGTTACAAGCTCTTCCCCGACTGTGGCTCAAGTCTAACGACATCATCTATCAATCAAAAGATGGCTAAGGGCAAATACCCAAACACAAGGATTAACCAGCCGACCAAATATCGATCAAGCTCAGTCAACCAAATGATCCAACAATTACCAGCAATAGTCACCCTTACTCAATTCAAAAGGCAGAGGGATATTGCTCCTACCATCGCCTAGAACATCTAAGATATTACTCCCATCATCGCTCGGGAAATCGCTCCCATCTTCCCTTATGATATCGCTCCCACTCTCACCTGGGATATTACTCCCATCATTGCTCGGGAAATCGCTCCCATCATCCCTTGGGATATTGCTCCCACCATCGCCTGGGATATTGCTACCACCATCGCCTGGGATATTGCTCCCATCATCACTCAGGAATTCGGTCCCACCTTCCCTTGGGATATTGCTCCCACATTCATCTTGGATATTACTCCTACTCGGGAAATCGCTCCCATCTTCCCTTGGGATATCGCTCCCACTATCGCTTGGGATATCGCTCCCACCATCGCCTGTAATATCACTCCCATCATCACTCAGGAAATCTCTCCCATCTTCCCTCAGGATATCGCTCCCATCGTCACTTGGGAGATCGCTCCCATCAATCGCTCCCATCTTTCCTCAGGATATCGCTCCCATGATCGCTTGGGATATCGCACCCACCATCGTTTGGGATATTACTCCCATCATCACTCAGGAAATTGCTCCCATCTTACATCAGGATATCGCTCCCATTATTGCTCAGGAAATCACTCCCATCCATAGCTTAGGATATTGCTCCCATATTCGCTTGGGATATCGCTCCTATCATCGCTCGGGAAATTGCTCCCATCAATCGCTTGAGAAATCACTCTGATCTTCCCTCAGGATATTACTCCCATCATCGCTTAGGAAATCACTCCCATCCACACTTGGGATATCGCTCCTATCATCTCTAGGAGCACTAATCCCACCTTCGCTCGGGACATCATTCCTATCACCGCTAGGGGTATTGAGCCTGCCTTCGCTCGAGACATCATTCCCACCTCCTTTGGCAGGGACATCACTCCCACCCTTGCAAGGGACGTCATTGCCTTGTTTGCATGGGATAATGCTTCACACTTTTGCTTGGGTCATCATTCCCTCATGTTCTCAGGATATCGCTTCCCACCTTCGCTCGAGGCATCAGTAGCACAATCGGTCATATAACCGGCGGCCTTAGCTCTATAAGACACATCTGTCTAAACTCAGTCAATTAGTGAAAGGGACCATGTTGCATCCCTTAATAATGACGGCATGGCCATATAGTTAGTGGCATCAAACTACCAGCAACGACTTCAAATGCCTTCACAACTTTTTCCAGATTCAAATTTTTGTAATGATTCCTTAGCAACCCGAGATTCCTAATCCTTTCGCATTTTCAAACCATGCAAGACCAATCCAGCTCTTTGTAACCCTTCTTGGCAAAAGGCCAATCCAGCTCTTCTGACCCTTCTTGGCTAAAGACCAATCTAGCTCTTTAAGTCCTCGGCACTCTAGGACTTCTAAGACCCTTATATTTTTACTTCTCACATTTTTACTGTTGATTGATGGGGCAAAAATATTTTTTTTTCTCAAAATTGATGAAGCAGTAAAAATGTCATCTAAAAATCTATCTAATCTTGTTTCACTTATCACTCATTGCAGGTACAACCCCAAGGGGCAAACAAGATAACCTCATTCTCTAGGCCATCGCCCGTACCGAGCACCAACTAAAGGTCCTGATATGGTCCCCGGACGTGTCATCCTTTGGGTTCACCCTTGGAATGCCAACTGAAGGTCCAGATACAGTCCTCGTACGTGTCATCCTTTAGGTTCACCCCTGGAACACCAACTGAAGGCCCTGATACAATCACTACACATGTCATCCTTTAGGTCCACCCCTGGAATGCCAACTGATGGTCATGATACAGTCTCTGTATGTGTCATCCTTTTGGTTCGCCCCTAGAATGCCAACTGAAGGTCCTGATACAGTCCTCATACATGTCATCCTTTGGGTCAACTAAAGGTCCTGATACAATCCTGGTATGTGTCATCCTTTGGGTTCACCCCTAGAACATCAAATGAAGGCCCTGACTGAGCTAGAAACAAGTCTTCCTTTGAGTCTAGCCCGCCAATCATCAAAGCCCAAGCATGAACAAGGGGCAAACCAATCATCAAAGCCCAAGCCCGACCAAGGGGCAAACCAATTGTCAAAGCTCAAGCCCGACCAAGGGGCAAACCAATCATCGAAGCCCAAGCCCAACCAAGGTGTAAGCCAATCATCAAAGCCCAAGCCCGACCAAGGGGCAAACCAATCATTGAAGCCTAAGCCCGACCAAGGGGCAAACCAATCATCAAAGCTCAAGCCCGACAAAGGGGAAAACTAATCAGCAAAGCCCAAGCCCGACCAAGGGGTAAACCAATCATCAAATGCCAAGCCTGACCAAGGGGCAAACCAATTGTCAAAGCTCAAGCTTGACCAAGGGGCAAACTAATCAACAAAGCTCAAGACCAACCAAGGGGCAAACAATGCCAATCATCAAATTCCAAGCCCAACCAAGGGGCAAACTAATCATAAAAGCTCAAGCCCCGACTAAGGGGCAAACCAATTGTCAAAGCTCTAGCCCGACCAAGGGCAAACCACACATCGAAGCCCAAGCCTGACCCAGGGGCAAACCAATCATCAAAGCTCAAGCTTGACCAAGGGGCAAACTAATCATCATAGCCCAAGACCGACCAAGGGGAAAACCAATCATCAAATCCCAAGCTTGACGAAGGGCTAAACCAATCACCAAAGCCCAAGCCCTACCAAGGGGCAAGCAAATCATCAAAGGCCAAGCCTGACCAAGGGGCAAGCCAGTAACCAAATGAAGGTCCTGATGGAGCCAGAATCTTGTCATCCTTCAAGTCCATCCCACCAAGCACCAAATGAAAGATCCTAATAGAATTAGAATCTTGTAATCCTTCGGGTTAAGCCCGCCACCCATTAGGTACAATTTTGAAACCCTTGCTCTTTCGTGCGATCATACTGACCTGTGGCAGCAGTGATCCCTGAGGGACAACCTATGTGCATGAGATTTTATAGTCCCTCTCGTAAGACGATGATGATGTATATTATAATTTTAATCCTCATTAAAAATTCATTTTGAATTTTTGTCAACATTTGAATTTAGTTTAATGTGTACAACTACGCATCCGTGGAAGCTCAAACCAATGATTCTCACCCGTAGTATCTTATCATACCTTAAAATATCTCACAATATCCCAATATATATTAAAATACGCTAAAAATTCAAAAAACTAGCTTTTGACCTGCTTTCCCCCCTTTTCACCCTTTTCAGGCTGTGGACCCATTTGGCAATCTACCAGTAGGAGCCTGAAGTTGTCGACGGTATCATCCATACCGCCAGCAACATCACTCATGCCGTCGGCGGTATGAGCCCCTGCAGGCAGACTACACTTTTTGCTCTTTCTTGAAACCCGTCGGATAAACGCCAAAAGTTGGTTTTGGCTTATTTTTCATCCTTAAAACACCAGGAAGAGGGGGTTTGAATGGGAGAAGATCAGTAAGGAAACATGAGAGGTTTTAGAGTGAGAAAGAGTCTTTTTATAGAAAGGGAAGGAAAGGTAAAGAAATGGATTAAATCCGTGTTTTCTTGGTTTTTCTTCATCTAGTCTCTTAGGATAAACTTAAAATCTGTGGGAATCCTAGGTTAAAATCAATCTAATAGGATTTTTAGAGACAAACGTTGTTCAATCTTTAAATCACTACCCAAATCATCATTCTGAGCTTCCCGGAGGCATCTTTGGAACACAAAGAGGTGGATTCACGACCCTGAGGTAAAAACTGAGTCTCAAGATCTCTTTCACATTTACTCTTACTGTTTGTTATGCTATTTGTTGTTTTGGGTTCATTTTTTGAGTTTTTGGTCATTTCCGACCTTCTGAATCTATTTCTGTAGATTTTAAAACCGCTGCTGGTATCACCCATGTCGCCGTCGGTTCCATTGAAACAGTCAGCGTGTGAAGCCGCCGGCGGCCTCACTCAGGCCGCCAGTGACATCACCCATGCCGCCAGCGGTATCACCTATGCCATTGGTGGCATGGGCTTCTAGGCAGTAGCCTCGCATGCTGCCCTTTGACCTAGATTTCTCTTTTTTTTGTTTTTCGCATGTATAGTATCATGATGAAAATTAAGAATGGACCAAAAACGATCCAAACCCCATAACATGTGTCATTTTTACTAATAATTTGATTAAAATAATAATCGTGTCCAAAACGGACTTTTCCCTAAACTTCATTTAGAAAATGAACATTTAAAAGGTTAACTTATATTGAAAAATAATAATCTTGTCCAAAATGAACTTTCCCTACCTGGACCACGTTGAGGGCGCTGCCTCGGAACCCAGTAAGGGGCTACCGCCTCTCAACCCCATCGGGGGCGCTGCCTCTTGGACCCCGCGGGGGGCTATCGCCCCTCGTACCCAATTATCGAGGGCACCGCTATGTGAGATATATCTTAAGTTAGATGTATGTATAGGCCTTCGGGTATTTTATTTATTGTACAGCTAATTGTATAGGATTTGAAACCCTTGTAATAATTTTAATTTCTGCATTTGTTTTTCGTTGACTGTAATAATTTATTTCTCGCTTTGATTGCTTGATAACTTACTAACAATATATAAATTGAAAACATAATAAATACGGTGGATAAAAACAAATTGAGAAAGAATGAAATTTTTTAACTTGACCAATGTAAAATAGATAACATCATCTGAACTCGGAATCTCTACTTAAGGTATGGTCTACCACCCAGTGGGAAAATCATACCAAAACTTGTCGGTTGAGCTGAACCAGGTGGTGACACTATTTTAAGTGTAGGATTTTTATCTCGTATCTTTTGAACACTAAAATATGCAAAATCATTTTTCTATCACATAACGCCCATTATTTTTATAGAGACCGGTCCTGCATCCAGGCTTCGCAGCCCGTCTGAAATGTCGCCCGCTCAGAATGCCATTTTGCCTAATCAGAAAGGAACGGGACCTGTAGGGGTCCATCAGGGACCCATATGGATCTAGGTGGGACCCGTATATGTCCCTCCTAGGCTGGTGAAGGGTTTTGACCCATACGGGTCAACCAGTGGATTTGTACCACTAGTTTTGGCCCGTATAGCACCGTAAGGGCAGACTAGGTCTCTGAACTTAGCTAAACTCAACTCTGCTATAGTAGGAACACCTCTGATGGATAACACCTATAAAGAATAGCATTATCTAGCTCAGATCATCATTTTATGGGAAGGACCGTTAAAATCCAATGCTCATATATGCATGTACTAATCTTTTAGTTACTGCGTTAGTTCAAGGCAAGATTTGGCAATCTTAGTCAACCAGTACACCAGTCCTCACTCTAGTTCACCTAATGGCTTAGTTTGGTTAGTCAATTTAGCTAGCAAACAACGCTTCTCACACCTAGTAGTGGCTCTCATTTACTCTGCTAAGAGACCATTCCGCCAGTTCATCGCAGTAAGGACCTAGGTTAGCTTCCCAACTTTGTGGTCATGCCGAAGGGGGCAAATCTACCTTATTTTAGGGGTTTACCCTATGTCTGACTCATGACCAGAAGGTTCACCCTATTACTCTTGATGAAATCTCACCTTGAAGAAGTATGGGTTAATTGAATACCTCCAGCCATTTGTTCCTCCAAAGCCCGAGAAGAGGGGGAATTTCTATGTATACCATGTTAGCCTAGGCCATCCAAGAAAAATGTTTAAAGATCTCCTCAAGGCCATCACCATTTTGATAAATGAATGAAAGATATTTGAGCTTAGGATGAGAGAGGAGGAAGTAGCCGCAATTAACTCAGGACTAAAGGGAGATTAGGTATGGAAGCGCATTCTAGAAATCAAGAAGCTTAAGGAAGAATTGTCGATGATGGATTTGATAGCTATCAAACAATGGAATGGGGAGCCCGTCCATGATTATTTCCAAAGGCGGTTGACCACCTTGGTAACTCTTAAAAGAAGACCTTGTGAGAAAATACTAGCCGACCGATTCATCTTCGGGCTATGTCGTCACCTTCGTAAGATAGCATTTGTGAAAGCGTACAAGACTATTCCTAAGTGGTGTGAAGTAGCCGTAGAAGCTAAAAGTCATTTTGAGATGGTGAAAGGCAGTAACCCATCAAAAATCAAAGTATACAAAGTCATCGGTACCCTCACCACTTCAATGTACACCATCTTATGTTTGGGGGATAAGAAAAAGACATCCATCCAAGTAGCTTTGAGAAACTTAGCCCAAGTCATAAGAGTCACTACGGATGATGTGTTGACCGAATAATAATTGCAAGACCTGGACCGTGACTTGACTCACCTCGTGATGAGTGACCATAGAGACCCTCCGCCTATAGAGGATGACAATGCAATTATATGTAATGAAAATGATGTAGCCTTCGGGCACCCTAATAATAACAATGACATTGATTTTTCTTACTTGTTTGATATTTTGCCTGACGGCACCATTCATTCATTGGACCATATACATAATGTTTGTTGCATTCATGATGTTTTATTGCATGACATTAATTTAGTTGCTATGCAAAATCCAAAAATGGTAACAATAGCCAAAGGATGATAAAAGTGCTTATAAAACATGTGAATGCTTTCGCCTGGTCATATGAAGACATGCCCGGGGTAGATCGTTAAATCACCGAGAATCGTATCCCAATCGATCCCAAATTCAAACCAATTATGCAAAAACTAAGGAGACTATGTCCAGTGTAGGCCAACAAAGTTAAACCCAAAGTTACCAAGATGCTCAAGGCCAAGTTTATTGAGGTAGTTGAATATTCGGCATGGTTAGCAAATGTGGTCCATGTTCCGAAGAAGGATGGGAAGGTTAGGGTAGGCGTCAACTTCCACAATATAAATAAGGCACCTCAAGAGGATGACTTTCCATTACCTCATATTGATGTGTTAATGGACAGCGCTGCTAGGGCCATGATGTATTTATTCTTAGATGGTTTCTCTGGATACAATCAAATCTCAATGGATATCATCGATAAGGTGAAGACAACCTTGATCACAGAATAGGGAGTGTACTATTACAAGGCAATGCATTTTCGGTTAAAGAATGTATGGGAAATCTATCAAAGAGCTATGATTGCACTACTGCATGACATGATCCATAAAGAGGTTAAGGTTTACGTATATGACATGATAGTGAAATCCAATACGAGGGAGGAACATCTTGAGATCTTTGATAGGTTCTTAACAAGGATTGAGAAGTACAACCTCAGTTTGAATCCAAAGAAATGTGTGTTTGGGGTGACACCATTGAAGTTCTTAGGCTACATTGTCAGCCAGGGAGGAATCAAAGTTAACCCAAAAAGGTTAGAGCAATTCAAGATATGCCCATTCTAAAAACCGAAAGGGAAGTCAGGTCGTTTCTTGGGTCGCTTCAGTATGTGAGCTGATTTATTGCCAAATTAACAACAATATGCGAGCCGATCTTCAAGTTGTTGGGGAAGAAGCAACCTATAGAGTGGAATGAATAATGTCAGATAGCCTTCAATAGAATCAAAGCTTACCTCATGATCCCTCCTAGTTTTGAGGCCTCCTATACCCGTCAAACCACTTACTCTCTATTTGGCCATAGAAGAATCGTCCATGGGTGCAATTTTAGTTCAAGAACAAAATTATAAGAGAGAACACGCTATCTACTACTTAAGTAAGAAGTTGTAAGAGTATGGGATGCAATACATTATTGTGAAAGACAAGTACTATGATGGTATGGTTGACCAAGATGTTGAGGCATTACTTCCATTCTTACGGAATTGAAGCAGTTTCTAAGGTAGTTCCAATGAAGTATCATTGTCAATCCCATACGCTAGCAGGGAAGCTCTCTTGATGGCTTCTTTTGTTGTCTAAGTTTGATATCGAATATGTCATGAAGAAAGTAATTAAGGGGAGAGCAGTGGTTGAGTTCCTGGCAAGCCAACCCATGGAGTCTGATTACTTAGAGAATCCATATTTTCCTGATTAGCAATTAGCGACAGTGGAAGTAGAGAAGGCCGAATGGATTATGTACTTCAATGGGGCCATGAATCGAAGGCCTGCCAGTCTTAAGGTAATCATCATTATGCCTCAATGTGAGGTTGTCCCATAAAGCAAATGCCTAGAAGTCCCAATCACCAATAATAGGGCCGAGTATGAAACCTGTCTCTTTGGCCTCGATGCCTTGTTGAAGGTAGGGGAAAAGGAAGCAAAGGTAATTGGTGATTCTATAATAGTGATAAAGCATGTTGTAGGGGAATGGGAAATTAAAGAAGAGTCGCTCAGACCGTATGTGGAAGCATTTTGGGATTTATCAGTACAGTTCAGTCAATGTTTCCTTTAGCATGTGTCGAGAGATTAAAACTAGATGACCGATTCATTGCCTACCTTGGCATCTATGTGAGAAGGGGAGAAGACCCAACCTATCCATCCTTTGATAATTGAAACTTCTCATTCCCCATTCCATGAGAAAGTTCAAGTTATGACCGTGGAAGAGCACAAAGCTTGTTGGTACAACGACATTAAGAAGTTTTTGAAAGAGGGAAGATGCTCTGAAAAATTGTCAAGCAAAGATCATATGACTATCAGGAGGTTAGTGGCAATTCAGGATGATAGACGAAGATCTTTTCTAAAGGACCACTAAAGGGTTGCTATTGAGATGTCTAATAGAAGAGGTGGTGGAAAAGATGATGAACTAGGAGCACTTAGGGAAGTACGATCCAGATATGAATTGGGTAGCTCTAGCCCAGAAGCTTCAGAGAATGGGTTATTTTTGGACCACAATGAATGGCGACTACATTGAAAAAGTTAAGAAATGTCATGAATGTCAGATTCATGGGGATATAAATCATCTACCCCCCATCTAAATGTCATAATTTACCAGCAGTGCATGGCCTGATCTTACAATAATAAGGTCAGATACCCAAAACAACCTTTCAAGGCGGGTGGTCTGGCTCTCAAATAGCTATGCCATGTCAATACTGATACTAGAGGTAGGTTCAGACCTAATTGGGAAGGACCATTCATGATTAAGAAAGTCCTTATCAAAGGAGGAATGAAGCTCATGGATATGGATGGAAATGAGTTCGTGAATCCAGTGAATAAAGACATGCTTAAGAGTTATCATGTATAGGTCAAAAGAAATAAATCATAGAAAAGCAGCACATCATAAAAAAAAAAAATAGAATAAAATACCCATCGATTGCCGATCCTGGGGTCAGTTGGGAAAAAATTAGGGTACTCGAACGCAAAAATAAAGCCCGCTAAATTGAAAACCCAAAAAGGGCAGCTTAGGTAAGAGTTAGAGGATCAAGAGAAGGATGTCTGTTGCTTTATGGAAAATCTATAACAAGACTAGTAGGCAGTATGGGTTAACCATTGGAAATTGTTACCATTGCCTATATACTCATATTAATCTCATCAAGGAACATGTTATGATTTGCTAAGAATATTGGTCTTATGAATGCATGCATGTCTTTAGGTGAAATAATCACAAGTACGTGAAGATCAGTTTTTTTCTCTATAGTTTATGCTCTTTGTTAGTATCATTACAATGCGTATGTATCATTCAACAAAAGACAAAAATACCGCCAAGCCATAAAAGAAACAAGGTTTGTGCAAAAGTCCGAAAAAGTCTGCTAGATTGAAAACCTAAAAGGGCGATCTAGGCAAAAATTAAGGCAAAAGAAGAGAAAGAAAGTTTGTTGAATTGAGCCGCTAAGGACAATTCAAGAAAAAGTTAAGATAAAAAGAAAAATATAAGTATATGTTCGATAGGTCATCTCACACTGAATGGTCTATGAAAAATTTTGAACTCAATTTAAAAACGCTAGTATTTTGCACTTGTTCTTATTTTCAAAGCATCATTTTGTCTTATACAATTCATAGTTGGGATCCCTTGAACTTAGTTCCCCCACTGTGAGTCACATGATAGCATGCATCTCCTAAAGTGCTAATATCAGCTAATCAGCCTTAGTAATACTTGTCAGTATAAATTGGGTCAGTTCATTGTGATCAGGAACTTCGAGTGTTCAACTGTTAACTCACTTGCTTATGATGTGCTCTAAACGGTCCTAGCTAGTAGGATACAAAGTTTGTTCAGTTATATTATGATAGTGTATGCCATTCCCAGTCATCGCCAGGATTTTATGATGTCATTTTTTTAGTAAGTGATGCAAAGGGGTAACATGAGTCAACAAGAAGGAATATTCAGTCATTTTAGAGCAGAAAATGAAAGTTCAACATGTACAAAGTAAAGCAGTGAACACATATGTGTAAATAACATCCATGCTTATAGGAAAATAAGCCACATAGGGCTGAGAAATAAAATGTCCAAAATGAAAGTCAGAATAATCCTAATCTAAGCTACTGGAGGATCATGGCTCTAGGGCAGGCCCTGGGTCTAGTCCTAAGTGTCCAAGAACGGGTCATCAATATCGAACATCACCTGATCCTCCCCACTTGTAGCATCCATGGCAGGAAAGTCAGGCACCCCGATGCCTGAACCTCCATCATCACCATCAGCAGCAACACCAGTCACCTTACCCTGATCTCTAGCCTTCTCCTCCACTTGCTGCTTGACCTCATCCGCTCCAGCTACCCAAACCCTAGTCAACGCCACCTGATATGCTAATTTATCACCCTCAAAGAGTAGTTATGAGCCAGTTATTCCCACAACATCTCCATCTTAGCTCTCACCCGAGTCTTCACCCTGCCCCTCTCGGCCTCAGTAGTGGCCGCTCACAGCTGCTCCTCTAGGAACCTAGCTCACTCCTTGGAAGCATCCAAGTCTTGGGTGGACTTTTCACGCTCCATGGCCAACAAAGTCTGCAATGAAAAAAAAGATCAGTACACATATGTAAATGTCATGGCCTGCATCATGCATAGTTTTTTGATTTGTAGGTATGAGAACTTACAGAAGCCAGAGCATCCTGAGCTAGTAGCAAGTCTCGGATAGATAGGAAACCCCTTGCAATTTTCTCTACCTCAGCCACAGTCATCTAAAAGGGGAAATCATATCAAACCAATACATTCCAAGAGGTTATCATAAGAACAAGTTTAAAAGCTGAGAACTCCTTACATGAGTGGAGCCGGAAGAAGTGAAGCGAATGGTGTGGACTGACTCCTTAAGCTCCCTGACAGCTCTCTTCCTTGAATGGTTGAAGAGTTAGAAGGAAGTGTTTGTAGGACCCCCTCTCTCACCTCCCTAGAAGCACGAGACTGCTTCATCGATGGCTCTAGGTCGGCAGGGGCAGCAGCATCAGGTCTCTTTTGTGTGGAGGCAAAAGGCTATGACAACAGTCATTCACGCTCAGATTAACAATTAATTTCGGAGAGCAATAAAAGGAATTCAGAAAGTCTAAGTTAAATAAATACCTGAGAAGATAAAGTGGCAGGCCTAACCAAGCCTTAAGTACTCTAGACCATAAAAGGACCCCCGCGGTCACCCCGCGCTTCATCCTCATCATCATCATCATCATCTTTGTCACTATCCCTATAATGGAACTTGAGAGAACTTTCCTTAAAATGGATCCTCTCACATAGCGAAGGAGTGAGGACTCAATAAACTCAACAGAGGAGCCATCCACTGACTCCAATAAGGCCCTCTCACCTAGCAGGTACAACACCTGATCCATCCTACGAATCAGGTGCGGCCAGTAGACTTCCACAGGGACAAGTGGGTGGATGGGCCTCCTCACTACCATGCTCGTTCGCCAGTAATAGACTCTCTCCCAAAAATACTACTCTAAGGAGAGTGGTGACTCTATCATAAAGCGGTGATCATCTACGCCCACCCCCAGCCACTCGACATCCACATAGATGACCAACCTCTCCTATGAGTCCTGAATGACCTGTACAAAGTAAATGTGCTGTAAGTATCCTAACTTTGAAAATACTGCTTCTACTAACATTTTGTTCAAGTGTAAAGTACAGGTTTAAGACGAGAAAGGTTACCCGATTAAAGCACAACTGGTGAAGGAACTCCCTGTACTCAGCTATAGTTCTGACCTTCTGCTGCTAGGGCCCCATCCACCGATCGATAATGTGGGGAGTCTTGGGTTGACCTGACAAGCCTAGCTTGGGGATGAACCGGTGCTAGAAAGCCCAAATTTGCAAATAAGTCAAAGTCAATTGTCGAACAAGTTCAAACAAGGAATTGAAGCACAAAGGATAAAGCTCGGGAATTACCAGAAGGATCAGATGGTAGAGCTAAAGCTTGAACTGTTAGCCCCAAACACCAACATCCAGCCCATAATACAAATGTGCCAGGATTGCCAGACACCAGTTCTTGCATGGCACAGCAGCAAGATCCTCGACAGTGATAGTAAGCCATAGTTGAGGCTGCTCGAGTACATGGGGAAGACACATTGGAGAGGAAGGTCAGCAACAAGGACCAGGCATACTAATCCCTTCTCCCCTCAGTTATAGGGCTTGGCTACCCAATCTAGTAATCATAAAGCTCCCTATACTTGAGCTACTCCTTCCCTCTAAGATGAAGCCCAAGCAGTCTCTCCATGTATGCCTTCACCTCAGGCCGAGATTGCCATCAGTCGGTGTAGACATCAAAGTGGAGGATAGCTCCCTCCAAGTTAGCCCACTGAGCGTGTACATATCTGAGGGAGTGATGGTGACCTCCCTCATTGGTAGGTGGAAGGTGTGGGTTGTCTCTGACCATCTCTCCATCAGTGTCGAGATAGCATCTTTGGCACTTCTGGTATGGTCTGGACAATATCAGTGAACCCAAGAGAATTGATGCAGGTAACAACTTAGTGTCCCCCGCGGTGCGTATCTCCTTGTACCATATCTTGTAGAAGCAAAGATCCCTCTTTGTCTCGTATGAGAACTGCAAAGATAAAACAATAGTTTAACAGGGCTAGAATGTAGTAGGCAAGTCAAAAATTAGAAAAGAATTACTGAAAGTAGTTCCTATACGGGTGCCCTAGACCCGTACGGGTGCTGCATGAGCACCCACGTGAAGAACGAGACCAGTACGGGTCCCTTGCAAATAGTCACTTGCCCAAAAAATTTCCTAACTAGCCATTTTCAACCAAAGCTTAATCTAAACTATCCTAAAATCATCCTAGACTAAAGTTACATGCATTAGGCTCAATTAAAGGCTCTAAAACACCCTAATTCCATCCAAAATTGAAGAAATTTCAAATTGTCAAAAAATGGAAAAATGGGAAATCAAGAAACTTACTTGGAATTTGGATGCGTGAGAAGAAGGGGAAGGCACCAGGGGAGTTTCTAAGGTAGGAGTGAGTCCAAGAAATGAATCCCCATCCCAAAAAGTGTACCCAACTAAAAATGGGCATTCCAAAAACTCTAAATTACCAACTTAGTACAAATCCTCGAGGTTAAGGGAGAAACAACTAGTCTTTGGAATCTTTTTATACATTTTAGATTGATTTTTAATGAAGTTTACCGGAATTTGGAAGAAAATTAGAAATTTTGTAAAAGAGGGACTGAGGGGACTATTTAATTTTCAAAGCTGCCCTACACCACCCGTATAGGTGTTGACTAGCTATACAGGTACCCCAAATGCCACAACATATCCGTACAGGCCCCTACCACCCATACGGGTCCCAACTTTCAAAGGCAAAATAGTTTTTCAGAATACGCCCTACCCAATAGCAAGGGGAAATCAAATTCAAAATTTGGGGCCAACCCCACATCTCTTGAAACCCCTCATTTTAGTTATTTATGGACAAAACCCCTAGCTCACCTTGATCCTTGATTGAAGGGGAAAAAAATTTTGTTAGATAAAAGTCAATCAAGAATCAAGGTAAGCCTTTTCAAAACATTCGCTAACATCAATACTTGCTATGCTCAGGTACGCAAGACAACAATACCGTCCAAGGGGCATCATCCTGAAAGATATCCCTAATAATCAAATCAATTGGAGGAACTTTTTCCCCAGCAGAGAAATCAATCAGGTGGCATTCCCCTATCCTCCAACCCCCAAGGGGCACCATTCTAGGGGCATCCCCCTGTCATCTAGCGCCCTAAGGGGTACTCTAGCTCGAAATAGTTGGGCGCCAAACCCAACATTTCCAAACCTAGTTCACAGTTTATTCAGAGGCCACCCTTATCCATATGTCTTCCTTCTTGATTAAAGGGGTAAAAATTTTTGTTCACTACAAAGTCAATCAAGAATCAAGACGTGTCATCTCAGGGAATAACTAACTTAACGCTTTTATTATCTTTCAACAGGTTATTTAAAATCCTCAGCAGGAAAGTCATCCGCCTTAGAAAGGGATACAAGGAGAAGTCATCTGCCTTAGGGAAGGGATATATTATCAGTAGGAGAGTCAATCCGCCTTAAGAAAGGGATACGAGGAGAAGTCATCCACCTTAGTAAAGGGATACACCAACTTCAGTAGGAGAAGTCATCTACCTTAGGAAAGGGATACAAAAACATCAGTAGGAGAAGTCATCTGCCTTAGTAAAAGGATACACCACCATCAACATGAGAGTCAATCCGCCTCAAGAAAGGGATACATAGTATTTGTCAAAGGAATGTCATCCGCCTTAAGAAAGGGATACTTACAGTATGTTGGTCTATATTAAGGGTTTGGCTAGTAAAACATGTGTACCGGATTTTAAAAATTTAATCTAGTACCCTAGATCGTCTAAGCATGGCATGATTGATAGTAGTGCTTGTATTAAATTATTCTTGGTCATAAATACTTATTAAAAGGACCTAATAATAATTTAACCACTTACCAATTGAAGCGTGAATCCCGTAGTTGGTAGAAAGACCCCTCAGCTACATACACATACTCTAAAGTAAAAGCCCTCTATAAATAGTCCAGATGAGCACCACCGACCAAAACCTTCTAGAAAGGAAGAATCGTTAAATAAGTAGAAGATGGCTTGATCTTCCCTACTAATTTATTCTAGAATAAATTATCTTAGTTTTCTATTCTAAGTAAACAGGTCTTTCGATTGATTACTTTTAGGAATTAGAGCAACTAAGAGAATGAGAGAGCAAGAGAGGGATTATGAAATTCAAGACGAAAAATAATGAAGGAGGAGGCTTATATTTATAGTGGTTAAGAAATATTCAAAGGACAATAAAGTCCCTAACCTCAACTAATCAGAAATAAATTAAAAAGGGTAAACATGTATTTTAATTAAATCGTGGAAGAGTTGGAACCAACTCAAATACTGGGAGCTTGCTTAAGGAGCAAGCTCCCAGTTTTACTACGAGACTACTGGCCATTTGGCCAACAGTCCCTTGTGGACTTATATAGGGGTGCAAGCCCATAAGGCTTGCATAGGCGCACATGGGCATGCACTGGTGTGCATGCCTACGGGCAGTGCAGCCTATCATGGAGATGGGCTATGCTCCATGCAGCATGCAATCCATTGCACACTGTAGCCTGCAGCATAAGCCCATAAGGGCTATATGCCTACATAGCCCTTTAGGCTTGTGTAGCGTGTAAGCGGGCTGCATCTTGTAGCCCACTTTTGTGTGCCCCATGGGCCACACGTAGCACTATTCCAAACAGTGCTGCAATGTGGCCCATGCACAGGTCTTTTATGTACTATCCTATAGTACATTTACAGACTCACTTGCACAGATTTATTCAACATCTAATATTAATAAATCCTGCTAAGTTCAGTCTAGTCTTCCATTTATTTATTGGATCCTCCTTATTATTTATCAGGTTCATTGGTCCAACTAATGAATAATTGTCTAACCAATATGTTATGATCTAACCATATTTCCTTGCTCTTCTAGATTAGACGTAGTCTAACAGTTATTTACATAGCTCGGTCATAAATCAAAGTGTGTGATCTTATAGGATCTCGTAATATCGAGCAATCAAAAGTTTAACCTGGCTCAATCCCTTTTAGGAATTCATCGGCTCGGAGCTCCAGACTGTTATGGACTCCAATTACTTTGATCGGTCATAGTGGCACTCTAGAAAAGGCATATGGCCCCTCAATATTCAGAATGTCACATGCATTGTTACTTAATCTTGGTTATATAATAGTATCAATACAATTTAGTCCTATCAACTGTTAAGTACCATCTGGTTTCTAGGACTCGGTTTATGTGTTAGTCCACTAGTAGCTATAATAGCTACCCCAGTGGTTTAGTCTTCCTGCCAAAGTGCACCACTCAACCATTTAATGTGTTGATCAAGATCTTATCCTATCAACTCATACTTTGATCAAAGGTTTACGAGTGTGTAACTTCTAATAAGTGGCAAAGGTACATCTCCCTTATATTGCTATAGTGGAGTGATAGATTCCATCTTGACTACTCAGCTTACCAACAGACATACATCAACTATACCCCGTAATTATCCGTATCATCCAATTTATAGAATGTATAGGTATAATCCAAAGTATAGCAACATCTGAACAAGGTAACTAGTATCTCAGGTCTAAGAACATTTGTATTGCTATTGCAATGAGATGATTAAAACACCAAAACATAATACAGATTTCCGAGTGTTGTCTCATAGAGGTCTCCAATGTACCTCCCCGAATACATTCATGTGTTAACCCAAAGTACCACCCTCTAGCACTGGAGATATGCTACTCTAAATCAAATTCAAGAGGTATGACGACACATGCTAGTCTATCTATTTTCATCAATTTCCAGTCTTGAGGATACTACGACTAGGGATATTTAGATAATTGCACACGAACCAGTTCTCACCAACATAGTCTCATTATGCCCTTGCAATTCGTGCTATGATTATGTAATGAACTTTTGCAAACACATCAATGAATATATTCTAAACTAGTCATAATATATTTCATTGTCATTAATATAACAAAAGAATACCTTCATTAATATAACTTTGTTCGTACAGATAAAACTAACTAAGACATATCACCCTAATTGCCTCTAAGGCCTACATCATGTCTAATAATCTCCCACTTGCACTAGAGCTAACTAGCTATATGCTATAAGCGAGAACTATCAACTTGTTGGTCATGCTTAATCTGTGTTAAAGGCTTGGTCAGACCCTCCGCCAAGTTATGATATGTGGGTATATATTCCATCTATATATCATTATCTCTTATTATATCTTGAATTATATGATATTTTTTGTGTACATGTCCATTTATCTGACGAGACCATGGTTCATTTGCCTGTGCAATAGCCATAGTGTTATCACAATATAATACTACTAGATCCTCACTATTAGACACCACACCGAGATCACCAATAAATCTCTTTATCCGTACAGCTTGTTTTGCTCCTTCTAAAGTAGTAATGTACTCAGATTTAGTTGTTGAATCGACAGTTGTATCCTATTTGGAACTCTTTAAAACAACCGCCCTTCCATTTAATATAAATAGATAACCTAACTGTGACTTGTAGTCATCTCTATCAGATTGAAAACTTGCATGAATGAATCCCTTTACTGTAAGATCACATCCTGCATATACTAAGAACATGTGCTTAGTCCTTCTCAATACTTAAGGATATTCTTAACGACTTTCCAGTGCTTCTCCACTAGATCAGATTGAAATATGCTTATGATTCTCAATGCGTGTGAGACATCAGGCTGTGTACATACCATAGCATACATGAAAGATCCTATTATAGATGTATAGGGTATTTCATTCATGCACAATCTCTCCTCTTGTGTCCCCGGACACTCAGATTTATAAAGGTTAATTTCAAGAGACATTGGAAGATAACCCCTTCTTGATTGCTCAAGGTTGAAGCTAGTCAATACATTGTCTATGTATGTATCTTGTGAAAGACCTAGCAGCCTCTTGGATCTATCTCTATAGATCTTTATACCTAGTATAAATGCTGCTTCTCCAAGGCCTATCATGGAGAACTTACTTGACAACCACGACTTAACCATTTGAAGAAGAGAAATGAAATTTCCTATTAGTAGTATGTCATCAACATATAGCACAAGAAAAATGATTACACTCCCACTGACTTTCTTGTATACACAAGGCTCATAAGCATTTGATGCAAAATCTAACTCTTTGATCATATCATCAAACTTTATATTCAAACTCCTAGATGGTTGCTTAAGTCCATAAATCGATCTTTGTAGCTTGGATACCTTCGAGCCATTCTAAGATGTAAAACCCTCAGGTTGTATCATATACACATCCTAATCCAAGTTTCCATCTAGGAAAGCGGTTTTCACGTCCATCTGCCAGATCTCATAATCATAATGAGCAGCAATGGCCAAGAGTATCCTTATCAATTTGAACCTAACAACTGGTGAAAACATTTCTTCATAGTCAATTCCTTCTCTTTAACTATAGCCCTTTACCACCAACCTTGGCTTATAGGTAATTACATTACCATCCATGTCAGTTTTCTTCTTAAAAATCCATTTACAACCTATAGGTCTAACCTCATCCGGTGCATCGACCAATTCCCATACTTGGTTTTCATACATGGAATCCATTTCTAATTTCATGTCTTTTAACCATTTATCAGAGTCTGAGCATTCCATTGATTCACTATGACTTGTAGTCATCTCTATCAGATTGAAAATTTGCATTAGTGAATCCCTTTACTGTGAGATCACCTCCTGCATATATTAAGAACATTTGCTTAGTCCTTCTCAAGTACTTAAGGATATTCTTAATGGCTTTCCAGTGCTTCTCAACTAGATCAGATTGAAATCTGCTTATGATGCTCAATGCATGTGAGACATCAGGTTATGTACATACCATAGCACACATGATAGATCCTATTACAGATGCATAGGGTATTTCATTCATGCTCAATCTCCTCTTGTATCCCCGGACACTCAGATTTAGAAAGGTTAATTCCACGAGACATTGGAAGATAACAGGTTAAACCTAGCCAATACCTTATTTATGTATGTATCTTGTGAAAGACCTAGCAGCCTCTTGGATCTATCTCCATATATATTTATACCTAATATAATTGCTGCTTCCCCAAGGCCTTTCACGGAGAACTTTCTTGACAACCATGACTTAACCATTTTAAAAAGAGAAATGTCATTTCCTATTAGCAGTATGTCATCGACATATAGCATAAGAAAAATGACTGCACTCCCACTAACTTTCTTGTATACGCAAGGCTCATAAGCATTTGATATAAAATTTAACTTTTTGATTGTATCATCAAACCTTATATTCAAACTCCTAGATGCTTGCTTAAGTCCGTATATGGATCTTTGCAGCTTGCATACCTTCAACCCATTTAGAGATGTAAAACCCTCAAGTTGCATCATATATAAATCTTGATCCAAGTTTCCATTTAGGAAAGCGGTTTTCACATCCATCTGCCATATCTCATAATCATAATGAGTAGCAATGGCCAAGAGTATCCTTTTGAATTTGAGCATGGTAATTAATGAAAAGGTTTTGTCATAGTCAATTCCTTCGCTTTGACTATGGCCCCTTACTACCAATCTTGCCTTATAGGTAATTCCATTACCATCAATGTCAGTTTTCTTCTTGAAAATCCATTTGCAACCTATGGGTCTAACCTCATCAGGTGCATCAACCTATTCCCATACTTGGTTTTCATACATGGAATCCATTTCTGATTTCATGGCCTTTAACCATTTATCAAAGTCTGAGCACTCCATTGATTCCTTATAGGTCTTAGGTTTATCATCCTCCATTAAAAAGATTTGTTTATCATCCATGATGAAAAATCCATATCTTTCAGGAGCATTGGGAACCCCACTATATCTATGCAATGGTTATTGTGTAATAAGTTGTTCCTTGATCACACTCTATTATGTCTTAGGCGTAGAAATTATTAGCTGATCATCTTGTCTGCCTACTTAAACATCAAATTCAAGGTCACTCCTACTAGCTTTTACAAGCAAGTATTCCTTCATAATGAACTGAGCGGTCCTAGAAACAAACCCCTTTTGTTCCTTTGGATCATAAAATGTATATCTTACTGTCTCTTTAGGATAACCTATGAACAAGCATTTGTTAGCCCTAGCTCCCTATGAGGTGTCGATCATGTATGGGTCTCCCTCAGCGCCTGTGTGAGAGGCGGGGCCCACTGGGGGTTGGTTGGATTTAGGTGTGACAAAGCACTTTTTAGTTAAAGTTTGCACAATAAGCTAATTTTAGTGAATAAAAGAATCGAGACCCAAATCTTAATATAATTGATAGAGTTGCCACCTAAGTTATCTACTTAGGAAAGAGTATTTATATGGTTCGCTCTGGGCTGGAGACTCATATCTATTGGAGCAGAGATTCAGGTATCAGATGAGTCACTTATTTCTCATTTAGTTGAATCAAAATTATGTTCATTGCGTAAAATCGTTTTAGTTTTCATCATTTAGGGAATTATCATAGAAATCCTATTTCTACACTCTTTCAGACTCGTTACATGCATTTATAGATTATAATAAAGCACAAGCAATAAATGGGGGAATAAAAATTGCAATCGGGGGAAAAATAGGGGAAATTGCAAGAGAACCTATACATTTGTTCTGAGTTATAAAATAAAATGAAAATAAATTCCCCTGCATCCACAGACATTAGCATAGTTTATAGTACATCATAAGTCAACATTTCATTGAGAATAGAATGTGATTATATTAGCGTGGTGGTTTTGCGATTGATAGTACCCAGGCAGTTTCTAGGATCGGAGAGAAATAACAGGTCTTCAACGTATTTTGTTATAAAAACACATTTTAACTTTTGTGAGTTGATTTACCAGATTATTAGTGAAAATGATTGCATGGCATGTGGCGAGTTAGATGGATTTGAACCCGATTAAAGGTGAATTTCGGGTTATGTCTAAGGGCTGGTACCCGTACGGATTGGGGGGTACCAGTACGAGTACTAGGGAGGACCGGTATGGGTGTAAGGCAACCCGAATGGGTCCTGTTTGGTCCTAGGCAGAAACTCAATTCAGTTCAATTTATAGATTAATAGCTTAATAGCATAAAATTAAAATAAAAGGGATTTCCATCCGTACGAGTACGACACACCAATTTGATATCCCCGGGGACATATGGTGCCAACAAAAGGCTCAAACGGGTTAGGACCAAACCCGAAATAGGAAATGAAAGGAATATAATAGAAGAAATAGAGAATAATTATAATAATGAAATAACTGAGATGTGAGTCTCTTTGAATCTCAGGAGCGTTACCTTTGCGGCGTGAATCCACTTTGAAATGATCCCTTTACTATTGAGAGAGTCCGGCCAAAGTAGATGATGGAATAAGACTATTTAGGTGAGTATTTGTGTGGATACAACCTCCCATAAATCCTAATAAAAGAAGCTAGGAACGAATAAAATGTGGATAAAACCTCAAAAGAAGGGGTTTCTCCCTATTTTATACCTCCTATACCCCCACTATACCTTTTCTATACGTATAAAAATTACTAGAGTTTTAGCATAATTTTCATATGAGTTGTGTGCATTTTTGAAATAAGGGGAAAATGCCCTATTTATAGGGTGAGGGTCAATTCTGAATGAAATAAACCATATTCAAGACCTGCCTTTTCTTGAAAATGGTAAGAGATAGCATCCAAAAGACACTGATTAGGAAATAAGAGAACCTGTACGGGTCCCCTCCACGCGTATGGAAGGTACTCACCCGTTCAAGTTTACCAGTAGATTTGTACCACTAGAAAAAACCCATACAGGTACCTAAGGGCAGCCTAGGTTTCCGAACTTTAGCCAAACTCAACTCTGTAATGGTAGGAGCACCTCTAATAGACAACACCTAAAGGCATTGCATCATATTGCTCTCATCATCATTTCTTGAGAAGGATCATTAAAATCCTGTACTCACAGACTGCCTCTTGTGGGATCACTACAAATACGGATTTGTATGGTCTCACAATATGACTAAGGGTTTAAAAATTGTACCTGTGTTGGTGATATGGGCTAGTTCCTTTCTTGAGGCAAACTTCTTTCCTGGGTGACCCCTTGCCTAAGGCGGATGACTATCCTTTACCGATGCATACCCCTTTCCTGGAGGCAGATGACTTTCCTTTGCTACTATGCATCCCTAGTGACTCTACTAGGGAAGGCGTGCGTATCCCTTTCTTAAGGCGGATCAACTTTCTTGGCTGATGTTTTATCCCTTTCTTAAGGCGGATCGACTTTCCTGACTGGTGTATCCCTTTCCTAAGGCGGATTGACTTTCCTAACTAGTGTAACCCTTTCCTAAGGTAGATCGACTTTCCTAGCTAATGGTGTATCCCTTTCCTGAGGTGGATGACTCTCCTGATTGAAGTATCCATTTCTCAAGGCCGGTTGACTTTCCTAACTGGTGATGTTTCCCCTTCCTAAGGTGGGTCGACTTTCTTGACTGGAGATGTATCCCTTTCCTAAGGCGGATGACTCTCTTGCTGGGGAATTTGAATAACCTGAAAGGAGAAAACAATCAAACATCGAGTTGGTCATTGTTCAAATAGACACGTCTTTATTGTTAATTAACTTTTATGAAAACAAAAATATTTCTGCCCCTTCAATTAAGAATAAAGATGTGTGGATGGGGGGCTAACCCCTGAAATAAACTGAAAACTAAGTGCAAAAAATGCCGGGTTTGGCCCAACTGCTGCTAAGATAGAATGCCCCATGGAAGGATGCCTCTCAAAGAATGCCCTTTGGAGGGTTCGATAATGGGGGGATACCCCTAGATTGATTGGTTTCACTGTTGGGAGATGGAGAGATGCCCCTGTGATCTAATTCCTCTGCTGGAAATGCTCCTAGGGTGAGTGCCCTTAGGGTTTTTAATGATGGGGGTAAGCCATTTAACTAATGCTGCCACTGAAGGATGGGGGGATGCCCCTGGATTGGTGGGGGGATGTCCCTTGATTGATTCCACTACTGGGAGATAGGGGGTATGCCCCTTGACTGATTCCACTATTAGGGAATAGAGGGATTCCCCTAGATTGGCTGATTCTGCTATTGGAAAATGGGTGATGCCCCTTGACTAATTCCACTACTAGGGACTAGAGGGATGCCCCTAGATTGGCTGATTCTACTACTTGAAAATAGGGTGATGCCCCTAGATTGGTGAGGGGATGCCCCTGGATTGGCTGATTTTGCTGCTACGAAATAGGAGGATGCCCTTGGATTGATAGGGGGATGCCCCTTAATTGGCTGATTTCGTTGCTGGGAAATTGGGGGATGCCCCTAGATTGGTGGGGGGTGCCCCTAGATTGGCTGATTCTGCTGTTGAGGAATGGGGGAATGCCCCTGGATTGGTGGGGGGATGCCCCTGAATTGGCTAATTTCGCTGTTAGGGAATAAAGTGATGTCTTTAAAACTTCTTCTGCTGGGGAAATCCTTCCGGATAAGATTTGGGGAGGAATTCCTGTGCTAGGATGGTCCTATACACAAAAACCATTCTTATTAGTGAGCAATTCAAAAATGGCTTACCTTAATTCTTGATTGACTTTTGTGAAAACAAAAATATTTTTGCCCCTTCAATCAAGGATCAAGGTGAGCAAGGGGGCTTGGCCTGAATATAACAAAAATAAAAAGTTTAGGAGAAGTTGGGTTGGCCCCAATTCTAGGCTGGATGTGCCCCTATAAAGGTCTTTATAATGTTATGATATACGTGGGTTCCTTTCTTGAGGCGAACTCCTTCTCTTGGAGTTCTTTTCTTAAGGTGAACATCTCTCCTTTATTGTGCGTATCCCTTTCTTAAGGCTGATGACTTTCCTTTAACTAATGCTGGTGTATCCTTTTCCTAAGGCGGATGACTTCTTCTTGTATCCCATTCTTAAGGGGGATCGACTTTCTTGGTTGATATTACATCCCTTTCCTAAGCCGGATGATTCTCCTACTGATGGTGTATCCCTTTCCTAAGGCGGATGACTCTCCTAGTTGATATTGCATCCCTTTCTTAAGGCGGATGATTCTCTTGCTACTGGTGTATCCCTTTCCTAAGGTGGATGACTCTCCTGATCTGATGTATCCCTTTCCTAATGCGGATGACTCTCTTGGTTGGTATTGCATCCCTTTCTTAAGGCAGATGACTCTTTAGCTGCTAGTGTATACCTTTCCTAAGGTAGATGACTCTCCTAATGTTGGTGTTGAGCTACCTGCCAAAAAGATAATAAAAACATTGCATTAGTTATTGTTTGCAATGATACATCTTAATTCTTGATTGACTTTATGGTAAACAAAAAATTATTTTTCCTTCAATTAAGAATGAAGATGCGTGGAAGGGGGTAAGCCTTTGAATAAACGTAAACTGTGTTAAGAAAAATGTTTGGTTTGGCCCAACACGAATTGAGGTGCCTCTGGGGAGCTGTCTGCTGAGGAGATAGCTTTTGAATAGCTAGTCCATTTGGATTGCTAGGGAGAAACTACTCAAGGGCAATTTCACTTGTTTGGAGAAAGGTATTCCCATGACATCCTAGCTGCTGGGGAGTGTCTTTGGAAATCATCTAAAGAAAGCTTGACTAGTTGGGGACGTTCCCCTAGAACTTTGCCATTGGGAGGCATTGGAGTCGAAGCCCCTCTGGTATTCTTTTGACTAAGGGAATGGTTCCTTTAACCATTAGTCATTGAGGATATAGATTGGCTTCTTGTGGGGATAGGATGGATGCACCTTGAATGCTCCATCTGCTGGGGAATGAACTATCCTGATATCGATGCTCTATTGGAGAAAAGTGCACCTTAGATTCGCATTCAGGTTTTGCCTTGTCTAACCTGGAGGGGAAAAACAAGTTTTATCAAAATATAACCCGAAAAGGTACATCTTAATTCTTGATTGACATTGTGATGAACAAATATTTTTGTCCCCTCAATCAAGTATTAAGACGTATTGGGTTTCTACCCCTAGTTTACTATAAAGAGTGGATGACGAGATGTTGGGTTGGTCCCAATCCTATTTTTGTATGCCCCTGGAGTGGCCTGACTGCTGGGGAAAAATAGCCTATGAGTGGCTTAACTGTCTGGGAGTAAGTCGTCTAGATGACTTGGATTTCTAGGGGGTGCCCTCTAGAAAGGGTAACTTAGCTACTAGAGGTTCCCCTAACAATTGCCTTGGGTGGCTTAACCAATTGGAGGGATGCCCTCTAGATGGTTCATGTGTTGGGGAAATGATCCCTCCAACAGTCTGGTTGCTGGGAATGCTTCTTGGGAAGATGCCCCTAGGCTGGTGCCACTTCGATGGAACCTTTAATGGATATATCCTTTGAATGATGCCCCTTGGGTAGCAGTGTGGTTGTGGGAGTTCTTTCTTTTCCTACAGATACCTCTCCTTGGGCTCCTACACATGATAATGGAACTGGTTAGTAAAAATTTGAGATATGCGAGTCAGGATTTTCCCTGATTAACAGAAAAGACTGAGTTTAGTGATATTGGGTTGGTCCCAACTTGAATCGAGGTGCCCCTAGTATGCCCCTTCTACTAGTTGGCACTGTTGGGGAGTGCCCCTAGGGTGTTTGATGATGGAGGGATGCCCCTTGATGGTATCCCCGCTGGGGAATGGAGGGATGCCCCCAATTGACTTCTTTGCCGGGGAGGTGTCTTCCAAGATGATTTTTCTACTGAGGATTTCTTCTAGGTTAACACTTCCTTGGTTTGAGCTAGAATCTCTTGTCTTATGGGGATCTTTTCCCCTTGATGTTTTGAAATCTTAGGGATCCTCCCCTTGAATGAACCAGCATATAAAAAGTATTCACGTTAGCAATTACTTTGACATGGCTTTCCTTGATTCTTGATTGACTTTATGTAGTCAAAAAAAATTTTCCTTTCAATCAAGGATCAAGGTGAGCTAGGGGATTAGCCCTTAATTAGCTAAAAGAAAGGGATTTGAGAGTGGGGTTTTCCCCAATTTGGATTTGATATGCCCTAGCTGCTGAGGAGTTCTGGTTTTGCTTAGAAGACCGTTTTGAATCAGAAGGGAGGACCTATATGGCTAGGTAGGAGTCATACACCTAATCCTGAACCCGTATGGCTGAAGAAGCTATTAGATGGGATGCTTAAGTCTGTTGGGGACCCGTATGGCTGAGGATAGGTTTTAAGTGGAACCCGAGATTGGCTAGTATGCTCCTGTAATGGCTTTTGTGACATTGTTGTGTTTCACCCTTGTGAGAATCTTGTCTTGAATCTGTAAAGAGGACTCATACGCCTTTTATAAACCTGTACAAGTATGGATGGACAGTGTATGCCCAAATGAAGCTGGTGTTTCATCCCAGTGTTGGATCTGATGTGGGTTTAGGATACCCTAGTGGTAAGTTCAAACCTGCAAAACTCAAAACTAAACTATGGATGATGCATGATGTATGAACATTTACATATGTATACTGATCGCCTGGTTTTTTTGCAGACTTTGTTGGTTATAGAGCATGGTAAGTCCAGGATTTGGAAGTCTCAGAGGAGTGAGCTAGGTTCCTAGAGGAGCAATTGTGAGTAGCCACTATTGAGGTCGACCTGGTTAGGCTACTAGAGGAGGAGCTGGAGAGGGCTAGAGCAGAGACTATTCGGGTGAGGGCCGACGTTGAGGTATGGTGGGGTTAGCTGGACCAGATGATTGAGGGTAAGTAGATACTTGAGCCATCTGATTATGTGTACAAGGATGATCTTTTTGCCTACCAAGTGGCGTTGAAAGTGACCTAGAGGGGAAGATCTGATCAGGAGGTAGACCAGCATGTTGGGGGAGCCGGTGTTATTGCTAAGGGTGTCGTTGGGATAGAGGACCATGTGTTGATTAATATGGATGACCTGTTGGTAGATATAGAGGACTAAACTTTAGAGGATTACCGAGGACAGGATCCCTCAGTAGCTTAAATTGAGATGTGCTTTTACTTTCTAGATGTTTGATATTTTTTGGTCCTGTGTGGCTTACTTTGGTGTAAACTTGGATTTGTAATTTTGGCATTTAACTTTTTCTGCATGCTGATTTTTCTTTTCCTAAACTGAGACCATTGAATATTGCTGCTTGTAGAACCGTATTGCTGCTTGGTATAGCTAATAATGAGACCAAGTCTAGCTGGTTTGAAATTAACACTCTTGGGGATACGTGCCATCAAGTGATTTTGTAATGAGGGGACTGGTTGATGTTCTAACTTTTGCGTAGGCCAATTGATGTGAGACGACCTATCAAACATTTATTTTCATTTCTTTTTGTCCTAATTTTTGCATGAGCTATCCTTGATGGCTCAATTAAGCGGACTTTTTCTTTTTTTTTCTTTGCTTTAACTTTTTCCTGGACTGCCCTTTCAGGTTTTCAATCCAGCAAGCTTTTCCTTTAGTTTTTCTTTGCCTTAATTTTTGTCAGGACCACCCTTTTGGGTTTTCGATCTAGCAAGCTTTTTTCTTTCTTTGGGGGAGGACAGTTTGGCTTATCATATGGAGCTGGTGACCACTCAAGTGGTGGGAGCTAAGCAGGAGGTAGAGTAGCGAGTAGAGGAGATCAATATTGCCATTGGGAGTATTGTAGGAGCTTCAGAGACTAGGGTTCCTGATCTGCCTGTTACGGATGCTGGTGGGGTAGAGGATCCTATGATGATAAATAGGGATGACCTACTGGCAGATGCACAAGACCAAACTCAGAATGAATACCAGGGATAAGACCCCCCAGTATCTTAGATAAGGCTGTGCTTTCCTTGCTTGTTTGGGTCCTTGATTTTACCTCGAGGATATTGTTATTATGTCCTTCTTTGATAAAGGCTTAAATTACTAGTGAACTGACTAGTAACAAAACTTTTAAAGCTGTAGATTACTGAGAGACTAGCCTGACTGAGACCTATGAGTACTACCAAGATTTGGATGAGATACGTATGATTGCTGTAGACTTATACAGATTTATATGGATGCCTATACTTCTTTGATTTGATTGAATGAGATTCATTCTCTACACATGAGGGGAATGTGTCCTTGAGGTGCCCAAACTATAACATAGTGCAAGCTAGATGATGCTAGTGGAAGCACTTAGCGCTTTGGATGATGTGTGTTATCGAGTAGCTTCATAGTGGGAAAACTAAACTTGAGGGATCCTAACTGTGAAACATTGCTATTACAAATGATGCCTGAAGAACAAAAGTAAGTGCAGAATACTGGCCTTTTTTAATTGAGTTCTAGCTTTTGCATAGACCGCTAGATGTGATGCGATCTATCAAACTGATTTTGAATTTTTCTTGTCCTAATTTTTGCCTAAATCATCCTTGGCGGCTCAACCTAGCGGACTTTCTCTTTCTTTTCTTTTGTCTTATCTTTTACCCAAATTGTCCTTGGCGGCTCAGTTCAGTAGACTTTTTCCGACTTTTTCATAGGCCTTATTTTTTTTGCCACCTATCAATATTTTTGTCTTTTGTTGAATGATAAGCGTTGTACAGATAATAATAAAGAGCACAAAATGTAGAGAAGAAACTGTTCTTCACATACTTGCGATCATTTCACCTAAGGACATGCATCAATTCATAAGACCTAGATTCTTAGCAAATCATAACATGTCCATCGATAAAATTAAATTTGAGTGAATAGGCAATGGCAATACTTTCCAATGGTTAACCCTTTCCCGCTTTCTGGTCTTTTTACAGATTTTCTAGAAAGCAACTAATGTTTTTTCTCTCGATGCCCTAACTTTTGCCTAAGCCACCCTTTTCGGGTTTTCAACTTAGCGGGCCTTATTTTTGTTGGAGTACCCTAACTTTTTCCTGACCAATTTATGGAATACCGATCGACGGGTTGCACCCTAATTTTTTCTCGAGCAGTAGAGGACCACTCACTGGGTGATTTATCCTTTATTTCTTTTTTTTCATTATGTTGCTTTTTCGTGATTTATTTCTTTTAACCTAGACATGATAGCGCTTAAGCCTTTCTTGTTTCATTGGATTCATAAACTCATTTCTATTTGTGAGCTTGATTCCACCCTTACCCAGGATTTTCTCAACCACGAATGACCCTACCCAATTAGGCCTGAACTTGCCCCTGAGATCAGTGTTGTCTGGGCGTAGTTGTTTGAGAACCAGATTACCTTCCTTGAGGGTTTTCTTTTGGGTATCTGACTCTATTTCTATACAGTTGGGCCATTTAGTGTTGGCATGTACAAGTTTTTCTCGTTCGTGAAAGAAGGAGGTCATGTCATTGTGGGGAAGGTTCAGGATCTTTACATGGGGTGAGGGGTCTCCTTTCTTTTGAATGAATGAATAGAGCCTTTTTGTAGGAATATTTTGGTGGGAATATAGGTCCAAGGGAGGTAACTACATTGATAAGAAATTCCCATTTGTTGGGTGTGATTGTTTACCCTTTTGAAGGTTTTGGAAGAGCATTGAATTTAAGCTTGCCTTGATTTTGGATTTGTGTTGTAAGATCTTTTCCTTCAATGTTGCTTTTGATGTGGAGTATATCTTCCTCTATTTCTCCCTTTTTGTTTTTTGGCTTTCTCTGGTAGTGATGTGTAACTTCCTCCCCCCTTAGGGAAAAAGATGAGCTAAGTCCTAAGGCTATCATGTTTACTAAGCACTTTTTATCTCTTTTTTTTTAGGTAAGTTCTAACCATTGGAACCTTATACCATTGCGATGTACTCAAATTCAGTTTCTTTAATAAACATGATGAAAAGTTTAAGAATATTGATTTTATGAGTGCACATTATCTTTAAGAATGAAATGCTCAAACATAATGTGATTGCATCAATTTATTTGTGATATGCTTCATAAGTGGCGTTGTTCGCATCAAAATACCAGCAACATTAAAAGGTTCCCTCATCCTTGAAATCATCCTCAGGATTTGGAGGGTCTTCATCTTTAATCTCAGTAGGATCCATTGGTGAATCGGTAGTCTCCCAATACTGAGCTTCTACTTGTATTGGCACTAGTCGTCTTTTTGCTTCATCAATGTACTCCAATTCCTCAAATATTTCCACTTTTCAGCCTTTTTGGGGATTAAGTCTTCCCCTCTTGTGGTTAGATCGGAGGTGAAAGTTGTTGAGAATTTGTAGTCATGCCAAAGGGTAGACCTATTGGAAGATGGAGGGTTGTTGCCTTAGGCGTGGTTACGAAGTTGAGACCTTAGCTAGGTCCCCTAAACTGAAACACTAGCGGCACAAATCCTTGGCTAGGCTAAATAGAATTACTGACGGCTGGCGGAACTACTATACCCCTTGAATCATACAGACCAACTGACCCTAACCGTCCAAACTGACTGGATGATGGATTTCTAGGAGACGGAGGCGGAGATTCATTCCTTAACTGGACTGAATTTGGTTGAGTAGAAACTCGGATACGTACCAAATGAACTTTAGATGGTTGCCAAACTTTGATTCTTTCTCAGGTGAGAAAAAATGATCAATACATGCTTGGGATGAGTTATGCATGCACAAATTACAATGATGCATGGCTGGGTTAATTAGAAGGATGCGTAACAAAACACATGCAAATTGATCGATTCCATCCCTATTTCTCCCGCCGGTTTTAAGGGTTTTCTTCCTTAGTGTAATCTCATCAGAAAGGGGTACCTAGAAGGTAAAATTCCAAGGTTTTTAATAAGAATGGTATGGGGACATATCAGAAGTATGATGTAGAAGGTTCCCATCGTATCAAGCCTCTTTTGGAGGGAGATAGCAATGAGAGCTCCACCCACTAGAGTGTCGCTAATTCCTAGAGGGCATGGGTTACACCTTTGCGAGTGTCGCGGAAATAATAAGACACCTTAACCTAGCTCTAGAAGAAGAGTGCATTTAACTAAAGAGAGAAGGAGATGAGAAGGTAGAGTGTGTTAATTTTCCCAAATTGTGAAAAAGAAAATGGGTTGAATGAAGTAAATGATATTTTGTGCTCATCTTATTCTTTTGAGCTTTTAAAACAAAACAAAATTTTACAAGTTAAAAGATTATGTCCCCAACAGAGTTGCCACTATAAGGTGTCGATGACTTATGGGTCTCCCTTGGAGCCTGTGTGAGAGGCGGGGCCCTCTAGGGGTTGGTTGGATTTTGGCGTGATAAAAAACTTTTTAGTTAAAGTTTGCACAATAAGCCAATTTTAATGAATAAAAGAATCGAGACCTAAATCTGGATACAATTGATAAAGTTGCCACCCAAGTGGTCTACTTGGGAAAGAATTTTTGTATGGTTCCCTCTAGGCGGGAGACTCATACCTACTAGATCAGAGATTCAGGTATCGGATGAGTCACTTATTTCTCATTTAGTTGATTCAAAATTACATTCACCATGTAAAACCGTTTTAGTTTTCATCATTTAGCGAATTATCATAGAAATCCTATTTCTACACTATTTCATACTCATTATATATGTTTACAGATTACAATAAAGCACAAGTAGTAAATGGGGGAATAAAAATTACAACCAAGGGAAAAATAGGGGAAATTGCATGAGAACCTACAATTTGTTCTAAGTTATAAAACAAAATGAAAATAAATTCCCCGGCATCCACAGACTTTAGCACAATTTATAGCACCTCATAAGTCAGCATTTCATTGAGAAAAGAATCTTATTATGTCAGCGTGGTGGTTTTACGATTGATAGTACCTGGGCGGTTTCTAGGATCAGAGAGAAATAACAGGTCTTTAACATGTTTTGTTATAAAAACACATTTTAACTTTTGTGAGTTGATTTAACAGATTATTAGTAAAAATGATCGCATGGCATGTGGTGAGTTGGATTGATTTCTACTCGATTAAAGGTGAATTCTGGGTTTTGATGGGGGTTTGGTACCCGTACGGAGGGGGGGTACCCATACGGGTACCAGGGAGGATCGGTACGGGTGTAAGGGGACCCGTATGGGTCCTGTCTGGTTCCAGGCAGAAACTTAGTTCAGTTTAATTTATTGATTAACAGATTAATAGCACGAAAATATAATAAAAGGGATTTTCCGTATAAGTATGGCACATCGATTTCATATCTTTCGGGATATATGGTGCCAACAAGGCTCATATGGGTTAGGACCATACCCAAAATAGGAAATGAAAGGAACAGATATAGTAGAAGAAACAAAGTATAATAATAATGAAATAAATGAGAAGTGAGTCTCTTTGAAACTTAGGAGCATTACCTTTCGGCGTGAATCCAATTTGAGATGATCCTTTTACTATTGAGAGAGTCCGGCCAAAGTAGATGATAAAATAGGACCATTTAGGTGAGTATTTGTGTGGACAGAACCTCCCCTAAATCCTATTAAAAGAAGCTAGGAATGATTAAAATGTGGACAAAACCTCAAAAGAAGGATTTTCTCCCTATTTTTTACCTCCTAGACCCCCACTATACCTTTCTATACATACACATAGAAATTGCTAGAGTTTTAATATATTTTTCATTTGAGATGTGTGAATTTGAAATGAGGGGAAAAGGCCCTATTTATAGGGTGAGGGTCAGGTCTGAATGCAATAAGCCGCAATCAAGACCTGCCTTTTCCAAAAAATGGTAAGAGATAGCTTTCGAAAGAGGCCGCTTAGAAGGACCCATATGGGTGGGGGCCCACCCATACAGATAGTAGGGGACCCGTATGGGTCCCCTCCGTGCATATGGAAGGTACACGCCAGTACGTGTCTACTAGTGGATTTGTACCACCAGACAGAACCCGTATGAGTACCTAAGGGCAGACTAGGTTTTTGAACTTTGGCCAAACTCAACTCTGCAGTAGTAGGAACACCTCTGATAGACAACACCTGAAAGATAATGCATCATATAGCTCTCATCATCGTTTCGTGAGAAGGATCATTAAAATCCAGTATTCACATTCCCAGCTTGTCTGACATTGCCCTTTTAACATAGGCAGGACATCCCCAAACTCTCAGGTGAGAAAGAGAGTGTTTCTTACCACACCATCTTTCATATAGTGTTGTATTAACTAATTTTCAGGGCACACGGTTTAGTATATAAACTGCGCTCTTAAATGCGTATCCCCAAAAGGATTTGTTGGGACTTGCTTGGCTCATCATGGACTGAACCATTGTCTAAAACAGTTCCATTCCTCCTCTCAGACACACCATTGTGCTGAGGAGTATAAGAAGGGGTCCATTAGGGTAATATTCCATTATCCTGTAGATAATCTTGAAACTCTTCGCTTAAATATTCTCCACCTCGGTCTGACAGTAGCGCCTTAAAATTCTTTCTAAGTTGTTTCTCAACTTCATTCTTATAGTCTTTGAACTTTTCAAAACTATTTGATTTATACCTTATAAGGTACAAATACCCATATCATGAATAATCATCGATAAAAGATATGAAGTAGACAAATCCTCCATGTGCTTGCACATTTATTGGACCACATACATTTGTTTGTATTATTTCCAGCGTACTTGTGGCACGTTTCCCTTTACCTTTAAAGGGTTTTTTTATAATTTTGCCTATAAACAAGGTTCACAAGCCCCATAAGACTCCCAGTCTATTGGGCCCAAGTCACCTCGTTTGTGTTACTTAGTTAAGCGGGCCCATAAGTAGGATGATTTGTCTTTATCTAATTTCAATCTCTTAGCATCATTCATATTAAAAATTTCAGCTTTAGTAACCAAAACATATATGCCATCAATCAAAATTCCATTGCCATAAAGAACACTATTTTTACGAATTTGTCAATCTTTATTATTAAATAAAACTTTAAATCCTTCTACTGCTGAATACGTAACAGAAATAATATTCTTAGTAACAACTAAAATATCATAGCATTTATTTAATTCTAAAACTGGGCTACTTGGCAATTTGAGACTATATGATCCTATAGTTGAATCTGTGCTCCATTTCCAACTTGTAGGTGCAACTCTCCTCTAGCCATCCTTCTACGGTTCCATAACCCCTGGATCGAAGTACAGATATGAGTACCACAATCAGTATCTAATACCCATGTAAACTCATAAGGAATTTTAGTGAAATTTTCAATCATAAACATACCTGAAGTATAACCATTCTTCAGCTTTGTCTTCTCATGCTCAGAAAATGTAGCCACACAGCCTTTCTTCCAATGATCGGTCCCACCGCATTGAAAATAGACATTATTAGTAGTCTTCTTCTTTTGTCCCTTTATCATGTGATTCCTCTTACTTGTGAGAGAATCAATTGTGATGACGATAGTTCCCGTAGCACTGTTGTCATAATCTTTTGACATTTTAATCAGTTCAGGGATAGGAAAATCAACATCTTTAGAATAGAATTCATTCACAAAGTGTGAATAACTCTTTGGCAAAGATTGCAGAATGAAATCACACATCATGTATAATTTCATAGGCGAACCTAGTTCTTCAAGTTCATCCATCAATCCATTGAGCTCATTAACATGTTCCACAAATGATGTTCCTTCCTGCATCTTGGATTCAAATACTCTTTTGGAAGTTAAGAATCTCTTTGACCTTATCTCATTAGGTATGTCAACAAGATGGAGTAGCATGGTCTCTAATCCCATGCCCTCGCACTATGAACATAATGTAAGAGAAAGTGTGTCTAGTAACAAATGAGTCACTTCCACTGAATCTCTCATATACTTCACCCAAGCTACATGCATTTTTGCAGGAGCACCAATGCCAGGTTGTTCAGTAATTGGCTTGTCTAACACATATGCCAGTAGTTCCTCTGCAAGTATTACCTTAATGGTTTTGAACCAATCACTGAAATTTGGGCCAGTCAACTTTTGTATTTATCTTATGTGTTTAATAATGTTAGAAGACATATTCAACCTAGATATAAGAAAGAATTATTGCTTTAGACTTAGTTCTTGCACATGCATTTAATCAAAGGTCTTTTAATTAAATACATATTCCTACTATTTTATCAAGGTTCAATTCGGAAACTCAATAGTCTCTTCTATTATTTTTCGGGAAACATGGTCTAACCATTTTTGTTAGTAGGTAGCATCTAGAACTCCTTTAAGCTATCTCCCACTATCACAAGTCAAGCTAACTTAAATAGCTATAGGAGGATCTAGTCCATTTGTATCTAATGCAATTGCTAATCCATTTGAGTTCCAACCAATGGACGTGTATAGCCAATTATATGACTCCTTAAATGATGCCTCTAGCCCAGCATTAGCTTCGATTTTATGGACAACTAACCTAGAATGGTTAAGACTTAACCGTAACTTTTATCGTGTGAACAGACGATGTTAAAGAAGAAGGCACGTTTTGCGTGAGCAATTCATTCAATGAATAGGCCTAGAATCAACTTCAATTTTTAGGAAGGAAAATTTTTCTAATATTTTAATGGGGATGTGAGCGGACAACATTTTGGGTGGGCTGCGAAGCCTGGCCGGAGGACCAGTCTCCTAGAAGTAATGGTGTGATAGTGATTGTGAAAATGGTTTTGCATATTTTAAGGTTCAAAAGATACGAGATCAAAATCCCGTACTTAAATATAGTAGCCACCCGGTTTAGTTTGACCAAGAAATTTTGGTACGATTTTCCCACCGGGCGTTAGACCATACCTTAGGTAGAGATTCCAAGTTTGTATGATGTTATCTATTTTACATTAACCAAGTTAAAAGTTTCATTCTTTCTTAATTGGTTTAATCTACCCTATTTATTGTGCTTTTGATTTATATGTTATGTTCACAAGCAATCAAAGCGGTAAATAAATTATTACAGCCATCCAAAAATGAATGCAGAAATTAAAATTATTACAAGTTTTTTAATCCTATACTTTTATCCATACAATAAATAAAATACCCGAAGGCCTAACATTCATCTATCCTAAATATACCTACACAAAAACAGTTAGCATGAGTACGACACATTATACAAGGTATATCGCGTAACATGCATAGTTAGTAGACCAAATAAGACCCGAGTTAGCGTGATCATGGGATATCCATTTTACAATTTATAGAGCCTAGTTGGATGGCTAAAAATGGTGTTTGAGCGACGTTTGCGGGAAAATTACATTTTGTCGATATTTTAGACTCGATTGTTATTTTAACCGGATTATTAGTGAAAATGCCACATGTTATGGGGTGAGGTCTATTTTTAGGAGCTTTTAGACACCCATTGTTGCACTATACATCCTAGCTTTGGAAATTAAACTAAGTCAGAAATGAAAACAAAAATAAACAAGCTATCAAGAACCTCTTACCGCCAGCAGTATGACTGAAGCCGCTAGTGGCATCAATGATACCACTTGCAATTTCATTTACACAAGCATGCTGATGACATTCTAGATACCATAAAGAAAGCATCTTACAAGAAAGTAGAGCCATCAGGGACAAACAAAGCCCCTTGTAGTATCAATGATGTCGCTAGCGACATGAATGATATCGCCAGGGGCTTCAAGTGGCTCCGACGGCTTCACTTTCTTGCAGCAGTAGTAGTTAACGGCCAAAAAGCGGCCAAAAACCCAGAAGTAAGCACAAAGCAGCAAATAAACACAACAAACAAGTAAAATGAAAGCCAAAGAGCTTTGAGTCTCACAATTTTTGCCTCAGGGTCGTAATTCCACCTCTTCGTGATCTAAATGACACCTCTAGGGAGCTCAAATGATGATTTGGATAGTAGTTAGGAGATTTAAGGCTTTAAATCCAATTGTAGTGATTTCTAAACCTAAAGTTCACTTAAATATCAGAGAGTTCATTTAAGAAAAACCAAGAAAAGATGGATTAAATCCTCTTTTCTTACCTTTTCTATACCTTATCCCACTAGAACTAACTAAGAATGCTCAAAATCTCCCTAATATTTCAATGGTGAATGTGTAACCCTTATTTTAGCTGAAGTGGCTACTTATATAAGTTAAAATTTGGTGGAAATTGACTGTGATCAATTATCCGGCGGGTATCGAGCCAATTTTTGCAAAAAGCTGTATGCTTGTAGAAATCAGACCGTCGGCGACATGGATCATACCGCCGGCGGTATCACTAATGTCACTGGCTGAATCAACTTCTGCTAGGTGTGAGCGAGTGAAATTTTCCTGGATCTTTTGGAGCACAGATTGTTGATTGGTTTAATCAGACCGTCTGCGGCATAGATCATACCGCCGGCAGTATCACTGATGCTGCTGGCTGAATCAACTTCTACTAGGTGTGAGCGAGTGAACTTTTCCTGGCTCTTTCAGAGCACAGATTGTCAATTATTTGGGACTCCCAGGTTTTAGTGCAGAGAATTGCTGCTAGAGCGCGGTGCTCATTGTATGTGTGAACATACTTAGCATTTCCAACTGGACAAAGGGATCAAGGACTCCTTTGGGAATTATCCTTTTTATTGTAGGAGGTGGGTCCCTATTTTGTACAATACTAGAGTCGCCACCTGGATCAGTTCTTCTAGGAAATTGGTGGTATAGTTGGTCCGAGAAGGATTCCAATACCGATAAAAGAGAGATTTTAGTTCCGGATGAAATAGTTACTTGCCATTTGAATTTGGATGGAGCATATTTTTGAAAAAGAATCTTTTGTTATTTGAATAAGCAAAAGAGATGAGTTAGGGAGATTCAACCTTTGAGGGCCTAGCACTTAGATCGTGGGCCCAACATGATTAGATTACCTCGTGACGTGGTTAAGAATGGATGATTCAAAATGAAACTTCATCCCTCACTTACCTTTTTTTTATTGTAGGATGACTGGAAGGCTCGATACTGACTAGGACCACGTTTGCTTTTAGGTTTCTTCAAGATTTCTGTGGTGATAACCTCAAAGAATTTTGTAGTAGGCTTGTTTGAGTGTTTGGGAATGAGTGGGTAGCTTTTTAGCTAAAAGCTATTTCAAGGAAAGGTTTCTATACCGGTATAGTTTTCGGATAAATTTGGAATAGGCTCGATACTATGAGGGATTTTTTAAAAGAAGGATTGCACGAGAATGATTTTTCTTTTTCTCTTCAGATTATTTGATGTCTGGAAATGCCGAGGGCAGTTTCCTTTTATAGAACTTTTGGGAGCATTGACTGACACAATTGTTAGTGTTGATCAATGCAATAGGAGTTAGAGTAGCTTTGCTGCGTCATTGGCCTAGATTCCCCTATAAGTGTCGATCGACACAATAGGGAAGCATCGATCGATGCAACTTAGGTGATGATAGCCTTGCTAAGTCTTGTTTGTAAGTTTGATGAGTCAGCAGAGGAATCGACATGTGGCACCGTCGATCATCACAATGTGATAGCGTCCATCGATGCAATGCATGGTATGACATGTGTCGATTGACACTGATCTTCAGGGTTTCAAAATCTTGTTTCCTCTGGGGGTATTGTAGTTTAGGGTGAAACATGGTCTTTGTCAGTACCGGCTTGTCATTTCCTGAAAAGGTCTTCAGACATCATCAAGCCTGGGACAGGCTGTGCTCATAGGCTACCCCTCGCGTATGACAACTTATACCGAGGAGGTAAAGTTTTTGCATATACGAAGTGAGCACGGTGAGTAAAAAGTGCGCATGAGGATCTATCTATTTAGTGTTGGAGTGTCCCGTAACGCACTTCAACTTAGGGATCATTTCTTCAAAATTGGAAAAATTTCTTCTCAATCTCCATAACTTTTTCACCTGAATCGAAACCCGAAACTCTGGCGGCCCTTATGTTACTAATGACTGCTTCAAATTTCTTGATGAAATCTTTAGAAAGGATCATATCCTGTACGGGTTTGAGCATTGCCTTGTGGTTATCGACCATTTCATCGCTTTGTTCTACGAGAGTGGGATCATCAGAATCTGCCTCCTCAGGGGCTCTTCTCTGAGGCTAATTCTTTTTTGGTGCCAGCGCAGGCAATTTTTGGTGAGCTGGAACAAAAATAGGTGAGTATATGATTGTGCGCAGGATGCACAAGCCTCTGGCATTTCTATTATAGTTTTTGTGGTGCATGTGTATTTAAGCGATGTATGCTTATTGCCTTTTATGTGAGGTAGTGTTACTTTTTGTATCGCCTAATACCAGGGGGTATGCACGATGGTGCGCTCTAGGATCGGCTTTACTATGGTTGTATCACTTAATAAATACCAAGGGTATATGCGATGGTGTGCTCTAGGAGCAGATTTTTCTATGGTGGTATCGCTTAATACCAAGGGTATGCGCGACGGTGCGCTCTTGGAGCAGCTTTTTCTATGGTTGTATTTTTATAAGCAAATAAAGTGGACTAAAAGGAACACTTTGTGCAATACTTTGATAGCCCAATGAGACCGTATTATAAATTTTAGTAAGGAAGACTATAACTTGCCTTAATATATTTACTTTGGGATTTTATTTGTGTTAAACGTCTCATCCAATCTTGGATTTTATCAGGTGGACATATTTATAATAATTTATATTAATTCGGGGAATTTTAGAATTAATTTATAAAGTCTAACCTTTTGTGCGTTCAAGCTCTTTATTATAACTATTCCAGCATCCTAGATTATATGCAAAATAATTAATATTTTTATTTGTTATATTTATATTGCATTTCCCTTAAGCTTTTATTCAATAAACTCAATTTTTACTTTGTTATTGAAACATATATTAGCACCATCTTATATACTAGAAATAAATTAGTCCATTTTTATCTCCCAAGTCAATTCGAATTTCATCGATATAGGTTCACAGGTAGGACAGATTCCCTTGAAGTGAGTAGACACCAAGTCCAATTCTTAGCCAGAACAAATACGGGCACAAACTCAAAGAGCAATGGATACCTTTGAATTAATAAATTTTGTTCTTTTAATTCATGTAAATTGGAAGGATCTATAACCCATGTAACTTATATAATTTATTGAGTCTCATATAATTTAAGTTAAGTTGGCTTATTCAAAATTATACATAACCATTTTCTAACCTTGAAATGAAATCCCAAGCTTATATATATTGTCCCAAACAATTAAATAAACAACAAATCATTTCATATAGAAAAGAAAATTTAGTTCGCTTCTAACTTAATTATGCACTAAACAGGCAGGCTCTGATAACACTGTTGGGAACTGACAGTCGCTTTAAACATGCATAATAGGCATAGCGGAAATTCAAAATTTTGTCCCTGTTCCCTGGAACTCCTATCAGACGCATATAAATTTAATAAAGGCTTAACTAAATAATTCTCTACCTAGGTTAGCATGCATAGGCTAGGCATACCATAATTCTGAATTATATCCTAGCACATATATTTTATACTAAGCATTCTACACTCTAAACTATAGCCTAAGCATGTTATAACTCTAACCTATAAACTAAGCATAAAATAAACTAAGCATGCAAAAACAACCTAAGCATAACTACTAAGTCTAAAAACGCTTAAGAAAAAGACCTAATAATTAAAACAGAAAGTAAGAAAATTTACAAGTTGAAGCACGCTTTAGCAGAACCTCCTTGCACAAGCCTCCAAGCCTAGTATAGCCTCTATGAGTATCCACACGAACCCCACCAACCAAAACCTCCCCGAGAGGAAGAACTAGGGAGCCTTGAGTAGTTTCTAGACCACTCCAAAAGCCCCACCAAAAATATAAACTAGAGGTGCTTGAATAAACCTCAAAAAGTACTTGCTCAATTGACCGGAGAGATTTTTCTTTTCATATATCGCTTAGGATTTATGCTATTAAGCTAGGTGCAATTTGAAAGGGGGGAATTGAGTGCCTGTTTATAGGCTTGGGGTTGCAAAAATGCTCCCCCACTTCTGATGTAGGATGTACTAAATTGGACATCCCATGCGGGTTACGCCCACGGGTCACTCACGGCCCATGGCCAAGCCAAGCTTGCGGAGCATAATTTAGCAGCCCATTGTCATGGGCTGCCACGAGCAATGCCCAGCATTGCTTGCGCACCCGAGATTGTACAAAATACATTTTGTATTCTCGATCTAATTTAACTCACCAAGGAAAAATTCCCTTTAAATCCCTTTTCAAATAAATATTTATTTTATGACCCTAATAAATTAGTTATCGGTCAAAAATAAGTCCTTAGTCCAACCAAATAATAATCTAATTATAATCACGTTATATTTTTGTAATAGAATAATTTTATTAATACGTTACTCAGTCCAAAGAAGGTCTAATGTGTGTGACCTTATAGGATCCCAAAGTATTGAGCTATTAAGGCTTAACCAACACTTGTTCTAATGGAACCATTGGCTCGATGTTCTAGACCGTTAATAGAACTCGATTACCTTAAGTGACTGTAGTACGCCTCTAGCAAGGGTCTACCATCCCCCATTACTCGGAACATCATTTATGCTTATGACTTCATCCCGGTTAATGCAATAGTTGTTCAATGCCATGAACTCCTTCCATTCTTTAATATCTGTACCATCTGGTTTATAGGGCTTGGTTAAAGTGTTAACCCACTAATAGCAAGGTTGCACCAAGCTATCCCAATTATTGACTTGTTACCAAAGTATATTGCCTTTTACCATAGTGTGTTTGACTAGAAACTTTTTCTATCAAATACATACTCTGATCAGAGGTTTACAGCAATCATCACTTCAATAAGCGACCAGGTACAACTCCTTAATATATCCGGAGATGGATTCTTTCCGACTACATAGCTTACCAATGTGTTGTCATCACTATACCTGTAATCACCTATGACACCCTTAATAAATGAGTGTATAGGAATGACCCAAAGTATAGTGATGGTACCATACAAGGTAACTAGTATCTCCAATATGAGGATATTCGCAAAGCTTATTGGATGAAGATAAACACTAACACATTGATATATATACCAAATGTTTATCTCACTATGGTCTCCAATACATCTCCCAGATATATTCATATGTCTGACTTAATGCACCACCTTCAGTCCTTAAGAGATTGACTGCTTGGACCCTTTCCAAGAAACTTAACCACATGCTCATCTTTCCGCTTCATCAATATCCTTTCTTGCTGAAACTATGACTAGGGATAGTTTAGACCTAATCATAATTGCACATGAAACAGGTCTCACTAAATATAGTCCAACTAGAATTTCTCTAACTTCATGCTATGATAAACTTTTGTATACATACATCAATTAATATATTTTAACCAGCCATAATATATTTACAAGCACATCAATATAAACAAAAGATTAAATGCCTTTATTAATTAAACAAAATATTCGTACTATTACATAATTAAGATATATCGCACTAATTGCCCTAAGGGCATACATCATATCTAATAGGATAGTGGTTTGTTTAGAGGCTTGGAATGAATCCGAATTCAGAGCTTGAGCCATAACACTGGCAAAGTCAAAACTAGGGGGTGGTTGAGATGCTGCTCCCGAGGTAGGAGTAGGGCCTAACGAATCTTTAGGCGGAGGGAGGTTTCCTTTATTATTCGGAAAGGGCATGGCTAGCTGAGAGGAATTTTGACCCAACTGAATCTGATCTGAATCTGACTCCCCACTGGAATCAATATGTGGAACCCCTTCGACTTCCTTGGTGACAACCTAGGTGGGAGAATGATATTATGGCCTTCTCCAAACTGTGGTGCGATGATAACTTTGCCTCCTCCTACCTGATAGATGTCGAGTAGCGGATTAGATGATGCATGGATTGTGTAATTCCATGGATGGTATGAATGACTTTTATCCTTGGGAAGCGATGCATGATATGCTTACGGGATGGCTCGATATAGGGGTAATTTCATGATGCAATGTCTTATCCCTCCAGCATACATGGGACTTTTATATCTCACATAACGCATTGTGATATATCGTGATGCAATGAAGTTACAAAAATGTCCTACGCATGTTGCTAAACCTCTTTCATAGATGAAGATTGGTAAGGGTAAGTTGATTTTGTTTTATCTCTTGAAGCCGATCAATGGTTGGTACATGAGCACGTAGCACAGAGCACACAATACGTCCCTTTTCCAACCTTATGACTTCCCCGCAATGCCTCTTTGAAAAGGATGGAGGTTAACTTCTTTGCTAGAAATGGCAAGGAAGTGTGTCCCAATTATTTTTTATTATTTTAGAAGTCCTAAGGGAATGAAGTGCTAAGGCTTTTCTAGCGTAGCTTTGGTATAGGGTTGTTGATGTAGAAGGTTCTCATTTACCTTGATTCCACGTTACTCAACCACCCCCAAATAGGTGCAATTGCAAGAGTTCACATGTTGGTTGAAATGAGTGATAAACCCACTAAGACATCCTTAATTCCAAACAGGGCATGAGTGATACTTTCGTGAGCTTCTTCGGTAAAAAAGGCATCCTAATATTACTGAACTATCTACACACTTAAGGATAAAACATAATAAAAAAGAATGAAGTTTTAACTTGGCCAATAATTTCAATACATCATCCAAATCTTGTAAATTTGTTGAAAATTTTAAGTTCAAGTTTGAAGAGATTAGTCCCCAGTAGACTCGCCACTGTGAACGGATGACATTTTGGATAGGTTGCGAAGCCGGACCGGAGGACCAGTCTCCTAGAAGTAATGGTGTGATGGTGATTATGAAAATGGTTTTGCATATTTTAATGTTCAAAAGATACGAGATCGAAGTCCCGTACTTAAAATAGAGTCGCCGACTAGTTCAACTCGACTGGGAAATTTTGGTATGATTTTTCCATCAAGTGGTAGACCATACCTTAAGTAGAGATTCTGAGTTCGGATCATGTTATCTATTTTACATTGACAAAGTTAAAATTTTCATATTTTCTTAATCAGTTTAATCCACCCTATTTATTGTGTGTTCGATTTATATGTTATGTTCATGAGTTTTAGCAAAGCAATCAAAGCGATAAATAAATTATTACAGTCATCAAAAAATAAGTGCAGAAATTAAAATTATTACAAGGTTTTTAAATCCTATACATTTTCCTATACAATAAATAAAATACCCGAAGGCCTAACATTCATCTATCCTAAATCTACTTGCACGAAACAGTTAGCATGAATATGACATATTGTACGAGGTATTTCACGTAACATGCATAGTTTGTAGACCAAACAAGACCCGAGTTAGCATTAACATAGCATATTCATTTTACAATTTATGGAGCCTAGTTGGATGGCTAAAAATGGTTTTTGAGCAGCGTTTGAGGGAAAATTACATTTTGTCAATATTTTAGACTCAATTGTTATTTTAATCGGATTATTAGTGAAAATGCCACATATTATAGGGTGAGGTCAATTTTTAGGCGGTTCTGAACCCCTGTCGTTGAACTATACATCCTAGCTTTGGAAATTAAACTAAGTCAGAAATGAAAACAAAAATAAACAAGTTGTCCAGATTCTGATACTGACGGCGGCATCTATGATGCCACTGGCGATTTCATTTACACAGGCAGGCTACAACAAATTCTAGATACCATAAAGAAAGGGTCCTACAAGAAAATAGAGCCGTTGGGGATAAATGAAGCCCCTAGCAGTATTAATTATGTCGCTGGCGACATGAATGATATCACCGGTGGCTTCAAGTGTCTCTGGCGGCTTCACTTTCATGCTGTAGCAGCAGTTAACGGCCAAAAAGTGGTCAAAAACCCAAAACTAAGCACAAAACAACAAATAAACACAACAAACAAGTAAAATGAAAGTTAGAGAGCTATGAGACTCAAAAATTTTACCTCAGAGCCGTGAATCCACCTCTTCGTGATCCAAATGACACCTCTGGGGAACTCAAATTACAATTTGGGTAGTAGTTGGGTGATTTAAGATTAAATCCTATTTTAGTGATTTCTAAACCTAAAATTCACTTAAATATCAAAGAGTTTAGGTAAGAAAAACCAAGAAAAGATGGATTAAATCCTCTTTCCTTGCCTTTTCTATACCTTATCCCATTAGAACCAACTAAGAATGCTCAAAATCTCCTTAAGATTTCAAGTGGTGAATGTGTAACCCTTATTTTAGCTGAAATGGCTACTTATATAGACTAAAATCCGGTGGAAATTGACTTTGATCAATTATCTAGTGGGTATCGAGCCAATTTTTGCAAAAAGTTGTCTGCCTGCAGAAATTAGGTCGGCGGCGGCATGGATGATCCCACCGGTGGCATTAACTTCTGCCAGGTCTGAAAAATAACTACGGCCTAGCCTAAAAAGGTGAAACAGTGGGTCAAATCTGCCTAAAAAGGTGTTTTAATGGGATTAATTGGAATAATTAGGGTTTACTTGACTTTTTATGGGCATTTAGGACTAAATTAATTTTCGGGTGCAAATCATCAGTCCAAGCTACCACCGGACGCTTTAGCGGACACGTCGAACTTCATTTTTTTGAAAATAAAATTCATAGAGAATTTTATATCAATAATTAGATATACATCATCATTGTCTCTTGAGAGGGACCGTAAAATCCTGTGCTCACAGGGGATTTATTGGTGCAACCGATCTCGCCTAATCTAGGACTTATACATGGACATGATTATGAAACTATAACTAATTCCGAGCTAAAAGGAATTAGTAGGTCCAACTAAGGGGTCATGCTCAACTTGTAATTCATAGTCATTCCCTCAAGCCAAGACTCCACATAGCATGCAAAACAAATAAGGGGGTTCATTGTTCAAGTTCTTGCACCTATGTCTATAAGTTTTAATCTAACAATTTAAACTTTCATTTGTAAAACCATTTAGTGATTCCAATTCATTATAGTAGAAATAACCTAATTCAAAAAGTCCCTTTGGTGATTAGAATCTAGAACTACTAAGAATTCCCAGACATGAGAGGCCTCCTTGAAGTGAATGAGTAGCCAAGTCCAATCCTTGCCAGAATAAACACGGGCCCTTCTGATTCAGTTAACCATAGACTAATTAAATTAAAGATTTCATTCTTTTCTAATTTAAGAATCGTTCCATATAATTCAAAAATTAAAGCATTTACAATTTCAAGTAAAACATTGATAATTTTTAGATAACTACCCTGACTAAGTTTGAGCAACACTTAATCTAGTTATCACAACATTGTCTATTGTAATAAATTAATTCCTAGGCCTGGCATAGCATACTCGAAAATATTTCATAGAAAATTAGACCTAGCATATTTCTAGTCAATCATGCAATCGCATTAGGTAGGCTCTGCTACCACTGTTGGTCTAGATTAAGGGTTTTAGCAAGTAAAACATGTGTAGCAGAATTTTAAAAATTTAGTCTAGTTCCCTGGATCTCTTAAGCATGCCATAATTGATAATAGTGCTAATCTTAAAGTATTCTAGGTCAAAAACACTTATTAAAAGGACCTAATAATAATTTAACCACTTAGTAGTTGAAGCGTGAATCCCATAGTTGGCAGAAAGACCCCTCAACTATATGCACAGACACCAAAGTATAAGCCCTCTATGAATAGTCCACATGAGCACCACGAACTTAAACCTTCTTAAAGGCAAGAACCGATAAATAAGCGGAAGATAGCTAGATCTTCCCTACTAATTTATTCTAGAAGAAATTCCCTTAGTTTTCTATTATAAGTAAATACGTCTTTCGACAGATTACTTTTAGGAATCAGAACAACTAAGAGAATAAGAGAGCAAGAGAGGGATTATGAAATTTAGGACGAAAAATAATGAAGGATGAGGCTTCTTTTTATAGTGGTTAGGAATTATTCAAAGGATAATAAAGTCCCTAACCTCTACTAATCATAAATAAAATAAAAAGGGCAAACATGTATTTTAATTAAATACTAGAAGAGTTGGAAACCAACTCAAATACTAAAAGCTTGCTTAGGGAGCAAGCTCCCAGTTTAACTGGGAGACTACTGGCCATTCGGCCAGCAGTCCCTTATGGCCTTGCGTAGGAGCGCAAGCCCTCAAGGCTTGTACAGCTGCACATAGGGTTGTGCTGGTGCGCATGCCCAAGGGCAGCGGAGCCCATCGTGGACTGTGCTCCATCCAATGCACAATCCATTACATGCTACGGCCCGTAGCGCAAGCCCATAAGGGCTGTGATCTTATGGAGCCCTTTGGGCTTGTGCAGTGCGCAAGTGGGCTGCATCTTGTAGCCTGCTTTTGCATGCCCCATGGGGCACACAGAGCACTGTTCTAAACAGTGCTGCCATATGGCCATGCATAGATCTTCTATGTATTGTACCACAGTACATTTACAGACCCACTTGCGCAAATTTATTCATCTAATATTAATAAATCCCGCTAAGTTCAGTCTAGTCTCCCCTTTATTTATTTTATCCTCCTTATTATTGGTCAGGTTCATTCGTCCAACCAATGAATATTAGTCTAACCAATATGTTATGGTCTAACCATATTTCCTTGCTCTTCTAGATTAGACCTAGTCTAACAGATCTTTACATAGCTCAGTCCTAACTCAAAGTGCGAGACCTTATAGGATTTCATAATATTGACCCGTCAAAAGTTTAACCTGGCTCAATCCCTTTTAGGAATTGACCAGCTCGGAGCTCTAGACCATTATAGACTCTAATTACTTTGATCGATCATAGTGGCACTCTAGCAAAGGCATATGACCCCTTAATATTTAGAACATCACGTGCATTGTGACTTAATCTCAATTCTGCATTAGTATCAATACAATTCACTCCTTCTATCAACTGTTAAGTACCATCTAGCTTCTAGGACTCGGTTAAGTGTTAGGCCACTAGTAGCTATAATAGCTACCTCAGTAGTTTAGTCTTGCTGCCAAAGTGCACCACTCAACCATTTAATGTGTTGATCAGGATCCTATCCTATCAACTCATACTCTGATCAGAGGTTTACAAGTGTGTCACTTCTAACAAGTGGCAAAGGTACATTTCCCTTGTATTACTATAGTGGAGTGATAGATTCCATCTTGACTACTCAGCTTACCAACGGACAAACATCAACTATACGCGTAATTATCTATATCATCCAATCTATAGAATGTATAGGTATAATCCAAAGTGTAGCAACATTTGAACAAGGTAACTAGTATCTCAGGTCTAAGGATATTTGTATTGCTATTGCCATGAGATGAGATGATTAAAACACCAACACATAGTATAGATTAAGAATAAATCACCCGGCGAGTGGTCCTCTACTGGTCGGAAAAAAAATTAGGGTGCAACTCACTGATCGGTATTCCACAAACCGGTCAGGCAAAAGTTAGGGTACTCCAACGCAAATAAAGCCTACTAAGTTGAAAACCCAAAAAGGGCAACTCAGGAAAAAGTTAGGGCATTGAGAGAAAAATGTCAGTTGCTTTCTAGAAAATCTGTAAAAGGACCAGTAGGTAGTATGCATCAAACATTAGAAATTGTTACTATTGCCTATGTACTCAAATTAATCTCATCAATGAACGTGTCATGATTTGCTAAGAATTTTGGTCTTATGAATGTATGCTTGTCTTTAGGTGAAATAATCGCAAGTATGTGAACATTAGTTTTTCTCTACATTTTGTGCCCTCTATTATTATCCTTGATGCGCGTATAAAAGACAATAATTACTGATAAGCCACAAAAGAAATAAGGTTTATTGAAAATTCAGAAGCATCTGCTGGATTGAAAACCCGAAAGGGTGGTCCAAGTAAAAGTAAAGACAAAAGAAAAAGAAAGAGAAAGTCTGCTGGATTGAAAACCCGAAAGGGTGGTCTAAGCAAAAGGTAAGGCAAAATAAAAGAGAGGAGAAAAGTCTGCTGAGTTGAGCTGCCAAGGACAACTTAAGCAAAATTATGACAAAAGGAAAGGAGGTTAAATGTTCGATAGGTTAGCACGCACCTAGTGGACTATGCGAAAATCAGAACTCAATTCAAAAATGCCAGTATCGTGTCACGCTTTTTCTACCAAAACATCATTTGTATTTGCAATGTCTCACATTTGGGATCCCTTGTACTTAGTTCTCCCACTATGAAATAACATAATAGCAAGTGTCCCTAGAAGTTCTAATTCCAAACAGTCAGCCTTGGTAATTCTTGTCAGTCTAAATTGGGTCAGTTCATCGTGATCAGGAACTTCGAGTGTTCAATGGTTAAGTTACTTGCTCATAGTATGTTCTAAAAGGATTTTATTGTTAGTTATGCTTGTGCCAAGGTAGGGGCGGACCTACAACCAAGAGGAAAGTGGCCTAGGCCCCCACTGACTTTTTTACTACAAATATATATTGGTGTATTATTAATTGAAATTAATTAGGTGGTCTAGTGGTATGAACATAGTTGTCCCCCTCAACAACATGGGTTCGATACTTTTTCTCTGCATTTCTGCACTTCTTTTTCTTTTTCATTTTTTAATCACACTATCTTTTTCTTTTTCATTTCCATAGTTTTTTCTAAAAAATGTTTTATCTTTCTCTTTCTTTTTCTATTTATAAAACTTTCAATCCCTATCATTTATTCAATTCAAATTAGAATTTAAAGTGAAATATAATGAGTTGAGTTAGATAGAGCTAGCCTTTAAATATTTTTATATGTATCATTAGAATTTGGCCCCCCTCATATTCAATCTTGTGTTCACCCCTGTGCCAATGGGCAATGCCGTTCTAAAAGCAGTAATATTCAATGGTCTGAGTGTGGAAAAGAAAAGTTTAAGCATACATAAAGAAGAGCAGTCTATAAATAGCATTCAAGTTCACACCAAAATAAGCCACACAGGGCTAAAAACGGCAAATGTTCAAAAAGAAAAGAGTAAGTGTAGTCCTAATCTAAGCTACCAGAGTATCCCATCCCTGGTACGTATCCTGAGTCTTATCCTGGGTATCCGCTAGTAGGTCATCCATATAAATCATTACATGGTCATTAGTCTTTGGACCCCTTACAGTCGTCCCAACAGCAGCATCAGTAGTCTCAACCTACTGCTCCACCTCCTACTCAACTACACCCCTTTGAGCCACTACTAGAGCCACCCGATAGGCAGATCGGTCATCCTCAGAAAAGGTATTAGATGGCTCAGGGGTCTGCTTACTCTCAGTCATATGGGTCAGTTGCGCCCATAGCACCTCAACCTCGACTCTGGCTTGGGTCGTCTTTCTCCTGGCCTTCTCTAGATTCACCTCCAGTATAGGGATCCTATCCAGCTACGCAGTGGCTGCACACAGCTGCTCCTCCATAAAGCCAGCCTGATCCTCGATAGTTTCTAAGTCCCGGGCAAACCTATCAGGCTCCATAGCTAGCAGTGCCTGCATGAAAACCAAGGGATCAATACACATATGTAAATATCATAGCATGCATGCATAGTTTGTTACATTCTTGTAGGAAAATAAAAGTTACCGTGGTAAGAGCATCATATGCCATCATCAGATCTCGGACCAAGAAGAATCTCCGGCCAATCCTCTCTGTCTCAGCTACAGATACCTAAAAAAAGTCAACCAAACTAGCTTGAAAGATAATCTAAACACACAACATAGATATGGATTAAACACTAAATGTAGGAAGCCTTACGTGGCTCATGTTGGGAGGAGCAAACCGAATAGTATGGATTGACTCCTTGAGGTTGTGTATAGGTCGCTTGCCTGAATAATTAGGGAGCCAAAAGGAAGAGTCTAAATTAGTTTGGAGGACTCCCTCCCTGAAGTCCCTGGTAGCCTTGCAGTGGTTGGTAGGTAGCTCTTGATTAGCATGCTCAGCGGGAATGGGAGAATCTAGCTCAGAAGGAGTAGTGGTAGTAGTGGTCTTCTTCCGCTTAGGAGCGAGGGTCTGTATCATAATTGGCTAATTATCAGATCCTCAGTTCATGTAAATAAGAGTAAATACATGTAAAGATTTACAAATTTGAGTCAAAAAAAGGTTTACCCGAGTGGAAGAAGCAGTAGGCCTAAGAGCTCCCTCGGTCTGACGCACGAAAGGACCCCTTGGTCTGCCCTCGTCATCATCATCATCATCATCATCATCACTACCGCCATCTCCCCAGTGGAACTTGAGAGGGAGATCATCATGGTAAAGCCTCTCGCAAGGGGGAAGAAGTGAAGAATTACTAAATACAGCATATGAACCCACCACCGACATCACTCGAGCCCCATCACCCATAAGATACAACTCGTAGTCTGTCCCCAGCATCAGATGTGGCCAAAAAAACCCCGCCAGAATTGGTGGAGGGATCGTCCTCTCCACTCTAGCACTCATCTGCCAGTCTGGGATCCTCTTGCCAAAGTACTACTCGTAGGAGAGTGGTGACTCCAGAATAAAGTGGCAGTCATCAACGCCTGCCCGTATCCTCTCAATGTCATCATAAATGACCATCCCCTCCCATGGGTCCCGAATAACCTATACAAAGTAAATGCATTGTAAGTATCCTAATTTTGTAAATACGGTTTTCACTAACGGTTTGTTAAAATGTGTAGTATAGATGGAAGCTAGAAAAGTTTACCCAATCAGAATGCAGCTGGCGGAGTAACTCTCTGTACTCTACTGCGATCCTAGCCTTCTACTACCAGAGTCCCATCCACCTTGAGATTATGTGAGACATCTCAAGATGTCTAGGTAAGCCAGACCTAGGGATGAATCGGTGCTCAAAGGCCAAATCTGCAAGAAGTGTCAAAGTTAGTTGCAAAATAGTTCAAACAATAGGTTAAAGCGTAAAGCACAAAGTTTAAAGGTTATCAGAAGGATCAAATGGTAGATCTTGAGCTTGGATTGCTAACCTTAAATGCCAACATACAACCCATAGTACATCTATGCCAGGATAGCCCAGCACTAGTGCTTGCCTAGCACAGCAACAAGATCCTCAACAGCTAATAGCAGCCCATAATTGAGGCAGCCAGAGTAGACGGGAAAGAAAACAATGGTGAGGAAGGTCAGGGAGGAGGGACCGAGCATACTGGTCCCTCCTCCCCACAATAATAAGACTCGACTACCCGATCTTCTAATCATGGACCTCCCCACACTTGAGCTTATCTATCCCTCTAGGATAAAGCCCAAGCAGTCTCTATACATAGGACTTCACCTCGGGCCGGGAATGCCAACGGTCGGCATAAAGATCAAAGTGGATGACATCCACTCTCCAATCTAATCCAGTCAACATACACATGTTAGAGGGAGCCACTATCACCTCCCTAATTGGCAGATGGAAAGTATGAGTCATCGCCGACCACCTCTCCGCTAGAGCCAAGATAGCACCTAAGGCCAGCGTCTTTAGAGCTTGAAGGATGGCCCTGACGATACCACTACAATGAGTCTATACGGGTTAGTAGCTCGGTATCCCTCAAGGCACAGACCTCCTTATACCACTTTTTGCAGAATCTCAAGGATCCCACAGTCTTATACAAGAATTACAAAACAGGGTTAGAATATAGTGGAGCAGTCAAAAATTAGAAAAAAAAACTGGCCAAAGTTAAGTTTTGGACATTCTATCCCCGGAGAAGGGACCCGTATGGGTCCTACCCCACCTGTACGGGTCCCCAACAAGCACCCGAACAAAAATTAGGACCCGTGCGGGTCCCCTCTCACCGTATGGGTCCCCTGTGAGCAGTAGACTCTCCTAAGTTTTCCAAATAGTCCAAAAAATCGCCAAACTCAACCAAAGCTCATCCAAACTTATCCTAAAAGCATCCTGGGCTAAAGTTACATGCATTAGGCTCTATTCTAAGTCCTAAAGCACCCAAAATCATGCCAAAGTTAAGGAATTTGAGAAATTGCAAAAATGAAAAAATGGACAAATCAAGCAAAATACCTGAAGTTTGGAGGCATGAGTCATAGGGGAAGGGATCAGTGGCACATCAGAGGAGGGTGAGAGATCAAGAAATGAGTCATCCTCCCGGAAAGTGTGTCCAATGGAAACTGAACATTCCTGGAACTCTAAATTTCCTACCCGGGGCAAATCATCATGTTTCAAAGCAAAATGGTAGGCTTGGAGAATCTATTTATACATTTTTTATCAAGATTTGAGCAAAAAATGTTGGAATTTAGAGTATTGGAAAATTTGGTGTGAAGCAGGAAGAGAAAAAGGTCTGCCATTTTTAAAAGACCCCAATCAGGACCCGTACAGGTCCCCCTCCACCTGTATGGGTCCCATTTTCACAACATGGCACCCGTACAGGTCCCATCCCACTAATACGGGGTAACCTTTGGCCATTAAGGGACAATTTTTCAAGCGAGGACAGAATTTTTCAAACAGCAGGGGCATTAACCCTAATTCTCTCATACTCCTTATTTTAATTAATTCGGGGGTAAAACCCCTAGCTCACCTTAATACTTAATTGAAGGGGCAAAAAAAATTTTGTTCACCTAAAAGTCAATCAAGGATCATGTTAAGCTATTTCAAGTCCATTACTGACATAAATAATTTTTCATGTGCAGGTTCATTCAAAGGAAGGATCCCCAAGCAATCAAAACATCAAGGGGTAACAATCCCCGAAGAATAAGAGTTTCTGGCCTGAACCAAGGAAGATTAACCAAGAAGAATTCCTCAGTAGATAAATCATCTAGGAAGACACCTCCCCAGCAAGGAATTCAATTGATGGGCATTCCCCCACTCCCTAGTAGTGAAGCCAGTAACCGGGCATCCCCCATCATCAAGTACCCTAGGGGCATCCACCCTAGGGTCATTCCTCAACAACAAAGCCAATCAAGAGGCATCCCCCTGTCATCAAGTACCATAGAGGCACCCACCCTAAGGGCATTCCCCAGCAGCAGAACCAGTCAAGGGGCATGTCCCCATCACTGAGCACCCTAAGGGAACCCACCCTGGGGGCATCCCCAATAATAGAATCGATCAAGGGGCATCTCCTCCAAGGAACATTCCCCCGAGAGGAACCCTCTAAGGGGCATTTCATCCCTAAGCAATCGGGCCAAACCCGATGTTTCTCACACTCAATTTGTAGTTTATTCAAGGGCCCACCCTCATTTACACATCTTTATTCTTGATTGAAGGGATAAAAAAAATTTTGTTTACCACAAAGTCAATCAAGAATAAAGATATGTCATATCAGGCAGTAACTAACTCAACTTTTTTATTGTCTCTTAACAGGTTATTCAACACCCCCAGTAGGAAATTTATCCGCCTTAAGAAAGGGATATGAGGAGAGTCATCAACCTTAGGAAAGAGATGCACCATCATCAGTCAGGAAAGTCAATCCGCCTTAAGAAAAGGATACACACACCTTTCCCAGTTAAGTCGCTAGGGATACATGATCAGCTAGGAGAGTCATCCCCCTTAGGAAAGGGATACGCATTAGGAAAGAAAAGTCATCCATCTCAAGAAAGGGGTATGCATCGGCAAAGAAAAGTCATCCACCTTAGGAAAGGGATACGCATCGGCAGAGGAAAGTCATCTGCCTCAAGAAAGGAATACGCATTAGCAAAGGAAAGTCATCCGCCTCAAGAAAGGGATATACATCAACAAAGGAAAGTCATCTGTCTCAAGAAAGGGATACGCATTGGAAAAGGAAAGTCATCTGCCTTAAGAAAGGGATACGCATCAGCAAAGGAAAGTCATCTACCTCAAGAAAGGGATACGCATTGGCAAAGGAAAGACATCCGCCTTAAGAAAGGGATACGCATCAGTAAAGAAAAGTTATCCACCTCAAGAAAGGGATGCCAAGGAAAGGAGTTCACCATAAGAAAGGGACCCGCCCATATCATCACCTCATGTATGATTTCTAAACTCTCGCTCATATCGTGAGATCATAAAGATCTATATCTGCAGTGATTCCTCAAGGGGCAGTCTATGAGCATTGGATTTTAACGGTCCTTCTCACAAAATGATAATGAGAGCTAGATAATGCTATTTTTTATAGTTATTATGCATCAGAGGTGTTCCTACAATAGCAGAGTTGAGTATAGCCAAGTTTGGAGACCTAGTTTGCCCTTAGGGACCCGTATGGGTCAAACCTGGTGGTATAGATCCATTAGTTGATCCGTACAGGTCAAAACCCTTGACCGGCCTGAGAGGGACCCGTACTGGTCCCACCTAGACTAGTACAGGTCCTAGCGTGACCCGTACGAGTCCCGTTCTTGCCTGATTAGGCAAAATAGCATGTAATCCCTACCTTTTTCAGAGGAAATCAATCATGAATGCAATTTATTGGATTCAGACTCGATTTCCCCCAACAAATAGAGGCTTTGTACCTCATTTTCTAGGGGAGTGAAAATAGAAATTAGATTAAAATAATTCATAAAAAATTCTAGCAGTTTTTATAGGTATAGTAAGGGTATAGTTGAGGTATAGAAGGTATAAAATAAGGAGAAAACTCATTCCTTGAGGTTTTCTCCACAATTTATTCATTTCTAGCTTCGTTTATTAGGATTTGGGGGAGGTTTTGTCCACACAAATACTTGTCTAAATAGTCCTAATATTATAGTTTCATCATCTACTTGTGTTAGACTCTCTCTCGGCATAGGGATCGCTTCAAAGTGGATTCACGACGTAAAGGTATGCTCTTGAGTTTCAAAGAGACTCACATCTTATCAGTTTTATTGTTCATTTTTACTTTTGTATATATCTTCTTCATCTTAAATCAACTGAAGTTCTCCTGGGACCAGACAGGACCCGTACGGGTCCCACCATACCTATACGGGGTACTGGCACCCACGTAGAACCCAATGTTCCCTTTTTACCTATAAAATCAATCCAACATTACCATTTGTCGTGCAATCATTTTCACTAGTAATCTAGTAAATCAACCCACGAAAAGCTAAAATGTGTTTTTACAACAAAATGCTTTAAAGACCCTTTATTTCTTCCCCGATCCTACAAGCCACCCGGGAAATATCGATCGCAAAACTGCCATGCTATCATAATCACATTTTTCCTAATAAAATGTTGACTTATAATGTGGCATAAACTATGCTAATTTTTGTGGATGCAAGCGGGTTTATTTATTTTATTTTATAACTTAGAACAAATGTATAGGTTCCCTTGCAATTCCACCATTTTCCCCGGTTGTAATTTTTATCCCCCATTTACTACTTGTGCTTTATTATAAAATGTTGAATGCATGAATCGAGTGTGAAATAGTGTAGAAAATTATGATTTCTATAATAATTCCCTAAATGATGAAAAAAAATGGTTTTACGCAGTGAATGTAATTTTGAATTAACTAAATGAGAAATAAGTGACTCATCCGATACCCGAATCTCTGATCCAAAAGTTATGAGTCTCTTACCCATTGGGAACCGTACTAAAAATATTTCTCAAGTAGACAACTTAGGTGGTGACTCTGTCATTTGTATCGAGATTTGGGTCTTGATTCTTTTATTCATTAAAAGTGGTTAAAATGTGCAAACTTGAACTAAATGGTTCCATCACGCCTAAATTATAGTAGACCCCACCGTAAGTGGCCAAGGGAGATCCACATATCTTCGGCCATCAAGAGTTCACAATATGGGTTTGGTCATGCATGAGTGATATACAACAATGCATGGTAGGGTCAATACATAAGGGAAAACAATACAACACATGCAAAGCAGTTTTTTCCAACCTTATTCCTCCTATCGATTCTGAAGGTATTTTCCTTTAATTACCGTGAGGATAACAAAGGGTGACCTAGTCTTATCTCATAGGAAAAGGGTACCTAGAGGGTAAAATTCAAATTCTTTTGATAAGAAGGGTGTAGGGACATAATGAAAGTTGATGTAGTAGGTTCCTATCGCACTAAGCCTCTTTGGAGGGTGGTGACAATGAGTGCTCCACCCACTAAGGTGTCCCCAATTCCTGGCGGGCATGGCTTACACCTTCGTAAGCTTCACGGAAAAAATATATCGCTAGAAGAAGAGCGCATTTATTTCTAAAGAGAAGGATGTGAGAAGATGGAGTGTAATAATTTTCCCAAATGATGAAAAAGAAAGCGGGTTGAATTAACTAAATGATTTTCGGTGCTCATCTTAATATTTTAAGCTTTTCAAAAATAAACCAAAATTTTCCAAATTAAAAGATTATATTCCCTAGCAGATTCGCTACTAAGATGTGTCATGGTCGAAAATATATGGATTTTCTTTCGTGCCTTGTGGTGGGGTCCACTGGGGGTTTGTTTGATTTAGGCGTGATGGAACTATTTTAGTTCAAGTTTGAATATTTTAACCAATTTTATGAATAAAAAAATTGAGACCCAAGTCTCGATACAAATGATAGAGTCACATCCAAGTTGTCCACTTGGGAAAGAGTTTTGGTACGCTTCCCATTAGGCGGGAGACTCATACCTTTTGGATCAGAGATTTGGGTATTGGATGAGTCACTTATTTCTCATTTAGTTAATTCAAAACTACATTCACCGCATAAAACTATTTTCTTTTCATTATTTAGGGAACTATTATGAAAATCCTATTTTTCTACACTCTTTCACACAAGATTCATGCATTCAATAATTTATAATAAAGCACAAGCAATAAGCGGGGAATAAAAATTACAACCACGGAAAAATGGGGGAATTTTAAGAGAACCAATACATTTGTTCTAAGTTATAAAATAAAATAAATAAATTCGCCTACATCCACAAAGATTAACACTGTTTACGGCACATCATAAGTCAGCATTTTGTTAGGAAAAAATGTGATTATGCTAGTGTGGTGGTTTTGTGATCGATGGTGCCCGGGCGGCTTCTAGGATCAAAAAGAAATAACAGGTCTTCAAAGTATTTTTTTATGAAAACAAATTTTTAACTTTTCATGGGTTGATTTACCGGATTATTAGTGAAATAGATCACATGGAAAATGGTGATGTTAGGTTCATTTTACAGCTTAATGGAGAAAATGGCATTCTACCTATGGGGCCAGTACCCTTACGGATGAGGGAAACTCGTACGGCTGGTAGGGGGACCCGTACGGGTATGGGGGACCAATACAGGTCCTGTTTGGACTCAAACATAACCATATATCATCCTTGATTAAAATAGATTTATAGAAAAAGAACATATTAAAATGGGATTTCCTTCCATACGGATATGGCGCACTAGGATAACCACCATAGGGGCATATATATGCCAACAAGTCCCATATGGGTTAGGACCAGTCCCAAAATAGATCAAGGGATAGATCACATCAAATAAATGAAAATGACAATAAAATAAATAGAGTGTGAGTCTCTTTTAAACTCAATAGCGTACCCTTACACCCTGAATCCAGTTTGAAGTGATTCCAATACCGAGAGAGAGTCTAGCCAAAGTGGATAATGGAATGATGGATTTAGGACTATTTTGGTGGGTGTTTATGTGGACAGAACCTCCCCCAATCCTAGTATGACGATAGAAAGAAATAAAATGTGGACAAAACCAAAGGGGAATGGTTTTCTTCCTATTATTTCACTTTTATACCCCTTCTATACCCTTTCTATTACTTAGAAAAATGCTGAAAAATTATAAAGTATAGTGTATGTAATGTTCTTGAATTGGCTCCCCTTGAAAGTGAGGCAAAATGCCTCTATTTATAGGAAAATCGTGTGTCTAAACACAATAAGTCCAATTTACGACTGATTGTAATCCCTTATGGTATGATTGCAATCAGTCTGGCCTGATTGGCTAGATGTGGCACCTGTACAGGTGGGGAGGACCCGTACGGGTCCTAGTAGGATCCTTACGGGTCCCTTAAAGGTGCATGGATATTTGGGGCCGTATGGGTCAACCCATGGACTCGTACCCCTAGGTGTGACTTATATAGGTCCCTAAAGGCAGTCATATCTCCAAACTCTTGCTAAACTCATCTCTACTATAGTAGGAACACTTCTAATGGATAACACCTATAAAAGATTACATTATCTAGCTCTCATCACCGTTTCATAAGAAGGACCATTGATGTCTAGTGCTCACAGGTAGCACTTGGGTTTTGGCCTGAAAACTCGGATAGAGTTTCCTCACATTCTGGATATTTATCTATACATGCAATCTTATTTATGCACATTATAGTTTAAGTGGCTCTAGTGGCTCACTTAACCAGACAAAGGGGAATGCAATGTGCAATAACAAAGTAATAAAAATGAATTTTAAAGTTGGGCTTAGAGCTAATTACCCTCAGTTTACCTTTTCTTCTGTCCAAGATGACTTGAGAGCTGGTTCGGACAAAGCTGCCAAAGATTGTGATTTGGTTGGAAAATAGGTTTAACCCAAGTTATGGCTATAATCTTGGATTATTTATAAGGAAAAAATGCGGGGATTTAGAGAAATCAGGTTGTTTTTAGACCAAAGATCATTGTGAGATCTTCATTTAAAAAGATAAGAAAATGAGTTTATACTTAGTGTAGGTGATAAAGCTTGGATTTAGAAGTGTTTTGGTAGAGTTTCAGGCTTTTAGGACTCCCAAAATAAAAGTAGCAAAATGAAATTAACGTATGCACTGAACTGCTGAAAATGTCGGCAGGCTAATTACCTACTTGAGTGCAATCTTTACAAATCTGTCAGTAAATCTATCTTACCGAGATTTGATTTTTTTACTATAGATAGGTAATGACCGGCAGGCTCATTACTCATCTATTGACCAAACTTTGAATTTTTGATTTTTTAGTAGGAAATGCTAAATCGAAGCTTACCTCGGATGTGATTTTTTCAATTTTATAATTTGGGATGACAGTTTGGTCCTTTTGGCTCTCTTGTTTGATCACTGATTAAAATAGGCATTATTCCTCATTAGGCTAGAACGGACCTGCGCTAACACTGGGTAATCCCACCAAAGGGTAAACTTGATGATTGAGGAAAGGTTGTCCCATTAGGTGTAAATACAAAATTGGTTGCTTGGCTAGACGCCCCAAATTGGAATGTTGGTGGCATAAACCCTTGGCTAGGCTGAGCAAACTGACTAATGGCTGGCGGAACTATCGTACCCACTAACTAAAATGGCTGACTGAGTGAACCAAATAGACTAATTGAACACAATGTGAACTCTTGGTGGTCGAAGATATGTGGATCTCCCTTGCCGCCTTGTGGTGGGGTCCACTGGGGGTTGGTTAATTTAGGTGTGATAGAACCATTTAGTTCAAGTTTGCACATTTTAACTAATTTTAATAAATAAAAGAAACGACACCCAAATCTCGATAGAAATGATAGAATCACCACCCAAGTTGTCTACTTGGGAAAGAGTTTAGGTACGGTTCCCATTGGGAAGGAGACTCATACCTTTTGGGTCATAAATTTGGGTATCGGATGAGTCATTTATTTCTCATTTAGTTAATTCAAAATTGCATTCACCGTGTAAAACTATTTTCTTTTCATCATTTGAGGAATTATTTCCTATTTTTCTACACTCTTTCACACTCGATTCATGTGTTCAACAGTTCTTAATAAAGCACAAGTAATAAATGGGGGATAAAAATTACAACCAGGGGAAAATGGAGGAAAGGGAACTTATACATTTGTTCTAAGTTATAAAATAAAATAAATAAATTCACCTGCTTCCACAAAGATTAGCATAGTTTACGGCACATCATAAGTCAGTATTTTATTAGAAAAAATGTGATTATGTCTGCGTGGCAGTTTTGCGATCGATAGTGCCCGGACGGCTTCTAGGAGCGAAAGAAAATAGCGGATCTTCAACGTATTTTGTTATGAAAACACATTTTAACTTTCTTTGATTGATTTTATCATATTATTAGTGAAAATGATCGCATGGAAAATGGTGATGTTGATTGATTTTAAAGGTTTAAAATAGAAATAGGCATTCTGCCTGGGAGCCAGTACGCGTGAGGGGTACCCTTACGGCTATTGGTGGGACCTATAAGGGTGTGGGGAACCCGTAAGGGTCCTATTTGGACCCAAATGAAACCTCATTTCAGTTTAGAATAGAGAAGATTTGCATTTTAGTTGAAATGAAGGATAAAACTAATAAGATGTATGTCTCTTTGAAACTCAGGAGCGTACCCTTACGTCATGAATCCACTTTGAAGCGATCCCTATTGTGAGAGAGAGTCTAGCCAAATTAGATGATGAAATGGTGGTCTTAGGACTGCTTAGGTGAGTATTTGTGTGGACAGTACCTCCCTCAAATCCTAATAAACAAAGTTATGAATGAATAAAATGTGGACAAAACCTAAAGGAATGGGTTTTCTCCCTATTTTATACCTCCTATACCTCAACTACACCCTAGCTATTACTTGAAATATTGCTGGAATTTCATAAACTATATGATCAATTTCATTTCTAATTTTTGCTGCGCTTGAAATAAGGCAAAAAGCCCCTATTTATAGGAGGAAATCAGGTCTAAATGCAATAAATTGCATTCATGACTGCTTTCTCCCGAATAGGGTATGATTTACCTGCCATTCTACCGTTTTGGGTAAGAATAGCACCCGTACAGGTGAGGATGACCCATAAGGGTCCCTCCCACTTATATGGAGTTATGGAGCCATACGGGTCTACCCATGGACCCATTCGGGTCCCTAAAGGTAGTCTAGGTCTCTTGAACTTGGCCAAACTCAACTCTGTAGCAGTAGGAACACCTCTAATGGATAACACCTGTAAGGAATTGCATTATCTAGCTCTCATCATCATTTTATGAGAAGGACTGTTAAAAATCCAATGCTCATAGACTACCCCTTGGGGGATCACTTTAGATACGGATTTGTATGATCTCACGTTATAAGCGAGTGTTTAGGAATCATACCTGAGGTGATAATATGGGCAGATCCCTTTCTTGAGTTGAACTTATTTTCTTGGCACCCCTTTCTTAAGGCAGACAACTTTCCTTTGATGATGCGTATCCCTTTCTTAAGTTAGATGACTTTCCTTTGCCAATGCATATCCCTTTCTTAAGATGGATGACTTTCCTTTGCTATTGCGAATCCATTTGTTGAGGTGGATGACTTTCCTTTGCTAATGCGCATCCCTTTCCTAAGGCGAATGACTTTCCTAGTTGATCATGTATCCCTAGTGACTTTACTGGGGAAGGTGTGTGTATCCCTTTCTAAATGCGGATCGACTTTCCTGACTTATGATGGTGTATCCTTTTCCTAAGGCAGATGACTCTCCTCGTATCCCTTTCTTAAGGCAGATTGACTTTCCTAACTGATGATGGTGTACCCCTTTCCTAAGTCGGCTGACTCTCCTTGTATGGTGGTGTATCCCTTTCTTAAGGCGGATGACTCTCCTGCTGGTGTATCCCTTTCCTAAGGCAGATGACTTTCTACTTTGGAATTTGAATAACCTGTTAAGATATAATAAAAATGTTGAGTTAGTTACTGCCTGAGATTACACGTCTTGATTCTTGATTGACTTTGTGGTGAATAAGAAAATTTTGCCCATTCAATCAAGAATAAAGATGTGTGGATGGGGGTTGGCTCCTGAATAAGCTATAAACTGAGTGTGAGAAATGTTGGGTTTGGCCTAATTTCTTAGGGATTGAATGCTCCTTAGAGGGTGCCTCTCAGGGGATGCCCCATAGGGGGGAGATGCCCCTTGATCGATTCTATTACTGGGTAATGCTCCTAGGGTATTTGATGATAAGGGATGCCCCTTGATCGGTTCCACTACTGGGGATGGCCCTAGGGTGAGTGCCCCTAGGGTATTTGATGATAGGGAGATGCTCCTTGATTGGTTCTATTGTTGGGGAATGCCCTTAGGGTATTTGATGATGGGGGGTGCCCCTTGACTAGTTCTACTGCTAGGTATGCCCCTTGGGTGAGTGCCCTGAGGTATTTGATGATGGGGAGATGCCCCTTGACTAGTTTAGCCGCTGGGGTGTAGGGGGATGCCCCTCGATTGACTTCCTTGCTGAGGAGGTGTCTTCCTAGATGATTTGTCTGCTGGGGACTTCTTCCCTTTGAATGAACCTGCACATGAAAATTATTTATGTTAGTAATGGACCTGAAATAGCTTACATTGATTCTTGATTGACTTTATGGTCAACAAAAAAATTTTGCCCCTTCAATCAAGGATTAAGGTGAGCTAGGGGTTTTGCCACTAAATTAAGTGAAGTACAGGGTTCGAGAAAAGTGGGGTTAGCCCCAAGTCTTGATTCGATGTGTCCCTGCTACTAGGGGAACTAATTCCTTTGAAACTTTAGTTTGTCACTGAAGTTTGGGATCCGTATGGGTGGGGAGGACCTGTACAGGTGAGCTTGTGCCCTTAGAGGACCCGTATGGGTCCCGTGGAGCGGTACTACTGCGTCAGGATAGGTTTTAAAAATTGAAGAGTCCCTCTCCTCTCTCCTTTCATAAAACTTCTAATTCCAATCAACCTTTGGCGAATTTCTTCCAAACCAAACCAAAAATGTACAAGAAAATTCCCGATGCCGGCTGTTTCAATCTCAAGCGCGAGGAATTACCTCAGATTGGAAATTGGGAGCTCCAGCGATGTTTGATGGTCGTGGGATATGCATTCCTCAAGGAGGATGATTTCTTAGGTTTCACACCCTCTTCTAAAGTGCCTTTGGTCCCTTCTCCTACTACTCACCCTTCCAAACTCCAAGTATGTGGATTCAAATTCCCAATTTCCAGTTTATTCCCTTTTTCAAATTTCCTTGATTCGGCATGCTTTTAGGGTGTTTTAGGGATCAAAATAGAGCCTAATGCATGTAACTATAATGTAGGGAACTTTTAGAATTTGTTAGATTAGGATTTGGTTGAATTTGGATGAAAATGGCTTGGTTGGGAAATTTCCTGTTGAGGGACTATTTGCAGGGGACTCGTATGGGTGGGGAGGACCTGTACGGGTCCTATTTTTCATACGAGTGAACCTTGTGGAACCATACAGGTGGAGTGGACCCATATAAGTCCTATCTTCTGGGATATAATGCCTACATCTCTATTTCCTATAACTTTTTTCTGATTTCTGACTTAACCACTACATTCTAACCCTATTGTACTGTTGTTTTGTCTTTGCAGTTCCCATTCAAGACCATCGAAGCTCTGACTTCTGTAGGAAATGGTACAAGGATATACGTTCAATGGGGGATACTAAGCAATTGGCCCGCATTTACTCTTTGGGCTTCACTGATACTGTTTGGGCCATTTCCATGGGCCTAAAGACACTTGCCCCAACTATCATTTCTGCTCTGGTCGAGCATTGGTCGGAGACAACCCATACCATTAACTTCACCATCGGGGAGGTTACCATCATTCCCTCAGATATATGCGTACTGACCGGACTAGCTTGGGGTGGAGAGATCATTCACATTGACGTGTATGCCGACCGCTGGCATTCACAGGTTAAGGTGAAGGACTATGTGGAGCGGCTTCTTGGGCTTCATCCTAGTGGGAAGGATAAGCTCAAGTATGGAGATCTTCATGCCTATTAGAAGGCATAAGCGAGCCCGATTGCTGAGGGCAGGAGGGACCAGTGTGCCAGTTCCTTTCTTCTAACACTCTTATCGATCTTTTTCTTCCCCACCTACTCGAGCGGCCTCAACTATGGGCTACTCTCTATCGTGGAAGATCTTATCAATGTGCTTGGCAAGAATGGGTGTTAGGCTATCCTGGCTCAACTATACTATAGCCTACACGTTGGCATTCGAGGTCAGTAGGCTAAGCTGAAGATCAGCCACTTACTTCTTTTGGTAAATCGTGAACTCTTCTATACTTTTACTCTGATTTTGGCTATCCGGTCACTGACTTTGGTTTCTGTTTGTAGATGTGGGCATTCGAGTACTACTTCATCTCCAGACCTAGCCTATCTGGGCAGCCTGAGATGCCCCATATTATCTCAAAGTGGATGGGTCCCTGGAAGTAGAAAGCTGGGACCATATCTGATTATCGAGAGTACATCTGCCTACTACACTCCGATCGGGTAAACTTTCAAACCTGATCCTGTATTTACAATTCAACAAACCGTCAATAGCAAATCATATGTACAAATTTAGGGTTCTTACAATGCATTTTGGTCACATGTAGGTTGTTCATGACCCTTGGACTTATCTGGTCATCCACGATGAGATTGAGGAGATGCAGCGGGGCGTGAATGACCGTCGATTTGTGTCGCTCTCATTGGAGTGGTACTTCAGTGAGCGGGTTCACGGCTGGTAGGGTAGCTTAGTAGTTGAGAGGCCCATCCTCCATCTATGCCTGAGGGAGTGTACTGGCCTCACTTGATGCCCGAGATAAACCAAGGGTTGTATCTTATGGGCAAGGGGGCTCGCTTGCTATCAGTTGAGGAGTCCTACCCAGATTTTATCTGAGATTCGCTCATCCAGCCGTGCCTTAGGATTCATCCAGGTGACTAGGTTCTTAAGTTCCACTACAAAGAGGACGACGGTGATGATGATGATGATGAGGATAGTGATGGACATGGGGGGTGATCGCGGGGGACCCTTCATTTGCCGGACTGAGGGTCTTCCCAGGGCTGCTACTTTTTCCACCCAGGTAACCCTTTTAACTCAACCTAGTAAATTTCTGTGCTTTTACAATTACTTGCATGAACTAAGGACTTGATAATCTGTGAATCGTGATGCAGTCTTCTGCCTCCAAGCAAAAGAAGATCGCTGCTACTGCTACTTCTGCTAGGCCAGCTGCCCCTACTCCTTCTGAGCCAGCTGATCCTGAGCCACTGGTGAAGCAGGCTAGGGCTACCGTGGCTTTCAAGCAGGGTTTCCTCCAGACCAATCTAGACTCCACTTTTTGCCTCCTCAGCCACTCGGGGAAGCGTGTTGCACTCAACCTTGAGGAATCAGTACATACTATCCACTTCACTCCTCCTAGTATGACCCATGTAAGTCTTCTCACAGTTGACTTTTGACTTACACCTTTGTTAGGCATGTGAGTTATAATCTAAATTGGCTTGATTGGCTCTTCATAGGTGCCTGTGGCTGAGGTAGAGAGGATTGCTCAGAGATGCCTCTTGACCAGAGATCTGATGTTGGCACAAGATGCCATTGCCATGGTAAGCTTCATTTTTCTGCAAAGATTTATCAAACTATGCATGCATGCTATGATATTTATATATGTGTACTGATCTCTTGATTTTCCTGCAACTCTACTGGCTGTAGAGCGTGATAGGTCTACCTGGGACCTAAATACTGCTAATGATCAGGCTAGCTTTATGGAGGAGCAGCTGGGGGTAGCCACTGCAGAGTTGGATAGGATCCTATAGCTAGAGGCATACTTGGAGAGGGCTAAGGAGGAGATAGCTAAGGCTAGAGTGGAGGCAGAGACACTGCGAGAACAAGTGACCAGTATGAGTGAGGGCAGGCGGACGTCTGAGCCATCTGACACATCTTCAGAGGATGACCACTCTGCCTATTGGGTGGCACTAGTAGTGACCCAGGGAGGTGGAGCCGAGCAAGAGGTGGAGCAGCCGATTGAGATGACTGGTATTGTGGCTAGAAATGGTATGGAAGACCATGTGATGATCAATATGGCAGACCTACTGGCTGACGAGACCCAGGATGTACCACATGGATAGGATCCCCCTTTAGCTTAGATTAGGATCTCTTTCATTTTATTTGGATGCTTGACGTTTTCATCCCTGCGTGGCTTGTTTTGATGTAAACTTGGATGTCATTTACATTAATACTTTTGTCATTTAACTTTATGGATGTTGAAGCTTTCCTTCTCTCTGAACTAAATCCGTTGAATATTATTATCCATAAACTTGTACTGCCCCTTTAAATGACTAATAATGAAGCCCGTTTAGAGTGTACCACGAGCAAGCGAGTTAACCGTTGAACACTCAAAGTTCTTGATCACAATGAACTGACCCAATCTAGACTAACAAGTATTACTAAGGCTGGTCGATATTGGCACTTCTAGGGATACGTGTTATCATGTGATTTCACAGTGGGAGAACCAAGTTCAAGAGATCCCAGATGTGAGACATTGTAATTACAAATGATGTTTGGACCAATAAAAGCAAGTGCAATAATAAAACTGGCACTTTTGAATTGAGTTCTAATTTTTGCATAGGCCATTCGGTGCGAGATGACCCATCGAACATTTATTTTCATTTCTCTTGTCCTAATTTTTGCCTAAATTGTCCTTGGCAGCTCAACTCTGCAGACTTTTCTTTTTTATATATATATTTTCTTTGCCTTAACTTTCGGGTTTTCAATCCAGCAGGATTTTTCTTTCTTTTTCTTTCGTCTTAATTTTTTCCTAGACCGCCCTTTTGGGTTATCAATCCAGCAGACATTTTCGAATTTTGCATAAACCTTATTTTTTTGTGACTTATCAGAATTTTTGTATTTTGTTGAATAATATACGTGCAGTAACAATAACAACAAAGAGCACAAAATGTAGGGAAAACTGATGTTCACATACTTGCGATTATTTCACCTAAAGACATGTATGGATTCATAAGACCAAGATTCTTAGCAAATCATGACATGTTCATTAATAAAATTAATTTGAGTACATAGGCAATGGTAATAATTTCCAATGGCTAACCCCTACTACCTACTGGTCCTTTTACATATTTTCTAGAAAGCAATTGACATTTATCTCTCAATGCCCTAACTTTTGCCTAAGCCGCCCTTTTTGGGTTTTCAACTTAGCAGGCTTTATTTGCATTAGAGTTCCCTAACTTTTGCTTGACCGATTTGTGGAACACCGATCAATGGGTTACACCCTAATTTTTTCCCAAGCAGTGGAGTACCACTCATCGAGTGATTTATTCTTTATCTCTTTTTATTCTTTGTGTTGCTTTTTGTGATTTAGTTCGTTTAACCTAGCCATGATAACTCTAAAGCCTAGCTTGATTTAATGGATTCACGAACTCATATCCATCCATATTCATGAGTTTGATTCCTCCCTTGCCAAGGACTTTCTTAACCACAAAAGGTCCTTTCCAATTAGGCCTAAACTTGCCTTAGCATCAGTGTTGACATGGCGTAGTTGTTTGAGAACCAGATCCCCTGCCTTGAGAGGCTGCTTTGGGTATCTAACTTTATTATTGTAGGCTCAGGCCATGCGTTATTGGTACATCTATATGTGGTTAAGTGGCTTAAGTTACATCCCTTTGATACTGACAGAGACTTTGTTACCTTCGTGAAAGTTGGGTTATTGAGGTTCTCCTCCTCGTGAAAGAAGTAGATCATGTTATTATGGGGAAGGTTTGGGATATGGTGCAAGGTAGGGGGTCTTCTTCTTTTTAACAAATGGAGAAAGCATTTTTTGAGGGACATTCTAGTGGTAATGTAGGCTTATATTGGTAAGAAATTCCCCTTCACCGGGAGTCGGATATTCTTCTTAGGGTTTTGGGGGGAGCATGCAGGTTTTGGAAGAGTATTGGATTGGGTTTCAAGCTTGCTTTGGTTTTAGATTGGTGTGGGTCCCAATCTTCTTTTTCAATGGTGCCTTTAATGTGGGACAAGTTGCTCTTTGAGTTTCTTGGTCCTCTTTTTTAATGATGTATACTCTCCCCCCTTGTGAAGAAAGATGGGCCAAGGCCTAAGGTTGTCATGTTTGTTAAGCACATTTTATCTCTCTTTTTGGTGGTAGGTTTTAACCATTCGATTTTTATGCCATTGCGATATACTCAAAGCCAGCTTCATTAATAAATATGGTAATATTTTCAAGAATGTTATTGTTATAAGTGTGTTATGCCTTTAAAATGAAATATTCAATCAAAAATATGAATGAAAAATGCATCAATTTAACCATGATATGCCTCAGAAGCGGCATTGTTTGCATTAAAAATGTTTGCAACATTAAAAATTACATCATTTTAATCATCCTCCATAAGTGGAGGGCCTTGTTGGTCAGCCTTGGTAACATGGACAGTTGTACTGGTAGTCTCGGCGTGTAGGTTCTCATGAACTTGACGGGCCATCCCCCTTCTCCTTCTTCCATGTTAATAAATTGATCCTGTGGAAGTATTGCCTCCATGCTAGACCAAATGCATCAAGTATCTTTTCCCAAAGTTGATTGTAACCTGAGGAGCCATCTATGAAAGTATATCCTGGGTCTTGGTTAGAGAACATTTCTATTTTGGGCTCCAAGGAGTTGTCATCATACAACTGCACATGCTATCGGATTGGCTTGCGAGATGGAGTTGAATACCTGGTTGGGGGAACATCCTAAATTAATAGTGTTAACGCCTTCCCTAGGTTAGGAAGGTAGGTTTTCTGAGGTGGTCGACTTGAGCTCTGGTTCTTGAATCTTCTTCTCCCTAACCAGGCCATGAATAGCCTCTAGTAAATCTCTGCAAGCACAGGCACGATGATCCTTGCTAACATGATAGGCACAAAATTGATCTCTATCCTTGGGCTTGGGCAGAACATAGGGCTTGACACTTTGGAGAAGGCCAAGCGTCCTCAACTTGGTAAAGATGGTAGGCAAGGAAGCCTTCTAAGGAGATATACCATCTTCAATGGTACGGACTGTAAGAACCTCTTCTTGTAATGTTGCGATTTTGGAAGCTGAACCAGACTTTGGTTTGGAGGCTTGGGCTAGGGCTGATGAGTCATTCTTTTTGAACCAAGGTTTGGTTGGCACACTCACCTTCTCTAATTCCTCGATCCTTTCCCCATTTCTTGGCTTTCTCAAAGACCTCAACATAGCTAAAGAAGTTATCTATATCGAGAACCTTGCGGTATGCAGGTAAAGCACCATCCATCAACTGCACAATCATCTCCGGGAGACTAAGACGATCCTTCAGCAAGATTTGGGTGGCCATCCACCTCTCGAAGTAGGGCTTGAACTTTTCATTGGGAGCTTGCCTGATAGCCTCCAAATTCTGCCTGGTGGTTTTAATAGTGGCGTTAAAATCATACTGCTCAATGAAAGCCTTGGACAAGGCCTCCCAATTTCCGATCACCTTATCTAACAAAGTATTGTACCACTCGATAGCATGACCTTCTAAAGTGTAAGGAAACATCTCGTCAAGGACTTTATCACTTAGCTTCTTTATCCTTATCACCCTTTGATAGGAGTGATATGAGACTAAGGCAGACCAGTTCCCTTATACTTCACTATGCTAGGCATACTAAAGTTTTTAGGGACCCAATCCTCCTTGCTAGTGACTTGAATAGACTGTGGTAAGGGCTGAATACTGGGATTGGTAGCGAGTAACTTTTGTAAAAGATCACGCAACTCTACAGACAGAGATGATCCATCAGACTGAGCAATCACACCTAAGGGTAAACTTGTTGATTGAGGAAAGGTTGTACCCTTAGGTGTGACCACAAAATTAAGGGCCAGACCTGATGCCCCAAACTGAAATGCTAGTTGTACAAACCCTTGGCTAGGCTAAGTGAACTAACTGATGGTTGGTAGGACTGTTGTACATACTAACCAAAATGTCTGACTGACTGAACCAAATAGACCAACTGACCAAACTGACTGGAAGATTCCCCATGAACTTTAAGAGGCGGTAACAGAGTCTGAGTGAATGGATTGTGAGAAACCTTTGAAACGGGAGGCTGCTCACTAACCACTGCATGGACCATTAGAGCTCTAATATTTGTACCCTAAGAGACGTTGGCCATCCTCTCCTCGGCCAAAATTGCTCTGATGGAAGCCATCATCTTATCATTCACATGATCGTGGAACTAGTCACTCCTCAAATACTGTGACATGACATTTGCAATCTCCGGCCTAATATCGGCCCTTGACGCATTTGCCTCCTCATTGAGATCGAGATCCTCAACCTCAACATCTACCTGTCCATCATGAGTCAGAATGCAAGACATCTCCTCAAGCTGATGGGTAGTATCGGAATTAAATGGACTAAACTAATTGCTGGATAATCTACTCGGGGACGGAGGCGGAGGCGGATCCTCAACCCTTATCTAAACCGATGGCGGTGAAGATAGAACCAGAATGCAAACCAAATGGACTTAAGATCATTAATAACCTTTGACTCTCATTGAGGTATCAACCAAAAGATTAGTACATGCATAGGATGGGGTATGCATGTTCAATTTACAACAATGCATGCCAAGGTTAATTACAAGGGAATACAACATAACACATGTGAACCATGTGCTCCAACCTTATTCCTCCCATCGATTTTAAAGTATTTTCCTTTGATTGCCACAAGGATAATAAAGGGCGACCTAGTCTAATCTCACTGGAAAAAGGTACCTAGAGGATAAAATTCTATGGCTTTCGATAAGAATGGTATAGGGATATATCGAAAGTTGATGTAGTAGGTTCCCATTGCATCAAGCCTCTTTTGGAGGGAGATGACAATGAGTGCTCCACCACTAGAGTGTCCCTAATTCCTGGCGGGCATGAGTGACACTTTCATAAGTTTTACGAAAAAAATCGGGCACCCTAACCTAGCGCTAGAAGAAGAACGCCTTTAATTCTAGAGAGAAGGAGGTGAGAAGATAGAGTGTAATAATTTTCCTAAATGATGAAAAAGAAAATGGGTTGAATTAAATAAATGATTTTTGGTGCTCATCTTAATCTTTCAAGCTTTTAAAATGAACAAAATTTTGCAAGTTAAAATATTATATCCCCAGCAGAGTCATCATTGTGAACTCTCAGTGGTCGAAGATATGGGGATCTCCATTGGCGCCTTACGGAGGCCTCCACTGGGGTTTGGTTAATTTAGGTGCGATGGAACCATTTAGTTCAAGTTTGCACATTTTAACCAATTTTAATGAATAAAAGAATCGACACCCAAATCTCGATACAAATGATAGAGTCGCAACCCAAGTTTTCTACTTGGGAAAGAGTTTTGGTACGGTTTCCATTGGGCGGGAGACTCATACCTTTTGGATCAGAGATTCGGGTATCGAATGAGTCACTTATTTTTCATTTAGTTAATTCAAAATTACATTCACTGTGTAAAACTATTTTATTTTCATCATTTCGGGAATTATTACAGAAATCCTATTTTTCTACACTCTTTCACACTCGATTCTTGAATTCAATAGTTCATAATAAAGCACAAGTAATAAATGGGGGATAAAAATTACAACCGGGGGAAAATGGGGGAATTGTAAGGGAACCTATACATTTGTTCTAAGTTATGAAACAAAATAAATAAATTCTCCTGCATCCACAAAGATTAATATAGTTTACGACACATCATAAGTTAGCATTTTGTTAGGAAAAATGTGATTATGTCAGTGTGGAGGTTTTGCGATCGATAGTGCCCAGGAGGCTTCTAGGATCGAAAGGAAATAACGGGTCTTCAAAGTATTTTTTTTACGAAAACACATTTTAACTTTCATGGGTTGATTTACCGGTGTATTAGTGAAAATGATCGCATGGCAAATTGTGATGTTGATTGATTTTATAGGTTTAAAAGTGAAATAGGGATTCTGCCTGGGAGCTAGTACCCGTACGGGTGAGGGGCACACGTACGGCTACTGGTAGGACCTGTACGGGTGTGGAGGACCTTTATAGTTCCCGTTTAAACCCAAACAGAACCTCATTTCAGTTTAGAACAGAGAAGATTTGCAGAAAAGTTGAAATGAAGGATAAAACCAACAAGATGTGAGTCTCTTTAAAACTCAGAAGCGTACCTTTACGTCGTGAATCCACTTTGAAGCTATCCCTATGCTGAGAGAGATTCTAGCCAAAGTAGATGATGAAATGGTGGTCTTAGGACTTCTTAGGCGAGTATTTGTATGGACAGAACCTCCCCCAAATCCTAATAAACAAAGTTAGGAATGAATAAAATGTGAATAAACATCAAGGAATGGGTTTTCTCCCTATTTTATACCTCCTATACCTCAACTATACCCTTGCTATTACTTGAAATATTGATGGACTTTCATAAACTATATGATCTAATTTCTTTTATAATTTTTTATACCTTTGAAATGAGGCAAGAGCCCCTATTTATAGAAGGAAATCGGGTCTGAATGCAATAAATTGCATGCATGACTTATTTCTCCCGAATAAGGTATGATTTACTTGACATTCTGCCTATTTAGGCAAGAATGGCACCCACATGGGTGAGGAGGACTCGTACGGGTCCTGGCAGGACCTATATGGGTCCCTCCCACCCACATAGGGTCGTGGAGCCGTACGGGTGAACCCATGGACCCATACCCCTAAGGCGTGACCCTTATAAATCCTTAAAGGCAGTCTAGGTCTCCTAAAATTGGCCAAACTCAACTCTGCGATAGTAGGAATACCTCTAATGGATAACACCTGTAAGGAATTTCATTATCTAGCTCTCATCATCATTTCGTTAGAAGGACCGTTAAAAATCCAATATTCACACCCACCTGACCAAATTGACTAGATGATCCCCCTAGAGCCCTAGAGCTTGAAAGGATGCCAATTGAGATTGAGTAGAGTAAGTTCAGAATAATGGGTTGTGAGCAACCCTTGAGAGGGTAGGCTGCTCACTGACCACTATTCGGACTAACTGAGCCCTGACAGGTGTACCTTGAGAAACATTGGCCATCCTCTCTTGGGCCAAGATTTCCCTAATGGAAGCCATCATCTTGTCATTCACACTATCGAGGAATTGATCCTTCCCAAATATTATGAGACAGCATTTGCAATCTCTGGCCTAATATCGGCCCTTGACGTATTTGGCTCCTCATCAAGACTAGAATCCTCAACCTCAACATCTACTTGGGCATCATGATTCAAAATACGAGACATCTCTTCAAGCCAGTGGTAGTATTGGGATCAAATGGACCAAACTGACTGCTAGATGAACTGTTCGGAGATGGAGGCAGAACTTCAACCCTTAACTGAACTGGTAAAGGTGGAGGGAGCATTGGAATGCAAACCAAATGGACTTGAGATCATTGCCAAGCTTGGACTCTAGTTGAGGTAGTAACTAAGAGATTAGTACATGCATGGGTTTGGTTATGCATGGGCTATGTACAATAATGTATGGCGAGGTTAGTATACAAAGAAATACAACACAACACATGCGAAGCATTTTCTTCCAACCTTATTACTCCCGCCGATTCTGAAGGTATTTTCCTTTGAGTATCACGAGGATAACAAAGGGCGACCTAAGCTAATCTCATATGAAAATGTACCTAGAGGGTAAAATTCTAAGGCTTTCGATAAGAAGTGTAGGGACATAATGGAAGTTGATGTACTAGGTTCCCATTGTACCAAGCCTCATAGAGGGAGGTGACAATGAGTGCTCCACCCACTAGGGTGTCCTCAATTCCAATAGGGCATGAGCGATAACTTCACAAGCTTCATGAAAAAAATAGGGCACCTTAACCTAGTGCTAGAAGAAGAGCATGTCTATCTAGAGAGAAGGTGATGAGAAGATAGTGTGTAATAATTTTCCCAAATGATAAAAAAGAAACGGGTTTGAATTAACTAAATGATTTTCAGTGCTCATCTTACTCTTTTAAGCTTTTCAAAAACAAACCAAATTTTTGCAAGTTAAAAGATTATATCCCCAGCGGAGTCGCCACTGTAAGTCGGGCGAAAAGATATGGCTTTCCCTTGGTGCCTTGCAGTGGGGTCCACTCAAGGTTGGTGATTATTTAGGCGTGATGAAACTAATTAGTCCAGTTTGCATGTTTATCAAATTTTTATGAATAAAAGAATCGAGACCCAACTCTCGATACAAATGATAGAGTCACCACCCAAGTTGTCTACTTGGGAAAGAGTTTGGGTATGGTTCCTTTGGGTAGGAGACTCATACCTTTTAGATCCTAGATTTGGGTATCGGATGAGTCATATATTTCTCTTTCAGTTAATTCAAAAAATTATATTCGCCACGTAAAACCATTTTCTTTTTATCAGTTGGGGAATTATTACAGAAATCCTATTTTTCTACACTCTTTCACTCACGATTCATGCTATTAACAGTTTATAGTATTGCACAAATAATAAAGGAAAAACAAAAATTACAATCAGGGAAAAAAGGGGGAATTTCAAGGGAACCTATACATTTGTTCTAAGTTATAAAACAAAAATAAATAAAGTTGCCTGCATCCACAAAGGTTAGCACAGTTACGGCACATCATAAGTCAGCATTTGGTTAAGAAAACGTGATTATATTAGTGTGGCGGTTTTTGCGATCGATAATGTATGGGCGGCTTCTAGGATCGAAAAGAAATAACGGGTCTTCAACATATTTTGTTATGTACACACATTTTAACTTATCGGGAATTAATTTACCGGATTGTTAGTGAAAATGATCGCATGGCAAATGGTGTTAGGTTCATTTTACAATTACATAAAAAATGAGATTCTGCCAAGGGGGGCAGCACCCGTACGAGTAAGGAACACACGTATGGCTACAGAGGGGACCCATACAGGTATGGGGGATCTGTACGGGTCCTGTTTAGACCCAAACAAAACCTCTTTTTCCTCAAATAAAACAGATCTATGAAAAGGGAGCAAAATAAAATGAGAGTTCCTTCCATACAGGTATGGCAAACCTGTATGACCACCATAGGGGCGTACGGGTACCAACAAGGCCCATATGGGTCAAGACCATACCCAAAACAGATTAACAGATAAAACATTCCAAATATATGATAATAACGATGAAATAAATAGAAAGTGAGTCTCTTTGAAACTCAGGGGCGTACCTTTACGCCATGAATCCACTTTGAAGCGATCCCAATGCTGAGAGAGAGTCTAGCCAAAGTGGTGAATAAGAAAATGATGATTTTAGGACTGTTGTGGTGAGTATTTGTGAGGACAGAACCTCCTTCAATCTTAATATGAAGCTAGAATGAGATAAAATGTGGACAAAACCTATCTGGAAAGGTATTCTCCCTATTTTATCACTTCTATACCCCTTTATACCCTTTCTATTACTAGAAAACTGTTGGAAAAATAATAAAATGTAGTGTTTGAATTCTTCTAATTGGCTCCTATTGGCTCCTTTTGAAAGTGAGGTAAAATGCATCTATTTATAGGAAAAAAAATGCTAGTCTGAACACACTAAATACAATTTTTGGCTGATTGGAATCAGATATGGTATGATTGCAATCAGCCTGACCTGCTTGGCCGAAGGCGCCACCCGTACGGGTGGGGAGGACCCGTACGGGTCCAGGTGGGACTTGCATAGGTCCCTCAAGGGCGTACAGCAACGGTGTGCCCATATGGGCACACGCATGGACCCGTACCCCCAGGTGTGTGTACGGGTCCCTAAAGGTAGTCTAGGTCTCCGAAACTTGGCTAAACTCAACTATGCAGCAATAGGAACACCTCATGTAGATAACACCTGTAAAAAGATTGCATTATCTAGCTTTCATCATCGTTTTGTAAAAAAGACCGTTAAAATCTAGTGCTCACAACTGCAGTTGGCTTCGGTGGTGGCACTTATAGCCTATCATTAGGACTGGTGAATCGGTGAGGGCGAAGCAACGTCAACAATAGAGGATGGAGGATTGGAGATGACGATAATAAAGTAGGAGGACGACTGAAAGAAGAACACAGAGGAGAGGAAAATTTTGACGAGAGGAGAGAAAGCTTGGTGAGGCTCAACAAATTTTGAGATCGTAATTAGGGTGAATTAGAATTCTACTAAACACTAATATGTAATTAGAGAAATAGTATAACACATGTGGACCGAATGAATGGTCAAAAATAATATATTTGTGTGTTTTTACCTTTTTTATTATTATTATTATTATTATTATTATTATTATTATTATTATTATAAGGCGTCCAAGTAAATTAAAAAAAATACTATCTTAAAAACGATAAGTGTAGTTAAATGGGGATGGCCCCATATCACCGTAGGAGTCAACACAATTAAGTCAAATAAACAGTATCATTTTGCCTCTATACAGATACATGTACGTCCAAATATATGTAAATTTTTTATTCCGTTCAATTATCTATTTCTAATAAAAGATTAGTATTTTCAATCTCATATAATAACAACACTAATTAATTAATTTTCACATCCACTTTTTTTAAATAGGTCAGCCGCCCAGAATAGCCACCCATATTGGTTCTCTCTCTTTAAACCTCTCAAAATATCGAGAGCAAAAAAAAAAAAATCTCTCTCCTCCTCTCTCTAGAATACACAGTAGCACTGCCCTTCTTCTTCTTCCTTCAACAAACACATCAAAGAGAGAAATCAAGAAATGAAAGGCCTGAAAATCCTTTCTTGTCCTTGTTGAAAAAACCCTTTTCTTTTTTTATCTGAATTCTTGAATTTGGGGTAGAGAAGAAGAACCCTAATTGAGTAATGACTTTAGAAGACTCATTAAGATCTCTATCATTAGACTATCTAAACCTTCTGATCAATGGGCAAGCTTTTTCAGATGTAACTTTCAGTGTGGAAGGGAGATTAGTACATGCTCACAGATGTATTTTAGCAGCAAGAAGTTTGTTTTTCAGAAAATTCTTTTGCGGTCCTGAACCACCTTTAGGAATAGGAACGGGGGGAGGAGGATCGAGTTCTTCGTCTTCTTCGAGTTCAAGGGGGAACGTAATACCGGTTAACTCGGTTGGATATGAGGTATTCTTGTTACTGTTACAGTTCTTGTATAGTGGACAAGTCTCTATTGTGCCTCAAAAACATGAGCCAAGGCCTAATTGTGGTGAAAGAGGGTGTTGGCATACACATTGCACCTCTGCCGTTGATCTTGCTCTTGATACTCTTGCTGCGGCTAGATATTTTGGGGTTGAACAGCTTGCATTGCTTACTCAGGTCTTTGTTACTTTTATTTTTATTTTTTTAGATTTTTTTATATGTACTTTCTGTTGTCTGAGTGTTCTTGATTAGTGTGTTGTGGAGTAGTCATTTTGTTTTGTGGGTATGGAGTTGCTGGAGGTTTTTTTTTTTGTTGTTGTTGTTGAGTTTTTGGGAAGTGGGAAGGGATTTTTTGAAGTGGGTTTTCTTTACTTTTTTTAAAAAAAATTATCAATTTTGATTTTTTGGGTATTTCCATTTTCTTCATTTTTTCATGCTTTGAAGTTTGAAATTCACAATCTTTTCTGTTCAATTACTTCTTCAAATCACTTCTTTGTTCTTGTTTCAAGCTTTGTTTGTTCTTGTTCTTTGTTTTCTTGATTGATTTGTCCCTTCTTGAATCATGAGTCAAGTCAAATGCTGGTGATAATATATGAGATTTTTTCTTGATTTCATGAATGCCACTTTAGATTTATATATCTTGAATTCAGAAATTTTCAATCTTTTATGTTACATACTCAAAACTTTCTAAATATAGTTCTTTATCAATTATCACCAGTCTTGTCTTCCACAGTTTTGCTACCCAAATTAACCCCAAATATTACTTTCCTCATTTGGGAAAATGAGATTAAACGCAACACATCCCATCATTTCTTAATAAAATTTCATTGAAACCCAATTCATCTTCCAACTAATTCATTAAATTCTTGATTTTGTTGTTGTTCAATAGAAGCAATTGGCTAGTATGGTTGAGAAGGCTTCAATTGAAGATGTAATGAAAGTCTTAATTGCTTCAAGAAAGCAAGACATGCACCAACTTTGGTCTACCTGTTCTCATCTAGTAGCCAAATCAGGCCTACCCCCAGAAGTCCTAGCAAAACATCTCCCTATCGATGTTGTTGCAAAAATCGAAGAGCTTCGGCTAAAATCCTCCCTCGCTCGGAGATCCTTAATGCCACATCACCACCATCACCACCACGATCCCTCGGTAGCCGCTGATCTTGAGGACCAAAAGATACGACGGATGAGAAGGGCATTGGACTCGTCAGACGTTGAACTAGTCAAACTTATGGTAATGGGAGAAGGCCTTAATCTCGATGAAGCATTAGCTCTCCATTACGCGGTTGAAAATTGTAGCCGCGAAGTGGTTAAAGCGTTGCTAGAACTCGGGGCAGCCGATGTGAACTACCCGGCTGGACCGGCCGGAAAAACCCCTCTTCATATAGCGGCCGAAATGGTGTCACCCGATATGGTTGCGGTCCTTCTAGACCATCATGCTGACCCGAATGTTCGAACGGTCGATGGGATTACACCTCTTGATATTCTCCGAACCCTAACATCGGATTTCTTGTTTAAGGGGGCAGTACCGGGGTTAGCTCATATTGAGCCTAACAAGCTCCGTTTGTGCCTTGAGCTTGTGCAGTCAGCGGCTTTGGTGCTTTCGAGGGAAGAAGGGAGCGGTAACGTGCCTAATTCAACCACGATTTATCATCCTATGAACGACGAACATAACAGTAATCTCGATTCAAGGTTGGTTTATTTGAATCTCGGGGCGGCCGGGTCATCTCAAATGGGATCAAGAATGGAAGGAGATGATCATAGTAGCCATAACAACCAAAGAGACACAACAATGTATCATCACTCCCATGATTATTAATTAGTCTTTCTAATTAATTTATCTTTATCTCTACTAGATACAATTATGAAAGGGAAGATGGAGATTATGGATATTAATATTAATATTATTATTATGAAGATTATTGATATGATATCCTTTTCTTGTCAAGTTGTTTTCTTTTTATTTTTGCTTTCTTTTCAAATGTCATTTCTTCCTTTTTGTTTTGTTTCTTGAATCTTGTTGAGTGTAGGAAATGAAAGATTTGAAGAAGGGAAAATGAAGATGGGAAATGTATGTTTTTTCTCTCATTGAAAGAGACAAGCAAAGCAGGATCTACTGAACAAATAGCTTTTCATAAATTTTGGCTCTCAAAATTGATTTCATTTATGGAGGAAAAAAGAGAGAGAGAGGTCAATCTTTTCAAACCAGGGGGCTGTCAACTCCTTTGTATTTATTGATAAATCTAATATCATGCCCTATTTATTGCACTTCTTGTCCTCTCCACCCACCTCTCATACATTCATGCATTACTCTATTACACTAATTTTTTTCCTTTTTTTATGCTTGATAGCTATTAATACAAGCCTTTTTTTCTTGTTAAATTGCATGAGGAATCATTGTCTAAAATATCATAAACTTAATTTTTTTTATCAAACAGTTCCATGATGTTTGAGGTCCTCTTTGGAGTTCAAATTCTTGTTGGATTAAATTTTAAGATATCATATAGCGAGTATGTGTTGTTCTTGCTTTAAGCCACAACGTAAGCTTTTACGTCAAACGCAACAAAAAAAATTGTACCCGCCTTTTGTTGCAAATATCAAGGCCAAAACTATCTAGTAAAATATAGAGCAAAATTGTCACATGTTGCAGGTACAAAGTTGTTTATGATATCTACATCTAAAATTTTTTACATATATTTTTCTTGTTTAATGTGCTTTTTGGGCAACAAAATTGCTTTGATGTAAACATTTTTATTGCTAAATCTAAAATTTCTTGTACTATATTAATTTAAGTGCATAATGTTTTTAACGTTTTTGTTGCATTTGATTTGTATACATCAAATGTGTGATTTTTTTATTGTCCGTCTGGTTCACTGGAGCTTTGCTCCGACTACATCCAGATCTAACCTAGATCGCACATATAGTTATGGTGGATGAGTCTCCGAATAAAAATTTTCTGCATTCACCAGGACTCAAACTCGATATCAAACGTGTGTTTTGATAGAAGAAAATGAAATGAAATGTGGAGTGGGGGGCTTAACAGAGGGATTTGTTTGGACATGGGGCAGTGCATATTCTTTGAAGGGAAATGAGCTGTCCCTTATTATTTTTTCAAATTTCCTAACATCAATTCATGAGGCTTTGAATAAAACATGATTGGATGTTTGGTTTAGAGTCTAATTATTGTGATTATTTTAGAGAGTAAATCATGTGGTTATAGACACAATTTAATCACTTGTCTTGCATGGATCCAACATTGACTCTGACTACACCACATACATACATATACATACATACATGATTTATAATATTTTATAGTGAATTATTTTTATTTTCAAATTTATTTATATGTTGGTATTTTTAAGCGTGGAGATCTGGATTCTTTTCAATGTAAAATCCTCTTTTTTGTCCCCCTTTGCCTTATTTGGTTCTTTTATAACTCCAAAAAGCTAAATTCAAAAATTGAAAAACAAAAAAAACCTTAGCTAGCCCCTTCTTTTTGTATTTATTTTATTTATGTTTCTCCTCTAGCTGGATTTTCTGGTCTCTCCACCTAAGAGCCTATTCATTAAAAAAAATAAATAAATAAACTGCTGTTTTATTGCATTGTTTCATCTTTAATTTTGACTGGTCGCATTTGCTGAAACAACATTTGAACTGTAAGTTATTGAAAGAATAAATGTCCTTTTGAAATCATTGTTTGGATTTTCTTCATTTCCTACAACAAAACAACATATCTTTCTAGTTTTTATCACACCCATATACTGTATTTATATTCTAAATTCTTCAAAATTAAAACCCAATTGCGATTTGTTAACAAATCTATTCAATCGAGGTAGCTCTCGTCTCACTCAATTTTGAGGGCTCCCATTAATATGGATCAAGTTCATAATCCAACAAACCCCCCCTAAATTTAATCTTGTCATCTCAAGTGAGCTTCTCAATTTGATGAAGTTTTCGATTGTGAGCGACTTAGTGAAAATATCCGCAATTTGATCTTGTGTCTTCACATATTAAACTTACACTTTCTTTCTTGCAACACACTCTCTTATGTAATGGTAGCGGATGTCGATGTGTTTGCTTCGATCATGGAATACATGATTCTTTACTAAGGCAATGGCTGACTTGTTGTCAACATGAATCTCAATCGGTTCTTCTTGCATCAAGCCGATCTCTTTCAATAAATTTTTGAGCCAAATTGCATGACAAACGCATGAGGTTGCTGCAACATATTCTGCTTCACATGTAGACAATGTTACAATCAGTTGTTTCTTTGACATCCATGTGAAAGTAGTATCTCCTATGAAAAACACGAATCCACTAGTGCTTCTTCGGTTATCTACGTCTCCACCCTAATCGCTATCGCTATATCCAACAAGCTTGTAATCATTAGAAACCGAATAGAATAAGCCCAAGTCGGTTGTACCTTTCAAATAGCGAAGAATTCTCTTAGCGGCTTTGAAATGGGTGGTTGTTGGTGATTCCATGTAGCGACTAAATAACCCAACTGCATGAAGGATATCTTGCCTCGTGCAGGTAAGATAGCATAGACTTCCGACCAAACTTTTAAAAAGTGTTGGATCTACACTCTCCCCTTCTTCATGTTTGGACATCTTGATCCTATACTCCACTAGTGTTCTTATTGGCTTGCAGTTATCCATCTTGAACTTTTTCAAGATCTCCTTTGTGTAGCTTTCTTGTGAAATGAAAATTCCATCCTTTTGTTGCTTTACTTCTATGCCGAGGTAGTATGCCATGGGTCCCATGTTTGTCATCTCGAACTCCTTCGTCTTCACTTTCTTGAATTCATCGTACATTCTTTGGTTGCTTCCGGTGAAGATCAAATCGTCCACGTAGAGGCACACGATCAAAATATCTTCATCTTTAATCTTGATATACAAAGCATGCTCATATGGACATTTATTGAAACCATTTTCTCGGAAGTACTTGTCTATTCTGCTATTCCATGCCCTTGGTGCTTGTTTTAGCCCATAAAGAGCCTTCTTCAACTTCAACACCTTGTCTCTATGACCTTTGGCTTCGTAACCTAGTGGTTACTGAATGTATACTTCCTCTTCAAGAACTCCATTTAGGAAGGCCAATTTTACATCCATTTGATGAATTCTCCACTCGTTTTGAGCCGCTAAAGAAATTATTAGTCTGATAATTTCCAATCGAGCAACTGGAGCGAATACCTCATCGTATTCAATTCCAGCCTATTGACAATAGCCTTTTGCAACAAGCCTTGCCTTGTGTCTTTCGATCTCTCCCTTGGCATCCCGCTTTGTTTTGTACACACATTTGACACCTATCGCCTTGTGTCCTTTGGGAAGTGAAGTAAGTTCCCATGTATCATTCTTCTCAATGGCTTTGATTTCTTCATCAATTGCATCTCTCCACTTTTTCTCTTGTGCAGCTTCTTGAAATGTCACTAGCTCGCAATCAACAAATAGACAAAATAATGCAAGATTGTCTAGTTGTTCAGTCACCTCATAGAGTTCTTGAAGATTTCACGTACGATGCACTTCTCTTTCATCTTCAGTCCCGCTTGAGGATGGAGATGATGATAATGATGATGATGATGATGACCTGTCTCTATGAGTAGGAGAAGTTGGTGGAGTTGTGAGGCCTTGTTGAAGTTGTCTTAGTTGCTCAGGTGTTGTATGCTCATCTTCCTCGAATGGGGAAAAGTTGAAGTCTTCCGTTTAAGAATCAAAGTTCCATTCTCCTTCTTCATCAAATATCACATCTCGGGTGATCATAAATTTCTTCTCATTTGGATTGTATAGCTTGTAGCCGTTTGAGCTTTAGTCATAATCGATGAAAATAAAACTTTTGCTTTTGTCATCAAGCTTGGTTTGATTCTCGTCCAGTACATGAACATGAGCTACACTCCTGAAGACTCAAAGATGGGAAATTCTGGGCTTTCTTCCACTTCATGCTTCTTGTGGTGTCTTTCCCCACACGAGAATGATTTAACAAGTAGACTGCACATGCCACTGCTTCCGCCCAAAACTCATTAGGTAGTTTCTTGCTTTTAAGCATACTTCGAGCCATATCGAGGATTATTCTATTCTTCCTTTCTATACCATTTTGTTGGGGGGATCTAGGAATCATTAAGGGTCGACGGATGCCATGTGCTTCACAAAACTCGTTGATTTCCTTGGATGTGAATTCTCCTCCTTGATCAGATCTCATGGCTTTGATCTTATGACCGCTCTCCCTTTCTATGACTGCTTTAAACTTCTGAAACACTCCAAAGACTTCTGATTTCTGCTTCAAGAAATATACTCAAGTTTTTCTTGAATAATCATCAATGAAGAGAAGGAAGTAGTTACTATTAGCGAGAGAACTTGGCTTAATAGGATCACACACATCGGTATGGATGAGCTCGAGCGGTTCTTGGCTCTATAGTCAGACTCCTTTAGAAGGCTTCTTCTGAATTGCTTCCCTTGTAGACATCCTTTGCATAAATTGATCGGGATTGTTGATACATGGTAAACCTCTAACCATTCTCTTCTTGGATAACAGCTCCAATCCTTCAAAGTTTAGATGCCCAAATCGAAGATGTCATAGCCACGATGCGTCTTTGTAACACGCCTTCAAACACTTCGCAACATCATGTTGAATGTTCAAAGGAAACATTCTATTCTTTGATATTCGTACTTTGGCAATTAGATCTCCTTTGCCATCTCTTATGAAAAGACTACAATCTTTCATGTGAATATTATAGCCTTTTTCTAAGAGTTGGCCCAAACTTAGAATGTTGCACTTCATATTAGGCACATAGTAGAGATTTGAAATCAATTGGTGGCTACCATCTTTAGCACGAAAGAGGATGTTACCTTTCCCCTTCATCGATAACTTGCTGTCATCTCCAAATGAGACATCGCCGCTTACTTCTTAAGTGAGCTCCACGAATAAGCTTCTTTTTCCGCACATGTGGTTGCTTGCACCGGTGTCGAGATACCATGTGTTGTCTTGATGATCATTGTTGTTGTTGTACGCTAGTAATAGTGTTTCTTTCTTCTTGATCTTCTCCTCCATAAAGTTCACCTTCTCCTCGACTTAATTGTTAGGAGTTCTACATTCTGAAGTGTAATGCCCAAACTTTTGACAATTATAGCACCAGACTTGAGATGTGTCATACCTCGCGTTCGAATTGCCTCTTTCGCGACCTTGTGTGGAACTTTCTCCTTTCTCATAGTTATCACTGGAATTATTATTGTAATTCCAACTTTATCCACAACCACGGCTACCACCTCGTTCCTGGCCTCGTGCTCTGCCTCTGCCTCTTCCATGGTTGTTTCTACCATTGCCTTGACCTTCACTCGTATCCTTGAGTTGTAGCTTGAGGAGTTGCTCAAAGATACCTTGCTTCTTCTTATACTCTTCTTCATAGGCTTGTAGTGATCCTTGGAGTTCCTCGATCGTCATTTCCTCTAAGTCTTTGGTTTCTTCAATCGTCACCACAATGTGCTCAAATTTTAGATCTAACGAACGGAGTATCTTCTGGATTATCCTTACATCTTCTAACTTCTCACCATTTACTGTAGAAAAGTAATCAAAGATAGACTCGGATGGTTTCATGTGCAAGGATTCAAACTCGCCTCTTAGTGTTTGGAGACGGTTTCTTCACCTTTTTGACTCCTTTGTAAGAGGTTTGCAACTTCTCTCATGCTTGTTTGGCGGAGGTTGCGCTTGAGATTTTCTCAAAACTAACGTCATCCAATGCTTTATAGATGAAGAAGAGAGTTTTCTTGTCTCTCTTTCGAGAATCCTTTAAAGTTGTAGCTTGATCTTGTGTGAGAGAGGCTTCATTTTCGGGCTCGGTGAAGCCTCTCTCTACGATATCCCAAACATCATGTGCTCCGAGAAGAGCCTTCATTTTGATACTCCAATTGTCATAGTTGTTGTTGCTGAGTGTTGGAACTTGAAACGATGTCACACTATTTGCCATCTTACTCAAATAGCTATTCTAATCGTACAGGGGCTAATGCAACACTTGTGGAGTCTTTTGCGACACACTGGACGTATTGTAACACTTTCTGCAGCTTTCTGCAACACTTTTTTCTGTCTTTTGCAACACTTTCTAGGCTACTGCAACGTCTAGAGTTCTTGAAATTCTACTTTTGCAATCGAAAATGGAACTTTTCGGAAGTTTAATCAACTTTCAAACGTGGCCCTGGTACCACTTTATTAGAATTAAAACATTCAAATGAACAACTTTTATTAAACTCGAAGATATTACAAGAGCCCTCTCACTCAAAATACAATGCTACAACTCACTCTTTATTTCTTTTCTCTATAAAGAAGTTCTTTTTTATGATAAACAACTAAACAACTCTCCTATTTATAGGTGAATTATATAACTTTCAACTAACACAATTACTCACCACCACCTCCAACTAATACAATTAATAGCCAACTTATTTAGTTAATTTAATGGCCTCCAAATTGGTTGTAGTTAATAGCCTCTAATTTGGTTATCACACATAAAAAATCTACATACTTAAAATACATAAATAAATTTACTATATTTTAAATTTATTAACTTAAACTCCAATTAAATAAATTTAATTTTAATTTTTATTAATATGAATTAAGTTTATAATCTAATAATTTTCATATTATTTAGGATAAATTAAACTGACTTTTTAATTTTGCAAAGTTAATGATGATAGAGGAATAATTATAGTAGCTAATTGAGTGTTGAAATTGTGGGTCTACTTGGTGGGGTCCAATTTCGCAAATGTATTTGTTGTTTTATGAATCCTTTTACACATACATGCCTGCAAAAAGTGGAACTATGTAGCTGCATCCATCTTCTTACAGTCTACATTTTGTCTAAATTTACAATTAATTAGAAACTAATTCATGGTTTCCTTTCTTGGTTTATGTAGAAATTATATACAATTAAATATTTATAAGAATGTAGCTCATTTAACGAAGTAGAGAAGGAAATTTAGGTTGGACTTTTACTAAGCATTTGTAGGAATTAGTAAGGAACTTTAACTATGATTAATTATTAAATAAAATTATTTTAATAAAAATATTTGTTAATAATTAATTAGTTATGGGTCGGTAGTAAAGACATTTTTTTCTTTTTAAAGACGCTCAACATACAAATACATATTACCCTAAATAATAAAGTTAAATACATCTTTAGCCCCTTGAACTAATTTTTACTAGATGCCGTCCTTAGCTTTGAAGTCTCTATCAGCCCCTTAAACTTGATAAAATTGGACCCTTGAGCTGGTCAGTGTCAATGTACCTTTACATTGGTTTAACTTTATAAGATGTCAATTTTTTTATTTTTCCCTCTCCATTTAGAAGGGGATCGTGACACTAAGGGGCTTGCGAGTGCACTATTACCAAATTTAGGGGGCTGCTAAAGACTTTTCAAAGTTGAAGGCGGCATCTAGAAAGTGTCAAATTCTGAAGGCTAATTATGCATTTAGCCAATAATAATAATAATACTAATAATAATAATAATAATAATAATAATAATAATAATAATAATAATATTGTTATTGTTATTATTATTATTATTATTATTATTATTATTATTATTATTATTATTATTATGGTAAACTTAAAAAACATGCCTTGTGGTTTGATCGTTTTGCAAAAAGGTGCTTGTGGAAAAAAAAAAATTTCAAAAGGGTGTCTATAATTTCAAAAGTTTTTAAAAGGGTGCATGTGGCTTGAAAATTATACTGCTATGCCAGTTATTTCAATAAATTTAATATTCATATATTTTAACTAATTATTTAAGAATTATGTATCAAGATTTGAGTAAGATTCGGAAAATTTTTATTTTATTTTGATTTTTTAAAGCTATATTCAAATTTTAATTAAAAAAATATTAATACTCCTCAAAGGTGTATTAATATTTTTTTTTTCTAAAAATTATCACAAAGGTGTATTACATTTTTATTAACTAAGCTGCAAAATTTCACTTCAAAATGGACAAGATTATTCTTCAAAATGTGGTTTTAAAATTTTGGAAATCATCTTTTTACAAACTTTTGAAACCGCATGCACCCTTTTGAAAAAACAATTTCACAAACACCTTTTTGCAAAACGACCAAATCGCATGATATATTTTTTAAGTTTACCTTATTAACTAGAAAATATGCTATGTGTTCAACACGGAGAGTTATATTCTTGAATTTTGAAACATGCTGAATCTCTATAGTAAGTAGTGTAATTCAAAAAAATTACTTTGTTAATTTTAACATTGTAAAATTTATGTAACTAATTCAACAATTTTCAACAAGTCCTGGTTTTTTTTCATTAATTATGCACGTACCTGCATATTAATGTGTGATTAACACCATCATATTGTGCTGGATGAGAAATTTTTTTTAAAGTACATTGCTATTAAATTTTAAAAGATTCATATTTTTCGTTAAGTTTGGCAAAAGTGCACCACCACTTTACCTCTAATCATGTCTGAACCAAACAACGTGTAGTGCGTGGGGTACATGCACGCCACATATTAAAATGTTGAAAAGTCAAACCAATAGCATATTGACTCATGACACATGCTGAAAAATCACAACAATAGTAGGTTGACATATGGTAAGAGTTAAAAATTGGCAAAGCCTATACGCTTGTTTTTTCTTCTCAACATCGTGTCAGTAATAAAATGTAAATTTGCGTATTTTTTCTAAGTTAAAAACGCAACAAGGACCTTTTAAAAGCTACTGGTGCATTAATTCTATGGGATTTGAAAAACTAAAGGTTTATGCTCAAATGTATAATCAAGTTCACCACACTAGTGTCTAAAAAAATTCTGTAAAGAAGGTTCAATAGCTATAAAATTCTAGGCATGCAGTGACTAGGTGGGTTGTGGGCTAACATAAAAGACTAGCATATAATAATTTTGGGCCTCAAAGAATGATGGCCAATAATTTAGGACCTCAAAACCATAGGACACTAAATGTTAGGGATTTTTATGAAAACATCCCCTTACAAGTTATAAATTAATGTTTTACCATTATAAAAAATGTATATTTATAATATATCTCAATTAACTTTTTAAATTAATTATACACCCTCTTATCGATATATCTTTTTCAGAACGTATGTTTTTTGCGATATACCTTTCTTTTCCAAAACGTATACTTTTTCCGATATACTTTTTCTTACTAAATATACATTTCTAAAAGGTATATTTATACTGATATATATTTTCCAATTCGTAAAAAAAAGAGAATGCGAGATTGAAGAGACTGGTTTAAATCGAGAAAAGATCAAAATCACTGAAGAGAATAACGATTTCATATTAGATGAGATGGAACAGAACAAGAAATACGGGATTTCACTCAAAGCTTATTCAATTTGTCATATTAGAAGTGCCTTGTTCAAATGAAGCAAGAAATTAAAAGCGAGAGTAGAATCTAATCGTTGCAACGTCGGAAATGCAAGAAGCGGCAGCGATTGAGATAGAGGGAGGAGGAGAGACATGTTTAGATTGAGGAGAGTGAAATCGCGGAATGGAAGAGAAGAAGAAATAATGAAGATTAGGGTTAGGAGTATGAAATAAATTTAAAATAAATAAAAATCTTGTTGGGGGTAACAATTATCCTGGATAACAAGCGAGAACCGGTGGTTCTACAGCCAATTGCATGTGGGGGAGAATATTGCAGATCAAACAATTGTTTTACATTAAAAATAAATGAGACTAAAAATTAGTACACAAAATGTATAGATAATTGGGATTAAAATAACACAAACAATTGTGTTACATGGACTCAGATAACACAAACGTGTTTATTTATTTGGTCAGATTCAACGTTCTTTTCAACATATAAGAAGCATTTGCCAATATTTATTGATTGAGGCAAGTATTAGAAAAAAACATTGAACTTATAACCACACCCCTTCTTCAAGTTATGTTTTTTAACTTTTAAAAGCTAAATTGAATTGAACTGAACTGAAGTTGGTTGAATTGAACTGAAGTGAGCTGAATGGAACTGAACTTATTTAAGTGTAAATTTATAACAATACATAGCTGAACTGAACTAAACTGAACTTAACTGAAATGATCTGAACTGAATTAAATTACATTAAATTATATTCCAAGAGAAGAGCATGCAAAGTAAATATTTTTAAAACTTGTAAATTCACTGTAATCACACTTAAAGGTCATATGCCATAAATTATCTCTGGAATACATAAATTAGTTTGGTATAACAAATTAAATGTAACTGTTTTTCTAAAAATGTGGGCACATATCCAAATTGGTCTCCTTTACGAAATCACCCCAAAGAAAAATAATACAAAAGCTTTTTCAAAGAACTTTATAAATTCTTTATTGATTGATATTGACTCTCTTCTAATATTCTTTTCTTCCATGAGTAAAATTGCATTACCATAATTTAGGCTTTTTTCCCTCCTTTCGTAAATGATGTTTATAATTGACATTGTGGAGATAATAAAGTGAAACTAAAAAGGATATAATGGCACTGTAAATTAAAAAAATTTGGATTATAATTGTAAAAAATTTATATTATAATTATCATATTAGTGACTATTTCTATGCTTTATATCGAAACTTGAAGGTCGGCATGTATACTATTTCTGAGAAATAAATATTTTTAGGGGAATGGATTCTCAAAACTTTATGTAGGGTTAGAAAGAGAAAGAGATGACGTAAATTAATTTTTTCAATTAAAAATAATAGATAAATTCTCATCCATCCAATTTGCATTCAATGATTCAAAATGAGTTAATTGTTCTATAAAGTTGAAATGTCAACTTAAAAAAAATATCTTACCCATCACTAAGCCATGAATATGTGTATGTACACTCATTATGCCTATCAACCCAAATAGCCCATATGAGGCTTAAAGAGGCCGCTACAGAATATAACCAATTCGCAATAACTTCCTAAAATTATCGGAACTTGAAGAATTTGTTTTGTCACATCATCACCAACACTATATATACTCTGACTAATGACTTGTTCAATTGACTGCCCACACTCTCATTTCTATATTCTAATCATCACCTTCATTGACTTAATCATCGGAATGGTTACGATAGATATGTTTTAATTTTGCATATCAACCCTCACCACTACATATATTATTTTGCGGTTGAAATATATAATCATTAATTTGGAGCATCTTTTATTGGTGTGAGGACAATGTAATCACCAATAATGAAAAACAGCCAAATCTCCATTATTTGTTGAGTGGCAAAGAATATTGCATATATTGTATATAATTTAAATATCTTCATAAATAACAAATTATAAAAAATATATAGTAATTTACATATGGTTTGAAAATTAACATTTTGGTACACCATTTCAGGAAAGCTTTTATATTGAATTTGGTATACGACATCTCAAATTTTAAAACTTTCTTAATCTAAGAGATCCTTGCTATCAACGGATCTATAATATCTACAAAACTGATATTAAAATCTTATATTTCTAAAAATAATTATTTTCTACTTTAAGCCCTAAATAATCACTATTTTATACATGTGAATCCCAGAGTCGATTATTATCGTGGTTATGTTTTCAATTTTTTCAAGATATCTTGCCTTGCAAACTATATATTTATACAAAATGTGAATTAAAAAACACCCAATATGATTAAAAAAACAGTTGATAAGGATACAACTTATATATATCCAATAAAATATACAATTCTACATTATAAAAAATATATCAGTGTAGAAGAAATTCAAATTTGGGGCAATTAAACTGCACGAGCTGTTGAAAAGGATATCCAATCCACCTATTATTATATACTGTAAGCTGAAACTGTATATATTTAATCATTTTGACAAGATATATATTCTTCATTCTATTTATTCATTGCATACAAACTAAGCTCGAATATTCCTTATCCTATGCTATCAATTTATATAATTTCCAGTTTCTCTTTCTGAAATTTCGACAAGTCTAATATAAACATATACACAAATAACTATATATTTTATTCGCATAATATATCATATAATATTTATTTATTTGAATATATGCATGTTTAATAATTACGTACTAAATTTTATTATGTCTCCCTATTGCACTCCAAGGAATGCAAAAATTAAATTTTCTCCAAATTGTTACAAAATAATAAGATATTTAACTACCACAATATAAGATACTTATCCAATATTTTTTGAAACTTTTTTTTTGTTGCCCATCTAGTTCACTGGAGCTTTGCTCCGACTAGATCCAAATCCGACCCGGGTCGCGTACTGTGGTGGGTGAGTCTCCCAATAAAGATTTTCTGCATTCACTAGGACTCGAACTCGAGACCTTACTTAAGCGATACCAAGCAGCTTATAAATAAAGGAAAAACAATAGGAACATTAGGGGAAAATACCAGTTAGGGGACATATCCATTGGGGCCATTTTGAAATGTACACAAAAGAAAGAAATAGTAAAATAACTGTTTGGATCTAAATTGAATGAGTTTAGGTCCCATATGTTGCAGCTTAATATAGACTACGCATGTATACAATTTTAGCTTTTTATAAACTTTTTTATTTATTAGTTGCATGTATATTAACTGTATGCAGGGCTACCTAGTTCTTATTAATTGTTTTGTTGATTCTGTACAACTTTTGTTTTACACCACATTTAATGTTCTTAAAAAGTTTCTGTGCTCATATCTTTCTTATAGATTGGAGTCAAATAGTGAATATTGGCACTAAGTGAAGAATATATATACATACACATGTTGTTAGGGTTAGGGTATACACATAATGGCACATGCACCCTCTCTCCCATACATGCTACCATAATTTATATCTTGGAACTCCATGATATTTAAAGTTATGGATCATGGATCCCCTGTTTCCTCGTAAAGGACATGGAAAACGTTCAAGGAATTAGTATTAGAGCAAGTCCATCCATTCCCCATTTTGCATTCTGCAAAATGGGGAATGAATATGGGGAATGAGTCAATCAAACCATTCCTCATTTAGTATTTCTAAAATGGGGAGTGATTATAATATTAATATTTTTTTACTTTTTGTTTTTCTATACGTTTTGTTAGTTTTTGTTGATACAGATGATGTAAAGAAATTAATATAATATTAGTAATAAAATATTATTATTATTATTTTATTATTATAGGGGAATCTAATATGGGAAATGGAAAATGGGGAAGATGGTTGAAGTAAAAACACTATAGATCCTGCAAAATGACGTTTGGGTAATATGACTTGTAATACCAAATAAAAACTCAAAAATTACAACATTTAACACTGGCATGTAAATAATGATCATCTTCATATAATTATTACCCCAATAAGAAAAAACTTAATTTCCAACTACAGCTTTAAAGACAGTAAATTACATTACTGAGCGGTCCTTCGACTTGTAAAAAAAAAAAAGATAATGTGTACAAAATATATATGTCATGTGTATTAATGAAGTTCAAAGATATACAAGCTGATACACATAAAGTTTTTTTCCAGATTAAAGAACTTGGTCACTACACGCATAGTCCAACCATATATTTCTTTTCTTTTTGGGATATTGAATTGGAAAGTGGAGAAATAGTTGCTAGCATAATCAGCATCACTATAATACTAATAATGGAAACTGTCTTTCAATGCTACTGCAATTAGGGAACAATATAATTAAATCCCTTGTCTCCATTTGGTTAACTGATTACTTTAGCTTAGAGTAAGGTATCAAATAGGCGAAAAGTGAATACATTGGGTACTAAAATAAACAATTTCAGTATATCAAACACAGTAAAAGTGTTTGAGTTATAAAACATAACCTTAAAACATAGTTAACATGTCAATTAACCTAGTTAAGATATGCATGAATTATTACTATGGGACTAAGGCCATGCTCTCTTGGACTCTAATTCAACGTAGTTCAATTCAGTTCAGTCTACTTCAGTTCAGTTCAGTTCAGTTCAGCTATGTGTAGTTATAAATTTACGCTAAAATACGTTCAATTCAGTTAAGCTCACTTCAATTTAGTTTAGTTCAGTTCAGCCAACTTTAATTCAATTCAGTTCAGTTTAATTCAATTTAACTTTCAGAAGTTAAAAAGAACGAAGCTTAAATTACCCTTTAACGTCATGCAATCTCTACTTGCTCCTAAAAGAAAAAATAAAAAACTCCGATATCATATTTTGTTATTACCATTAACAAAATTATTAACAAAAGATAACAAAATATGCATATTTTTGGCGTTTTATGCATGTACAAATGGCAAATTGAGTTGATTTATTGTAGTCCGGAGAAAAAGAAATCTTGACCGTTAGTTATCAAAACATCATTACATATCATCGTATCATCCAATGTATATTCACAAATCAAGATAACGCAACCACGGTATTTTGCACAATTTATTAGTTTGACACATTCAGATTTATGTCATATTATTTTCAACTTTTGAAAGCTGAATTGAACTGAACTGAAGTTGGCTAAACTTATTTCAGTGTAAATTTATAACTACGCATAGCTGAACTGAATTGAACTAAAGTAAACTGAAGTGAACTAAACTAAAATGGTCTAAACTGAACTGAATTGTAGTCCACGAGGCCTTAACCCCTATTCTTTCAACTTTTCTCAAAATTTGACAGGTCATAACAACTTTTCTCAGGATAGTATCATACAGTCAGCACTGCATCAAATGCACTCTTATAAGGCTGTCTAATAGTGTGTAGATGTATATTTAGAGACAATCAATGAAAACACTAAATTTTCTGAATAATTAAACGCAGTGGTTCAATATTTCAAAAATATAGCATCATATGCAATCTTATAAGTCTGTCTAAGAGTATGTATGTATATTTAGAGACCATCAATGAATTGTGTAAAAATAAATTAGAATGATCAAATATTCCAAAAATCATAAGAGGGGCCAAATGATCAGTTGTTTGATAATGTTAGGCCCAATAATAGATTACGAGAAAAGATAATAGCAGCAGAATAAAAAGACACAAAGATTTTTACGTGGAAACCCCAAATGAATTAGGAAAAAACCACGGGACAAACTCCGAATAATTCTCCACTATAAAATAATAGTAGGTACACCAAGAGATTACAAAATAGTGGCACTCAAGTGTTTCCCAAAACCTCACTATTTTCTCTCTTACCCAACTCTTAGGAACCCCTTTCCTAAGTTTATATGCACAAATTATATTCTTATATCTGTGTTTTTTTCAATCTGTCTGTAAAATGAGGCAGAATGCCTCTCTATTTATAGGAATTGAAAGACGCGTGAAATAGCTGTCTTTCAATTCCTTTAATTGCGCCACCAATCACCATAGAATTCGGTTTTGTATTTTTCTTCTTTTTCTTTTTTTTCAGTGGGTACCACATTTAAAGGGACACCACTCAACAAATCTCCCCCTCCCGACTACATTGTGGGACTCTCCATCCGGTTGCTTTGATACACTGATCAAACTTTTCTTTTGGAACGACCTTTGTCAGCATATCGGCAGCATTGTTGTTTGTATGAATCTTCTGCAACTTGAACTCTTTTTCTTCAATGGCAAGTCTGAGCCAATGATACCTCACGTCAATATGTTTTGTCCACGCATGATACATAGTATTCTTGCTCAAGTCTAGTGCACTTTGACTATCACAATAAACTATGTAGTCTTCTTCTTGCACACCCAATTCTTGAAAGAATCGCTTTAACCAAAGCATTTCCTTTCCTGCTTCTGTTGCTGCAACGTACTCTGCTTCAGTTGTTGATAATGAAACACACTTTTGTAACCGTGACTGCCATGAAATAGCTCCCCCTGAGAATGTAAATAAGTAACCTGATGTAGATTTTCTTTCATCAAGGTCACCAGCCATATCCGCATCTGTGTAACCAATAAGTGCGACCTTTCCACCTCCAAAGATTAAACATAACTTTGAAGTTCCTCTCAGGTATCTAAAGATCCATTTAACTGCTTTCCAATGTGCCTTCTGGGGATTTGACAGGAATCTACTCACAACTCCAACTACATGAGTGATGTATGGTCTCGTACACACCATTGCATACATTAAACTGCCGACCGCTAAAGAATATGGAACATTTGACATATCTTCTCTATTTTTCTCTGTTGAATGGTAGGATTTCTTACTCAACTTGAAATGAGCGGCAAGTGGAGTTCTAACTGGTTTAGCAGTCTTCATATTGAACCTTTCTAGTACCCGTTCAATATATTTTTCTTGTGATAACCCCAGCCTATAGGACCTCCGATCTCTGGTAATCTCCATTCCAAGAATTCGCCTTGTCGGTCCCAAATCCTTCATGTCAAACGCCTTAGACAAATCACACTTCAACTTACTAATCATTTTGGCATCTGGCCCAACGATTAGCATATCATCAACATATAAAAGAAGAATGATAAATTTTCCATCAGGGAATTTCTGGACATATACACATGGATCAGCTTCTGTTCTCTTGTGTCCTTGATTCACCATGAAGGAATCAAACTTTTTATACCATTGCCGCGGGGCTTGTTTTAACCCATACAAACTTTTCTTCAAGCGACAAACCATGTCCTCCTTTCCCTTGACCTTGAAACCTTGTGGTTGTTCCATATAAATTTCTTCTTCTAAATCCCCATGCAAGAATGCGGTCTTTGCATCAAGCTGTTCTAGCTCAAGGTTCAAGCTGGCTATAAGACCTAGAACAACTCAAACGGAACTCATTTTCACAACTGGTGAAAAAATCTCGTCAAAGTCGATACCTTTCTTTTGAGTAAAGCCTTTGACAACCAATCGAGCTTTGAATCTCACTAGGTTTCCATCATCTTTCTTCAGCTTGTACACCCATTTGTTCTTGAGTGTTCTCTTCCCTTTAGGAAGTTTTACCAGCTTGTACGTGTCCTTCTTCTTTAAAGAATTCATCTCCTCCTGCATGGCCTTCATCCAACAATCTTTATCTTTACAAGATTGCACATCTTGGAAGCTTTCAGGCTCCCCCTCATCAGTGATTAAAATATAATCAGAACTGGAGTATTTTGTAGATGGTTGGCGTTCTCTAACTGACCTCCTTAATTGAGGTTCTTCTTCTGGTAGAATGGGGTTCTCTAGCTCCCTCTGCTTAATACCCTCTTCATTCGTATCTTCATCTACAATCGCATCTTGATCCCTCACAACTGGCTCTTCTTCTCCGTTTTGTTCTGATTGATGCATTCTTCTTTCTATGGCATCATCTGATAGAATGCTCTTTGGTGTTATATCAATAACACAGTCACTTGTAGATCTTTCACCGATGATATCATTCTCGTGAAATACAACATCTCGGCTCCGTACAATTTTCTTTTTCACTGGATCCCGTAATTTGTAGCCGAACTCTTCATCTCCATAACCGACAAAAGTGCAAGGAACTGATTTATCATCAAGCTTTAGCCTTTGCTCTTTAGGAACATGCATAAATGCCTTGCAGCCAAATACCCTCAAGTGAGAGTATGAGATATTTCTACCTGTCCAGACCCTCTCTGGCATATCAAAATCCAAAGGTGCTGAAGGTAGTCAGTTGATAATATAGACAACAGTATTGATAGCTTCTCCCCAAAATGACTTAGGTAAGGTAGCCATTTTGAGCATGGATCTAACTCTTTCGACAATGGTACGATTCATTTGTTCAGCAACGCCATTGTGTTGAGGTGTACCAGGAACTATCTTTTCATGCCTGATACCATGTTGACTACAGTAATCCTTGAACTCCTTGGAGATATACTCACCACCATTATCTGTACATAAACACTTCAATGGCACTCCATTGCATGGAATTGCTGAAAGTGCTTGAATACTTCATCCTTTATGCGCAGCAAATAAATCCATGTCTTCCTTGAGAAATCATCAATGAAGGTAAGAAAGTATCTTCTTCCTCCAATGGATTCTGTATCCATTGGACCACAAACATCAGAGTGTACCGGCTCTAACTTATGATTTCTCCTTCTAGAGCTTTTCTGAAATGAAACTCGATGTTGCTTCCCAAATAAACAGTGATCACACGGGTAAATTTTTCCTTTGGCTAATGGGATGAGGGACTTTTTAGCCAGTATATTCAACCCTTTCTCACTAACATGCGCTAGTCGCCTATGCCACAAATTTGGTGAAGCATCATCTCCAACTGTATTCAGTTGACACACACATATTATTGCGTGCGTTTTGTATAGCGACCAACACAATCTTCCTTTCGCCACCACCAATGATCCTTTGGTGAGTTTCCAATTTCCATTGCCTGTATGATTGTGATAACCTTCCTTGTCCAATACACTAACAGATAACAGGTTCAACCGAAGATCTGGAATGTGTCGCACATTTTTAAGTGTTAATGTGCATCCGACACTTGTCTTCACGCAGATATTGCCGATTCCCACCATTTGCGAGACACTATTATTTCCCATTTTAATAATAACATAATCGCCTACTTTATATGTTGAGAAGTATTCCCTTTTTGGAACACAATGGTATGAGGAACCAGAATCTACAATCCACTTGGTATCTGCATCTCCAACATGACAACAATCTGCATCATGAGATACTAAAGCCACCTCTCCATCTTCTTTTGTGACTGTAGCAAATGTATTTTTTTTGTCATTATCATGACTTTGGTTTGCATTCTCTTGTTTAAAGAAACGACAGTTCCTTTTGAGATGACCCTGCTTTTCACAGTGGTAGCATGACCTCTTCTCCCGTGACTTGGATCTATCTTTCAATTTTCCATTCCCACGACCTCTACTCTTGCTTCAACCTCTGTTTTCCGTGACAAGGGCTTGTGAACTGGTACAGGCAATGTCTCTTCTACGAAGTTCTTCATTAAGTAGGCTATTCTTTACCATAGACATTGTTACCACACCATTTGGATCTGAGTTACTCAGTGATACAACAAGAGTATCCCAGCTATCTGGTAAAGTTCCCATCAAAAGACATGCTTGCATCTCATCATCCAAGGACATACTGGTGACTGCTAACTCACTTATGAATCCTTCAAAGTCGTTCAGGTGTTGTGTGATTGATCGTCCCTCTGTCAGTTTCAAGTTCATGACTTTGCGAATCATGAACACTTTTGCTTGAGCATTTTTAGCCTCGTACATATCCTCTAGCTTCTTCCAGAGAACTTCGGGATCTGTTTCGTTCCTTACGTGGTTGTACAAGCTAGCATCTATCCATTGGCGTACTGTACCCAATGTCTGCTTCTTCAACTTTATCCACTGCTGATCTTTCATATTCTTCGGCTTTGCGTCGTCACCCTTAATTGGATCATACAAATCTTTGCAATTGAGGTAGTCCTCCATTCTGGATTTCCACATTGAAAAATTTGTATCCGTCAATTTGATCATTACACCGTCATTCGCCATGTCAAAAATTTAAGAATGGCAAAATTTTACTATTCACTAATTTCACTATTCACATAAAATAGTGACTGTATATGTGAATAGTACCGTATACCCAAATTATACTTGTATATTGGAATAGTAATAGTATGCCTCCCGTATACTTAAATAATACTATTCATAAAAGATGGCCAAATATGAATAGTATCATATATAAATACTATTATTCAAGTTACTATTTTACTATTCACTCAAATTGAGTATCTGCGACGGTTTTTCGAACGGATTGCGCCACCGGATTTATCGTAATTTTCTCGTCGTCGTGGTATATTTATTTTTGAAAAATATATCCACGGATTTTACTGTTAAAACAACCTTCGGCTCTGGTACCAGTTGTTAGGCCCAATAATATATTACGAGAAAAGATAATAGCAGCAGAATAAAAAGACACAAAGATTTTTACGTGGAAACCCCAAATGAATTAGGGAAAAACCACGGGACAAACTCCGAATAATTCTCCACTATAAAATAGTAGTAGGTACACAAAGAGATTACAAAATAGCGGCCCAAAACCTCAATATTTTCTCTCTTATCCAACTCTTAGGAACCCCTTTCCTAAGTTTATATGCACAGATTATATTCATATATCTGTATTTTTTTTAATCTGTCTGTAAAATGAGGCAGAATGCCTCTATTTATAGAAATTGAAAGACGCGCGAAATGACTGTCTTTCAATTCCTTTAATTGCGCCACCAATCACCACCGAATTCGGTTTTGTATTTTTCTTCTTTTTCTTTTCTTATTGAATCCCACATTTAAAGGGACACCACTGAACAGGTAATTGATACTTACATTTGATACGGGAAATACAATCACATAGCGTCGACAGCCATCATTTTAGGCAAATCTCCAAACACTAAATCTATTTTTCACTTTTACGTAGAAGCGGTATAATATTATTATAAGGTTCTGCATATTCGGTAAATTGTTTGTATATCCATTTTTTTTATTTTAATTGCTCCTCTGGGGTTTTAAAAAAAAACCGATTTTTTAATTGCAGTGTTTTTTTAGTTTAAAATGATTATACCACGTTTATATTTGTTTTATATACCAGTTATAGGAAAGGTAAAAATCATTCATACAAAAAATATAAACTTGTATAGGAATAGTTTTATAACAGTCTATATATAAACTTATATTAATGCGAAAGGAATTTGATTCCACTTGTTTCCATATTCAAACTACAAGCATGCTTAGTTTCACAAACGATATTCGACTGGACAACCTTTTTCTTCCATGGAAGAATTCAATTGCAAAGTAAGCAAAACGCATCCATCTATTCTTGCAAATACACCCACTTAGCCAACCCGGTTTCATAGAAAGACCAAAATCCTGTAATTCCATTCCTAGTAACTTCTTTGTCAATGTGAACGGTGAGATTAGTGGAAACAACGAATATATTCTTCGGGAATAGATAGATTAAATCAATTTTCTCACTAAACCTTTTTGAGCTGGAAAAAAAGATTTCTTGATCAGTTTGAGATTCTACAATTTCTCAGAGTATAAAACACATATTCATTGGCCCATTTGGTTCCCCTGCTATTCATGTTACCCTTTTGGTCTATGTTTTATGCAATCTGTTACCTTTTTGAACCTTACGCTATATAACCATTGCCGATTAAGTCCCTATACTATAGGATCTGTTATCTTTTCAAGCCTCACACTATCGAATCACTATGTAATTATGCATAAATATGCACTAAAGGGACCAAACAGATAACAAGTTGCACAGGACCAAATAGGTAACATGTAAACCAGAGAGACCAAATGGGTAAATGGACTATACCACATGGTGTAAAAAGGTGGTTATGCCCCCCTTAAAGTCTGTATCCGGATGCCTAATTTGCCAAAATTCATGTGTGAGCACAACAGGGTCTGATTGACTTAGGCTGTCTGAATTTGATACTCTTGCCATTTACGATCAAAAAGTCGAAAAGCCATTTCTTTAGCTATTTCATTCATGAATGTATATAAACAACTGTGTAAATATGTCCTAATCACATCTTAAACTTGTAGTGAGAAAAAACAGGACAAGTCTCTTTTGTACTTGAAAATGCAGAAATCAGAGAAGCAAGAAAGCAATCCTCCTGAAGGTTTATCGAAATAGATTCATATAAGTTCATCTAGATTTATATTGAGATAAAAACTGACTGGTATCCTTCTTACAGGATACCCAACTAATCATACAGAGACTCCAACCACTGGAAAGAAGTGTTCCCCGAGGCTTTGTCGAGGGGTGGTAAGGATTTGACTCCTCAACATACAACTAATGTGTTTACATCATAAGATTTTCGTTTTTAGGTCTCCAGGTATTTGAACTTGTCCCAAAACAAACTACTGCCCCATGACATGAACTTTCAAAGTGACTCGTAGCTCCGTCAACTTCCAAAAAGTGCACCACTTTGCTCATTGAACGACACGTGTCACCTTCTGATAGAAGAGAGAAAATCAGGAACATGACATCTTTGAAAAGTCAAACCAACCACAAGCTGACACATGGTGTTCAGATGCAAAGTGGTGCACCTTTTTAATTATGGGTGTTACGGGGTCACTTTGAAAGTTCAAGCGCCAGTACGATTTCTAGGACAAGTTGAGGTACTTGGAGATACATTACATCTCTCTTCTCTTCCTTCATGACTAATGTTTCTCTCTTTGTTTTGACAGCCTATTTGCTCTATGTTGCTGTTGGCTGTGTGAAGCTTGCTTCTGAGTTATTTCTCTGTGATTTCAATATCTGTAATAGTTTCCTTTTATGGCACTTCTTCTGTAATAATTTTAAACATTACGTTTTATATTTTACGGAAGGTGAATTGAATGTAAACTTTCATTTTCCTCTATATATCAACATATAACCAACTGTATTTCCACATCAGGCAAGCACACCAAATTCTGTCTTACTACTTGACTATTAGACAACCGAAATATAAATCAAGTGGATATAAACTGAATCTAGCAAACCATCGGAGGAATTTTAAATAAGTATTATGCACAAATTATGTAAGTCTAAAAATCTAATACTAGAGTTAAATTAAAAAGTAAAATGGAAAAGTAAGAACAAATCCTTTTCTTTTAAAATGTGCGCAAGCAATTGCGCTTACATTTATAGAAAGAAAAATTCCCACGCACCCAGATGTTATTCAAACCTATGACTTCTAGAAGCCACAAATTCATTCTCAATCACTAGGTCAATGCATTCGCCACAATTAAAACCAATCGGACGAACATAGCAAAATGGAATTGGAAACTATTCCAATTTTAACTAGGTCAATTGCTATCAGCTTTAATAATCCAGTTAATACGATTGTCGGATTGTTGACTAGGTCAACATTGGCTTTAGGAGGTGGCGGTACTCCTTGAGCTTGAGCTTGAACTACAGTACATTTTTGCATTGGCCTTAGGAGGGTTGAAAGTAGAGCTTAACGGGTGGGGAATGCATCCGCCATCCCCATCCCCATTAAGATTTCGGGGAGAAAACATTCCCTATCCCCATCTCCATCCCCACTAAGGAACTATCGGGGATTCCCCAATTCCAGTAAGTATGAAAAATTTATGTTCAAGTAATGTATAGCTAAAATTATTTCATATCAATGTTTCGAAAAAAAATAATATAAAACATATAATGAGTGAAAAAACTAAAAAATACTTTATAACATTTTTTCAAGTAAAAGTACTACTTAATAGCTAGTAACGATATTTGGATATCAATTTTTTTAAGTCTTTTGTCTTCGTTTTATAGCAATATAAACCTTATGAGTCTTATATTCTTATATTATATTGTAATTTATTTGTACTTACTTAATTATTTTTGTGGCTTTGAATGTTTACACATTGTAAATTTAAACTCATTTAAGCTTATCGGGTTGGAAATGTTCTCCCCATCCTCATCCCCATTAAGGATTCGGGGAATAAAAAATCCCCATCCCCACCCCGTGGGGATTCTTATCGGGTATTCCCTGTCCCCGTCGGGTTCAGGGATTCCCCGCCCCACTTTCAACCCTAATTGGCCTTGTTTCACTTGATTCATCTACATTTTATTTCGATATCAATCGGCTTTGGTTCAATGTTCCTAGAATTCCCACTTCCATATCGTCCATATGTTTCCCTTGGCCTATCCTTTAGTTAGGCTTCCGCTTTTAATGCTAAGGCCCTAGCGTTTTCAACTTCAGTGATCATCTCAACAACAATCTTCTAAACCAATGATTGGGTTTAAGCCTCTCAAATTGTGAAAAGTTTGTTGGCTCTCAAATTGGTGACAAACTAGCTACATAATATAATCCATAGTTGTTGAGAGCACAAAGCGCGCAAGGGTCTCGCTTCAATGCAAAAAAAAGTGATCGCTTAGGAAAAAAAAGCACACTAGTATAAAGTTTTGTTTAGAAAATTTATAAAATATAGCTACTTAAAACTATAAATTATTAAAAATATCACAAGTTACAATAGTCCACAACAAGAAACAAGTCATTAAAACTAAAACAGAATGAAAGAATTAAAGAAGAGATTAAAACTAAAAGTAAAAGTAAAACATAATGAAAGAAACAAAGAAGGGATTAAAACTAAAACTACAACTCTGTTCATAATCACAACCTATAATTTTAGACCAAAAAAAAATTTCAGAATAACAAAATAAAACTAAAACTAAAACTAAAAGAGAAAACATCAGAGGTTACAAATTAAAGAAACAGAATGAAAAGAGAAGAAGAGATTAAACACAATGAAAGAAACAGAGATTAGAACTAAAACTAAGACTCTGTTTCATAATCAAAGCATATAATGGTAGACAGAAAACAAAATCAAAAATTTCATAATAAGTTAATAAGAAACTAAAACTAAAACTAAAAGAGAAATCTAGAAAATGATAAGATTCTACCAACAACTGACAAAACCGCTGGGTGGTGCCAGTTCAATCAAAAACTCAATGAAAAGTTTTTACAACACTATAATTGAATCTAGCAAAGCATTTTGGAACTAAACCATGAGAATTGGGATAAATATCAAAGTATTATGAATCAGTTACGAAAATCTGAAGATCTAATATAATGATAGTCTAGTAAGACACAATAGGAATGAGTTACATTTTCAAATAGGTCAAGAGCTTAAATAATCCAGTTCATGTGGGAATTGGAAATGTTGACTCGGTCAGATCACCTAAAACCCATTCCTATCAGTATTAGAATTTGATTTCAAGCTTCCACCCCACCCCTCAGGCACAATCAAATAGGTGCAATTGGTAAATTTTATCCCACTCAATGTATGCTTGAAAATTCAGCCACAGAAAGACTACTGTACAAAAATTTTACTACTAAAAATGTGCATTTTAATTATGTAATGCAGACAATTATTATGTATCTATCATAATTCAGGAACTCGAGGACTGTGGTACATGGCTCTGTATTTTTCTCACAGATGATTTAAATTGAGATAAAAAATTCTAAATTGTTATCAGATGATCGAAGCATGAATCACTTGTAAGTTTTTATAAGATGTTATATTGTTGTTGTACGTAAAATACATTACTTAAATGTCGCATCTCAATAGAATGTATGCTTTTATTTCAGTAAAAAGAAATAAAATGCTATTTAGTAAAGGGCTTCAAATACTACTGATCCTCAAACGGGTGGATTTACTATAGATAAGAATGAAAAAAATGACTAACCAATCTCAAACTGACACTTGTCACGTGCTCTCTGATTGTTGAAACAGCTTTTCCAGCAGGTTATTAGAAAGGATTCTGTTGGGATCCAATTCCTTGCGTGCCTTATTATATGCATCGACAGGAAAGCGTCTTTTTAGCCTCTCCTGGAGAGCAGCAAGCTCTTCCTTGTCTTTTGGAACCTGTAAAAATCCAAGGACAGAGTTTCAGCCTACATATTATACTTTTCTCGAGTATCAGAAACATGTATTTCAAAGAATGTTACAGAAGGTATTTCAATGAATTCGACATTCCTATTATTTAAAAATTTACACATCAAAATTTGAGTAATTTTCGGAAATTCTTCAAATAATTTTATTTTTTAAAAGTTATCACATTTTAATTAAAAAATATTTGTACTTCTCAAAAAATTCTAAAATTTGTTATCGTATTTTTATTAACTAAGCTGCAAAATTTCACTTCAAAATGGACAAGATTACCCTTTTTCATGACATAATTTCTAATTGAGAATCCTTTTTTCTGACTTTTGAAACCACGAACACCCTTTTGAAAAATTTTTGCAAAACAGTCAAACCACATATTTTTAAAATAAGAATTTTCCAAATCAAGTCAAAAGAGCATATTAAAAGATTACATCAATACCTCAATCTTGGCCCAATGTTCAAAGGCGGAATATTTATCCCAGAGCTTTGTCTGAGTTAGACCTCTGTAGTGAAAAAATTCTTCTGTGATTTCCTTTCTTTGGCGAGCATCCATTGTAGGAAGATACATAATTATACCGACCTGGTACAATATCAAAATAAGTCTAGAACATTTGCAAGAAGGCCAAATATAGCATTGTCAAGTTTTCTCTTGTTGATCATAGGACTTTAGGTTCCGATAATATATAGATTTTTTTGATAAAAATGCAAAATCTCTCAATAAAATAAATAAAAAGCTTATAACAAATATAGATTAATATCACAAATTCACATATAACAAGAAAAGGGTTAAACCACACTTTTTCTTAAAAAGAGCACAAAAATACAAAACTAATAGAGATACGAAAGTGTGTTCACAAATATAGACAATTCTGTTAAATATGCTTTTTTCTTTCAGCTTATAAGTAGATATGCTGAACTGAAGTTATTTCAAGGTAAATTTATAACTATGCTGTGCTGAATTGAACTAAAATCAAATAGAAAATAAGTTGAAAATTAAGGGCCTAATACCACATGAAGACAACAAAACGGTCATCCATAGTCATTTTTGTCAGTTATTTACAGTAATTAGGTCAAAACAAAATAAATACATAATCTCCTCAGAGGATCTTCGTGTTCTCAGGATTGAATATGTGGCTTTCCAAGTAGGCAATATTGTATATGAAGAATCAGAAAACTTTGAAGCAAAGAAATAAAAATCAACTCTATATGCTGATATATAGAAATGATATTGTTAGTTATAATAAAACGTTCATTTCTCTTATATTGCATATCTTCATGAATTCAATCACTTGATGTCCTATGCGAAATCCACAAAAGAGTTTATCTATCATAATAAACCTACAAATATTACCACTAAATAGGTGTAGCGCAACATTTCCACAAATTTATTTCTTTCAAATGGACAAATAAAAAAATTTATGGTCAAATTCAAATGATCATAATTAGATGAAACTCTATATTCATAGCACAGGCTGGTTTCTGTTTTCCTGCAACCTCCGAAATTCAGGTCATATCATCAATTGGAAGTTGGAGATACTTCTCATACCAATCAATTAAAAGCAAATCAAATACCAAATAAACCGTTTACTTTCATAGAACAAGGGGAAATGAAGAATTTGTGGTTAAGAACTTCTCATCGCTTGTATTTTCAACTTTTGATTCTCCTTTTCTTAGATTTCTGGGTTTTCATTATCTGAATAGAGAAATTAGAACTAGAAACAGGTCAAGTTACATAGTCTTTTAGCTCTAGGTTTTGTTCATGAAACTTTGATGACATTTAAGAAAATTCCACTGGGAACAGAAAATATCTAATTAGACACATTTCGAAAGTGGTTTAATTTTCTAGTTATCTTCCAATAACTTTCCTAAAAATAGTCTATGCGCTATTAGGTGATTGACCGATTTATTGACGCCTAAGAACCACCTAGTCCGATTTCCCCCCCTAGGCAGCACCTAAACTCAAGTTTTTAAGATACCGATATTTTATCATAATTAAGTACCCATATAAAGTAGCTTAGTTGTTAAAACTTAAGTCATTTTGAGTCTCAAACCGAGAAACAATGTGCTCTATGCCACAAATACGGAGGCCTCTACCATCCCACTAGAATCTAGCGATTTTTAAAACACTGTCTAAATTATATTTTTTCAATATTTTATTATATTAATATTTACTTTTTATTTGAATTCATATTTTTATGTATTAATAAATATTAAAAAATAAAAAATTACAAGTCTGCCCAAGCCACACCCCGGCCGCTAAACTAGTGCCTGGCACGTTTTAGAACATTGTAATTTATATCAAAAATGGCCTAAATTATGAATGGAAGACAAGTGATGAATTGAGTGAAAGATGTAATAACTTACCCATGAGAAAATGTCATCTTGAGCTGAGCTTGAAGCAGGACTCATGGAGCTTCGGCTGCGAGCTGTCCACCTCTGTTCTATAGGGGCAGGAGCAGGTAATTGTTCCTTCTCTATGAGCTGCAAAACCTCTTGTATATATTCAAGGTCTTTCATGGTTGGGTTGGACAGCGTTCCAGCAGGAAAACACGTTTCTGAAACCCACTGCTGCCCGCCGCAATCAAACCCTAGAATTTCATCACTCCAACCAACTCTATACCCTTCTGACTTCCTCCAATACTCGGCCTCTGCACGATTTACCTTCATCACATGACCTTTGTCCAGAGGATCAAGAGCAAGCAGTTTATCTCTTAACTCTGTAAATGTAAGTTCGTTTATGCTTAGTTCATCATCATCACCAGCCCTGCAAGTAACTGAACCACACGATTAGTACACCAACAAATTGTTAGGTAATAGAGTTAGGTTATTGAGTTATTAGTTTATATTAACTGTTAATTATTGTTATTTGGTAATAGTTAGTTATTTTCAGCTTTATTAACATATTCTAGAGGCATTATGCATAGGTAATTTAGTCTTTCGTTATTTAGGGCCGAATCAGCCATTCCTCTCCTAAATGTACTATGTAGTGTAGAAAACCAGCGCCATTCCATCTAACACAAACAACTAGCGCCAAATTTTTCACAGAGAACCTGGAATTTGACCTTCATTTCACATAGAAGCACCCATCTGTACATATATATGAAAAGAGAGAGAAACAGACAGACAAAGATTGTGGCTACAAAATAGCCTGGCACAAATAATTAGTAGCTAAATTCTACATTGCATCCAACATCTCGTGGATCATAGTTACATTTCTTAATTAACACTCTTCTCATTTTTTTCCTTTAAGCAAGGGAACCTGAACATGATCCATCTCATATATCCTTATCAATATCACCCAACCTCTTTTTTTCTCTAGTGTTACAGGAGAAATTCAATGTTGGTCAGACGTAATTACTTTTCTACATGTTAATAGTTTGCACATAGATACTCCCTCCATTTCACAATAGTTGGCATTTTTTGAAAAAATAATGTTCATTCAAATTTGTTTGCCATTTTACAAAATCAAAATCAACAAGGCATTTAATAAAAAAAATTCAAGTCTATCCATGTAGTTAACGTTTATTACAATAAAATTAGGGAACTGGCAGGTGTTTCAAGAAATTTATGAAAATTAACAGAAAATAAGATATTTTGTTTACTCTCAATCTTGAATAAGAACCTTAAAAGACATTTATCATGAAACACTAAAACGTAGTTAGAAAGATTGGCTTGATTCGGTTGTATTCTTAAATCAAAAATAGTCAAGACAGCTACTTCCAATGCTTATGCATGCTATTAACTGGAGAACAATATACCAATAATGCATAAATACACAAGTATAATAATAGTTTAAGTGGCAAAACATAAGAGCAAGTTCATGCCTATACTCATTAAAGCCCAAGGGAAAGTTTACAGAAGGCAAAGTTTAAAGAACAAACTAAAGGAAAATGCTAGAAAAGAAAACTAGGCACCACCCACAACCAAAAGAAACATCCAATGAATTTCTAATTCTAGCCATGCCATAATGTAATTAATATTTGATAATGAAGGTACATAGTGCATCCACATGAAGCTACAAAACAATTGACAAAAGCTATACCTGTACTGGTTTAAGGACTCCTTGTAAAGATCACGAACATGCTGTATAGCCTCATCTTCAGTGTATTTGGGTTTGAATTTCGGTGGACCCTTCCACTTTGAAACAGGGTTACAAGTCACAACCACAACACTATCAGTGTAAGGGATATACAAGTATTTCACATGCTTGTTCTCCGATAACAATTTCCTGAAAAATGCAAACTATATGAATTCTAACTATGACAAATAAATGAATAAAACCTCAATACAGTGTTATTTAATTTCAATCAGGGAGGTTAGGACAGAACAAAGGTGAGATTTCAACCTCAACAACTTATCCAAGTACTCACATGGTTTGGAAAATCATGTTCTCATATTCTGAAAAACATATCACATGTAATAACCTGAGTGATTTTAATGGCCAAATGCATACGTTGCCCCCTGAAGTTGGCTCTAACTGCCCTTGGCCGCCCAAACTTTAAAGTATGACACTTTACCCCTAAAGTTGGAAAAACTGATACAGTTTGCCCCCTCAATGCCTCGTGTTAACTTCTGATTGGAGAGAAAAAATATCAGAAAATGGCATCTTTGAAAATTCAAACCAACTAGAAGCTGACACGTGGCATTGAGGGGGCAAACTGTATTAATTTTGCCAACTTTAGGGGTTAGTTTCACACTTGAAAGTTCAGGGTGGCCAAGGGCGGTTAGAGCAAGTTGAGGGGGCAATGCATGCATTTGGCCTTTTTTAATCTATCTTTCGACGATCATAAAAGAAGTGTATCTCATGCATCTAAATCCCTTTATTTTGAAAAGGCTTAATACATCTTCACCCCCTATACTTGTCCCTAAAACACCATTTAACCCCTGAGCTTATGTACTTTCCACATTACCCCTTGAACTTAGTAAAATGGATCTTATAGCCACCTGAACTTGTTAAAAGTGAACCTCAAGGCCCTTGATGCTGACATGCCCAGTATTATTTAGCCAAAGATCGAATCGAAGATTGTTTTGCTGGAACAATACTGAGCATGTCAGCATCAAGGGGGCTATGGGGTTCATAACAAGTTCAAGGGGCTATAAGGTCCACCTTAACAAGTTCGGGGGGCTACAAGATCCACTTTTAACAAGGTTAGGGAGTTATGTGGAACATTCACGGGTAAATGGGCTTTTAAGGACAAGTATAGGGGGTGCAGATGTATTAAGCCTTTCGAAAAAGTATTTCAAGAATCCAATCCAATGAAACAAAAAATAATTACTTGTGGTTTTTCTTAATTTCTTTCATGTTGGTGACAAAAGTGTGCTCCACAAGCTCCTGTCTCTCAACACACTGTAAAGTTACTTCAGCAACGACTCCAAGACCCCCAAGACCACACCTAGCTAGATAAAATAGCTCTGGATCGTTCTCCTTTGATATCTCGATAGTTCCTTTTGCAGGAGTCACCAATTTCATGCTGATTACCTGCTCATCAATAGGTGGCAATCTTGCACCAGTACCATGTGCACCAACCTAGAGAACCAAATACTGGAATTTATCAAATTCAAGGACATTGAGCATCCTCAGATTTTTAGCACAAATAAATTTTCAATTTTTTTATGATGACTATAATTCCTCATAAAATGGTAACACTGATACTTAGATCCTTCATGTAAACGGATGATATATTCAACAACCATAGTTGTCAGGGCTCTAGGCACATCCCAGGCGAAAAGGGTCTTAGACGCCTAGGCGCAAGGCGTACTCTAGGTGCACCAACTAAAAATATATAAATTATGCAAAGTGCCATAACTATAAAAGCAAAATAAAAAAAAAGTTCATCATATATATAGAAAATCCATTAATCCAAATATTATAATAATAATTATTATAATTCCTAGAATGTAAAACTACGAGATACTCGAGTCATCAATCATCAAATTCTCTTCAATGCCACTGGCTTTAACAACTACATTCCAAGTCAAACTCACCACAAAACAGGCTCATTATCCATTTCACCCACACCATTCATTGCTTTTTCCTATATCCCTCAATGAAATAGGATCAATAAACTCCTCAAATCGCCTCATCAATGCTCAGTTGAACTTCATAAAAACCAAATAGTTTAGCTATGTTCGGTGGTACTTCATAAACTAAATCATTAAAGCACTTTTGTTCTAGCCTGTTTCTTTTCTTTGTGGAGTGAATCGGCATTTTATGTTTAGAATTCTAATAAGTAAGGATATCACTATTTAGTTTAGACTATAATATCATTAATACTTAAATAGGGTTTTACTAATTAGGTTAAAGTATTTTTGTTTAGTGAAAAATAACAAGACAACAACAATAGAGCTCTAAAGGAAAATAATATCTGGCCCTGTACTTGGCTAAGCTTTGACTCACAGTGAAATTGTGAGATTTAGCCCTTAACTATGATTTTTCGTTTAACTATAATATACCACTTGATGGAAGGGTTCAAGACTTCAAGTGCATGATTCCCAAGCATAAAAGGCAAATTTGAACAAAAATTAAAGTTCATGGAGCCAAATTAAAGTGAAAGAGCCGAAATTTCAAACTTAACCACAGAAGATTAGAAGCAAAAAAATTACTTTAACAAGCTTCTTCCCACTTTCCAGCTAAATGTCTATCACGATCACTAGATACCTTTCATTTAGGGGGTGTTTCTCTAAACTTTCTTTCAAGTCATAAGTTAAAAAAAGTGAGAAACATTCCAACTTATAAGTTAAAATCTTCTTATAAATATCTTTTAAAGTATGGTATGGTATGGTACAGTATAGTACGGTATAGTTTCTTAAAAGATAGATGGTATGGTATTGTATGATTTTCTAAAGATTTTAGTTTATTTTGAAGGAGAACCATGGTGAACCACCAAATTGGTGGTTCTGTTTTCATGATTATTTGAACCATGAAATAACCATGGAGAACCATACTTAAAAAAAAACCATGCAACCAAACAAGAGATATTTAGTTAGAACCACGCCGTACTATAATGAACCATGAAAAAATCATGAGCCAAACAGGGCCTTAAGTAATAAGTAATAGCCTGTTAGAGAGCTTATCCTAAAATAAAATCTATTAGAACTAAACCAGACATGATCCAATACATGATATTCAATAACAAGTATGCAACTGAGTTCAATAACAAATTCAAAATTACAGGTTAAAAAGAAATGAAATCAAAACCTGAACAATGCCACCAATCTGCTGCTCTCTAATAGAAGCAAAATTCTGCAAAGTAATTCCATAATCCTTAATCCCATCAACCAATTGCTGAACCCTAATTCCACCTTGAACCCTAACTCTCTTCTTCTCCTTATCAACCTCTAAAACCTTATCCATCAGAGCTAAATTGACCATCCCAGCCCGGGCCAACCCAATCCCATTGGGCGACAACCCAGAGCCAACGGGTCGGATCTTATCCCGCTTCTCATTAGACTCCTTAACAAGCTCCTCGAGCTGTTGAAGGTCTTCGGGTTGATGGAAGAATCGGGTGAGGACCTCGTGGGTACCGCTCCAATTGGAAACGCTGTGTAGGTCGTCCGGCAGAGGAGCATATCGGAAAATTTGGGCTTTTTTGTGCTTGGCGTTTTCAGAGAAAGGGAAGGAGTAGTAGGTAGCAGCTCCACAGAAGATTAGAAGAGCTGTATAGCCGAGGTACTTGCGAAGCTCAGCATCAGATGAAGAAGAAGAAGAAGACTGTGTGGCTGTTGAGAATGCACGAATTGGATTGAATGGGTCTCGGAAATTGGAGGCGGCGGTGGAAGCGAGAGGTTTGAAGCGATGGTGGTGGTGGTTGAGAGATTGGAGAGTGAGCCTGAGAGAAAAAACTCTCATCATCTTTGGGTTATTTCTGGGAGAGAGCGACTGTTTGATGTGGCTGTTGAAGTGTTTTAACTTCCTCAAAGTCATTTTGCATTGTACTGTTTTTACAAAAATTTCACCACAAACCAAAACAATTTTGTGTTACCATGATCAATTAATAAGTTTACAAAAAAATATGGGAAATGTTTATAAAAATATAATGTAATATTTATCTTGATAAATATCTAATAGTCATCTAGTAGCTATCCTGTAAATCATAGTATTTATTTAGTAGATCACTGTTAGATATATAGTTATTATCTAGTATGTCTTAATTTTGACAGTTTTTTATGGATCTAATGACACCTAAAATATATATAATATATGACAATTTCATAACAATATTTACATAACATATGACATTTAGTATGTTGAATCAAGCACGAGTTTGACGGACTCATTGAACTGACTCATTAGTGCTTAAGTTTTGATCATAACAATAAGTTCAATCTGAGTTAATTAAATCCATAATAATGTTAAAATAAATAGTCTATAGTTGGTTGAGGAGTTAGTAAATTCAATGGTAGAATTTCGAGTCTCCGCTGACCTAGCTATTTAGTTTAACTCTGAGTGTTCTAGGCTGAGTATCTGCGTTAGTCGCTGACTAAGTAATATTCACTCAGCGCTAGATATTTAGATTTTGTTTCAGCTGCGTGCTTTACGTTGATATATTTCGCTGAGTTGCTTTAAGTCTGTCAAAGCTGCTGACAATGGATCTTTTCTTTTAGTGTTGCTTTTTGCACGACATTAATGAAACAAAGACAAAAAGAATTATTGCCTTGACAAGATTCAGATTAATGAAAAAAAACACAAAGTCTTTCATATTCAAGGTACAAAAAGTCATTTGCCAATTTGGGCAATTCTGCAGATCGACAACATAGTACCGCGCGAGTTCTCTTTAGCGGAAGACTAGCATCAAATGATAAAGGATTCAAATTGAAGCTCGAATCTCAATCTAACGGATTGATTTTCTATCTTTCAACGGTGCAATTCTATCTCTTAATAGATTGATTTGAAGAAGCAACAGGTGGATAGATAAGTTGTCAACCTCAGAAGATGCCAAAGTAGGTTCAACGGCTACTTTCCCAATCCAACTATAAAAGGAGCAAGAAGGCAAGCATTAGAACTTGGTGATTACACCTGAATTTCTCAGAAGCTAAATCTCTGTCAAAATACAAGCTTCAAAGAAGTTCAAGCAAGAAATCACAACTCAGCGAGAATCTACTTTAGAATAAAAGAGAATAGAATAGCTCATTCACTTGTAATATCTGATTGTTGTTACTGGATCAACTGTTTATAAGTTGAGTCCAACTCTTGGTTAAACTCTTAGAGAGTTACTGATAGAAGAGGGTATTCTACTCAGCGGGTGAGCGATTGCAGTTTGAAGGGTACTTACTGTAATTGGGGAATTTGAGAAAGGATTCTCCGCGTAGGGTAAAGGAGTTGAGATTAGTGAATTAAAGCCGAGACACTCTCTCGAGACTGAATGTAAGCACTGGTTCCCGAACCAGTATAAAAATCTCTGTATCCTTTACCTTATTGCATTTTCCAGAATTTCACTCAGCCAGCTGACCTCACTCAGCGGATCTACTAATTATCGCGAAAAAGTTTCATAAGTTCTTGAGTGAGTCATTCACCCCCCTTTGACTTAGTGAGTGTACGCACAGGGACCAACATAGTATTTATCTAGTAGATCACTATTTGCCAGAAGGCATGTCGGTTGCCAAGCCTCCAATGTTCAATGGAGAGCATTATACCTATTGGAAGAGTAGGATGAAGAATTTCATCTAGTCGCAAAGCATGCATGCTTGGATGGCTATTGTTGAAGGGCCATATGTTCCTACCATCATGAAGAATGGAGTAAAGGTTGATAAGTACTCTGATGAGTGGGACAGTTAGGACTTGATCAGACTAAAAGAAAATGCAGCAACTATCTTCATTGTGCTCTTGATGCAACTGAGTTCAATCGCATTTTAGGATGCGAGACTACCAAAGAGATATGGAAGAAGTTGGAAGTGACTTATGAATGTACTGACAAGGTGAAAGAGTCCAAGAACAATATCCTTATGAGGGATTATGAGTGGTTTCACATGAAACCCAAGGAGGATATTTCCAACATGAACACCAGGTTCATGAATATAGTCAATGAGCTGAAAAGACTTGGCAAGACCTTCACAGAGGAAGAGACTGTCAAGAAGATTCTTAGAAGCTTGACTCAAGATTGGGAAGCGAAGAAGAGTGCTATTGAAGAAGCTCATAATTTAAAGACCTATAAGTTTGATGAGCTGATTGGAACTGGGCTGACTCATGAGATGTCCTTAAAACAATATGAAGATGATTCCAAGAAGCACAAGGACAAGGAAAAAGAGAGCTCAAGCAGATCTGTTGTTCTGAGAGCTGATGATGATGAAGAAGATTCCTCTAAGAAAGGATATCTAGAGGACAGAAAATAAGAAATAGCTCTAATGACCAAGAATTTCAGAAGATACTTCGGAAAAGATAAGAACTTCCAAAAGTTCAGAAAGACAGGCAAGTATAAGAAGGGAGTAGATAATAGACCATGAAAGGAGTTCAACAAAGAGCATAATAAAGATATCAAATGTTTGAATGTGGTGAAAAGGGGCATATTCAGTCGAGTTGTCCTAAGGCTAAAAAGGACAAGTTCAAAAAGAAGAAGAGTAAGAAAGCCCTTGCTGCTACCTAGAGTGACTTTGAACAAGAGTCATCATCCTCAGATGAAGAGGCAAAAGATTCTGCAAATGTGTGTCTCATGGCTAATCTACCCAACTCAGAGTCAGCTGACCAACCATCTAGTTTCGCTTCCAATCAATTAGTTGACCAAAGCAGAGACAAAGGAAATCACACTAAGGTAATTTTTGAACCCCTTTTGTCTTTAAATGAGCTTGACACATTACTCAATGATGTTATTAATGTGACTAAGAAGTCAACCAAATACATCAAAGTACTTCAGAGGAGGTGTGATGATCTAGAAGATGTCAATTCTTCTACCTCACTTGACATCCTATACCTGATGGAAAAAGCTGAGTACCAAAATGAATATGTTGAACCAAGCACAAGTTTGAACTGACTTAGTGGATGAATCAATAGTGCTTAAGTTTTGATCATAACAATCAAGTTCAGTTTGAGATAATTGAATCAATAATGATGTTAAAATAAATAGTCTATGGTTTTAAGGGAGTTAGTAAATTCAAGGGTAGAATTTTGAGTCTCCGCTGACCTAGCTATTTAGTTTAACTCTGAGTGGTTTCTGGGCTGAGTATCTACTTGGTCGCTGACTTAGTAATATTCACTCAACACTTGATATTTAGATTTTGGTTCAGCTGTGTGCATTCATTTTATTAATTCAGCTGAGTTACTTTAAGTCTGTCAACGCTGCTGACATTACCTTTTAAGGTAAAAAGTTATCTCTGCTTTTAGTGTTGCTTTTTACAGAAACATTAATGAGACAAAGATAAAAAGAATTAATGCCTTGACAAGACTCAAAATTATGAAGAAAATGATTAAGTCTTCCAATGCAAAGCTGCAACAAGTCAATTACCACTTCGAGTAATTTTGCAAAACTATCAACCTTGTATCGTGCACTCTGAAACACGTCAGAAAACCAGAGGGAATAGGATGAAAACACGTGGCAAGTTAGCGAGAGTTCTCTCTAACAGAAGATTGGCATCAAATGATAATGAATTCAAATTGGAGCTCGAATTTCAATCTAACGGATTGGTATGTATCTTACAATGGTGCAATTCTATATCTTAACGGATCGATTTAAAGAAGTAACAGGTGAATTATTGAGCTATCAATTTCAGAAGATGCTAAGATATGTTCAACGGCTACTTTCTTAGTCCAACTATAAAAGGATCAAGAAGGCAAGCGTTAGAACTTGGTGATTACACCTGAATTTCCTAGAAGCAAAAACTCTGTCAATTTACAAGCTTTAAAGGAGTTCAAGCAAGAAAGCATAACTCAGCGAGAATCTGCTTAGAACAAGAGAGAATAGCATAGATCAATCAATTGTAATATTAGATTATTTGTAACTGGATCAACGTTTTTATGAGTTGAATCCAGCTCTTGTTTAGACTCATTGTAAGTTGCTGATAGAAGAGGGTATTCTAGTTAGCGGGTGAGCGATTGCAGTTTGGAGGGTACTTATTGTAATTGGGGAATTTGTGAAAGGCTTCTCCGCCTAGGGTAAAGGAGTTGAGATTAGTGAATTAAAGCCGAGACACTCTCTCGGGACTGGATGTAAGCACATGTTGCCGAACTAGTATAAAATCTCTATGTTCTTTACTTAATCGCATTTTCCAACTATTTCACTCAGCCAGTTGATCTCACTCAACGGAGCCATAATTATCGAGAAAAAGCTTTATAAGTTCTTGAGTGAGTCATTCACCCCCCCCTCTGACTCAGTAAGTGTATGCATAGGAACCAATAATTGGTATCAGAGCTATTCTCATTTCACAGATTTCACAATCTTTGAGACAAATACCATGGCGTACAAAGGAGAAATCAGTGGAAGGGCTCAAGCTTATATTCTGCCTAAAGGCATGTCAGTTACCAGGCCTTCCATGTTCAATAGAGAGCATTATACTTACTGGAAGAACAGAATGACTAATTTCACTCAGTCCTAGAGTATGCATGCCTGGATGGCCATTGTAGAAGGGCCATATATTCCATCACATGTGAAGAATGGAGTTATTGTTGATAAGTACTCTACTGAATGGGATAATAATGATTTGGACAGACTTAAAGAGAATGCAGCTACTATCAACTATCTTTATCGTGCTCTTAATGCTACTGAGTTCAATCCCATTTTTAGATGCGAGACAGCCAAAGAGATATGGAAGAAGTTGGAAGTAACTTATGAAGGCACTAACAAGGTGAAAGAGTCCAAAATCAATATCCTTATGAGGGATTATGAATGGTTTCATATGAAGCCCAAGTAACATGAACACCAGGTTCATGAACATAGTCAATGAGCTGAAAAGACTTGGTAAGACCTTCATAGAAGAGGAGACTGTCAAGAAAATCTTGAGGAGTTTGACTCAAGATTGGGAAGCCAAGAAGAGTGCTATTGAAGAGGCTCATGATTTGAAGACCTACAAGTTTGATGATTGGAACTCTGTTGACTTATGAGATCTCCTTGAAGTAATATGAAGATGAGTCCAAGAAGCATAGGTCCAAAGAAAAAGAGAGCTCAAGCAGAGTTGTTGTTCAGAAAGCTGATGATGATGAAGAAATAGATTCCTCTAAGGAAGGTTATCCAGTGGACTGAAAAGAAGAGATAGCTCTAATGACCAAGAATTTCAAGAGATATCTGGGTAAAGATAAGAACTTTCAAAAGTTTAGAAAGACAGGCAAGTATAAGAAAGGAGCAGTTGATAGACCACGAAAAGAATTCAACAAAGAGCATAACAAAGACATCAAGTGCTTTGAATGTGGTGAGAAGGGGCATATTCAGTCGAGCTATCCTAAAGCTAAGAAGGACAAGTTCAAGAAGAAGAAGTGTAAGAAAGCCCTTGCCACGACTTGGAGTGACTCTGAACAAGAGTCATCATCCTCAAATGAAGAGGCACATGACTCTGTCAATGTGCGGCTCATGGCTAAGGATGATCTAGTTCACTCAGAGTCAGCTGACCAACCAACTACTTCCACTGCCAAACAATCAGCTGACCAAAGCAAAGACAAAGAAATAACTTTGAGGTAAATTCTGAACCCCTTTTGTCTTCTGATGATCTTGCTGCAGTACTTAATGATGTTATCAATATGACTAAGAAGTCAACCAAATACATCAAAGTACTTCAGAGGAGGTGTGATGATATAAAAGATGTTAACTCTTCTACATCACTTGACATCCTATACCTGATGGAAAAAGCTGAATACCAAAATGGATATAACAGCAAACTCGCTAAGAAATTGGATGAACTAGCTGCTCATGTAACAACTTTGAAAAAGGTGCGGGCCCTTCCTTAACCTAGCAGGAATACTCAGAGTAACCGTACTCAACACTCTAAGAAGGTTTCTCAAAAGAGTAAAGTAAGCTGGCCTAATCCTAAGGCCGCTCGTAGTTTTTGTGGTAAGCTAGGACATGCTATAGTCATGTGTAGGCATAAAAATGGTTACTATGATGAGTATGAATGGTCAAGGATGACCACCACTAATAAGGGAGGACCCAGCTAGAAAAAGGCATGGGTACCTAAGAAAACTTAATTGTTTTGCAGGTGAGCCTGAGATCCACTGATGATAGCAGAATATAGTATTTGGATAGTGGATGCTCGAGGCATATAACAGGTGATGAAAAGCAATTCATCACATTGGAGCAAAGAAGAAATGGAAGTGTTAGTTTTAGAGACAACAAGAAAGGAAAGATTGTTGGCAATGACACAGTGGGAGTCAAGCCTTCAATTGATAATGTGTCTTTGGTGAAAGGCCTAAAGTTCAACTTGCTAAGCATTGCTCAGTTGTGTGATAAAGGCAGGAAAGTAATATTTGACTTAGTGGGCTGCTCAATCATTGATGGTAACTCTGACCAAACTATTCTTTATGCTCCTAGAATTAATAATATTTATATAATTTATTTATCCCCCAGCTCCAATGATATATGCTTAGTTTCTAAGGAGGAAAACTCATGGCTATGGGACAAAAGGTTAGGACATATCAATATGACCAATCTGTCCAAATTAGCTAGAGATGAACTTGTTAAGGGTTTTCCTAATCTAGCATTTGAAAATGATAGACTCTGCTCAGCATGCCAACTTGGGAAACAATTTAGGAAGACCTTTAAATCATTAGCTGATATATCTTCTTCTCATCCCCTTCGTCTTCTACACATGGATTTGTTTGGGCCTGTTGTGCCAACAAGTCTAGGTGGAATGAAATACACCCTTGTGCTTGTAGATGATCTGACCTAGTTCACTTAGATTGTCTTACTAGCAAGCAAAGATAAAACATTTGAATCATTCTCTAGGTTGGCTACCCAGATTATGAATGAAAAAGACCTTAAAATTAATAGAATCTGTAGTGTCCTTGGAAAAGAATTTGAAAACAGGCAGTTTGAGGAATTCTATTCTAAGCATGGCATTGACCATAATTTTTCTGCCCCTCATACACCTCATCAGGATAGGGTTGTTGAGAGAAAGAATCACACTATTGCGGAGATGGGTCATTCTATGCTGAGTGATAACAATCTACTAAAGTATTTCTGGGGAGAGGCTATTAACACAGCTTGTTACATTCTAAACAGGGTTTTAATTCGCCCAGTTTTGAATAAAAGTCTTTATGAACTTTAGACGGGGCATAATACCAAGGTTGGTCATCTCAAGGCCTTTGGTTGTAGATGCTTTATATTAAACACTAAAGACCAATTGGCTAAAATTGACCCCAAGGCCGATGAAGGAATCTTTCTGGGTTACTCAACACATAGTAGGGCATACAGAGTGTTTGTCAAGAGGACTGGCATCTTAGAGGAGTCTATGCATGTAGATTTCGATAAAACTAACAATGCAGGTAGACATGCCAGTGATGATGAGAGGGAAAATGAGCAAGTCAGTGGATTAATCAGTTAGACCATAATTATTCTTGATCCAGTACAAGAGAAAGAAGAAAATGAAGTTGACTTAGACCAATCAATCAACTTTGGTCATGATGTGGATGCTCAACCAATGACTGTAGCTCAGCAATCTGATCCTAATCTACCTAAAGAAGTTAGAGCAAGAAGAGATCATCCGGTTGACAAGATTCTTGATAGTGTGCAAAATCCAGTGCTGACTAAAGGTCACCTAAACAGAATGATAAGCCATTTGGCATTTGTATAATTGATTGAACCAAAGAAGTTTAAAGATGTTGAGTTTGTTGACAACTAGATGATTGCAATGTAAGAAGAGCTAGACCAATTCAGAAGAAATGAAGTTTGGGATTTGGTGGAAAAACCAAAAGGGAAGTCAATCATAGGCACTAAATGGGTTTTTCATGAACAAGCTATATGAAGCTGGTAATGCTATCAGAAACAAAGCCAGATTGGTTGCTCAAGGCTATAATCAACAAAAGACATTGATTATGGAGAAACTTTTGCACTAGTAACAAGACTTGAAGCCATAAGAATTCTTTGTGCTTTTGCATCCCATATGAACTTCAAATTGTTTCAAATGGATGTAAAGAGTGCATTTCTTAATGGTTATATTCAAGAAGAAGTCTATGTCAGACAGCCCCCAAGCTTTTAAGACCCCAAATATCCAGATCATGTCTACAAGCTAAAGAAAGCTCTATATGGACTGAAACAGGCTCCAAGAGCTTGGTATGAGAGACTGACTAACTTTTTGATTAGCAAAGGTTATGTCAAAGGGAAAGCAGATACAACTCTATTTATCAAGAAGAAGCATCATGATGTGTTGCTAGTCCAAATCTATGTGGATGACATCATTTTTGGAGCAACTAATGAAAAGCTTTGCAAAGAATTCAGTCAGCAGATGAAGAAAGAATTTGAAATGTCAATGATGGGAGAGCTTAATTTCTTTCTTGGGTTGCAAATCAAGTAAGGTGATGATGGGATCTTCATCAGCCAAGCTAAATATGCCAAGGAAGTACTCAAGAAGTTTGACATGGATAAAGCTAAGCCAATGTCAACACCCATGGTCACTGATACTATTCTGAGTAAAGATGTGGAAGGCAAGCCTGAAGAGAGTAAGCTCTACAGAGGTATTATTGGTTCTCTACTTTACTTAGCTGCTAGTAGGCCTGACATTCAATATGTTGTATATTATTGTGCAAGATATCAAGCTGACCCTAGAGAATCTCACTTAACTATTGTTAAGAGAATTCTCAGGTATTTTCTAGGCTCTATTAATGCAGGTTTATGGTATCCAAGTAATACCGACTTCACTTTAAGACGATACACTGATGCTGACTATGGAAGAGACAAACTTGAAACGAAAAGCACCACAGGAGGATGTCATTTCCTTGGTGATTGTCTAGTTACATAGTATAGCAATAAGTAGACTTATGTATCTCTGAGTATAGTTGAGGCTTAATACATGGCTGCAGGAAGTTGTGCAACACAACTGCTATAGATCAAGCAGCAATCGGAGGATTATGGTATAAAGTCAAATTGTCTTGAAGTCATCTGTGACAATAAGAGTGCAATTGACCTATCTAAGAACCCAGTTCAACATGGTAGGATGAAGCATGTCAATATTAGACATCACTTCATAAGGGATCATGTGCTAAAAGGAGAAGTCAAGCTCACATACATTCCTACTGAAGAATAGCGAGCTGACATATTCACAAAGCCCATTAGAAAGGATCAATTCAACAGGCTAAGACAGCTAATTGGAATGACCAATCCAATTTGAAGAGATACAGTTCACTCTGACCTATGCTAGAGCTGACCAAATTAGGTCACACTCTGAGCTTCTGTGAATTAGGTTGAGTACTTCTTTTGCCGCTTGAATTTTGGACACGTCATTAATTGTCATCGGTTATCTTTCAAATCTAAACTTGACGAAAACGGTAGCAAGTTATGAAACGATCCATATTCAGAGCAGTTGTCTTGTGTTTCTCGTGTTCATTAATCCTATAGTATACGTTAAGTAATCTAACCATTGAATCTTAAGACCATGGATTATGAGTCGTACACGTAGCTTTGCAGATTTATACGAAGAATTTTTGGCTATTTAAGGAGATATTCAAAAAGAGGAAAGGTTACTTTACCAAAACTCCCTTCTCTATAATTTCCTTCCTAAATTAGTAAAATCTCTACTTCTCTCAAAGCAAATTCACTATGACGAGCACATCAGGAAGGAATTCTGATCTTTTTGTGAGAAATAAGAAGGATACTCACTAGGTTTCTACCAGAGATCATATAGCTCAGTTAGCAATTAGTATGGACAAAATAGAAGAACTCAGAATTCTCGTCGGAACCAAGTATATTCCAAAGAAATGGTGTTTCATGGAGAAAACAGAAGTGGAAAAGCCAACCACTGTAGACATGCTGAGTTTCTACAATGATGAGAAGTTTGGGAAATTGGCGCATTAGCACTAGTTGAGAAGATTCTTTGAACTACCCAATGGATGCTATGAGGAGATTGTGGATAGGTTCTACAATGGAATTCACATGGTGGAAGGTCAGAAGGATCTTTTTGTTACCACCATGATGAAGAGGAAGGTGTATGTCACCCCCAAGCTTATTGCAGGTCTACTAGAAATGAAGGAAAGAGGACTGAAACTGCAAGTTATCAATGATGAGGACCGCTTTGATATCCCTATAGATTATGAAGTTCCTCATGACTATAAATCTTGTGAACTTATTGCTTTTATATTCATTAAGGAGGGGAAATAAGCTCATGAGCTTGTGACCAAGGTATTACTACCCAAGACTGGCTCAACAAGAAGCTGCTCCAAGTTTGAGCATGTGTTTGTGTATGCTCTGACTCATGGGATGAGCATTAATTGGCCCATGGCCATCTTGCACAGATTTTTGAAGGTAAATAAGAATCTAGTGTATGGGCAGTTGATGATGGAGATATATAGAGCTTATAAGATAGATATGGAAGGATGGGCTGTCAAGAGCAACATTCAGATGAAGGTGATTGAGTCCAGAATCTTGAGCAATGCTCATTTTTATGGACTTAGAGCTAATGAGAGGCCTGCAAACACAAAGTATATAAAGCTAAAAAGAGGGGAAGTTAGAGTAAAGGACCCCAAGGCTATCATGGAAATGAAGCCCATTCAGCCTCATGAGGAGGACTGACCTTGGATGCCTTCATATGAAAGAGCTTGAGAGAATAACCAAGCTCAGAGCTGAGAGAGGAGAAGACATGTCTGAAAAGCAAGTAGTGAAGAAGGAGGTCAGGAAGGACTCTAAGAAGGAGTAGAAAGTGAGCTCAATGAGCTCAGTTCCAGTTGTTGTTCCTAAGAAAACAAGATCTTCTAAGGAAGCTAAAGAAGTTAAAAGTAGGAAACTGACTCCTAAGGAGATTGAGGAAGAGAAGAGAGCTGAAGAAGAATTAAGAGAGGAGATGCCTCTGAGAAGGGAGAAGAAGAGGAAGGTAGATGCCGTTCAGCTAGATGAGGTGACTATCAAGGGAAAGGAAGCTACATCTGTTCTTATTGCCCAAGTAGGTCAGCCCAAGAAAAAGCTAATGATAAAGAGAGGTACATGAGTTATCCAAGATGTGGAAGAAGCTGAGAGGGTCAGAACTACAAAAGAAGAGAGAATTAAGAAGAAGTGGGAGGAAATTGAAGCCACTATTAGGAGAAAGGCTGAGAAAGCAGCGAAGGCTAAGGCTAGCACTGAGCAACTTTTGCAAAAAGCTGTAGCTAGCTTGGCTGAGAAAGAAGTACCAGAAGTTGTTGAAGAAATGATAGGAGCCCTTGAAGGGATTGATAATCAAGAAGAGCAGGAAGGAGAGGAAGATGATATGGTAGAAGTAGAAGCTGTTGAATTTAATGTGCTGAACTCTGACTAGCAGGTCACTTTTACTACTAAGAAAGTCAAGGAGGCTAGGAAGGAGAGGAAGAGAGGGTTATCAAAAAGGAGGAAGATTGTGATAGATGAGGATGAAGGAGATTTGGAGGACAAGGAGGAAGAGGAAGTGATAGTTGAGCACAGAGCTTAGTTGACTGAGGATTCTCTAACTCATGTCAGCGAGTCCATTGTTGAAGGTGTTGTAGAAGAGGAGAAGGAAGCTGAATCTTTTATGTTCCCAAACACATCCACCCACACACCACTCTCACCTACACAAATCTCTGCCTTACCCCTACTAGAAAGCCATACACCATCCACATCCAATTCAAACCAAAACAACCAACCCTTTGACCAAAATAACCCAGACTCTGACCAAACAGCCATCATCCCATATCTTTCCCCTATAGGATCTCCAGTGCATGAAACCTTATATTTGGAAGGATCTCCACCAGTCAGAGGACCTCCAATCATTGAGGAGATTCCTGACCAACCACAACAACCTCAACCCCAATTCAATCCAAATGTTGAACTTTTGGGAGACATAAGGAGAATGGGGAGAAAGATTTCTAGGACTAGGGACAGATGCTGAAATAGACGCTCAAATAGAAAAATCGCTATTATCTGAGGATGTCCTGAGGAGGATCACCAAGGCTGTTGAGCCAGTGCAAGGATTTATAGAGGGTGTTGAGGAGATGAAGGCCCATTTCAAATCAGTACCTACCTAGTTCTCTTTAGTAAAGGCAATTGTATCCCATGTGTTGCCTTGTTATTTATTACAGGTAAGCAGGCAGCTAGTTTAAAGATGGAAGTTACAGAGCTCAAGAAGCAGATGGCTAAGATCTATGAGAGTAACTACAAAGTACTTAATGATGAGAGGGATTTTTGCAACTCAATGATAGATAAATTCAATCCCTTACTTGAGGCTATGCTAAAGGTGCTTGATGGTATAGCATATTGAGCAAGGGGAATGATAAGAACACAACTCATTTGAATGCAGTTGTAGATGGAGTTAACGCTCTGATCATAGTGGTAACCAAGCATCATGGGTTACACATGAGTTAAGGAAAGTAAAGGAGGAGATGCTGAAAGGAGTCAAGGACTCGGAGGGAGCTGTGCTTAATGCCTTAAAGAGGCTTAACATTTCAGATGCTCTGAGTAGTGCTATTGTTATGGCAGATGCTGAACTAAAGCCAATACTTCACCAGAAACTTGGTCATATCTGAGACCAAATCAAGTAAGTTCAAGAAAATGTCATCAATGCTGGAGAAGCACAAGATAAAATTCATGATGAAGTCACTACTCATATTAGGAGCACTCCCATGCTGGAGTGGATTCTATGGGAAAATAATCAAGCCAAGGCTCTAGCTAGTCTCACCCAGATATCCAAAGAAGGTTTAAATGCTCAATATCAAGTCAATCTGTCTCAATTTGGCACTTTGGTCGGATTATTCTCCTTTCTCAGAGAACAAGAAGCAATATCTCAGGAAATCTATGAGCTACTTGTGCAGAAATTTTCATCAAATGTCTATGATCAACTATAAGCCTTTGAAGAGTCTCTGAGCTCATTTAATAATCAAACTCAGGCCATTTTGGATGTAATGGCAATGGGGGAGAAGGATCGCAAGAAGCATGAAAAGGAGGAAATGGAGAGAGAACAAAGGATTGCTGAATTTTCATACAACCTATCTAAGGATCTGGAGAGCATATAAATAGAATACAATAAGACAAGGAAAAGGAAAGGCAAGGAGATAGCACTACCCAAAGAAAAGAAATCCAGATGGGATCAACAAGCTTATGAGGAGAGAAGAGCAAATTTGGGAGCCCCACCTATGCCAAAGGACTAGAATAGAACTTTTGTAATCGCTTGTGCTTGTTGTAAAACTTAGTATAGACTAACTCATTATTATCTGTACTTAAGTTATTATCTAACAAAAGATTATAGTTTCTGTTCTAAGTTAAGATCTTCTTAACTTCATATATTCTCCGCTATATATATGCTCTAATCTTTTGTAGAAATATATGAGAAATATTGAAGGATGCTGAACTCAGAAGATTCAAGAATTATAGGGGAGTTAGTGTTCACTCTGAGCAGATTGAAGATGCTGAACAAAAGACATATCAAGCATAAGTATAAGGCTGATCTAGATATCTTATTGATTTAATTCTCGCTCAAATTAATTGCCATTGATCAAAATGGGGGAGATTGTTGAACCAACCACGAGTTTGAACTGACTTAGTGGATGAATCAATAGTTCTTAAGTTTTGATCATAACAATTAAGTTCAGTTTAATATAATTAAATCAATAATAACGTTAAAATAAATAGTCTATGGTTTTAAGAGAGTTAATAAATTCAAGGGTAGAATTTCGAGTCTCCACTGACCTAGCTATTTAGTTTAACTCTGAGTGGTTTCTGGGCTGACTATCTACTTGGTCGCTGACTTAATAATATTCACTCAGCACTTGATATTTAGATTTTAGTTCAGTTGTGTGCATTTCATTTTATCAATTCAGCTGAGTTACTTTAAGTTTGTCAACGCTGCTGACATTACCTTTTAAGGTAAAAAGGTATCTTTGCTTTTAGTGTTGCTTTTTGTAGAAACATTAATGAGACAAAGACAAAAAGAATTAATGCCTTGACAAGACTCAAAATTATGAAGAAAATTACAAAGTCTTCTAATGCAAAGCTGCAACAAGTCAATTGCCACTTCGGGTAATTTTGCAGATCTTTCAACCTTGTATCGCGGACTCTACAACATGTCAGAAAACCAGAGGGAATGGTATGAAGACACGAGTCAAGTCAGTGTGAGTTTTCTCTAATGGAAGACTGGCATTAAATGACAATGAATTCAAATTGGAGCTCGAATTTCAATCTAACTGATTGACATGTATCTCACAACGGTGCAATTCTATCTCTTAATGGATCGATATGAAGAAGCAACTAGTGAATTACTGAGCTATCAATTTTAGAAGATGCCAAGATAAGTTCAACGGCTCTTTCTCAATCCAACTATAAAAGGAGCAAGAAGGCAAGCATTAGAACTTGGTGATTACACTTGAATTTCCTAGAAGCAAAAACTCTGTCAATTTACAAGCTTTAAAGGAGTTCAAGCAAGAATGCACAACTCAGTGAGAATCTGCTTAGAACAAGAGAGAATAGCATAGATCAATTAATCATAATATTAGATTATTTGTAACTGGATCAACGTTTCTATAAGTTAAATCCAGCTCTTATTTAGACTCATTATGAGTTACTGATAGAAGAGGGTATTCTAGTCAGTGGGTGAGCGATTGTAGTTTGGAGGGTACTTACTGTAATTAGGGAATTTGTGAAAGGCTTCTCCACCTAGGGTAAAGGAGTTGAGATTAGTGAATTAAAGCTAAGACACTCACTTGGGACTGGATGTAAGCACAGGTTGCTGAACCAGTATAAAATCCCTGTGTTCTTTACTTAATCGCATTTTCCAGCTATTTCACTTAGCTGGCTGACCTCACTCAACGGAGCCATAATTATCAAGAAAAAGTTTTATAAGTTCTTGAGTGAGTCATTCACCCCCCCTCTGACTTAGTAAGTGTACGCATAGGGACCAACAGGATATATCAACAAACTCACTAAGAAATTAGATGAGCTAGCTGCTGGATTAACAGGTTTTAAAAAGGTGTGGGTCCCTCCTCAACCTAGCAAGAATACTCAGAGTAACCGCACTCACCACTCTAAGAAGGTTTCTCAAAAGAGTAAAGTGAGCAGGCCTAATCCTAAGGCAACCTTTAATTTTTATGGAAAGTCAGGACATTCTACAGTCATGTGTAGACACAAAATTGGTTACTATAATGCGTATGACTGGTCAAGGATGACCAGCACTAATAAGGGAGGTCCCAGCTTGAAAAAGGCATGGGTACCTGAGAAAACTTAACTATTTTGTAGGTGAGCCTAAGATCCACTGATGACAGAAGAATATGGTATTTGGATAGTGGATGCTTGAGGAATATGACAGGTGATGAAAAGAAATTCATCACATTGGAGCTAAGAAGGAATGGAAGTGTCAGTTTTGGAGACAACAAAAGGGAAAAGATTGTTGGCAATGGCACTGTTGGAGTGAAGCCTTTAATTGATAACGTGTCTCTGGTGAATGGCCTAAAGTTTAACTTGCTAAGCGTTGCTCAGCTGTGTGACAAAGGCAGGAAAGTTGTATTTGACTCAGCGGGCTGCTTAGTCATTGATGGTAACTCTGACCAAACTATTCTTTATGCTCTTAGAATTAATAATGTTTATATGTTTGATTTATCCCCTGGCTCCAATTATATATGCTTAGTTTTTAAAGAGGAAAACTCATGGCTATGGTACAGAAGGTTAGGACATATCAATATGACCAATCTTTCTAAATTAGCCAGAAATGAACTTGTTGAGGGTTTACCCAATCTAGCCTATGAAAAAGATAGACTCTGCTCAACATGCCAACTCAGGAAACAATTTAGGAAAACCTTTAAATCATTAGCTGATATATCTTCTTCTCATCCCCTTGATCTTCTATACATGGATTTGTTTAGGCCTGTTGTGCCAACAAGTCTAGGTGGAATGAAATACACCCTTATGGTTGTAGATGATCTGACCAGATTCACTTGGCTTATCTTGCTAGCAAGCAAAGATGAAACATTTGAATCATTCTCTAGGTTGGCTACCCGGATAATGAATGAAAAAGAACTTAAAATTAATAGAATCCGCAATGATCATGGAGGGGAATTCGAAAACAGGTAGTTTGAAGAATTTTGTTCTAAGCATGGTACTGACCACAATTTTTTTGCCCCTCATACACCTCAGCAGAATGGGGTTATTGAGAGAAAGAATCGTACTATTGCGGAGATGGGTCACTCTATGCTGAGTGATAACAATCTACCAAAGTATTTCTGGGGAGAGGCTATTAAGATAGCTTGTTATATTCTAAATAGGGTTTTAATTTGCCCAGTTTTGAACAAAACTCCTTATGAACTTTGGAAGGGGCGCACGCCAAAGGTTGGTCATCTCAAGGCCTTTAGTTGTAAATGATTCATATTAAACACTAAAGACCAATTGGCTAAATTTGTCCCCATGGATGATGAAGGAATCTTTCTAGGTTACTTAACACACAGTAGGACATACTAAGTGTATGTAAAGAGAACTGGTATCTAAGAGGAGTCCATGCATGTAGATTTCAATGAAACTAATAGTGCAGGTAAAGAAGCCAGTGTGAGCGGGTGAACTTTTTTGTGGACCCTTTTGGGTCACCGATTGGTTTGGCATGTCCAATACGGGACTCCCGGGTTTTAATGCGGGGAGTCGCCGCTAGAGCGTGGGGCTCGTTGTATGTGTGAGCATACTTGGCATTTCCAACTGAACAAAGGGGTCAAGGACTCCTTTGGGGATTAGCCTTTTTATTGCAGGAGCAGGGTCCCTGTTTTATACAATATTGAAGTCGCCACCCGAACTAGCTCTTCCGGGAAATCGGTGGTATAGCTGATCCAGGTAGGATTCCTATACCGATAAAAGAGAGATTCTGGTTCCGGATGAAATAGTTACTTGCCATTTGAATTTGGATAAAGCATATGAAAAATCTTTTGTTATAATAATAAATAAAAGAGATGAGTTAGAGAGATACGACCTTTGCAGGCCTAGCCCATGGAGCGAGGGCCTGAGCAGGGGCTTGCTACTTCATGTTGAAATAGTAATTAAAATGCATGATTGAAAGTAATATTTTACCCTCAGTTACCTTTCGAGTGTCCTGAAGGCTGGTACATGCTAGAACCGAATGATTGGAAGATTGAGGTTGAGAACCTTGGGATTTGCAGAGATGGTTTATAACTGAAACTCATCGAGAGTAATGGACTATACCTTGGTATAGTTAGTGTTTAAAGATCAATATAAGGAAGGTTTGTGGCTAAAACCCGTTGACAATTGTGTTATTGGTTTGGTGTTTAGGGAATAAGGCTAAGCTAGTTTATAGCTAATACTTGCCTAGGGAAGGTTTCTATACCCGAGTATAGTTTTGGGATAAAGGAAGGGATTCTTGGTATGATTCAGGGAATCCACAAAAAGGAACTTTTCAAAGGATTTTGGATGTGCTTTCTCCGTCAAAAGTTGTTGAAAATGAGCAAGGATCGTGTTCTTCTTATAAGATTTTTGGCAGCGTCGATCGACACATCTTGGGAGCGTCGATCGACACATTTAGGGCAGTTGTAACTTTGCTAAGTCATCACTAGACTCGACACGTGTCCAAAGACCATCGATCGATGCATCTGGGAGCATCGATCGATACATCTGTAGGTTTGATGAGTCATCACTAGACTCAATACGTGTCAACAACAATTAGCATTGATTGGCACATATGAGAGTGTCGATCGACGCTAATCCAACCATTGGATTTTTCTAAAATTTTTACACGTCGTTTTTAACTCATAGGGATAACTTTTGATTATTGAAAATTTTATTTGGAGTTCCATAGAATATTCTGTCGAAGGCAAAAGTTCGGACAGGAAATTACTAGTTTGAGGTTCTTTCCTTTTAGGATACTTTAAGGATTATTCAAGGGATTTTGGACAAGGAAAGAGACATTTGATTCATAGCACTCTCGACATTTGGATACCTATATGAATAGGTAGTAATCATCATCAGGACGGGCGGACCGTGCTCATAGGCTGCCCCTCGCATTTCAAAGTTTCAATCATGTGGGAAATTTTGCATACGAGAAGTGAGCGCGGTGGACAAAACATGTGCTTTCGTGTATAGTAAGTCACAAGGACACAAGGGTTTAGAAAGAGTCTACATTACTTGATCGATAACTTTGAAAACAAAAATATTTTTGCCCCTTTGATCAAGAATGTTGACGAAAATCTTTTTAACTTGAAATCCTGCTGGGGATGAAAACGAAAATCAAAGAAGGTAATGAAAGGAAAAAAATTTGCTGGGGAAAATGAAAATTAAGAGACTTTCAAAAGGTTTTGTGCCCCTAGTGACTTGTGTGTTTTTCACAAAATTTGGTCCGCCAATTTCAAAACGGTTTTAAGATGATGCAAAGAGCAAATAGAGGATTAGACCTTTAGGCACTGCCTGCCACCATTGAGCAATTTTCTCACCATCGATTTGGGCACTGTCTGCCACCATTGAGAAGTTTATCCCATCAGGGAGTGTGGAACTATCAGCTGTTGTTGACCAATTTTCTCATCAGGGAGTGTGGCACTGTCAGCCACCGTTGATCAGTTTTCTCATTAGGGAGTGTGGCACTATCAGCCACCGTTGACCAGTTTTCTCATTAGGGAGTGTGACACTATCAGCCACCGCCAATCAGTTTTCTCATTAGGGAGTGTGGCACTGTCAGCCACTGTTGACCAGTTTTCTCATCAGGGAGTGTGGCATTGTTAGCCACCGTCGATCAGTTTTCTCATCAGGGAGCATGGCACTGTCAGCCACCGTTGATCGGTTTTCTCATCAAGGAGCATTGCATTATCAGCCACCGTTGATCAGTTTTCTCATTAGGGAACATGACACTATCAGCCACCATTGATCTGTATTTGAGATTTCCTGTAAAATACAACTTGACATGGCACTACATGTCGCTAGGGGTGTGTAAATGGTTTGGTAACTAAATTACCAAACTGAACCAAACGGAAATATTAATTTGGTTTGATTCAGTTTGTAAAATGTTGAATATTTTGGTTATTCGATTCAGTTTGGTTTTTGTGTAGAAAAAATCAAAAAAACCGAACCGAACTGAAATATACATTACACATAATAAAAATTTAAAATATGTTCATATATTAATTATTTTAACATCACACCCTTATTCCTCTTTTCCAAAATTCACTCTTTTCTTTTATGTGTCTATAATAAGCCATTTAATCTATTGTAATACTTATATTGGATGTGCATTTTGTATTTTAACTGTTAGAATTTGAATTTTACTTAATTAATTTAAAATTTTGGTTTGGTTCAGTTTTTAACTAAATCAAATAATTTATTTCGGTTTGGTTAATTCGGTTTTTATTCTTATTTGATTTGGTTAGGTTAACAATATTTTCCTTATTTAGTGTGCGGTTAATTCGGTTCAGTTTGGTTCAGTTCCACACCCCTACATGTCGCAAACATAATATGATACCATGAAACATAATATGGCACTACATGACACTGCATGTTATTAGAATAACTTGACATGATATTGCATGTCATCAACAAAACTTAGAAATGACACTGGATGCTATCACAAAACTAGACATGACACTACACATCATGGATGGGTTATGGTAAAGATCTCGCTGTATCCAAGGTTCATTATGTGTGTTGTGAAGATCTCGTTGTATCTAATATTTGGCTATGATGTGCCTAGGTGAAGATCTCGCTGGATCTAAGGTTAGGCTATGATGTGCGGATGTGAAGATCTCGCTGGATCTTAGGTTAGGCTATGATAAGCCTATGTGAAGATCTCATTGTGTCTAATATTTGGCTATGATATGCCTAGGTGAAGATCTTGCTGGATCTAAGGTTAGGCTATGATGTGCCGACTTGAAGATCTCGCTGGATCTAAGGTTAGGCTATGATGTGCCTAGGTGAAGATCTCACTAGATCTAAGGTTTTTGTGTCTTATAGCTTAATTTTGGATTGGGAAGGTAGAATATTGGTCTTTTTATGCATTCATGTTTAATGATGCATGTGACTTTAAACATTCATTGCTATTGCTATGAGTTGTGCATGTTCATGATGCATTAAGTTGGCATTGCCTTGTCCAATTGGAGGGAATGCATCCTTTAGTGGATTTGCTCGTCTGAGCCCTTCTCGTAGTTCCTTCATTCTGAGTTGTACCTCAGGTAGCATTGGGTTGTTGCCAGTCGGGTCCGTACTATGTCACATAGTATCAATAGTGTTTTTGTAGATTGAGCAATTTGTTTGCTTGATCCTAATTTTTACATAGACTGCCCTTTTAGGTTTTCGATTTATCAGATCGCCTTAATTTTTGCCTGGATCGCCATTTCGGGTTTTCAATCCAGCAGGCTTTTTTTTATCTTCCGTTTTTTTCTTTTTTTTTGTGTATGCATGTCCTATCATGAATAAAATTGCTTACATGAATGTTTCTTCTAACATTTCAGTGTATTCATTTAATGTATACATTTGACACTTCAGCGAAGTAATGTATCAGTCAAAGGAATATTTTTAGGCACAAAAGTTAATGGTATCTATTCCCAATAACTTTCCCCTTGTTGTCATTGGTCCTTTTTAGGTTTTACTAGTTGACTTCTCTCTTTCTTTTTGTCCTTATTTTTTTGCCTAAAAGCCCTCACTAGCTTTCAGTAGACAATCATTTTTTTGTTCTTCTATTCAAATTTGCTTGAGCCCGTTCAAACTTAATGGAACCATTAACTCATTCCAATGTTCATTGCCCCTATTATGTAGGGTTCATTTCATGTGGAATTTACCCCTAGCCTCAGTTTGCTTTAAGAACCATGTCTTTGGCTTTTAACGCTTGATTTTGTCGTCTCATCCTAGAGTTCTTCATTCTGAACATATGAGCTCCTTGTTGAGTTAGACACTTATTGTTGGATTTTTTTTTGAATGATTCCCTTAACTATCCAAGGTGCCTTTGCATGAGTTAATGACATGATGAGTTTTATGTGGTCTCTACCATTTCTTGTTTAATCAGCAAGGGAATCTTTCTGTAGGGCATGTTGGAGCAGACTTCAAATATGTTTTAAGCGACTCTTCTTTTGGATAACTTGCCTGATAACTAGGGTATAATTTCTACATTTGTTCTTCATTTGCCCCTACTATAGGTGCACAAGATATGGCATGCTATGTAGGATCAAGCAGTTTCATGTATTTTTGGTGAACTCTTTTTATTATCTCTCTCTCTTTTACTCGAGGTAAAGTCATTTGAAATAGAAACCATTTTAGAAATGTGCCTAAATCAATTTCTTTAGTTGGTGCATTATGAATACTGAGTATGACAAATATATGCTGGAATGAACACATAAAATGATTGTTAGAAACATCACGCAAGTAAAGTCATTCATTTCATCAAAGGTTACACAATTTATTTCAAAAGTACTAGAGATGGAAACATCTTTATTTTCAACATGCGGCATGGCTGATTTGGTGTAGCTTCTTCTGGGTTGTTTTAGAACTCTAGAGTTTCTTCTTCTGTATAGGTCTCGAGTTTTAGGTACTCAAGGTCTAACTGTGTACCTTCCATGTTGTCTTTTTGCATCATGTAGTCGAATTCATTTTACTTCCACTAGTCCTCTTCATCGTACTTCTCAATCCTCTTGGCATATTCGACCACATCATTGAATGTGTTGAACGTTATCATCTTTATCTCATCCCTAAAACGGGGGTTGCATCCTTCTACCAATTTGAATATCAGGGCATTTATCTTCGGGGCTCCATCGACCAGGGCTTGGACCGCCTTCCACCTCTTATAGTATGATTCAAAGGTTCGTCGAGCTTTTGTCGTACCCTTTCGAGATCCTAGAGGGTAGTCTTAACTTTCACATTGTGTGCATAATTCTCAATGAAAGCTGCACTGAGAGATTTTCAGCTAGATTTCACATGGCTTGGCATTCTCATGTAGCAATCGGTCTCTGAGTCTCATAAGGTTGTCAGGAAGAGGTTGACTCTATCGACCTCAAGAACACCCATACTTATCATTACTCGTAGGTAACTCTCGATATGTGCCTTAGGAGAACTAGTCGTGTTGAAGGGAGGGATATATTGCATGACAAAATTGGCTAGAAGTGGCTCTGGGATAGTAAGTTCAAAGTTCTATAGGTTAGTGTATTTTACAACTGACGGCCTAGTGATTTCTTTTAGTTTTAGGAGCATTTCCTCAAAATCTGAGAATTTCTTTTCTATTTCTGCTACCTTATCTTCCTGAGCAGATCCCGAGATTTGTGAGGCCCTCATGTTACTTATCACAGTTTTGAACTTCCTAACAAAATCTTCGAAAAGGATCATGTTTTGTACTGCCTCAAGGGTTGCCTTTTGGTTATTCTTTTCCATTTTGTCGGTTTGGTGGATGGGAGAGAGTGTTGTCAAATTTTTCTTCCTGCGTGCTTTCCTCAAATATCCTTTCTTGTGGATCCGAGCTGTGTGATAGAGACGGGGTCAATGTATGCTTGAGGCATGATGCGTGTAATTAGGACCTTTCTTATCCTAGTATGGAATGAGTATTGATGCATGTCAAACATTAGGCACACATGATGCTTGATGGTTGATGACATGAACTATCTTCATATATTCATTTATATGTGATTAATGATATGCGGTGAAGCGATTGGTAAGATGTGATTAACGAATTCTCAATAATTAACTTCCGATGAATGAACGTAACATATGTATGCATTTGCATATGGTGAATCAAAGAGGAGTTTTTTTCTCTCTTTTTTTTTTCAAGTCCAATAGGGGCAAACATAAGATTATGGTTAACATCCTAGAGATGCTAACCTTGTGTGCATTTTGGGTACCTACAGGATCACAGTTAGAATCCTAATCATAATATTACATGTTAATGCATGTCGTATAAGCACAATATAGGATGACATGACGCTGCATGTCTCAAGAAAAGCACAAGATGACATGATGCTGCATGTCTTAAGGGTATCATAAGATGACAAGACGCTACATGTCGAAGCATGGAATGGGATGAAATCATAACAAATCCTTATACATTGTACTATACGTTGTAAGCATGGTAATACATGGCGCTGCATGTTGTAAGAACAGAATTACATGGCACTGCATGTTGTAAGAACGGAGTTGTATGGCACTCCATATCTTAAGAACAGTAATACATGGGATAAATATAATATCACATGGCATATCATGTTATACATATGTAACTTGCATATGCGATGGTGCGCTCTAGGAGCAGCTTTTCTATGGTTGTATCGCTTAATACCTAGGGTATGTGCGATAGTGCGCTCTAGGAGCGACTTTTCTATGGTTGTGTCACTTAATAACAGGGGTATGCACGATGGTGTGCTCTAAGAGTGGCTTTTCTATGGTTTGTATAGCTTAATACTAGGGGAATGTGTGATGGTGCGCTCTATGAGCAGGTTTTCTATGGCTGTATCACTTAATACTAGTGGTATGCACGACGGTTTATTCGCATGGTATGATTATCTCATGTTATGGCTGCATGCAAATCGTGATTAGCGGTGCATGCGTGATGCAATGTTTGAGCAGGCAAACACATACTTTTTAACTCTCCCTTCCAACCATATTACTCGGTCAGGGTGAGTTTCTTTCCTAGGTGGGGGGCTTTTCCTCTATTACCAACTGGGGGTAGATGAGGACGTTTTCTCATTTTGTGATTTTATGAAATTCGTTGGGTATTCCTAAGGGAAGTTTCTAGGGCTGCATTGCTATATGCTGGGCTAAGTCTGACAGGGTTGTAGTTGATGGTAATTATGCATTATGTACTTAAGCCCAAGAACCCTAATCGAGTTCAGGAGCCCGTTTTCCATGTTTAATACACTTAAACCTAGTGACCTTAATCAAGCGGACTAGATTATATTGTACTACGTACGGCTGGTGTGTCCCAACTTCATGCCCTCGCACGAACTCGAGTTAAGTTCTAGAGACACGTCATTGAGAACACCGAGGTTCTGGGTGTGAAAATATGCAGATGCTATGCAGTAAACCCTAATAATTCCAAATTCAAATGACTTTCATTATTTCATCTTCAATTGACCTTTAGAGAAAAAAATCAATCATAAAAAGATTTAGTCCCCAGTAGAGTAGCCACTATGAGTGGGCAAACTTTTTTGTGGACCATTTCGAGTCGCCGATTGGGTTGGCACTACCAATATAGGACTCCCGAGTTTTAATGCGGGGAGTCGCCGCTAGAGCGTGGGGCTCATTGTATGTGTAAACATACTAGGCATTTCCAACTGGACAAAGGGGTCAAGGACACCTTTAGGGATTAGCCTTTTTTATTGTGGGAGTAGGGTCCCTGTTTTATATAGTATTAGAGTCGCCACCCGGATCAGCTCTTCCGAGATATCGGTGGTATAGCTGATCTGGGTAGGATTCCTATACCGATAAAAGAGAGATTCTGGTTCTAGATGAAATAGTTACTTATGATTTGAATTTGGATAAAGCATATGAAAAATCTTTTGTTAGAATAATAAGCAAAAGAGATGAGTTAGAGAGATACGACCTTTCCGGGCTAGGCCCATGGAGCGAGGGCCCGAGCAGGGGCTTGCTACTTCATGTTGAAATAGTAATTAAAATGCATGATTGAAAGTAATATTTTACCCTCAGTTACCTTTCGAGTGTCCTGAAGGCCTGTACATGCTAGAATTGAATTATTAGAAGATTGGGGTTGAGAATCTTGGGATTTGCGAAGATGGTTCATAACTGAAACCCATTAAGAGTAATAGACTATAACTTGGTATAGTTGGTGTTTGAAGATCAATATGAGGAAGGTTTGTGGCTAAAACCCACTGACAATATTGAACTGTGTTATTGGTTTGGTGTTTAGGGAATAAGGCTAGGCCAGTTTATAGCTAAAACTTGCCTAAGGAAGGGTTCTATACCTGAGTATAGTTTTAGGATAAAGGAAGGGATTTTTGGTATGGATTCAGGGAATCCGCAAAAAGGAACTTTTCAAAGGGTTTTGGATGTGCTTTCTCTATCGAAAGTTGTTGAACATGAGCAGGGATCCGGTTCTTTTTATAGGATTTTTGGCAGCATCGATCGACACATCTTGGGAGTGTTGATCGACGCATCTAGGGTGGTTGTAGCTTTGCTGAGTCATCATTAGACTTGAGACATGTCTAAGGACCATTGATCAATGCATTTGGGAGCATTGATAGACACATCTGTAAGTTTGATGAGTCATCGCTAGACTCGACATGTGTCAGCAGCGATTAGCGTCGATCAACACATATAGGAGCATCGATCGACGCTAATCTAACTGTTGGATATTTCTAAAATTTTGACACTTGGTTTCTTACATATAGGGGTAAGGTTTGCTGTTGGAAATTTTATTTAAAGTTCCAAAGAATATTCTGTCGAAGGCAGAAGTTCGGACAGGAAATTACTGGTTTAAGGTTCTTTCCTTTTAGGATACTTTGAGGATTATTCAAGGGATTTTGGACAAGGAAAGATACATTCGATTCATAGCATTTTCGACATTCAGACACCTATGTGAATAGGTATTAATTATCATCAGGCCAAATGGACCATGCTCACTCGAAAGGTAGTTACGAGAGAAAAAGATGAAAGAGAATAGGAACAAGTCAACAGATCACTCAGTCAGCCCATTATTATTCTTGATCCAGTACTAGAAAAAGAAGAAGATAAAGTTGACTTGGACCAATCCATAAACTTTGGTGATGATGTAGATGCTCAACAAATGACAGTAGCTCAGTGAGCTGATCCTGATCTACCAAAAGAAGTCATAGCAAGGAGAGATCACCCAGTTGAGAAGATTCTTGATAGTGTGCAAAATCTAGTGCTGACTAGAGGTCAGCTGAACAGAATGATGAGCCAGTCAGCATTTGTCTCATTGATTGAACCAAAGAAGTTTGAAGATGCTGAGTTTGATGACAACTGGATTATTGTAATGCAAGTATAGATAGACCAATTCAGAAGGAATGAAGTTTGGGATTTGGTGGAGAAACCCAAAGGCAAGTCATAATTGGCACCAAATGGTTTTTCAAGAACAAGTTAGATAAAGCTGGAACTGTTGTCAGAAACAAGGCCAAATTAGTTGCTCAAGGCTATAATTAACAAGAAGGCATTGACTATGGAGAAACATTTGCAATAGTAGCAAAACTTGAAGCCATAAGATTTCTATGTGCTTTTGCATCCCATATGAACTTCAAGTTTTTTCAAATGGATGTTAGGAGTGCATTTCTTAATGGTTATATTCAAGAGGAAGTCTATGTCAAACAACCCCCATGCTTTGAAGATCCAAAGTTTCTAGATCATGTCTTCAAGTTGAAGAAGGCTCTATATGGACTGAAACAGGCTCCAAGAGCTTGGTATGAGAGACTGACTAACTTTTTAGTTAGCAAAGGTTATGTCAGAGGAAAAGCAGATACAACTCTATTTATCAAGAAGAAGCATCAAGATATGTTGCTATTCCAAATATATGTTGATGATATCATATTTGGAGGAACTGATGAAAAGCTATGAAAGAGTTCAACCAGCAAATGAAGAAAGAGTTTGAAATGTTAATGATGGGAGAGCTTAATTTCTTTCTTGGTTTGCAAATCAAGAAAGGCAAAGATGGAATCTTCATCAGCCAGGCTAAGTATGCCAAGGAAGTACACAAGAAGTTTGACATGGATAAAGCCAAGCCGATGTCAACACCCATGGCCACTGATACTATTTTGAGCAAAGAAGAGGAAGGTAAACCTGTAGAGAGTAAGCTCTATAGAGGTATTATTGGTTCTCTACTTTACTTAACTGCTAGTAGGCCTGACATTCAATATGTTGTATGTTATTGTACAAGGTATCAAGATGAACCCAGAGAATCTTACTTAGCTGTTGTTTAGAGAATTCTCAGGTATTTACTAGGCTCTATTGATGCAGGATTATGGTATCCAAGTAATGCAGATTTCACTCTGAGAGGATACACCGATGTTGACTATGGAAGAGACAAGCTTGAGAGGAAAAGCACCACAGGAGGTTGTCATTTCCTTGGTGATTATCTAGTAACATGGTATAGCAAGAAGCAGACTTCTATGGCTCTGAGTACAGCTGAGGCTGAGTACATGGCTGCAGGAAGTTGTGTAGCACAACTACTATGGATCAAGCAGTAATTGGAGGATTATGGTATAAAGTCTAAGTGCCTTGAAGTCATGTGTGACAACAAGAGTGCAATTGACCTATCCAAGAATCTAATTCAACATAGTAGGATGAAGCATGTCAATATTAGACATCACTTCATAAGGGATCATGTGCTAAAAGGAGAAGTTAAGCTCACATACATTCCTACTGAAGAATAGTGAGCTGACAAATTAACAAAGCCCATTGGAAAGGATCAATTCAATACTCTAAGAGAGCTGATCGAAATGTCCAATCCAATTTGAAGAAATACACTTCACTCTAACCTATCCTGAAGCTGACCAAATTAGGGCACACTCTGAGCTTCCGTGAATTAGGTTAAGTATTTGTTTTGACGCTTGAATTTTAGACACGTTATTAAATTGCCACCGATTTCTTTTCAAATTCGAAACTGATAAAAATGGTAGCAAGTTATGAAATGATCTATATTCAGTTGCAGTTATCCCGTGTTTCTCGCATTCATTAATCCTATGGTATACTCTATGCAATCTCACCGTTTAATATATGACTATGGATTATGAGTTGTACACATAGCATTGCAGGGATTAGCGAAGAGTTTTTGGCTATTTAAGGAGAATTTCAGAAAGAAGAAAGGTTACTTTACCAAAATTCTTTTCTGCAAACTTCTCTCAAAATTCCCAAAATTCTCTAAGTTTCTTCAAGAAATTTCTATGGAAAATTCATCAGGAAGATCAGTAGAACCCAGTTTTGAAAGGCCACTATTTGTGATAAATAAGAAAGATACATGCTGGGTTACAACTTAAGACCATATCGCGAAAGTGGTGATTGGAATCAACAAAAAGAAAATCTATCAATCCCAGCTGGAACGAAGTATATCCCTACTCAATGGTGTTCTATGGAGGGAACTGAAGTGGAGACTCCAATTATTATAGATATGCTAAGTTTCTGCAGTGATGAAAGATTTAGGAAGTGGGCGCGCCAGCATGAATTAAGAGGTTTCTTTGAACTTCCCAGTGGCTGCTATAAGGAAGTAGTTCTGATATTCTTTAATGGAATCCACCTAGTGGAAGGACATAAAGATCTCTTTGTCACTACAATGATGGGGAGAAAAGTCTATGTTACTCCCAAGCTGATTACTGGATTGCCAGGGATGTGTGAAAGAGGACTCAGACTATAAGTGATAAAAGATGAAGATCATGTGGACATCCCCACTAACTATGAAGTTCTAGAAGACTATAAATCAGGTGAACTCATCGCCTCAATGTTCACCAAAGAAGGAAAGCAAGCATATGAGCTTGTTACTAAGGTTATACTGACCAAGACAGGCTCGATAGGGAGTTGCCCAAAGTTTGAAAGGGTATTCGTCTATGTTCTGACCCATGGGATGAGCATCAATTGGCCACTGGTTATATTACATAGATTTTTTAAGGTCACCAAGCATATGGTGTATGGTCAGCTAATAATGGAGATTTGTAGAGCTTATGAGCTTGATCTGGAAGGATGGGCAGCAAAGAATAATATTCAATTGAAAGTGATTGAGTCTTGGGTTCTTAGCAATGCCCATTTTCATGGACTAAAAACCAATGAGAGACCTGTCGACACCAAGTCTATAAAGCTGAAAAGAGGGAAAGTCAGAGTAAAGGATCCAAAGGCTATAATGGAGATGAATTCTATTCAGCCAAATGAGGAGGATCTGACTTTGGATGCCTTTATGGCTAGTGGGCTTGAGAGGATTACCAAGCTCAGAGCTGAGAAGGAAGAAGAAGTGGATGAAAAGAAAGGGAGTAAGAAGGAAGTCAAGAAAGACTCTAAGAAGGATAAGAAAGGGAGCTCAGCAAGCTTAGTTCCTGCAATTCCAGTTCCCAAAAAGACAAGATCCTCAAAGGGAACAAAAGAAGAAAAGTTTAGAGAGCTGACTCCAAAGGAGATTGAGGAGGAGAAGCAGGCTGAAGAGGAATTAAGAGAAGAAATGCCCCTAAAGAGAGAGAAGAAGAGGAAAGTTGCTCATGCTTAGTTAGATGAGGGGACTACTAAGGGTAAGGAAGCTAAATCAGTTCCTATACCCTAAGTAGGTCAGCCTAAGAAGAAATTTATGATGAAGAAAGGGACTGGAATTGTCCAAGATCTTGAGGAGGCTGAGAGAGTAAAAGCGGTTGAGGAAGAGCAAATTAGAAAAAGGCAGGAGGAGTTGGAAGCTGAAATCAGGAGGAAAGCTGAGGAAGCAGCAGCTAGAGTAAAGGCCAACACTGAAAAAATTATGCAATCTGCAGTAGCCAGCCTAGCTGAGAAGAAAGTTCCTGAAGTTATGGAGGAGATGATCGGTGCCCTGGAGGTAATTGAAAACCAGGAGGAGCAGGAGGAAGATGATGAGGTGCCCTAGAGATAGAAGCTATTGAGTTTGATGTGCTTAACTCTGACCAGCAGGTCATTCTGACTGCTGATGATGCTAAAAAAGCTAGGAAGGAGAGGAAGAGGAGTTTGCTGAAGAGGATGAAAGTTGTGATTGATGAAGATAAGGATGATTTGGAGGATAAGGAGGAAGAAGCTGCAGTTGAGTATAGAGCTCAGCTGACTGAAGAATCTCAATCTCAGGTTAGCGAGTCCGCTATGGAAGGTGCTGATGGAGAGAAGGAGGAGGAGAACCCTAAGCCATTCTTTTTCCAAAACCCATCTTGTTGGGAAATAATGATCCGGAACATAAAATAGACCGGATCAAGTTTAAAGTAAACAAAACCTAAATGAAACTTATCCGGATAACTAAATGTAATATGACCTAAGCACAGAAAGACTTAAGTCATTATACCTAGACAACTAATTTTGCATCAAGTCCAAGACAAGCTTTCAAGCAAAGACTATTACCTAAGCATAAGTGGATTAACATCCGGTTAGAGTTTGGAAAGGAAACAAACTACTAACTTTCCTACAACAGTATTCGGAAGACAGAGTGATTGAAGCTACATCCAGTTTAGATAAATCTGGAGATATTCAGAAGATTTCATGCGAGACAAAGGGAATGATTTTAAAATAATTCCCTTCCCTCCATTTGGTCTTAGCTATCATCAAATACCCCTTCTCGAGAGAAGGACAAGAATAACAGCAAATAACCTTTTGAGAAAAGGACAAAAAGTTGACAATAGAAAGAGAAAAAGGTAACAACCTTTTTAACCTAGACCAATGGGAATGGCGCGTGGAGCACACAGAATGGACCACTGGCTAAAAGTTGGTGCATCAGAAAAAGCTAAGGAAAACGATCACTGACAACTTTTCAGCCTCAATCTCTAGGATTCAAACGGGTCAAAATTGAGTCTAATAGATTGATCAACGGCTCCGGAAGTGCCATACACTGCCTGATCAAGGGTGAAGATTTAATGCAAGCTCAACAACCCACAATGGCTACATTTATGATAGAAGCCTATAAAAGGGAAGGTTCACCAAATGAGAAGGTTGGCTATTTGATTTACAAAAACAAGTAACAAAGCACAAGCATTCAATCAGTTTTCAATCCTTCCAAGAATCAATCAATTCCAAATCCGTTGTAAGGATCCCTAAGTGAGTTACAAACTTAAGGAAATCCAAAACCAAAACCTTATTGAAAACAAGAGAGTAAGAATCTCCAACTTGGGTGAGTTATGAGATTGGGATACAACTTAAAGTTGGTGCTTTGAGTGGGAACTCCCTGTAGGACTCAGCTTAGAAGTCTAAGTGGTATATCCTGCTAAAGACTAAAGGACTCAGCTAAGAGTTGGTGCTTTTAGTGGTATATCCTACATCCGGAAGGGGGTTACCATCCAGAGAAAAGTTGCAAGGCTTGATTCCTGCCAGTTGGAAAGGAATCCACTAGTGGAAAAGCTTGGAGGAAGGAAAATATGGGGATTGGGTAGGCAGGGCTGAACCAGGATAAAATTCTTTGTGTTTGATTTCCTTAACTCTTTATTTATTGCATTATATTGTCATAACTGCATCATCCGGATCCATCATCCAGATCATTATCAAACACGCTACACTAAGACTTTCTAAAGTCTGTTTATTCTACGAAAAAGGGTCATTCACCCCCCCTCTAACCTTGTAAAGACCCTCATAGGGACTAACGATTGTTATCAGAGCAAGTGCTTAAACTAGAGACTTAACAATCTCGAGCTAAAGATCCACATATTTTGATTCAAAATCAAAATAAGTTTCCAAAACTCACAGTTCCTTCCGGAGGGTATGTCTATTACCCGTCCTCCACTCTTCACCGGTGAACACTACATGTTCTAGAAGAACCAGATGTAGAAATTCATCCAATTACAAAGCATGCAAGCATGATTAGTTATTAAAGATGGCCCATATGAGCCTACTAGTGAAGTAGAGGGTATGACTACCCGAAAGCCATCAAGTATGTCGACTGAGAATGATTTTGAAAAGTTGTGTGAAAATGCAAATGCTATTAACATGCTTCATTTTGCCCTTAGTGCGGCTGAATTTAACAGAATATCTGAATGTGAGACTACAAAGGAAATTTGGGAAAAGCTGGAGGTAACCTATGAAGGAACTAATAAAGTAAGAGAAGCCAAGCTTGATCTGGTCCTTCAAAAGCTCGAAACCTTTAAGATGGAGCCAAAAGAATCAATCAGTTGCATGAATACTAGATATACCAATCTAGTAAATGAGATGAAGAGGCTCGAAAAAGAAATCTCTGAAGTAGAAATGGTAAAGAAGGTGCTCCGGAGTCTCACCAAGGAATGGGATAAGACGAAGAGTGCCATTGAGGAAGCTCATGACTTAAATTTCTATAGTTATAATGAGCTCCTTGGTAATCTGTTAACCTTAGATTTATCCTGGGAGAGATATAACCAATAAGAAAAGAAGCCTAAGGAGAAGAAGAAAGCCATTGCACTTAAGGCAGAATCCACCGGATCAGCTTTATCCAGAGAAGAAGAGCAAATCACTGAATCACTAAGCACCACAGATCAACTTGCTCTACTAATCAGAAAACTCAATAGATTCATACAAAAGAAAGATAGAGGGAAATCAAGAAAGTATGAATCCCGAAGATTAAAAGAAGGCCCATACAGAAGGGATAGACCTAGAATGAATTCGGAAGAAAAGAAGGATCCGAAAAAAGAAGCTGCCTATTTTGAATGTGGAGAAAAAGGCTATTTCAGAACAAAATATCCCAAGCTTAAGAGAATTAAGAAGTTTAAAAAGAAGGCAATGGTAGCTGCCCAGAGCAACAGTGAAGAAAGTAGCAGCTCATCTTCAACAGAAGAAGAAGAGACTGCCAACTGTGCATTCATGGAACTGACTGATCCGAAAGCAGAGCAACCCAAAAGAAATACCTCTAAGCAAGATATAGTGCAAATCAAAGAATCAAAATCAAAAATAGCAAACACTGAGGTAAATTCTTGTTCTAATTCTACTTCTAATTTTGACCTTACTAGAGCTCTGTCTATTATAATCAAGAGTGTAAAGAAGAATGCAAAAGCAATCAAGTCCCTCAAGAGAGCAATGATGGAGTTAGCAGAAGATGCTGAAGTAATGGCACAAGACATCAATCTAGTTAGAGCAACCAAGCATATTGATGTTGTGGAAGAAAACTTTTTGAGGAATCAAGTCTAGACTCTAAATGCAAATGTAATGGGACTAAATAGAGAAATCAATCTATTAAAGGAAGTGTCTAGGAATAGGCCAGAGGCAAAAGCTCCAAGAAGAGATCATCATCCTCCTAATCAAAAAAGATCTCAGAAGGCCCTTAATCAAAAGATGAAGGAGGTTAGTAGGCAACCCCAAGCCCAAAGATATATTGCTGCTCAAAAGGGAAAAGCCAAGATGGCCTACAACCAACAACCTATCAAATAGAGAAGAAATTGTGGTGTAGAAGTTGCACCTCCAACTAGCTTTCGGATTCACACCGGACCATCTACCAGCGTACAAGAAGCTAGATATAGAGGGAAATATAGGAAGGAATATCTTGAAAAGATAAAAAAGAAGTAGGAGTAGAACAGATCCATTGCAGGGTGCAGGTTTTATGGGAAAAACAATCGTGTTACCAAATTATGTAGATTAAAAAAAGGTTATTATGATGTTAATCCTTAGCTTGAGATGGTTATTAACCCGAGAGGACCCAAATCTGATTGAGTACCCAAACCCACTTGATCTGTTTTACAGGTATGCCTTAGATCTACAGTAGATCAACACATCTGGTATATTGATAGTGGATGCTCAAGGCACATGACAGATGATGAGAAGGCCTTCATCACATTGACACTGAAGAAGGGAGGCAAAGTAAGCTTTAGAGACAATTAAAAGGGACAGATCATTGGTCACGGAACCATTGGATCTGAGTTAAAGATAGAAGATGTCTTACTGGTTAATGGAGTAAAATTCAACTTGTTAAGTGTGGCCCAACTTTGGGACAAAGGAAGAAAAGTCACATTTGATTCCGGAGGCTGCTCAATCCATGATAGTAAGTCCAACTAACTCATTCTTTATGCCCCTAGATTAAATAATCTCTATGCAGTAAACATTAAAAATGAGAAAAATAATATATGCTTGGTGTCTAAAGAAGAAGAATCATGGCTATGGCACCGGAGGTTGGGACATGTTTGCATGAACCTCTTGTCCAAACTAGCAAAAAAGGAATTGGTAGTGGGTTTGCCTAAGGTCGCTTTTGATAAGGATCATCTATGCACTGCATGTCAATTAGGTAAACAACATAATAAAAGTTTCCCTTCCATATCCTACATTCCTTCTAAAAGAGTACTTGAGCTCTTGGATATTGATCTCTTTGGTCCAATCAAACCATTGAGTTTAGGTAGATGAGAAAACACCATGGTCATTGTGGATGATTATTCTCGATATACCTGGGTGCTTTTGCTAGTATGCAAAGATGAGGCCTTTGACCAATTCTCAAAAACATTAATCCAAATAGAAGTAGAACAAGGCATAAGCATTGCATGCATCCGGAGTGATAATGGTGGAGAGTTCAAAAATAGGCAGTTTGCTAAATTTTTTAACTCCAAGGGCATTGAGCTTAACTTCTCTGCTCCTCACACTCCTCAACAGAATGGAGTTGTTGAGAGAAAGAACAGGACTATAGTTGAAATGGCTAAAACAATGCTAAACGAGAATTGTTTGCCAAAATACTTTTTAGGAGAGGCCGTAAATACAACATGCTACATTTTAAATAGAGCTCTCATCAGAAAAACCATAGAAAAGACCCCCATAAAATCTGGAAGGGAAGAAAACCAAAAATTGGGTACTTTAAGGCATTTAGATGTAAATGTTACATCCTAAATGATATAGAGCAACTAGGAAATTTTGATCCTAAAACTGATGAAGCAATTTTCATTGGCTACTCAACATATATTAAGGCTTATAGAGTCTTCAATAAACGAACCCAGACTGTGGTGGAGTCTATACATGTAGATTTCGATGAGACTAACCCTGCAGGAAAGAAAAGTTCCACTCCAGAAGATCCAGTTCCAGCAGTTGAAAACTCTGGAGAAAAGAAAGAAGCAGAAGTTCCTAATTCATTTTATATCAAGAATTACAAAGAAGAAGATGAAGGAATATCTTTTAAACCAGAAATACAACAAGTTAATCTCAACCCACAAGAGATTGACTTTAATGAAGGCCAAGAAGGAGTGGTTAAAGCTGAAGTGGAGCAAATCTTAGCTCAACATGAAGGCCTACAAAGGGAGATCCGGACACACAGAGATCATTCCCTTGATAATATTCTGGATGATGTTTAGAATCCAGTAAGAACCAGAGGTCAACTCAATCGGATGATGAGCCATGCTGCTTTTGTCTTTCTCATTGAGCCAAAGAAATTTCAAGATACTTAAGGAGATGAAAGTTAGATGATGACAATGCAGGAAGAGCTAGATCAATTCACCATAAATGATGTGTGGGATCTAGTGGCACCTCCAAAGGGAACGATAATCATTGGCACCAAATGGGTTTTACAGAATAAGCTAGATGAATCCGGAGTAGTGGTAAGAAACAAAGCAAGATTGGTTGCCCAAGGCTACAATCAACAGGAAGGGATTGACTTTGAAGAAAATTTTGCCCCTGTAGCAAGACTGGAAGCAATCCGGATTCTATGTGCTCTTACATCATTCATAGGATTCACATTATTCCAAATGGATGTAAAAAGCGCATTTCTCAATGGAGTCATCCAAGAAGAAGTCTGTGTGAAGCAGCTACCTGGATTTGAAGACCCAAAGCATTCGGATTATGTGTACAGGCTAAAGAAGGCTCTCTATGGATTAAAGCAGGCACCCAGAGCCTGGTATGAAAGATTAGCCTCATTTCTTATATTCGAGAATTATATCAGAGGCAAGGGAGATACCACACTCTTCATCAAAAAGAAGAAAAATGATATTATTCTAGTCCAAATTTATGCGGATGATATCATATTTGGAGCAACTGACGAAAGGATGAGTGAGGAATTTAGCTCTCAAATGTAGAAGGAATTTGAGATGTCCTTGATGGGAGAACTTAATTTCTTCCTTGGTTTACAAATCAAGCAAAGTCCGGATGGGATTTTCATTAACCAATCAAAGAACACCAAAGAGATCTTGAAGAAGTTTGAAATGGACAAAAGCAAACCTATGTCCACTCCAATAGGATCAGATACAGTCCTATCCAAGGATTATGAATGAGAAGATGTTGATCAGAAGCTCTATAGAGGGATAATTGGCTCACTCCTATTCTTGACAGCTAGCAGACCTGACATACATTATGTAGTCTGTTACTGTGCAAGATACCAAGCCAATCCTAAGGATTCTCATCTCAAGGCTGTAAAAAGGATCCTTAGATACCTACTAGGAACCACTGAAGTTGGGCTATAGTATCCTAGTAATGGTGATTTCACACTCTAAGGGTCACTAATGCAGATTATGGTAGAGATACTCTTGAGAGAAAGAGTACATCCGGAGGCTGTCATTTCCTTAGAGATTCCTTAGTATCATGGTACAGTAAGAAGCAAACTTCAGTTGCCTTGTCTACTATAGAAGCTGAATATATGGCAGCTAGAAGCTGTGTTGCTCAACTATTATGGATCAAACAATAGCTTGAAGATTATGGAGTTCAATCCGGATGTCTGAATGTTATGTGTGACAATAAAGGTGCTATTGATGTGTCAAAGAATCATGTACTCCATAGTAGGATGAAGCATGCCAACATAAGGCATCATTTGATTCGAGATCATGTAATGAAAAAGGATGTTTCCTTGGTATACATTCCAACAAATGAGCAGCGAGCAGACATCTCTACTAAACCACTAAGTAAAGATCAACTTGCAAAGCTAAGGGAATCAATTGGTATGTCAAATCCAATTTGAAGTTAATCTGGAAGATAATTCAAAATAAATTTGGATCCTTGGTAGAACAAATCCGAAAAGGATAAAGCTTTGAAGAAAAATTCATTCCGAAAGAAAGAGTGCCACGTAAGCAGACAATAATGACATATGGTAGTAAAAGCGCTTAAAGGTAACTGTCACTTTTTGAATTTCAAACGTCTATTGGGGGTTACACGAGCGGTAAATTTGACACTTTATTTTTAAAATAAACCATTCCCATTCTTCGGTTAAACTGAATTTACCTCTCTCTCTTAAAAATATGATTGCCATGTCATCAATGCAGCCAAATTACCGGCATCTGGATTACCAAACTACCCTCACTTTGAAAATTCTATATAAACCCCTCAAAATCACCCTTCTTCCTCATGCGAGTAACTAAGTACTGTTACTTTGCAATTTTAAAAACAAACTCTCAAATGGTAGCAATCACGACTCCAGAAGGACCAACAATGCTTCCAACCCAAAATGTCTTTACAGAGTTCGATCTAAAAGATGAGGATTTCAAGCCACTAAACCTAAAAACAACCAATTATGTTATCCCCATTGATTTTCTAGGCGACAACCTCCTCTTTGAAACCAATCCTATTCCCGGCTATTTGAGGATCAACACCTAACAGACTTTCTCAAAATAAACTTCCCAACTTACCCTAATTTGGTCAAGGAATTCTATGACAATTTACGAGCCAACGAAAAGTTTGATGCCCTGCAAACTAAGGTTCAAGGGAAATATATTACCATCACTTTGGATTTCTTTAAAAAATCACTAAATATGAAGAATAGCGGAGTTCTGATGAGGATAGATGGAGTTGAGGCAAAGGTGAAGTATGATCTAGAGATGTGGCTTCCGGAGAGATATTTTGGGGACAAATTCTCAATGTACTGGCCCCAAATACCTAGATACCTTTGGCATGTGCTAGCGAAGTTAGTCCTAATCCAGAAGGGCTCATTAACCATAATGTCTCTTTCCAGCACTGTATGTTACAACACTGGGCAGAGTGTAGAGAAGTAAATATGCCAGTACTAATAATTCACTTCCTGAAACATCACATTAATTCCCATAGTGCTCTGATCACCCGAATCCTCCAGGCTTCTGGAATTGACCTCACTAGCTTTAACAATGGAAAAGCCATCCTCTAAAAGAATTTTCTGAACCTAAAGTTCAATGAGACCTGGGATGAGGATAAAGCCAAGAGGCTAAGGGATGAGAAGAAAAACAAAACCCGGAAAGCTACCAATCCGGAAGCAAGTGCTCCAATACCTAAGAATGCCAGAACATCTAAGCCTAAGACAAGGAAGGAATTGGCCTTGATCCTAGTAGATGAGGAAGTGAATAAAGACAAGCAGACACTCACTAAACTGTTAACTAAATCCCCATCCAAGCAGAAACCCAGGGGGAAGTTAGTTAAGGATGCTGCTAAGAAGGGGAGAAATATTATTACCCCTGAGATTGCAGTGGAAGATCAGCATCCAATTATGGCCAAGGCAGTAGAAGCCGGAAGGAAAAAGGCCAAATAGACTTTGGAGGAAATGTAGGTCGATCTTGAGGATGATGAGGAAACAGGGGATGAAGCCCTGGATCCAAAAAGGCAATTCATCAAGAAAGGGCCAACCTTTGATGAGGCAGTGGCTGCCCAGGAGAAAAGGAAGAAAGCTGCTAAAATTGTGATAGATGAGATAGAGCAGATATGGATGGCGGAAGCAGAGTTGGCTAAGGCCAAAACTTCAAAACCAAAAAATGTGCCAGGAGCTAATGAGGATATGCTTTCGGAGGACCCTCAATATGAAGAGATGATGGCCTCTGTGGCAGATTATTACCGGACAAACAATCTAACCATCGAGGGACCCCGGAGGATCCTCTGCTACACTAACCCTCTTAGACTCACTTGCCTTAGTTGAAATTTCAAAGATTCCAGAATCTAACTCATTCAACTTCCAAGCCATAACAGAACCTCTTCAGGAGAACTTGCTAAATCCGGAAGCTGAAATCCGAGTTGAATCAAGTCATATAAAGGCAATTGTAGAGGGTGTTGAGGACATTTCCAACACACCTGGGGGAGTTATTAAAAGTCCTAAAAAGGCACTTGAAGGGGTGACAGAGGACATTTCCTATCATCTGAGGGTTGAGGTGGAAGGAAATGAAGTGAGAAATGAAGACTCAAACATTCATATCCCATCGCTAATTAATGAGGTAATCATTAATGTTGTCTCTTTCAATGTTTGTACTGACACTGCTGGTGGTGATGATACAGTAGCTATCAATAAGGACAACTTAGACACTACATCTAAAAATGTGTCTAAGGAACCAGTGCCTAACCCGGATAATATTATTCCAAAGGAGGGACTTGGTCTGAGTTCCCACAAGCACACTTCTAAAGTGGACTCAAGGAGCGAGGCTAGTCCGGAGGAAAGGTTGGAAGAACAGGGGAATGAAAAGTCTAGAGAAGAAGAAGAAAATGTGGAAGAAGAAGAGGAGAGAAATGATACTTCTGGATCATCCAGAGATGACTCCTCCAGCTCATCCGAAAATAAACCTCTTCAAGCTACAAGCCCTATAAAAATTCCAGCCAGCAATACCAAACAAGCAAAAGTCTCTGCCGTACTTAAACTACTCCAAGAAGCTACTCTTGATGAGAGTGAGGAAGGGTATGTAAAGCAGAGTCTCTGGAACATCTGCAGGAATTTACAGACAGTTGAAAAACTGCTTCTAGATGAATTCCAGAATCTAGACTTGAAGGCTGAATTAGGGGAGATAAAAGGGAAAGTGCAGAAGATTGCGAAGAAAGTGTTAGATTTTCCCTCTCCATGAACTATGGCAGAAGCATCCCTGTCCCAAGTAAATCTAATCCTAAAGGAGATCAAGGAAAGCATCTCTTCAGCCAATAGGACTGCTGATCAAGCTAACACTCTAGCGTCAAACAATTGTGGCTCCATCCTGGATAAGATCACATCCTATTCCTCCCATCTATAAATAGACATAAAGGAGTATATAGATACCAAGTTTGAAAACTTGTCAAAATTCATGGCTGAAAAGGACCTTAAGCCAGTCATCACTGATTTAAGAGTAGACCAGCAAGTTGTCCAGGAGATGCTGGTACACTTTATTGAGAAGACAGTTCCCAAAATCCAAGAGAAGATGCTGGATGAGATGGGTGAAGAGATGGCAGTTGTTTGGCCGGACTAGAAAAGATAATAAATGACTAGAAAGCCTCTGTCACTAAGGAAATCACTCTCCAAACTGAATCCATCCACAACATCTGGAGAGGAATAAGTGAAGAAATAACCCTGCTCCAAACCTGAATCAATAACCTCTGTATTTCCGGATCCTCCTCCGCTCTTGGAATTCTAGAGAGCCAACTCCTTCTGATCTTCCACAATCTTATACAAGCCATTGGAGACTCTGACTTCTTTGGTCAAAAGGGGATGACAACTCTTCTTAAGGTCCTCTTCCCTTACTTTGATAAAAAGGATCAAGAGTTTGTATTGCGCACCTATCCATCTATTAAAAACTCCTATGATCAATTAAAGAAGACCATCCGACCCTATTACCTAACTCTGGCAACAGTTGATCAAATCATAGAGGAAAGGAGCAAAGGTAATGTTGACTACTCCATATACTCAAAAGCTTGGCTAGAAGCCTGGGATAACAGAACTTATATGGTAATCGATCCCTAAGCTAGAAACAAAGTGGGGCGAAAAGTAAGGAAAGTCAACAAGGAGCCGGAACAAGCAAGGGAAAAGAGAAGGAAGGAGGACCATTCAGAGAGAATTAGACTAGCTATAATACTTGTAAAAATCTTTGTAATAGCTAGATTCACAATTTTATATTTCTGTATTTTGTAGTCCAGAACTTCATTGATGTTAACTATTGTTAACAGCAGAAGCATAAATAGTGAAACAATCTAATTCTCAAAATATTGCTTTTAAAGTACAATCTATAATTGTACTAAAACAAACTTAGAAGCTAGAATTGAAAAATGCTGGGGGAGTTAGGATGCTAGAATTATGAGGGAGTAATTGTAAATGACTAAGTATCAAGAATCATACTTTGATCATATACCCCTTTTATTATACTTAGTTGACTTAGGTTTTTGTTTCCATCAAATGGGGGAGATTGTTGGGAAACAATGATCTGGAACACAAAACAGACCGAATCAAGTTTGAAGTGAATAAAACCTAAATGAAACTTATCCGGATAACTAAATGTAATAGGACCTAAGCATAGAAAGACTTAAGTCATTATATCCGGACAACTAATTTTGCATCAAGTCCAAGACAAGCTTTCAAGGAAAGACTATTACCTAAGCATAAGTGGATTAGCATCTGGTTAGAGTTTGGAAAGGAAACAAACTACTAACTTTACTATAACAGCATCCAAAAGATAGACTAATTGAAGCTACATCCGATTGGATAAATCTGAAGATATCTGAAAGATTTCATGCAAGACAAAGGGAATGATTTCAAAATAATTCCCTTCCCTCCATTTGGTCTTAGCTGTCATCAAATACCCTTCCCGAGATAAGGAAAAGAATAATAGAAAATAACCTTTTGAGAAAAGGATAAAAAGCTGACAATAGAAAGAGAAAAAGGTAACAACCTTTTTAACCTAGACCAATGGGAATGGCACGTGGAGCACACGGAATGGACCACTGGCTAAAAGTTGGTGCATCACAAAAATCCAAGGAAAATGATCACTGACAACTTTTTAGCCTCAATCTGTAGGATTCAAATGGGTCAAAATTGAGTCTAACAGATTGATCAACGACTCAGGAAGCGCCATATACAACCTCAAGCTCAACAACCCACAATGGCTACATTTATGATAGAAGCCTATAAAAGGTAAGCTTCACCAAATGGGAAGGTTGGCTGTTTGATTTACAAAAACAAGTAACAAAGAACAAGCATTCAATCATTTTTCAATCCCTCCAAGAATCAATCAATTCCAAATCCGTTGTAAGAATTCCTAAGTGAGTTATGAACTTAAGGAAATCTAAAACCAAAACCTTTGTGAAAACAAGAGTGTAAGAATCTCCAACTTAGGTGAGTTGTGAGATTGGGATACAACTTAAAGTTGGTTCTTTGAATGGGAACTCCCTATAGGACTTAGCTTAGATTCGGGGTAGAAGTCTAAGTGGTATATCCTGCTAAAGACTAAAGGGCTTAGCTAGGAGTTGGTGCTTCTAGTGGTATATCCTACATCCAGAAGGGGGTTACCATCCGGAGATAAGTTGCAAGGCTTGATTCTTGCCAGTTGGAAAGGAATCCACTAGTGGAAAAGCTCGGAGGAAGGAAACTCCGGGGACTGGAGTAGACAGGGTCGAACTAGGATAAAATCCTTTGTGTTTGATTTCCTTAACTCTTTATTTATTGCATTATATTGTCATAACTGGATCATCTGGATCCATCATCATGATCATTATCAAACACGCTACATTAAGACTTTCTAAAGTCTATTTGTTCTGTGAAAAAGGGTCATTCACCCCCCCTCTGACCTTGTAAAGACCTTCACAGGGACCAACACATCTACTGAAACACCACTCTCACCTACACCTATCTCTGCCCTACCTTTACCACTGACCAAACACCATACACATCCACCACTGACCAAACACCTAACCCAGACTCTGACCAAACAGCCATCGTACCATATCTTTCACCAATTGGATCTCCAATTCATGAACCATTGCTATTGGAAGGACCAGTCATAAGAGGTCCTCCAATTATTGAAGAGATACTAGAACAACAACAACAACTACTACATCAACAACCACAACCATAACCCCAGTTTAACCTCCAAGCAGAGTTGTTGGGAGGCATAAGGAGGATGGGGAGAGCAAGATTTCCAGGACTAAGGACACATGCTGAAATTGATGCTGAGATAGCAAAATCATTATTGTCTGAGGACGTCCTAAGGAGAATTGCAAAGGCTGTGGAGCTAATGCATGGTTTTCTAGAAGCTGTTGAGGATATGAAAGCCTATTTCAAATCATTCCCTACTCAGTTCTCATTGGTGAAAGTAACTGTATCACATGTATTTCCTTTATTATCTGTTAGGAAAGCTGACTATTTGAAGATGGAAGTTGCAAAACTCAAGGTAAAGATGGAGAAAATTTATGAGAGTAACTGCAAGGTGCTGAATGATGAGAGGGATTTCAGAAACTCAATGATAGACAAATTTAATCCTCTCTTGGAGGCTATGCAAGTAGTTCTAGATGGATACATAATTTTGAGCAAGAAGAATGAAGCAAACACTTCCAAGTTAGATGCAGTTATTGATGGTATCAATGCACTAATTATAGTAGTCTCCAAACAAGGCAACTCAAATATGTTGACCCCAGATGAGAGGAGATATTTTGAAAGGAATCAAGGACTCATAAGGAGAAGTGCTTAAAGCCTTGAAGAGGCTAAATATTTTTGATGCTCTAAATAGTGATATCGTTATGGCAGATGCTGAACTGGAACCTACACTTCATTGGAAGCTTAGTCATATCAGGGATCAAATCAAACATGTTCATGCTAATGTCATTAATAATGGAAAAGCACTTGATAAGATTCACAATGAAGTACTACTCACATAAGGAGCACTCCCATGCTAGAGCGCATTCTAAGAGAGAACAATCAAGAAAAGGCTCTAGCTAGTCTCACCCAGATTTTCAAAGAAGGACTAAGCACTTAGTATCAGGTTAATCTATCTTATCCCGCACTTTAGTAGGCTTGTTTACCTTTCTCAAAGAACATGACGCAATATCGCAGGAAATCTATGAGCTACTTGTACAACATTTTTAAACAAATGTCTATGGTCAGCTCGAATCTTTTGAGAAGTCTCTAAGCTCATTTGATCATTAAGCCCAAGCCATTTTGGATGCAATGGCAATAGGGGAGAGAGATCATGAGAAGCATAAACAAGAGGAAAGGGAGAGAGATTAGAGGATAGCTGAATTTTCTTACAATCTGTCCAAGGATCTGGAGCGCCTTCAAAGAGAATATCATGAGACAAGGAAGAGAAAAGGTAAGGAAATTGTGCTTCCCAAAGAGAAGAAGTACAGATAGGATCAGCAGGCCTATGGGGAAAGAAGAACAAATCTTGGAGGACCACCTTTGCCAAAATAGAATAGAATTTTGTAATCGTTAGAGCTTATTGTAAAACTTGGTATAGATTAACTCTTCGTTGTCTGCACTCAAGTTATTGTTTAATGAAAGATTACTTATTGTGTTCTAAGTTAATATCTTCTTAACTTCTTATATTTTCTACTGCATATATATGTATTAATCTTTTTGCAAAAATATAAGAAAAGTATTGAGGAATGCTGAACTCAGAGAAGTCAAAGATTATATGGGAGTTAGCATTCACTCTAAGCAAATTAAAGATCCTGAACAAAATACATATCAAGCATAAGTTTAAGGTAACTCTGATCTATATATCTTATTGATTTAATTCTCGCTTAAGTTAATAGCCATTGATCAAAATGAGGGAGATTGTTGAACCAAGCATGAGTTTAACTGATTCAGTGGACTGACTCATTAGTGCTTAAGTTTTGATCATAACAATTAAATGCAGTCTGAGTTAATTAAATCAATAATGATGTTAAAATAAATAGTCTATGGTTGGTTGAGGAGTTAGTAAATTCAAGGGTAGAATTTTGAGTCTCCGCTGACCTAGCTATTTAGTTTAACTCTGAGTGTTCTGGGCTGTGTTGGGAAACAATGATCCGGATCATAAAATTGAAATAAAAAATCCAGATCAAGTTTGAAAGAAACAAAAACTTAAACTCCTAAATCCAAATGGAAACATGCGGACAAGATCCAACCACAAGGTCATCCATTGAAGACATCAAGTACCTAAGCATATACTGGAACTATCAGGATAAAGTTTGGAAAGGAAACAAACTTTATTCCTTCAAAAATTAGCATCTGGAAGAACTGATTGCACTATCTCCGAAAGAAGACAGATCCGAAGATTCTGAGTCTAAGAGCATCCGGAAGACTCAGATATCAAGACAAAGGGAAAAGTTTCAAAGACAGTTTTTTCCCTACACCTTTAGGTCTACAAAGTCAAATATCCTTTCCCTATAAGCGAGACTAAAGAGACAGCTTGCATTTTTCAGAAAAAGGACAAAAGTACTAATATCGGACAGAAAAAGCTAACAACCTTTTTCACGTAGACTAATAAGGAGGCCCGTGGAGCTTACACCAAAAAGTTACTGGTATAAAAGTTGGTGTAACACAAAAATACAAGGAAAACAATCACTAACATCTTTTCAGCCTCAATCCCAAGAAATCAAACGGGTCAAATTACAATCTAACGGATTGATCAACAACTCCGGAAGCGCCACATTCTACCTGATTAAGGGTGAAGATTTAATACAAGTTCAACAATACACAATGGCTACATTTATGATAGAAGCCTATAAAAGGGAAGCTTCACACATTGAGAAGGTTGGCTAGTAGATTTACAAAAACAAGTAACAAGGCACAAGCATTCAATCAGATTATAATCACTCCAAGAAAAAAAACAAAAATCAAATATGTTTATAAGGATTCCCAAGTAAGTTATAAACTTGAGGAACTCCAAAACCCAAAACCTTTGTGAAATCAAAGTGTTGTAGTCGGGACCCAGCTAGTAGTTAGAGCTCCTAGTGGTATCCCTGAAGAACTCAGCTTGGAATCAGGGAAGATTCAAGTGGTATATTCTTCTAAAGTAAAAGGACTCAGCTTGGAGTGGACTCTTTAAGTGGTATATCCTAATTTCGAACGGAGTCACCATCCGGAGACAAGTGCAGAGGAATCAGCTAGGAGTTGATGCTTCTAGTGGTATATCCTACTTTTGGAAGAAGAAAAAATCTCCGGAGACAAGTTGTAAGGCTTAATTCCTGCCAGTTGAAAAGGAATTCACTAGTGAAAAGCTTAGAGTAAGGAAGCTCTGGGGACTAAAGTAGCTGGGGCCGAACCAGGATGAAACTCTTGTGTTTGAATTTCTTTAACTCTGCGCTTAATTTACTGCATTTATTTTATATACATCATCTGGGTCATAAATATCCGGAACTTTCAAACATGCTACACAAAAGACTTTCTAAAGTCTGTTAATTCCGTAAAAAGAGGTCATTCACCCCCCTCTGACCTTTTATTTAACACATAGGGACCAATAAGTGGTATTAGAGCAAGTGCTCAAACTAGAGATCTAACAATCTCGAGCTAAAGGTCCATATATTTTGATCCAAGAATCAAAATGAGTTTCTAAAACTCACAACTTCTTCCGGAGGGTAAGTATATTACCCTATCCTCCACTCTTCACCAGTGAACACTGCGCGTTCTAGAAAAACTGGATGACGAACTTCATCCAATCATAAAGCATGCAAGCATGGTTAGTTATTAAAGATGGCCCATATGAGCCTACTTGTGAAGTAGAGGGTATGACTACCCGAAAGCTATCAAGTATGTGGGATGAGAATGATTATAAAAAGTTACGCGAAAACGCAAATGCTATTAACATGCTTCACTGTGCCCTTAGTGCAACTGAATTTAATAGGATATCTAGATGTGAGATTGTAAAGGAAATTTGGGAAATTTTAGAGGTAACCTATGAAGGAACTAATAAAGTAAGAAAAGCCAAGCTTGATCTACTCCAGCAAAAGCTTGAAACCTTTAAAATGGAGCTAAAAAATCAATTAGTAGCATGAACACTAGATATACCAATCTAGTAAATGAGATGAAGGGGCTCGAAGAAGAAATCTCTGAAGTAGAGATGGTAAAGAAGGTGCTCCGGAGTCTCACCAAGGAATGGGATAACAAGAAGACTACCATTGAGGAAGCTCAAGACTTAAATTTCTATAGTTATGATGAGCTCATTGGTAATTTATTAACCCGGGAGTTATCCTTAGAGAGATACAGCCAACAAGAAAAGGAGCCTCAGGAGAAGAAGAAAGCCATTGCAATTAAGGCAGAATCCACCGGATCAGCTTCATCCAGAGAAGAAGAGCAAATCACTGAATCACTGAGCACTAAAGAACAACTTGCCCTATTAACTAGAAAGCTCAATAGATTCATACAAAAGAAAGATAGAAGGAAATTAAGAAAGTATGAATCCCGGAACTAAAAGAAGGCACATCCAGAAGAGACAGGCCTAGAAAGAATCTGGAAGAAAAGAAGGATCCGAAAAAAGAAGCTGCCTGTTTTGAATGTGGAGAAAAAGGTCATTTCAGAACAAAATGCCCCAAGCTTAAGAAAACCAAGAAGTTCAAAAAGAAGGCAATGGTGGCTACCTGGAGCAACAATGAAGAAAGTAACAGTTCATCTTCAATAGAAGAAGAAGAGACTGCCAACTGTGCATTCATGGCACTGATTGATCCAAAAGTAGAGCAATCAGGGAGGAATAATCTCGACCTTGCTAGAGCTTTAATTATTATGATCAAGAGTGTAAGGAAGAATGCAAAAGCAATCAAATCCTTAAGAAGACAAGTATTAGAGATTGCTGAGCATAATGAAGCCTTGGCACAAGATGTCAACTTGATAAGAACAGCAAAGCACATTGATGAAGTTAAGGAGAACTACCTGAAGAATTAAGTGCAAATGCTAAGTGCTAATCTGATTGGGCTGGATAGAGAAATAGCCCTGATTAAGGAGGCATCCAGATGGAAATCCAATTCTCCACAAAGAAGGAGAAATCTAGTGAGAGCTACATCAAGAAATCTATATAATGCTGCCAAAGGAATTCAAAAGCCCTTTAACTAAAAGGTGAAAGAAGTTAGCAGGCAACCACAAGCCCAAAGATATACTACTGCTCAAAAGGGAAAGGCTAAGGTGAATTACAGCCAACAACCTACCAGCCAGAAGAGGAATTATGCAGCATAAATTGCACCTTCAACCAGCTTTCGGACACATTTTAGACCATCCAAAAGTGTGCAAGAAGCTGGATATAAAGGAAACTATGGGAAGGAGGATGTGGAAAAGATAAAAAAAAAAGAAGAAAAAGCATAATAGACCTACCTCAGGGTGCAGGTTTTATGGGAAAAACAATCATATTACTAAATTATGTAGATAAAAAAATGGTTATTGTGATGTTAATCCTTGGCCTGAGATGGTTATTAACCCTAGAGGACCCAAATCTAATTGGGAACCCAAACCCACTTGATCTGTTTTATAGGTATGCCTTAGATCCACAGTACATCAACACAGTTGGTACATTGATAGTGGATGCTCAAGGCACATGACAGGTGATGAGAAGGCCTTCATCACATTGACCCGGAAGAAGGGAGGCAAAGTAAGCTTTGGAGACAATAAAAAAGGATAGATCATTGGACACAGAACCATTGGATCTGAATTACAAATTAATGATGTCTTACTACTTGATAGACTAAAGTTCAACTTACTAAGTGTAGCCTAACTCTGTGACAAAGGAAGAAAAGTCACTTTTGATTCCGGAGGCTGCTCAATTTATGATAGTACATCTAATCAACTTATACTTTATGCACCTAAAGTAAATAATGTCTATTCCATTAACATTAAAAATGTGAAAAGAACATCTTCTTGGTGTCTAAAGAAGAAGAATCATGGCTATGGCACCGGAGGTTGGGACATGTTAGCATGAACCTCCCATCCAAACTAGCCAAAAAGGAATTAGTAGTGGGTTTGCCTAAGGTTGATTTTGATAAGGATCATCTATGCACTGCATGTCAATTAGGTAAACAACATAAGAAAAGTTTCCCTTCCATCTCCTACATTCCTTCTAAAAGAGTACTAGAGCTCTTACATATTGATCTCTTTGGTCCAATCAAACCATTGAGTTTAGGTAGAAGAGAATACACCATGGTCATTGTGGATGATTATTCTTGATATACCTGGGTGCTCTTGCTAGCAAGTAAGCAAAGATGAGGCCTTTGACCAATTCTCAAAAACAATCATCCAAATAGAAGTAGAACATGGCATAAGCATTGTATGCATCCAGAGTGATAACGGTGGAGGATTCAAAGATAGGCAGTTTGCTAATTTTGTGACTCCAAGGGCATTGAGCATAACTTCTCTGCCACTCACACTCCTCAACAAAATGGAGTTGTTGAGAGAAAGAACAGGGTCATAGTTGAAATGGCAAGAACAATGCTAAATGAGAATTGTTTGCCAAAATACTATTGAGGTGAGGCCGTAAATACAACATGCTATATTTTGAATAGAGCTCTCATTAGAAAAACCATAGAAAAGACCCCCTATGAAATCTGGAATGGAAGAAAACCCAAAATTGGATACTTTAAGGCATTTGGATGTAAATGCTACATCCTAAATGATAGAGAGCAACTAGGAAAATTTGATCCTAAATCTGATGAAGCAATTTTCCTTGGCTACTCAACACATAGTAAGGCTTACAGAGTCTTCAATAAATGAACCCAAACTGTGGTAGAATCTATACATGTAGATTTTGATGAGACTAACCAGCAAGTAAAAGTAGTTTAGCTCTGAAAGATCCAATTCTGGAAGCTAAAAAATCTGGAGAAAAGAAGGAAGAAGGAATTCCTGATTCATTCCAAATCAAGAAGTACAAAAAGGAAGATGAAGGAATATCTTTTGATCCAGAAGTACAACAAGTTAATCTCAACCTCCAAGAGATTGACTTCAATGAAGGCCAAGAAGGAGTGGTTGAAGTTGAAATAGAGCAAGTCCCAGTTCAGCATGAAGGCTTACAAAGGGAGATCCAGACTCGCATAAATTATCCAGTAGAAGCCATTTTGGATAATGTCCAAAATCCAGTTAGAACCAGAGGTCAACTAAATAGAATGATGAGTCATGCTGCTTTTGTCTCATTAATTGAGGCAAAGAAATTCCAGGATGCAGAAGGTGATGAAAGTTGGATGATGGCCATGCAAGAAAAACTGAATCAATTCTCTAGAAATGATGTCTAGGATCTAGTACCACCTCCTAAAGGAAAATCAATCACTGGCACTAAGTGGGTATTCCGGAACAAACTAGATGAATCCGGAGTAGTGGTAAGAAATAAAGCAAGATTGGTTGCTCAAGGCTACAATCAACTAGAAGGGATTGACTTTGAAGAAACATTTGCCCCTATAGCAAGACTAGAAGCAATCCAGATTCTATGTTCTTTTGCCTCATTCATGGGGTTCACACTATACCAAATGGATGTCAAGAGTGCATTTCTAAATGGTGTTATCCAAGAAGAAGTCTATGTTAAGAAACCACCTGGATTTGAAGACCCAAAGCATCCGGATCATGTGTACAAGCTGACGAAGGCTCTCTATGGATTAAAGCAGGCACCCAGAGCTTGGTATGAGAGATTAACCTCATTCCTTATATCCAAGGGATATATTAGAGGCAAGGCAGATACCACACTTTTCATCAAAAAGAAGAAAAATGATATTATTCTAGTCTAAATTTATGTGGATGATATCATATTTGGAGCAACTAATGAAAGGATGTGTGAGGAATTCAGCTCTCAAATGCAGAAGGAATTTAAGATATCCATGATGGGAGAACTCAATTTCTTCCTTGGTCTACAAATCAAGCAAAGTCCAAATGGGATTTTCATTAACCAATCAAAGTACACCAAGTAGATCCTGAAGAAGTTTGAAATGGACAAGAGCAAGCCTATGTCCACTCCCATGGGATTAGATACAATCCTATTATGAGCAATGGATTTCAGTGATCCACCTCACAAAACAATGATGAGAGCTATATACTACATTATTTTATAGGTATTGTCCATCAGAGGTGTTCCTACTACTGCAGAGTAGAGTTTTGCCAACATTAGGAGACCTAGTCTGCCCTTAGGGACCCCATATGGGTGTTGCCTAGTGGTACAGATCCATTGGCAGTACCTATATGGGTATTAACTTCCATACAGCTGGAGGGGACCCGTATGGGTTCCCAGTACCTATACGGGTCCCTAATACCTGTACTAGTGAGGCCCCACCCGTACGGGTCCAGTTATTGCCTGTTTAGGCTCGCTTGGAAGGTAAGCCTTCCCTATTTCAAAAATGCAGGTTATAAATGCCGGTTAATGTGTTCAGACCCCATTTGCACTATAAATAGGGCCTTTCCCCTTCATTTCACAATAGGCACACAACTCTTAAACATAAAAACTATAGAGAAATTATAGTTCTAAAGGTATAGAAAGGGTATAGTGGGGGCATAGGAAGTATAAAATAGGGTGAAAACCCATTCCTTGAGGTTTTCTCCACATTTTATTCATTCTAACTTCATTCCGTGCACTATGGCCAAGCTCTCTCAACAGTAAAAAAATCGCCTCAAAGTGGATTCACGTCCTACATGTAACGCTCTTGAGTTTCAAAGAAACTCATACCTCTTTTATTTTATTATTATTATTCTCTACTTCTGTCATTTCTATTTCTACTATTATTTCGGGTCTGGTCCTAGCCCTTATAAGTATTGTTGGCACCAATACATCCCTAGGGATATTATATCGGTGCGCCAAACTCATAAGGAGGGAAATCCTGCTTGGTTATACTGTTATTTCTACTATTACTATTATTAATTGTTATATTTGCCTTATTATTACCTAACATGCCATTTTAGTTGTTATTTTGGTGCGCCATACTCATATAAAGGGAAATCCCATTTCTTCCTCTTTTGTCTTTTTTTGCTATTTTTGTCTGGCGGCTGATTCTGTCTCAGCCTTCCCAGACCCGTATGGGTCCCCTATACCCCTACGGGTCCCCCTATACCCATACGAGTACCCCATTGGCCGTACGGGTATAGGCCTCAGAGGTAGAATCCTGGTTTTCTTTATTTTCCTATTTTCTTTATAGAATGAACCTGAAATCACCATTTGTCTCGCAGTCATTTTCACTAATAATCCAGTAAATCAACTCACATAAATAAATCAAGTTCTTTTCAGTAGAATGATTGTTTATGGTGTGCTATAATATGTGCTAACGTCTGTGGATGTAGGGGAATTTATTTTATTTTGTTTTACAACTTAGAACAAATGTATAGGTTCTCTTTGTAATTTCCCCCATTTTTTCCCTAGTTGTAATTTTTATCCCTCATTTATTGCTTGTGCTTTATTGTAATATGTAAACGCATGTAACGAGTGTGAAAGAGAGTAGAATAAGAGATTTTCTGTGATAATTCCCTAAATGATAAAAACTAAAACGGTTTTACCCGGTGAATGTAATTTTGAATCAACTAAATAAGAAATAAGTGACTCATCCGATACCCGAATCTCTGATCCAATAGGTATGAGTCTCTCATCCAGAGGGAACCGTACCAAAACTCTTTGCCAAGTAGACAACTTGGGTGGTGACTCTATCAATTGTATCGAGATTTGGGTCTCAATTCTTATATTCATTAAAACTGGCTTATTATGCAAACATTAACTAAAAAATATTTTATCACGCCTAAATCCTACCAAACCCCTAGTGGGCTCCGCCTCCCTCACAAAGGTGCCAAGGGAGACCCACACATCATCGATACCTCACAATGGCGACTCTGCTGGGGATATAATCTTTTAACTTGTAAAATGTTGGTTTGTTTTGAAAGCTTAAAAGATTAAGATGAGCACCGAAAATCATTTACTTGATTCAACCCGTTTTTGTTTTCATCATTTGGGAAAATTATCACACTCTATCTTCTCATCTCCTTCTCTCTTTAGTTAGATGCGCTCTTCTTCTAGCGCTAGGATAGGGTGCCCTATTATTTCCGCGACACTCACGAAAGTGTTACCTATGCTCGCGAGGAATTGGGGACACTCTAGTGGGTGGAGCACTCATTGCTATCTCCCTCCAAAAGAGGCTTGGTACAATGGGAACCTGCTACATCAAACTTTTGATATGTCCCTACACCATCCTTATCGAAAGCTATAGAATTTTACCCTCTAGGGTACCTTTTTCTAGTGAGATTAGACTTAGGAAGAATGCCCTTAGACTCGGTAAGGAGAAATAAGTACGGAATCAATCCCTTTGCATGTGATGTGCTACCTACTCTTATGATTAACCCTACCATGCATTGCTATAATTTGTGCATGCATATCATATCCCATACATGTACTGATCTCTTGGTTGTCACCTCATCCAAAACCAAATGTCAAAGGGAAAGAGCTTGGCAATGATCTCAAGTCCGTTTGACTCGCACTCTAATTTCTCCAGTATAGCCAAGGGTTGATCCATGTCAGCCTCCGGGTATTTTATCTAGCAGTTAGTTTAATTCGGTTGATCTTTTTGCTTATCATCCTGAGGAGATGTCTTGCATTCTAACTCCAGATGGCCAAATTGATGTTGAGGTTAAGGATGTTGCCACTGGAGAGGAGGCAAATGCATCGAGGACCGAGTTTAGGTTGGAGATCGCAAATGTCGTCTCTCAGTACTTGGGAAGTGACCAATTCTTGGACCAAATGAATGAAAAGATGTTGACCGCCATCAGGGCAATCATGATCGAGGAAAGAAGGGCAAATGCTCCTGTTAGTGGTCCAACAGTGAATGCAGTAGCCAGCACCCCAGTATCGGGAATCACTCATAATTCGTTCACTTAGTTTTGATTACCGCCAGTACAGACTCAGAGGGATGCTTTCGGTCTATTTGGTCAGTTGGGTTCTGAAGGTCCACTCGAATTGGCTAGCTTATCATTCCAGTCAACGGGTATAGTGGTCCCTCCAGTCATCAGTCAATTTGCTCAGTCTAATCAGGGACTTATACCACTACCATTTGAGGCATCTGGTCTAATCCTAAATTTTGTGGTCACGCCCAAGGGGACGACCTTTCCTCAATCAGCTAGTCTACCCTTAGGTGTGATTTCCCAACCAGAAGGGTCATCTCTATCTATGGAATTACGCGACTTGCTTCAGAAATTGCTTGCTGCTAATCATTGATTCCGACCATCAGTCCAAGTAACTAGAGAGGAAGATTGGGTCCCCAAAAACTTTAGTATGCCTAGCATAGTAAAGTATAAGGGAACCGGTCCACCTCAATCTCATATCACCACTTATTAGAGGGTTATGAGGATCAAGAAGTTAAGTGATAAGGTCCTAGCAAAAATATTCTCCTGCACCCTGGAAGGTCCTGCTATTGAATGGTACAACACTTTGTCAGATGAGGTGACCAAATATTGGAAGGCTTTATTAGAGGCTTTTATCTAGCAGTATGGTTTCAATGCTACCATTAAAACTACCATACAAAATTTGAAGGCTATCAAGTAGGCCCCCAATGAGAAGTTCAAACCTTACTTCGAAAGATGGATGGCCACTCAAGTTCTATTGGAAGATAGGCTAAGTCTCCTAGAAATTATCGTGAAGTTAACGGATGGTGCCCTACCTGCTTATCGTAAGATCCTTGGCATGGATAAATTCTCTAGCTATGTTGAAGTCTTTGAGAAGGCCGAGTGTGAAAGAATTGAGGAATTGGAGAAGGCTAGTATACCAATTAAACCTTGGTTTAAGAAGGGCCACTCGACCTCAGCCTAGGCTTTTAAACCAAGGTCTAGCTTGGATCCCAAAACTATAGCCGTTCAAGAAGAAGTTACTGTAGTCCGTGTCTTTGAAGATATTATTTCCCCTTGGAAGGTGTCCCTGCCTACCATCTTCACCAAGCTAAGGGCATTGGGCCTCCTTTAAAGCATCAAATCCTATGTTCTCCAAAAGCTTGAGGATAAGGATCAGTTCTGTGCCTATCACGTTTGTAAGGGTCATTGCACAGGTGCTTGTAGAGACCTGCTGGAGGCCATCTATGGCCTAATTAAGCATAAAAAATCCAGGAACCCGAACTTAAACCAAGTACCTTGAATAACCCCCTACCCAGATTTGAGAGGTAAGTCGCGGTTATTGAGTCGGGGCTCCCCTCCCATCATGTCTTTGATATAATCATGTAAGCTAACCCAATAGTTCACTCGGTGGTAGCCATACCCCATGAATCTATCCCTATTAATAATGATGCATACGAGTTAGGAGATGCTTATGATGAGGGAGCTATGCTAGTCCAATCTGAACCAATTGACATTGATGCTTACGACCTTGAAGAGCCGGCGCTATTCATTGAAACTCATGAGGGGAGAAGCTATATGAAAGATGGGGTCTTGCATATGACCCGCAGTAGAAGGGTGGCTCCTACCCCAAATCCTCCAGAATGCCAACACGGGACCTACTTTTGTGCCTGCCACTAAGACCCAGGTTTCAATGGATATAGATTCAAAAGTTACTCCCCTCATCCAACAATTACAAGTTACCCCGGCCAAGTAAAACATTTGGCAACTTCTCATTGATTTCGAGGATCACCGCAGGTGTCTGATAGAAAAGTTATTAAGCATGGAAGCTACACCTACCACCTCTCTCATGGAAGTATTCTCAATTATGGGGGGGTTCCTCCTAGCCACATGGAACCCATCTGATATTACCCATCAGATCTTCTGGCTGAAGGAAATAAACACAATAAGGCACTTTTCATTAAGGTGTAGATCTTTGATCGTTCTATTCCATGCATCAAGGTGGATGATGGTTCCGGTCTTAACCTTTGCCCTTCCAAAATTCTCCCTCACTTAGGATTGGATGAATCAATGCTTGAAAAATCTAATACCGTCATAAGGGCCTATGATGATACGAAGAGGAGCGTCGTTGGGGTCTTTAAAGCTGAGGTCATAGTCAGGGAAGTAATGTCCAAGGTCTTGTTCACTATACTGGACATCCCTGTCTCTTACTCACTATTGTTGGGTCATCCCTTGCTCCATGCACTAGGGCCAGTTCCTTCTACGGTCCATCAAAAGATTAAACTCATTCACAATGGCAAGTTAGTATCCATTAAAGCCAATAAACCATCAGTTATAGCAGCTGTGGAAATAGAAGAGAAGGAGTCTAGGGTGGCTGTAGCTCACCGAAATAAGGTTAAGAGGCTGGTGTCTCTTAAAGTTGAGAGAATCATGATGAAACAAAGTTATCGAAAGGGAAAAGGACTGGGGATAAATCTTCAAGGCATGTCAGAACCTATCATACCTCTTCCGTGGCCATTCAGATTCAGTTTAGGATATCATCCAAGTACTAGGAAATCCAAGATACAGCCCTATCTTATGGTAGGAGTTGGAGTAAAGAGGAAAGCGTTTGTAGGGGAGGACGAACCCGTCGAGGTTAGGGGCAAACCCTGGTTTTGTGATCTTTAATGATGTGTTTGATTTTAAGAAGGGAAGCATGATCGAAGCCTCACTTTCTATGGAAATATGTAGTAGTACTGAGGGGGAGGAGATGGGTAAAGCAGTTGAATCCATCACCAAGGCTCTAGCGGTACTCATGAAGAAGAATTGGAAGGGGGATGACAAAGGAAATCCTATAAGTAAGGCTGTCAAGAATTTGGCAAAGGCAGTAGCTGAAGAAACTCAAACCAACCTGCGCGCCGCCACCTCAGCTAAACTCGATCAATAAGGCCCTTCGCCTATGGAGGATGACTCAAATGATGCAATTTTTAATATTGCCAACATTTTTTATGCAAACAATGCCGCTTATAAGGCATATCATGAGTAGTTATAGCATGAGTTTCCTTATTACGTCATGAATAGATTGATGCATTTTCCATTCACATTCCATGAGAGCATTGACTTCATACACTCATACTAAAGATGTTCTTAAGCTAATGATAAGATTTTATTGATAAAATTGACTTTGAGTATATCGCAATGACATAAAGATCCAATGGTTAAAACTTATCACAAAAAGAGAGATAAAAAGTGCTTAGCAAACATGATAGCAATACGCCTTGGTTCATCTTTCTTCATGACTCAGGGGGGGGAGGACACAAAGATACCCATCATCAAAGAAAGAAGACCCAGAGGAATCCAACAAAAACAAAAAAAATGGCCAATTTTATAGAGAGGCATATTTTTGCCCGATATGGGATTCTACATCAAGTGGTCTCCGACAACGGGGTTCAGTTCCAAGGGGCAACCAGTTAGTTACTTTAAAAGTTTAATGTTGAGCATCACAGATCTTCCCCATACAGGCCATAAGCTAACAGGGTAGTAGAAGCTGCTAACAAGTTGATTAAGAAAATCTTATCCAAGACAATAGCCACTTACAGGGATTGGGTTGATAAACTTCCATTTGCAATTTAGGGGTATAGAACCAGTGTGAGGACGCCTATTGGCGAGACACCTTTCTCTTTAGTAAATGGGATGGAAGTAGTATTACCTGTTGAAATAAAAGTAAGATCGTTACGTGTAGCACTCGAGGCTCAGTTAAACAAGTCAGACTGGGCAAAGGCTAGATATGAACAGTTGAACATGATAGATGAAAAGTTACTCAAAGCACTCGACCACTTGCAGATGTACCAACAACACATGGCTCTTGCTTACAATAATAGTGTTAGATACCTGAAACAACCTCTCAAGGTGGGTGATCTAGTTCTCAAGCAGTTATGCCAGGTCCACGCTGATGTTAGGGGCAAGTTCAGGCCTAATTGGGAAGGACCGTTCGTAGTTAATAAAGTCCTTGGCAAAGGAGGAATCAAGCTTATGGATATGGATGGAAATGAATTTGTGAATCCAATAAATCAAGACAGGCTCAAGCGCTATCATGTTTAGGTAAAAAAAATAAATCACAAAAAAAGCAGCACAAAAAATAAATAATAAAACACCCGATAAGTGGTCCTCTACTGCTTGGGCAAAAATTAGGGTGCAACCCGCTAATCGATATTATGCGAATCGGTCAGGAAAAAGTTAGGGAACTTAAAATAAAGCCCGCTAAGTTAAAAACCCAAAAAGGGCGGCTTAGGCAAAAGTTAGGGCATCAAGAGAAAACACATCAGTTGCTTTTTGGAAAATCTGCAAAAGACCAGTAGACAGTAGGGGTTAACCATTGGAAATTGTTACCATTGCCTATGTACTCAAATTAATCTCATCCATAAACATGTTATGAATTGCTAAGAATCATGGTCTTATGAATTCATGCATGTCTTTAGGTGAAATAATCATAGGTATGTGAACATCAATTTTTCAGTATCAGGTTATGCATCTTTGTTAAAATTCTTTGTACTATGCGCACCATTCAGTAAAAGACAAAAAATACCAATGGGTCACAAAATAAATTAGACCCATGCAAAAGTAAGAAAAGCCTATTGGATTACCAGCAAGATCAGGTGGCAGATCTTGAGCTCAGACTGCCGGCCCCAAACTCTAACATCCAATCCATAGTACAGCTGCGCCAGGACGGCCTGGCACCAGTTCTTGCCAGGCACAATAGTAAGATCCTCTATAGCAGTGAGCAAACCATAGTTGAGGTTGCTTGAGTAGACTGGGAAGAAGACAGTAGTGAGGAACGTCAGTAGGAAAGACCTACCATACGGATCCCTCCCATTATCCACAATAGGGCTTGGCTTCCCAATCTAGTAAGAATGGAGATCCCCGTACTTGAGCATGTTCGCCCCGCTCGGATGAAGCCCAAGTAATCCTGCTATATAGGCCTTGACCTCAGGTTCGGGAGTGCCACCTATCAGCAAACACATCAAAGTGGACGATCTCTCCACTCCACTCCAACCCCGTCGCAGTACAGATATTAGAAGGAGTAATAGTGACCTCCCTGATTGGCAGGTGGAAGGTATGAGTCATCTCCGACCACCTCTCAGTTAAAGTAGAAATAGCCCCTAGAGCCAGCATCTGTAGAATGGCCCTAATGATGTCGCTAAAGTCGATGGAGTCCCTCGGACCATTTCCTGTAGAAGCTCAGGGCTCCCACAGTCTTATACTAAAACTGTAAAGATAGAATTATAGTTCAACATGGTTAGAATACAGCAAACATATTAGAAATCAGAAAAGCATGGCAGAAATTAAGGAAGTGGATATTTTGTCCCTAGGATCAGGACTCATATGGGCAATCCCTACCCATACGGGTACAATATTGGCACTTGTATCAAGATTAGGACCCGTACGGGTACCTCCTCACCCATACGGGTCCCCTACAAACAGTAGCTCCACAAAAAGATTTCCCAAAAATCCAAAATCATCTGAGTTCAATCAAAGCTCATCCAAAGCTATCCTAAAAGCATCCTAGGCTAAATTTACATGCATTAGGCTCTATCTCAAGGTCTAAAATGCCCTAGATTATGCCAAATTTTTAAGAATTTCTAAAAGTTCAAAAATGGAAAACGGGAAATTAAGTGAAATTACCTGGGCTGTAGAAGTGTGAGTCTCAGGGGAAGGGATTAGAGGCACTTTAGAAGCTAGTGTGAGCCCCAGAAAGGAATCCCCTTCATGAAAAGCGTACCTGACAGAAACCGGGCATTTTTGGAACCCTAAATCACCCACTAGGGGCAAATCTTTGAGCCTAAAGGAGAAATGACCAGTTTGTGGGATCTTTTTATACATTTTGGTTGGATTTTAGATGAAAATCACTTAGAATTATAAAAAGGGAAGTTTTGTGTGAGGCGGGATGTGGGGGGTCTGATCAGTTTTTAAAACCCCCAATTGGGACCCGTACGGGTCCTGCCCACCTGTACGGGTGCTAGTCCCCCAAAATCCCACCAGTACGGGTTCTTTATTACCATTCAGGGGCAGATCTCTATCTTAGCAAGTACCAGCGACTCATCCAGTCTGAGTCCGGGGCCAACCCCACTCTCTCTCCACTTTATCTTAAATCAACTAACGAAAATAGTTCTTTTTGAAGGTTTACACAAATATAGGGAAACACTTTCCCCAGTAAGAGGGAATTTTTCAAAGGACTTTGCTCCATTCCCCAGTAGCAGAACCAATCAAGGGGCGTTATCTAAGTATCCTTGGGGCATTCCCCCGAGGGCACTTCCCAACAATGGGATCAGATCCAAGGGCATCCCCCCATTCCCCAACAGAGGGATCGGATCCAGAGGCATCCCCCCATTCCCCAGCAGTGGAATTAGTAGATCCAGGGGCATCCCCCCGTTCCCCAGTAGTGGAATTAGTAGATCCAAGGTCATCCCCCTATTCTCCAATAGAGGAATCAGATCCAAGGGCATCCCTCCCATTTCTCAGCAGTAAAATCAGATCCAGGGGCATCCCCCTATTCCCCAGCAGTGAAATCAATCAATCCAGGGGCATCCCCCTATTCCCCAGCAGTGAAATCAATCAATCCAGGGGCATCCCCCCTAAGTCCAGCTTTCCAAGGGGCGCTTCATTCTAGAGCAATCGGGACAAACCCGACATTTCTTGCACTTAGTTTACAGTTTATTCAGGGATCAACCCCCTATCCACACATCTTTATTCTTAATTGATGGGGCAAAAATATTTTTGTTTCCACAAAAGTCAATTAAGAATAAAGATGTGTCAGCTTAGACAATGACTAACTCGGTGTTTAATTGTTGTCTCTTTTTCAGGTTATTCAAATTCACCAGCAGGAGAAGTCATCCACCTTAGGAAAGGGATACATCAGTCAGGAAAGTCGATCCGCCTTAGGAAAGGGATATGAGGAGAAGTCATCCACCTTAGGAAATTAATACATCAGTCAGGAAAGTTGATCCACCTTAGGAAAGGGATACATTAGTCAGGAAAGTTGATCCGCCTTAGGAAAGGGATACGAAGAGAAGTCATCCGCCTTAGGAAAGGGATACATCAGTCACGAAAGTCGATCCGCCTTAGGAAAGGGATACGAGCAGAAGTCATCCGCCTTAGTAAAGGGATACATCGGTCAGGAAAGTCGATCCACCTTAGGAAAGGGATACGAGGAGAAGCATCCGCCTTAGGAAAAGGGATATACCAGCCAGGAGAGTCGTCCACCTTAGGAAAGGGATACATCATTCAAGAAAGTCAATCCGCCTTAAGAAAGGGATATGCGCTTCTTTCCCAGTGAAGTTGCTAGTTACAGGAGAGCTATTCGCCTCAAGCAAAGAACTCAAAGAGAAAGAGTTCACCCCAAGAAAAGGAACTTATTTAGATTACCATCACTAACTCAAGTATACTCCCCAAACCCTCACTTATATTATGAGATCATACAGATCCCTGTCTGCAATGATCCCATGAGGGACAGTCTGTGAGCATTGGATTTTAGCGATCCACCTCACGAAATAATGATAAGAGCTATATATTGCATTCTTTTACAAGTATTGTCCATTAGAGGTGTTCCTACTACTGTAGAGTAGAGTTTGGCCAATATTAGGAGACCTAGTCTGGCCTTAGAGACCTATACGGGTGTTGCCTGTCGACTGGCGGTACTCGTACGAGTATCAACTTCCATACGGCTGGAGGTGACCCATACGGGTCCCCAGTACCCGTACGGGTGGGCCCCACCTATACGGGTCTAATTATTGCATGTTTAGGCTCGCTTGGAAGGTAAGCCTTACCTATTTCGGAAATGGCAGGCTATAAATGCTGGTTAATGCATTCAGACCCCATTTTCCCTATAAATAGGGCCTTTCCCCTTCATTTCACAACAGACACATAACTCTTAAGCATAAAAACTATAGAGAAATTATAGTTCTAAAGGTATAGAAAAGGTATAGTGGGGGTATGGGAAGTATATAATAGGGAGAAAACCCATTCCTTGAGGTTTTTTCCACATTTTATTCATTCCTGACTTCATTCCGTGCACTTTGGCCAAGCTCTCTGAACAGTAAAAGGATCACCTCAAAGTGGATTCACGCTGTAAAGGTTAATGCTTCTGAGTTTCAAAGAAACTCACACCTCTTTTATTTTATTATTATTCTCTACTTCTGTCATTTCTATTTCTACGGTTATTTCAGGTCTGGTCCTAGCCCTTATAAGTATTGTTGGCACTATACATCCCTAGGAATATTATATCGGTGCACCAAACTCATAAGGAGGTAAATCCCGCTTGGTTATACTGTTATTTCTACTATTAGTATTATTACTTGTTATATTTGCCTTATTATTCTTTTAGATCCGACCTCGATTAATATGACCCTTGTTGGTACCTAACATGCCAATTTAGTGGTTATTTTGGTGCGCCATGCTCATATAAAGGGAAATCCAATTTCTTCCTCTTTTGTTTTTTTGCTATTTTTATCTGGCGGCTGATTCTATCTCAGCCTTCCCCGGCCCATACGAGTCCCTTATACCCGTACGGGTACCCCATTGGCCGTACGGGAATAGGCCCCAGAGGCAGAATCCCGGTTTCCTTTATTTTCCTGTTTTCTTTATAGAATGAACCTGAAATCACCATTTATCATGGGATCATTTTCACTAATAATCTGGTAAATCAACTAACATAAATAAATCAAGTTCTTTTCAGTAGAATGATTGTTTATGGTGTGCTATAAATTATGCTAACGTCTATGGATGCAGGGGAATTTATTTTATTTTATTTTATAACTTAGAACAAATCTATAGGTTCTCTTTGTAATTTCCCCCATTTTCCCCCCTGTTGTAATTTTTATCCCCCATTTATTACTTGTGCTTTATTGTAATATGTAAATGCATGTAATGAGTTTGAAAGAGACATAGAATCATAGATTTTCTGTGATAATTCCCTAAATGATAAAAACTAAAACGGTTTTACGCGATGAATGTAATTTTGAATCAACTAAATGAGAAATAAGTGACTCATCCGATACCCGAATCTCTGATCCAATAGGTATGAGTCTCCCACCTAGAGGGAACCGTACCAAAACTATTTCCCAAGTAGACAACTTGGGTGGCGACTCTATCAATTGTATCGAGATTTGGGTCTCGATTCTTTTATTCATTAAAATTGGCTTATTATGAAAACTTTAAGTAAAAAATGTTTTATCATGCCTAAGTCCAACCAAACCCCCAGTGGGCCCCGCCTCCCTCACAAAGGTGCCAAGGGAGACCCACACATCATCGACACCTTATACCTATCCAAGGATTATAAAGGAGAAGATGTTGATCAGAACCTCTATAGAGAAATGATTAGCTCTCTCCTATACTTGACAGCTAGTAGGCCTGACATACGTTATGCAGTCTGCTACTATGTAAGATATCAAGCCAATCCTAAGGAGTCTCATCTCAAAGTAGTAAAAAGGATCCTTAGATACCTACTAGAAACCACTAAAGTTGGGTTATGGTATCCTAGTAATGGATATTTCACACTCCAAGGTTTCACTGATGCAGATTATGGCAGAGATATTCTTGAGAGAAAGAGTATATCTGGAGGTTGCCAATTCCTTGGAGATTGCTTAGTGTCATGGTACAACAAGAAGCAAACTTCAGTTGCCTTATCCACTACAGAAGCAGAATATATGGCAGTTGGAAGTTGTGTGGCTCAACTCCTTTAGATCTAGCAACAACCTGAAGATTATGGAGTTCAATCTGGGTGTGGATGTCATGTGTGACAGCTAAAGTGCTATTGATGTGTCAAAGAATCCAATACTCCATAGCAGGATGAAGCATGTGAATATAAGGCATCATTTCATCAGGGATCATGTGATGAAGAAGGATGTCGCATTGGTGTACATCCCAACCAATGAGCAAACAGCAGATATCTTTACTAAGCCACTAAGTAAAGATCAATTTGGGAAGCTAAGGGAGTCAATTGGTATGTCAAATCCAATTTGAAGGGAATTCAAAAGATAGCCCTAGACTAGTTTTGAATCCTTGGCAAGACAAATCCGGAAGAGATGAAGCATAGAAGAAAAACCTATCCCGAAAGGAAGAGTGCCACGTCAGCAGACAAGAATAACAAATGGCAGTAAAAGCTTATAAAGGTAACATTCACTTTTTGAATTTCAAACATCCATTGGCTATTACTCCCACGGTAAATTCAACAGTTATCATTTAAAATAAATTGTTCCCCTTCTTTAGTTAAACTGAATTTACCTCTCTCTTAAAAATCTGATTGCCATGTCACAATCTAGCCAAATTACCGGCATCCGGATTAACAAGCTACCCTCACTTTGAAAATCCTATATAAACCCCTCAAAATAACCCTTCTTTATGCGAGCAACTAAGTACTATTACTCTACAAATTTAAAAACCTAGAATCCTAATTTCTTTATACTCTCTAAAATGGCAGCAATCATGATAGAAGCTAGTCCCGTGATGCTTCCAACCCAGAACATCTTTACAGAATTTGATCTGAAAGATGAAGACTTTAAAACCCTTAAACTCAAAAATAATGATTCAGTTGTACCCACTGACTATTTGGGTGACAAAATCCTATTCAAAATGGACCCCTACTCCAAATTGATCGAGGATCAACATTTGAAAGAATTCCTCCAGATCAACTGCCCAACTTATCCGGAGTTGGTAAACAAATTCTTTGATAACCTCCATGCCCACAAGAAGTTTGATGCACTATGAACTAAGGTTTAGAACAAGGAAATCACAATAACGCCAAATTTCTTTGAAGCATATCTCCACATGAAGAATAGTAGAGTTTAGATGCAAGTGGATGGTGATGTGTTGAAGGTGAAGTATCAGCCGGAGTTATGGCTTCCGGATAGGTATTTTAGAGATAAATTCTCCACCTACTGGCCACAGGGACCAAGAATTCTACAACATGTGCTTGCCAACTTAGTACTCATCTTGAAGGGATTTCTAACAATAGTGTCCTACTTTCAACACTGTGTACTCCAACACTAGGTAAAATTAAGAGAAGCCAACATGCCAATACTCATTATCCACTATCTCAAACACCATAGGAATTCCCATGGAGCTCTTATCACCTCGATCCTTCAAGCAAATGAGGTAGACTTCACCAGATTTCAGGGCATAAATTGCAAGGCAATTTTGTAGTAGAACTTTCTGAACTTGAGATTCAACGAGGAGTAGGATGAGGCCAAGGCCCTACAACAAAAGGAAGAGAAGAAGAATAAGCTAGAAAAGCAGCAAAAGCTCCAGTTCCAAAAAGGGCCCGGATTGTTAAAACAAAGGCAGTTAAGCAACTCCTCTTATTCCAGTTGAAGATGCTAAAGATAGTAAGACTCTAACCCAGTTGATGAGTCAAAGTCAAGAAAAGCCAAAGTCAAGGGAAGGCTGATCAAAATAGCTGATAAGTTGAGGAGACCAGTTTATGATCAGGAAGCAAGGGAGATAATTACAGTAGTTGCTGCTGCTAGTAGGAAAGGTTATCAAAAGGGGCAGAAAAGGAAAATAACAGATATACTAATAGAAAAGCATGGATCTGATGAGGAGGAAATGGAGGATGAGGTTCCAATTCTAAAGAACCAATTCACCCGCAAAGGATGCACTTTTGATGAAGCGGTTAAGGCTCAGAAGCATCAAAAGAAGATAGCTAAGAAGCCTACTGGAATAATCATTGATGAGGAAGCTGCCAAGAGGGTAGTACTAGAAGAGTTGGCTAAGGCCAAGGTCAGTAAAGGGAAGCAGGTGCCCGGATCAAATGAAAACATTCTTCCGGAAGATCCTCAGTATGAGGAAATGATGGCATCCATTGCAGATAATTACCGGATAAATAACCTGACCATAGAAATACATAGAGGATCTTCTACTACACCAATTCTAGTAGACCAAACCACCTGGCTGAACTATCCAAAATTTCAGAATCCGATTCATTCAATTTCCAAGCCATCACATAACCTCTTCCGGAAAACTTGCTAAATCCGGAAGCTGAAATCCAAGCTGAACTAAGTCCTGTAAAGGAAATTGTAGAGGGTATTGAGGACATTTCCAACATGCCTGGGGGAGGTATTAAAAGTCCTGAAAAGGCACTTGTAGGGGTGACAGAGGACATTTCCTATCATCCGGGGGTTGAGATGGAAGGAAATGAAGTAAGAATAGAAGATGCAACCATCCTGTCCCAAGCGCCAATCAATAAGGTAACTCCTTCCATAGCTATATTAAATATTAATGTTGACCCTGCTGTTGGTGATGACATAACAGATAACATCATGGACAACTTAGACACTGAAAATCAAAATGTGTCTAAGGAACAAGTGCCTAACCCGGATAATAATATTTCAGAGGAGGGACTTAGTCTGCGTTCCCCCGAGCACACTTCTAAAGTGGACTCAAGGGGCGAGGCCAGTCTAGGGGAACAGTCAGATGAAAGAAAAGAAGAAGAAGATCACTCAAGCTCGGAAGAGAGTGATAAGGAAGAAGATAATGAGCCCTCCGGAAGCAGTTCTAGTTCTGGAGATGACTCTTCAAGCTCATCCAAAAACAAACCTCTTTAAGCTGCTAGCCCTATAAAAATTCCTGCCAACAATACCAAATAAGCCAAAGTCACAGCCGTGCTTAAACTCTTATAAGAAGCTACTCTTGAATAGAAGGAGGAAGGGTATGTAAAGTAGAGTCTCCTAAACATCTACAGACACTTACAAACTATTGAAAAATTACTTTTGGATGAATTCCAGACTCTGGACTTGAAGCAGGAGTTGGGAGAAATAAAGCACTCAATGAAAAAGATAGAAGAAAAAGTTCTAGATTTTCCCTCTCCTGGTGCTATTGTTGAAGCCTCCTTGTCTCAAATAAATCCAATAATCTCTGAACTTAAGGATGGTATTATAACAGCTAACTGGACTACTGATCAAGCCAACACATTAGCATCAAACAACTGTGGAACAGTGCTTGACAAGATTACTTCCTCCTCCTCTAAGCTATCTGATGAAATAAAGGTATACCTGGATTCCAAGTTTGAAAACTTGTCAAAATTCATGGCAGAAAGGGATCTTAAGCCAGCAATCACTGAATTAGACATAGACCAGCAAGTAGTCCAGGAAATGCTTGAACACTTCCTTGATGAATCTCTCCCCAAGATTCAAGAAAAGATGCTGGATGAGATAGGTGAAGAGATGGGAAGCCGCTTGGCCAGATTAGACAAAATAATAAATGACTGGAAAGCCTCCATCATAAAGGAAGTCAAGCTCCAAATGGAATCCATTCATAACATCTGGAGAGGAATTAGTGAAGAAATAACTCTCCTTCAAACTAGAATTAATAGCCTCTCCTTATCCGTATCTTCCTCTGCATCGTCTATTCCAGAAAGCCAACTCCTTCCGGTCTTCCACAATCTTGTTCAAGCCATTAAGGATTCTGGATTCTTTGGTCAAAAGGGAGTGACAACTCTGCTCAAGGTCATCTTCCCCTATTTTGATAAGAAGGATCAAGAGTTTGTCTTGCGCATACATCCATCTATCAAACAATCATATGATCAATTGAAGAAGACCATCTGGCCCTACTATCTTACTCCTCCAATAGTTGACCGTATAATTACTGAATGGACCAAGGTAATACTGACTACACCATTTACTCCAAAGCGTGGCAAGGAGCCTGGGATAACAGAATCTATACGGTAATCGATCCCTAAGATGAAAAAAAATGGGGGAGAAAAGTCAGGAAAGTCAACAAGGAGCTGGATTAGGGAAAGGCAAGGAAAAGGAAGGAGGACCATCCGGTGGGAATTAGACTAGCTATAATTTTGTAAAATCTTGTAATAGCTAGATTCACTATTATATGTTTCTGTTTTTTGTAATCCGGAACTTCATTGATGTTAACTATTGTTAACAGCAGAAGTATATATAGTGAAACATTCTAATTCTCAAAAAATTGCTTCTAAAGTACAATCTACAATTGTACTAAAATAGACTTAGAAGCTAGAACTGAAAAATGTTGGGGAAGTTAGGATGCCAGAATTATGGAGGATTAATTGTAAATGACTAAGCATCAAGAATCATACTTAGATCATATACCCCTTTCATTATGCTTAGTTGACTTAGTTTTTGTTTCCATCAAATGGGGGAGATAGTTGGGAAACAATGATCCAGATCATAAAATTGAACTAAAAAATCCGGATCAAGTTTGAAAGAAATAAAAACTTAAAATCCTAAATCCAAATGGAAACATCCGGACAAGATCCAACCACAAGGTCATCCATTGAAGAAATCAAGTACCTAAGCATATACTGGAACTATCAGGATAAATTTTGGAAACAAAACAAACTTTAATCCTTCAAAAATCAGCATTTGGAAGAACTAATTGCATTATCTCCGGAAGAAGACAGATCCGGAGATTCTAAGTCTAATAGCATCCGGAAGACTCAGATATCAAGACAAAGGGAAAAGTTTCAAAGACAGTTTTTCCCTCCACCTTTTGGTCTACAAAGTCAAAGATCCTTTCCCCATATGCGAGACAAAAGAGACAGCTTGCATTTTTCAGAAAAAGAACAAAAGTACTGACACCGAATAGAAAAAGCTAACAATCTTTTTCACCTAAACCAATGAGGAGGCTCGTGGAGCTTACACCAAAAAGTTACTGTTGTAAAAGTTGGTGTAACACAAAAATACAAGGAAACAGATCACTGACATCTTTTCAGCCTCAATCTCAAGAAAGCAAATGGGTCAAATTAATGTCGAACGGATTGATCAATGGCTCCGGAAGTGCCACATTCAACCTGATCAAGGGTGAAGATTTAATACAAGTTCAACAACCCTCAATGGCTACATTTATGATAGAAGCCTATAAAAGGGAAGCTTCACACATTGAGAAGGTTGGCTGGTTGATTTAAAAAAACAAGTAACAAAGCACAAGCATTCAATCAGTGTATAATCACTCCAAGAACCAAAACAAAAATCAAATATGTTTGTAAGGATTCCCAAGTAAGTTATAAACTTGAGGAACTCCAAAAACCAAAACCTTTGTGAAATTAAAGTGTTGTAGTCGGGACTCAGCTAGTAGTTGGAGCTTCTAGTGGTATATCCCTGAAGAACTCAGCTTGGAATCAGGGAAGATTAAGTGGTATATTCTTCTAAAGTAAAAGGACTCAGTTTGGAGTGGACTCTTTAAGTGGTATATCCTAATTTTGGACGGAGTCACCATCCGGAGACAAGTGCAAAGGACTCAGCTAGGAGTTGGTGCTTCTACTGGTATATCTTTCTTCCAGAAGAAGAAAAAATCTTTAGAGACAAGTTGTAAGGCTTAATTCCTACCAATTGAAAAGGAATTCACTAGTGAAAAGCTCAGAGTAAGGAAGCTTTAGGGACTAGAGTAGGAGGGTTCGAACCAGGATAAAACTCTTATGTTTGAATTTCTTCAACTCTGCACTTAATTTACTGCATTTATTTTATTTGCATCATCCGAATCATAAATATCTGGAACATTCATACACGCTACACAAAGACTTTCTAAAGTCTGTTAATTCCATGAAAAGAGGTCATTCACCCCGCCCTCTGACCTTAAATTTAACACACAAGGACCAACAGGCTGAGTATCTACGTTAGCCTCTGACTAAGTAATATTCACTCAGCGCTTGATATTTAGATTTTGTTTCAGCTGTGTGCTTTACATTGATATATTTCATTGAGTTGCTTTAAGTCTATTAAAGCTGCTGACAAGGGATCTTGGCTTTTAGTGTTGCTTTTTGTAGGACATTAATGAGACAAAGACAAAAAGAATTAATGCCTTGACAAGACTCAGATTAATAAAGGAAAAGACAAAGTCTTTCATATTCAAGCTACAAAAATTCATTTGCCAATTTGGCCAATTTTATAGATCAATAATATAGTATCGCACACTCTGCAACATGTCAGAATACTAGAGGGAATGGGAAGAAGACACGTGGCACATTAGCGTGAGTTCTCTCTAACGAAAGACTGGCATCAAATGATAATGGATTCAAATTGAAGCTCGAATCTCAATCTAACAGATTGATTTTCTATCTCACAACAGTGCAATTCTATCTCTTAACAGATTGATTTGAAGAAGCAATGGCGTCGATAGATGAGTTGTCAACCTCAGAAGATGCCAAAGTAAGTTCAACGGCTATTTTCCCAATCCAACTATAAAAGGAGCAAGAAGGCAAGCGATAAAACTTGGTGATTACACCTGAATTTCTCAGAAGCTAAATCTCTATTGAAATACAAGCTTCAAAGAAGTTCAAGCAAGAAAGCATAACTCAGCGAGAATCTGCTTTAGAACAAGAGAGAATAGAATAGATCATTCATTTGTAATATCTGATTGTTGTAACTGGATCAACTATTTATAAGTTGAGTCTAACTCTTGTTTAAACTCTTAGAGAGTTGCTAATAGAAGAGGGTATTCTACTAAGCGGGTGAGTGATTACAGTTTGGAGGGTACTTACTGTAATTGGGGAATTTGTGAAAGTCTTCTCCACCTAGGGTAAAGGAGTTGAGATTAGTGAACTAAAACCGAGACACTCTCTCGGGACTGGATGTAAGCATAGGTTGCCGAATCAGTATAAAAATCTCTATGTCCTTTACCTTATTGCATTTTCCAAAATTTCACTCAGCCAGCTGACCTCACTCAGCGGATCCACAAATTATCGCGAAAAAGTTTCATAAGCTCTTGAGTAAGTCATTCACCCCCCCTCTAACTCAGTGAGTGTACACATAGGGACCAAAATAGTATTTATCTAGTAGATCACTATTAGATATCTAGTTATTCGTCTAGTATGTCTTAATTTGTAAATATTTTAGTGACACATGTATATTTTTTACAATTTCCCTTTTGTATTTATTAAGGCCATGTTTGGAATTGTTGCAAGACCCGTCATCAGAAAGAGTTTCACTTACAAAATTCTAATAGAATAATATATTTTGATATTGAACAAAAGATTTTAACTCATAATCCTTATTAATTAGGAATCATTTGTTGTTGATTTTTAGAACTTTACAGGATAACTACTCGAAAAGGCTTAACTAAAACTATTCTGGGAAAGCAATTCCAAACTAACCCTAAATATAGCCTTTCCCGGGCATTCTTGCACTGAGGGTGAGGATGAGGGTGTTAATAACTTTCACCTTATTACTATGACTTAAAATCAGTTCAGTAATGTATAATTATAATTTATGGTGAAATAAGTCAATTCAACTAATTACAACCTTGAAAAGTTCAAAAGAATGTGACCTTAGTCGTTGTTTTAAACTTCTACTAGTTGGAACTTAATTTATGGGGAAAACACATGCGCACTTTTGGGGACAAAAGTCAATTGATCAAATTCAGAATTATAACAATTCTAATTAAACATAAATATAGTGATTTCCCTCTTTTTCATTGGAAATTTTACATGATATCATGTATTTAATACCCTTCTTATTAGATGTTTAATATATTAAAGTGGCCACATCTCAAGGATCCAACATAAAGGAATTAAATACTCAGTCATATAAAAAACCCTTTTTCCTTGCATATTTTATATTATCTCTCACTTATTTATCAAACCGTTTATCTTTTTTAGACTATTGATTTAAAATATTTTGCTCATCTTATTTTTTATCATCTTGATGTAAATTCATTTGTAGAAATAGTGTACAGGATTTATTCCTCGATCGCATATGTAATTAATCCTCGTAGAATAGCTTTTATTTCTGTTTTATTTTTGGATGATTGTAATTTATTTATCCACCGCTTTTGAATGTTTGTTAAAACGTGTGAACACAATATATATGAATCAAAAATGCTAACTAGGATGAATTAAAACCGCATAAGAAAGACTAATACTTTTATCAAGATAAATGATTTAATTTGGCTAATGAAGTGTAGGTAACATCATCTGAGCACGGAATCTCTACTTAAGGTATCGTCTACCCCCCCAATGGGAAAATCGTACCTAAATTTCCCGGTTGAGCTGAACCGTGTGGCGACTCTGTCTTAAATTCGAGATTTTGGTCTCATATCTTTTGAGCATTGAAATGAAAACCCCATTTTCTATCATCACTCACACATATCACTTTTTGAGGTAGGTCCTACGGCCCGCTTCGCAGCCGTTCGAGACGTCATCTGCTTACACCTGAGATACTAATTACCTTATTTAGGTGTTATTATATTTTGGATCATACTTATGCATCCTATAGACTGGGTGATACGAATGATTACATGTATAGTTAATATATGTATGTTGGTAAGTTGAGTAGTCAAGATGGAAATATATCACTCCACTATAGTAATATAAGGGAGTTGTACCTTGGCCACTTGTTAAAAGTGACACACTCATATACCTCTTATCAGAGTATGAGTTGATAGGATGGGATCCTAGTCAACACATCAAAATGGTTGAGTTGTGTACTTTTGGCAGCAAGACTAAGCCATCGGGGTAGCCTCTAAGGCTAGTGGTGGACTAACACTTAAGCCGAGTCCAAGAAACCAGATGGCACTTAACCACTAAGAGAAGGAATGAATTGTATTGATACTATTGCAGAGCCGGAATTAAGTCACAGGCATGTGACATTCCGAATATCGGGAGGTCATATGTCATTTATTAGAGAGCCACTATGACTTATCAAAGTCATCGAAGTCCACTATAGTCTAGTACTCTGAGCCAGTCAATTCCTGGAGAGGAAGTTGAGCTAGGTCAAACTTTGGCGGCTCGATATTATGGGATTCTATAAGGTCAGACACTTTGAGTTACGACCAAGCCATGAAAGAACTGTTAGACTAAGTCTAATCTAGAAGAGTATTAAATGGTTGGACCATTCTATTGGTTAGACCAATTTTACTGGTTAGGCTAGTGAACCAAAAAATAATGATAGGTTAAATAAAAAGGGTAAATAGGAGTTCAGGTGAAATAGCAGGGTTCGGGGAACCCTGCGCAAGTAGGCCTGCACATGTACTATTAGATATGAATTGTTTTGTTCCTGAGAGCTTTTTGATAAACAAACTAATATGAGTTATGATTTGTTTGCTTTTGAGATTTGCACTATGTAATTTGCTTGAGTGCGCTTTTTGTGAAATTGCTCGACAATCGACTTATTGTGGATAGAGACTTATTTATGCTCTCATACTTGAAGATGACCGTTGATGCGCGCCATTGTGAGAGAGTCTTCTTTTGACCGTTGCTGTTAGATAGGTACATTTCTCAGAATGACTATATTCTAAGACGTCCTTTTATCGTTGTCTTTAAACAGCTTCTTCCTTAATGACCATTGGATTGATTGGTAGACTGGAGTCTTTCTTACCGCTAGATGTGTCCAAAACCGATCTGCTCTATCCTCTATAGTTTGACTTTTAGTAGTTACACCATTTTAGTACTTTTACCTTTTTGTGCATTAGGAGTCAGGTGGCTAAAAGTAACTTTTGCTCCTTACTTGTCAACTCACTTGATTGGTGATGTCTTATCTCTTTTAGTGAAAATCAGAGATCCAACTTTATAGGATTGCAGAGATTAAGACAACCATTCTTGAAAAAGTGAAGTCATGTGAGTTGCCTAGAGATCTTCAATTTCTTAGATATATTTGATGCTTTTGAGAAACTTGACGTTGGAGCATTAGTTTGTCTTGGGGGAGATGTCCTTCTGGGCCTGGCTATTTTGTAATTGTGTGAAATAGCCTCTGAGACAAGATGTTGGATTGTGATACTCCTTTGCACGATAGAATCTGAGAAGAAAACTGCTTCTCTTTTGGGCGAGTCTTGTGCTCAGTCATCTGAGGTTCTCTTATTTCGACTGCTTTTCTTTGATCATTTAAATAGCCCTTGGTATCATGCTTCAAGAGTCAAGATATTTGGTGATCTTTAAACTCTAAAGTTTCCTTCGTGTTTCTTGCTTGTGAGTGTTGAGTTCTTTTGCATTCTGAGGTTTACTGATCTTTTGAGCTTAAGGCTTCTTGCATACTTACAATCTTTGAACTCTGTCTTCTGAATTTGTCCTTCCGACACATGAATCTTCTTTATCTTCTAAGTGATGGCTTGTTAATTCTTTCTTCTAAGATTCTGGGTCATTCACTGTTTTAAAAATCCCCGCCTAGGCGTTATTTTTGGGTTTGCCGCCCGACTTTTCATTCCTAGGACGCTATCAGGTGCTCGCCCGATTTATTGCCGCCTAGGCACCGCCTAAGCGGCACCTAATTTAGATTTTTTATGATACCATTATTTATAATAATCATAATTTACCAACAAAAAGTATTTTAGTTGGTAAAACTAAAGTACATTAAAGTGTTATCATCTCAAACCGAGAAACAATATGCTCTATGCCACTAATAAGAAGCTCCATTCCATTCAATTAACAATTAATAATTTTTAAAACATGTTCTAAATTATGTTTTTTGATATTTTGTATTATTGTGATTTACTTTCTAGTTGAATTTATATTTTTATATATACAATAAATAATTAAAAATAAAAAATACAAATCCGCCTCGATCTCGCCTAGATATTACCTAGGCCCCGCCTAAGTGTTTTGGAGCTCCGATCGCCCGATTAGCGCATAGCGCTTTTTAAAACATTAGTTTATTATGAGATGTGAGAGGATCTTAGAGATGACTTTCAACATTAGTTGATCTGATGAATGACTCCTCTCATTAGAGATCTTCTGAGCTTCTTTATCTTCTAGCTTTATGTACCTTCTGATAGTATTTGCACCGTCTTTATCTTTTGTTATTTTCAAGACTCTTACTTAAGTGTCTAGCCTCTGAGAGACTTCTTCTCTGAGCTAGATCCAACATAAAGAAAATAAATTTGGTGCAAGAAATTTGCAGAAAATGTCTTTGGAAGGACCCATAAATGTGAAAATACGTTCGGGCCCGGTTTCGTAAAAATCGAGAACTATCAAAGAACTATGGAATATCCTAAATATAAAGAAAATAAATTTGGTGTAAGAAATTTTCAGAAAAATGTTGAAAGAGCCCGAAAATGTGAAAACACGTTTCGGGCTTGGTTTTCGTAAAAAATTGAAAACTCCCGAACAAATTATGTAATATCTTAAAAATAAAGAAAATAAATTTGGTGCAATAAATTTTCAGAAAATATTTTTGGAATGGCCGGAAAATGTGAAAATATGTACCGGGGCTCAGTTTCATAAAAAATCAAAAACTTATATCCGAAAAATAAAGAAATTAAATTTGGTGCACAAAATTTTCAGAAACTTTTCTAGAAGGGCCCGAAACTGTGAAATTATGTTTTGGGGCCCGATTTCATCAAAAGTCAAAAACTCCTAAAAAATTATGCAATATCCGAAAAATAAAGAAAATAAATTTAATGCAAGAAATTTTTAGAAAATCTTTCTAAAAGGGTCTGGAAATGTGAAAATACGTTTCGCGGCCCAGATCGTAAAAAATCAAAAACCCCCCAAAAAATTATGGAATATCTGAAAAATAAAGAAAATAAATTTGGTGCAAGAAAGTGTCAGAAAATGTTTCTGAAAGGGTCCGAAAATGTAAAAATACATTTCAAGGCCCGATTTCATAAAAAATCAAAAACTCACAAAAAAAATTATGAAATATCCGAAAAATAAAGAATAAATTTAGTGTAAGAAACTTTCAAAAAATGTTTTTGGAAGGTACTGAAAATGTGAAAATATGTTTTAATTGCCTAGTTTTGTAAAAATCGAAAACTCCCAAAAAAATTATAAAATATCCAAAAAAACACATATGAAAGATAATATGGTAAAATAATATCCAAAATCTTAGCTCAAATGAATTACATCAAATCATGCAACTTTCCGCAAGATTTCTATTCCTTACATTCACAAGAATTCAAATCTTGAATGATTTGAATTCTATCGGTATTTTTTTAGTTCCAAACAAGAGAATTTGAGCTTTCCAAATACACCCTAAAAAAATGCATGTAAACTATAACAAAACTATATAACTATTAAAAACTGTAGAATATGCACGTAACTATAACATAATTATAGAACTATCAAAGAACTGTACAATCTGCATGTTAACTACAACAGAAGTACAAAATAATAGAACTATAGAATTGCATGTAAACTATAACAGAACTTGAATTTATTATACACTACATTATGGCCATTTCAAGCAGTGCTACATATTCCAGCACACACAAGTTCACAAACCAACCTGAAGCTAGATGCAACCTTTAAGTAGGTTTTGTACGGAAAACATTAAGACAAATAAGCATACACAAGTAATACGATGGGCATGGAAACTAAGTTGAGAATTCCCTAGATGCCCATCTCTCCTCGTACCTCCCGAATGAGTAGGCTGCAGTAGGCGCTTCATTCAAGTGAAGAGGGTCAGGCTCAATCCCATAATCTGTCAATGGTCTATGTTCAAGAATGTCATCATGTTTCTCAACAAATTCCGGAATCTCAACCTCCCCCTTTTTAATGGCTTCCCACAAGTATTGGAGCCGGCTCACGTACTTGATTTTCCAATATAATCTGCACCGTTGGATAAACATACTTGTCATCCAAAACAGCACTAAAAACCAAATGGAAAAGCATAATTTCCATATTGCTTACTCAATAGATGTATTTGTATATCCACTAATCAGACAAATGAGTCGGGTGAATTGCAAATGTGACGAATGAGAAAAGTCATAACTTGTAGGGCATATTAGGTTATTTTTTTGTTTTGAGTGCTGGCGCCTCAAGCAGGGTGCGGGGCCATATTGCGAACGTGGGGACACTTCTTTTTCAGGGTTTTAACTTTAATGTGTTGTTCATGTGTTTTTAGGAGTTTCGATAATAATTCAAGGCTAGATATTCCTAATTCAGTTCCTATTATGGCTAGGTTAATTCAAGGCTAGATATTTCTAATGCAAAATGTAAATTATACATTAATATGTACATCTAAAAATTCTCTTAGTTCTTTTTCTAAAATGTTATCGCATATAACTTCACTCTTCAAGCAAATATATTTACAAATTTTTGCGCCTAGCGTACGTCAGGCGCGCGCCTTGCCTTGAGCTTCGCCTCGGACGGGCCTGGCCCCCCTCGCCTAGCACCTTGACAACTATGAGTGTAAGCCCATCTGAGCCATCTCTCAGTACTTCGATGCATAGAATAGGAATTAAAATCGAGAGTTGAGACTTAGCTTAAAGGACTATAGGCTATTTATGCTCAATTGAACCTTAACAATACCGGTCTATAATGCAATAGCAATGCTCAGAAGTTGCTGAATTTAAATGAGGCCATTTCTACCAAAGGGTAGCTTGTTAAAAAGACTACGACGCACACTTATTAAAAACAACTCAAATTAGTTTTGATGTTTAGATTACAGTACTTAGAGGGTATTCACTCGAATTGTTATCAAACTACCCTGAATTTTCGTGCTTGAGGGTCATCTATCCATATCCAACTCGACTAATTTGTAAATAAATATAGAGTGCAGTAATAAACTAAGAATTAAGTTTTCTCAGAATTAGAACTCATTATCAGGTTCTCACTTACCCTCCACTCAATAAGAATCGACCAAGGGTTGCAAAGATAAGCCTCGAGCGGAGCCCTGGGTGAACAAAGTATAGAAGTTGAAGCCTGTCCTTGTGTTCAGAAGGAAGTTCTTCATATATCCACCTCAAGATAGTAACACCAGGGGAATTTTCCTCCTTTTGCACTGTACTGTGCATGTAAACAATGCAGAACGGTCCTTCAAGCAACTCGCTGCATATTTTGTAGAAAATGTACTTTTTCAGTCGCTCGGCAGTAATAATTTGTGCTGCATATGATGAATAAGAAATACATCAGATAAATATATAACCATACTACAATCATAACAAAAAGGCCAAATGCATACTTAGCCCCTCAAACTTGACACTTTTCACTACATGACGCCCCCAACTTCAAAAAGTTCCTACCGGCCTCCTAAACTAGGCAAAAGTGCACTATAGCACTAAGGCCCTGTTCTCTTGGACTGCAATTCAATTCAATTCAGTTCATTCCATTGCAGTTCAACTATGCGTAGTTACAAACTTACACTAAAATAAGTTCAGTGCAGCTCAGTTCAGTTCAGCTTTCAAAAGTTGAAAAGAACAGGCCTATGAGGTCAAGAGTGCTATTTTGCAAATCGAAATTAGTATCAAGGTTTTTTTAGAAGAAGAAGAATTCATCACAAATAAAGAAGAAATCAAATCAATAAGCATCACTTCCTGCAACAATGACATAACCTTTAATACGGCAACAGAAACAGAGCGGTCAAAGCACAAGAAAAACATAACAAGGATAATTTAATAAAGTAAAAGAAGAAAAGAGAATGCATCTTCCCAAATCTTCTGATTATAGAAGTTTAGACCCTCATAAAAAGAGACACAAAGATGGTTCTTTCCTTCAAGCTCTCCACTCAATCAACCTCTCTCTAACTAGAATATCAATATATAATTAACAAACGAGTATTCTACAATAAAAAAGAGCAAGGGTAAGAGGAAGTTAGGGTGAACTCTATAGAAAGAAAGAGCAGAAATGAAGCATTTATAAAAGAGTTCTAAAAAATCATGCTAATTGTTGCAAGTCTCTGCCTCAATGTAGTAGACAAAGAACACACAGATCGAACTTGTTTTGAATGCATTGTCTAGCAACAGAAAGTTGATACAAGAATTTTGAAAAAATATGAGCAAAAAAACTAGTCATCACTGTGTATTTCAACACAACACAAAAATTGCTCCGTGCATCAGTATGTCATGTGTCACGGCCCAACAGTTAGACATGCGGAGTTTCTCGCGGAACCTCGCAAAGTCTCGCAAACCGGCTTGCAAAGGAGGTTTTACTCGGTAATATTCTAGTATTTTGTAGTATTGTATAGAACAATCTATACTTAGCTAGATGTTTCTAGAATTCTCTTTACTTATGTAGAAAAGTCAAGTAAGATTTGTATTATTGTAGAAAAATCTAGAAGGCGAATATTAGCCATTAGATCATGGAACATTCTAGATGAATCAATCTCAACCATCGATTGAGGAGGTGGAAATGACTAAATATGTAAGCATCCCTCATTTGTAAATCACACTTGAAAAGTAGTAAAACAAAGCTCACTTGTGAGTTCCAAAAGCTCTCCTTTCTCGCATTACTTAGCTTCCGCATTCCTATCGCAAGGGGTGTTGAGTTTTCGCAAAGGCTTTGCTAGCATAATCGTTAGTTGTTTTGTGCTAGTGCCGCACGGTGTTTAAGTCTGAAAATCTTAGCCCGTGATAGTTGGTATCAGAGCCATGTCGAATCCACAAGAGACCATGAGCAATGTGGAGAGTGGAGAGCACGAGCCTCGTGCGATGGAGAGGCAACAAAGGAAAGGCGGCCGTAAGGAGAAATCTGTCGCAAGGGATCCCGTGGCTAATCAAGAGATGCGTATCACTCGCTTGGAGCTTGCCATGGGGGAACATAACGATCGTTGGGAGGAGCACTCTCCAATGGTGGAGGGCATCTTTGCCGAATGCATCGAGCAATTCAGGGAGGAGTTGCGAGAGATGGTGCAGCAGGTCAAGGACGAGATGCTAGATAGTCTCAACGACGTGTCGGAGCGTTGCGTGAAGGCTTGCGAGGAGAATGCCGCAAGGATCACCGCAGTCCAAGGCGATGTCCTCAGACTTAGGGAGGAGTTTGAGGCTAATCGGGCATATGGAGTTAGGGGCAACGAGGTGGAGCAACTTAGAGCAAGGGTGAATGCTCTGCATGCTCAAGGGACGACCGGGGTCGTGAGTGTGACTCCAAGGGTCGATGTGCCTAAGCCCGATATGTACAACGGCGGCCGAAAATTGAAGCACGTAGAGGATTTTCTCTACTCGATGGAGCGGTACTTTGGTGCCCTTGGCATCGTGGATGACACGGTGAGGACATTCCAAGCTTCTCTTTATTTAAAAGATAGTGCCTTGTCGTGGTGGAAACGTATGTCCCAACCAATTGGCGACGATGAGGCGACTGTCACCATATGGGAACAATTCAAAGACGAGTTAAGGAAGCAGTTCCTACCCGCCGATGCGGAAAATGAAGCCCGCGCCAAATTACGCCATCTTCACCATAGAGATGGCCACATTCGGGAGTATGTCAAGGAGTTCTCCGACTTGATGCTAGAGATCCCCGATCTTTCTCCAAAGGAGGCACTCTTTTGCTTCATGGACGGGCTAAACCGATGGGCCAAACTTGAGTTGCAACGCCGGGATGTTCAGGACATCAAACAAGCCCTCTGCATCGCTGATTCCCTCGTGGAGTATCAAAAGAAGGAAAGCACCAAGGACAAGGGGAAGAAGCCGTTCCACAGTAAAGGTGGGGGAGACAAATGGAGGTCTCACCATAAGCCATCCGATAGCAAGGCGACATCAAGCGACAGGCCTAAGGGAGACAAGCCAACATGGACGCCGAAGTGCTTTTTATGCGAAGGAACACACCTTGCCCGAGATTGTCCCTCGAGAAAGAAACTGGCAACCTTTGTCCAAGACCTTGAGCAGAAGTACGAGGAGAGACGAGTCGCATGCTTAAGGCAATTGGACACAGTGAAGGCAAAGACGAACAAGGGTGAGCAAGGTCGCTTGTATGTCGAAGCCACATTTGAGAAAGGGGCTCGATTGGGGGGGGGGGGGGGGGGGGGGGGGGGGGGGCTACTTGAAACCGGGGCTGATTCAAGCTATTTAAGCGTGGAGGTAACACGTTCTCTCGGCATCAAATGGGAGCCGTCTAAGACTCGCTTCAAGGGAGTGAATAGCGAGTGGATTGGGTTAGTCGGGGTTGCCAAAGACGTGCCGCTTACAATAGGAGCCTGGTCAGGTAAAGCCAACTTTGCCATTGCCCCGATAGATGATTATGATCTCGTTCTTGGTATAGAATTCATGGACCAAGTGAATCCGATAATCATACCAAGCAACAATACCATGGTGATTATGCAAGGAGAGAACCCTTGCGTGGTGCAGTGCAAGAGGGAAGGTGCGCTTAGCCCTAACCAGTTGAAGAAGGGGCTCAAGCGAGGGGAGCACACCTTTGCCGCAATTGTGGTGGAAGAGGAACCACCATCGGAGGAGTTTAACGAAGGCCAGCCAATCCCGAAGGAAATTGAGCCAGTGCTTGCCGAATTCAAAGACATTATGCCCAATGATCTGCCAATGGGTCTCCCGCCTAGGAGAGAGATTGATCATGCCATCGAGCTAGTCGAGGGGGCCAAGCCGATAGCCAAAGCACCATACCGTATGTGTCCAAGTGAGCTCGAGGAGCTTAAGAAGCAGTTGGGGGAATTGCTCGAAGCAGGCCATATTCGACCTTCGAAGAGTCCATGGGGTGCACCAGTCCTTTTCCAGCGAAAGAAGGATGGATCTCTTCGATTGTGTGTTGATTACCGAGCACTCAACAAGGTGACGGTTAAGAATAAGTATCCCGTGCCACTCATTGCCGATCTCTTCGACCGTCTGCAGCAAGCGAAGTATTTTTCAAAGTTGGACTTGTGCAAGGGGTACTACCAAGTGAGGATAGCCCAAGGGGACAAGCCAAAGACCACGCGCATTACAAGATATGGTTCATACGAGTTATTAGTCATGCCATTCGGTTTGACGAATGCTCCCGCAACATTTTGCACTTTGATGCAACGGGTCCTGGCGGATTTCATGGATAAGTTCGTGGTCGTATACTTGGATGACATAGTCGTCCATAGCAACACCATGGACGAGCATAAGGAGCATTTGCGGGTTGTCCTCCGAGTTCTACGGGAAAACCAGCTTTATGTCAAGAAGAAGAAGTGCTCGTTCGGATTAAGCGAAGTAGCTTTCTTGGGACACATCATCGGTGGTGGGAAAATTCGGATGGACCCATCAAAGATCAAGGCCATAGTTGAGTGGGAGCCGCCCACAAAGCCGACGGAGCTGCGATCTTTCTTGGGCCTTGTCAATTATTATCGGCGGTTCATCGAGGGGCATTCGACCATTGCCTCGCCACTTACTGATCTATTGAAAAAGAGCCAAGCATGGTGTTGGGGAGCCAAGCAGCAAACCGCATTCGAGGCGTTGAAAGATGTGGTGACAAGGCAACCAGTTCTCACACTTCCCGACTTTGACAAGCCATTCGAAGTATGCAGATGCTTCGGACTTTGCTATAGGAGGAGTGCTTATGCAAGATGGCCACCCCATTGCCTACGAAAGCCGAAAGCTTAAAGATACCGAGCGGCGATGGCCGACGCACGAGAAGGAAATGTTAGCGGTTGTTCACTGCCTCCGAGTATTGGAGCATTACTTGAAGGCAGCCACGCCATTCAAGATCAAGACCGACAACAAGGCAGTGAGTTACCATCAAAGCCAGCCAAAGTGGTCAAGCAAGCAAGCACGATGGTTAGACTACTTGGCGGAATTCAAGTACGAGCTGGAGTGTAGCCCGGGAAAGACAAACAACGTGCCCGACGCCTTAAGTCGAAAGACATGTCTAGCGCCGATGGCGAGTGCACCCGAGGGGACATTGTTGGGGCGCATCAAAGAGGGATTGACGCGAGACCAGCAAGCACAGAGATTCATCGAGTTGGTCAAGGAGGGCAAGAACACTCGTTTCTGGATCGAGGATGGGGCACTTTACGCTAAAGGCAGCCGTTTGTACATTCCAGCCTGGGACAACTTAAGGCGGGACATTCTTAAGGAGTGCCATGATTCGAGATATGCCGGCCACCCAGGTACTCATCGCACCTTCGCTCTAGCTCAAGAGCGATTCTATTGGCCAAACATACGGGACGACGTGGAGGCATATGTGAGGACATGTTTTGTGTGCCAGCAAGACAAGGTGGAGCATGAGCACCCGCATTGTTTGCTATCACCACTACCTATTCCGGAGCGTGTATGGGATAGTATCTCAATGGATTTCATTGTGAGCCTACCCATATCCAAAGGTTGCACAAGTATATTCGTAGTGGTGGATCGATTGTCAAAATATGCCATCTTCATTCCTGCCCCAAAGGAATGCACAGCTGAGATCGCAGCCAAGCTCTTCCTCAAGCATGTGGTGAAA